>CM060965.1:97233447-98555947 GCA_030765045.1 Tenodera sinensis | reverse complement strand
TGGGAACAGATGAAAGCGAATTGATAGTCACATTTTTAAAAAACCGTTGAAAATCCATATTCTTTCAAGCCTACCATAAGAAACAACTGGACAGTGACAGTATTATCCTACTGCTCAAATGGTTAACATCGCAACATCAAAGGGTGCGATAAGGTTGCAGGTATTCAGTGTCGCAGAAAGAACGTTGCCACGTTTTCTCCAAGTAAGCGTACGAGTCACAAGCATGGACATTTATTTCTTAGAGTACCAATGAATGACAAGAATGAAAGAAAAAACAGTGAAGACCTTACAACGCTGTGTTTTACTCCACGTGGAGTTAATATCTGTCATTTGTGATCTCTATGCATTCATTGGCTGAAGTGACGCGCTCATTGGTGCAATGTGCAACGTCGGTGGCTTCCGATAATCAGTGCGATATCTGAGAGATTTCTATGAATAATAATTTATTGCTAAGAGATAACAAGTTCTTGCTATAACTGATCGGTTTTTAAGAACAAACCCCTGTTTGGAAATGCACGGTTTGGGCGCTTCAGAAGCATCAGAGTATGAGAATCAACAGTTGTGACAATTTAAGATTTGCTTTGGTATGTTAATACAGAAGGTATGCAACCTTTTACCATCTAGATACTGCGGATGAACGACCTGAGTCTAATAACATTCCTGGGATGCGCTATATTCCTACATAGAATCCTTGGTGCGCAACCTACTGCGTTACTTGTGTAGTTTCCAGTATAGTAATGTTTTAACAGCACTGCGCTACGTACCTGTACACAGCTGCTGAAACAAACGAAATGAGCTCCAGCACACTTTGATACAATGTGCGGAATCACCTCAATGTCGCATATCCAAATCAATGGTAGAAGTGGACTAGTTCCATGACCAGCACGAGCACTCATGTAGTGGCTCGGGTCTACTGAGCGATTGAAAATCTCCAAAGACAACCGCACATACTAGTCATGTGCATGAGGCTCAGCATCGCTCATGTAAACTCTGGAATGACGTAGGAGGTACACAGTTCGAAGCCCATTTGTATTGCACACAACTCGATATATTACTATTCTGTCTACTATACTATCACACTTCGATGCGCTACAGCGTCGAAACCGGCAGTTTGGCATCCCGCACAACATACTAAGGGATGTCGGTGTTTTTTTTTTTTTTTTTTTTTTTTTTTTTTTTTTTTTTTTTGGGCGGGACACCATATATATAGTATACACATAATCACTGTACGGAAATATGCATGCTTACAGTTCCTATGTCAACTATGGCAGACAAAATTTAATGGCGGCTCGTAGCTGAACATCTGATCAGTACTTTTTCCTTGTGCAAATAAACTTTGGGGATGCAAATGATATTTATAGCTATTAATGGCTTTACAGCGTGATAACCATAAACCGCAAGACATGGCAAGCCTCTGGTTGGATATTGTGTTGAACAGCTCCTCCTGCCATTAAATGTGTCTCTTCTATAATCACATGCAATCAAATATATCAACGATATTAAAACACAAAAACTCAGCAACAGATAAAATTGATATTTTAGCAGCCAAATAAGACGTCTTTTAAAATCAAGGATATTATTCAATAAAATGTATTGCTATACTATGCAATCTACATTACGTCTAGAAGACAATGTAGTTAGAGAATTTGCCATTGAACTGAAAAGCTCTTGCGGTGTCACTTCAGGTGACTCAGAAGGGTAAACAACTTGAGAAGTGCAAGAAAAGGGCCTAACAGACTCCAGATTCCAGATTTAGCTTTCTCAACCACCTAACTTCGAAGTATCCATCGTCTCTGAATTTCTAAGTAAGCGCAATAAAATACAGGTTTATAAGGTCTACTTTCCACTAGAAAAAAGTAGCTCTATTGCTTTTAAATCCGGCCATATATACTGTAGCTAGCAACGCAGTCCTACCAACCTGGGGAGCTGAAGAGCAGCGATATCGGAAAAAGCTTTTCGATGTCATGCCAAAACTTCATTTGTTTTTCCTTTTTCTCCCTTTCTCTTTTTTGTAACCTGGGCTTATATTTAATCCTATTACCCAGTCTATGTGGTAATATAACGATGGAATAGAGAGCAAGGGAAGAATTTTATCGATGTGTATGTGCAAATGCGCGCGCAACGTCATCGACCCTTCTTTTTACGAGTTTCAATCGCTGACATTTCATTGAAATGGTTACAGGTGTCCCATAATCCTAGCAAGAGAATTCAAAAGTAATTTTTCCGCAACATTTTCAAACAGAAAGCATACCACCTTTGATTTACATTTATATTGGATAACCGTTACATTTCAATGAATTTAAATTTTACACCGGGAACCTCGCGTTAAGCCCCCCATTGCTTCACCTCCTTTTGCCAATCTGTTTTTTCTTTGATGTTTGCGAATTACGTACCACTTTAAATAAGCACAGTAACAGAGAACTAGAAGAAGGCATTTACCTAATATATGATACAAAAATAAGAATTATTTGCATCCAGAGATGCTTCTAATTATAAAACAACTCTAAAAGCAACTCATTCAGGAACTTCAGGAGCCAGATTTTAAGAGCACATCATATTCATAACACTTTAGTAGAGAAATAAAGAGAGAAATTATTCGTGTTTGTATTGAGTATGGTCATATAATTAGCTTAGAGCAAATGCTTTTATTAAAACCAGCTATATTCATTGAAAACTTTTTAATATGTATAACAACTCATTGCACTTTATCCGTAATACAGGATACGTTTTCTCAGAGGAAAAACTGGCCGTACTCTTCCGCCGATTGGTACATCCCCAACGAGAACATACACAAAGACCTCAACTTCCCAACACTCATTGACCACATCAAGAGCCTTGCCAACACTTTCTACGCCAGACTTCCAAGCAGTTTCAATGAACTCATACGTGGTCTCGGGGAGTATGACTTAGACCCCGGCGAAACATACAAACGCCCAGACTGGTACTTACAAATAACTGACAAGCTGACAAATTACCATCCCCATAATCAACAGTATACCATACCCATAAAAAAAAAAAAAAAAAAAAAAAATACCAACACAATACCCTTTCATGCCATCATTTTAATTCTTCATCCATAACTAAATCTCCACCATTTAACCACCGTCTTCTGTATATTATTCCATCATTAGCCAGTTAGGGATCTAATCCCGGAATGGTTCTAGGTCAAGGGCGCCTCCCATAGGGAGGATAACCCCTTAATGACCATCCTACAGTGAGTAGGGGAAGTATTGTATTCCACCCAAAAGTTCGATGTCGAGATTTCACCGGAAATATATCTTTTTAGAACCCTTGAATAAAAAAAAAGCATTTTTAGAAAAAGATTCGTCTCTCTCTCTCTCTCTCTCTCTCTCTCTCTCTCTCTCTCTCTCTCTGTGTGTGTGTGTGTGTGTGTGTGTGTGTGTGTGTGTGTGTGTGTGTGTGTCTGTCTGTCAGTTTGTGGACAGCATAACTCAAAAACGAAAAGTAGGTTAAAAGCCGAAGTAGTGACAGTAGTGTCTTTCAAGGATGCCACACGAAGATTTTAAAGAAAATTTTGATTTTCTTGAAAATGGCTCTAACGATTTTGATTAAAATGTCATATGTTTGACATATGTTTGACAAATGAAATGTATATCTTGAATTTTCTGGCTATAGATCCTATAGTCGTATTTACTCTGGACGACTTTTGCATAACTGATAAACCGTTAGAGATAGACCAAATCATACTACACAAAAAATGTAGATCTTGCTAAAATAAAATTTATATCTAAATAAATTTTCTTTTAAGGTGAACCATTTTGGAGATATTCCTTGTTATGTATGCGAGTTTCGGAAAACTTAAAACTTTCGTGAAATGGAACACCGTTGTTCATTTTTTTATATGTTAAATGTGCAAAGAGAACAGAATCTCAAAGCTTTAAAAGATTAACTATCGCACAAAGCCCACTGTATTCTACTATCCCCCTTGTACCTACAAGGAAATAAGCAATAAGATAATTTGTACAAAGGTTTATCTCAATTAACACGAAGATACAGCAATAAGAGTTTGTAAGGATGGTTAGTACAAGAGTAGAGAAAGTCATGTGAGTGCAACACATCAGATTTTTTTTCTCTTCTTTCTCTACCGCTTACAAGAGATAAAGGAAGCATTACTCATCCAAAAGTTTACGAAATTTACCTACCTTCAGAGGCTCTGTACCAAGTCTGGTATTTAATCGACTTAATTTTTTTAATTATACTGTCCTCTCTCTCTCTCTCTCTCTGTCACACACACACACACACACACACACACACACACACACACACACACACTCACACATACACACACGTGTACACATCTTATTCTAAAAGTACTTTTTTATTCAAACTTCCCACTGAAATCTCGTATGGAACTTTCGATTGGAATCCAATGCCTTTTGCATAGTAGATAAAGTAATATATAAATAAGGAAAGATTTTACACACTGAACGATAAAGATAGCATATCAGCATATTGATGTTGAAAATATTAAATGGGTGCTGGCAAACGCGGGCTAATATTAAAAAAACAGCCACATCCATCAGTCTATTGCACAAACTGCAGTACATAACTTTGACTTCGACTAACTTTAAAGAAATCTGTGTGATAAAACAAAAGGCTTTTAATTTTATGACAGGTTATTGAATGCGTCATTTTGTTTTCTATAGCAAATTCTACCTCTGGTGGTCCGAGCTGTTGGTATAGCTGTGTTAGATGGCTGTATTACTATTTTATTTCCATGTATGTTTGAATCCATGGCAATTTGTTTTATTGATATTTGCCAAGTTTGACTAGCCCGTCTTTACCAACACCTCTTCAATTTATCATGAATGCTTCCCTTTTTGTGGCAAATTCTTTAACTCGTTGTTCTCTATTGGTAATAATTAAATGAGAAAAGTGCATTAAAATGGTTGTTGTCTTGTTTACAGTTGCAGCTAGTTATGTTGAGCCGATAAAGAAGAAGCGAGGCTGGAAGGAGGTGACGTTGTCATATTCAAGGTAGCAAGGCCAAGGGTTTTGCTGGCCTCTTGAGGCGAGACAGAGTGTGCAAGTAATGATTATTAGCAAGGGCAGCTTCTCTAACAACGCGGCCTCTTCACATTCTCATTCTAATTTCTTTCCTTCGCTCTTCACGCCGTGCTTTTTAATAGGGGCAGACTCACTCCCTTATCTCGGGTACATGCCGGGTCACGCACAGCGGCGTCAGCACACCTCTCTTTCACACCCTTCATGTGTGTGATTAGAACAGTGCCTGCCTGCCTGTCCAGAGATAAGCATCGTCCGCACATAACATAACTGAAAACGGAGCGAAATAAAGAGAGAAAACTAACCAACAAAGCCATAAAATCCGCAGAGAATTAGTTTTATGTATACCCTCATTGCATAAGATAATAAAACAGAACAAACAAACGGAAGAGAAATAGTCTGGTGTGTAAACATTCGCACCCCACTCTCTACAAATACCAAGTAACTTTTATAATATATTATTACTATTCTACAAACAGGGTTCTTTACCTACATTAACATATTTGACATGCAATGCTCTCCAGCTACGAAATATAAACATGTTGCATGCACGATGCGAAAACCAAATATCTATATCAAAGCTTACACCTTTCGGTCTGTTCCATTTTACTGACCTTAGTGACCTCCTCCCTAATTAATGGCTGCTACATCCAGTTCGAATCTCGCTTAGGACGAGTTATCCGGAAAAGTGTTTTTTCCCTTATCGTGAGAGGATCAATGACGAATAACTTTAAGTTCTATGAAGCCCCTCATTTCATTTATTCACGTCCGACATCACATCTAATTTCAAGGAAGCCAAACAAGAGAGTACAAATACTGAAAATATCGCAAAAGCACAAATTATATGAAATAAGAATTTCTATAACTTTTACTATTTCCGAAATATTTTTTTATTGGGTGGAATTTTCAATTAATTAAGCTGCTATGAGTTTGTTTTTCTGTCATGGTCATTTAAAGAACATGAAATTTTAAAACAATCGCATAGGTGTGCGCGTTTCCAAAATCTGACTATGCTTTAGCCTTATCGTATACTTCGTATATCCACAACCAAATTTATAATGAAAGTATATCTCCGTTAACAAAAGAATAGACCGAAAGATAAGATTTTGTAAGAATAATTTGTTGAAGAGTGAGAAGAGAAAGTCCCTTAATTAATGTCATAAATCTATCAATTCCAAATTTCGTCATGTAGCAGAAACATTGACTATCACAGAGAGATAAAAGCGTCTGGGAACTTCAGAAATGAAATTTCTAAGATTCGTGCTAGAGTGAGTGAGTGTTGTTTAAGGGCCCATCTACAACTTAGTCATTTGGGCCGATTCATGCTATATATAAAATTATAAATATATATGAAGCGAAAATATTTGGACAAATTTGCAAAGAATTCAAGATCGTCAAAAGAACTGAGTGGAGCATGGGAAAAGGGACGAACCCCGCATCCCAAAAGGATTTTCTTCTCCCGAAGCTCACCTGTTATTGTTATCATCATCATTATTATTATTATTATTATTATTATTATTATTATTATTATTATTATTATTATTATTATTATTATTATTATTATTATTATTATTATTATTATTATTATTATTATTATTATTATTATTATTATTATTATTATTATTATTATTATTATTATTATTATTATTATTATTATTATTATTATTATTATTATTATTATTATTATTATTATTATTATTATTATTATTATTATTATTATTATTATTATTATTATTATTATTATTATTATTATTATTATTATTATTATTATTATTATTATTATTATTATTATAATTATTATTACTATTGTTACGACGTTTGGAAAGAAAACCTTTGTCGGTAGCCCAGGGCTATAGACTCTAGTGCTTAGATTTCCTAAATATCTTAAGGAACAATCAATGAAAATTGTGGGCAAATAAGATCTACTAGGTTGAACACCTGCTGAGGAATATTTCCGAGTGATACTGTTGGTAACAGGCAACATAAAAATACAACTGTATGCCTTCAACCCCTAAATGGTATTATACATCTTCACTCTCTCAAGATCTTTATAAACCCCCTTGTCTCAAGCAAAACCGAACAACTGCAGCAGTGGGGAGTGTCACAGCCTCAACAGAAGCAGTCATCAAATACAACTCCCTGTTAGCAAAAAAATTGGGGAATAAAAATCGCAGAGCCACACAAAGAGGGAGAGGGTTGCATGTGTCTGACACGAGGATGACAGAAGCGTTGGTGTCGAAACAAAAAGTAAGCTATAGAAAAGAAAAAAGAGGTAGAACATAGGTCGCCAAAATCTCCTTTCTGGCAGACACTGCGACCTGAGCCAAAGCTTCGTAATAGGATGTGTGGGAGAAGATCCAATGACTGATCCCATCCAGCTACGTTAGGGGATAATCTCCCCTTTGTCTATCTTTTCCGCTTGTCTCTTCCTCTGTCGCCATTTTCCCCTAGCTTGTGTCTTTGCTATTCACTACTAGTTCTCGGAACACATTAACAGTGCGAAAATTTTGGCATTTTAATAATGATTGTAGTGTGAAATGTGGCGATAAAAGTACTGAGCAATGAAGAATGATTTTAAGACTAAATCCTGTTCCACATAATTTTAGGTCGTATCTCTTAACTGTCACGCGAAATCCTCCACTCCCATTGCATGCTAACGTGAAATTTGTTGTGCAAAACAAACTAGTTCCATATTTAAGATGATCATTTACAAGGGGCGTTCAAACATGATTGGCACTACAAGGAAATATTTACTGAACACACCAATACAGATTATTACCCGTCAATCTCTATGCAGTTATTCCATCGTTCTGGCAGCTTCCGCATTTGCGTAGCAGACAATTCTTTGGGGGTATCGTGGCGCCACTGTTGGACAACTGCTTGAAGTTCATGATGGTGAACTTTTTACCCCGCATGACCTCTGTCGTTGTGTTGAATCAGACATAGTCGCTAGGACCCAGATCCGGCGAATATGGAGGATGTGGTAGCACAGTAAATCCTAGTTCGCACACGGTGGCAATGGTGTGGCGACTGTCATGTAGCCGCGCAATCTGATGTTGGATAACAAATCGAACCCAGGACCTCCCAAATACGAGCCTCGTACCTTACGTGCAGCTATCTCAGTAAAACACGAGTAGGTACCTACTGCGTAGTGGTAGGTGTTTATTTACATTGAGTAGCGGTCACTTAGGTACAAAAGATCCTAACTTCTGAGCCTTATATATGACACACTAACTAACACGTAGGGAAAATTCAGAGCAAATTCCGCCACTTCTTAAAACACGAGGTCAATACTAGGAAATTTTTGAAACGCTTTGCCGTAATCTAGTTGACTACTTCATGATATTTATCTCTCATTAAAATATCTAGATGGGGGTTTGGAATATTGCAGTCTTTTGGTAGCTCTTAAACAATTGTGCTAATATGGCCAAATACCACACTTGTATATGTTTTAAAGAGTCCTATGAAGAAGACAGAATTGTAATAAAGTCTTACTGTCAAAAACGTTTATATGCAGTGTAAACGATTCACGTCCAAGATCTTAATCTGTCACAAATTATAATTTAAATTTAACACACAACGTTTATGGGGATAAGGTAGTCTGAACATGTAGAAATTATCTTTACCGAGTTAAATGAAGTTAAATTACCACTGTTCTTAAAGTTTTCAATGGTTTTACGTAAACTTTTTATGAGTTATTCTATAAATCATAACAAATATTTAATGTGATTATTTGCATTGATATGTGGCTGAGTCTATAGAAATTATTTAATCCAGCAGAAAAATAATAAAATATACTGTTACAACATATGAATTCATGTACATTTTTCTCAGTAAGTATGAGAAGCACAGAGGTAAAATTTTCATTGAAGTTTCTGAACTACAATTATATTTCATTATTATACCAGTGAGATTAAGAAAGCAACAACATTGCACATTTTCACATTTACACCTTTTTAACTTTGCAAATAATATATTTTTTTTAATTTCTAGTAAACTGGTATATATAACTAAAATTTCTACCTCCCTTCAACCCCACCCTGCAAAACCCCACATCCTGTAGTTAAAGGGTCAGCACATGTATGACATACTTCAGACTGTATACTCAGCCTGCCTATAGGATACACATAATTAAATAATTGAGGTTCAGAATATAGCGTATTATACTAGGAACAATCATCCAAAACTGTGCTTCTGTATTGCAAGTAGTTTTAGAGGCAAAGGTACGTGAATTCATATGTTTTAAGAGTAAATTTTATTAATTTTCTGCTGGATGAAATAATTTTTGAGACTCGACCACATAAGCTACCAGTGCACATAACCACTTGAAATAATTGCCATGATTTGTAGAGTAATTCATAAAAATTTCAGGATTAAGAAGTTTAAGTTCAGTGGTAGTTTAACTCACTAAGGTGTAATTTCTGTATGAGTGAGTGTCGGGTTTAAGGGCCCGTCGACAACTTGGTCCTTAGGGAATTTCTGTATGTTTGTACCTTTAAATACTCACACAATTTTTCTTATGTTATCAGTTGTTTCCTATGAGAGCAATAGTTGCATTATGAGGTAGGCACTTTCTTACTCAAACTGTCAGTCCGGAAGAAATTGATAAGAATAAAGTGAGACCTAGGTAATTTTAGTAAAGTTATGCTAGCTATTACACAATAAGTATCCTAGGTATTTTTTATTTCTTAGGAAGTACTCATAACGGTTCGACAATGTCCTGGTATAAGCATGAATTCGATGCAAAGATTAGCATTCCTTCAAGAGAAGAAAACTTGTCTTTAAGACCTATATCTCTGCATAAATGACAATCTCCTCTCTAAAGAGGCAAGAATGAAATCTCGAAAGCATGGATTGGAATAATTTCCATTGACGCGCATTATACAAAACTTTAATCCTTCCTTGCCTGGGATTCTTAAATGAAGAGCTGAATGCTCCAGCAAATATTTCATGGCTGGGTTTTAAATTCGCGATAAAATATGCAGCTTCGTTCTTATTCCAAGTTTTTGCGTCGGTTCTCTCATTCATCAGCACGTTTATCCTGGATCTTCACTGCCGCGTGAAAGCTGAAGGAAAAAGATTTCCGCTTCAATAAAAAAACTCCCCTACTTCAATCAGTGAGAAAACTTGCAAGTGTCGGAACAGAGATGAGTGTGTATCTAGTTAGTAAGTGAAACTGTGTCCGGAAAGACAGCGACAGATGGCACTGTAGGCCCTCAAACCGAACTTGAACAATGTAATCAGCGAAGGCCACGCTTTTGCCTCTGCCACAGGCTCTGACGGTGGATAATTCTCAACCCCTACCCCTCTTCGAGGCAGAGACAGGTTTGTCTGCTTGCTTTGCTCTTGCTAAACTTATCAAATGCTCTCACACACGCATTCATTCTCTCAGTGAAACTCTGTGCGCACTATGGAGCGATTTCTGCCACTTCGCTGACTTCATATAGCAGGCAAAGCCTGCTGGATAGAAGATTAGTTTACTTCCATGGCCTCTTGTAACCCCTTGCGATACCATTTATTCCGTCCAGTTTCTTAAGAACTGAGGAATGCCGAGTGCTTTTGTTTGTCTCAAATTGTATTTTCCCAAAGTTGCAAGCTTCATGAAACACACTGTAGAAAGCAGACGTACTCAAGCTGTTTGTTATCAAGATAAGTGGAAATTATATCTAGTGAGGAATGACTCTCAGGTATTATTTATTTAATAACATCTGCTTTTAAAAGGGTGTATCATCTAAATTCCGCACTAAATGAGTCTTTCAGTAAAACGTAAACTCCTGGCACAACAGCCCATTCGGACGAAGACCTATCGCTCGACCGCTGCGTCCCCCACCTCTACCTACCGCAGACGTCGATTCCTCTCGGCCTCTTATATGGTCTTCCCGACCAAGGATCGCTACTCTTCAATCAAGTACCTCCTCAGTTGGCCCCTCAGGGACCTAAAGAGGCTCAGTGAACCCAGCACCAGTTCTCCCAGCGGGAGAAAATCCCCAAGCCGATACCGGGAATCGAACCCGGGCCCAGCAGCGCTACCACCGCGCTAAGGAGACAACCTTAATTCCGTCACAGTATACTGAAATTACAGTATTTTAAATTTCGAACTTTCACTAAATAACTCATCCATGTTTAGAAGTAATCCTTCACAGCCAATAAGACTCTCAACGAGAATAAATCCTAACATAATATGCAATCTATTTGTAGTGTTATACTCTATAAAACGAAAATGTTCTGATATAACATCTTATCTGTCTCGCAATTTATTCACAACGCTATTATAATGGAATGTATTAAAATAATTATAACTTGGAGTTCCAATAATTCGTTTCTCATTTAAAATAAATCTCATTGTTCTCACTTCATGTGATATACTGTGAGTAATGTTTATTATTACACATTTTCTTTTGGTTCAAGGAAGAATAGCATTTAAACGTTAGTCAAATATTTTAAGGATTTTCAAATTTCATTGTCTTTGCATGGCCAAGAGAGGGAGAATATCGAGTTAACAACAAATATGTTGGAACCGGTTAACTCCACAAAAAAGCTTATTTGATATATATTATTGTTCTTTAACGAGGTCTATATTTTTGTACAGTTTATCAGTTACATAAAGATAGAATTAAAAGATTACAGAGGATATTCCTGAAAAATATTTCGTTTGTTCATTAAAATATCTTAAGCATATGCCATTTTAGTTAAGTTATGTAATTTTTTAATAAAAAAAGTTATAATTTTAGAAAAATGTCCAGGTAAAGGGTAGTGTGGGAGAATTTTCTTCATAATGTTCGTGGGTATCCCTTGAAGATTCCGGTCCAAATACCGTTTTGGCATTTAATCGTTTTCTTTTTAATTATTGTTGACACACACAGAGGCCTTTTTCTAAAAATTATTTTTGTATTTATTCAGGAACCTTAAGATATATGTTTACAGTGAAATCTCGGTACCGGACTTACTATTTGCTATGATATAAGTAAGTAGTAAAATCAAAATTATGTTTTATTTACAATTTTTCAGTAAGGACACATTTTTAAAGCCACTTTCTAATATGGCCATTAGCCAGAGAGGTTCCCTAGAAGTGGCCATTATTGGAAACAGTTGTACGCTCGTAGATCTGAGCTTTGGATCAAAATGAAACTGCGAAAATCAGCGAACGAGGAAACATGAGACTTTGGTAATGAACGTCGGCAGTATCGAGTGTTGCTAAAAACACAGAGAGCAGAGAAATAAAATATCGTGAAGAAATGTGGAGTTCTCTTTACGCCATCTTTTAATCATAATGATAAAAAGGGTTCTTTTATACAAGCCATCGTGTGAAAAGTCTTGCTAGAAAAGTGTAAGGGAGGAAGTTGGCGAGGGGAAACCGGATGAAAAAGTAAAAAGGCACAAACTGTCATGGAGACCGGAGGAAGCGTCCAAGAAAAGCGTAGCTTTAAAAAACGGCTGGAGGGAAACATCAAAACCAAACGCCAGGACTTAGGAAACTTCCTTCCTTGTTCTCTTGCGTAATTCTCGTTTTGTTTCTGCTCAGATGCCGAAATTTAATCTTTCGGGAAAAGTTCTGACACATCATGGCGGCGCCGGCTTGCTCACGTCATCACGACTTTGGAAAATTTGATGAAACAACTGAGAAAGAATTCACATGTAGTCTATGCTTATGTTTTGCATTTACATACTGCTTCATAACAATTTTTTTCCCACGTGAAATACGAGTATAACCGTTCGTCTCTTTATGGAGATTATTAAAAAGTCTATGCAATTTTGAAGGGAAAGGTCAAATGAATTTAAAGATTCCGTTACATGAACAAAACTATTTCAAATTGAAACACTTGTTCACATATAACCGCATAAGAGCACGAAATGAAATTTCTTATTATACACAAAGACTACTAGCGATGTGCGAGGACGATGTCAATTTAAACAGGTTAACGCGTTATATTCATCATGAGTTTTTCTCCTCATTCGTAACAAATTTTCTTGCACTTGTCAATCGAGATACAATTGCATTATTATCGCTGTAGATGTAAGAATAATTCGAGAGGAATGGCTCAGGCAGTAACGTATGTAGCTCGCATTTGGAAGGTCGTGGGTTCGATTCCCGCCACCGACCTTCTTCACCTTGATTTTTCGGGGTTTCCCAGGTAACTCAGCGAAAGCTGGGAAGGATATTTATCTTGTACCGCCCGTTTCACTTCCCTTCATTTCATTCTCTCTATCTGGTCTTTCCAGGTTGCATAATCAGCGAATTCGCCGATGGGTTGCGCTACAGTGGAGCTTGCGCTCTGGAAATACGGTGTTCAGCTGGAGGGAGGCGCTGTGGTCGGCCACAGGGACTGATTACTCAGCCGGAACTGACAGGTGGTGGGCTCTCTGTGGCGACCTGGAACTGTCAGGCTGAAGAAGTTACCTGCACCTGTTAAGGACCTATCGCAGTTGTAGTTCCAATGGAGATGAGTTCTAGACGCCTGTAGGGTACTTTCATATCATCCTTCCTCCCGGGGCCTGCCGCACGACAAGCCATCGACTGACGTGCCGGAATTCCTACCGTGACGGACAGACAGACAGACAGACAGGTGTAGGCTAAGGCGATAGTCAGATTTTTATAAAGTGGGCCGTTAGTGATGATTTTGGAATTAGATATTCTTTACATAAACAAGGAAGAAAAAAAAAGTATTTAAAAATTGAAACTTATAACAACGAATTATGAAGGTTAACGCCAGGAAAAAAAAAGTTTATTTAAATAAATTGTGTATATTAACGACATCCACATTTTGTATTCTAAGATTTTGCTATTTCTAATGGTTTACCTGTTATACAAAAGTAATGTAGAATAAGGTATTCCTCACTGTTGTATCAATATACCTGTGCCTCTAAACGGATTGCCGAATTGTCACTCTCAGTGTTGTTCCCTTGCTTTCCCCCTCCAACACTGTAGGTTGCCGGTGGTCGGACTTTACGGTGACGGAGTGCTCAGAATAGAAGCTGTTTGGATGCTAAACAAACTCAAGGATAAGATAGCGGGATGGTTAAACTTCGTGTTGCCTTCATTAGCACCACAAACCTATAAGCTTGTAATTAAGCACATTTAAAGTAAAATGGAAAAATCAGATAGAATAATCAGTTCTTTAACATTTCATTAGCAGAGAAAATCATATGCATATATCATAGTACAAGATCTTAAAATGGATTGAGGCTACGTATTACAGTATTTTGTAAAAGGAATCCTTTCACTGTTATGTTAACAGACAGATGTGTAACATGGCTCTCAAAGCAGCCTCTAAAGCCTGAGAGGTGTAAACTAATCAAGACTTGCTTGGACAGGTGTATTAGTTGAGTTTACCCACTTTGTAAAGTACATGTGATCTCGACTTCAGTGCGTGGCATTGGTTGTTCGTGACCGGAAGCATGAACACAGAGCTAATTGCATAATTCTGATGCCCTTTTCCTTTACGGTTATTTTACAGTTAATCTCGGTTTCTGTACGCTGGGTCACTTAACAGATCAGGAAAATGAATGGTTACTATAGTTAGTAAACGTCTAGTTCTGCTCGTGGTAAGGGACTTCTAGATTTGAAAGGACTCTCCAGCAGAGAGTCAGTCTATGTGAATGTTTTCTGCCTACTGATGTAATATATCTACATTTTATAGCGCCTATTGTTGTTGTAGTGTTTAACGCCCGCTTTTACTACTACGGCACCGCAGGCGGTGACACTGATGATACATGAAGATGGAGCACCGGTGGAATGAGATGGCGGGGGAAACCGGAGCACCCGGAGAAAACCCGCCCAGACGCCGCTTCGTCCACCACGAATACCACATGCGGGTCCCTGGGATCGAACCCGGGCCGCCTAGGTGGCAGGCGAGCACGCTAACCGCTCGGCCACGGCGCCGCCAAAATGAAGTTAGTTATGCCAGTAAATATTCCTTTCCTATTAGCGGTTGCAGTTTCATTTAATAATATAATAGTGATTACTTAACACAATCAAGCGTAGGGAAAATGGTCAACTACTAAAACTATTGGTTTTCAGCTGGCAAATGAGCATTTTAGTATTCACTTAACGCTTTGTTCATTAATATGACGGCTTTTGTGTTTTCTACTTCTCATGTGGGGAACACAGTAGTGACCTAAACAGACTAGACGTATTTCGTCACAAACAAAACAATAGCCCATTGTTGTATAATCATTACAAACCAACGTGGGACTATACAAGAGAAAAACCAATTGAAAGCCAATAATATGTTGGATTTACCATCAAAATAGTTACCGAAAACTGCAAATATAAACAAGAATGTTTATAGCTTACACTTCAGTATGAGAAGAGTGGAGGTGCTTTATCTACTTTCTAGTGCGTAGAGTGATCACTTGATCTGTTCGAATCCTTGAATCAAACTAAATCTTCTGGAAGGCATTGATTTACAAAGTATCCATGAATCTTTCAACGAACACATTCTACACTATCATTTGTATACTTCAATGAATTAAATAAATAATTGAATTCTAAAATGGTTAGCTGTCCTATTCCCAAACATTATTAGAATGTTGTGTATTATTAAATATTATTTCTCAAATATCCTTACAGTCAACATCTTATTTATGTTTAAAGTTGCATATTCTATTTATTTCTCATCAGGAAGTGTATACGAGTATGACAGTCTTAAAATGTAACACCATTCAAGTATTGATTTTCTCGCTAGTATGGATAAGTTTATCGGTTGTGCATATTCGATATTTGCACACCATTCTGTCATGTCAAAATATATTTTTAAGTTGTAAATCACAAAACGATTGTGCCTACTTCAACAGTAAGAGTGCCTATTAGGCTGTGTAGTTTAATATGCACTACATGTCATTCTTAAATTATACATTTTATAAACCACTATTTAGAGTAGGTTAAAATACCCTAATTTCAAGGAAAAATTTTTAGCAACAGACATCAAGAAGGATAATGCCGGGAGGCTAGAACGTTTCTTTCCAAAACTTATTTTCCTATGTAGTTAAGCTTATTTCCAAAATGTCTTTTATGGAAAAATAGTTATATGGTCCTCCGTCATGTGTTAAAAATATGTTGCTAAGCGGTTTATATGTATATCCTATTTAAATGAATGCGAGAATCGAGTAACAGTAATGAATATTTTTCCCTTTGCCTCCAGAACATTCCTTCTAGTGATCAGGAATTTGGTAAGTAGTATGAATACCAACAGTATTCTTTAGCTATCCATTCTTGTACATGTGATTATAGATGAATATTTATGTGAATATCACTACCAGCTTTAAAACATTACTAAAACAGCGGCACAACATTTATTTGATGATGTTCTTAAAATACCTATTTATGTATCAAGTGCAAAAAATAATGTTTTACCTGGTGTACGAGTATACAATAGCTATCAGGCTGCCTCTGTGGTATGGTGATTAGGTGAGCTACCAAAGAATGAAGTTGTGCACGCTTTGCCTATACAGCAGACGATACACGGTGACGCATCAGTTGTGGATGTAAATAAAACCGGCTATCGTGTCATGTTCGAGGCTTATAGTCAACACACTATGAAAATGACCCACTGCAACATATATTATTTCCTAATACAGTGTTTTAATCCATCATAAAGTTTGGTTACATAATACTGATGGAGGGGGGACTCACTCGGGATGTGCTGCTGCGTATACTTTTCAAGAAATCTCTTGAACCCCACATTATTTAATTAATTTAATAGCATGTTGACACTGCCCATAATTCTACATAAATCTATGCGAAATGTAGAATGATTTTCCTTATTAATTTCATTTGTTGATGGCACTGGTTTCTTAAAGTTTAATTTAGTAAATTTTCTGCGTCTTAGAATGCTTGTTTTTTGTGTGCACAGTTTAACCTAATATTATCTGAATTAACAACGAAAATATCACTATCAAACTCCTGAACCACGTCGTCCAGTTTTATATTATTTTTATGAGATTTTATGTTCCTTTATTTCTTTTTTGATTTATTTTCGTTTTGGAATACTGAGTACTTACTGGATGGACCACTTTTTAAATAAAATACCGAATCGAAATTCGAACCTTAGGTTTAGAAAAAGAATTCGGCATCTCTTCATCTTTGCCATTTTCTCCTGCCAACAGCCTAAATCGATCACACACATTTACTGATAGCAACACACTGACATAATTTGTACTGGCTTTGACGGTCTAGACAAGAGAGTGTAACGTACTGTTTTGACGCAAATGTCACATACATTACGAACGCCGATAACTTGATTCCTGTTAAATGAAGCTGGACTACTTAGCCTAGTAATTGGTATTTTAACCTTCAAATTAATTCCTGGTTGGATGGTGGAGATTGTTCTTTAGTCAGAATTATTCTTAACCTCAACCTCCGATGTTAAAGGCGGTATATAAACGGAAACTTACAAAAATATTTTTATAAGAGCTCTCTCAATTGTATTAAATAAGACCAATAAATGTAATATAAGAGATCTATGAATATAAAAGATTCAGACAGTTATTTGTTGACATACTCTCACACCCATCGCCACCTAAATCCTACTCGGTGTAAGGTAGCAACTTCTGCTAGAAAGCGTTGACCGTAACAATAGGCGATGCGGATGTATAGATGGCAGTGCTTATTCTCAGCGCCATTTCGGTTAGAAGTACTATCTATAAATAAGTACGTCATGACTAGAGGCTTCGCCAGTTACGTAACATAGCTCCTGGGATATAAATCAGATTATAGAATTCTCATGACATTCTCAATTTTCATGTTGCACGATTTTCTTTTGTTGAGATGGGTTGACAATGCACGCAAGGCTACACATTATACACACACACACACACACACACACACACACACACACACACACACACACACACACATACCTCTTGTGCTGAACGTTGCTTGCATTCACTAAAATAATCCATAAACATTACCGACGCTGCTTTAAAGGCACACATATGGAAGGGCATTATCCGATGATCTTCAGGTTTTACTTCATGAGAAAAGTCATCCCCAAAGCTAAGCAAATTATAGCCACTATTTTGTCTTGCTTTATGGCTCTCATAACCATGGAGAAGGTTGCAGTTTGTAACGCGCAGTCGCCAGTGCTTTATGTGCCCTGCAGTAATTCCGTTCCTACAGGTTGTAAATCATGACATCCTACGGACCTACATGATAAAAAGGTCTTCGTCTTCCCTGTACAAGGCGCCCGGGTTTGTGTCGTCTGCCACAAAACATTTAACTTGGCAATTCAGTTTTACTTCCAAACCCAAACATGACACAGTTTTTAAAAAATATTCTTTTGTGTTTTTTTAATACGTAACTTCTAAAACAGGTGCTTATCGAAATATTTACACGCAAAAATAGTACTTTAGTGGCCTAGGCGTCATAATTAATAAAATCCAAAATGACACTGAACGAATCATACTTACTTCAATAAATTTCACACAAAATACTTGATCATATAACTAAGGAATGTAAGCCAAAACTGTTTTTATGATAATTAGCATTTTCTACAAAGCAATTAAATTTAAAAACAAACTGATATATTCTTTCTCATCCTCTATCAGGATTTCGCTGTAGCACCCCTGATTCAATGTTTCTGGCTCGGATTGAAATTTCCTCAGGATTTTCATTCATACTTTCAGTCACGTCTACTAGTGATAATGTTTTTAGTATAAAGAGAATAGTGCAAAAAAGAAACCAAGTTAGAAACTTTATAGACCTCGAAAGAACATTTGATTTCGTAAATGGAATATAAAGGACAAGAGTGAACAACCCCATCACGTTGTAGAAGTAATTAAAAGTTCATATAGAAACACAAATTATTATAAATATAGAAACGCTAAAACAGAGGGAATAAAAGTGAATCACGGAGTAAGACAGGGATGCAGCCTCTTTCCCAGCTATTTAATATAAACAAGCACGACATGATTAAGATTTGCCAAAAGGAGGTGAGTGGAGAAATAAATTGAATAGAAATAAAACTTTAAATATGATTCTTTATGCGGATGGCGTCGTAATAATTGTGGATAATGAAGAGAGCTTCCAACGATCCGTGTAAAAATGCATTTATTGGGAAAAGAATATCACTTAAATATAAAAGACAAAAATAATGGTACATTATTATCCAATATGGTCAAAATAAACATTGAAAAGAAATGATTTAAACAGCTCTCAAATTTTAAATATTTAGGTAGTGAAGTAAGCTACCATTTAGACAAGGATGTACAGAGGTATTTTTTAGAGGTGGCGTGTGGCCTTGCTCGGATGTGCGCGAGTGACATCACGCAAAGCGATGGTGGGGGTAAGTTTCCACCAGCAGACTGCTGGCTAGTGGGTTAGGAGTCGAAGAGACACTAACCAGACACCCCTTTTTTCTTGCAATAGACAAGTGGACTCGACCATGAACTACTGCGCAACATTACGTCACACGCCACCTCTAAAAAATACCTCTGTAGAAAACAACAAATATGTTCCAGTAGTTATGCGGAACTATAACAAGAACTTTGAATAACTATGGCAATTACAGTGCTTACGTATGCAAGTGAGTCACGGATACTAAAAGAAAGAGGTGAAAGCAAAATACAAGCTGCAGAAGTGAGATTTTTAAGAAGAATTACATAAATTACCAGGCGAGATTTAATAAGAAGTGAAACAATGCGAGAGGAATTAGGCATGCACAAATCACAAGATAAAATACAAGAACATATACATTATTGGAAAGAACACATGAATAGAATGAGTGAGGACAGAATATTCGTTTTAATACGAAGATGCAATCCTCGTGGAAGAAGAGACGTGGAACGTTCTAAAAGAAGATGGGAATAAATTGTTGGAATGCGAAGACGGAACTGACAGAAATACCAAATCTCAGAAGTGTAGAAGAAGACTTTCAGTCAAAATATCACAAGCTTGTCTGAGATTGCCGATCTACATTCGTGAATTTATCTGCAAAGTTCAAGCTTTCGAGTGATATTTCAGACCATTTAAGGAATAAAACAAGAATTAAATATTGTTCCCTTAATTGGATCTACCAAATAACAATAATTTTATATTTGTACGTTTATTTGACTTCTTTCAGCTATCTTGAAGCAGACGAATGCTGATTAATTTGAGACTGACAAATTAACGACGTGGCATTTGATAATTTCACACAATATCAAAATGGGTCTCTTTTCTAACTACTTCACATAAGTTAGTCATGTTAATTTCCCTTCTAGGACTATAAAAGTGTTCATGCCAAATTCCCGCATTACATCAAGCTGCAGTTTACTGAAAACAAACACCAGTGCATCATATGTTGAATACTGTCACTCATCAGCGATGTCAATATGGACAACAGGTAATGTGATACAATTCAACTGCTGGGCAATTTTAAACGTATTAATGCACCAGAGTCCCTTGTCACATATCAGATTCCGTAACACTTATATGATGAATGAATCGAGCGTTTGAGTTGAACATGGCAGAGAATGAAATAAATATTTTAATACACCAACATATAAATCAAACTTTTATTTGCAATTTGCGGATAAACTGGTTTTGTCATCAAAATCGTAAATTCCTTATTTACTGCATACATTCAGTGCTAGAACATCTATAATCAAATAATTATTTATTATCCCATTATGATCATAAAATAGTACATATTTGAGTTACTCAGATCATTAAATTAATCCGTAATGGAATTTTAAGTTTCAATTTATCTGAAAATACCAATAAACAATTTTGTTTAATAAACAGAAAGCCAATGTTAGAGCATTCGAATTATTGCTCTGGCGTCGCTGCAATGTGAGGTTCGTACACGGGAGGTGCAGGTTCAAATCCCACCGGAATCGTTCTATCTGACAGGGCTTTTTTCGGGTTTTTCTCAGTTTTAAAAACTGGGGTGGTATGCTAAACTTAGTTTTTTTAAAAATGTATTCTTATAAACATAACGGGCTTAGAAGCCCAATTACAATATTCATGATACATAGTGTTTATATACAGTAATATATAAGTATTATCTTTAGCGTAACACAAGTAATAGAACTTCTGCAAATCGCAAAAGAGCATATTTCAAAAGCTATGAGGCATCAACCTTTATGGGTAAAAACATGGCTTCTCCCCGTCAGGTTTCTTGCCTATTACCCTTTAAATCTGAGCCGGTTTATCTGTTATTATTATTATTATTATTATTATTATTATTATTATTATTATTATTATTATTATTATTATTATTATTATTATTATTATTATTATTATTATTATTATTATTATTATTATTATTATTATTATTATTATTATTATTATTATTATTATTATTATTATTATTATTATTATTATTATTATTATTATTATTATTATTATTATTATTATTATTATTATTATTATTATTATTATTATTATTATTATTATTATTATTATTATTATTATTATTATTATTATTATTATTATTATTATTATTATTATTATTATTACTACTACTACTACTACTACTACTACTACTACTACTATTATTGTTGTTGTTAACGAGGTTCATCACATGCATTAGCTTTGTGTAAGGGATTGTTTAAATATATTTCTTAAACGCCGTTAATGCTACCACAAACAAGCAGTACAGAAATATATTGTATTGAATAGAATGATTTTTTTTTTTTTTTTTTTTGTTTTTTTTTTTTTTTTTTTTTTTTTGTTTTGTTTGTGTAGAGAAACATTGATTATTTAGCTTTTTGTGTGCTCCCGCTTATCACACATCAGAGGAACACACACAAACATAAAGAACTCTGGTGAAACCAGCGCGAGTAATTCATCAGAAAATTTTTCGTCTCTTCCCCCTATACTATCTCTCATCCATAGGAAAACATTTGAAGCCGGCTGTGCTGCCAAGTGCCAATGCTCAATGCACGGTGTATTTGCGTAATAACTCTGATATTTTGACAACAATAAAGATACCTTACCTATCTGTCTATCTTGTTTAGAATATGAAATGTCATTCATTTGCTTGTCTTTAGTCGTAGCTTGTTTCCTGTTACAGTAAACATAGATATCAAAAACCATAAGAGTTCAGAGGTCTTCTAAAGGTAATTTTTAATATAAAGCTAACTATTGAAAAGCAGTACAGTTTTCTAAATAAGAGAGAAATCCCTGTGGGCTTGGTACAAAGGAAAACTGTGAAAGGCGAGAGGAAAATCCAAGTTACACGATTCGAAGCCACGCCAAAGCAGAGAGCTGGGTTAGTTATTTTTAAGTCCGCTAGTGTACACACGCACAGTGTCTCCTCTCTAGAGGGAGCGAAATGTTTATTGTTTGCTTTTAATGGGTTTTATATTTTCCGTGGAAACAGGGACTTTGTAGTTTCCGCTTTTTCCTTTATTCTCTTCCGACGGTCGAATAAAACTACGCTTCAACGCAAGCGGGAGTGGGAGAATGTGACAGCATAGTTTGCATACGTGTCCGCGTATCTGGAGAGAAGGGAGTGGTGCGTTCTCTGCAGATGTTTCCCACTAAACTGCTAATCTACTTCACTCCATCTGTCCTAAAAATGCGGTGCGGTACTCAATAGCAGATGGACACATTCCCGGGATTCCAACAGCACTGACAGCATCCCGCTAAAGCAAACATCAGGCCCTGTGGATGGAATATCTAACATGAGACTGCATATGCTTGTGAAGGACACACTACACATATTGCTCATGTTAAATCACTTGCCATGGTAGCTCAGTTGGTTAGAGCAACCACAAGGAAACCGACAGTTCGATGGTTCAAATCCCGGCTATGGGTTTTTGCCATTCTCATCCCACCAATGTCATTAACTATGTTGGATGAATATTAAAAGCTAGAATTACAGGGTTAATATAATTTACTCTGTTTTACTTTTATGATTTATCACTATATTTTTCTTTAACCTTATAATCAGCAGTGACTACCAGTTAGTTCTACGTTTGGTTTGTTACTATTTGTTGTACAGAGAGAGCCAATGAACTAAGAACCGGCTGCGCGGTGTTTTTTCACTGGGCATGTGGACTCATGATTCCGCGCTACTGCTGCAATCAAGGTCACCTTACTGACGCGCCTTTGCTCTACTCTGGTTCTGCAGTATTGAGTTGACAGTGTGCTTCAGTTATTACGAATTACTTATTATTTTGTCCTGTATTTAGTCACAAAGTAATTATGGGTCAGTAACATGTCCTCTACTCCACAGAATTTATTTATTCATGATTCCTAAGTATTCTCGTCAAGTGAATAGCGATATTCTAAGACATATGGAGTAAAAAGCTCCACGCCTTCAACAATCCATGCACTTTATAATAAATTCAGGCCCCAGGAAATAAGAAACCTGAACAACAAGATAGAGCTGTTATCAAGGAAAGTTTAAACAACATCGGGTTAATAGTTCCAAAAATCTGTCATTCTATGACAGATGGTAATGAGTGCTGGTACGAATTGGTGTATGCCATTTCAAAATAAACTCGAGATCTCTTAGTGGTTTAGCGGAAAAAAATGCGAATCAGTTGGGAAATTTAAAGTCACGCTGGCATGGTAGCATAATTGGTTAGACCAGCCCCACAGAAACATGCAGCTCCGTGGTTCAAATACCAACTATGGCATTGCATTTTTCAGTCGCACTTTACCTGTCCATCCTGTCCTAGTCACGGCCACAAGTGCATAATATATTAGATCCCCTTAAGAGGAGGCAAAATAGTAGTTTTTGCCGAAAATGACAAAAATAATGTTATTTGTTAACCAATTGAAGGATTATATCAGCACGGCAAGTGTGCCGCAATTTCGTCGGATAGGAGTTCCTTTACATGGTAGTAAATCTAATGACCTATTACACATCTTCTTCCATTCCCCTCTACTTGTTTGTGTGAGCAGGGTTTCTCTACATTCGCAGCAATCAAAACGAAACAAAGGAATTGCATGAATTCAGATTCACCATTGGCACTCGAATTAACGAAGATTTAGCTATGAATACAGGAGTTGGTGTCCAGAAAACAAGCTTATTAAAGGGCAGAAACGTATATAAACGTCATATAATTTATGTTTTTGTTGGGGGAGAGGGTTAGTCTGTAAAGTACTTATTTTATCTATTTTAAACATGGTTATGTATAATTTGAATTAAGATAACTCTAGAGCTTAGGGTACAGGCTGATCTAATGTATAAACTCCAAAGACAAACCACTATATACAATGTAATACCATTGCATACTGACAATATTTTTCAGACGCCGAAATGACCATTGCAATTAAAGGCGGGATATAAATGGGACAAAAATAAAAACTGTCCAACAGATGAAATAGATAGCATATTTTTTTTTAAGTTTTCAATCACTGTGTTATGAAAAATATTATAAAGCACCTGCAAATTCATTGAAAATTGATCAGGCTCAAATATTCAATAATAGTATAATTCTATTGCGATACAGTGAGTTTTTTTTAAGTCTTCAGAAATAAAAATCCCAACCACTCTGGAATCGAACCTGTGATGGAAACACTAGAGCAGAACCTGGATGTAGAAAGAGTGAGCTTTTTTTTTTTTTTTTTGGTTCCAACTTAACTAAGTACCCGGTCAATATTCTCTAACAGTTTAAGCCCGCTCAACCAAGACCACTCAAAAACCTCTCAGAACTGTCAATCAGCACCCCGCTGGTAGAAAAAAAAATTCCGCAGTATACCAAGTGCCTGGTCGGCAAACGGGAAGGGTGACAGCGGAAGAGTGGCTTCGGGCGGTGAAAGTTAGAAAGTTAAAATTCTAAAGCGTTTTGGCCACAATACAACTTTTATATGGTCGGGTGATGGCTTCACTAACTGAAAATTAGACTTTTAAAAGCTGCTCTCTAATGAAAAGGAAATTAAATACGAACTCAAAAAATGACGTTGAATATTTTCAGCTTCAAGAGCACGACTTTCGTTCCTGGTGTAGCATCCAGAATAATCATTTGAATGAAAATAGTAATAAAAAGGTTATGTGTGCACACACATGAATTTCTCAACTCACACTTGTACAAAAACTTCTTGAAAACGATTATTCTACTAACTTATTCTAATCCAGATAAAATTTTCAATTAATAGTTGTATTACATATTTTCTCTTGCCTACCATGGGAATAAGATTTTAACCGATAGTCGAATTTAAAAAAAAAGATGAGTAACGACTTCCTGCTTGAAGAAAAGGATACGTATTGCACAAGAGAATATGGGAATACACTAGACTTTGAGATAATCGAATCTTTGAAATCTGGTCGCTATATAAAGGCTTTGAAATTCCGTTCTCTTTGCACGGCCAACATACACAAAGCTTCATTTCAGAAAAGTTTTAAATATTACAATACTCACACAAACAAAGGAATATCTCGAAATGGTTCACTCCATTAAAAAACTGCATTTGGACCTAACCTGTGTGTTTTAACGAGATCTACATTTTTTGTACAATAAAATTTGGTCTATCTCTTACAGTTTACCAGTTATGCAAAAGACATCAGGAGTAAATAGGACTACAGAAAATTCAAAATATACATTTCATTTCCCATAAAAATATCTCAAATATATGGCATTTTAATCAAAAGAGCAATTTTTCAGAAAATCGAAATTTTCGAAAAACTTTTTGTGTAAAGGATGGAGAAATGTTCTTCAAATCTTTAAACATATTACACTCAAATACCAACTTAGCTTTTAACCGTTTTTGAGATGTGCTGTTCACACACACAAAACACACGCGCGGACGTTTTTCTGACACTGCCTTTTTAGGTTCAGGGGGCCTCAAAACATATACTTTCGATGAAATCTTGACATTGAAATTTTGGACCGAATAGAATACTTCATCCGCTGTAGTGCCGTATATAGCAAGAGCGGGCATTAAACACTAGTAATATGATAACAGAGAGCACACGGAATATAAAAAATGCTGCCTAATAACAGAGTGCATTTCGGATCTACTCAAACTGCATTCCTTTTCTAGCACGGAAATATTTGGGAACAGCTGTGGGGCTCTTAGACATAAATCCTGTGTTGCTACAAGCCTGGGCTTTGAAGCCCCGGGAGTTAAATCGAAAATAAATAGCAGTTCACAGCTGCTTGTGACATTTACATATGTGGAAATTGAAAATGATAAATAAATACTCATTTTGACTGCGGTTTCCTTCAGTTTCTCTGTGGTCGGTGCGCAAATCAAATCATTTGTGTCAACCCACACAAAGGAACCTATACAAACAATGCACAACAAATACAAAAGTTATTACAGAAATTTTCACTGGCAGGGAAAAACGTTGCTGGCGATGTGCAAAATACCAATAAAACGAGAGCATAAACAAGTACAACCATCAGTGTTCTACCGGGCCTCCCAGCATTATCCATAGTCAGGATTTATCTATTGATATCATGCAACTCTTTCCCGTTTTGGGTTAAAATATATATATATATATATATATATATATATATATATATATATATATATATAATATGGGCTTTCGTAAAAGTGCGAGTGGAAATTATACCAATCATTGAATTACGATGTGTATCAAAATTGTTACTTTTTGTTTTCAATTAACTATAATAAGGGAAAGCTTCATGCAGTAGTATTTCATCCGCATTCATGCCAATAAATGTGAATAACTGCATAACTCTATCTATTGCTTCATAGTATGCATATCTGTATTGTTAAGTTTTTTATCTCTATTTCTTTTACGTCACTTAACTACGTAGTCATATCGCAACGGATCTGTCAGGAGATATTCGTAGAACGGTGTGTGGCAGACAGTCTTCAAGGTTTCGTCTCTATACCATACCATCTTGCTTCATCACGAGTTCACAGAGGGAGCACTGCAGAGCAACTTTACCTCTGCATATATGATACTAGATGGCATTAGGGTGCCATCCAGTCTCTTTGCTTACATTATGGTACAGCATTCACTACTCCATCTGTTTTTTTTTCTTCATTTATAGTATACCACTGTTTAAGATTTAAGGTAAAACTTTGGCTATTGGTATTAAATATCCAATCCGATGTCTACCTTGACGACTGAAGGAAATCAAGCAAAAAAAAAAAAAAAAAAAAAAAAAAAAAAAAAAAAAAAAAAAAATCAGATTTGTCAGCCATGGGATTTGAGCCCAGGACCTTCCGAATTTGAGGTTCAACCCGGAACCATATAGCTTGGTTGTTAGTAGTTTTAACCCGTGGCTTCACCTGCATGAACGTTCGTTTAAATTATATTGTATTACGTGGCATCATTTTATAAGCCAAATAATCCATTATCTCCTAAGTCAATAAAAGTTTAATTTTCCTCAGTCACTAAGGCCCAACTTCTAAAACCACAATCTCCTCTTCTGAATGGAACGACAGATCGAAATGCTTCGGCAGATGATCTACCAGCTTTTGTTTAAAAGTTGTAAACTGTAAAAGCATTCTGGAACATAAATAATTCAAGAGAAACAAGACGGACAGGAATGTGAACACTGAGGATTGCTACAGATATTCCTTTGTATAGCAGATATAATATAATACTGAATATTCTTTTTAAATATAGTTCTTGTTAAAAAGTGACATTCAAAATGGCTTATGTCATCTATTTTTGAAGCATTGTTTCAAATCTGATAAGATATTTTCGAAAAATACTGCTAATAGTGTTTGCTATAAAAGATGGAAATACAGACTTGTAGAGCGAATTTATCTTATTGTGAATAAAAGGAAGTCTAATACCAACAAGCTTAAAAGTTTATAGTTTTCTAGAAAAAAAGACTTTATCTAAATGTTTTACCATCATTTTGCTGGATATTGTTGATTAAGGTTCTTAATTTATAACCATATTCCTAACAACTTTTTCTTTGACGTACTTCAATAGAATGATCGGTTTTTGTGTAAGTTAAGTTCTAGTAAGTTCTGTTAGAGAACATCGCATCAGCTGTTTATTATATTCTGATATCGGTGTAGATCGCGGGGATGTTTACCTAATTGCAAACCATCACCAGTGACAAAACATCTGAATTCACTACATGGCCAACGTTACTTAAATATTTGTAATAAAATATCTTCCGGGCTTGTAGACCGTAGTCGACGTGTAGAAATTGCTCCTGACGTTTCGCTAAAGTCTGCGTCGAGCATCTTCAGAGGACCTAACGATGAGTGAGTGGGTCCTCTGAAGATACTCGACGTAGACTTGAGCGAAACGTCAGGAGTAATTCCTACACGTTGACCACGGCCTACAAGCCCGGAAGATATTTTGTTCCAAATGGACAACGGCCATGAAAGCCTAAGCACTGATATGCTACTTCAATAGTCTTTATACAACATTTGAATAGCTCATTGCACCACCGGTAGAAGCAGATTACTCAATCGACAAGTTGCGCCACGTTCCCGCACATTCTTACATCCAAACCGATTATTTAATTAACGGTGCATTTAATTTTAAAAAAGTTACTGGAATTTGTTTGTTCATTTACATCCGTCACCTCAATCTGCAGGGTTATTTCACTTCCACCCAGTATATATTGTACAATAGACTATTGTTGTTATTACGTCAATTAGCAGTAAATGAGATCAGAATTAAAACTTTTTGCAGTTTTCCATAAAACCCTTGATACTATAATGATTAAAATCCTCGTAAAAACCCATTTAATATTCCTTTTTTTGTATTTCTTTTGAAAACCCGCAGCACCGCTGAAACAAGGCATCATTAACAAAACTCCTTTAGGCTGTATATATCGAACCAAAGGATGTAAGGAACATAATGACAACATTGGTTAAAAGTTAGAACCGCAGTTCTCAGTTGAACGCTCCCTTAACTGACACACAATTATACCAACTTCCGTTTACTTCAAGTCGCGTGCTCATAGTGAACCAAAAGTGCTTTAAATGTTGCTAAGCAATCTGATGTGATTTAAAAAATCCAGTAGAAACCTTCAAATGGTAATGGAAAACCTAAAACTTGGAACTAAAGCCGTAATAAGCTAGAACTCCAAGCACCAGTTACCACTTTCGTTCAATAATAAAAACCTGAACTGGATTAAGGCGTGTGACTTACCTCTTCTATACGGAAATGGCTATGGAAAACTCAAACAGAAAGCTCAGAGAGTTTTAACAACTCATGATATATTAAGAGGACACTAATCTCACACTTACGTGATGAGATATACGAGATATATAGGTATGGGTGTAGTAGCAGCACTGTAAAATTCCTAGGCACCTAGGTTTACTGCTTCGACATTAAAACGGCACTAACAATGGAGACTCCACTCGTTCCTACCGCCGATTGCGAAGTTCGCGCTGTAATCCGTTTTTGACGGGAAAAAATAAATGTACGAATGAAATTCATCGCGAGTTGTGCAGTGTTTATGGAAAAGACAGTGGTTTCTCGTACTTGTATTAATATTGAAACTGGTGGAGTGTAGACAGCCGATTTCTATGTACTGGACTGGCCAACCGAAAATTGTACCACCTGTAATTTGTAATGTTGATACCTTATTTGGGCCATTTAAGTAAACTTGAAAACCATGGTCTGAGCCGGATTTGAACCCGCTACTTTGGGATCAGTAGGCCAGCGTCTAACCAACTGAGCCACCTCGACCGATGCGGCTGGTCAAGACTATTAGACGTGACCTAAATATTATTTTATTTTCGCCTAAATAGTTCTATTACTCATTATCTTACAACACGCCAAGCGACATGGTGCTGGCGATAGCGCTTGTGAGTCGTAGAATCGATTCCTGCGGTGTATCTTCCGTCCCATGGATTTTCATAAATTATCTATGCAAATTTCCCCAATTTCCTTCTGCTTTACTTCACAGTTCATCCTGTTTGGCTGTTTCTGGGTTGTAAGTATCGGCGGGAGTGTTGGCGTTGCATGAAGAAGAAGAACATTCGCTATGTAATCCTTCATCCTCCGGAGGCAGTCCTTGAGTCCCGGGAACCTTGGTGGGATGTGTAAACCTGCAGAGAACCGGAAGTACGAGTTGGCACTGTGAAGTCTGTACTTGAAAACTGTAGGGATCTTGCCCTCTGCTCTCGTATGTCCTAGTTCCAGCCTCCCTTTTAGGGACCCTCACGGTGGCACTTGCTTCTCGCCCGGGTTCCAACGCCCGGTAGAGCGCTCTCATGTCATCCCTCATTTCACAGTTGGTTCAGTGTGGAATCCCCTCCGTCTATACTCCACTTCACTAGCTCTCTCTCTCTCTGGTCGCTTCTGTCTCGTCTCAGATCCCCCTCCCCGCCCCTTGTCATTCTTATATCTCTTTATCAAAAGTTGCACAATGCACTCGCCGTACTTCTGTCGTAATATAAAATTTCTAAATAGTCGTATATTAATTAAATGATCAGCTTATTTCACTTGACGTAAAAGGAACTTATTAAATTGTTAAGAATAACTTTATCATGATTTGAAATATATGTGTTAGCATAATCTGATTCCCTTGTTGTACTTCAACATACACAAACAAGGCATTCCCTCACTATTTGCAAATGTTTTGAACGACATCCTAACACACTGTTCCACAGAAGTTTACGGTTTATTATAAAACAAGCATATAAATTTTAATGTTATTTGGACATCATTGTAATACGTTTCCCCATCAATTTACCAAATATTTAGCCGATTAAAATTAAAGCCCTGTTACCACCAGCGCACTATGTCATACATACACATGTTTTTTTTATTGGCAGATGTCTACATTATTTATGTGGATTAGTAAATAGGCAATTATCCCTGGGTGGGGCTGTGGGAGGTCAGCCCGCACACTGCTCCTCTTTTGTTACGCGTGGTTCCTGCGCGCGACAGTGAAATATTTTAATCGCATCAGAGGGCGGAGTCCTAAGCTCGGTATCGGGACTTTTTTCTATGTCTCTCTGTCTCGCTCGCTCTCTCTCCTTCCCGTTATGATATTCTCCCCGCGTAATGATCTCCTTAGTTTGTTTCTGCTCCCGAAAGATCCTTTGTGCGAGGGAATGACACATGATTCCTGTCCCTGGGCGGGGTTTTCTTAGCCATTAACTTGATAATGAGCCTTAGCCCCTCTTCTCCGACATCATCAGATTTATTCTCCTACTTTCCCTTACTTTATTTCACTTTTCCTGTCCTCTCATATCCTTCCGCAATAAAGCACTCTGCAAGTTTTCTGATGATCCATAAACAACTTCTGCCTAAACCGGGGGAGTTAGAAAAGCTTCAAGCACACTAGAATTTTTCTCAACGTCGCCAACTTCTATTTATATTAGGTCCTTACTTTTTGAGACTTAGCCTTCTAAACCTGCGATATTCTTATTTTCTCTACAATGTATACCAGAGACATAGTTTAATGAAGGGTGATACTAAAGGCTGTTCATCACAATATCGTGTCAGAGGCTTGCCTTGCGGTGTTGTATAACTTACGCTGTAAAGCCTTGATATCATTTGCGCCCTCAAGTTATTTGGGCAGCACGAAAATAATAATCTGATCGTGAAGTGCTTAACTATCAGCCGCCATTAAATTTTGTTAATAGTTAACCATTAGAGGAAATATTGTATTCCACAAAAAAATTAGGTACTGAAATTTCACCGGAAATACATGTTTTGAGGCCAGCTGCACCAAAAAAAAAAGTATTTTTAGGTAAAGGTCTGAGTATCTGCGTGCTTATGCATGGCTCTAAATGCTTCTGTAAACAGCATAACTTAAAACGAACAGTCAAAAAATACCAAGGTTGGTGTTGATGCGGTCTCGTCGCTCCTCCGTTCAGCTATCCTACGCGGAATGCTGCTTTCTGGTGATTTCTGCTCCGGCTGCTCTGGCATGTGATTTTAGCCTCAGGGTATGCGTGGGTGTTTGCGAATAAAACCAGAACTCTCGTTTGAATACTTTTATTCTCACCAAAATAAGACTGCGTGAGATTTGCCGATCGTTATTAACAACGTTAAGTCGTGACTGTGTCTTTACTAATACCGAAGATCGTTACGATTAAATATAATATATCGTCACACTCGAGGATCCGGAATGCAAGTCCCGTGACTGAAGTGCTCGTTCAGAGATGTGGGCGACAAGTGTAGTGACCCGTTCCGTCCGGTTCTGGAGGGCAAGTCTCACCGAACCGCTCTCTCTGGGTTCTGCCCGGCAAGTCTCTCTGCGTTATGACGCTCTCTATACCTTTCACTTCCTAATTAGCAACAGGGTTTCGAAGGAACGACCACCCCTTGTTTTCCTGCTCAACACCGGCACTGAACGATTTCCAGGAAAACTGGTCTTACCAGGTCTCGCTTGACTACCTGGAAGCTCGCCCCTAATGACTTGTCTGTAACATTTCGTGCCTTTTTGACAATTTTAGCCACCACTAATCTCCCAGATTTTGTAGCTTTATACATGTAACGATTTTAACATTATCTGATTATTTAATTCCGCCATGTGATGTAGTATTATATCCATAATTATGGCGTTCACAATTTCGGCTTCAGTGTTTAAGTGTTGCATCTTCCAAAGCTGGACGTGATAAAATTTTCTGCACACCAACTACCCAATGCATAATATTTTTTTTTCTTTCCCATTTTGAATGATTTTGATGAAAATAAAATATCAAGTACATTTACATGAAAAATAAAATATATATCTTGAATTTTCCAGGAGAAGCCTCATTCTGAAAGGTGAGAGATAAACGGGATCCTACTACGCAACAAATGTAGATATTTTAAATCATACAGCTCATTTCAAATGCATTTATTTATTATTTTTGTAGCGTTGCTCAGTTCCCAGATATTTTTGTTATTGGTTTGAAGTTTTAAATACTTAACACTTTATTCAAGCGGTAAGTCGCTATTTGTGAGCTCGTGAGCTCGCAGAGGGGATGGAAACTCAGAGCCATCACATGGCCAGTCGCCCTTTAAAACTTGGCTACCGGGTAAACCTACTGTATTCCCCTATGCCCCTTGTACCCATAAGGAAGTATGTAATATCACCATTTCTGCAAATGCATATGAATGTAATACATACATATTTTCCTACAAGAATCAGTTGCTTTGCAGTAGGAAATAACTCTGCACAGACATTTTCGTACATAAAGCAATTTTAGAAGTTACTAGCACAGAAAGGGGAACTATAAATACGGTTAGATCTTTAGTAGTAGATAGTAAACATATTCTTCTAGTAGATGGAAATAAAATGTAACCCATTTATAGTGTTCCTAAAGTTACGAACTTTGGTTTCGTGTTGTAATTAAGCTGCTTGCAGAGGAAACAGCTTATGCTTGTTTTCCTAGCACAATTAAATTAAATAAAGCTTGATGTGCTATATTCACATTACTTTCTCTGCCATTCTCCAGCTATTATTGTTAGAAAAGCTTATTGTTCTATTTCATAATAATGGAGATAAACATTTGCATAAATTGTGTTATTGCATATTGTCTTGTATGTGCAAGGGGAATATATAGGCTTAACCAATAACCAATAGTCAAATCTTGAGCTGATCGATATGTGATGGCTTTGGAATTCGAATCCAACTGCATGGCCAAAAGACAAAAAAAAAAAAAAAAAAAAAAAAAAAAAAAAAAAAAAAAAAAAAAAAAAAAACAAATGACGACTTTCTATTTGGCAAGAATATAAATCTTTCAAAATTCAAACCAATAACAAGGTATATATCGGAAATGCTTAACTCCACAAAAATGTCGATATAATTTGCTTTAATAAGATCTTCGGTCTTTTTGAGCAGTAAGCTTACGGTTTTTGAGTTAAGTAAAAGTCGCCCGGAATTAAGAGGATTTCAGAGGCTATTCCAAGGAAATTGAAGACGTGCATTTCATTTGTCATGGAAGTACTTCAACAAACATATAATACTTCAATCAAAATCGTTAAGCCCTTTTTTAAAAAAAATAAAAATGTTAAAAAAAAATGTTCCATGTAAAGAGTAGATTGGGGTAGGGAAATGTTCTTGAAAATCTTCATGTGATATCCTTGAAGCTGAAAAACGTAAATACTATGTTTGGTAGGACCATTCGTTTTTCAGTTATGCTGTTCACAAACACAAACTCACACATACGCGCGCGTGCACCATTTTAGCTTCTTTCTCGGGCTCAGGGACCTCAAATGGTTATTTCCGGTAATATTTTAGACTCGAATTTTTTGGTCCAATATAATGTGTTCCTTAGCTACTATGCATATGACAGGAAAAGTGAAAATCCTCAAATCGTATATTTGCAGTGAAATATCGTTATCGAACTTTTAGGTAGAAGGCATACCTTGTCTACTTACTTTGCACGTGGTAGAGAAAGGGAAAATGTGTTTGGTTTCAGTATCAGTTCTAAAAGTATTCAAGAATTGTGAAATAATAATAATAATAATAATAATAATAATAATAATAATAATAATAATAATAATAATAATAATAATAATAATAATAATAATAATAATAATAATAATAATAATAATAATAATAATAATAATAATAATAATAATAATAATAATAATAATAATAATAATAATAATAATAATAATAATAATAATAATAATAATAATAATAATAATAATAATAATAATAATAATAATAATAATAATAATAATAATAATAATAATAATAATAATAAACAATAAATAATGTAACATCAGGTTCGGCGGACGGGGCAAAGACGTTCAGTACCGGGCTGCCCCACACGACTGCTGTGTGTGTCTGTCAACAATCGAGGTGGCATAAACAAAAGGGCTTTCCAGAATGTTAGCAAGACCTCTAGCTGCATGATTTCCTGTGCGGGGGTGTGTGAAAGTTGAGAAAGATCCGTGTGACGGCATTCCTGGTATATAAGGAGGTCAGAGGAGAAAGGATTGAGTGAGTTTTAGAGTTGAGTTACGCGCAGGAGTCGGTCAGCGTATGAGTACGAGACAGCTGTATGGTCATATAATACGTCGTAAGAAGATTCAACGAGCGTCGCAACGGACTGTAACGTCGTAATTATGGTATGACGAACTGTAGACTATGTTAAAAACTATGTAGAAAACTGAATTTATGGTAAAATTTTAGAAAATAATAAGCTGATAGAAAAGTAACCGGATAGGATTTTGTCATTTTATTACATTGGTGTCAGGAGTGGGGTTCGTGGAATTGCCGTTTTGTTAAATGATATATCAACTTAGTACAAATAATCATATCAAAATAATCATAATTCTAGTAATGCTGATGTTAAGAATAAATATACATCGCAGACACCATCCAGTTTTGAGTCATATCCCGCTAATTCTAAAATATGCAAAGTGTAGTTTTAGACTGCGTCAATGTTCTCCTTTCGTGATATTGGTGGAACCGGGTGGAAAATGTTTGATGCCCCTGGTGCGCTGTTAGCTAATTCAGGCAAACTAGATGCCTTGTTATTCGCGTTAACTGCCCGTGTTTAGCATGCACCTTTATATCGCTAATCCGACCCCGGGTGACTAATGAGTCATGCTAGGACAAATATTAACTGTATCATATTCCCAACAACCAGGGGGTGTCGATACCCATTTGCGAACTGCTCTACAACCTGTACAGGTAGTTCTTTATTTAACGATGCCATTAGCATTATTGTTATTGGTTCTCCACCTTAGGTACATGCCGCTTATTATCGCACGTGTGATGATGGTTCGTTTGGTGCTGCTTTAATTTGCTACACTGCTGGAATTACACCGCAAAAATAATTAACAAGCACTGTTCTTGTACTGCTCCTGCCGTACGCTTTTGTTTTGGAACTTTTATTTATATTTGCTTGTCATTAATAACGGCTCTCGCTGTGGTGAACGTGTCTAGCGTCATAGCTTCAAATAAACAAGTTAAAAAACGATGGGGTGTGGGGAATGCATCAAGGAGCGAATAGCGAAAACCGGGCCAATGAATCAAAAAACGCTTTGTTGCAAAGTTATTAACTGACGTGACGGAGATGATGTATGGAACTAAACAGCAATTTTCAAAATGTTTACATTTCGAGAGGCGGAATGCCGGGGCTTAATGAAAGTAAATACGTGTGTGTACGTCCAAAATGAAGGAAATAATCTGTACTACTGCTGGCAGATTTTGGGTAGCAATTAACTGGCTCTTTGAGTTAAGTTCTGGCATGAATAAAAAAAGTTCGCGCTTAAGCCTTATTCAAAACAACTCCATTCCAAACCACATTTTATACACTGTATGCATTTTTATGTGTGTAATATTTACTTAAGAATAGAACATTTTACAGAATTGTAGAAAAGGACACCGAAAATGATGTACTAAATCAAGATTTAAGGACCATATCATGGTGGGATAACTAAGTAAATTGATGTGTTACATAATAACTAACTATTCCCGCAACGCAAGAATCCTTTCGTACCAAGACCTACCACCCAGCCACTGCATCCCCACCTCTGCTCACCACAGGCGTCATGAGAGGTGCGGTACTGCAGGGTGGGACGTGGTCAGCTTCCAGGGACCACTTCTTCTCAATCAAGTAGATCCTCAATTCGCCCCTTAAAGTTCTAACGGGCCTATCACATCTCCAGTGGAAGAAACTCCCCTTGCCGATAGTGGAAATCGAAACCGGGTCTCCCGTATGGTAAGCGGCAGTGCTACTACAACGCTAAGGAGACGCCCGGATGTGTTACATACACATTACCTTGTCTACACACTATCGTTGTTTATATACCTTTTACAGGACACTTTTATAAAACCTTTTCCTATCTGTTTCATGATAGTCAAAATAAATAGTTTCATTACACATATTTCATGTGTAACTATTATTATTGTTCTTATTGTTATTGTAGTCACCATTATTATTATTATTATGATTATTATTATTATTATTATTATTATTATTATTATTATTATTATTATTATTATTATTATTATTATTATTATTATTATTATTATTATTATTATTATTATTATTATTACAATTATTATAATACACATCATTCTTCTTAGGTTATACATAGTACGAAAGAAATCAGCACTGCCTTCTTGCAGACACTTCATTCCTTGCCGTTTGTAAGGTACCTTATGACGTCATGCTTCCATTTTCTTGGCTGACACTGTCATCCTGTAGGTGCGTCTCACGCCTTGTGTTCTGTATCGAACCAATAGAGCATACCTGTGCTGGTGTTGTCAACTCATTGTCTAATTACGAATAGGTCTACTCACCTCCCTCAGCTGAAAGGGAGGGGAGGTAACGTGTCGCTTTTCAAACTGGTGGAGACCGATATCAGAAGACACGCCCTATAAATGTTCCTACAGACCATCAGGAAATTTGATGTCTATTACTATTTGTGCCTTGTGTACAACAGTTTGAGGCACTTCCCTGCACAGTATGCATTAAAATGGAGTAATTTACTTTCCGTTGTTTATGTGTAATACCATTAATAAGAGTCCCAGTGAAAAGGTCTCTCTTTAGTTCTCAACCAAGAAAAATGAACTGCTCTTGGGAGAGAAACAAAGGTTCTGGACGCAAGAATAAAGTCAATCACTCGAAGGAGTGACGCGTACAAATCCGCTGTCAACCTAACGAGCACATCCAACAGACACAATCACGCCTTTGCGTGAAGACAATATCACCAGGAAGCAAAGGAACACAGATCGGTACAGCTAGATTAGGTATATCAAACACCGGGTTCTTGTATTTAATACTCAGCTACCTTTCTGTAACTGAAGTGAGCAATGCGCTAATAGAAGTATCTTCAAACACATGTGTTTAAAACTAGGACTCATAGAAATTAATTTGGCCAATTTTAAAATCACGGCAGTAAAAGGTAAACTGCCGCATAATCACTAGTAAGCTCGCCAAATTTTCGTCAGTACACGCCCCCACTGTGTTTCAAGGAGCTGTGACTGTAATTACTACCCCCGACTTCCCCGAGCTCAGTGTGCAATGTGCAGCGAAATGGCTCCGCGGTAACTTGAGGCTCGCATTCGGGAGGTCGTGGGTTCGATTCCCGTGGCCTATTTTCCTCGGCATGGGTTCTTTAGGGGGTTTCCCCGCGTCGCCAGGAAATGCTGGGAAGGATAATTACATCCTCCGAATTTCCTGTCCTTCCATGGGATCCAGGTGGAAAGAGGGGCGGCAACTTAGGAACTCTTAGGGACCTCTGCCACTCTCTTAGCCGTTAGCCTGTATCTGGCCACCCGTGGTCTCCTATCACCTCATCCTTCCTCTCGGGGGTGTCCCCCTGGGGGTCATACGTAGTATAAGCCTGGCTTCAGTGTCCTATTCCTATTACTAGACGTTTCTACGCAGGTCAAGGGCTAAAATGTGAAATAATTATATTAGGAAACATTTCCTAAGATGTTTGCAATGATACCTGACAAATAGGTAAACGTTAAATTGTGTTTCTTTTCTTTTTCGGTCCATAATCGTGCACAGTGATGTCAAACAAATGTGAAAGGGGGGAAGGCGGATTTGCCTCCATTAAGCAATTACACATCCATGCGACTCACCAACAAACCTGTAATGCTTTGTTACCTGAATGAGTGAAGCTTCATCCACAAAACGAAGGAGGTAAGGTAGAGTGATAAGATGACGTCATTAACTCCCGTGTGTGGAACCGTAGCCATGTTCCTTCGTAAAAGTGCTTTAGCTCAAAGTCATTTAAATTTCCGAAGTTCTATTTCTTGTTGTCGAAGCTTAAAAATGTCCCAAACAATCAAATTTTGCTCTCATTCTTTCTTTTTATAAATGTTGAGATAAATACCAAAGCAAAAGAAGGAGATAACATGGGAAGAGAATGTTCTTTGCTGCTATTTAGTAGTAGGCATATCTACCGATTTGCTGAAACCCACCGCGATGAAGCCTCCCTATAATTCTCAAAACCGTAATATAAATGCCATGCACTCTCATTGGTTTCTCTAGCTACCTTACAAATTTAGCATGCCACACTATTACTGGTAAATAAAAATGCTATGCACATTTGAATAATTTAAATATTGGGGACGACGGAATTAACCCTTTTTTTTAAATTGTTTTACTATATTTTGATTGTTAACATTGATGTAACCTCTCACTTTGCTCATTTTAAGTATTATCCACATACGTTTATTTACAGGTATTAATAGTTCTGTAGTGATGAGAATTTGGAACTTTTGAGTAGGTCTAGTGGTTAGCACACTTGACTGATTGGCTTAAGAGTTAATTATTTACGATATATGTAGGAGTGAACCTAGCTGGGTATGATTCCTGGCTGGGAATTAGTCTCTATGTGTTTGTGTTTGACTTTTGGTCCTTTAAATACTTAAAAGGTTGTTTCATGGTCAGCCTGATCCATCAAATCCATTATTTAGTCAATATAACCAGTTCAACAATCCATTTGGTATCACCTTTACTTGAATAAAAGTAAATAGGAATGAAGGTAAGACTGAATTCAGATGATTCGGTCACTCCTGTTTCAGTCCCTCCACCCAAGCTGACAGTGCCTTTCAGCGTACCTAGTTCAAACCTGTCTGCCGGGTGCACGCAACATGCGAAGAAACGAGCGCCTTCAAAAACATTTTGCGATCTAGTATTCACACATATTAAAATACGACTGCAGTACAGAATCCGAAACACTGACTTTGTGCAACTAACTGGTAGATCATATCTTGTTTGCTCTATGATTTATGTATGCTAAAAAAGCAATTGCATAGTAAAAAGCATAACCACATCAGAAAAGAGGACCTCAAAACTTAATATGTTAATAAGATGAAGGTACGTATGCCAATAAAATTGGCAAAAAATCAATTTGTACCCACTAATTGTAAATTACTCACATCACATTTGGGGGAGTTAACTTTAAGATCTGTTCTCTGTTTTTCATACACTAAACTTCCCTGTGTAAGAAACTGGCTTTTGCATAATGAAGAGGCTTGGAAAATATACATTTTAACTGATAAAATACGAGCAATATGAAAACTAATAAAGTAATGTACAAAAAGAAAAATTCAGAATTATTTTAAAGTATGGTTTTACATTTCTTTGTATACTTGTTTCTAGCAGGTATAGAATGATTCAACTTCTTCCCATTGCAAAACACAGATTTTGTTATTTGATAGAAAGGCAGTGATATCCTTCTACATTGCATATCATCTGTTGTCCTGAATATAAAAAAGCAGTTTTAATCACGCGGGGTGATTTTCCCCTTATAGGTAAAGATACACTTTTACCCTAATGTTCTCTGGAATTGTTTATCCTTGAAACACATCTCTTTCTTTTTTTCTTTTTTTCAGTTTCTTTTCAAACTGCTCTTCACTTTTTCAACAAAGGATACTATTTGTTCCCTCACTGCTCAAAAGTTACAGTTATCTAGGAAATAATAAAATAAATTTTATGGTCCAAAATCAAAAACTTCGGACAACAGGACATAGCGATAGGAATGTTTCCTATACCAGCAAAAATCCGAAAAAAGATGCAACAATTCGATCAGTGTTCCTATATTTGCAACATAAAATAAAGGAAAGGCAGTACACCGAACAGGAAATAAGCAAGAAAAATAAAGTCTAAAAAGTAGACTAGAAAAAGGTTGTAAGTAAAGGAAAAACAGAGACTAAAAGTGAAGAAGAACTTTTCTGTTATTTTTTTTCTCTGAATTTGCTTATAGAAAGTAGTTTTGCTCCAACTTCCCGATGAAGTTTCAGTTAGGAAGGAGGTAGGCTATTCAGCAAATATGTCATTTCCTGCGGCGCCAGAGCAACATGCCGCATTCGTTTGCACCTGAGATACCACTTCTTTCTGCCTCCAAGGCAACACGTGTCGACAGGCATCTGTTTGTTTTTCTGCTGTTGCTGTCCTTTCTCGTCTTCTTTATGTCAGGCAGAGAAAGCTTAAGTGTACAGCAACAATGTAGCTGAAATATCACGGCGCATACTTGACAGAAAATAACCTCTCAAACCGAATATTCTTACCTTTCGGTAGTACAAAACTACTGAAGTACTTAAAAATAGTTGAACAAAGGAAATGCTACGTAAAAACCTGTTATTCAAGGGCCCGCCAAATCTATCTAAATCGTATGTTTCCCCACAGTAAATCAAGGAACTTTGAAACATTTTGTTTTATAAATTGAATTTGATCTGTTATAGCACTTTTCATCAAGCATGCAGTAGTAAAAAGAACATTAAATGAATAACTCAATAAATATCCATATGATTACTTTAAATTACTTCATTAAATGCTCATGGTACCGTCCATTAATATCTAAACACTTCGTGATTCTTTTGGAAACGAATAATAACGAATTTTGAACAGTCCAGTAAATAATCAATATTAACTACAAACAGTACTGTATTTTGAACATTCAGGCGATTTTGAGACCACAGTATCCATCTCCTTTCAACTTTCTCAAGTTATGAGGTTTACTAACTTCAGTGAAAACATCCCATAACAACTCAACAAGTCATTTTAGAAAAATGCTTAGATAAAAGTTCTCCGGCTTGAGGGGAATAGGAAAAAGTATAATTTACATTTAAATTTCTAAGGTTGGTCTTCACATTTACCATATCACAGTTTGGAAGACTCCTTGCTCCAATAATACTTAGAACTCTTAGGGTTTGGTTGTTTCTACTCTACTTAGCAGATATTCGCCTGCAACGATTATGTTGGACATCCTATAAAGTTATTTGATCTGTGATTTTTAACTATTTAGTCTGACAACTTGGAAAGCGCATTTACAGTCAATCCCTTGCGCCCAGTACACAGACCACAGCTATCGGACTGTATGCATATAATACTGGCGAGTTTATTAATCTCATTCTTCCTGGAAGGCAAACGTTCATTACGTTTGGTCATTATGTTTGAGAAACAAGGATGTGAATATGATAACTGGTACGGTTGGTCGGTTTGCCTACTAGTATTGTGTATGAGAAGCAATATAAATGGCTCATGCAGTTTGTCAAGCATCGCCGAACAATCACCTTCTTTTTCTGTTACGAGAGATCTGGTTGGAAACGCAAGAATTTGGGACTCCAATATATCAGAAAGTATACTTAGGAGATTGGCCTGAATTTAAAGAGGCTAACACCATACAGCTTTCAAGAGCAGAATTTGTTCTAGAATAATAATTCATTTCTTCTCCGGTGCTTGAAAGGGAAAAGCGAGTAACAACAGAAATGAGATGAATGTCGAATTTTATGGTAAGTAATGCCACGAGTGATAGTCAATTTATCTACAGAATTTGACTAACATGAGTTGCATTTATTATAAGACTATTTCTAGAATGAAAGAAAGGATGATATAGCCAATGAAATGTCATTTGAATGCTGAATTGTAATTACTAACTTCTTAAAAGAAACATGAAGCTTGAATATATAAATGAGCGTCCATTGGCACGGCCTACAATATTCTCATATTGATGCTCCAATTTTTTAAGATGTTGGTAATGTCAGAAGTTGGAGTATCTGCTGTTAATTTATAATTTCGTTCAATATAAAATTTTTCAAACTGATTCGAAACACATTTCCTGTTGTATTCTGTGTTCTGAGGTTTCCCTCTTCAAATTATTTCATCTATTTCAGCATAAAATGGTTCACCGAAGTGAAAGTCAGCCATGTTTGACATTTGAATGGCGGTTCCGTTGCGTCAAATTACGTCACATCTATAGTCCTACAGTGCAACTAGATTCTTTAACATGACCATAAGATAAGAAAAGCAGAGGTGATAATGGAATGTGATAATTTTTCGCGAATGAAGACTGTCATTGGTTGAAATTTGAAATTGCTATGCACATAATTGGTTGATTTCAACCAAGTCACGTCTTAGTGGAATAGTCAATGTAACAACCCAATTGTATAAATGATACAACGCAGAAGCAGGCACATTTGGTAACTTATGCTCTTATATACAAGATATGTTATTTAATGAACCTTCTAAATAAAAGCAGATAAGAGTTTCAAACCGGCTGCATGGCTAGAACAGAAAAAATACTTTTGGAGACGTAGACTCATACGTGTGTTTATCACAGAAAAACTCAATTACAGAAAAGAACTATAAATAAATATACTATATCATATAGTTGGCAACTTGTCAGCAGAGCTGTAGCTAAGATAAAAATTGCAGCAGTCTGCGATGTGTTACATTTACATGACTTTCCCTGCCCATTCTTCAATAAATTATGTTAAGCGTATTCTTCTGCATCTACTTCACATTAATAGAGATAAACCTATGTAGAAATGGTTTTATTATATATTTCTTTATGGACACAAGAGGAATAAGTAGGCTTAAGCGATAACCAAACCATTTAAGAGCTGGTCACTTTGTGATGGCGTTGCCATTCCATTCTCTTTGCATATAATACCTCCTCTAGCTACTAATATGCAGAAGAGATAGCAAAAAATAATGACTTCACATTTGATAAAAGTATAAGTTTTTGACAGTTCAAACCAATAACAAGCAATCTCAAAGTGATTATCTTCACAAAAAATGTATTTGACATAAATTTTGTGCTTTAACGAAATCTACATTTTTGTGCAGTAAGACTTTGTCTTTCTGTTACGTTCTACCAGTTGGGCAAAGGTCATTCAGAATGAAAACGTCTTCACAGGTTATTACCAGAATATTCAACAAATGCATTTCATTTGTTATGAAAATACTTTAAACATGTGGAATAATTGTTACAGCAATTTCTGAGAAAACCAATTATGTTCGTAAATTGTTCCATGTAAAGGGCAATCTGGGATGAAGAATTTTCCTTGAACTCTTCGTGTCGCATATTTTGAAGATACTTAAATATAAAGCTTAAAGCGCAGACAATACACCTACACACAAACACACCCACACACATACAAGGATATTTTTCTAAAACCACATTTTTATTCAGTACACCTCAAAACGTGTATTTCCAGTGAAATCTCAGTATCGACTTTTTGCGTGGAATACAATGCCTTATCTATTATGTACGTAGCATATAAATTAAAATACTGCTTATTTAATGCAATAAACTCATTTTCTGAGAGGGTGCCAGCATCCACCTCACACGCTGACACCACTGTTCTTACAGTTTATCCTCAAGTCATTTCCCTGTCATCTAAGGTCGTTCTGCTCACTTTTCTTGAGACGATTTACACTGATATAACTCAATAGCAGGGGAGTGTTGTATTGGACGAGCTAATGGATATTTCCCAAGAGGATTTCTCGTCCTTCGTCTGTCTCTCTCGTCATTTTCCTCCTCAGTTTCTATCCCGCAGAATTACACGCACGGCAACATCCTCAATGATTTTTCTATACATTTTAAATTAATGTGGCCTAGCTTGGCAAGGCTCTCGAACAAATACTTGTTCGTATTAGCCAGTTGTGTTTTAGATTATAATTAATGTTGTTACACTTGCAGAAATACAACGTTTTATTAATTTAGATTACATGTTAAATTTTCTCCAGCACAGTTCCCTAAATGTAATTTTGATCAACTTCCTTCATTGGATATATCATCGTTTTGGTGTTTCATAACAGAATAACACTAGGATATTTATTTTAACATATGTTGTACTATACTATATCCAACTTGCATCATCACTTAGGTTGAATCGCCAATTTTAAACTTAAAACAAACTATTCGAACAAATTCTGATCGTGTCACATGATTTTATCTGCTTACTGTTTTACAAACTGTTCTTCTATTTACTTCTTCTTAATCGAAATAAACCTTCATGATATATTTACACACTGCATTTTGCTAGAAATATAAGTATAAAGTTAAACGATAGATTTTTAAAACCTGAATCACTATGTGGAGGTCTGTAAATCCCATGCTGTATTCATGACCACGAGAAAGTACAAATAGGAACTACTTGAAAGAGTATAAGCACTGAAAAAGATTATCTCGGAAATGCTTAGCATCATAGACATTTTTATATGACTTTGGCTGTGCGCTTTGATAACATATACCTATTTTGTGTAGAAAGATTTTGTCTATTTTTTACTGGTTATCAATTAAAGAAAATTGAAGAATAAAATGTCTTCATTCCTTTTGAACCTATTTTACATCTATTTTAACCCTAGCAATGACAAGTATCATTCCAAAACTTCGACTACTCTGTGAGCACCTCTGGTAACAAAATGTCTGAGCAATTTCTAAAACAAATCTAGCTTAAAATTGGGTATTGTGTCTTGTCATGTTTATAAAGTAATGTATAACACTGTTAACTATTCCTTTTTACTTTGTTATGTGAATCACATTATACTGACGGGCCAGTACTTTATGACCATCTTGACATTTTATTGTTTCTCAAAAAGACCAACAATGAAAACTACACAGTTCAGTTGCAGAAACACTGATTGACAATAACTATTAACCCCATGCCTTTAATCAAAAAATTAAAGACAGAATTTAAAAGAATACAGAAGGTGGACGTTACCCCCCTTGTTAATCCTCTGGTTAATTCCCCAAGGAAAGTGTGCTTTGGTGTAGTCCCAGAGCGATCTAATCACACAAAAAGAAGCGGGTGATTTGTTGAAGCCAGTCACCTACACTGAGCTCTTTACTTCCATTATTTTTCTTTCATTCAGTATACTGAAGCAATAACTTACCCAGATGCCACTCTCCTTCTGTTGGATTGAGTAAAACGAAAAGTTATCAAAAGCCAATAATTTGAATCTGCATGGACGGTCACCCACTCGGACAAACATTCCCCTTAGACATGCAAATCTGTTTTCACATGTTCCTAGCCTGATTTACTGCGTAGATGGGACGCTGTTTCTCTTTCTATCCCTATATATCATTCGCACTTTTTTGTTTTATTTTTGCGTTCGTTTTATTTATGCCCAAATTAACAAAACGTTTCTGTGTGTTGAGGTTTAAGTAGGAACATATAGCTGCAATAAAATAGCAGTAAAACATGCGGTATAAAATTGGCAAAAATATATTAATTTTAAAATATAAGCGTTCGATGAATGTTTCCAAGGCATTGTAACTAATTATAAAAGTATAAATTGTGAAAATTGTAAATGTCACCTTTTTTTCTATTCATACCACTTACACCCAACATAGAAAGTAGGGAACGCATTGTATTTCGCTTAAAAATTCAAGAAATGATTTTACCGGAATTACAGGGTGGCAGTGAAATAATCCGCCAGACTGAAGGAAATTGTTGTTGTTGTAGTGTTTAACGCCCGCTTTTACTACTACGGCACCGCAGGCGGTGACACTGATGATACATGAAGATGGAGCACCGATGGAATGAGATGGCGGGGGAAACCGAAGTACCCAGAGAAAACCCGCCCTGACGCCGCTTCGTCCACCACGAATACCACATGCGGGTCCCTGGGATCGAACCCGGGCCGCCTAGGTGGTAGGCGAGCGCGCTAACCGCTCGGCCACGGCGCCGCCTACTGAAGGAAGTGACAGAGTGGATATAAACAAACAAAAAATTCCAATAATTGTTTGAATCAAATGCACCGTTAATTAGATAATCGCGTTTGAAGGTGAGAGTGTATGGCAACGTGGTGCAACTTGTTGATCGGGTATCCAGCTTCTAGAATGAACTATTCTAATGCTCTATACAAACCATTTAAGTAAGGTTAGCCATGTATATAATTCAGATGTTTTGTTGCGATGCGCAAGACACCAGAAAATTACGTGAAAAAGTAAGGTTATGGCTGATTGTCCCGTATGAAAACATTACCTCAAATCTTACATTTCCATATAATTAGAAATACATATTTGCTACGTTTAAAGGTTTGACTATCTGGCCTGTTCTATTTGAGGAGCGTATGCCATGATGAGATAACGGCCTCACTTGGAATTGGATTCCTCTTATGAGCGCCAAAGAACTCGAGATGGTGAAAGTTGTAACACGAAATTTCTTAAAAGATTTGTGCCCTTGATTATGTGCGAAAGTTATCAAAATATTTCAAGAAATGCAGGTAAATAAATCTGACACTGGTGTTCGCACCGCAGTCGTGGACTAACCATTGCTTACATGGTAGCCTTAGAAACAAAAAGTGACCATACTTTTAATAACTATCATTTATTAGCAGTAACAAGTACCTATGCAATAACATTGGGATTTATTTGAAATAAAAATTTAGAGCAAGTAATCAATACCTGTAGTCAGGCTTCACATCTTTTGCGGCTTCGACAAAAAAAAAAAAAAAAAAAAAAAAAAAAAACCAATTGTATGGGATTAAGTAAACACTACGCGCAATCTACACCAATATACGAAGAAAATAAACACAGTTGATGGGATGTTGCCACTTCTAGCAGAATTAAAAAGGCAGCAAATTGTATATTTTTAAAACTTAATTTACACAAAAACTGTTGAATCTATTGAAATAAGGAAAAAGTTGTCGTTTATTCAATTTTCTATGAATATACCTAGCCATAAATCAAGCACCTTCAACCAATAAATTCAGCCATTTGATGAAAAAAAATTTTGATAAAAATATTTTTTTTTTTCTAGGAAACTATAAACTTTTTAGCGTTTTGGTATTAGACTTTCTTGTTATTCACAACATTCGCTGTTAAAGTCTGACGGATTATTCACTTCCATCCTGTATAGTTTTTCACACTCTCAGAAAACAGAAAAACCATTTTTAGCAAAAGTTCCATATCTATGTGAGTGTTGTGTGAGTGTATACTGACTGTGCGTATGCGTATGTACACACGTCTATGAAGGCCATAGCTCAAAAGTGAAGTTTCGATTAAGTACCAAACTTATATTCAAGTTCAGTGTCTTCTTGTATGCGACTCGAATATCTTCATGAAAACCCCCAACTCAAAATACTTATTATATGCAAACATTTTCAAAAACTCTAATTTTCTCAGAACCGGCTCCAACCACTTTGATTAAAAACCACTATGTTTAAGAAAATTTGGTTTCAAATGAAGTGTATATCTTGAATTTTCTGAGAATAACTTCTGGAGTCCTTTCATAATACCGTAGATCTGATTAGAACACGGAATTTATGTCAAATATACTGAGTGGAAAGTATCGTTTCAGTCATACGTTAACCAGGGGTTTCACATGATGAGTGTAACAGATAAGTCCAGTACATTTATTGTCAAAGAACCGTTTCGGTGAAAATATATAATTTGTATCAAATATTTGGAGCCATCTTCTTGATTAATTGATATAAATGGTTTATTATTTCACTAACTGTTACGCAAACATTGTGCAAACAATGCTATAATGCATTTGTACCTTAATTTGAATGAATTTATTGACAATTTAATATTAATATGTTATGCAAAGCTTGAGTTTTAAGATACTTTGTAGTGCAGTTACTTTGCAGCGGCTCGCGATCTTCGGGAGAGCTGCAACTATTTTCTCGGGATAAGATATCGATGTAAGATACAATGTGTCATTTGCAATAAAAGGTTGCATAAAGCTTACACGGAGAAAGAAAACATTTTAAAAACTGTGCAAAAGAATGTGTTTGTGTCAAAGTAAACCTTTAATTTATCAATTTGTATCTACATTTATATTCTTATTTTATGTTTTATTCTTTATAAACAAATTAAATTTGCTTATTGAATTAGCATTTATTTAAATTTTATCAAAAATGCGGTCGTCTCCTTAGCGCGGTGATAGAGCTGGTGCTTCCCAATCGAGGGACCCGGGTTCGATTCCCGCCGGGAGACCTGGTCCGGGGTGCACTCAGCCTCGTTAGGTCCCTGAGGGACACTTGAGATGTAGCGGCACCGCATAACTGGTGGGGAGTGATGGGAGCGCTGACCACATTCCACCTTTAGTACTGCACCCCACTCATGACGCCTGTGGTGGGCAGAGGTGGAGGACGCAGGGATCAGACGGTAGGCCTTGGCCGGATGGGCTGTTGTGTCATAGATCTACTCTGCATAAAACAATAAGCTATTGTAGGAACAGTGTCGTACTAGAGTGAGTATAGGAAGTCAAAAGCGTATATAGATTTTTTCATCTGCAAATATCATTAACTATTAACTTTTGATGCTAGCCGCCTGAGCTTTGTGTTTGCGCCCTAAAGGCCGCCTTAGAACGCACCACCAAAATCTCCCTTCACGCTATGCTCCACAGTCCATCATCCCTTCAGTCATAAAGAAGAGCAGAAGAGTGCAGAGGTAGATAAATATAGCTAGAAACATTTCGTGGCAGTTCGTGCCAAGTTACTCCAGCTGGGTATTGATCTATTTCATATCCCGAAAGCAACACTAAAAATGCGATGTCTGGATACTGGTACATGTTTACACGATGCCCGTGTCTTCTTGTCTTACATCTTAGAGATAGAGCCAGCACTTGTGACCTCTGGGCATGTCATGTTATGTTTACTCTCTGTTTAACGCACAAAGGCTTTCCCTTATCTGACAACATCGCGCAAACAAACTAACATACCGCTTTAGTTACGGCATTATTCCACGAGGAACTTACACTACAAGAGGAATCTAACGATAATGATGTCGTAAATGCAAGAGATTCTCTAAGGCGATATATACCTTATTACCCATCCGGTTTGAAGGTAACGCACATGTCTAATCATTAAATACTAAACCCTCTTTCTCACAGATTTGCCCCTCTGACAATATTCTTCTACGCTCAATTCCCTACTCCCTTCCCCTAATTGGCTAATGTGCACCTGTGAGTGGTGATGTACATGACAAATCAGCCTTATAAACGCTAGGTCGGACAATAAAAACAATACACTCTTTCATGGTAAATGCGCGTGCTTTCGTCATCCTGAGAGGCAGTGTTAAACTGTAGGATATTCTTACCTATTTGTTGATATGAATTTACAACCATTTCAGGTGCTTTTCGGGTGCATATTCATTATTCAGTGGGTTTTGAAGAATGTATGCAGAAAAATTGAGGAAAACATTCTGCTGCAAGCAACATCTGCTTATGAATTTATTTTAAACACACTCGTGCAATATTTCATTTTTCAAGGACTATATCTGAAGCCAAATTATTTTAAATGAAGAAGGGGAAAACTCGAATAAACAAGAACCAATGATACAAAGAATATTGGCTTTGTTACCATCTAATAACGAGCTATTTGTATTGGAATCACAATAAAATCATTTGTGTCATTTAAAGTTGTAGACACAAGAAGAAAAAACACACCATAAGAGCAATGATTCATCAAAACAGATTTCAAACCAATATATGCATTAAAACTTTCCTTTTAGCAAATACACATCGAAAAGAAAGAAAAATATAACACAAAAAAAGAGACCAGTAATTTCCATGTCACAGAGTGACTTTATCTAGTTTCTAGACAGCAAAATATTCAAAGTAAGATAATAGTATGTAGAGATTTACTAAAATCATCTGTCCTCCGGTGAAGTTGACCACATGGATCCAAAATACAGAAACAGAATTACAATAAAAATAATTTTAATAAATAGCAATAAATAATTTTTCTGGAAAACAACCGGCACTACTGTTTAGTGCGATATTATGAAAACCTATGCAATAATGCGGATCGTTGCATTCTTCTTTTTATTCTTAATAATAATAATAATAATAATAATAATAATAATAATAATAATAATAATAATAATAATAATAATAATAATAATAATAATAATAATAATAATAATAATAATAATAATAATAATAATAATAATAATAATAATAATTATAATAATAATAATAATAATAATAATAATAATAATAATAATAATAATAATAATAATAATAATAATAATAATAATAATAATAATAATAATAATAATAATAATAATAATAATAATAATAATAATAATAATAATAATAATAATAATAATAATAATAATAATAATAATAATAATAATAATAATAATAATAATAATAATAATAATAATAATAATAATAATAATAATAATAATAATAATAATAATAATAATAATAATAACTATTGTTGCTGTTATTATTTACACAACTTCAGGGCGTTAGAATGAAAGCTGTCTAAGAGTGCCTAAATTTATAGAAACAAAACAACACACTGTAAACACAAGAACTTGCATGTTATTTACACTAACCCTTCCGCATACGCAACTTCTTCAACACCGCTGTATTGCGTGTTAGTCTCAAGAAATTTACAGGCGCAGTTAATTTTATACACAACAGAGCATCGATTATACGAAACAACTGGATGATAATGATGTTTGGTAACCAGTCATTTATGAAAAGAGACTGAACCAGATGTCTTATGAGCAACATGACACAAAGAAATATTGATGTTAAACAATTGTACACATATATTTAGTATGACGTCCTTATAAATAAATGTATTTATTTATTATCCGGTCCCATTTTTCAAATCCTCAAGCTTCTTTAATTGGCCTAGCAGTTCTGGTACAAACTGTAGGGGCTCTTCAGGTGCGGAAATAGAATAAAATGATGGCAGAAGCTCAGTCTCAGCATGTGCTTAGCCTCATTTTTGCACAGTTGTTGAACTGTTTCTCTGCCGCGAGAGCAAATTTGCCTACTGGAACACTTTCGGTGTACCAAAGCAGTTTCAGTCGATCGGCATTCGGATACAAGCTTTTGGATCTTAATCAGCGCATTTTATCCTCTTCTTTTCTTCTCTCCTCTTAAGTTTTCTCGAACGACTGTGAAGTAGCATGCTGGAATATTCGTGTTGGCACACCATACAGCTGTATATAGTATTCTTATCCATCTCACAAAAGAATAGTGCTTGTTCCACTATCATCTTGCTCGTAGCCTGTGATATGTGCGTCACCTATCCTTGTATATGTGTTTTTAGGTTTTTACGTTTATTTATTATAGAAACCAAGTTCTTAAGATGAAATATTATATAAGGAGTGAACATATACGAACAGAAATAATTTGGGAATTTCGTATTCTACTCTTCACCATTTTACTTGCACAAGGTAACAGCGAATCAGCGATAATTCTTCTATAAAATTATTTCTTATGTATTTTCATGCTTCGTTGCTGAGGTGATTATATATTGCGATTAGGAAAGGAATAGTTGTCATTTCGCCTTGGATGAGCTTTTCAGATGGAATCTCGCCGAAGAGGAAGCATTTGTTTTACATTTGGTACAACTATTAATGACCATACCCGGGTAGATCTTGAAAGCTCGTTTGAAACGAGCAGCCAACTTATACTAGAAAGTCAATTGCCTTCTCTTTCAAGTAGACATGCATAAAGCTGCATAAAATGTCTACTTGAAGCGACCTATTGTTCTCGTTATACGTTCTACTGAATATTAGCCATAATATTTCCCTGAATGTATAGCTGCCATAAACATGCAAAATTACGTTAGGAACTTAGGGCCACATACGAGTATATAAAACTCTACAGTTTGGTGTTGAAGTCATAAGCACCATTTCAGCGTATCACATGGTTGCAGTGTTAAACCACTATAACTACATATTCTCTGCTAACTTTCTTCCCTAATGTGGAAAAATATGTTGCAGTGAGCTTGCCCTTCGCAACATATGGCAAGTTTGAATGCTTTAACTCTTAACAGTCCTATTTCCAACCATTTGCCTGTATAATGCAAAAATAATATTGCTAAAAATAAAAAAACGTGTTACTTCTCTACTATGAATTTTTCATTCTACCAAGCAGTAGATAAAGCGATCGTCAGTTTTTGAAGCTCTAACGCTATGTGGTGGTAATTATGATGATGATGATAATGAGGAGGAGGAGGAGGAGGAGGAGGAGGAGAAGGAGAAGGAGAATGAGGATGACCTAGGATTAAGGGCGGTCAACTACTTGGTTAGCGCCCTTACAAAACGGATTACCGCAAAAACCAAAGACAAATTTCAACATTAAAATACTAGTAAACAAAGCAAATATATACCAAAGAGCCAAAAGCCAGAATCAAAACATAGTTATAGAAAGGTCGAAAAAGTATGAAATTTCGATATTTAAACTTCTAAATTTTTACGTTCATGTTCATCATTGCTAAAAGCCTCACAATTCTTTCGACTACTTGTTTATCGTCCGCCAGGACCTCTGTAAGTCTGACAGGCAGTTGCAGAGAGTCTCGAAGGTGCGCTAGGGAAACGTACTTCGCTAGTAGTGAATTTGAAACACTTTCTACTTTAGGAAAGTATACATATTTGAAAACACAAAGAAATAACAAGGAATACCGGCGTTTTAATCAAATCCACATTTTTGCTCAGAGTGTCTCTTACGATTACCAGTTATTCAGAATGAAGGCTATTCCCATAAAATGTAAGACATACATTTCATTTGGCATGACAATATCTTAACCGTATGGTACTTTAACAAAAATGTTTGAACCATTTTTGAGCAAACCAAAGCTTAAGGAAAGCTTCCCATGGGGATTTTCAAAATCTTCGTGTCACTTCGTGTCACACTACTTCCTCTAGTTAAAGTAGATAAGTAGTAGGCAAAGTAAAAAAGGCAAAGTAAAAGAAATGTCTGTACCTTAAACATTCATAGTTAATGGTATCCGAGTTGCATGTAGACCTTTCTATTGCTTACCTCTTTTACGTCTCTGTGGGGATATTTTGAACGATTTGCTGCGTAAAGCTCTCTTTCAAATGAGCAGTACTTGTGTGAATTTAAAACGGATCCAAACGAACATGAGGTGAAGAAAAGCAACGCACCCAGATTATACGTAGCTGCCGCGGCCCGGCCAATGGTACGTTGGATCAATAGTTTTAGGGACAGCGATAGCACGCAATAGCACCGGAGAGATTCTTGGGAATCCGACAACAGAATGGGAGCACGAAAAAGGAGAAATAGAGGAAAATAATGACCGGGTAGTTATAAATATTGCAGGAAAGTGTAGGGTGAGGAGAAAGGGGCTGCTGCCGCTGCTTCTTTCGGATTTATGTATTGCCCTGGGCCCCATATGCCTGCATAGCGTCTGCTTGCAAGGTCTTGAGAAGATGTGTACCATGTCGCTTCCTTATAAATAACATAGGACCATCAACGTTTTTATTCCTAACATCAACGGTAAAGTACACCAATGTTTCTTAACATCTTGCTTTGTATATTGACACGTTGCAAACGAAGAAACTGTGTACTCTGGAGGAAGCGACTGCAACTGACTACGTCATGAAACGGACATCTGCGGTCGTGCTCATTAATGCTTGCAATCATGAACAGGTCTGCAGTTCAAATCCCGCCCTAATTGAGCGTTTACTTTCTCTAATACGCATAGTAAGTATTCGACCCACAATTTGGATGTTGAGATTTTACCACATAAAATATGTTTTAAGGCCTCCTGAATCCCCCTAAAAGCTTTTTAGAAAAAGGTTCGTGTGTGTGTGTGTGTGTGTGTGTGTGTGTGTGTGTGTGTGTGTGTGTGCGTGTGCGTGTGAATGAACAGTATAACTCAAAAATGAAAATCGGTTATAAAGCAAAGTTGGTATTTAAGTTTAATATCATTCAAGGACGACCGCCTCCGTAGCAGTTGGTAGCGCGCTTGCCTCTGGCACGGAGGACCCGGGTTCGATCCCCGGTACCAGCATGGGGATTTTATGCCTTCTGGGAGGTCTGGCAGGGGTGCACTCAGCCTCGTTAGGTCCCGGGGTGACCAATGGAGGAGCTACTTGATGGAGAAGTAGCGGCCCCAGGTCTAGAAGACCGCATAACTGGCCGGGAGGGCTCGGGGCGGTGACCACGTCCCACCCTCCAGTACTGCACCTGACCAATGACGCCTGTAGTGGGCAGAGGTGGGGGACGCAGCGGCTGGGCGGTAGGCCTTGGCCCTTCGTGGGCTGTCGCGCCGGGGTTTAGGTATCATTCAAGGATGCGACACGAAGACTAAGAAAATTCCTCCATCCTAAACCACCTTTACATGCAAATTTTTTCAAACATTTTCATTTTCTCAAAACTGATTAAAATGCCATATGTTTGAATGAATGAATGTATATTTTGAATTTTCTGACCCATTGCCCATTTAGTCCTGTTTACCCTTGATGGCTTTTGATAGACTAAATCTCACTATACAAAAAAGTAGATCTCATTAAAACATACAACTTAAGCCCAATTACATTTCTTGTAGTCAGCTATTTTGTTATTTGTGTGAGTTTTATAATTCTTGAACTTTTCTCAAATGGAAGGTCGTTATCTCTTAGGCGTGCAAAGAGAACGGAATTTCAAAGCTTTTGTATATCGATAAGCTATAAAAGATTTGATTGTCACTCAAAGCCTACTGTATTCCCATACTCCTACAAGAAAATAAGCAATAATACAATTTCTGACAATGTTTATCTCTACTAACATGAGGAAGATACAGGAATAAGAGTTTCTAAGAATAGCTAGTACAAGAGTAGAGAAAGCCATGTGAATGCAACACGTCAGATTTTTTTTAAATTCGTATTTTCCTGAGGCCTCACTATTAGAAAATGCCGTGGAAGTACTCTAAACTTAGGCCTGGGGAATTTCCATCCCAAATTTATTTTCCCAATTATTATTTAATTTCATGTTTTATTGGTGTCGCCTTATGTAGTAACAACGGGCGTTAAACACTAGTACAAAGGTATTTTTAGACGTGGCGAATGACCTTGCTAGGATCTACGCAAGTGACGTCATGAAAATTGATGAAGGGAATAACACTGTTTTCTCTTGAAATAAACAGAGACTGCTCATAATGCGAGCGGATATTGTAATTAATCACGCACTGTTCCACGATGCTTACTACATCGAAATCGGAGAGATGCTGACTTGACACCCTGTGATCTTACAAATACAAAAGCGAAATCGACGATAGAGGAAGTGCCGCCGAAGTAACGTGTGCGACTCGGATTCTGGAATTCGCGGGTTCAGCCCTATCCACTGCGCATCTCATTTGGGTTTTCGTAGTTTTCCTTTGTCACGTAGGAATGCTGGGATGTTTATTTTCATACGAAACTTTTTGTCATTCCTCTTCATTCCATTTCTTTATTAGGCTATATGGCGGTGCGAACACATGGTGCGGATGTTTGCGCATTGGAACCGCTACTGTCGGCCCTAGGTGGCACAGTGAGGTACTATCCCCTAGTGGGGGACGCTTGTACGACAGTGATGATGGCTGCTCGCCAGGGCCTGGTGCCGGAATGAACATGTCTCAGCACTTGTTAGGGACTTCTGCGCGTCTCTGTGACCTGTCTACCTGCAACACTGTGGCATCCTGCGGTTCACTCACTTCATCCCTTTCTCCTGGAGGGGTGTTAGTTCACAAAGGATCTATGTCGGTCGAAGTGTATGAGGTGCCCCTCTCCGTTATGTCACCCTACTCTACTCTACCATGGTAAATCAAAAATCGGATTTTTAAAAGCTATGTCGCTATGTGAAGGCTTTAAAAATCCATTGCGCATTTCACTTGAGTAAAGTGTATTTGGAAACTTAAGTTAAGAAGCAACATCTTGTAAGTGGTTATACCCAGGAAAAAATCATCTGGCATAAATTGTATGATTTAACCAGATCTATATTTATTTTGTAATGCATTTCTTTTCTTATGGTTTAACAGCTGTACAAAAATTATTCAGAATAAAGAGAGCTTCAGAGGGCGCTCCCAGAAAATTCAATATATCTAGCTATATTTTTCATGAAAATAGTTTAAACACGATGTATTTTTTTATCAAAATTATCTGACGCATTTTCCATGTCAAAAAGCTAGATTGGGAAAGCGGGTTTTCTTAATAGCTTTGGTGTACATCCTTGGGAGACTTGCAACTCAGTTTTTATTCAAGGAATCTAAAAGTATGTTATACTTAATTTTGCTTTCTTCCTTCCTGTAGGCATATAAAATTAAAGACCCGATTGTCAGTTTTTGGCAACACACACTGCGAAATCTCTGCTTAAACCGGTGGTAGCAGGATACGTACGGATCGCAGATTTGTAAACAATATGTCTGCAATTAATAGTTTCGTCACATAGGAGATCGAGCATCATCGATGGGTGAAATGAAATATCTCAGTTTAAAGATATCAGTGGCACTTCAACCAGACTTTACTAATTACGCGTATTGTCGGGCCCTCAGGTGATTCTCCGCTTTGTTTATCGTTTTACTAGTCACTAGCAAAGGATATATACATCGAAGTCCCTTCTTTCTGATCATCTACAATTCGAATTTGTTTCTTCTTCCCTGACACCTTTGTGCTGGAAGGGAATTTTCAGACTTTGGCCCTAGTATTAGCTTTTAATTAGGCCAAAGATACTGCTTTGAATTTCACTCCTTTTTTAAGCCGGTGTCCCACAGCCTTTGCAGCACCCCGGATTTCGATCACCGTTTCTCTCTTCTCCAATAACCCTGTCGAACATAGCCATTCTAATTCCTTCTCTGCATTGCGTTGCGGACCTTCTCTGTTTCCTGGGTTATAACTCAGAGCTCTTTTTCGCCAACTTTTCTCCTCCATCCTTTCCAAATGCTCACATATCGCCTAGTTTCTGTTCTCTCAGCGCTTGAGAGAATCCTGGTTCGTCATCGAATTTCTTCAATTGGCACATGGTGTAATTCAAATTGCTGTATGGTCTTCTTAGGCAGTCCATTCTCACTCTCAACGATAACTATTGACAATCAGAACTGTAAGACAACACCGGCTCCACCACAGCACTGAAATTACTTCAGATTAAATTAATTTAATTTACTTTTCACTATTTACACAATTCATTACAGAAGAGCATGAACGGTTCGTAAAGTCATGGTGCACTTTTGAGCGGTTACAGAAAAGCAAGGGAACTAGATATAAAAATCTGATGTGTTTCACTCACATTGCTTTCTCTACTCTTGTACTAACCATTCTTACAAACTCTTATTCCTATATCTTCTTCGTGTTAGTTAAAATAAACATTTGTACAAATTATCTTATTGCTCATTTCCTTGTAGGTGCAAGGGGAATATTTGAATGCAGTAGGCTTTGTGCGATAGTCAAATCTTTTAAAGCTTTGAGATTCCGTTCTCTTTGTGCACGTAACATATAAAAAAATGAACAACGATGACCCATTTCAAGAAAGTTCCAAGTTTTCCGAAACTCACACACATAACAAGATATATCTCCGAAATGGTTCACCCTACAAGAAAATTTATTGAGACATAAATTGTGTATTTTAGCAAGATCTACATTTTTTGTAGAGTATAATTTGGTCTATCTCTAACGGTTTACCAGTTATGCAAAAGTCGTCCAGAGTAAATACGACTACAGGGGCTATAGCCAGAAAATTCAAGATATACATTTCATTTTTCATAAAAATATCTCAAACATATGACATTTTAACCAAAATCGTTAGAGCCATTTTCAAGAAAATCAAAATTTTCGAAAAATTTTCCATGTAAAGGGTAGTTTAGGGTGGGGCTATTTTCTTCAAAATCTTCGTGTCACATCCTTGAACGACATTAAACTTAAATACCAACTTTGGTTTTTAACCGACTTTTCGTTTTTGAGCTATGCTGTCCACAGACTGACAGACTGACAGACACAGACACACAGACACACAGACAGACACACACACGGACCTTTTTCTAAAAATGCTTTTTTTGGATTCAGGGGGCCTCAAAACATGTATTTCCGGTGAAATCTCGACATTGAATTTTTGGGTGGAATACAATACTTCCCCTACTTACCAGTAGAGAAAGTAAAAATGTAACCATAATTCTCCAAATGAGAGCAAAACTCTCCAATTTTCATTCCTGTTCAGTGCAGTTCGGGGTGGCTTTCATTTGTTTGAGGGCTGTTACTTGATGCGGATACCTCCTTCGCTTGCTCACCTGACAGCCCTCTATGGCGTTCCGAGTTCGATGTTCCGGCTCCTCTTCAAACTGGTCCGACTAACTGGGACTTAAACGAGCTGAAGATTCATCGTCAATCTCACGGGTGGTTACGGGATCCAGAAATAACATATCCTTGGTTGGAGCTTAAAAAGTAGCACACCCTTGCTTATTGTGACACTTATCAAAATACAGCTCACAAATATACACATTTTCACTTTGAGTTAATGCTCGTGTTCATAATAGTTTGCGCTCGCATATTATGGGGAGTTCCTACGCCCGTCGAGGTTTCCCTCCTGCGACGTGAGTACGTGTATTCAGCACTAAAACGTTATTCGCTGATTAACTCTGAGCATATTTTCATTACAATTCGACGTGCATAGTTGTCAAAGATTTTCAAAAAAAGTCCCCAGGTTCTACATTCTCACCTATACATATATAAAGGAGTATACCTTCCTGACCTATTTTTTTTTTTTTTTTTTTTTTTTTTTTTTTTTATTTAACGTCCTCCAACATTATGTCATATCGGACGAATGAATGAAATGAAATGGGTGAAATGATGCTCAAATGAGCCCGAGGTCCATGGAGCTTTAAGTTACCCGACATTCGTCTTCTCAGGGTAGGGAAAACCTCGGAAAAAACCTTACCCGGATAACTTACCCTAAGCGAGATTCGAACTCGCGACCTCTTGAACGTGAGGCAGACACGCTAACCATCACGCTACCGAGGCGGGCTTCCTGACCTAGCAAATTTATATTGGTCGGCTTGCACAAGTCGCGAAAGAAATTCTGAATTCGATGCGGTTCTTTTCTCTTCTATTAGATGAGCCAAATCAGCACTTGTTAATTTTTAGCGTGAAATTGGGACTTTCCCGGGACGGAGATTTTCTGTCTCGCTCCTTTTCGTCACGCCGATAATTTCATAATAGGACAAAGAAGATTTTCCCTGCAAGTTCTCGGCTCTGGAAAGCACACTTTTAGCTTCCAAAGCCCTTACTTCTGGACAATGTTACAATGTTAGTTGTTATTACCTTAACGCAGGAATATTCTGGTGATATCAATTCTTAAGCTATTTATATGCTATCTATTATAAGTCATCTAAGTTACCATAACCCCAGTTATTTACATACGTGGTCACAGTCACAAATATTTATATTCATTATGATAATTATTTTAAATTACTTCATTATTCAGTATAAGCACGTGGGTGTTCGTAAGCCCATACACTGACATTAGTTAACCATGAGTGTGACCTCATCGCAAAACAGGAATGCTTATCAATCTCATTAGGTATCTATATTGCAAAATCAAACCATTTGGATTTATTACACTCTGTAACAACTGCAGTAAAGTGAAGAACGTTTCTTTAAAACCTTGTTAGGCAGCGGTTAAAGCGGCGGTTTCATACATGCAACGTTATTCAAACTCAGCAAGCCACAGAACACAATGAACTTTTCTTTCCACTGTCCAAATGGTGAGATTTGTTTCATTGTTGTGTTGCGTCATTACTTGCTTGCGCACATCAATGAATATCATGCTACATATGTAGATTGTTTGAGATAATCAAGTGAGTGAGTGTGTGAGGTTTTACGGTCCGTCGACAACGAGATCATTTGGGCTCAGAGAATTATCTTCATGTTTTATAGTTTCATTTAACCGTTATAACAGTTGATAACTACACCTTGGCTTCAAGACAGGCACACTGTAAATTAATCATTATTTATATGTATTTTAGTTAGGTATGACTTGTGTTTGTCCAATGTTGACAAGGCTTTATTGGGTTTTCTGTGGAGTTTTCAACACGCGAATATCATCAATACACCTAATCCTGTAACAACGAGGCAGCTAAATGGTTAACTATGGTGATTTAGTAATAAAAATATGACTTGCAGCATAATGAGTCCGGTATTCATGTGATAGCAGTAATTCATGTATAGGATCTATGTACCAGAGTTCGTCTTGAGTACATACACCCGACCTTCCCCTACCTTTGCGTTCCTCTAGTTTGAGCGAAACACATCCATGCCTTGCGGGAACGTAGGCTTTAGAATTTCGTTCATCCCTAACCGGTTTTGTTCATGTGCGAGGAGCTTGCCTCACGTTCTTGAGGAAGGCCTATCTCTGCACAGCATTGTTGCTGTAGGGATGACGTACTCTCGTCAGTGCAGTGAATACGTGTGCGTTAAACCGTAGAGGAAAATAAAGAAAAGTGTGTCATGTGAGTGGCAGATGGGAAGCACAATGGAATTGCCCTGGGATATCGCACAATCCATTGTTTCCATGGATTTGAACTTTAGCTGCGGGCGCTAATAAAAAAAATGTGAAACGTGTATTCCAATAAATATATTGGTGCAGCTTGCTGGAACGCTCATTCATATCAGGGACATAATGACAGCGCTTGTTTAGTTCCACTGCCTTAAATGTGTTATTTTTATATAATTACTGAACAATTATGCCATCAGAAGAATTTCTCAGTTCTTAATATTTTAATTGAGGCCGAATCATGCAGAACACTGGACATTGTAAAGTAAATTAAAACCTTCCTTATTCCACCATTTCAACATACTATGCCATTATACCTACGCAAGTTTCACACGACTATTTATGCACCATCATGACTCAAGTCTAAAACCGTTATAAATGTTTTTAATGCTGAATGTTGTCACCAGTGTCCGATATTTTAATCACGCATTTGTTATTCAAATTTACATAAGAGAATTGATAGTTGCGCCTTCAACATTTATTCTTAGGTTGGCCTTGATACGATACAGAGAGTATATATGCTATAACCTTTAAAAAAGTGGTATTTCAAAAATGAGAAGACAAATTTAATTTATTAGAATGTTATTTACAATATGAAGAATTAATTATTAAATAAACAGAACAACTTTATTTAATATGCGGGAATCGATAGTTTCGCTCTCAGCTTCGTGGGAATGTGCGACGACGGCAAACTATTGAGTGCTACATGCCAATCTCCTAATTGGTTGTTAGGAGTATCGTTATGAACAACTGAACCTTTGATTGGTGGTTAATAGTGTCATTATGAACAGCTGTATGTTTGATTGGTGGTTAGCAGTGTCATTATGAACAGCTCAATCTTTGGTTGGTGGTTAGTGGTGTCGTTATAAAGAGCTGTATCTTTAATTGATCAATCTTTGATTGATGGTTAGTAGTGTCGTTATGACAGGTGTACCTTTGACTGGTGGTTAGCAGTGTCGTCATGAGAGGTGTACCTTTGATTGGTGGTTAGCAGTGCTGTCATGAGAGGTGTACCTTTGATTGGTGGTTAGCAGTGCTGTCATGACAGGTGTACCTTTGATTGGTGGTTAGCAGTGCTGTCATGAGAGGTGTACCTTTGATTGGTGGTTAGCAGTGCTGTCATGAGAGGTGTACCTTTGATTGGTGGTTAGCAGTGCTGTCATGAGATGTGTACCTTTGATTTGTGGTTAGCAGTGCTGTCATGAGAGGTGTACCTTTGATTGGTGGTTAGCAGTGTCGTCATGAGAGGTGTACCTTTGATTGGTGGTTAGCAGTGCTGTCATGACAGGTGTACCTTTGATTGGTGGTTAGCAGTGCTGTCATGACAGGTGTACATTTGATTGGTGGTTAGCAGTGTCGTCATGACAGGTTTACCTTTGAGTTGGGAATAGCAGTATCATTATGAAGAGGTGTATATAATGCGGTCCATTACAGTACCGTATAAGCACTACATTATGGCATGCTCGAACATAAATATTCATAACTTTAAGGAGAGACCAGGTAAGGTTGAAAATGAAAACTTTGAATTTTAGTGCCAAGGGTTGCTTAACTTCGAGGTGTTGAATATTTTGGAGTGTGATTACTTTAGTAATATTCCATGTTTACTAGACAATGCAAAAAATATTGTTCCTACATTTTACAGAACCAGTGGTGATTACCATACAATTTTTAACCATGAAACGCCTGTCTTCAACAAAATCAAAACTTCAAAACCTTTGAACTTTGAAAAAAGTAAAATGTGGAATCACGAAGCAAAAACTATACAGAGTATTGTCGTTGAATTCCTTGCTCTGTGGGAGCGAGTATAAAATTTAAACTTTAATTTCTTGAATTTAATATTTTAAAACCTTCGTTCCATTTTGTCAAAATTCAATCAATAAAAAACGTCCACGCATCTACTGAACTAACATTTTCAAGAGCAACCGTACATTTAAATTCTGAAATTCATCATCGTTTTCATGGCTGTGTTTATCCTGAAGAGTTCTCTCTCAACTCAAATTTTTGATGGACTCATTTTGCATCTAATGCTTTCAATTAAATAAACTGAAAGTTTAAACATGTAGGCATCCCTTTCTGAGTGTCCTACCTTACATTTCTTCAAGGAATAGTATCGGAAGTTTCTGCACTTACCTGTAAAGAAAGAAAAATAACTTATTAACAACTTTACTCATGGAAAACATGGATATATAGATTGAAACAGAGACCTGCTGAATTATTATAGTCCTGAATGTGGCTTTCTTGGGGAGTAAATTAAGAAAATGTTAATGAAGTAAACCTGGTCTGCATAAATACTACAAAATACTCGGAAATGTAACAGAGAAATTCACTCAGATCCTACTATCTTTTGCTTGAAGGTTATTTTCGATTCTTGTTAATTGTTTTAGTTACCATTTCAAATGTCAGAGTTCACTTGCGTACAGCTTATCTCAAAAAAGATGGTTGGTCTCTATGGTTTGTCACGGTTTGATTACGGAGTTACACCGAAAAAGCAACATATGGAGGAACACAATCATCCAATGTAAATTCCAGAAGTGTTATCGAGAGATAACGAGATTTTTCTGAAATGTTTGTTGCGCGCCACCCGAGAACTTCCTCAAAACTCCAGCGACTTTATAGGCAAGCTCGCTCACTTCAGTGACTAATGAAACAAAATGCGGTTAGTGAGGTTGTAATGGGAGCGTTTGAGCGGGAATTCTTGTTGTTCTGACATATGCACTCTTATTTAACATTTTACTTATACCTTTGGTGCATATCGTTTCACATTTCTATTTCGCGTTATAGTTGCATACCCCTACAATATAGTATGCATAAATTATTTACTCCATCAAGACTCGCAGGCATTTCTGGCCAGTGTCGATGCTAAGTAACAAGTTCTCCGTCAGCATACACTGACTGGCCTCATTATTGCCACTGAGGATGGTTACCATAGGAATAGACCAAACATCTGGGAAGAGGAAGCCGTATAGATCATGGCCCACAAGCTCGAGAACTTGCTTATTTAGTGTATTCTACCGCATTTAATCACAAATGCTATCATCATCGTCATCATGGTTTGGACCTTATTCATGATCAGTTCTGTCCCCATCAAACTCGTATCTCCATATGCGTCTTGGCCTTTCTACGAGTATATATGCTAATATTTTGTATAATCTACCATTTATACTTTCAGCATGGTGCCTCCAGTTTTACTTGTTTTTGCTAATTATTCTATAAATTCAAATGTTTTCAATGATCCCCTTGTTTCCTGGTTGTATTTGCGATTCAACAAAGGTATTTAGAAAATCACTGTCGATTCATTTACTTTTCTGCTTCCTATTTAAGGCCCACGTTTCACTGAGGAGTACAAGGATTGTCACTGTTTTATAAAATTTTAACTGCATCTTCTTCTTTGTTGTCATGATACTCTCCTTGCTATGGCGCACATAAAATTAAATTTATAGAGTTTATTGTTCTAATGCAGCAATCAAATCACATCCCATGTATCTAAATATTGGAATTACCTTGATAATTTATTTATTGCAATCTTGCGTCTAATGAGTTCTTTGCCTTAAAACGCTAAAAATAATATTATTTAATATTTCCAGATTATAATCCACCAATAATGTAACAAATGACACCGTGACAAATCTCAATCCTGAGACTAGAGTGACAAAGACAAGTCCAGTTACTTTTAACGTCATTTTATTTCCCATAAAATTAAATCACAAAATAACATATTTTTTGTCGTTAATACAATCACAATTCGTCGTGACCTTGCAACTCTCGACTGTTCTGTCCTCTCGTAATCTTGACACATACTTCACTTTCCTTAAGTTCTACTCTCCCTCTCAGTCTAACAAGCTACTTCCGACGATATACTCACACTAACTAAAACTGCTAACAACTCCGACGCCATTGTTAGATATCCACAACTGTCTCTGACGGTACTCAACCTCTTTCAGCACTGACTGCACACACACATACGCGTGCACACATTCACAGACTTAAAACTAACAACTAACCACTAACTGCTAACCGTTGTCTCGACCAACACTCGACTCGCTTCTCTCAACTCTACATTCGCATATAGCTGGCAGTCATATAGTACGGACTTTTCTGAAAATCTACCTTTTTAAACTTCTAAGTAAACCGGCTGTCGAAATTTTCTCGAACAGTCAGGAAACGCGTTGTTCTGCCGCGCTCATTGCTGTCTTGTTTACTTGCCTGCCTAGTAGTGTGAGGTAGCTTGAGCTGGAGCGTCTCTTTTACAGACGGGTAACTGGTGTCATAATAATTTATTTAATGTTTGTATGTTCACAAATTTCGTTTTGTTTTCTCAGAACCTTTGTAATTCAACAAAAGAGCAATGCTTTAGGAGCTGTAAGCCTTACAAAAATGGAATGTAGTAGGAACTGCATATCGAGTAATGATAAGCTTATTACTTAGAAGTTAAAACATAAAGATAGTCCGTAGTTTCCCTGTGAAGGGCAAGGGCCTCCTACCGGAGGTAACGTAAGGTGACCTCGGCGTTACTTATAGGGTGAGCTAATTCCTGCAAGCTTGCTTCTATAGAACTACGATTATATTAATGTCTATTCCTTATTGTATGATGTTTGTCTTTGAAATCGGCCTATGTTATTTTATCACTAACTTTCATTTCTGCCAACATCAGCTTTTGTAGTCTTTGTACACTTTACTGGCTTTGAAATTTCAAAACTATTTCCTGAAAACTCATTTCAGCGTCTGCTTGTATGTATTTCCATTTTTTTCTGTCTCATGCGGTCCTGGTCTATTGGGCACCAGCTACCTTTTGAAGTCTTGTGACCATCTGTGCTGGGGCATCCTGTGCACCTATCCGCGGGTCCCATACTGTTGCGGCGTAGGCCCATCTGACCTGGTTCATCCTGCCTACGTGTCATCCCCAGCGCCATTTGGTCTGTCTCATTCTGTTTGCCGCATCTTCCTTCTGAGTTCACTGTACCTTACCTTGTCGCTGATTTTGTTGCCCAATGCCCCCTCTCCATTTTACGTTGGCACACTTGGATTTTGTTCGTTTGTCCCTTTGTTAGTGTCTGTCTGGCTTCCGTAACAGTTGTAATGGGGGCAGGTCTGCAGTATTTCAAATCTTAGTTTTGTGTTGAGAGATTTTTCCAGAAGTACAAATTTCAGGCTACAAAATTTGCCCCAGGCAAGTTTTATCCTTCTTTGAGTCTCTCTTTCTCCTCTCCCTGAGTTACAGATTATTAAGAAGTATTGCTGAAACATTGGTACAGTCAAAGGATATCAGAGCAATTTGAGTACATGTGGAAACAGTCTCACAAGAGGGATTATATGCCACGTGCCAGTGTTCTTGGCGCTATCTGTGCAACGACAGAACTACAATGGGAATAGTTGTTCCGTTACCGAAAGCAGTTCATCATCCCTCGGTTCATTGTCTGCCGGTAATCCAGTGGAGCCAAATAAAGCCAACAGGGCTGATGGCAATAAACGTTATAGCGAACTACAGAACCAATCATGTACAATGCTAACGTTGTGGTTTATCGTAAACATAAATACAAAATTTATTGTCGCACAATTACCGGGTGACATGGTGCGGCATGAGGAGGGGGGGGGGGGTTAACAAACATCCCTGCCTGTTTTATGAGGAGGGGTGTTCAGTTCCAGAGTCTCTTGTATTTATTATCCCAGAATAAATTTAATTGTTTTATAGAGGTGTAAGTGTTTGCTGACTGATGATGTAAAAAGATTATCAGAAAATGTTGCGAGGTTACTACTAGACGTAACACCAATATCGAAAATGCAACTACAGGACGTTAAATTTAGATTACAAAGTAGGTTACTCAAAACAAGGGCATTTAAACGCAGCAGCTGGGTTTCGTATCTCAAATGTTACATACAACAAGTTCAAAAAGTGATTTACATAATGTTTAAAAGATATAATTTATTGCATCGCAATAAAAATGTAATTTGTGCTGTTGAATTTAAGCTGGAGCTATAAAGCTATTGGCTTCTCCATTTTGTATTTTAGTTTACTTATTTCTACTTTTTTATTTGTTCTAATCTCTCGCTTTTATTATTTGCCTTTATGTTGTTATAAATATATTAGTGTGACAATTTCTTGTTATAAATGATTAATTTCTAATAAATAATTAGTAATCGTAAGAAACAGCACTGAATTGAACTAAAAAACTGACATTTAATCAAGGCTTTTTTATACCGAAGTGAAGCATTATCGTTCAACACCCTGTAATCAGAAAGGAACTTATTCTTTCTCAGCACAATAGCCATGAAAATTTATAAATAATTGATTCAACTGCAGAAGCATCCAATATTAAGAAAACAGTGTACTTAGACAAACGTATCACAATTCAATAATACCTATAATAATGTTACTGGAAAAGCAACAATCAAAATGTCTACAACGGAATAGTCCAAAGTTGAAAAAAAATGCCTTGCAATGCGATTTAAACTCGTACAACCTTGTGGTCTACAATGATTTCATCTTTATACAAATAATGTTGAAAGAAAACATTACTGGAATCAAGAGTGCTTAATAACTGCACCTTTAAATTATATTATAGAGAACTTCCCTCTTTAATGTATTTAAACTCTGCCTCGCTTGATTTAGATTCTCAAACTATTATAATTATCGAGTTACAGTAGTGGGTTAAAATTTTCAATTATCGTGTAGTTTCCTCATTTATGCAAATGCAATTATGTTAGAAAAATGTGGCATTGGAAAGCTGCTTATAAATTGCAAGAAGTTCTCTGAACTCAAATAAAAACTTCCAGCAAATGACCTTCAACCAAAAGATAAACTACAAGAAACCGCACATAAGAAAGTATGGGAATCTTCACCTGTTATAACCAAGAGCAAATTACAAGAGCACCGATACTGCAATACGTGGAGCGCTGGCATACTTCATAATAACTTCCTTCTTATCCATTCTTCATCACAGAAGGTACGTCTTGGCCATAAATTTGGGATAAATAATAAAAAAACACTACACGTGTCCCTCTGGCCGTCCCAGAGAGGACAACGCCGCTTCACTCCCCTAGTAATCCTTTCCATGGTGAAGGAAGAAGCTCCCGAGGGGAAAATTTATTGCTCCAACAAGAACAAAATCGCTAGTAGACGAGAAATGTCCAACAGCTCTTTTATATCCGGCTTGGCCACGGCTGAAACATCTGAGGGGATAACAAAACAGTGTCTACCAATATTGATGAGTGGAATGTAGCCACTAGAAACAGCGCTCTTTCCTTTTTATCGCTAAAGACGCCTAACGCATATGGAACAATAGAAAAGGGCGCGCTAAAATATTTACGCCATTATTATTCTTATTATTATTATCATTATTATTATTATTATTACTATTATTACTATTATTAATGTTATTATTACGAATTAGTAAATTAAATACACCGGGTAGTGGGGTGGGAGGTTTCCTTAATGACGAGAGATTTACCTGGTCTAATATACAGAGTGGAAGTGAAATGATCCGCCAGACTTTAACAGCGAATTTCTCATGTTATGAATGACAAGAAAGTCTAATACCAAAATGTTAAAAAGTGTATAGTTTTCTAGAAAAAAAATTTATAAAAAAAAATTATCATCACCTGGCTGAATTATTATTGATTGAAGGTTCTTGATTTATAGCTATGTCTGTAGAAAATTGAATAAATGAAAACTTTTTCCTTTGGCGTATTTCAATAGATTCAACAGTTTTTGTGTAAATTAAATTTAAAAGAACCCACAATGTGTTGCCTTTTTTTTGCAACAAATTGTGGATTTTTAAAATTGTTAATGAATGACTCAAAGTAGCTTTAAAACAAAGAAAATGTTCAAATGCAAAAGTGCCACGTTTACAGAAATGTTTAAAACCCTTAAATATAGTACTCTATTCATCATTACCGAATAGCGTATCGCCTCATTTGTACATTTGTATTTAGGCAACATGCATAATAAATTGATTTCCTCAGCTTGTTTTTCCTTTTCTAATAAGAGGAATGAAAAATGTGTGAAAGCTCAAATTAAATGAATAACTATAGGCACAATCATCCGCCCTTTATTTCTTAGGTGTAACAGGTACACGAACTTATTGCTCTCAAAATCCGGACATGAATCAATGAAGGATTTATTCTCTTTAAACTTTACGTGCAGTTTACAGAAACCATTACTCCCTCTTGCCCTCTTGGAGTTACTTAATTTTAATATTATTTGCTCCCGTTATATTAACATTCTGTTGTGTATATATATAAAACAGACGAATATCGATCGTATTATCTATTTTGTTTTCGTATGTGTATCTGTTTACAATTTAATGTTATAGAAGTGTTACATTTGTGTGAAGTAATATAGCTGTTTCTCTCTGAAATTATATTACTTATAATAATTTTCCGAATTTGAGAAACGGACGATTCTGACAGTTTAACTAGGTTAACTCGTCGAAAATACTGCAATCAATAATAAATGTTTAGTTACGAAGAATAACAACTTATAGAATTTTCTGGAATAGAAAAGGGAACGATTTTGTAAGTTTAATTAAATTAATTTCATCGAAGATACTGCAATCATTAGCAGATGTTTTTTAAGAAGCAATGATTTTGGAAATACGATTTATAAATTGTGACGCTGAGTTTCAAAAAATAACAAAGAATTTTTCCTCAGTAGACGAACATTTTGGAATTTTGACTTCTAGAATAACGATGTCTATATAGGACATTAATTATACAGAGACAGCTTTATTGCCCTAACATTGTGTTATTGTAGCTGTTTGTCTAGCTACATTAATTGTAAAGGCGGTGCCTAAAAAAACGGAATTTTATTGGAAGAAAAGTACAGAAAATAAATCATCCTACAGTAAAACCAGACTTACGGATCTTAATTTAAATATTAAACAATTAATTGCTCTGCACCTATACACCATAACATATGGCCCCAGATGACTAGCCGAGCAGCGAGAGACAACGACCGTCACTCAGTAAAACTTTACTATACAGATGATGTTTATGATCTTATCTTGTCCCTGGAGCAGTCTCTCAGCAGCTTTAAATCAAAATATAAGGGTTTTAGACTTACATAGAGGATATCACAAATGGAATCATTTATATCTGGGGATGAAATTCAACTGCAAATGTCTTACGTAATACTGCAAATTACATTCACAGCTTAAGCTAAAATGTCTTAATTACTCGGTGGACACTACTGTAGTAGTGGATTTCACTTTTTAACGAGATAGGTCGTGAGTTTTAACTGCTATTTAAGGTTCCATCCTGCCTTAGGACATCATAAAGCTTACACTGCTATTACTTAGTTCTAATTCGCTCTACCAGAAGTCCTTAGCTACTGCAGTAGCAGTAATTACGCAGGTGTAAAGATAAAATACATCAGCTGAAGAAATGTGGGGCTCCGGATTACCCGACAGGAAATGAAACTTTTGAGCGTCACTCACACGTCCGCTGCGGGTGTAAAAACCAAACGTGATAATTACGAATGTCATTAAGAAGCTACCTAATATCCAGAGTGATATTCAATTATATTATCCTGGGATAGTGCTTCACGCTGGGAGGACTAATTTAGTCTTAGAACAGATAGAGAAATTGTACTTGCTCCGTAGAGAATAGCATTAACATGCCGTTCAGAAATATGCGACACCATACTAAATGTCTTGGTGTATTATAGCAAAGAATACACTCCGAAGTGACAATCATCATGATTAACTATACGGCTTGAGTTTTCCGTCTCTATAAAAAGAATCATCTTTCAGCGTAACACCGGATGTCTCACACTCCTTTTAGGACACAATTTAAGATCCTAGCAAGATTTCTTTCACTGGCCTTCACATTGTCCATCCAGCGCCTTCTGCCATTGCTGGTTTTCTCATTTATACCTTGTATTAACACTCTGTGTGTTTTACTACTAATACTGTAGTATGAAAATATTTTCCGAACGACTTTGTAAACGTCTTCCCTTAGACTTGTTAAGGGTAACTTTTCTTTCAGAACTGGTGAGCTTATTAATTAATACTATTTTAAAGTGCTTTTTATTGCTCCTGCATTTCTAACAGAACTATCCCTTTACATTCCCGTAATATAGTGATATCCAAAAATTCTATTGAACTATTCTAATTTATTGTAAAAGTCGATCTGTAACATTTCATACTCTTGTGTCTAAATGAAAACATGCAAAAGAATGTGGGAAAAGGTAGAGATACTAATGTAAAATGCAGCATTAACTGAGTTGTAAATGAGGCTGTTTTAGCTAATGCACTAAATCACGTTTCTGGAATAGTCTGACTTGGCCTTACATTTATTGCCTATTGTGATGACCAAAATCTGCCAATCCAGCAAAAACAAATGAGAACTTATGACGCGAGGCAGTATAGCGCATGGAAATATTTGTTCCTTCTTTCCTTCTGTTAGTGTTTCGCAAGACAAACTCCGATCATGACCTTACTTTAAGGTATACCGTACGACTAATTTCCATAAATATTTTGTTTTATCAATGTACAAACGTGATATTGAATAAAATACGAGTGACATGTGGGATTATTTTGAAGTAAGCAGTGTTAATAACAACAGAGCAGTGTATAAAATACGCAGAAAAAAAGTTGGCACAGTGGTAAGTCACACAATACAATAAATTTAAGGAAACCTGTTACATTCAAACACCGAAGGAAGTTTACAGAATCTTTAAAAAGCAATGTACGAGTTTCCCATCGCTGTCAGAATTGGTGCCATTACTTCTCAACAAAATTGATTGCATGCGTTTATACACATTAAAGTAATAATAAAAACATAATTACTGAGCACCTTTACAGCTTTTTATAAAGTCAGTATAGAGTGTGGGCGCTTAAAAGCGATATCGAGTATCGAGAAATAATGGAATCGTCAAGTTACAAAATGTTCAATACAGCATAGCCTTAATGGAGTGATCTGGTCCAAGAAGTATGTTAAGGGACTGGATGCAATGACTACTCGTTATCACAATTTACCGTTGAAACTATCAGGCGGCGTTACAAGGTCTATCCTCGCGGCTAGTTATCGATTGGGGGTGAAAAAATACCCCACCAAACCGAAGCGACCTGGCTTCCAAAAAACAAGTAGTACTACAAGTAACAACCTTTCTATGCTGATGCAACAGTCAATTCATAATCCATCGCAAAAGCCTGGAGATAACTTTGTTGATTCTTTCAAACGCTTTGTAATAGCGAATTCTCAACACTTAGCGTAAGCAGTTGCCTTCTGGTTCATCAGTGGAAAGGTTTGGCCTATACTTTTATTTTCAATTCCTGCTACAATCCTTCAGATTATGCTTGCACTTAATTGAATATCTTGTTCTGTATAGTTTCAGACGTCACAAAGTTATGCTTCATTAAAAAGCAAGTACAATTTCCCATTAAATCGTGCACACCGAAGATTCGAAGCAGCCTAAGAGTCAGTTTTGCCAGAGAACGATTCGCTGTTGAAGTTAATGTTGTCACTTGCTGTCACACATTCAAAACGATAAATCATGTTACCCAAACTAGAGATATTCCGGTTTGAAATACCCAGCTTAGTGTTTGCGTTCATTATACTGATCTGTACAGTCTTCCAATGTAAATATTTTTTCCTTCCTCTAACACCACCTCAGTAAGCTGTAGCTACCATTTTCTGGGTTACTTCAGCTAGAATGTTACATCCATAAATATGCTAAGATAAGCTCTTCAAAAGTTCGTAGGATGTGTCGAAATTTCCTTTCTTTTGAATCTAAATTGTAGAGCTTAAATAAGTGCCCATCCCTTAACGACCACATTCCAAAAAGTTGTAAAACTGTCCCTCAACATCTTCCGCTGCTAATGACATGAACACAATAGAGAAGGTCATCTCAGTATACTATTGGTAAAATATTCTGCTATTGGCAAGTCGGATACAGTTGTGCATTCAGAGTGTGGTTAACGATTCTGCTTGTTGAGTTACAGCTCAGAATGGCCGAAGTAGAAGACGTGAAAACACCGTCCACACGACCAGTTGGCACTCTAAAAGATAGTGGGATGAGGAAGACTGTTAAGACATGGCCGATGAAGAAAGGAATTGCTCTTCATCAACTAATTTTTAAGCTTTAAGTGTAAGGTTAGGATACACAAGAAAGGGCACCTCACGCACTGATACGTACGTAAAACTATTGCGGCTATCATTCCCCAGGAGATTACAGATTACAGGCAGACAGAAACGCGCGGAAGCCCCTAACATTTTCTGCCTTGAGGACGGACCCACAATTGGAGTTTCCCAAAGGGGTATAGCTCTTTCTTTGGAGCAACCATCCGCGCCATCTTAACACACTGCCTCACGCTACGAAACCTAGAAGCAAGCTTTACAGATGAAAAAGAAACGAAATGAAAGGGGAAATAGGGAAAGGAGATAGTGGTAGATAGGAAACACCTTCAGTATTCGCTTACGTAGCAAAGAAAATTGCGAAAAACTCAAGTTTAGAGTGGGTACTTGACGGAAATTGAACCCCGGACCTCCCAAGCCTCGTACATTACCAAGCTCTACTGCCTTACTATGTTTTTAGATCAAGCTGATAAGCTGAAGTGATGACACACTTGCAATAATGTAATTCATGGCACGCATTCCATACATCCCAGGTATAAAAGAAGGGCATTATAATAAGAAGAATTGACAATCAAAGAAAAGGAGGGGGAATAGGTATGGAATGAAAATGAAAGGACTAGAGACCGCGGTGACATCTAACTGCACTTTGCGCACTTGGGCACATCCGATGGTCATAGCTTCTCCGGAAAGGATGGGCAACGTAGAAACTCCTTTCCGGACTAATGTGTGCGAAGAGAAGTAACGATACTCTGAATGCCAGAGAGAGAGACAGTTATCTCTTTCTAAACTTTCCCAGACACGGACTGAGTGCCAGCCATGAACGTAGCTTCACAATTTAATGCAGGGAAGAAATAAAAGCGGCGTATTTTCTGTTTTTACAAGGGAAAATGTACTTAAAAGTATCTAGGACTAAAATGTCGCGAAAATTTTATTTTTCGTATTTTTAGATTTTTTGACTTGATTTAGCTCATCCGCATGCTGATAACCACCCACTTCGCCAGTGTTCTTTGGCCACAGTTTCCTTTCAAAAAGAATAATGACAAATTTCCCATTTGTGCTTGGATATAATACTTAGGAATGAACAAGAAAGTTATTTAGCTTCTATATACAGAATGGAAGGTACTGCTTCGGCCATACATTAACCAGGGATTCTACATGAGTATAACAAATATGTCTAATGCAATTATTGCCAAGAACCGTTTCACAGAAAAAAAATAAATTGTGTCAAATATTTGGAGTCATCTAGCTTTTTGACAAATGGATATAAATGGTTTATTATTTCAATAACTGTCGCGCAAATATTGTGTGAACAATACTGTGATGCATTTCTACCTATATTCGAGTTCATTTAGTCACAATTTAATGTCATACAAAGTTTAATTTCTAAGAGAGATATGGCAACGTCACGTTAACACTAAATTATGACTAAATGCATTCCAGTTGAAATTCGCGAATCTCTCTGTTTTGTAATCCAACAGCAGACATTAATAAAATGAATTGAATCCTCCATCTATGTAGATAGTTTTGTTGCAAACATGCAATATAATTATATTTGGAAGTTGGATTCTACCATTTAAATCTTGTGTTTACTTCTCTTTATTTGTAACATTTTCCAACAATTTTGTTCACACTGCATTTAAATATAATTATTTCGGCGCAAGCGCCATCTTACTTCAGCCGTTGACTGTCTCGGTTAACACTTCTAGGCGTGACTAAAGGATCACCAGTTCACAGAGACAAGCGCGCTCGACCTTGAAACTGCTTTTGAACATTTGAGTGATTCACTTTACTACTTTTATTCACAACAGTCACAATCAATGATGATCACGCCATCAAATCTATATCACAATGTAGTAACTAGGATCAAAATAGGAACAACATTATCTAGAACATTTAAAATAATAAAGGGCTTAAGACAAGGTTGTAATATGTCTCCGATGTTTTTTAACATCTATTTAGACACAGCATTAAATAACTGGCAAAGAAGATGTGGTGAAATGGGAATACCAATCAATGAAAAAATAGTATTCAGTCTGAATTATGTAGATCGTCCGGTAGTGCTCGATCAAGACACAAAAGACTTACAGTATATGATGAAAAAGTTAAATGAATATGAAAAATGGTCTATCTATAAACTGGCGGAAAAACTGAATATCTGTGCACAGGCGGAGACAGTCAAAACCTGGAAATAGATGAAAATGTAACTATTAAACTTCAGAATGAATGGAAACAAAATTGGATATTTCTGGCACAAATGAAAAAAATGATAAATTCTGAATAATTCAACCAAAATGAATTATTGAAGTCTTAAATTCCCTGGTACGGGAAAAAGGTATCAAATGTAAAACTAAAATAATGATATATAACTCCACGATGAAAAGTGCGCTTTTATGTGGATGTGAAGTCTGGAAATAAATGGAAGCATGAAAAAGCAACTATTATCAACAGAAATGGATCTCCTACGGAGATCTGCAATGAAATCTAGATTGCAAAAAATATAAAAATGAAATTAGAAGACTAGTCAACAAAGAACAAACTATTTTAAAAGGAATTCAGGAAAAACAGTTTGGTATAGACATGTTTGCCGCATGAGAGAAGAAAGATTGCCAAATATAATCATGAAGTGGATCCCAAACGGAAGAAGAAATGGAGGACACCCACGTGACACCTGGAAGAAGAGCATCATGACTACTGTCACAGAGAAATCTTCAGGATTGTTTAGATGGATACAAGTGTTCAATAGGAACCAGAAGGTGACCAGTTTCGCTGTGATATCGGATATACATGCATACATCCACAACAGTTCAATAAACAATACACCATACAGTGTAACGCCTTCGTTTCTTAAAGATGCACTGTAGCGTATTGATCGCAATATACTCATGAAGCTTAGCATGGTAGGAGCAACATGTAAATGGTTCGCTTAGGAAGCGAGAGTTGAACAGTTAATGCTTTTTGGTGAAAGTCTGTACTTTGCAACGACCAAATCCAATGGAAGCCAACAGAGATTTTTTAACCCTAAATTCGATTTGAAAAAAGGCAGATTTATTCGTGCTGAATTGTACTCTGGTAGCGAATTTCAATGTCAGAGTGAAACTGCCCTTTTTCTCATCAGCAGAGTCTGGCCGCTGTCATTGCAGCTAATTCAATGAACAAAAGCTGGCGAAAGAAAAGCGAGACACGGAATGGGCCAGTTAAATGCTGAAACCGCTTCACACAATGGATGGCCATCTCTCGTCGCTTCTAGAATTAACACAATTCCTTCTATATTAACATATTAATGGAGTTGTTAAAGCGAGTTTTCGCAACAACAGCTACGCTTTCCTCATTGTCAAGAGGATACATTTTTTGTGTTGCAAATCAGTCAGGAAGTTTCCTTGCTGTTAATTGGCAAGTCTTGAGAGAAGGGGGATGCTATGAGAAATCGTGGATAAGCATGTTAAAGACTGTGAAATGGCAGAATAATATTGTTCGTGACGGTTAGGATGCCCGAAAATTGTGATAAATGAAGCTCCGTCTCTGCAGCGAAGAGGAATCGAATGATGAAGACGGAGAGAGAGGTCTTAATTAGAAAACTTAGCACTACGACAGAGAGCAGCTGGAGCCGCTCCTGCCCCCCCCCCCCCTTTCTCATCGTTACTTCGCCACTCTCGAGACTTTACTCGTCATTTGCTGATACCACGGCTCTCGAGATATGTATTCAAAACTCGTGTGTTACATTCACATTATATTCTCTGACTTCTCTCCTTTATTTGTATATAAAATGTTTTATATTCATTTAATCGAGATAAACCTAGACAAAAATACCGGGAGAGCAAAACAGTTCCGAACCGGCTGCACAGTGTTTTGCCTGTCCGCATTCTCGTTCGGAACTTTTTTGCTCTCCCCGTAGTTTCATTACACTTTTCTGTAACGGCAGAACGAGAACACAATCAATAGTTACATTTTTAAAAACTGGAGTCGCTATATGATAATTTAAAATGTGATACTCTTTCCATATCACCCCTAGAAGTATCTGAAAGCTCAGATCACTTTTGAAAAGTGCTGAAGAATTCAAACCAACACAAATAAATGTCTTGGAAATTGCTCAATCCACACAAAGAAGGTCGTTTGAAATAAATTGTGTTTTTAAGAAATATACATTTTTGCTGCTATAATTCTTTATGTCTTAGTTCTATTCAAAATTATCGAACATTCTATCTCATTGAACAGCGCTTTACAGACTATCCCCAGAAAATTCAGATATATGTTCTGTCGTCTTAAATATATAAGTTACTGTAAATCGCTAGAGCATTTCTGATGAAATCTCGAATGTAATTTTTTGGTGCAATATAACACTTTCTCTTGTCTGCATGTAGTGGAGAAGAATTAGATACGTTAGACAAATCTAGGCATAATTAATGTCAGTAGTGAGCTAGTAAAACTTCTTCAGTGCAATAGGAAAATTAATTTTTGTATTACTGTGACCGTCTCCCTTTGTAAACATAGAATGAATATGGTCATACTGTATAAGGTTCATAAATTATATTGTAACAAATGGCCAATTCGACAAATCCTACTCCTGACACCAGTGTGACAAAATGACAAACCCTTCCAATTCCTTTTTTCTAGCACTTTATTTCTCTTCTAAACTTTTACACAAAAACTATTCTCTCCTACTGACGTTGACACAGCGTAGGTACATCCTTTCATGATATTCGAACTCTCAGTTGTTTACTTCTTGTAACATAGACTCAATCCTTTCACTGTCTCTCCTCAGTTTCTCTGTGTCTCATACACTAACTCCAATCATACAATCACTCGACGCTCGTTAAATCGTTCATTTCGATGCGACGTACCACACACATTGGTCTCACACTCGTTAACACACTGACCGACACAAGCCTGTAACTCTAACTCTGTCTGGGCTGCTTCCTCGCTTCCTTGTTTAGTGGGGATGACATCACACGGACCTTCCGTGAACTTCTTCCAACACGCCGGTGATGAGTAACCAGATCTTTCTCGAAGGCTCTGGAGAAAACCCTTTTTTGATTCTGCCCCTCGACTGATGTTATAGTGTATGAGGTTTAGGTTGAAACATAACGTTGTGCTGTTACCTGGCGGCTTTTGGGAGGGGCAGGTGTGCTAATGATGTCCAAGTGCTCAGAAACACTGTCTCAGTCATCCTTCACTGCCTAGCCTCTCAATTATATTTTTTAAATATGGAAGAGTTGGAATATAGTGTTATCTCTTTCTGCTCTTTTTGTTTCAACTTAAACCTCACACACTATAGTCTCGCATACACAAAAAGTCGCGTGAGGCAGCCGACCTCACTTTTGTGCTCGCCGGCCCGGTATGTGGTGTGAAGTAGCTTAGCCCCGACAGTCCTTTGTTTGGCGCCGCACCTATTTAATCAATTAGCAAACTATTTTATTCAAACCAGAATACGGCAAACTAAAACATGCATTATTATTGATTCAATAACATTACTTTACGGAAAGGTATACAACATTTTCAGATTAATTAAGCCACATTAATGTATTTCCAGTGCAATAGCGCCTCATTTTGTCCAGCAATTCACTTAGGCAGCTAGGAAATAAATCAAACTTATCCACCCCTGAATGAGGAAGCTCAAACACAATTTTATTACTACCTTCGCCTCAAATTGTTTACGCCGAGCCACCGCTGATGACGACGCTATACACCCATCACGATCCAAAGCATCCGATTACGTTAGCTGGTAGCGCGTTGTTACTTGACTTAGGAACGAACATCCCTGTGAGCTAATAGGAAACTGATCTCACGGAGCAGAAGGGTCGTGAACGCAGAGAGTACTGCTTGGCTTCCCTATTGAGTTTCGGTCTGCTCACGAGACAGGAAGCTTAGCATAAAAGTCCAAAATGTAGAATTATTCTTCTGGTCATAAACTGTATAAATACGTGATATAACATAGTGCAATAATGGTAATGTATCATGCAACTGTTAAAAGAGTTATGTTTTGCCAGAACTTTGTAAAATAACAATCAAATAACACCAAATTCACTCAATGTCCATATTCAACTATAATCTTCGCAAAAGTTAAAGGCATATGGAGGCGGGCCGTACTGCAGACTCCAGCGAATCCTGAGCTTGCCCCTCCTACCAGCGCTGTCGAATGTGGTACACGCAACTCACAGTGGCGGCTATTCAAGTGAAGCAGGTGAAGAGGTTTTCACCTGAAAATAGAAGTATTCTATTTTTGTTAATGTTGGCATTATTACTACCTTTCTAACAGTTTAGTCACAAATTTCAACTGCTAGCAGCTGTAGCAGGGTCAGTGACCAACCCTTCTTTTGTTTGGAACTTGCAGCCTGGCAGCCAGCAGGGAAAATTGGTGGGACCGCGCCCTCTGATCTGTTTCAAGGACAAGTGCAACAGTCAGGGTTTCGGAAGAAACTGCTGCACTAAACAGCTTGGTTGCCATGGCAACATGACGTCACGAAACAATGAACTACGGGGAAATAACACGGGCAGGCACATGTTTCAGGCAAACAAGAAATATTTGCACTTGGGCAGAGGCACAGAACACGGTAGAGGGGATGGTTTCTATTTTCGCGCGCTTAGAAGATAATATTCGTTTACCTCGAGGAAGAGCTGGTGGTAAACTTAAAACGTGGTGTTTTACATAACTGTGAACGGTATAATTTACGTGTTTGCTAGACTCCAGTGCTTTAAATATTTAAATTACGGAATATAAGTGTTTTGTTATGAATCCAATGAACGACATAGTTTGCAATTTGCTAGAAACCCCATTTTCCAGGTGGAAAGATGAAGACAAGAAGAATGTTTTAAATCTTTGGGCGGCCCACTGATATCATTGATACAGCCCTTAAAAAAAGAGGATAAGAAAATAGGGAAGACTTATAGCATTAAATTCAAAAGCTCTTGGCTCGATAACTATTTTTGGTTATGCAAGCGCTATTCTGTTGGCCTTGTTTACTTTTAGCAACAAAAGTAACGTATGGAACAAACAGAGATTCACAGATTTCATTAATATAACCCGTTCCCTTCACAAGCACAATGATTCGGCGGGACATTTAAAATGTAAATTACAACTAAACGCTTTTGAAGGAAAAAAAAAACAAAAACAGAATGGCTGACGCTGTTCAAGAAAACGGCAGACTTTTTCATGTGCGTTTCAATGGAACTGTGACATTAAATAGGCTTTTCCAGTAGTTGATCATTAAACCAACATTGTATTTAGGTAAACAAGAGCTTGCATATTGAGGTCATGATGAGAGTGCGCTTTCGCTCAGTCGGGGAAATTTCAAGGAGCTTGTGTACTGAGAGTCCATTAGAAATCCAAAACCACTATAATAAAATTAAAAGTATATTCAACGGTGATTCTAAATCTATACAAAATGAGGTGATTGGATGTATTTCGGAATACTTACAGACCTGAAATTAATGTCTCAGATTTTTTTTTTTTTTTTTTTCTGTTGAAGTTGACGACACTACATATATTTGCCAACAGTCTCAGTGCTCTATCATTGTAAGATACGCGAATACAGAGAGCACATTGGTTGAACGATTTTTTGGATTTCATGATGAGAGTGTTGACAGGTCCGCAGAAACATTGTTCATTTTGCTGCATGATGTTCTTAAGAATTTAATTAATAACGTAAATTAGTTGCACAATGTTACGATGGAGCGAGTCTTATGTCAGGACATTTGAATGGACTTCAAAAAAGAATCAAGAACAATGCTCCTCAGGCAGTTTTTGTACATTATTTGGCTCACCGTTTAAATTTGATTTTAAAACAAAGCTATATATATATTTGCATCCGCCATGTTTATTGCTCTCGCTTACTACGCGAACTGTCATATGTATTGGACCAAAATGAATCATAGTGTGACAGACAGTTTCTTTTGTGTATAGCTCCATTGGATACAAAAAATTGTTAAAAAATGTTGGGCCGTGGGACACCGGTTTTGCATTGTATTTTTAGCATGCTTAAATGAACTTCTTTACCTATTTTGTAAGGCACGAGCCGCCACTGCATCTCACACGCTCTTATGTACAGAACTTCTGCCGGTACACGCACTACTCTTGGCAACAGCGCTCCAATTGAGATTGGCCAGCGTTCACATGCCTTTAACTTTTGGGAGCGGTATAAGAAAAATTGCGTCTAGCAGAGATCAACAGACATGTGTAGTGAGAACGTAGATGTTTTGATTCGCTAGTAGTGCTTACCTTCCTCCAGTCATTGAACCAACCATCTCAATATGGGGCAAGGGAATTAAGCGACGTGTAGAAGAGGTAGAGACAGTTTATTTTAGGTAAGTACACACATCTTGAAATTCTTCATTTATCTCCAGATACCGAAGCTGTGCAGTAGTCTGTTGCCCAACCCCATGTGGATCTCAAAACCACGCAATTGCACTAGTACTCCAAGAATCACACAGAGGTCTCATACGACAACAGATCGCCAACTACATCACAGAGTAAAGCACACGGACAATGTTCTGTGCTCTGTGGACAAAACGACCAACGCCGCTTTTTGAGGCTTGCCACTTAAGGAAAGATGCTTTATTTTTATTGGTTCCGCTTACCAGCTTATGAAATGGAAATTGAGCTTTTTTATGGACATTGTTTAACTGATATGATAGTCAGCGTCCTGTTGTGTACTGACGTGAAAGACAGCTTAATTTTTTTCAGAGAGCTCTTTATCAGGCTGAGGGTAAATCTACATGTGGGAGCACTGGCTTTACATCCCTTCCCAAGGAATCCATGCTACGGATTTTTACGCCTTCTGGAAATAGGGGAAATAATAAATGCGAACCTCTCACCCTCTCACAAAGCCCTGAGTAATCGAAGCATGTGTGTACAAGTCAAACTTTAGTTTGCCCTAGTCTGCCATGATTAGCTAACCGCTACCAACGCTTTTATGCGAATTGCCCCGAACTCAGCAATGAATCAGAAATTACGACTGAAGAAAAGTGGCATATTTAGAGCATATTAAGAAGAAAGGAAAAACTTGAAAATTGATATTTAACGATATCTTCAGGCTTACAGCATTAATGTACGTTTCGCCTATGCTGATTAAGGCTGAAGCAGACTCCAACTAAAACACTGATGGCTTTTTAAAGCAATTGCTTCGGAAATCTTTGGATGAAGCCATAAACGTCAGTAGCTTTGGAAATTCCAACAGTAGCACCCGCCGTTAAAGGAAAAGTGTCAATAGCATAACATCTCTAATTAACGCGTGTGGTAAAAGAGAATGAGGCACACTTGTAACATCTCTCATATGTCCTATATAACTGTGCCCTTTGATGTCGTTCGTTGTTAAAATATAGTATCAATTAATGAAACCACACCTTGAAGTCTCAAAATCCACTTTCTGACCACTTTTGGACCATGTTTCACCGTTAGGTTGCCGTAAATGTTTTATAGGTATGAATGTGCACTGGACATCCCTGTTTTCTCACTGACCTGGAGCGAGAAAAGAATTGGTAGGCGCGAAGACCAGTTCTGAGATTACTGATTATGATGAAGATTTAGCAGGGAAATGCAATAAAGCTTGCAACCCCCCGTTTGTCAACCACCGCTCTACATGATAAAGGCGGCGGCGGCGGTGACAAAGAAAACGCAATTGAAGATGTCGCCAAGATGCGATGCAAGGGGGTGGTGCCGGCAAGACTTTAGTCCAGTGATCATGCATAGTCATGAGTCTCGCTCGGGCTCTGCAGTTACTTCCTACTGAAAGAGAAGGCCTCAATCATGAATAAGCATGAGGCAAACCTATCCGAAATAATCGTGGAGATCCTCATACCAAGCAGTGTCTATTCGACTTAACACATACATGCGGTAAGAAAAAACAACTTGAAATGGCTTTCCAGGCACATTTTCTTTCACACTTAGGTGCCACATTCATTTGTGAGCACAACAAAACCACTGAGTGGCGGTATAGGGTGTATCACAACAATGTTCTCTACGCCCTTCCAAGGAATCTCCATAGGGCAGATGCACACCATAGGGTGCGCACAGTGTTCATCGTACTGTGAAACATACCTTTTCCTCCCAATTCAAGCATTATGATGAATAAATTAACACAAATTGTTCAACACTAATTCCGTCATTTGCTAAGGTTACGAATGGATTACTTCTATTTCGAAGAGATGCAAAAGATGATGTCCAAAATAAGGTTGTTAGTCGATTCAACAAGAGCTATTTATAATTACAAGCAGGCAAACTTTGATATTCCATATTCTAGTGTAATGCTAACATTATAGGAAAACAGTTTTTACGTTTTTAATCCGTATAATTCGATAAATTTTACAAAAAGTTGATATTTAATAAATACTTTCGATATAAAAACGTTCATATTTCTCATACTTTGTGCAATATACGATCCTTGCCTTTTAAATTATTTTCCGTTAGCAATGAATCGGATGTTTCAAATATTCTATTTGAGTGATTTTCTTGAAAGAAATTAGAAAATCCCAACCACTCTGGGCAAAAAGTCAGGTGCTCTTGATAAAATGTAGCATTTCCTCTGTGCCCTCCTCTGTAGCGTGGTGGTAGCGTTCTCAAGGAGTAAAATCAATGAACTCCATGTAATTCGTGTACTTCAGTTGATATTTTATTACTGAATGTGAATGAAAGTCTACAAAGCTTATTAATTTAAACTAATGCAGTGAACATGCTCCAACTCCTTTAGGCACAATCTAAGATGTTTGGTTTTAATAATTTGGGATTGTTATTTTTGTTTTCATATTTTGGCAAATTTTCTTCATATTTTGCCTGTCTCCAATTATGGTTTTTATTTGCCTTTTTGTTTAACGCAACTGCAGTTTTTGTGAAATCTAATACTGACTGTATTCTGTTAATCTGTTGACTTAGTTTGTTAAGGCAGCGATTTCATGTTGTTCATTTTCTGTTACAACTGATCTAGAATGGTCCTTGTCTAACATCGCACCCGAAGCTTTAAAATTATTAATAATCGCATGAAAGGACTGATTATGACCTGAAAATTGAAGTGATAGAAAATAGATCCATTTTGTTTAATGAAACGATAGAGATATGCTGCTTGCTTGAGAGGTAAGGATTTCAATGCGTCTCTGCATGCACTACTTCCTGGGCCACTCTCAGTTCTCTCGTGCAGTGGAGAGAGACTGGGAATATGTTACTATATAGTTTAATGATTGTGCACCAGATTATAACAAAATTCCTGTCCAATGAAGAGAACTTAGCAAGGTAGCTCCTGAAAATTAAGGATACGTTTTTATTTCTCTTGTCAATATATCATACATGTGACATAATCAAAATCGATAGTGATATTCATAAAATAAAAAACAAAAATGTTTTCCACTAAGTGTTATTTTTATTTATTTTCTTTTTGTTTAACGACGCTGTCAATAGCTAGAATCACCTAAGCGCCGCCGGTGTCCGGAATTTCATCCTGTAGCAGTTCTTTTACATGCCAGTAAATCTACTGACATAGAGCTGTCGTTTTCAAGCACATTTAAAAACCATCAATTTGGGCCGAATTTTAACCCGCGACCTTGGGATCAGTAGGCCAGCGTCTAACCAACTGAGCCATCCAGATCGACTTCCACTAAACGGTTGTTTGGGATAGGGGATTATCTTGAAAATCATCATGTGATGATATTCAAGCGATTTTTCGTTTTTGAGTCATGCATGCGCGCACAAACACACCCACCCACATACCCCCCAAACCGCACCCCATCCCCACACACGCATATTCACACACAAAGCATTCACGGACCTTTCTAATTTCTTTTTTAATCAAGGAGCCTCAAAGGATGTGTTTTCGGTGAAATGTTGGGATGGAGTTTTAATTTTGGGGTGAAATATTGTAACTTCCATGTATGTTGTACTAATTATAAGGTAAAGTAAGATATAGTCTCCTAGTAAGAGACACCCGTTTATTCCAAGAAGTGCTGCTATGTGCTGGAAATAGTTGTAACATAATGCTTTTGTTTGGATAGCACAATGTTATATGGTGCCAGTGCCAACCTGAGGAGAAAATTTTACTTCCATGTTCCTTGAAGCCGCGAAGCTCCGCGAAGGTGATTTCCAAGTACAGTTAAATTATTTGTTGGTAATATTGTACCCATGTTGTTATAAGCGGATTTAATAATGTCTGCAATAACACCTTTGAGTATAAGTAGCCACGGAATTTAAGTGTATCCTGGATGCTAATAAGAGACACCACATGGTCCCAAATAAGAGACAGTAGCTGATAATGCAGATGAATGTTTATTCGGCACTGAATGTTTATTTTGGGGACACGTGAGAAGAAAAGTGGGCACGATGTTTTAAGAACAGTTGCTGAGTCTATTGTTTGGAGCGAAAATTATTCATCTGTTGCAAAATAATACTTTTAATAATTCTTTCCTTAAGCATTAGTCATCCTTTAGTGCAGTTTTTGTACTTATCAATAAAAGTAAGAAAGTTGATGACGGTATCTCTTATTTGAACCCCATTTTGAAATGCCTCGTTTTTCTTATCTTTCATTTCAAAGGAATTTGGGTAAGTAATAGATACCTATCCGCCATTCACAGTATAAAATCTGAAAATAGATATTTTTAGGAATACAAAACACCATCCAGACGTTAAAAAACATTCATACGGTAGATCTTATTTGCGTATTTCATCTTATGCATTACATGAGTTTTAAATATACATATTGTGCTTTGAATGATAACATATATATTAAAAAGGAAATAGCAATTAACGTATTTGAGGAAAAAAACTAAAAAATGTCATTTTTGGCACTTTTAGGAATTTAGCGATGATACGAGTATAATTTAGAACCTGAGAGTAAATCCAACATCACTATAAGTTTGGAGAACACGCGATGCTGATGACGTTAGAGAAGTCTAACTCTGAAATACATAAGCAAATGTTTCTATCTCTCTCAGTAGCCAGATGCAACCAGTTGAAGACAGCACCACTGCCATTCTTCACGCAGCACAGAACAATCTGCGGCACTTGGAAGTTAGCGCGAGGGAAAATTTTGCAGGAACGTAGGGCTGTTTGCGTTGCCACGTGTGCTAACGTAACATTTCTGTGAGTGTATGTGGGAGAGGAGAAATAACTTTTCACTGACGTCAAAGGTATGCTGCTATTTAGTTCTCAGAGAAGAGGAGCTTCCATGAGGCGACTTTATCTGGCTTTGATCTCTGGCTGTGGGATTCCAGCTGCAAGGAAATACGGAGTTAATCGCATATGTAGTAACACAAAAAGAGAAAAAGGACGACGGAGGCCAGAAAAAAACAGCATATATCTAAACCCAAGGAAATCTAAGAAGCAAAAGTTATGACTTTCCATAAACCGGATCAAAGGATGAAGGGGATATAATAATCGTGTCGGACGCTATCTTCAGCAATTCGGGTTGTTTTAGAAGCGCCTGAATTACGATAAAAACAGCTCACAGAACGCCTGTGGAAGTACGTGACCCATCAAAAACCGTTCTATCCGATCCCAGATCGTGATGAGGGAAAATACGCCCTAACATTTCGTAACCTGCACTTATGGAGTAAAGAATTCTGTAAACAAAATGTGGTCTATTTTTGGTCCTGATCTTTTTATATGGACTATCTTGTATCGTAGAAACATAGTGTTTCGGAAAAGATACAAATTTATACAGCAGTTCATTATTCTAAAAATGACAGTTTATAACTGTAACAGGCAATGAAAGATGAATATAATGTTTTGGGATATTGCATTTAGGGAAGATAATTAGTAATCAGTTTTCTTCTTCTGAACAGAATCATCGAATTAAAAGAGCAAAAAAGGACCTGGGGAGTGCACCATTTTGTGCACCCACAGGCACGTGAGTCAATATAAATTAATAAACCGCTTCACTTTCACTTTAATTCCTTTTAGAAACGCACAAAGGTCGCAAAGAGCTGAAGTGGCTTTTGCAATCGTTTTGTTTCTTCTATAAACAAAATCTAAACTAAGGCCCGGCACAACAGCCCATGAAGAGCCAAGCCTTACCGCTCAGACGCTGCGTCCCCCACCTCGACCTACTGCAGGCGTTATTGGTGAGGTGCAGTACTGGAAATCTTCGTGGAAAAAATAATGAATAAGAAATTTAAGGCGCGCTTTCTTGACTCTGCGGTTTAAAAATAAACTAGCTTTGCTTTTTAAGCTCTGGGTAACTCGGAGGAGTTGTTGTGATTCCTGTGCTCTTGTTAGAGTATGGTATGGCAAAATTAGGAAGGACATTTCCCCAAAATGTAATACTAACAATTTATCAAGGCTGTGTTATAACTATATGCTTTGTACACAGAATAAAGCTCTTTATAATGCCCAGTATAGCTTAAATAACAGCTGTATTCGACAGCGTGAATGATAAGAAAATGAATGCTCATGAATCTTAACTCTTCATTGGCGAATTATTTTGTTACATTGCCTCCCTTATTCTAATTCCTAAACAAATTTTATATCCCTTTCACAGACACCTTAATGTAAGTCACTGCAGTACCTATGGTCCTTAAGGTGATACGAAATGGCCTGGCCATCCATTCAAAGATCGAGTCCCAGCGATTGCAGTCAAATGCACCTGTAATAATGGATGGGGAACACCCACCTACATTTCATTGTAATTACATGGATTTGCTTCTTGCCCCCTCCCCCAAACGCATAACAGTGCTGAAGTAAATACATATATTTATGATATAAAATACCTACAGTTATATTTTTCCTGAGAAAGTCCAGTATAACATGAAAATATAAAAAAAAAAAAAAATGCTACAGATATTCTAGGATTAAGAATTCTCCCAAATATTAAAGAACAATTTGTAAATTAATAGTTTACCTTCTTATAGTTAAACCTAGGCTCTATAAACATAATGGTTATACAGGCTGACCATTATTGCATATGGGTTTCCACTAAATATAAATTCAGTAGCGAGTACTTAGTACTTGAGTAACAAAATTGATCTACCTATCCGTAAACAAGAGTGAAAGATCATAAAAATGAGACATGTTTCGAATACTCAAAATATTCAGATGCTACTGATAATCAACATTCAGAAGGAAGTATATAAAGACTGTAAATGAACAGTGATTGGATCTAGACGTGGGTAATTCGCTTCCAGACGAGTTCTGTACGTAAAACTGCTGTGGAATGCAAAACACTAGCAATGAAGGAAGCAGCGATGCATGCATAAAAATATGAGGAAGGCTACAAGATAATACCCTTCAGAAAGTACTAAAGCAAGTTGTGCGTGGCACGGTAGGTACCTAATGATCCAGCCCACTTTACCTGATGGCAAAAGAAGATTTCCGACTACTTACATCCTAAATGCTGTTTCTTTCCACGAGATTACACAAGTTTCGAAGCAAATTACACGGGGCAGCAATGACGCAAGTTCCGACGGCACAAACACAAGCGGTCCCTGTCGAATTATGCATTCCGCAGTTGTTTCAACTACCTGACTGCTTCTTACCGTTTGTGACGCCACCCTCTTCCAAACAGGGTTGTCCATAAGCCTCGGTCACACCAGTGAGGTTAGCTCATTGATGTCCAACCTTGTCTCTTTGGAGACGCTTACATAATCAGCTGTTATTCCTCACACAACTTTTTCATTCGGAGGGTGAATCACGCCTGTGGCGCTTAGACTCACAAGCAGTCATCCAGTGACAGCACAAACAGGCGATTCCATGGCAGTTTTAAGTCATGTCTTGAACTTTCTGGCAATGTTCTTACAAGACCTCTTCATTCTGGATGATCGTTGCATAAATGGTGAACAGTTAGAGACAGACAAAAGCCTACTAAATAAAAAATTTGGATCTCGTTAAGACATAATTTATATCAAATACTTCGTTTCTCTTTTGGGTGAACCATTTCCGAGATATACTCTGTTATTTGTTTGGTTTGCCAATACTCACGATTTTCTCTAATAGGAATGAGTTATTGGTATGTTTCATCCCTTGGCTTTACAAACAACGGAATTTCAAAGGCGCCATGTAGCAACCAGCTCTTAAAACTTTGATCTATTGCTTAAGGCCTACTATATTCAAATATTCCCCTTACACCTACAAGAAAATTAGCAATAGGATAATTTCTGAAAATCCTTATGCCGATTAAAATGCGATAGATAGATAAATAAGCATTTGCAAGAATAGTTTGTATAAGAGTGCTCTAGATATATTTGCGAACAGTTTCTCCAAATTGAACTGCACTAAAAGTCTATGTCGCAATAGGTTACGCGAGGATCACTTGGTATAACTTCTTAGACTTTGTCGTCAAATATTAATATACTTCTTAAATGAAAGCAGTACCAAAGAAGACACTAATGAATATATGTTTATCGCATAAGATTTGAAAGTGTTTAAAGTGTTAAAGAATGGCAAAGTTCGCACAAAGTGGAAGGAGGAAAATCCAGCCTCCCCTATTACGCAAACGTTGGACACCGCTGGGTTAACTGATACATACCTGCGTAAGATGAATTTCACGAAATTCACAATTTTGAATTAAGGGAATGCACTTCTGAAATTTGTGAGACTCTTCGGCATGGCCAAAAATACTGTGGTGTTTCATTTGAAAAGCCACTTTAAACCCAGAATGCTTTGGTGGCATACTTTTGGATGCAATAGATAAACATATATAGATATAGGTAATATTTTTCACATTAACATTTTACCTTTTGACAATCGCTACTATCAGCACGTTAGAATATTCAAGATGTTCCATACGAAAGAGTTTTCAACCAGTTGCTCTGTAATTGTTTTGGCATTCCCCAAAAGCAAAATAAACAAAACTATAAAATATATTTTATTTAATGGTAGGTGTTTCGAGTTATTGAATGTTAAACAATACAACAATCTGAAACAACCCAATTATAATTCTACTTTTAATAAAAATTACGCCCTTACAAAGCAGAAATTTACACTGAATGTTTCACTCATTTACTGTGGTATTATTCATGGAAATAAATTAAATACAAGTTGGGTCCAAATTTCCTCAATATGACTTAGACGTATCGTTAAATTACCACACTAAATTGTTTTTTAATTATTTTCCTTTGCTCTAAAACCAGGGGGAATATATGACAATTTTAGGAGCTATGATCAGAAAATTATGCACACATAGAAAAATAAGTATATTGTAATGCTAACTGAAAAACAATTTTTGCAAAATCACACTTCTCGTAGAAGTGGCCATTTCCTAAATATTGGTTGCTGAATTCTTTTTGGTAAGCTCAAGTTGATGTGCAAGTTGACACTAATGACACTTATGTGCATTTTTCTTTCTCCGCTCACAAACAACAAAATCGACTTGTTTTGTTTTCGCATCATTCATGTAATAAAATCCTTCTTACAGAGGTATGAAAATTATTACACTCAAGTACCTCCTAAGGAAAAACGACTTATTTCTGAGCTTGCAAATAATTTTAAAATGTCTAAAAAGTCAAATAATAACCCTATAAAAATACTTAGACTTTTTCATTGTGAATATTTTTTTCTTCAAAAGTGCCATTTTTTTTCGTAATTTTTCTTGTAAAACATTTCTTCAATCTACCTCAAAAACCAACAAAAAACAAAAGTGCACATCATAGAAGAAATATCTGTTACTCAATTTCCTGTGGTTCTGAAATTACACAAATGAGTGTAAGAATGACTGAAATCTCCATAAAATAAAAATTTACTCTACTGCTTAATAATAAAGCCATTGAACCCCATTGATGAAAAATACTATATCTATTTATCACATTAAAGCTTCAGTATCTTAGAGATATTATCTGTGACATTAAAAAACCAAAACTGCGTTGAGTTTAATACTTTTTAAACTTCCGTATCTATTTCGAATCTATATTTTTGTAAATGTTATCGTAATTAATAAAATCTGGATAAAAGAGTTACACTTTTAGATGCATACGCGTATGGAATAGCTCTGAACCACTAATTAATTATTTTGTTGTTTAACGACACTGTCAATTGCCAGCAACACATGACCATCGCCGGTGTGTCGGAATTTCGTCCCGCAGGAGTTCTTTTATATGCCAGTAAATCTACTGATAAGCAAACATTTATAGGAAACGTAATAGCCTAGGCCGGAGCACAAGATTTTATTAAGACGTGTCCATCTTGCGAATAGAGTTCAAAGAGAGCAATGAGGGACTTCATGGAGACCTATCCATGCAGGCGAATTTTGACCTTAAAGTGGTTAATGCATTCTATTATCGAATGCTTGTGTAGAGGAAGATAGTCAACAGCTCTAAAAGTGATCGAAGACTATCGGTTTGGAGGTAACACGGTTACCCAATTAACTGTCTGAATAGTGCAATCGATTCCGCAGTGGCCTGAATCCATCATTGATGATACGCTGGTAGAAAGACAGCAGAGCATTAGGTCCTGTATTGGCTCAGGAAGGGATCTGATGCATCCTCGAGATTCATTCTTTGTACATCATTTCCCTATCTTAATAATGACGCATGGTTTGGAAATGGCACGCAGATCAACTGTCTCAACTCTCTGAAAAGAATACTGACGAGTTTTTAAAGTAATGGCTTTCAGAGTAAAATAATTGAGTCTTAAAACATGTCATGTACAAAGTATGTTTCATAAACACTTATATCCATGTTTATATGCGATATTTTATCGGATTACAATATTCATACTGTACGATTCAAAATTAACTAGTTATATCATTATTTTGAGCAGAGTATATAAAGCCATATTTTTATTTATTTTTTTGAAGACGTTCCTGAGCAATATATGATAAACCCAGGAAATATGGCTCGCGTTTATTAAAATACACAATACACAATGTACGTAATAAAGAGCGCTTTCTTCAATAAACTGCAGTGCGTATCTTCACCTCATTCTTTGGCTTGAATTTTCGCCTAAAAAGCGAAGAAAAATACAGTTGTTGTAAACAGAGCACTTACGATTATGTTACGTTTACTCCATATAATTAGTATGCAAGAGTCGCCGGTTTGTGGCCAAGGTACAGCAGACTTGAAGCTTTGAAGTTTCGTTGTTGTTATTGTTATTATTATTATTATTATTATTATTATTATTATTATTATTATTATTATTATTATTATTATTATTATTATTATTATTATTATTACTATTACCATTATTACTATTATTACTATTATTATTATGTTATTTTATTATATTATTATTGTTGTTGTTGTGTGGAGATGGGTGGACAGGATGACAGGACAGGATTAAAAGGGCTGCCGCTTAATGGGGTAAAGGTGCTGCTGGGAAATAGGGGTGTGTCAGGATGAATGCAGCACCCAACCTTAACCGAAGTCCTGGCTGGTAACCCTGAGGGGGGGCCATTATTGCTAAGAATAACTGTGCACTTTCGTGCTTAGAAGCCTCAACAAATGCCAAGGGGTTTGAGCAAGTAGACAATGGTGATTATTTCTTATACATCGTTCAAGGTTTTAAGATAGCGGCGCACTCGACCGCGCCTCTGTGTTCAGAAATCTTCTAAAGCCCCGAAATCAGAACTCCCTTATAGTCCCATCTTTATAAGCACCCTCGTTTGTGCTCTTGTTAATATCGTCGCCGCAGAAACTAGACCATGCTTCTGTCCTAACCATAAGACCTTCCAAATATTCTCTTTTTCTACTGGATTCCAACGACGAACCTGCCCTGCGCAACTATCTCTCTGGCCAGACTATTTCCTCACGCCTACAAGCAGCGTTAATACACAGCCTACTTTAAATCTATGTACATTTGTTGGTTGTTTTGAATTAACAGTCCCAGTACACAGTGGATGAAATAAATAGCTTAATTTTGCATTTTACATGCAGTGCATTCGCAATAATTATAATTGCTAATGATGACGTAATTACAATACAAAATCGTACACGCAATAAAGGGTAGGAAAACAGCTCTGAAAATGGAAATTGAAAGCTATTAAACAAACTTATTAAATCTTATTTACTGATCATGTATACAGCTATTCTCAATCGGTTTTGAGAAAGCTCTCTTGGAAGCAGGAACATATATCGAGAATTTTTAACTGTGAAGAACGCTTATTTGGGTCGTAAAACTGAAAAAGGAAGGTTAAAATTATAACCTAAATGTGCTGAAATTTGCAATCGATATCACAGGAGTTTCATGGTGTTTTAATGTTCCAGAATAAAAATAATGGAGGCCACACAGTGTCTCGCGCGCGCGCGCACACACACACACACACACACACACACACACACACACACACACACACACACACACACACACACACAGAGCCTACTACACTATAAACCATGAACACTGTCATGCTTTTTATCATAGTGAGTAACACAGGTTTGGATCTTAAATACACCTTTTGTCCCTTTACATATCGTAATCCTCCTAGATTGAGAACAAGCCCAAATATTCTGCCCATCAGAAAGTAAACGCACTTGGACAAAGTCCGGGAGCGTGAGGCCCTCTATGTTCAAATTAGGATAATTGCCAACAGATCTTATGGGTACGTCTCTTTTGAGTTAGGCATTACAGAAGTTCCACTCACAGTGAGGGCAAAATATTAATCATTGTCTTGTCTTTATTACTTATGTTAGTCATATGAAATAGAGATGACACTTATTGTTTTAGTAATGGCTATAATATCCCAGTTCTAGTGCGCTTTTTTTTAGACGTTTATCACGTTCGCACGTACATTACATTAGTGTTTGACAACAACGGTAAGGTGTAACTGTTTTCAGTGGCAGATTTAGAATTAGAGTTACTTAGTTATTTGATGCAATCTAGAAATAGCAGGCGGAACACTGACCCCAACTGCTCTTATTACGCAAATGAGCTGGTCAGAGGTATCGCGCATCTTTGTTTCTACTTTGGGGGTCACGATGTTTTACACAAACTATACGTGTTGTAGACGTTAGGTGTACGTAGCAACGTTGTTAAAATAATTTCCATTGCTTCCAAAAAGTCAGACAGAGTTGAGAAAGTGTAGCTTTCCTTCTATGTGACGTCACGTGCGAAATTAAACGCCCTTTATTCTTAAATAATTTTTATGTTTGCTTTTACCGGCGTTGTAGATGATTAGATTAAGCAAGGACAGAGCAACCAATAACTTATAGTTCTTTGTTTCTAAGTTTAGGAGTTTTATATTTGTTAAACTCTGAGCATACACTCGATGTAATTTGTCATATTTTATTTGATAATATGCCTATTCAAAGCGACAAAATCCAGTCCAATTACTTTTCCAATTACTAAAGTGTTATTATGTTCTAAAATTTTAACTCAAATACAGTTTTCTTCTCGTCGTTAACACAGTCTGCAGTCTTTCGGGCTATGATAACCCATAATTTTTACTTGTCATCCCCTTGTTCAGACCTTTAAGTGTTTTTCTTCACTTTCTCTGTCTCTCATACCCCAAAATTACAACGTCACAATCACCCGCGACGCTCGTGGTGACGTTCTCACGACGACACAAACACGCACAGTTGTCTCACACTCACTGACACATTGACCAACTCATGTCCGTAACTCAACTGTAAAACTCCTCTGGCCTCCTTATATACTGGGGATGACTTCACACGGACCTTTCTCGACTTCTATATACACACGCATCGGAAGTGCGTGACTCCCCTACAAGTCTCGCGAACGTTCTCGACACCTCTTTTGTCTCTGTCACCTCGATTGTTAACAGTCACGTACACGGCAGTCCCCCGAGGCAATCCGGACTTGAACGTCTTTGTACGGCACGTGATGTTAAGTATCTTGGTTCCATCCGCCCTTTGTAGAGCGATGAGCCCGACGTCACAGTAGTTATAAATATAGACGAAGTCCACACAATCTGTCTTCAAACTAATGATGTAAGTGTAAGATATTTTGGCTCTAAAGTATACATTTCATGATACTTTGGGACCTGTTCCTTCGTATTTTCACATTTTTGTTCTCATATTTTAACAATGTCCACTTATTAGTTAGACTAAGCAAATCTGTAAAGCGCCATTAATGTGCAATTTTTCTATTCTCACGAAGAGTTGAATCTCTATAAAATTATGCTATTCTGTAAATGATTTTGCACATACTCAACATTTTAAGCTCATCGGTATCGGACAAAAGGAGTTAAAATAAATAAAAAGGCCTCTAATCATCTTGCTCCATCTTTGCTAGTAGAAGGAAAGGCAAAGTAAAATACAACTTAAGTTAAAAGTGGTCACAATACGAGCAAGACCAAAAGCTTCTGAGTCGCTTGATTTTTTGGTTTTCTGGCGAAAAGCTTAATCTACGCGTAGAAGGGTCCTGAACGCTGGAAAGCCTGACTTATGCACAGTTGACTGATATCGATTCTTTGTAGCTTGAGAACAACATCTGTCGATACCACCGTGAGGGATGGAGTAGAGGGATATTTGAACGAAAACCAACGGACTATGGAAATGGATTTGTGATTACTGAGACGTGGCATGATGCCTGCCGTCTGATGGAGCTCTTGCTCTGCTACTTGTGGTGGTTTTGTAGCGAGGGCCAGAATCGCTTCTTGCTTCATATCGTCGCTTTGCACGCGCGAACTTAAATCCATAAGGCTACAAGAAACGAGCAAGCAAAATTCAATTAAACAAACACACACAAGTCAGTATGTAGCAATTTCTCTACCCATTGCAATTTTATTTTCATAGTGGCTCTGAAAAATTGTTTTTACTGAGACAAAATGACGCTGTGAGAAATCCCACTCCTGACACCAGTCTGACAAATGACAAAGTGTCTCCGATGAATCAGAGTCAAATTTCTTGTAATGCTTACTGTACACACATACTTAATACTAAATGCTGACAACTGTCTCGTTCAACCGAGAACACTTGTCTCTCGCCACCACAGTCACTTAATCAGGCGAGAATGACGTAGCACGAATGTTTCTCGAGATCTACCATTTCCGAACTTCTCGTAAATACGCCGGTAGTCGAAAGTTTTTGGAACTGTCTGGAAACGCTTTGTTCTGTCACACTCGGTCTTTCTTCTCACCACTCCATTGTCTTCGGACCACGTATTTATAAGCATTGGTGTGAAGTAGCTTGAACTTGAACGTCTCTGATGTCAGCTACCGGCCGGCGTCACAATACAACAGTGCTGAGGTACTTTTCTTTGTACTTGTCTTTAGTGTTGATAAATAAGTCGAGTGTCCGAAAAAGATGCACAGCATAATAAAATGTCATTTTCTGGTCTACAGTGGCCCCCATTGAACCAATATTGTCCTTTTTGGTCTTTTGACCATATTTTAGCCATTTTTTTTTTTGGATGTTAAAGACTTTTTTTTTTCATCTTCACCTTACTTGGATTACTGGTATTTCTCTGTTCGAACAAGCAACAATGATAGATTTACATAAACTATAAACCTAAAGTATGACATTATTGAAGTTTTTTGACCTTTAGTTTCGTACCACCAGATCTGAGCATATTTTAAAGAAAGTTGTCTAACTATATTTCAAAGAATAACATTTGGGTGGATTATGATGAATTAAGTGAGTCGATCTCTACTTGCAATGTACAAGTGTATTACTAAATATCTAGAATTCATAAATAACACCATTTTGGGAAAGTAACACTGATTTCATTTTAACAAGCCTATGCCAAGCATTTATTCGGATATGCAATTAAAACTTAAATTATTAAAAATATTAATTCATTTGCATCAACTTTTTACCGTATTTTTTCGATTTATCAGGTCCTTTTAGGATATTCACAGGTCGTTATGCGGATGTTTTAGGAAATGTATAGGTATTTTTCTTCCGACACAATAATATGGCAACACAAATATTGTATCCTGAGACAACACTCACCGATTTAAACATAAGTTGGCAATCATTATTTGTCAGACAGTATATTATAATGTAGTAATACAGACGATGCATATTTTCAACGTTATTGTTGTATTGAATTTTTGGGGGTTTAATGTCTGTTTGTCATTTTTTAGAAAAAATTGTGCCCTTTTTTTGCTTTGAAAGGCACTTTTTTACGTTATTCACATGTATAGTCATTGTTGAGGCTGCTTACTGAATTCTGCTGTGTGTAGCATTCTTATGGTCTCTCAATGAGTCATTGGATATGTGTATAGCACCATATCGGGGGCGAAAAAAAAAAAAAAAAAAAAAAAAAAAAACATAAATACTGTTGCACGTACAAAGCAAAATAAGACAATGCAGTTACTTCTTGGTCAAAGCACGAGGAATCATCCAAAAAAATTAGAATATCCCAGATGAATCTACCCCTAGAAAAGGTTGTTATGAAGACACAATAGCAAGAATACGCGATTTTGTGGGAAATAAGAATATATTTGTTTCACAGACGAGGCAAGTGATACAGAAGGGTATTATATTGCAAATGTTGTTATAGCTACAGGTAAAGTTGACATCCCTCCGAAAATGTTTCTCTTACGGCGGAAGTAATTGAGAAGGTCAACCATCAATGTATATGCAAGCTATTGGATGTTTCTTTTGTGGCCACAACGTTTTACCTTTTGGAACAGACGGAGTCAAATTTATGGTGAAATCGGGTAACCACAATTAAATCACTGTACACTAAGGTGGTTCACGTAACATGCATAGCGCATGCTCTTTATAGAGTCCGTGAAAATGTCAAAGTGCACAATCGTCAAGGACCGAACCCGCGACCTCCCAAATGCACACGTTGCCGTGGTGGGCACTTGGCTTCGATTCGCTTGACGTGAGTTCTTTCGAGAATTCCTGAACAATATGATATGCGAGGAGCAGATTCCTCTCGTGCAGTCATGAAATCGTTGACGGGGTTCTCAAGTCCATGTTTAGAAGCTGTCATTCATGGCGGCGAGCTTTATAATCTAATGTGGCTTGGATTGGATTAAATGTTTCATTTGTGAGTTTATTGTGCATTTCTGGAATGCTGAACATTATCCCTCAAAACTTGTCATTGTAATTTATTAATAACTGCTATAATGATTATTAAATCTCGGAAATAGGACCTTGTGTGTCTAAGCATCCGATATCCAATGTCAACAAACATCTTCACCACATAGATGTCGCTGAGCAAATGTGTTAGTTTTGTTTATGCTATACCTGTAGCCCCAGTGGGCACACTGAGTCAAATGCTGGGTGTCTTAATCGTTATACCAAAAGGTTTCACTGTCGGTGCGTCATCACAATTCCAAAGGTTTATGTTTCTCTATTCTAGGAACAATCAATCGAAAATCTTTGGTTTCGAGCATAAATCTTCCCTACTGAGAGTGCGCCTCAAAACATTTAATAAGCAGATGTAATCTGAATGTAATCGCAACAGGATTACACGGATTAAAAGCTTAGGGCCGCTTTAATTACTTGTACAAGCTACAGTTCTTAGTGACTCGCACTTGAGAAAAACAGCTTATAGCAAACCGTTTAGCCTCTAAAAAGACGTGATTCTAGAAGAAACGTCAAGTATTTATCTGCTCCAGCTGCTTAGAAAATCATGTTCAGACAGTCCTTGTCTCTTCCGTTTGTTGGTCCCCGTCTTTGTGCGAGCTGTCGCCGTCAAATGACGATGTCTTGGCGGCAGTTTTCTCTCATTAATTCAATCTGGCGTAAAGCAATGAAACCTGCTGACCCGGAAGGAAGCCCATCGTTTCCTGGGGCCTGCCTCTGTCAACAGAGCAAGGGGTTTTCAATAACAGCAACACCTGAAGGAGGGTAGAAAATACCTGGCTCAGAGCAGAGGTAACAAAGATAGAGGCAGCAAAATAAAAGATAGAGGGAAACGAAGGCAAAAAGGAAACACATTCCTTTCTGTTATTGCTGTTTCTGTGTGTGTGTAACCGCGCCAGAGGGCGGCTGAGCCCGCTCTCCTTCAAGCAACAAAGAAACACGACGGAATTTACGGGTCAGTGTTTTTATCTCCCTCTCTTTTAACCTACGTTGTTTGTGCAGTAGCAACTTAAGGGGTTCCGCTTTCTTTTTTACTATTATTATTTGTTACCTTCTATCTCTTTATTCCAGCGTGAGGAGAGTTTCTGTGAGGTGCACCTCTAATGGGGAGGACGTGGCGTTTGATGGCAGCGGCTTCATTAAAGAGATGCTCACAAATCAAATGTCAACTTTAGTGAGATAGCGTCGTTTTAATTCTTTATTGTCCTCTTAAGAGTTTTGTCCATTTTTAAAAGAAATATTAAGAATATGATTCAAAACATACATAGGTCTGCAAATAAAGCTGCTACACGCTTTGGAGTCGGGGGACTATCTGCTGCACTGCTCGCAGAAGTGTCCATTTAGGAACATGGTGATTTAGTTTGGTGATTAACCCTAGCAATACCAGGCCTTATTCCAGAACTTTTAGGGGGTGTATTTTGTGAGTACTATAGTAACAAAATATGTGAGCAGTTTTTAAAATTGGGTATTATATCTTGTCATGTTTGTAAAGGTAATATTAACACTGTTCAACTATTCCTTTCTTACTTTGTGATATGAATCACATTATAACAACGGGGCAGTACTCCATGACCACATTGACATTTCATTGTTTCTCAAAAAGACCAACATGAAAACTTTGAAATAATTGCGCAATTCAGTAACAGAAACAGTGACTGACATTAACCATTAACCCCATGCCTTTAATCAAAAAATTAAAAGACAGAATTTAAAACATTACAGAAGGTGGGCATAAAGTAATCTAGCCCTAAATGTTCCGCTCTCTCCAAGTCCTATCATTCTATGCACTTCAAGCATAAGTAATAATTTAATCGATTCTTACTTTATCTTACTTTACTTTATGTAAACGCATGCAAGAGTTTAGGATCCTGAAAGGCCTTAATCCTACTCAATATGGTTTTAGATCTGGAAAGTCAACAACGGATGCAATAACTAAAGCCACAATTGCAGCTAAGAACTCTAAAAAGAACTATGTGATGAGTCTCTTCTTTGATATAGCTGCAGCTTTCGATAACCTCTGGTGGCTGCACTTTTTGAACGCATGCGCCAACAAGAATACCCAAAAAGCCTTTATAGAATTCTGAAGAACTATTGTGTAGACCGCCGAGTCAACATCACAGGGGCAAATAGTACCGTCACACGTGATATTACGAAAGGCTGCCCGCAAGGTTCTATATTGAGTCCAATATTCTGGGATATAGGTTTGGAGCTGCTTAATGAGTTAGTTGTTGACACACAAATATATACCACTATAGCATATGCGGATGATCTGCTTTTCTTAATAGAAGGAAACACCCGCCTGGAACTGGAAACAAAATCTTCTGATGTGACCCAGAAGGTATATAGATGGTGCAACTCCGTTAAACTACAAATTGCAGCTAACAAATCTGCGTATTTGCTATTTAAAGGTAAATTATTAAGAAACCCAGTTATACGAATACATGAAGAACGTATTCAACGCCACAAGTATATTAACGCTTGATAAGAAAGGCAACTTCAAGACACATGTCACTCAGGTCTGCAACAAAGCCAGTAAAATTATGATGAAGATTGCCAGTATTGCCCAACGTCAATATAAACTACCTCTCACTACCATTAGAACATATCATAATTGTATCTTTACTGCTATCATTACATATGGTGCAGGAGCGTGGGCACAGTGTATGCAAAAATTAAACCTCGTCGCAGATCTCAGAAAATGCCAGAGGAAAATTCTTCTCCGTTTTACTGGAGCAGCAAGAACGACCTGTACTATGGCTCTTCTTGTGGCCACTGGTTCCTGGCCAATAGATCTACAGGTTCGCCTATATGGTGCTTACTATTGACTAAAGAAAAGCAATGAACAAAAGATAGAAGATATAATAGGAAAACAATGCTATATGAAAAGACAAATAAGGGCTGAGTTAATATCCTTATGGCACTCAGAATGGGATAACCTGCAAACTGGGAGACCCACCTATATGTTTTACCCTAATATACGAGAAAGGTTACGACTAAAGCACCTAAATCCCTTACAAGCTGCATTACACTATATTACGGGCCATGGGCCATATGGTACTTACTTAAAACGTTTTAATATCATCAACTCTGAAATGTGCACCAGATGCAATACAGAAGATACTCCTGAGCATGTAATGTTTAACTGTCAGAAATACAGTGAAATAGCACAATCTAACAGGGAAAAGCTCATGCACCTCACTTTGTCGGAAATGGTTAGGGATAAGGGAAATCTAAATACTTTAAATGAGTTAGCGACTCAAATCAGTATAGCAGAAAGATCTTTAAGACAAACTGAACAAGAAAGAAATCTAAGAAATTTTTATAGACCTCCAGCGACTGTTGTAGCACCATCCCGTCGATCGTTAAGATTGTCAAACCAACTGTAAGCAGAAAGGAGAAGAACGAGGCCAAAACGACAGCCTGATGAGACTTGGACAGCCTACCAGAGACGAATAGCAGCGGCTAGGGAACAATAAACTACATGAATACTATGAGATCACATATAACTTTAAAATATCACTAATTTTCCTTATTATTATTTAGTTTAATTTAGGTTAGTAACTTTTGCACATTCTATTGTGAACAAATTGTAATAAATAAGTTTAAATAAATCAAAATATCCGCACACTACGTCCAGATATAAGAGATTAGGTATCTGGACATAGCTGGCAGATATTATTTTATTTTATTTTTTTTTTTCTTACTTTATCCCAAACTATGGGCGGAAAGTTACAATGCCAACTAGCCGTCATATTTGATTGCTGTTAAGCTGGCATAAACAACAACAACAACAACAATAATAATAATAATAATAATAATAATAATAATAATAATAATAATAATAATAATAATAATAATAATAATAATAATAATAATAATAATAATAATAATAATAATAATAATAATAATAATAATAATAATAATAATAATCCAGAATGCGTGGTAAAACTGCGCATGCAAGCAACGTGACAAATAAGCAGATGAGCAGGTCACGAGTATATCACCTCGGTTAAAAGATTGTAAAGATGTAGAATAGTCGACAACCATGTATCACTGCAATAGTATCCTTCCTGTAGTTGCCTACACTTTCAAGAAATGTCAAACAGTTCCAACTGTCCTGTGCAATGGCAGCAACAACTTAAGAGTTTGTCTCCGATTGTCTCCTGGAGGATCGGGAAACCTCAGGTAACTTAACGAGAGAAGGGAACCTAAATATAAATAAAGGAGAACACTTGCTGATATGGCAGACACAACATTTTATGACGGCTGATAGCATACCACTTCACGATAAGATTCTCTTTCCTGTTGCGCAAATAAATTTTTTGAGCACAAATGATATTTACACCCTCGGCTTTAAAGCATGTTTACTTATATAACACCGTAAGGCGTGGCAAGCCTCTGATTGCATTTTGTGCTGACTAGCTCCTACTGCCACCCGCCATTAAATTTTGTGTTTGCAATATCTCCAGTGTACAAACTCATATAACGCATATTTGGAAGTCAAATATGACATATATGTATATATGGGGAGAAAATAAAGTTTCTGGAAATAATTTTCTATTCATATGCTAGTGATTATTATTCACAATGAGTTATGTAGATAAATGAATATCATTAAAACTATGTTCAGCTCTTGAAATGTAACAGATGATGATTTGAACCTTGCACAAAATGCACAATTTTGGCCTACTACTTCAGCGGCAATTTCTGCAGCATCTACTTCCTAGAGCATGCCATTCTAAGTGTTTTGACCTGGGTAACAAAAAGCGATGGCTACTAATGACGGCTTGAAGAAGCAGCCAGCGAGATGGACGGACGCATTAGCCGTGCGAAAAGTTGCTGCGCAGAGAAGGGGACAATATCCGGCGAATTTGCAGCAAGGTTTTCGTCCCCAGGACAAGGAAACGCTCAAGCTCTTTCACAGCGAGTGCACTTGTTCTCGTATATAATGACGTCACGCCTGGGACAAGAACTAATGCGTTGGTAACCCTCCCCCCGCGCGATACAGCCCGGACCGCCAAGAACAATACACGCAATTAACCCCACTTCTCTCTGCAATCGCTGACAAGCCCAAAAATAGAAATGCTTCAGAGAAAAGAAGGATTTTGAGCCCACTTGCCCCGATACCAATCGCAGAGGGGTGGGATGTAGAAAGGTACTGAAGCTTCCAACCTAAGCGAAGCTGCAACCTAACCCTACTTTTTAACTATTTGCCAATGCTCTTCCCCTCCCTTTCTTTCTTTCTCTTACATTATGCACGAGGAGCTTCCACGAAGGTGGATTGTTTCAAATTACACCTCTGGCCTTTTCCATCTGCATTTCTCCTTCCTTCACACATTTTTTAAGGGAGCCTGTGTATACACGCGTGCGCAGTCGCATCCGCGGACGCGCCACTCCATGGCAACAGTAACGAACCTCCTGGATTTCAAAGACAGTCATTTGTCTTAATGGAAGAGCTATCTCGAGGACCCCGCCAGTAGAAACCCTCTTACCGTGTTGTAGTGTGCTGTGGTACGCGAGCTAGTTCTTCTTCTTCTTAATCCAAGCTGTGAGAGAGAGAGAGAAGGGGGAGGGGGAACCGCAGTGGCGTCGAGAATGAACAAAAAACAGCAGGAGATATCTTGCGTTTAGCAAGACGGCATTGCTGCTTAGAGTTCCCGAAACATAACGAGAGACTCTAAGAAACAGGAAGAAGTAGAAAAGAAAGGAATGGGAACGCGAGGAAGAGATGAAATGCTCTTTCCTATTTACTGAGACAGACATCTTCCTTTGCCTCATTTCCCTGCTCTTTCTTTTGTCTGTTCACTCTTGCCATCAACATTCACATATCTTCTGCCTTAGATATCAACTGCAGAAAAAATACGAGACAAATATGTGCAGAAGTAGCATTGTGATGTCCAATGTCACTATTTGTATAAATATAATAAATGTTAATAATATTAGCGATCTTCTTCACTTCATCTAGTAGGTACTTGCCTGTTCCGGCTTCACAGGCTCTCTTTCCATCGACCTTTCGGCCTTCCTATATCTTTTGTTCCAGTTGCTTTATGGTTAAATGAATTTTTGGGAGTCTGGTGTGTTCCTGGTGTGTTGGAGCCATTTATCCCGATATTCTTTATTCTTTCATTTATGCTACTTCTTCTTCGTTTCAAGGATGGGTCATTACTGTCCCGTTCCAAGGCTAATTGTATCCTTCCATCTTCTTTTTGGTCGACCACGTCCCTGCGATACTTCCACCTTATTTCCTTTCGTCCTGGCTTTGATTCTTCGACATTTCTATGCCTGGTAATTAAGAAAAAGTAGACAGTACAAGCTAGAATTATCACACGAGCTGGCAGAGCAAAGAAGGAGGATATAACTTTTTAAATAGCCAAAAGAGCAGATATATTTAAAGTTTAAAATTCAGCTGGAGATGTATTCCTGGATCCAAACGCTTGGATGTTGTAAAGTGTCAAAATGCTACTCCCGGAGGAAACCTGCCCAAATATTGATGATGATGATGATGTTTTTATATGTATAAATAAAAGCATCAGTTTATCACATAGTAGGTGCATACTTGTTTCGAGAAAAAAACATGGTGTACAAATTTGTTACTGGCGATTTCTATAAACGCCGCTGTGATATTGCGATATTTAACCTCCCAGCTACCAATTAACAAATTGTTTTCCTACCATGTCTGTTCATCACCAGTGCACAGATATATTTATTGTACCTTTGCTCATTTACTATACAGTTTGCGGTTCATTTGTTTCATCCCTGCATGCTTATCTGCCCAGCGCATCATCTGCTAATCTGCCAATCTGAACTATATTTCTCGTTTCAAAAATGCTTCACAATATAGCTTTATAAAACTGTTTATATTTACAGGATTTCAAATCATACAAAGCTTAGCGAGATTTTAATATCAAGGATTAATTTTAATAAACCTATTCTCTGATAATTAGTCCCTGCACAAAAGTTCATAAAAATTGTTCATTATTTTGAAAGGAATATAGCTTTTGCAATGCAGTCATTCAAAGGATTAAAATTTTCGATGTTCATGAAAGTGAGAAAAGCGCTTTATTAATTACTATTATTATTACTATTATCATTACTATTATTATTGCTATTATCACTATTGTTACTATTATTACTATTATTATAGGTTGACTTTTACTTGAAACTAATATCTACACGTCAGATTATTTAAGAGGCGCCTGCACTCACGAAATCCGCAGTTTTAAATGCACTTTACGGAAGCTATTTTTTTCTGGTTTAAATTGAAAATTACTGAGAGAGTTGGTTATACCATATTTTGTATTCTTATTTTGTTGGGTAGCCTCATGAAATTGCCTGAAAATACCACAATATCACTGTTTTGGTGCTGGGAGTTCATGCTTACAAAGTAACATAACATGGCTAAAAAGTATCAGCATTTTCGGATTATCGTATGGATATGTTCGAGGGATTGCCGGTGGTTGAACTGTTGGAAAACATAAGGAGTACTGGGAGCTAATTGCAGGTACTAAACTCTGATGTGTTAAACTCACATTACTTTCTCTAACCTTACTTCACAAACGCTTACTCCTCTATCTACTTCATGTTAAGATTTACAGAAAGTACCTTATTGCTAATTTTCGTGTAGGTGAAACGGGAATATGGGAATACAATATACTTTAAACGATAATCAAGTCTTTTAAGAGCTGGTCGCTATGAGATGGGTTTGGAGCTTCTTTTTGTTTGCACGGCAAAGAGATAAAAAGCGAATATCGTATTCCTATTTGAGAAAAGTATAACCATCCGAAAACTCAAATCAACAACAGAATTATCTCCGAAATGGTTTGCTCCACAAAAAATGTATTCGACATAAATTGGTACTTTAAAGACATCTACATTTTTCTCGTTCTTCATATCTAAGAAATTTTACATAATTTGTATAACTAGTAAACTATAAGAGATAGACAAAAATATACTACACAGAAAAGGTAAACTTCTTTAAAACAGAATTTTTCTGTGGCATCCGTTATTATTCGTCTGATTTTGTACCTTGGAATATTTTCGGTATTCATTGTTTCTCGCAACATCATGTAAACAGTTAAACTTAAAGGCCAGAATAGAGCGACTGTCTTTTAAACATCTGACTATCGATTCGGTTTCTCCTATCTTCCTTCTACCTTGAGGCAGGATTTTGTGTAAGTCCTCTGAAATAATTCTGTTAGAATATAGGCAGCGAAGGCTGAATTCTTTTGTCCACTGTTCTACAACCAACAAGGAGGAATGGACTCAGATCGATACCTAGTGAAAGGATAAAACAAAATATTAATTATGTATTATAAAGTGGAAAATAATTGTGCATTTAATGCCATTCTCATAAAAGGAATCATCGCAAGTGACAATAATTGAAATCAATTAATTCAGCGAGTTTTGCATGCAGCATTGACTTTTTACAATTGTTGGTGTGCTATGACATTTTTTTCATAAACTAGCGTCGAAGTCCGACATTGTTTAGTGGAAAATTTGTAAAAGTGATGCATAGGAAGGCTGACAATTCTTTTATCAATATAAGATATTTACACTACCTCTGTAATAACGTTAAAAGAATCTTCAAGCTCTCCGACTGATGCTAGGCCGCGAGAAGTAAAACTACGTTTTTTCACACCAATATCCTGTCACAGATGTTCTCTCCAACAAAGGATTATAAAAGGCAGTTATTATAAAATATAAAAATATCTTCCAGTCTATAGCGAGATATATAATGAAACTATTTGTGCAAAGATTTATCTCTATGAATATGAAGTAAATAAAAAATTAAGTAAACCTTTCATAAGAACAGTTTATAGATTATATATATATATATATATATATATATATATATATATATATATATATATATATATATAAAAGTAAACGACATTGGAGAGAGAAGGTCATCTGAAAGTATGACATACTATTTTTAGTCTTGCGTTCGAAATTAATTTAACTACATTGATTTAATACAACTCAAAGTTTAGCTAAGAGACCAAAGCAATGAACATTAACTTCCATGAAACCTGTTACGCTATAATGATAATAACGGACAGATGGAGCTACAGAGAAAATCTATGTAATATATTATGCGATTGAAGCAAAACCTTGTATATCCGGAACTGTGAGTGGGTATTTCACCCTCCAGTTAAGCGATTAGAACCGGTAGACCATAACAATATTGAATGCAGTACCTACATCCGAATGATGCTCGTGCACAGGATATGAATTCGTAAGCATCTCAATCATTAGACCTCTCGTTGTATATGTATTATGGCCATTTATTTTCTGAACCTAGGAACAACCTCGAGGGAAATTGCATTTTAGCTTTGTAACAGTTCTTTTAATTGTCAGTACTTAATTGTACACAGTTCTAAATGCCGTATTTCTAACACCTAAAGACATTTATTTATATTTGACAGCTACTTTTCTACGTTTTGCAGTTGATTACCGTTAGTTCGTTCGATTTGCTACAACAGTCCATTAGTTATAATCATTTAAAGATTTTGAGAAAACGATTAACTAAAACACCTATAATTGAGCTAAATATTCTTCTTCTTCTACAATAACGGATAAGGCTACTGCCTGTTCGTTTCCTGGGTCGTCCTATTGGCCTTCGTTTATATCCCATTATTTGTTTCACGATTCTCTCTGGATTCATTATTTTAAGTGTTGGAGCCAATTTTCTCTATATTCCATTAATTTTGTTTAAACAGAATCAATATTTAATTCATTTCTAATATTTTCACTTCTGCTGCTTGTATTTTATCAGAAACTAAAATTATGGCAGGGAAGAGTGGATTTAGGAAAGAAAGTTCATATATTGACAATGTATTTATCCTAAAGAAAATGACAAATGATTTAGCACTTATGAACAAATTTTGGTGGCTAAAAATGTTACTGTTCAACTGCAAAAAACTTGTATAAATAACGTAAACGTGACGTCTATAAATACATGCATGGGACTCCCACGAACGTATAATCTGTAGTTTACTTTTAAATGCTGGGAAGAAACGAGGGAAAATCCATGCGCAGGTTACAGGTTACTGCTCTCAAACCGTAATTACAGTCAATATCACTTATTGACGCGCTACCCAGACTGCATAACTCGACTTTTGTATACATAAGATACGAAGGATAGCTGTAGCCACCATAATCGATATTTACGACTGCTGTCCCCTTCGTGTGTCTCTCCCCTCAACCCCACCAGATGCCAACACTCTTCACATCCACCCCGATCACTAATTTTTCAACATCATACGCATGTTCTTCCTCCCTCTTCATGTCATTTCCGTATGTGCGTGATATTCTTCATTGCCTCTCCACATAATGATATTCACATTTGCTGGGTAAAAATAGACGAGTAAACAAGTACTGCTCCTGCACTGCAATCCTTAAACGTATAGCAAATATATTTACATTTGTTTGATATTCTAATTGGTGTTCTTTCATTCAAATAAGTTGCTAGGTTTGATTATTATGCACGTTCAACTAATTCCAATGCCCGTGTTTTAAGGTTACAATAGGAATAGGAGAGGAAGGAGGGGGTTCGGCACTGTTGTTGTTTGGTAGAGTTTAACGCCCGCTTTTACTACATACGGCACCGCAGGCGGTGACGCTGGTGATATATGAAATGAAGATGGAGCACCGGTGGAATGAGATGGCGGTGGAAACCGGAGAACCCGGAGGAAACCAGTCCCAGCGCCACTTCGTCCACTACAAATCCCACATGCGGTTGCCTGGGATCAAACCCCGGCCGCTTTGGTGAGAAGCGAATGGTCTAATCACTCGGCTACGGCTAGGCCAGGGTTCGGCACTGAATCTACCGTTATTGTACCTATGCCCGCAAGAGGGCACCCCGGGGAGGAAGGATGAAGGGAAAGGAAACATCGGGAGGTCAGATCCAGGCTAATGGTAAAGACATTGACAGAGTTCCCTGAGGTTTACCAAAACTGACGACACCTCGAAGTCTTTCGGTCGGTCTTCCAGGGTTCCTGTCCCCCCCCCCTCCCCCCAACCGGATGGTATGAACAACGAGGGATGGAGAGAGTTCCTGTGCGCAAATCATCCCTGCCAAGCTGCACGTAACACCTTTGCTGACACTTATGACCCTGAAAGAACCACCGGGTGAACGATGAATGACATGATTAATGAACTGAAATGGAAGCACAGGAAATTCGGGGAATGAATGCATAATGAAATTATTTCCACAAACATGTGTAACATGAAGTAAGCTGAAAAGTTAGTTTTCGTAGGAATAGTTTCAGTAACTGTATACAAATAAATGGCAGTGCGTACAGAAAGTCATATGAATGGGTCACAGGAGATTTTTTTAAACTGCTTTACATTAAATATGAACGTAATATCTGCTTTTGCATTGGGGAAGAATGAGAATTCTTTAAATAAACACTATAAGTATTTTCAAGTCGATAAGCATAATGGATTTACAGACCCAAATAAAATTAAGAATATAAATGACTAGAAGTTAGGTTTTCAATATTTAAAGATATAGCAATGTGTGTTTAGAGCTCTAGATATAACTTGTATTTGGAAGTAGTTACATTCCACTCCTGATAGCACCGAAGTCAACTTATCCCAAAGAAATCGAATTTCTTTGCCTCGTCAGCGTCCTTCGGTGCAGAGCACATTCCGGCTACTGGTCATTTAAAAGTGTTCTTTGAAATCGTGGATACCAGCGGGGTAGGTTTCTAACCGTTTCTATCTGAACGCCAGCTGCTGGGAATGTGTAGGAGAAAATGGTCCTCCTCTAAATGATTCGGACGCGATGACCGTCCGCTCCATTGCTAAGGAAAGAAATAAATTAGTGCCACTGTAGAGCGCATGAGCAGAAGCAAGTTCCAGCGTGCGTGCATATTGCTGCAAGCTACATCAAAGCATTCTAAAACTGTAGATGATTCAGCTTATAAAGCAGTAGCGATCAAGACTCAAAGAAATGTAAATAATGAAGTGTTTTTAAGTTTCTGTACTACATGCAATAGAATGAAATTAGGCTGAAAGCCTGTTCCATCCTCACTCAATTGTTCCCACCTCTACCTTGGGCGTGCAACATTTCTTTTACCTTCAGGTTTATAACCATACACGACCCTGAGTATTCTATCCTCGTTCATTTTTTCTATAGGTTCCTTCCAAGGGCTCTGATTTTCATCAATTTTGTCAGTCAAATACAAAAATCTTAGTTCTTCATGTATATCTAAATTTTTTATTAGGTATCTTCTTGTACAGGCCTTAACATTGGCAGAAGTGTCATTTCTACAATCTGTATCTTACTTCTGTCCTGCTGTTTTAAAATCCATGATCCACTTTCATATAGGAAAACTAGTACTGCCATTGTGTTATGTAAGTTCAATTTTGTTTCCTTTTGCGACTTATCCCTCAGCGTTTTATTATTATTCCAAAAATTTGTTGAAATGTATTAGTTTTATGTTATACATCATTATCTCTATCTACAGTTATGTCATAAACTAAATATCTAAAATGGAGGACCTCTTCCAAAGATTTCCTTCTATACTAATCTTAGAATGGACAGGATATTTCCCGTGATGTCCCATTTTAGTTTGTCGTTTTGATATTCTTAAATAAATACTCCTTACTTATAGTACGCAATTTAAACATTTCTTTGTAGATTTTTTTCCACTATTCTGTATGACCACATCATCAGCATATAGTAAGGCATTTATACATTTATTCCACTAGTTTTATACCTGGGTTAATTTCTTGTTCCCATTTCATAATCAGATCATCTAAATAAATATTGAAGAGTGTTCGAGACAGGCTGCATCCTTGCCTTAGTTCCTGATCCGTGTTAATTTTTTCTGTTTTTGTTCCATTTAGATGTATATTATTGTGTCATTATATAAACTCTTAATAACATTAATTATATGCAAGATATATTCATTTTTATCCGGTGTGTCCCATAACTTACATCTATTCATAAAATCAAAAGCTTTACGAAGTCAATGAACGCTATATGCGTTTCTAAATTGACTTCTTTCTTTCACAATGTGCTACACATCATTTATAACCAAAAGTGAACCTTATTTCACTTTGTGGATTATTAAAAAGTACAATAATGAAACTCTCCCATAGATACAAAAGAATGCAGCATTTGCACTGTGGGTCACTTATGGCTGTTATGGGTGTTAGGAGTAGAAGTGCAGATATTTAGTAAGCGGTACCTTAATATGTATACACTTCGGTGTGTTAGTTGTTTTCTATCTTCGTGTAACAGTTTTCCCACAAAGCAATGACATAGTTCACTATCTGCTGTTTTGTGAAATATCGTAACTACGCCGCAAAATGAACAACGCCTGTGAGATAAATTATCCGTTTTGCTTCACACCTCACTGCCCAACCTCTGGCCTAAATAATGAGAGGTCATTGACCTTGCAAAAGGCCTTCGAACTCAAGTTCTGATACAGCATTTTTTCACTTTAAGGATTCGTTGCGCCCACTCTGCGTCATGCTTTCTGTGAAACGTCTACCTGAAGGTACTAAGCAACCTCAAAACATATTTGCAATGACGATGAGACAGTCAATAGGATGGAGACTAATAATCCATTTAAAAAGGCAACTCTTACTGATCCACTTAACACAACCAGAAAGGTTGAAATACCAGCAATAAGATGGCTTGATAATGTGGGAAAACAACTCAAGGCAATTAAAGTAAGCCATTGGAAAAGGGAAGCAATGGATGGAACTAGATGGAGAACCATCGAAACTTCTTGGCCTAAGAAGGGTGTTGAACCAAAGAAGAAGGAAGAAGTTTAAGGAAATCAAAACGTTCCACTTTATTGGACCACATAAATAAATAAATAATTGTAGAATAAAGTTAATAAATGCAGATCCAAATGGTTACATTGTTAAAGAGAATTGATAATACAAGATTTCGAAAACAAGTCTGCAGTTACTGTGTTCCTCTCCCTAGAATTTGGTTATAAGGAATGTATTGACATCAACAGTTCTGGCACTATTTGAGATAGATTAGGGCTAAACTTTCAACGAGTCAACAAGGCTTGGCGCATTGACCTTCTGCTAAAAATATGTAGCAGAATCATTTAGAAGACTGACAGCGTGAAGAAGGAACAGACAAGTGAACAAGAAGAAGATGATGATGAAGGAGCAAGTTTTGATTATGGTGAATATCGTGCGGAAGGTGCGGAAATAAACCGATGCATAGTAGCGGTGAACATGCCTGAACGCAGCATAAGGCATGAAGTATCTAAGAACAGTACTCTGATGAGTGGAAAAGGTACTGATGAACAATAATAGATTGAAGGAATAGAAAATCCGTTCTTCGACTTCATGCATAATTTTAAACGGAAAGTGCTAAAGACCAAATCCAAAGGACAGGTTATGTTATTGAGGATCATGAAATTCCAGGGAATTCTCAGTTCCGGTAATTTCGAAAAAAATTACTGTCCCTTGAAGTTCTCCTAAAGCGCTCTCTGCTGCTCTAGGCCATTAAAATCTTTTGCTTTGCAGCAAATTTGTGTATATTGTGAAAAAGTTAAATCCATGCAAATGTTGTGTAAATCTCTCAATACAGTATTACCACCATAGAATTCGGCTCCATGTAGGATGTCACTGCTTCGAATTTTACGGTGTCTGGGAAGAGAGGAAACTAAGACAGAAGAGTAACAAGGAAGGGAAAAAAGTAAATTCTGGTGTGTTACATTCATACGACTTTGGAGTTTAAATCCTTGGATCAGCCACTTTGGTGTGTTCTGATACCATCAAAAGGTCTGATCAGGATTGAGACAGGTGACACACATGACGCTCCGAGATGAAGTAGCTCACATGGTTGATCATCCCGAGATGACTAAATGCTAGAGGCCTACTTCTGGCCGCAAGGCTGTGCTTGAGCGGTTTGGAGTATGCTGGTGAACGTAGTTCAGTAAGCTCGTAAACACCATCCGGGACCGTGAAACAGCCAGAGGCTGAACTCAGCGGAACAGGATGAAGAACAATATAGAGCAGAGAGCTGGCATGCGCAAAAATAGAACCTGTTATTCCTTCAAGGATGAGCCAGCAGCATAGCTGGCGCTAGTACCCCAGAACCCTCCACCCGCACCAGGAAATACGATCAGGCTCAGATGCGGGGAGCGGGGTGGAAGATCTCTGCCTTCTTGAGCTTGTGCAATAGCCATGTAGTTCCAAAGGTATGTTCCACATCCATTGAGCATTTAGGACAGATGATCAATTACATGTTACTGTTATTTACATTTCTATTGCTGTGACGAACTCACTGGCTAATTTGTTGCAGCGTGGCGCTACAGTGGGCATACAAACTATTCTTGCAAACGGTTCCGGAGTTTGGACTATAGGAAGTGGAAGGAGTCAGTATGTTACATGATCGCAGTACAGAGAAGGCCAGGTACAATCGACGTAGGATCGTTGTGGATAACGTTGTTGCACAAATTACATTCAATGCTGTCACCATTTGTAATAAAATGTTCACTCCCAGATTGTTGTACAAGTTCAGCAATACGTGAATACATAAATTTTTGTGCTGGAGACATTTTACTTTGTGTGTGGAACTAGTGAACACACTCGAGAAACACTATGTATTGTTGACAGTGAGTCCAGTTGTTTGTGTTGCCACTGTACGCGCGCAATGACGTCACTTACTGTGCATATGGCAGATAACTTGCGATCGCCTCATTTCGCGATAGTTGTATAAAGGTTCGAACGCTATTTCAACCTTGTAGCTACATGATATTTAGTTAGAAAAAAATACAAATCTATTTCTAAATACCTACTTTTTATTTAGCAGTTTCATTAATCAATTCACTAAATAACCCTACCTATGAAATGTGCTTTTCATAAACGGTTCTGAAAATATTAACTGAATGAACCATTCACAATGATGCATTTTAATACCGCTCTCCGTGGTCTAGATTGCCGGTTCAAACCCGGTGGAGGGTGATATATTTTTTTCGGGCGTAAAAATCTTTAACGTGGCTTTCCTTCGGAGGGGAACTAAGCCGATGGTCCCGTGTCGCAGATTTATGCCAACCTCAAGTCTAGTAAAAGAGACCTCTGAGAAAAATTAAGAAATGTCTCACGTGCATTACAGAATGGGACGCTGATAGCAACAGCAGTTAAAAGGGCGTCCATAAAAAAACATTGTCATGTCCATTGTGCCACTGAACACTTCTGGTGCATTTAATTATAATTCCAGCAAAAGTTCTGAACGTTGTAGGTACGTTTCCACCATGTCAGTTTCAAAATGGTAAACGGCAAGTTTGAAATACAGAAATTACGAATGCGGTAAAACCGTCATTTATTATTGAGATCAGACATGTGGGCATCCACTAATGGCTGGATGGAGTCGTAAGTCCAAAAATATGTGTGACGTCAGTGATTGAAGTTATAATTAAGGGTGCTTGTGCTGCAACACGCCCTACAAAATGCCACATGTGTGTGTACCGTACAGAAGTAGGGGATAGGCCATCCCTCACTCCCTTAATGACCTGGATTCCCCCTAATGATCCCGGCACCAAAACCGCACCCTGAGTTCCCGGCATGGAACAATTCAACTACCGTTTTCAGTCCCAGGAATGTGCCAGGAAATGTTTAGGCTGTCTGAATCCTTCACATGCGCTAACTCGGTTATATCCGACAAACCACCAGACTTGATTAAATTCCGCGATATGCTTCCAATAACCTATTACCAGTTCCAGATTTGCTATTATGTAACCGCAGGGTCCAAAAGGGCAATGATGTACAGTCGTCTGCATGCAATGTGACACATGTCACAACACGCAACACACATAAATTACGTGCATAGGTGCTCGAGTGGGAAACTGCAGGAAGCTCACATGGAAACATTCTGAAATCTTGCCCGACTTGTATTAAATGTTATATGTTTGAGATATTTTCACGATAAATAAAATTAATAACATTAATATCCTTTATATGACAAAGTGCCATTTTTCAGGTATCTTGGCTCAGTCATTACCAATCAAAATGAAATACTAATAGACATATTAGAACAAATTTCATGTGCTAAACGGTACTTCCATGCTCTTAGATCCTTTAATGACAGCAAGGGATATATCTAAGAATATCAAAGTTGGATTGTATAAAACTCTTATTAAACCTACTGTGTTATATGGAAGTCAGTCTTTGACTTTAACTGAGAAATGTATAACAACTTTGAATATAAGGGGAAAAAAGTGCTAAAGATTTATGGACGGGCTAAGGAAAATGGCTACTGGAGAATAAGAGCAAATTCAGAGCTGCATAACTTGTATAAAGATACAGATTGTCTCTGATATTAAAATAAAAAGATTACAGTGGCTGGGCCATGGACGAAGAACGAATACCTAGAATTGTTATGGAGGCTAAAAAAGATGGAAGAAGGAAAGTTGGAAGATTAGGGAGGCCAAGGATATACTAACGGAATTGTGAGGCCAAAGAAGAAAAATATTCTTGGAAATAACCTATCAAGTCCTCTTCATTCTGAATAAGCTTTGTGCATTTGCTAAATCGTAAGATATACACGAACTGTTAGATACAAAAAATATAGGTCTCGTCAAATCATAACCATTTTGAGTAAAATGTAATCTTTTGTTTCTTTTTGTGGAATTAGTCATTTCCTAGATGTTCGTTGTTATTGGTTTGAATTTTGAAATACCAATACTTTTCTCAATGGGAAGTCTTTTTTGTCATGGTTATGCAAAGAGCATGGGGTTTCAAAGGTAAAATATAAAGGCACATCTTTGTCGCTTTGGCCTACTGTATTATACAACGAAATATCTAAATGGGAGTTGAAATTTTATCTATAACAACAAGAAGTAACATAATTTTAGAAGTTTGAGCAGAGAAAGTTTTTTTTAATATGCAATAATTGTGATAAGCATTTAGGCGTAAAACAGACGTATTACGTATTTATACGTATGTGGCTGAACGCTGATGAAGGATTGAGAAAAATAGGGGTGTATATTCCTGGCACTTCGTAATTTTGTAAGGAACGAGGAATAACGAATTGAGGCGAAAGAGCCCGAGTGAACCAAGTAATGCTGGATCAACAGTATCAAGTACTATTTTATGATTATTGGAACCAAGTATATCCAAGTATCAACAATTATCCTACCTCTAAAAGGTACACTATTCATAGCAACCAAAGTGTTGTAAGCATAAAGCAAAGAGCTTCAACTTTCATGTATTCCTTCCAGTGGTGACTGGAAGGCTCGCGTCAGTAGAATGAAACATCATATCAAAATATTCTCTGATGATAAGATATATACATTTTTGTTTCTTCACATTTTTAATGAAGTTATTATACAGGATAATTCGAACGTTTATAATTCACAATCGTCGTTAGTTAGAAGTGTTTTCTTTGTCCCTTGAATTTTGTATTAAAGCAATGTAAAAAAAAGTCACATACAATTCTAATTTCATTTTCCTTAATTCGAAGTATTTGTTCATAAATGTCATTTGAAAATTAATCTAAACGCGGAAATGTAATTATGATAACTTAGTCCATGTATTTCCGCTAAAGAGATCATTGCTCCGGGTGGTTTGTTTCTTCGGGGGCCCCTAATGACCAAGTTGTCGACGGGCCCTTAAACCCAACACACTCACTCACTGTTTCTTCGGAATGCAGTTGTAATGCTGTTTGGGGTGTGGAATAGCTTCCTAGCTGCCGACCTTTAGCTTTGATACCTGCTCCCTCATACCCTTGTTTAAAACACGTGCACCTTTAGTTGTCGCTTCAGCTTCCTACTGTTAAGTATATTGCAAATCAATATCAATATGTCTCTTAGTAAACACCGTGTCTACTAAAGATTTTAACTTCTTTCGAGAAGTTGAAAAGGCGCTGAAGAAAAAGTCTGAAATAGGGGATACCACCGAACACTTTGACAACTTATCTAAGGAACAGGCAAATTTTAAACCGAGGCTCGAGTGAAAATGGAATGAGTCGAAAAAGAGTGAGACAATCAGAAAATCCTGATGGATATATGTACTTGTGTTGGTAAAATGTCAATGTTAGACTAAAGTTTGTAGTTCGAATTTAGGATACTTCAATTTTGTTCTTGTCCTTTCAGCTTCGAATTATCCAAGTTCCACTGCACTAATTTCTACCTTTGCCCAGCAGCTTTGTCGCTGATTTTGAAAACATCACGTAAACCTGATTATAGAGGAAGAAAGATACAAATAGGTATGAAGGAAAGGACGTGGAGAAAAGAGGCAAAGAACCAATTTCACTATAGTATAAGGCAAATGAAGTCATTCCTTCCACCAGGGTTTAACTTCTCATCCGGTATATATTCTTTGATGTTCTTACAGATACCCATAACGTAATAGCAAACGCCGCGACAATTAGATACCAAACCTGAGTCCCCTGAACCCATGATCCTTGAACGTTAACAAATATATATTTTGTATCTGTACAACCAGGATACAACGTTGCCACATTAGTGTTTACACAACGTTTCCTCCTTGGCTCAAAGGATTTCATTAGAAACCCAACGCGCAGCCTGGGTTGCACGGAGGCTGCCGCTACCGAGGATTGCAATTATTACGGCAGAGGGAGTTTGTTACATTCGCTAAATTCCGCAAGTCTGGACCAGAAGAACTCGCTTGGCTTTAACGAGGAAATGACTGATGGAATCGAATTTCACTTTCATTAAATACCAGACCGCTGTTGTAGGCCTCTAATATACCGCAAGTCTGCAAGAATGTCTGGCGCATTCTACTATGGTTACCGCCAGTGAGTGAGTGATATTTTCTACACTAATGAAGACAGAGAACGGCTTAACCCCTCCCCCTGTAACATGGATGTTCTAGCTTGCAGACCACAACAGAAATAACGAATGCATTTAGGTTCTTTGCTCGACTCTCTAATTATTACACAGACTCCGGTTCATATCCTATGAAGTATGCTATTAATTTTCCGTCCTGGAAAGCCATAAACATGGGTTAACAACCAAGCAAACATGACTATGTATCATGTCCAGTGGTAAGCAAGGGCGATGGGTGCAATGCTTATGTCCTACCGCAAGCTACAAAAGAAGCAAATACAACATTGATTGATTGCTCTGTCGCAAGCTAGTGTTTGTGAATAGTTTGTAATTTAGCGTTATAAAATCTTATAAATTAACAGCAAAGCTTTTTAGCCTATGTATTCAACTACAGCAAAATATAAACTTTATTTACATACGCATGATAAACAATAAAAATCTGATGTGTTGCACTCACATGACTTTCTCTACTCTTGTACTAACCATTCTTACAAACTTTTATTCCTATATCTTCTTCGTGTTAGTTAAAATAAAAATTTGTACAAATTATCTTATTGCTTATTTCCTTGTAGGTGCAAGGGGAATATTACAATACAGTAGGCTTTGTGCGATAGTTAAATTTTCTAAAGCTTTGAGATTCCGTTCTCTTTGCACACTTAACATATAAAAAAAAGTTCCATTTCACGAAAGCTTTGTTTTCCGAAACTCACACACATAACAAGGAATATCTCCAAAATGGTTCAGCCTACAAGAAAATTTTTTGAGACATAAATTGTGTATTTTAGCAAGATCTACATCTTTTGTACAGTACGATTTGGTCTATCTCTAACGGTTTACCATTTATGCAAAAGTCGTCCAGAGTAAACACGACTACAGGGGCTATAGCCATAAAATTCAAAATATACATTTCATTTGGCATAAAAATTCCTCAAACATATGGCATTTTAATCAAAATCGTTAGAGCCATTTTCAAGAAAGCCAAAATTTTCGAAAAATGTTCCATGTAAAGAGTAGTTTAGGGTAGGGATATTTTCTTCAAAATCTTCGTGTCGCATCCTTGAAAGCCATTAAACTTAAATACCAACTTCGGTTTTTAACCAACTTTTCGTTTTTGAGTTATATTGTCCACAGACACACACAGACACACACAGACACACACACACGGACCTTTTTCTAAAAATGCTTTTTTTGGATTCATGGGTCTTCAAAACATATATTTCCGGTGAAATCTCGACATCGAATTTTTGGGTAGAATACAATACTTCCCCTACTTGCCAGTAGAGAAAGTAAAAACTGAATGTAGGTAAATGCGAAGGATAGTGATTTCATCTACTTACAATATTTCTCCTATAAATAATATAATGTAAGAATGGATAGAATCAGACTGAAAAATTCAACACCATAGCCAGGATTTGAACCGCGGATCTTCCGGTCTCCGTTAGGTTGCTCTGCCCACTCAACTACTATGGCAACATGCCAGTATGAACATTACATTCTCCAACTGTCTCGCAACTGACTGAATTTTTCAATGTGCTTATACACTTTCCTCGTGAACACTAGAGAGCTGTCTCATTCGATGGGTCTTTATTTCCTCCTGCAGTGGGACATGTCTTCGGGCCAGAAACTGTTAGGAACTTGTGCGCGTTTCTGTGACCTTCTGTGTGCGACCAATAGTCTGTTGAACGAGCATCCGTGCCATCTGTCCGGCACTGCCTAATAGAGCACGGGCATGGGCCGACTTTATTAGATTCAGCCTGGTCCAGCTTTAACCAAGCCCGAGCTCGGCCCTAGCCCAAGAATAGGTTATAGTATACCAGCCGGCCCAGCCCGACTGTGTAATTTTGTTGAAAACAAAATTATTTTGCAATTGTTGACAATATTATTATTGCTGTTATTGTTGTTGTTATTATTAATTTCAAACCTGTCAGCAGAATAATGAAGCGGAATTGGTAGAAAAGAAATGCTGCGATAATTGTACTATTCTCGGAATTACATCGGTAACAAAAAAAAAAAAAAATAAATAAATAAAAAAAAAAAATAAATAAAAAAAAAAAATAAATAAATAAAAATAAATAAATAAAATAAAAAAAAAATGATAAATTACTTTTTGCTCATAATTTTACTTTCTATACTGGTAAGCAGAAAGAAGTATTGTATTCCACCCAAAAATGCGATGTCGAGATTTCACCGGAAATGTATGTTTTGAGACCCCCTGGATCCCCCAAAAAAATTAATTCTTACAAAAAGGTCTGTGTGTGTGTGTGTGTGTGTGTGTGTGTGTGTGTGTGTGTGTGTGTGTGTGTGTGCGCCCGCGAGCGCGCCTGTCAGTCTGTCAGTCACTGGACAGCATAACTCAAAAACGAAAAGTCGGTTAAAAACCAAAGCTGCTATTTAAGTTTAATGTCTGTCAAGAATGCGACACGGAGATTTTGAAGAAAATAGCCTCACCCTAAACTACCCTTTACATGGAAAACTTCTCGAAAATTTTGATTTTGTTGAAAATGGCTCTAACGATTTTGATTAAAGTGCCATATGTTTGATTTTGATTAAGATATGTTTAAGATATTTGTATGACAAATGAAATGTATATTTTGAATTTTTTGGCTATATCCTATGTAGTCCTGTTTACTCTGGATGACTCTTGAATAACTCCGCAAACGTAAGAGGTAGACAAAATCTTAATATACAAAAAATATAGATCTCGCTAAAAGATGCAATTTATGTCTAAATAATTTTTCTTTAGAGATAAATATTTCGGAGATATTCCTTGTTATATGTGCCAGTTTCGGTAAACTTAAAACTTTCGTGAAATGGCAGTCTGCCAGCCGGCAGTGAAGTGAACGTCCACCTGTGCTTACGTTGTGTGTGTCTGCTCTGCAGGGCAACGCTCGACAGTCCAAACGTCAAATAAGTGCATTTGCAGTCAAATCTTCACCGTCTCAAACGTGAGTATTTGCACCTATACTTAGTTTTTACTAAGTATAGACCTTAGGTACAGTACACAGACACAAAAAATGGAACTTTACCAGCGAATAAACACGCTAAAAATTCAATTTCCACATGACGCACCCAGGCCGTCTGCCTACGAAATACACAAATGGATAATTAACACCATGCACCTTACGGCAGATCAGGTGGATACGCTTCAACTACACAGCAGAGATTTTGCGATTTACGTGAAACTGATTTCCGTCACAATATACAACAAAATTTTACACGAGCACCAGGGCTGTAAACAGTTCCAGTACGACTCCGGGGCTGTAGCACAACTTTTCATCAGTGCTGCGGACCTCCAGAGTGTGATCGTACGTGTGTTTAACATACCACCTGAAGTACCATATTCCATAATCACCGGTGCTCTCGGTCAATTCGGCCGAATTCACGACATCCGTATGGAACAATGGAATCCTCAACAGTTACTACCCGTAAAGAATGGCGTAAGAGCCGTCAAAATGGACATAAAACACCACATACCCGTTTCCTTGAGAATCGGCTTACACACAGCGTCGATCAGTTATCCCGGGCAACTTAAAGTGTGTTTTACCTGTGGGGAGACCGGACATTTGAAACAAGATTGCAAGCAAGTCCCTACGGCCTTACCCCTTAAACCGCACAACAAACCTCGCTTGCTTAGTGAGGTTGTGACACACACAGTTGCGGCTCGCCTGGTTCCCACGTCAGCCACTGCACGTCCGCTGGCCGAAGAACTGCCCGACTCAGACACTCGAACATTGGAGCACCACAATGACGAACGCCTGGAGGTTCACGCCTCGTCTGACACAGATAACACAGCTATGGACCGAAGTACCAACAGCGAAAATAACACTACTGCTCCTCTTCTGACTTCAGAAGGTGGCGAACAGGGGGAACCAAATGTCAAGAAGTTAAGAACAGAAAACGTTCCTGACAATTCAATGGAGACACAGCTGGAACCAACTCCAAATACCGTGGCTACACGGAGGCCGCAATCTCGAGATCCTCGCATCAACCGACACAGCGTTTCTGATGATCCCCAACAGGACCTGATTGCAAAGCAATCATCCCAGACGCTGCAGGTAGATGTAACGACACGCAGTATGCGCACAGCGGAGAATCAGCACATTACGACTAGTGCATGGAGTCAAGATGGCATGGAAGCTCACACACATAGTGCACAGGTGTCAGCGTCGGAGGACCCTGTGGATGATCGAGACCCAGTGACATTCAAAACGGTGGCTGTGCATAATAAACCCCGGGGCCACCCTTACAAGAAGGAAAGGCACAAATCACCGGACGCGGTTTCAACAGACTAACTGCGTTAAACTTTCCGCAATACCATCGATTGTGACTAAATTCCAATGGGTCCGTTTCCGCTACTTTGTTGTTGTTACGCCATCATGTCCTTAGTGCAAAACTATGCTACGTTAAACATCAACTGTCTGCGAAGCCTCCCAAAACAACGCCTACTCACGCAGTTCCTGTACGATAACGACATAGATGTCTTGTTTTTACAAGAAGTTAATGTCGAGACGTTCAAATTCATAGGACCCAATTACACATCGATCATCAACCTTGGTGATGCCAATAGAGGGACAGCGATAATACACCGAAGTGGCCTTCCCATCAAGTTTATAGAAAAGCACCCGAGTGGTAGGATACTCTTGATGATGACTACCAATGGATCCTTATTTATTAATGTCTATCTGCCATCCGGAACCAACAACAGGACGGAACGTGAACATATGATTGCACATGAGCTACCTTTTTATCTCCGGCATAGGTACAACACAGTGATATTAGGTGGGGATTTCAACACCGTTTTGCACGCGAAAGACCAGCGAGGCAATTACACGCCATCACCTAACTTACAACGCTTGTGTAGTGAATTGCAATTAGTGGATGCTTGGGAACTCATTCACAATCTCACGGTACAATTTACCTTTCATAGGGGCGTCTCTGCGTCACGCATTGACAGATTTTATGTCAATCACCACAATAGTAGCAAGGTATTAAACGCTATAGTGCGGGCTACTGCAATTAGCGATCACCAGGCTCTGATAATAATCAAGATGACAGTTGAGCAGAAAATCCCTGCACCAGGAAGAGGTTATTGGAAGCTGAACACGTCCCTGCTTTCAGATGCGGCAATAAGAGCTGATTTTGCTTCCCGATGGGAGATAGCAAAACGACGAGCGACTTCCAGCAACTTGACCGCACTACAAAAATGGCTCCGGATTTACAAACCAACCATTTGCTCCTTTTTAAAAACTGCTAGTTACTATAAATCCCAGGAGCACAGAAATATGCGCGAGTATCACCAGCAGCTATTAGAGGAACTCTTGGCGAAACAGCGACAAGGTTTTCCAGTAGCAGAAGAGATACAAAATGTAAAACAACTTCTTCTCCGATTTACACTTCGGTTGATGGATGGTGTTAAGATACGCTCCTGCACACGATCCGTTGCTGAAGATGAAAAAGGGTCCCTCTATCATATTGCAACTGAAAAGCACAGGGGAATCACACGCTACATCCACTCTTTGGTATCATCTGACGGCGCACAACTAACCTCTTCTAAAGACATCCTACATCAGGCGAAGGCATATTTTGACACACTGTTCGATATTCGGCCTACAGTGGTGGATGCACAGGACTCCCTTTTGGCGCATGTTAACGCTGTAGTTCCGGAGGAGGCAAACACCGCTCTCACCAGTCCCTTAACGTCTGAGGAGATAGTGACTGCACTAACCACTGCTAGTTCCAAATCGGCTCCTGGTCCGGATGGTATTGGCTACGAGTTTTACAAACTCTACTGGGAATTCATTCAGCCGCCCCTTCTATGTCTTTACGAAGAACTACTACACACACCAGGTGATCCAATGGGCTTCAATGAAGGAATAATCGTCTTAATTCCCAAAAAGTCTGCACCGAACTCGCTAGATGAGTATCGGCCTATCACATTATTAAACGCTGACTACAAGCTGTTCGCCAAAATCCTAGGGAACCGACTTCGTCCAGTCCTGAGTGAGCTTATCGGCAAAGAACAAAAATGTGGTGTGCCAGGCCGATTGATCACTGAAAACCTCCACCTCATTCGTGATACGATTTTACACTTTGACGCTCATTCACATGAAACTGCCAGTATTCTATCTGTGGACTTTCATAAGGCATTTGACAATATTGATCGTGCCTACCTGTTTAGAACGCTGCACAAAATGGGGCTACCGCAGCAACTTCTACAAGCCCTCTCATTCTTGTATGCTAACGCCCATTCCCGAGTGCAGATTAATGGATTTTTTACCGATCCAGTGCCATTACGAAGTGGTATTCGACAAGGTTGTCCGCTTTCCACGTTGCTGTATGCGGTTTGTACAGAACCGCTGATTCGTATGCTTCATAACAACTGCAAACGGTATTCTCATCCTGCTGACTTGTTTAACACCTTAGCGTATGCAGATGACATGGTGGTGTTGCTTCGTGACCCCCAACATTTGAAATGTGTGAAACAGGTGCTCCTATGTTACGCCAGAGCTTCATCGGCCCATATTAATTTTAACAAATCCAAATTGTTGCCGCTAGGAAAGTGGCCCTCAGGCACTACGCTGGAAGATGTGCCCATAGCCCACACTGTGAAAATTCTCGGCATACACTTCCATTCCGATGTGGTACAGATGCTGGAATTGAACTGGAAACCCCTTCTCAACAGTGTTCGATACCTGCTCTCGAGACATCTCACACGAGATCTTAATCTTATACAAAAGGTCTGGAATGTGAATCTGTTCATTCTTTCGAAACTATGGTATATTGCACAAGTACTACCATTACCGGAGGATATTGCACAACGAATTGAATTGGGTATCACCTATTATCTTTGGACGGGACATGTTTATAGGATTGCCAGGGCTCAATTATGGAAACCACCTGCAAAAGGAGGACTCGGCCTCATCGCCGTCAGCTACAAATGCAAGGCGTTATTTCTCAAAACCTCTCTGCGATCTACGACCTCCACCGATGTCCCGAACCCTGTTGCAGTGATTTCTGCCAAATTACAACATCCCATTTGTAGGAGACTAAAAAGCTATGTCACGAAACTGCCGGCACAGTTTTTACGTGACCTGGACTCGTTGTCGACTAAGGCTCTTTACCATCATCTCCTAGAAAGTAATACAGTTACGCCGTACATCATGTCCAAATATCCAAATAGGCAGTGGGCTAGAATATGGGCCAATTTTCATCTGCCCCAGATTCCCTCAGATTGGAAGACCGTAGCATACAAAGTAGTGAACGACGTCATTCCTACCGAGGCAAAGAAATATCAGCACAGCATTTCGTCCACGCCATGGTGTGCTCAGTGTGGCAATATGGACACGCTGCGGCATTGGTTGTTGACCTGTCGGCGTGACATATGGACGTGGATGTCTGCGATCATTCGCAGAGTCTACCACAGCGACAACCCCAATGATCTTGACAGAATGGTACTCTTCCTGGACATCCCTACTACTGGTAAACGATCTCTCTTAGGTTGGTTGACAATGGGATATCTTTATTACATGCTGACTACACCCCATCCATCCACAGCTGGCTTGCAGAGTTTCTTCAGAATGGCACGTCCAGAACATTCCTATCTTGGAATGGATGTTGACCGACTACTTTCATAGCTCTACTCTGCACATGGCTACAACTTACAGTGTTCGACCGTAGTATCAGATGGACATATAAAAAAAAATAAAAAAAAAAAAATAAAAAAAAAACTATGTAGTAATATTATATTCCCTTAGATACTATAACATACAACCTGTTACCAACCAATTTTTGTGTTTTATATATATATTTTTTTATTATTATTAATGTTGTTATGCAACAAGAGATTCATTATTGTGTTGACAGTAGCAATGTATTAGTTTCTTAAAAGGCAATAAATTGTTTAAAAAAAATGGAACATCGGTATTCATTGTTTATATGTTAAGCGTGAAATGGAACACCGTTGTTCGTTTTTTTATGTTAAGCGTGTAAAGGGAACGGGTGTTAAAGCTTTAAAAGATTCGACTGTCGCTCAAAGTCTGCTGTTCTAATATTCCCCTGCCACCTACAAGGAAATAAACAATAAGATAATTTGTACAAATGTTTATCTCAACTAGCACGAAGAAGATATAGGAACAAGAGTTTGTAAGAATGGTTAGTACAAGAGTAGAGAAAGTCATATGAGTGCAACACATCAGATTTTTCAAATTAGGTCCGAGCCCGCACAGACCTGTACGGCCTAACGCCTCCAAACCTAGAAGCACACTCGAGTATGGGAAGCAAACGGAATGAAAGTGAAATAAGGAGAAGTAAATTGTACTAGATCTGAAAATATCCCTGCATTCAGTTACACGCACGAAAAAATCAAGGTCAAAAAGAGGGCTCAGTGGGAATCGAACTCGGAAGCTCTCGAATAGGAGCCTCACGCAATGTTTCCAACCCTCTCCCCCCCCCCAAAAAAAAAAGGAAAAAATTCCAAAGAGTTCCCATTAGTTGTGTTACAAACGCCAGTTCTGGATTTGTGAGATTTGCACATACTAAACTGTGCATTCAGTCCTTCTCTCGCTGTTACTAATATGTGGTTATGTTCTACTATTCCAATCAAGCTCCTCTTTTCCTACATATATTAGACAGGTTTTTCTAATATCAGTTTGTTTTTAGTATAAAGACTCGCAATATTTACGCTGCGATGTCCATTGGATGGCCATCCAACCAAGTAATAAAAAAGGGGGATAACATCGCAGTCGCCGCTATCCCAGCAATGATAGCATGTGGCATATTTCTCTCAAACAGCCAAATTAAGCCTTTAAGTAACTCCACATGAGCAGTCCCGGCTTTAATATTGCCTCAGCCCTAGTTTTTATACCAATTTACATTTCTGCTGACCAAAAGCAGTTTTTAAAAGTTATGTAGTGCAGCACGTATTAAAAGCTGCTATTCATGGCGTTCTTTGTGAAGGAAATACGTTTCCATGTGAGTCTGAATAGTATTTTTAAGCTTCCACGCCAGGAGCTTCTCTTTTATTCGCGTATACCGATTGAAACGTTTTGCATATATTGAATCCAATATCGTATCCAATGAGGTACAGAAAAGCAGTGAAGAGTAGGCAGATTTCGTAGCACAAACAAAACACGAATATTAAGGGCAGAGGTTTGATGTGCCCTAGATGTCTATGTCCATTGAACGTTTGTATCGGACTATACTCCTTTGTTTACACGGCAAAAAAGCAAAGCGATCGACGTACAACGCATCTGCTTGATTTCCTTTCATCATCAGAGGACTCAACAAACCACTGTGTGCTTTTGTAAGCTAAATATCCAAGTTCCAGCAGTCCATAAAGTGGTTTTCAAACCTCTTATGAAGAGAAAGTGCAGTAAAACCTGGATTATCCGAGGTAAGGAGAACCAACAGTACCTCGGATAATCGAAAACTAGGATAACACGGACTCTGTCAAAATCGAGAGGGAAACATAGTAAACTGTTGCAATGACTTAAAACGTGGTTAAATATATGAAAAAAGGCATCTACTGTATTATCAATCGAAAACATAACGTACGTACAAATAAAATAAAAATTAAAAATTAAAAAGAAAACAGACCTACAGTACATACATAAACGTTCCAGTTAAAAAAAAAAAAAAAAAATTCTTTAGGAAGTCCGGAAGTATTTTCTGTTTAACGGAACTCGCTCGCTTCTTGGCCACCGTTTCACGCAATCGTCGTAGCAGTAGAAGATACGAGTATATTGAAGTTGCCTCTGACTGTTGCTCTAGGTACTCGATGGTCTTTTCCATCACTTTGCATCCTTCACTGTGACTGATTTTCTCATTCTCCGTTTCAATGTCTTCAGTGTTACCCCCACCCCTGCCTTATATAGGTATTGGCATCATTATATCAGACATTATTAAAGAGAATGTGTGTTATGTTCCTGCAAATTGTGTTATTTATGTACCCTGGATATGCATTAATGCGTACAATTACAGTGAGAAACTGATGCCCTTAATTTCTTAGGTAACACTCTATGGTGCTCCTTAAAAGAGAATTAAATATTTTTGCTTAAAACTCTGGTACTATGAAACATAAAATGTAAAACGATTTATCAATAAAATGCTTCGTCCAGTGATATATTTTATATTACTATTTTAGATTGCTGTATAAATTGGATAAAGCGCAAGATGAACTTTTTACTGTTTTTAATTTGTTTGTATGTTATTTTTTGAGATACACTTCTGCATCATTATAAGTTAGGGCTAGACACTTGTGGTCCTGATACCAGAAATAAGTATATATAAAATATACCTAACTGTAGACTTGCTTTGACGAAGTGCGAACTTACCCTACTACAATGGAATATCAATAGTTATCACTCACATCTTGAATACCTACAGCTGCTTTTGCATTCCCACAATCCTCTTATTCTTTGTTTACAAGAGACCAACTTCAATGAAAATTATATAGCTCCTCTTAAACAATATTCTGGATATCATCGTAACCGCACAGGAGCTTGGAGAGCAAGTGGCGGTGTTGCGACTTATATTAAAGATATTTTACCACATAAAGAAATACCTCTTAATACTTCATTGGAGGCTGTAGCTGTGTCTGTTTTTTTCAACAACAGAGATCTGTATTTGCAATCTTTACCTACCAAACAGTATCACTGTTGATCTATCTACGCTTTATGCACTGATTGCTCAACTGCCTAAACCATTTGTACTACTTGGTGACTTTAACAGTCACAATCCTGTATGGGGCAGTAAAAAACTTGATCAACGTGGGAAAATGTTTGAAACTTTATTACATACTTCGGATTTAACACTCCTTAATCTTCCAATGCCAACCCATTATGATATCTACCATAACAGTTACAGCTGCATTGATCTCACCATGTGTTCTTCCAGCATAGCACACCTATTCCAGTGGTCTGTCTATTCCACCCCTCAAGGTAGCGATCACTTTCCGATCACCATCTCCGCTCACCATTTTACACCTACTTCTGAATTACGGTTTCCCACTTGGAATCTTAATAAAGCAGATTGGAATCTTTATAAAGATTTACTTTTAAAAGCCTTGCAACAGCTTCCAATTCCTGACTTGTTTCCACAAATGGATATCGATGAAATTGTTTTAAAATTTTCTACCGCTCTAGTTGGGACGGCAAAACATTCTATACCTACAACAAGAACTGGCAACTACAACAGAACTGTTCCATGGTGGAATGAAAAATGCCAAGAAGCTATTAAATTAAAACATAGGGCATACTATAAATACAAACGAAACCCTACCTTAGTCACTAAATCTGAGTTCCAGCAACTTCGAGCTGCTGCACGACGTGAAATTAAGCGAAGTAAAAGGGAATCTTGGTTGACCTACGTCTCATCCCTTACCAACAAAACTTCTCAGACTGAACTGTGGCATAAACTCCAAGCTATATGTGGTACACGTCGGAAACCTTCGATCAATCATCTTCGAAGAACACCCTCTGGCGAAGCCATCACTGAACCACAGATTATTGCAGATACTCTTGCATCTACCTTTTCTTCTGTATCCAGTGAATTCAAGGATAACCAGGCAGATTTTCTAACCCCTTGCCCCTTACAAACAACTCTTTCCTCGGCTTGCATAGATTTCAGTCAGCCCTTCAACGAAGACCTTACAATGGATGAAATGCTTGCTGAATTACATCACTGTAAGAGCAAAAGCGCTGGACCTGACAACATTCCTTATGCGCTTCTTAAAGAACTGCCGCACAGGGGGTTACAGTATTTATTGAAGGTATTCAATTACATCTGGAAAGCACAACACTTTCCCCGTCAGTGGCGATCGTCTATTGTGATTCCTATACCTAAGCCAAACAAGGATCATTCGAATCCTAACAACTATCGCCCTATTTCACTGACATGCACCATGTGTAAACTGCTAGAGAAGATCATTAACAGAAGATTGCGATGGTTTTTGGAACACAACAAATTCTTCAACGATTTACAAAGTGGCTTCCGCCAATACAGATCTACGCTAGATACCTTGTTGATACTGGAGTCTGAAATTTGCAATGCTTTTGCCAGCCATCAGCACATGCTTACTGTGTGTCTCGACATTTCTAAAGCCTATGATACGGTGAAACGTCCTCACATCATTCTAGAACTCCTTAAGGCCAACGTCAAAGGAAATATGCTTGCATTTATTATTAACTTCCTTCAAGATCGAAGGATGTGTGTGAGAACCAATGGTGTCTTGTCACAAAGTGTTGTCCTTGATAAAGGTATACCGCAGGGCTCGGTATTGAGTGTAACACTTTTTTTAGTGGCTGTTAACTCAGTATTTTCATGTATTCAACCTCCAGTAAAGGCTGTACTGTTTGCTGATGACCTGACAATATATTGTAAAGGAAAGAATATTACTACTACACAAGAGCTACTACAATCAACACTCAACAATTTTAAAAATTGGAGCCACAACACTGGCCTTATTTTTTCTTCCCAAAAAAGCCAAGCTATTCTTTTCTCCCGATTGAAAACTCCTAGCCCAAACCCTATACTACACATTACCAACTGCCAACTCCCAGTGGTAAATACCGTCCGTATTCTGGGCATGCACTTTGATCATAAGTTGACTTGGATACACCATCTTAAGCTTCTTAAAGCTGATTGTGTTAGGCGGCTTAATCTTTTAAAAGTCATATCTGCCAAAGGGTGGGGAGCCGATCTCAGTGTTCTACTTCGCACTTACAGAATCACTATCCTCTCCAAGTTGGATTATGGTTCTATTGTTTATAACTCCGCCAAACTATCAAGTCTTAAAATGCTGGACACTGTTCAAACCACAGCTCTAAGAATTGCACTTGGGGCATTCCATACTAGTCCTACAGAGAGTCTAAAAATTGCAGCAGATGAACCACCACTTTCTTTCCGACGTAAAATGTTAAGTCTTACTTATTTTACCAAGACCTTAACCAGACCTAATTCTGGTGCAGTTGCTCATATATCACTCCAAGATAATACTCAACCCAAAGGGTTCCCTATCCAACCCTTCTCCCAAAGAATTGTTACATACCTTGAAGAGTTTAATCTGACTATTCCTTCTTTCATTTCCCGTACCTTCAACATAAATGATATACCATGGAGAATAAAATTACCTGTCATCAACACCACTTTGACAAAATATGTGAAGGCTCATACCCAAAAATCTTGTTTTACCATGCTGTTCAAAGAATTGTGTGACACGTATGCCAATTTTGAGCCAATTTATACCGATGGTTCCCGGTGTGACAACAATAATGGCTGTGCGGTGGTTGCTCCTAACCAAACCATGTTGTATAGTCTACCAAACACTCTCACCATTTTCTCTAATGAACTGTTTGCTATACGTTTCGCCATGGACTATATATCAAAGAATGGAGACTTCAAATCATTCATTATATACACAGATTCCCTTAGTGCATTAATGGCTATACAACAACGATCTCCTTGCCACACCTTGGTAAGGGAGATACGTGAATTATACAGTGAGCTTATTTCATCAGGTAAACAACTAATCTTGGCATGGATACCATCTCACTGTAACATACCAGGAAATGATCTTGCTGACACTGCCGCAAAAGAAGCTACCAAGCATCCTCCAAGCTTACCAGATCTTAAGCTACCTCATGAAGACTATTTACGGCATCTTAAAAGAACTATCCTACACCGATGGAAGACAGATTGGACAACTACATCCAACAGCAAACTGCATGATATCTGTCCAATACCTAACCTGTCCACAACAATTAGAACACTAACCCGGCGAGACCAGGTGCTAATAACCCGATTATGCATTGGCCACACTGCGCTTACTCACTCCTACATTCTGTCCCGTGAACTTCCTCCTAAATGTACTCTGTGTGATTCTACTCTTACCGTTCAGCATCTGCTCACCGTTTGCCCAAGATACGCTCACCAGCGACTTCAGTATGGAATTCCTGAGAACCTTCAGCTAGCTTTGGGTGATCAACAGTATCATAAGAAAATAATCAAGTTCATCAAAGCATGCAAACTTAATATTTAAACTCATTGTAAACTTCATGATATGTTTCCTCCTTTTTTTTTTTTTTTTTTTTTTTCCTCAATGTTTAGTCGCGATATGACTTTTATGTTGAAGCGACTTCAAATAATAAATAAATTAAAAAAAAAAATTATTCTAAGGGTGTTGAATTTTATAATAAATTAGAGGTTAAATATAGATTACTGAGCATGAGTGTTTTTAAAATAAAGCTTTTTAATTGGCTAGTCAAAAAGTCATCTTATTCTGTTAACTGTTTTTAGTATTATAGCGTTATTGGTTTATAATTTGCATATGCCTATATATTTTTTGACAATGTCCTATTAATGTAAATTATATTATACAAATAAAGTTATTATTAATTATAAGTATTATTACTATTATTATTACTGTCTAAGGAAAAACCAGTAAAATGTAGTGGAAAGTACGTTGTTGCAAAAAGCCATTAAGACCAAAGAAAGATTTAAAATATAAATACTGCCTTCAGTGACCAAAAATAAACATTTTATGTTGTGATATTAGAAAAGAAAGGCCAAAAAAATAACCCTTAGATGTTCTGTACCTTGTCAATTAGCTTGTATGAGTATCAAAAGCTTTGTAATTTGGGTGTAACAAAGTCAAGAAGGCGCACAATCCCTTTCATAAGAATAAACATTTTAGAGTGATTCGGGATGTATCAGTGAAGTCGAGTATTAGCTCAGATGGAAAGCATAAGACATAGTTTCCTTTGTATTTCTGTATCACTTAGGCAGGAGTCCAAGAAGTTTATTTTAGGATTTGTCATATAAAACCATTTTGTATAAAGTTGCCACCCTGTACTGCTACTACGAGATACATTATACGACTTGGCATTTTAAAAAGGTTGCATGTAATTACGGTTCCTCATGACGTCTTCTTGAGGATCATAAAATTCTTGCAAGCACGTGGTTATTGCCGCATTAAAAAGTGGCTATATTAACGGCTGAGATACGACAGGAAATTATGAACCCCTTTCCCGTGCTCGTAACCGTGTCTGCGGTGCTCGCCAAAAGCGATTTATGTCCCACCCGGAGAATTGCTTGTGCAACTCTGACACTTCATCGGATGCGGCTCCATAACCATGACGAATCCTACGTCAGCCAGATCCTACAAAATTATTGCGCGATATCGTACGGTGGGTACCCTTGTATGAAATTAAACTCGTACAGATCTTTACAAGATCTGCATGTCTCAAGTTTTAACAGCTCCTCATTTAAAATTGTGTGATGAAAATAGTTATAGATAATACCGGTTTTATTTTATGGCGAGCTTTAGCCTGCTGTTTGGCCTACATTGTTGTTGGCCTACATTTTATTAATAATCATAATACTTTATTCAACATTATTGCTATTACTGATATTATTATTATTATTATTATTATTATTATTATTATTATTATTATTATTATTATTATTATTATTATTATTATTATTATTATTATTATTATTATTATTATTATTATTATTATTATTATTATTATTATTATTATTATTATTATTATTATTATTATTATTATTATTATTATTATTAATTATTCCTTTGATACAGTTGACTATAACCCTATATGTAAAGAAAGTAGCATTGGCATTGATACCATCATTGCTTATTAATCGATACATGGTCTGGGAATAATAAACATAATTTCCAGAAACAGCAGTGGCAACAAAGGAGTTTTTTACAAACATTATTCCAGTGAGTGTTTTAATTTTCAAGGTCTAGCATGAGTACTTGGTGTTAAAAACACTTTCTTCAGTACTATATATAATTATGCCATTGTAGTTTTTGCACATAATTTATGTTCGTATAAGAAAAACTTGAATAAAAAGTTAAGGTACAATTTTCTGATTTTGAGGTTAATCCTTATTTTTATTCGAATTTAAAGCAAAAAATGACAGCTGGGAATATAAAAATAAAATACAAATTTTAGTCCATCCTATACCAAATCTTCAAATTGAAGTTAAGCACACGCCATACTTACGAATTATAAGAAATGAAGTAGCAAGACAACAACTAAGCGAGCAACTATGCTTGAAAATATTCCTAAGAAGAGATTTTCTATTAGCATTTTCATTTTAAAGGTGTATAAGAACGTAAGCAAAGTTTATTAAATTGGAAGAAAACAAAGTAGTGTATTAAACATACTATGGATACGGAAGGTTGAATCGGGTTTATGAAGTCAAATCAATATACGGATTTCCATGCTGGCGCTCTATTGTTGAGATGCCATGTCCGGACATTCGAAAGAGCATTACACTCCACTCATTTTATTCGTGATTTACTCTCATGTGCCTTGAGGTGGCTTAGGATACCATTGGCATTTTTAATTTTCGAGCTTACATAACTAGGCTAATAATTATAACAAGTTGTTTACATAGGATATTTTAATTTCTGCGTAAATACACACATATTTGTGTATTTCCTTGGAAGTACTGCTTTGACAAGTATTTTAGAAAGCAGACACATCAAAAGAGATAGGAAAATACAAATGCTTATTTATAAATTAAAACTTACCCCCTCTCCAATGTATGAAAAAACATGTGAACGGCTAAATGCTAGAATTGTGGGCATGTTAAGCTGAAAGCGAGTTCCAAAATTTAATAAATCCAGTGTTAATGAATTCTGAAAAAATAAAAAGACTAATCCGGCGAAATATTAAAATATTGCTGAGTTTGCCCCTTTGCTAATATAGTAACTATGTTATGTGAATAAGTATTGCAATCGCTGATTTATGGAAAGTACACTATTTCTGATTTCTCTGCGAAATCAATGTTTCGGAAAGGATTTTACTTTTGCCTTTCTCCCCCCCCCCCCCTGTGAATATAGGATCACGTCGCAAATGATCCGTTAACGGGTTAAATTTTACTTGATTCTTTACAAATTTCAGACAAAATCTCTGTATATGTACAAAGGTTTAGCGCATACAAATAACAGTTCGTGTGTACAAAAAGACCAATGTCACGCTATTCAAATCGAAAGAGATTCGAGAACATTCCTTTCACAATACATAAATAATGTTTCTTCAGGAACATTTATATGGTCATAAATTAAATTTTAACCATTCATGTACTTAGTCACTGTCAAATGCATGGTGGCCAAAGTCGTAAAGACACGGAACCTTGAATGGGGTCAACGGTTCAAATCCTGGCATAACTGTTCTCCCTGTCAAGATTTCCCCAGGTTTTCCTTACTTCTCATAACTAATAAATGTCGGGAAATACTCTAAACTTACGCCTGGAACATCCCCTTTCCAGAATTCCCTTCCAAGTTTAACATTTGGTTTCACGTATCGCAGTGCCCACCGCCTGAGGTGACGTGTATAATAAGAACGGGCTCAAATATGAAGTTTTGTATAAACAACCGACTTTTAATTGTTGTGTTATAGTCTCCTTCTCTCTCTCTCTCTCTCTCTCTCTCTGTCTCTTTCACACAGACGTATGCACACACACGTGCAGAAGCTTGTATCAAGAAAGATTTATTTTCCTGTCCTTGAGGGGTAATTTTATCCAGCTAAAGTAGATAAGTAGGCAGTAGTGCAACAATTCATATTTTAAAAGATACTTCAAAACAACAGAGCAGTATCTGGTATGCAGAAAGGGAAATTTGAAATATTTACTGCTTAACTGTAATAATTGAATATTTTGACAGATAGCAAGAGCCTACGTTAACGTGGGACGTTTTGATGTCACTAATCCTTGGTTGCCGCGCTACATGTGGTGTAACAGAGAACCAACCTCCTTTTGCCTGCAGCTAGTATCCAGGTGAAAGACAAGTCGGTATAACGTTGGCTTTTAAGAACCATATATCGCAAGAACACTAACCTCGGCCTTTTAACACTCCCCAGTGTGCAAGCTTGCCACAAAATACGTGCAGTGGCTTCAAGTTTCAGACCGCGTTATCTTGCTGGTTAATGAAGCCGCTATTACGCCGTTTCATGGCGGTGGATTGTGATATAGTAATCAAATTTCCGGGAACCATTCCAAGATTTTATTAGGTGCGCCAATTTATTGCCCGAGTCAGAATATTACAACTTCTGCTTCCCTTTCCATTCACTTGTCTAGAAATGATTACGCCTGACGACGTCACAGGCTGCTACTCGCGCTGTGCGGCGGTAGGCTCACGTACTACCCGAATTGTTTTCATCAACTCCAGTTACGTCTTCTCCCGACTTTAACCTTAATGCGACGAGAATCTCGATAAGTGGTTGGAAATCAGTGGCCCTTCATCTCTCATTAACTATACTGGCGACTACACAAAAAGCCTCAACCTTGGAATATTGAAGTAAATTATCGTGTAATCCAATTGAGTCTGATGAAAGTTCATTTCCCCAAAATCTGACCTAAAACATAAACGTGAAATCCTGAATGCGAGAACATCGACAATATGTATGTCTATGTCTAAGAGACATTCAAGCCAACGTAAATATTTTTGAAACTGCTGAAATTTCATGTGGTATCGATTTCTTAAGGCTTTCAAAATGTTAACTGGGCGTATACCTTTTTATGTCTCTTGTGTTAGCAATGCTGAGATACTAACGTTGTGGGATGTATTTAATGTAGACAGTAGATCTATTTATGACATCATAGTGAGCTACCATGTGTGATACTATACCCCTTACCCCTCCAGAGAGCAAACACCCCGCAGACGTTTCTTACAGTACGAGAGTCACTAGACATGTATTGAAACACGGAAAATTGATCACCTCTGGGGAAAGCATTGTTGCTTTGTCAAAATAGCTGACTCATTGGTAATGCAATAGTAGCAGGCAAATCATTGTTGCGCTATTCATTTTTGCTGAGTTTATGTTCGAAGACTGGAAAATGTGCACACTTTTTAAGTGCAATGGCGATTCAGAGAGAGCATTTTCGCGCAATGGTTTTGTACGACTTTAAATGTGGTTTAACTGAGACGCAGTCACTTGAGCGTTTGAGAGGGGATTTTGGCGTCTTTTGGGGGGTATTCTCGGTCAGATGCCGAGTGTTCCGCTGGTTTGCAGAATTTAAGAGGTGGCGGCAATCTTCTAAAAATGAAGAGTGGCGGACCAGCAAAAGTAGTGACTGACAAAAACATCACCACTCAACAAACTATGATAAGAGAATATCCAAGAATAACCTAAGGACATTGAGCTGGCATTAGGGATTAGTTTGCCGAGTGCTTCAACCATCCTTCATGAACACCTTCGTGTAAAGGACACATTGTTGCATCATGACAATGCATCTGCTCACCCCACTAATGTAACAATGGAGTCGCTGCAAGGAACTGAGGCAAAGCTATTGTCTCATTCACCCTATAGCCCCCATCTGGCACCATATAATTTTTTCCTGTTCTCTATGGTGCAGGACCAACTTCGAGGTCACCGATTTTCTAGCCCTGAAAAAGGCATACGAAAAGGAGTTATCTGCAGTGCCAGAAACTGAGTGACCTGGATGCTTCCAGAAGATGGAACGCTGTATACAGTGCCAGGGAGAATACTTTGAGAAACTGGGATAAACAAAACGTTTCTGTGACTATTCAGACTTTGCTGTCTCAATACATATCTAGTGATCCTCAGATACCGAACTGAGGAAGCATCTCGCTCGCATGTCGCTATGATTGCTAGAAGAAACTAGACTAAAGGCAAAGTTAATATTCATTTTCTGGCTAAATAGATCTATTTCAACGAAATTTGGAATACCTCTCTCATTCTTTTCGATTTCAACCTGCTCCCAAAGAAAAACCTAAACATCGGTACAACTTTATCTCGTGAGTGGGTATTTTACTCATTTAAACAAGAAGGTACTGGTGACAGATCCCTCACAGCAGTATGAAAACAGAACTACAAATACAATTTAGTATAAACATGGCAACATATAACCCTCATAATGCAGCTTGTAACAAAGGTAGAAGGTAGATGGAGTCTTATTGGCTAGAGCAACAGCAGCAAGTACGTTGCCATGGAAACGACGCGGAAACATGATTCTCCAGTAAGTCACTGAATAGTATTGTTAACAGGAACTCCCCCAAGTCAAATTAATAAAAGCAAAATAACAATAATAATCACCGCGTCGTTTACAAGAATGTCTTGCTTTGAAACGAATTGTTTCTTAATCTACACAGTAAACTGCATGTTTTTCTATGATTGATGTGATATTTCTAAAATTCTTTGCATCTAATTTCGAAAACCAGTATTTTGTGTTCGTTAAACTTGGCATATAAACGAACTCAGCAGCATTGAGATATCATTACATATTCGAAATAATTGTTTCTTGTTATAAAATACGTATTACGTCACTTGTGCTTAATAATTGAACATTTATACAGTTCATATTCTGAAAGTAAAGGCTCTTCTTCCAACTGGTTTATTTTAGTTTGCCGTTGCGTAAATTATTAGTTTTATTTTAGGCCAAATATTATCTTAAATATATAACTGATTAAAATTTGATCAAATATTGATGTCTTTTCAAAGGATAACATGAAGATTAATTATAAGTAGATGTTATATTTTAGAATACCTAAGACTTTGTTTACTTCAGAATTTCCCATTTTATACACAAAATGGTAACAATAACACCATTTTACGTTGGTGTAAATGTAGAACAAGGATTTTCATTTTAACAGTTGCGTTTGCTCGGAAAATGAATATGAAGGGTTTTTGTGGGGGACGGGGAGGGTCATTTATAAATTAGTTAAGTATGAGAATGTACTTACCGGTCCGAACTGCTCGAAGTAATTCTTGACGTCCTCTAGCGTTGTAGGTGCTGACAGGCCACCCACGAAAATCTTCTTCGTTCGTGTGACCATCTGTAACAATCAAATATTCCCATTATTAACGGAATTGGGATCATGCATGGTTTACTGACAGTAATTAAGGTGTATGTATTATACAGATGCCAATTACAATACTAAAGGGGTTGGGCGCAGCTCGTGTGTGAGGTACATTTTAAGTCTTCACGCAAACATATGCCCCTTCTGCTGTTTGATTAGTAAACTCATACAAATACATCAACGTAAGCACTTGAGTATCTGATGAGAACACACTACACAAAGAAGAAGATAGAAATAATAACGACCAGAGTCAGGATTCTTTTCACCAGTTCTAATTGCAATTGTTGAACCATCTTATCGCAAATTATGTAAGTGCACATTTATTATTGTGTTCCTCACACGAGAATGTGGCTGTAAAGAATATGTTGATATCAACAACTCTAGCGTTATCTGAGAGAGACTACCCATAGGCTTTCAACATATCAATGACGGTTAAGGCAAACACAAGATCTTATGCTAGCAATGCAGGAATACCTACTAACGTTGTGCGATGTATTAGGTCTACTGTATGCCCACGACAAGAAGGCTAGAGGGGACTGAAGGGCAAAGGGGACTTGAACTGTGTATCTACTCCGGTAGCAGATCTGTTTACTAGGAAATGAGTGTATGAGAGTGCATATTTCTAGCTATGGGTGAGTAGTGTGACAACATTGTGTATTTTAAACGAGCCTAGCATCCTTGTCATACTCGGAAACTAGGCATAAACTCCGTGCGGAAGCACAAAATGATTACCCTACACATTCCTAAGACTTGCCTTCTTGTCCTGGGCATACAGTACTTGTAACATCGTCGTGTTCCGCCATGTGGTACAATCCCGCCTTACCCTCCAGAGAGTACAAGACCCCACAGCCTCTTCTCGTAAGAGATTTACAATAGGTAATTTTTGGTCATTATATAAATTATGTCATTTTCTTGCATTTGCATTCAGTACATAACAAGGTTGATATCACTGACATCTTATATAAGCAGGAGATTTTAAACATCAGAAATTGCATTACTCAACTAAGAGGTAAAGGTAGCTTGTACACTATTATTCGCATTCTGAGAAAAAAATCTGATATGTTGCACTCACATAACTTTCTTAATTCTTGTACAAACTGTTCTTACAAACACCCATTCCTCTACCTACTTCATGTTAATCGAGATAAACATTTGCACAAATTATCTTATTGTTAATGTTGTGCAAGGTGAATATGGAAATACAGTAGGCTTTGAGTGATAGTCAAGGCTTCTAAAGGTGGCAAGGAGTAATAATTTGTTGTGATGGCCAGCAGATACAAAAAGAGTTGTTTGTGTTTGGAATTTTCTTGAAATTCGTGTCGCATTCTTGGAAGATGCTACACTTAAATACCAAGTTTGGTATATCCGATCTTACACACGCACACACACTTACACACGCGCGCACACAGCCTATTCCTAAACATGCCTTTTTTGGATTCAGCGAAAAACTCAGTGTTCGAGATTTTTGTGGAATAGAATACTTCCTCTAATTACTATATAGTTTAGTAGTGGAGAGACCAAATATTGTTATAATCCGGTTTTACTGGGACATAAAGATAGTAAAATAAAATGCTTCTTTGTGTGTAATGAAGGGTTTGTAGGCTAATGATGGCCTCTATCTAGAGTTTCTGAACGGGACTGGCTTTAACAAAAAGCTTAGTGTACCCCACCCCAGCCCTCGGTCTGCTAATCAACATATCGAAAACAACGCGGGCTGTTGAACAAAGTGGGCTGAAGGCTACAAGCAGGTATAGCTTCCACATACGGCCACTATAATCACTTTGCGAGTTACACCACTAATCTCATTACTCCAATGCTGGCCCATTTATGTAGAGCAAGCGGATACCATCAAAGTCGCTGACCCATAGAATTACAAAAACGGTCTGCATCCTAAACTAGAGCAAAAATAAACTGATGAGCGGGCTGGTTACCATGTACAAGGCAAAATGAACGACATGGTTTAATAAAAGCTAACGTAAAAAGTTTTGTGACTCGCAGATGCCAAGCCATGTCGGCCGAACTTAATGACCATCACAGCGGTTTGTAACGTCCAAATACTGGACAATGGCCAGCAGACACAAGTCATAAGTAGCACTTTATTAGCACAGGCCGCTAAATGGCAATAACTCCCCTCTCCGACCACGTCCAGATCGGCAGTTCGAATATTACCCACGTCCAAACTTTCGTCTACCGTCACAGTTGCTACATAACGGTTTCATCACTGACGACGTGGTCATCTGCATAAACCCTCTCACCATCCATAGACTTCGTTATTTGCACGCGCGCGTAATCTTCGATAACGAAATTGCTTGTTTTGCTGTCAGTGAACGCATGCATTGCATTTAATTTCCATCGCTTAAATCTATTTCCACAAAATATGTCTATTGTATGCTTTGGCTGAAAGCCTTCACTTTGCGGAGATTCAGGCAGGCCAAGAAAAAGCCGGCGTATAGTGTAACTTCATTGTAGGTTTATACCATCTGACGGGGAGACTATAAGCCGGCCGATAGCGAAAGGTTAGGCTAAGTTAGGTTAGGTTAGAATCAGGCAAAAAATGTAATGAAACACCCGGAATTTGAACCACAGTTCTTCAGCTCTTGCTCTATCACAGATCTACCATGGGAACTTAACAACCCAAGGCTGACACAAAATTTAATGGTGGGTGGCAGAAGGAGCTGGTCAACGTAGCCTTGTGATGTTATATATAGCACGCGCGGTGAAATCACACCGTAAAGCCGGAAACAGGAAACAGAATAGCAATGGTCAGCTATGAGCTGCTATTAGTAATCAGTGGGTGACCTAATAGTGGTCAACTTGAAGCCCGGGACTTCCAAGTACTCACGAGATTATAAAGTCACCTTTGGAGTATGTCATATCAAAATAAGAACGCCTTGTGGTTTATCGGCGAAAATGTACGTCAGTTGGGAAATATAATCCAGCAAGTGAGTATATATAGAGTTTTGTGGTACAGCAACAGCACAGAAAGCTGTTAATCCGTGGCTATGGTTTTGAGTTTTTCTGACTGATTTCACCTATCCAATTCTAGTATAATACGCTTGTCTGGAAGAACAATCTATTACATAGGTTACGTTAGAATAAATAAGGTTAAACGTAAATTTGCACTATATGACTAAAAAGTTCAGACATTTCATCATAAAGAGCTGCGGCAGAATGTGTGCCTTCGCAGGTTTTCAGCATACGCCGGCTTTTCATGATCTGTCTAGAATCATTGTGAAATGATGGGTTTCAGCAAAAGCTTGATGATCAATCATTGGTATAAATTCTTAACCAGTCACTTTCAAGTTGTCTACACTCAGACTAGATACTGAAACCAAGCTTTTATATTCTTTATTTCTATTTATCTTTATTTGACAAGGTATATATTATGCTTCATATAAATGTTACTATTAATGCATTTCATTTCCTATCATCACTTCGGTTTTGAAGCAGCAGCTTGATATTGGGTCTTAATCAAATTTCTTTACGAAAAAGTATATAATTTTGATAAGCTAACCTATTGGGTGAACGAAAATAAGTGGACAAGGAACCCTCTCACGCAGATAAAAACCGGTCCGAGTGCTGTGTGCAAACTCCAAAGGTACCAGGTTCAGAAGGATGGTTTATTAATGTGACCTTCATTAGCTATACTCCATTGAGATCTCTACCTTATTTCCCTCATTTCGTCTTTAATGCTTAGAAATTATTTTGTCCGTCATTTGCATACATTGTTTTTTCTCAAAACTTAAAGGATTCTACTCCTTATCTTCGTTTTCTTGAGGCATCGTACAGCGAACAACCATTAACTACCCAGAGTGGATTATTGTAACAAAGCATACACTTCATTAGCTAACTCGGATATTAGATTTTTACAGTTTTACACAGGAAGCATTCTATTGAATATATTACCATACAGAATAAATTAGTATTACTGTATTTACCCCAGCATGAATCTTTGCAACAGATAAAAATGTTATAAAACAAATGAGAACCTTATTTTACTGAATGAAGTAACTTAAAGTCGGGTAGTGGGAGAAAATGGGGTTTTAAATGTTAGGTATTCACTAAAACAAAACAACAAAATTAAGTGCTAAATCCGACCAAGGAATGAAATATTACTTATAAGTATGCTTCGGAAATAAAGGTTAGTTCAATCTCCAAGCATAAATTGAAAATAAACCAAAGAAATAAAGACAAATAAAATAATATTTAACAAAACGTTCTTGTCCTCACCATACGGAGACCGACACATGAGTACTACTAGTCTATCCAAAAATATAAGTCAAATAAAACTTTCTGAAGTTAAGCAATTTTTGTGGGAAAGGTGGCACAAAGACAAAATCAGTAATGAAATTTGGTCGAGTGGTCAGCGTTCTGGTTTGTCAACCCGTCCCGATTTCGTTTCCCGGCTGTGGTAGAGAACTTTTCTTTAACCACATCATTGTCTACCTCTGTAGCGTATGTAAATATAAATGTGGGAGTGAATACGATGGTGTTTAAGTGTAAACTATACTAAATAACCAACGTTCAAGCCTACAGTTCAACAGCAATAACAGCACCAAGTGTTTCTCAAGCCAGCCCCCGATATATACACAGAAGTTAAACGAAGCTATGAAACAACGAAACAGTGTAATTCTTATAAAATAAGTTACAGTTGTGACGCTAAAATTAAAGTTCCGAAGTGAATAGAAAACCAGCTAACAGTGGATAAAAATTTGCAACCGAAAGCAGAGTTCTATAACAGATGTCTTGAATGAAAGGACATCAGAGAAGACTCAGAAGAAGCTACCAAACCTCAAGAAACATTTATCTATTGCTTGAAATGAAGAAGAGGATGCTAATGACGATAATATTGATGATGATGATGATGACGACGACGACGATGATTAATATAACTGCTTTGTTTCTGAGTCTCTACACATGCAAAAAGAATTGTTTGAAGTTATTACCATGCTTTCTATTCTAACGTCCTGCAAGAATATGTTATTATGTGCTTAACTTCAGCCATGTTTGTTGGTAATAAAGAAGTGTTTTCATTACTACATTTATATCACGTGATGTTCATATTAGGCCCCCAATTAGCTCAGTTTACCTCTACAAACTATATAGAACTCTGTGCAGTAATGTTCGAAGTATTCATAAACCACCGTAGCAATCCAAGTGTTGACACAGTTACAGAAACAGTTTTAGATTGTATCAAATAATAAATAAAGTCTGTATCGACATCGTTCAGATAGAAACGTAGTTACAACTAATCTTTACTGCTAACCACTAATGTAATGTAACTGCCAACGTGATAATAACCATGAAAACAAATAACTAAATGTAACCGTTTACGTACTGCAAGTGTGACAGTTATAGTCGTTACCCGAAAATAACTGTTTGTCACATCCCTATAGCAAGGATTTCCCAGTGTCAAATACAACACCTGCAGACACAATGTTCCGGATTATTTGTAATAATTTGATTGCCTACTACACTGAGTTTAGAAGCATCAGAACTATCAACTCTATATAGGTACATGTCGACAATCATTTCAAATGCTGTCCAACTTCAGCTTCTTAATACTAATAAAAATAGTAATACTAATAAAAATAACAACAAAAACAAAAACAAAAACAAAATAATAATAATAATAATAATAATAATAATAATAATAATAATAATAATAATAATAATAATAATAATAATAATAATAATAATAATAATAATAATAATAATAATAATAATAATAATAATAATAATAATAATAATAATAATAATAATAATAATAATAATAATAATAATAATAATAATAATAATAATAATAATAATAATAATAATAATAATAATAATAATAATAATAATAATAACAACAACAACAATGATGATAATGATAATGATAATAACAATAATACTAATAATAATCAGCATCATCATTATAGTAATAAACTATCTTGTTAGGTCCCTGAGGGGCCAATTGAGAAGCTACTTGATTGAGAAGTAGCGGCCCCTGGTCCAAAGGACCGCATATAGAGGCCGTCAGGGACCGCGGTGCTGACCACGTCCCACTCTCCAGTACTGCATCTCACTCATGATGCTTATAGTGGGCAGAGGTGGGGGACTGGACAACGCAGGGGCCCAGCGGTAGGTCTTTGCCCGGAAAGGGCTGTTGCGCCGTAGGGTTACTTAATTATGAATCTATGACAAAGTTTGGAGGGGGTACATATTTAGCACGTCAACCTGTAACAGTTTTGTGCCTAGACCCCTTACAGTCGACCTTCCTGATCTTTTTTTTTTTTTTTTTTTCGGGGATATTTCCGAGTCACTTGGCAAAAGCCGAAAAGGATATTTACGCTACATCCTTTCACTTCATTTCATTCTCGCTATCCGGTCCTTCCTGGTTGTAAGTCAGTAGGATCCCTGATGTGCTGCGAACCGATTGATCAGCCAGACCTGGCTGGCTAGTGGGCTCTCTATGGCGACCTGGAATTCTGTCAGGCTGTAGTTGTAGTTCTGGCTGTGATACGATCTGGCCGCCTGTAAGGTATTTTCATCTCATTCTTCCTCCCGGGGTCTGTCGCACAATAAGCCATCTTCTCACCTTCCGAATCCCCACCGCGACACACAGACAGACCTCTGTCGGAACACCCCCGGCAGGGAACGAAGAGATGAGAGGATACTAAGGGTTGTCGAACCAGATAAAAGGCAACAATAGAGGACAGAATCCCTAACAGCTACAGATTGAAATGGTATTATTAATATTACTTTACTACCATTATTATCGTCATTATCATTGGTGAGAAACATACTGCACGATTTGGGTGTTCAGTTCACGTATGTATGTCACTTATATTTTCTTAATAGGCAATTCCCTGATTTGTTTTGCAGACTGTAAATCTGGAATTTAAAACTGAACTTTTCATTTGATTCCAGTGATACATAGCCCAAGGGTAGAAGCTAAAGTTAATACAAGATTAGCGGGAATGAACTCTGTACTCCTGTACTCCTAAACAGGGGATTAACTCTGATATGTCAGATACCTAACATTCAAATCACATTGCAGTTAATATCTGTCCCACAAATAAAGATCGCTAGGGGATTTAAATCCCTTATCTCTTTAATTGGTAATGCAGTGGTAATTTTCAATACAAGGGCACACAATAGGGAATTAGAAAAAAACGCTAGCTTTTTACACACAAGCTCTTGTTTTTCTCTGTAGTGCTGACGGGATGTTTGCGCAAGCTATTTAAAGTTTTATTCCTGATTAACGTAATCTTCTTTTCTAGCAGCAGTCAATAAAACACCATCATCCTGAGCTCTATTGTTTTCCTACATTCGTATTCATTGAGCGATTATGGGGAAATCCGTCGATACCAGTGAAGTACCTACACTAAAAGGTCGAAGGTTACACTCGAGCGTATGAGCTCGAAATTGTCGCACAGTCAAGGAATGGCGCAATAAAGGGTATACAGATAACATTACTGGGTTTCTGTTCAAGATCCAGAAAGTCAAGGTGGCAGAAAGTGCGGTATCTGTTAAAGAAATAATTGACACATATTACAACATTAAAATAACATTGTTTCTGAAGGAAGAAATAAAAGCCCATAAGTGTACGTTTAAAATAATGCTGCCAATTTCTCACATGTTTCCTTTATTAAACTACTACTAATCAGCGCTTCATTTGTTATTAGTGTTTAACTCACGCTGTGCTACGTACGCCACCACAGACAGAGGACACTGATGATTAGGTGTGATGATGTTTAGCTTTTTTTTTAAGTCACAAATTTAACATTTAGATTTGTGCGTTTAGCACTTTTTCTTCTATATACCGTAAGAAGTAACATTCTTTTATATTTGTAATTTTAAATAAAAATGGCACTTGTAAAGGAAAAATATATCTATATAAAAATTCATTATGAAGTAGATAAATTGCACATTTTTTAAATTAATAAGATTAAGCAACGCAGAGAAATATAGAATTTATATAGGTTAAAGTATGGCACAAAACGAGAGAAATTGCAGTGCAAAACCAGAATAATGAAAGGAAAACAATATACGAAATGAACTTAAACCTTATAGGCTGATAAATCAATAACACTGTTGAATTAAATCATAAAACATACATTAATATTTGGTTCTGTCATTCCTGCTCAGCGGTCATTCTTAATGAAATATTTTTCAGTATCTCTATATGTAGGCCGCGCCGGGGCCGAGCGGTTAGACCGCTTGACTCTCATTAAAGCGACCCGGGTTCGATCTCAGGCTTGTGGTATGTGTGGTGGACACACCGGCGCAACCAGGATCACCCATCTTGGTTCCTCTGAATGATCAACTCTTCTCTACGAAGAGAGCATATACTGGCCGGGAGGGCTCGGGGTGCTGACCACGTCCCACTCTCCACCACTGGACCCCACTCATAACGCTTGTGGGCAGATGTGGGGGATCCAGCGACCGTCCGGTAGGCCAAGGGTACACTCAAAGGGTCGTAGTGCTTCAGGACAGGACAGGGCAGAATGCTATAATTAGGATGCCACTCGTACAAAGCAGGATTGCTTAGGCAAAATCTGGATTTTTAAGCTTAATAACAGCACTTAAAGGAATTCTTGTGTTCCCCAACATCAATTTCTTTTCTAGTCTACTTAAACCCAACGTGCCAGTTGTGAATAAATTCACATACTTGATTATCTCAAAAAATCATAATAAAATTAATGTATCCAAAAAGTATGCTAATCATATTAATAACTCGAAAAAATGGGATGTTACTTTTTCTTTAATTTAAATCTTCAAATATATTGACTATACTGGGCCACAGTGATAGGGTTAAAAAGTTTAACAATTTCTCGGGAGAAAATTTTTTTTTTTTATTTTTCAGTTTTCTTCCATAGGAGAGTTTAACCTTTTGTTGCAGTTAAGCAAGCATTCCATAAACACACTTTTATTTGAAAAAGAGTCCATGAATTGCAAAAAGTTTAACATTTATTAAAGTTAAAAAACACATTAGTGGTTTGCCGGTTGTAAACGATTAAGCAATTTTGAGCATTTCGCACTTTCCATTCCGATGATACACGAAATAAAATTTGGTAAGGAAATGTTAATTTTAGGGCACCTCTCTCCCTGGCATTTGACATTTATGAAGACTGGGGAAAACCAAGAACAAAAACTCAATTAGAGAAGACCGTTCCGGCGGTGTCTGGACCAAAGACCTCCGCTCAGATGTGTCGGTGCTTAGTTCTGTTGTACCTACACCAGGACAAGATAGCTAGCAGTTGCATGCTGCTATTGTTTAGGAGAAATAGGTCCTCAATAGTGATCAAGTGGCCCGCTATGCAGGCTTCAGCTAGAGCCAATAAGCCTTCGAGAGTCAGCACGTTTATTGCTCCATCACACTATCATATTAAAAACTGTAAGGGGGGATGATACAGCATTTAAAACAGTTAAGAGTTTCCGTCTTTTGCATTTCAGATTTCAATGAGAACGCACTTTTAGACCCACCTGACCGCAGGGCACACTGGGTCCCAGGTTTAGAACCTTAGTCGTGGCTATGAAGTTCTCCACGATATGTGATTATTAACAGAGTAACTCTTCCGCACTTAGAGCAGAATATTCTGCATACTTTACAAACTACAACAAATGTTAATAGTGATTTTGTTTTTCTCGTAGGACTGCTGCACCTGATTTTCAGCATCGTTCTGCAAAAAGAAAACTTACTTTTACTACTTGTGTCATAAATAACTATTTTAAGTGACTGTCATCTTCCAAACTGTGTTGCACCATGTCGCACTACATGAAACTTAAGGAGGTCATATTTGGTACTGTCTACGACCCTCAAACTTTCTTTTGAAGGACAAGTGGTAATATATACTTTATTGGACAACAACAACAACTTTCCTTAATATAGTTTCCATTTGGTTAAATATTTTTGTGAAGTTTTTTTCTCTATGGCTTAGTTTAAGGTTTAAAAATCAAAATTTTGAACCTCAAGGCAGCTGTAACTTTGAAAGGCCAAGCAGCTACAGTACGAGACTATAAAAGCTTTCTCATTCGTGCAGCTTTAATCCGAATCGCTTTTGATTCGGTGCAAAAGGAGTGATGGTGCCAAAAGATTATTTTGCGTCACAGTTCTGCCTGAATAAGGCTGCCTTATTATTGAAACACCGAATCGATACAGCCACACCAGTTCATTATAAGGATCTTGGTTGTTTTGTTCTGTAAGTCGTAGCAGACGAAAAATACTCATTGCGAAATATCTCTTAATTAGAACGGTGTGGACATCTCTGATCCTTACGGTTGAATAATTATATAATTCCTTCTTTGTTTCCCTTTATGCTAAAAGAATGTACCAAAGCGGTCGCAAGACTTACATTTTCAAAGGCTCTGTGATATAAAATGAGAACAACATAAGCCCCCTCCCGAAAGAGAGACAGGGAGGGTGAGGGCATTAGAATTGGAGAACCTTGCCCCCTCATCCCCCCTGCAGCACTCGGCTCTTGTGTGGGTTGCTATGGCAACGCCGTGTTTCTTTACGGGCGTGAAGCCTCATTAAAAATACGCGAAACAATTCAGAGTATGACGTGCAAGATGTCACACCACCCGGAATGTTATTTAGGGGAGAGTCTTGCACGCTACTTGAGACATTGTACCTGGCTGTGCCCATGTCTGCCATGTCGTGATGCCCTTTCTTCACCACAGGTACCGCACGCAAAACCACAAGATATGTGTTCAGCTTCTAGCATTCCCCGCACTTTCGTGCTATTTTAAAATATATTCTTACTCACTCATATGTAGTGTAAAACGGCATGAAAGCCTTCTGCATGTCTTTCTTTATAGTTTTCTCCATTAGAGACTTCACTAATACCCACTTCCTCCGTTCTTTCTTCATCTTTCCAGATTTGTTTTACAGTGGAAGATTGGATAATTCGAAATCATCGTTAATCCGAAGATTTTTCTTGGTCCATTGAATTTTGTATTAAATCAATGGTTAAACAAACCATTTTCCTTAATTATCAATTTTTTGTTCAGAAATATCAGTCGAAAATTAATCTAAACGCTGAAATTTAATATGGTAACTTCGTCCACGTGTTTCTGCAAAAGAGATCATCGCTCTGGGGTTGTTTGCTAAGTCGAAATGCAGTTGGAATGCAGTTTGAGGTGTGGAATAGCTTGCCTAGCCGCCGGCCTTGAGCTTCTACACCTGCTACCGCATCCCCTTGTTTAAAACACGTGAGCCTTAACCTGTCGCTTGAGCTTCCTACTGTTCAATGTGTTGTCACTATGTCCATTAGTAAACCGCGTTCCCGGTACAAGACTAACTATTGCGGAAAAAGCCACCGTGATTCGAGAAGTTGAAAAGGGTTTGATAAAGGCAGGATAAAAATGATTATTCTTATTCATGAAGACGGAACAAATGTTCAATGACTTTCTTCCTGTTTGCAATTTATGCTCATTACTACAGAGGGAACTAACATTCATTTGCAAACTACTTGCGTTAAATAGACTTCGTTTTTGTACTTTTTTAACACTAAAACAAAGCAAATTGAACAACTCATGCATCGGGGAGGTTCAACAATATTACACTGATACTTTTAATGTTGCGTTAATGTCTTGTTTTGCAATCTGGTAGAAATTTCCATTCACACTTAGAAGCTTTGAAGCTCCATATTTTCCAATAAAGTCATGGAAAAACACATACACGTACATACACATACAAACACATTTCTGAAGCAAATGCTCCCATGCAGATAACAAAGCCCCTAAACGAAGACCAGCGAAGCTTCTGAATTTAAATGTACATTTGCTCCCACTGCTACCGATTTTTTGTTCTTTTTGTGCCTCACAAGAACGCAAAGGACGACATAACAGTGAAGACACAAGTTACACCAATTAAGGCTGTTTGTTAGCCTAAGTTTATGTTTACTATAGACTACTATCTTCCTTTTCATCGGATCTAAGGTCAGAATGAACAACTCGTACACTACCAACCAAAACCACCGTTACATCAGACTTATCTCAAGGTATCAGGAAACTAGCTCAGAACTAATTATTGCTTCAATCTTACATCAAGAATATCTTAAAACTCTAAAAAATGTGAAGAGCAAAACAATTCCCATTGAGGTTCCAGTAAGTATACAATTTGTGCACAAACCGTTTATTTCTTGAAGTTGATTAAAGTTTGGCCTATAACTTATCTGAGACACTGAATATTTTCATAATCTCTTGAAGTAAAACCACTAAGAATGAAATTATAGGATAAAATTCCTTAATTAGGTGGAGGTAAAGGGCAGAGCATGTAGGATTCAATTGTGCATTGTTATTCTAGCAACTATATATTCCTTTTTTTATTTGGCCCACCAATCTGCTAAATGGAGAACGCTAACATTTGAGTTAAAAATCATATGGTAAGTAACAATTGTACAATAGTTATTCATGTATGCGCATATAGTTCAAATGTATGCTTTTCATCCATCACCATCTTTTGCATCTCTCATTTGCTTTATAGCAAAGCCGTATAAGTGCACTGTTCATTATAAACCAATACTTGCGTTGAAATAAATAAATAAAATAATAAAATGGCTTTAATTTTGCAGAATTTTCTTCAATCGCCAAGAATTTCACGTTTCAGTGCTACGGTCTAATATCCGGGATATTAAAATATATATTCATGTAATAGACAATGCAGGAAGGCAACAAAACAGCCAGGGTCATATACAAGAAAAGTATTTAAGCAGATTGTACAGCAAGATTGTATGCCATCTGGCAAGATCTGCACTGCATCCACTACACCATTCATCGAAAGCGATCTAAAACTTAAATCGGTAGTAAATAAGTATAATGAAAACAAATGCATATTTGATTTTTGCTTTCTTTGCCACAAAGTAAATAAGAGGGGTATTGCATTCCAGCAAGAAGTTCGAGAATTCACTGCAAACATGAGCACGTTTTGAAACTCTCCTAAAAAGAAAACAGGATAATTTTGGAAAAAGATCCACGAGTACGTGTGTGTGTGTGTGTGTGTGTGTGTGTGTGTGTGTGTGTGTGTGTGTGTGTGTGTGTGTATGAACATCTTCCGAGGATGTGAAACAAAATTTTCCTTATATTTTATTTTATCAAAAACGGCTATAACTTTATAATTAAATATGAACATTAGAGAAAAAGGACGGGGTACAAATGGATGAATAAAAAATAAAATAATAAATTTACGCATCGTTTCAACTCGAGATGTATCAATATAAATAAAAATGAATGGTTAAACGTGTTGCTGAGCGCAAAAGTCAAGAACGGCCGGACCAATTCGGCTAATTTTTGTTTCCAAACATTCGTTGAAGTTCAAGGACGGTTCTTATGAGGAGAAAATTTGGAAAAATTGCACAGAAAAACGCGAAAACTCATTTTTCTTTTTATCGTCCAAACTGTTCCTAGCTCTCAATTTTAGGAATGGCGATCTCTGATAGAATTCGAGAATTTGATTATTTGGGGTCGTAAAGATTGATTTCAGCAGTGAATCGGTTAAGTAATCCATCTCAGACACCCTAAAATCGACTTTCGATTCATTTATTTACTGTTTCTTTTTTATTCAAACAAAAGCAGAATATGCAAAGCAACGAAACTCCCATCTGCAATGTTTTGAAGAACTATGCAACGGTAAAGGTTTGCAGCAACGTAAATCGATAGTGTGGGATGAATGCACGATGACACATAAAAAGTCCTTGAAAGCATTAGACTAAGCCATGCAAGATCTCCGGAAAAATCAAAACCAATTTGGTGGTGCAGTGATTTAGTTAGCAGGAGATTTTCGTCTAACATTGCCAGTGACTCCACGATTCATGTCAGCTGATAAAGCTAATGTATGTTTTAAGTCCTCTGTTTTATGGAAAACGTCAAGATCTAAATTTAAACAATATGCGTGTCGAGTTGCAAAATGTTGATCTGGAGAAATATTTTCAAAACAACTCATTGGCATGCGTAATGGCAAATTTCCTTTAGACGTTTTGACTGGCTGCGTTACCTTTCCTGATAATTTTTGTCAGTTTACTGAATCAAACACCGAACTCATTTAAAAGGTGTTCCCAAATATTGCTCAAAACTACAGAGATTATATTTGGTTGAGTGAAGGAGCTATATTGGCTGCCAAAACATGGGTATAAATGAATTAAATATCAAAACTCAAAATGGAATTGCCGGTGAATTGAGGACATGCAAATCAGTTGATTCCGGTACTAACCAAAATGATGTAGTGAACTACCGATCCAAATTTTTAAGCTCGCTGGATTTGCCAGGATTGCCGCCTCATAATCTTCAATTAAAGGTCGGATCAGTGATCATAATGTGAAATATCAACCAACCGATCTTTGTAACGGCACACGACTAGCGGTGAAAAAATTACTGAACAACATGATAGAAGCAACCGTTCTAAAAGTAAAGTGTAAAGGAGAAGACGTTTTGATACCATGCATCCTACTGATTCCGACTGACATACTGACATTTGAATTTAAACGACTGCAGTTTCCATTGCGGCTTGCTTTCACTATGACCATAAATAAATCCCAGAGACAGTCATTGAGTATTTGCGGCATTAATCTTGAAAACCCTGTTTCTCGCAAGGCCAATTTTATGTTGCCTGTTCCCGTGTAGGAAGTCCATCAGCTTTGTTTATTTACGCGCCAGGTAATCAAACAAAAACTGTGGTGTACCATAAATCATTAGAATCAAAATAGACAATATTACTAAAGTATTGCAGTGCAGAAATAGAAAACTGAATTTTGTAACTAGTATTTGTTTATGATGTGACATTAAATACATAGAAAAGAATATTAACACTGTAAATGTATTGTTGATACCATGGTAGTTATTTGATAGTCAATAAGTAAAGTCTGAAATACGTTTATATTCAATATTTTGTTTAAATTACATATTTGTGACTGTGTATTATCACAAAGTTATCTGTTCTGTTGACCATTACTAAAAATGAAGCTTTCATCACTGTATGTACACTTCATAAGCGAAGCCATCACCAAACTTGACCAGAAAAAGATAAGTTTGTGAACTGCCACAGTTCAATAGTTTTTGATAGAACGCCTGTCGAGTCAGCTACTTTTATAGTGTAAATATTCATCCTTTTTATTTCTTATTCCTTTTTCCAGCATCTCTCTTATGAGTATCCGTTTCTTCCTGGTACCGTTCTATTCTCTCCCATATTTTCCCTGTTTATTCCACTGTTTTGTTTTTTCGCTTCTCTCTTTCTTCTTCCACTGGGAATGGCGTAGTAGAAACCACGTGATGTTCGGTGATTTGCTGGACAGCAATCAGGTGCCGCTTTGGGAGCTTTGCGCTGCCAATCCAACTGTCCAACTCTTGCATTTCAAGTCCTTAGTTTTATGTCGTGTCCTCGCGGGAGCAGTAGCATAATGTGGCGAGCATGTAGTGTGAAAACAATTCCGTATACAAATGTCCCCACCCCCACGTATTTGTCATGACAGTTACGTGTAACGGACACACACATACAATGAACCTCCTCGTCGCTCGATCAACACGCCAATGGAGTATTCATCAGCCGATTTGGTGGCTGCAGCATCGACTTGTATAGTAATGATTGTAATTAATAATTCATGGCAGAGGACAAGCGAGTGTGCAGTGAGGAAATTACAATGACCTGTGGGAAAGCAGGGACAACCCCTCCCTCCCGCCTCTCTCTCTCTCCCTCTCTCTCTCTCTCTCTCTCTCTCTCACACACACACACACACACACAATTACTTTATTGCAAGCTGCACTAACCACCAACAATCACCTGTGAATGAGTAAATAATTTTTAAATGCACTACCATTGCGTGAGAATTTGGTAGTTTGGGATACGATGTATGGTCATTGTAAAATATAAACATAAAATTTTCTACTAGAATGAACAGCTAATTTAACGAAACACTTTGTTGGGGCTCTAAATTGACATCATGGTAGCTGCCGCCATTCCTAAGGTTAGAGGGTACCACCTACTGCTCGCATTCAGGAGATCATGGATTCGAAGTCTCGTGTACCGGCCGATGCCGTTATATACCGCCCTCAGACAAGAGCAGTTGAATTAAAAATATTCGTACGGAAGACAGGGTGCTATGCAATTAAAATCTTCTGTCCAATATCACACTAATCACGTGTATGTACCACACAAAATCGATGACACGGTCACCAAAAAATGCACCTTACAATTAACCCTTGAAGGCATGTTGCCACTAATCGTTTTAGAATATAGTTAGTGTTTTTTCTTATTTTCATAATATATTGACATTTAACAATACAATAAAGGTACTATGGGTTTGGCCATCGTTAAAGGCAAGGAACGTATTTTCATTTTGTGTTAAGAATTAAATCGTTTCCTTTGGTGAAAACAGGAGACACTACTCTGCACAGGATGGGGTTTCCAATTTGCAAAGGGAAATTAAATGTCCAATATCAATGTTGCAACCATATCCTATAAAATTGCAGGGTTATATCTCAAGTAATTTCTGAAATGGCAGGGATAAATTTAGCAGATTTATGCCTCTATACAATCAGTTACTTTATTAAACCTAATAGGATTTATTCTCAATTATATCAGTATTTGACTAAAATATATTGACTTTTTCTAGAATAATGCATTATCCTGTAACACCAAAGTACATTCAGAAGGTACTTATAGGTTGCTTTTACATTTTAAATTTTAATTTAGCTGTTTCTAAGAACACGGGCCATTTATAACAGGAAATGTCATTCACAGAAAAACTGTTCAAAGCAAAGATGTGCGAAAATATTTATCAAAAGAAGTCACATCGCTTCAACACATAGAAACTACCACACTTAACAGTGGTACCAATTTTCAGAGCAAACGTTTCGCTAAAAGATCAACGAAAGCAACTTCAAAATGTGTAGGAGTTATATTTTTCTTTTCAATGAAGTGGTGTAGAATGACAGCACAAAATGGCACATATAGCAACATTATTAAAATATATTTTAAGTGTAAGCATTATTCTTACACTTGAAAAACATATGTGACGATAAAGGTAAAGTCTGCCCTTAACAGTCGAATATTGCATACTATTCATGTTCTTAAACGTATTACTTTAATTAAATATATAAATATTAAGATATATTAGTGTTACTATCTCATTCACAAATAATAATTGTTTCAAATATATGGGCTAATATTATGTGCTAATTAGATTCTTTTTGTGCATAGCTGAAAGGACACTGTCAGGTTCGGAGTACTGGTATGACTATGTATTCAATCTAGTAGTTATGTAGAAAGTTTTCACAAAAACATGTTCACTTTTGTTTCTCTAAGGAAACATGTGGTAAAATTCAGCTGTAATAAATGTAAACAAAGAACAGGATAGTCCAAAAATAATAAAATTCATACAAGAAGTTACAAGCAATTGTCGTGTACCATTCTTACAAACAGAACAAATAGTTTAGCTGTTATTTGCTCTTGCTTTAGTAAGAGAATAATTTCAGCGATTTCTAAGAACTACCGACATGGGCTTAGCGTGTGTGAGAGAAAGAGATAGAAAGCAAGTAACTTGCACGCACTTAAACCCAACATGTAATTAAGAAGTTGAAGAATGGATGCAGTTGTCAGCAAACTATGTGGTTCTTAGTGAAGTTTCACATTATCCATTTAAAAAAGATAAAAGCTGTAGCACGTCAATGTTAAATCTGTTAATTAATGGCCTATTTGCTTAAAAACTAGCTGAAATATCCAATTGCATTTTTATAGGATACATATCCGTGTCAAGTTCATTGATCTACTTTTATTCCATAAATGTGTTTATCAAGAAAGATAAGACTGTTTTCTTAATTATATTACTTTTAATGCAATATATCAGGAACTGTTGCTTTTAAAAATAATAAACCATGTTATTAACACCACACTAGATCCACAAATAGACTCGGAAGTTTCTTTTATCAGCTAAACATTTATTTTAGCTGAATTCAGAGTTTCTGCGAAAACGGGTCATTTATAACAGAAAATGTCATTTAAAAAAGTGTTCAAAGCAAAAAAAAAAAAAAAAACAAAAAAAAAAAAACTGAGAAAACAAACCTGCGTATGTTTGAATACAACGAAATCACACGGCTTGAACCCACTAAAGCTGCCATACTTAACAGTACTACCAATCTGTAGGTCAAAACATTCCCTAAATAATGAACTATTATTACCATTCCAAGTGTGCAGGACACTTTTATATGGAGTGTCACAGAATTCACACCACAAAATGGCAGTTGCAGTGCTCGATTTAAAAATAGTCTGATTGAATTAATGATGTGCACACACACAATTAAAGAGGAAAATAATAAGTCAAAGCACAAAAACTAAAAATGTTACGCTTTAACATTTAGTTTCCCCTTGAAATACTATCAGGTGAACAAGATGTGATGTTGGTTCACTTAGAGAATGACGATTCACCTTTTTTTTAAGATTAAAAAAAATTAACATGGAATAAATATACAAAGCATGCAATTACACGCCCATCAGCTGACGTTGGAGTTTAAGACATGAGAAATACTTCTTTTGTATTGCAACAGTTCGTAACATTGCATCTATAGTGAAGTAATGGCTATAAATAATTTTGAGTGATTGTATCTGTAACACTAATAAACACTAAATATTTATACAATGTTTGGGAAATGGTTTTCAAAGCTTTCTCCTCTCCTATTCGTTATGTAATTTATTATTATTATTATTATTATTATTATTATTATTATTATTATTATTATTATTATTATTATTATTATTATTATTATTATTATTATTATTATTATTATTATTATTATTATTATTATTATTATTATTATTATTATTATTATTATTATTATTATTATTATTATTATTATTATTATTATTATTATTATTATTATTATTATTATTATTATTATTATTATTATTATTATTATTATTATTATTATTATTATTATTATTATTATTATTATTATTATTATTATTATTATTATTATTATTATTATTATTATTATTAATTATTAATTATTATTATTTATTACTATTTATATTACTATTATTATTATTATTATTATCATCATCATCATTATTATGTTTTTGTGTTTATTTACTTATTTTTTCCCTGCAATATAAATTAATAGGTATTCAAAAGTAGAGGATGAACTTTTACTGTTTAACCATGACCTAAAGATCGAAGAAAAGGGTTGTGAGACCACAGAATATTTTAGGTTAAAGCTTGGCGTCCCTCAGAAATGCTGTTGTTGACTCGACACTTTAGCGCAATGTCGGTCAGGAACTCCTACCTCTTCTGAAGCTGAATAAATCCTGGAGGGAAGAGCACGAAATTTCAGAAACCACACGCAATTGCGGCAACACCTTCAACCGCACCGGCAAATGAATGCTACTGTCCACACACAACACAACTGCCTGCACGACTAAACTACTAACGTAAAGAGGCAAGGGGAGGTGAGTTTCAACCCCTACACCTCCCTTCCCTCCCTTATTAAACCTTGTTATGCCGTAGAAGGGGAAACTACAGCTGCCAGAAACCACCAATCAAGTCCCAACAGTTAGGTCTCTGGAGAGATGCAACTTTCCTTGTTGCAACAGTCGGCGGTGGCATATCCAACTTCCTACCTACGCCTTGCAGACAACCGGGCAATGGAGCAATTATGGAATGTAGCCTTCTTGACAGACGTGAAATTCGCACATCTGGAGGAGTTCGCGAAATGTCATCTTTTATTACTAGATTACTCTGCTATTACTAGCCTGTGTAGGTCGTAAACTGTCGCACTTCATCATGATCATGATCACCATCCATCATCATCATCATCATCATCATCATCATCATCATCATCATCATCATCATCATCATCATCCATCATCTTCCACATGGCTTGAGGCTTAAGACTCTTACTTCCCCATTAAAATTTTCACTCCATATTCTAGATGCTCTCGGGCTTCAAGCCAGGTGTAGGGATGAAGAGACATCGACGTTTCGGGAGTGTACATCTCTCCCATCTTCAGGATGAAGATGTCTCTTCATCACTACACCTGGCTCGAAGCCCGAGAGCATCTAGAATATGTTCGTCGCCAGGAAAGCTTCAAATCATATTTTCACTCCACCTTATATTTTTGTACGGTCTCATTTCGTTTCTTCGTAGTCTATAATTAATTGCTATTTGAGGTGCAGTCACTTCCGGCTAAACCGGAAGTAGCAAAAATTGGTTATAATCTATTAGTTCTCTGTCCATGACTATCTCCATATATCGGGTTTTACGTTAATCAGACACGTGCCTCAAAGTTATTCAATAATTGTGGGACTTAAAAATAAGCTGTAGGTATATTTATTTTGGTAATTAAAGTTTTTATCTTTGCATTACCTGCTCTTAAAACTAGCAAATAGCTTTGGCAAATTCTTGTTATTAAACAAAGTTACTTTTGAGAGTTTTTGTATTATACGTGAGTTTACACAACCATTACAGCAATTCTTACTGCATTCATCGTACATAATTTCTCATTGTGGTAGATGTGGCAATAACAACAATGACTAATACCAATATCCAAGTAGTCTTGGCTTATATCGGGCGGAAGGTACTGCTTCGACCTTACGTTAACCAGGGATTCCACATGATCAGAGTAACAAATAGGTATGTCTCATACAATTATCAAAAGAACCATTTCGTGAAGAAAAAAATAATGTGTATAAAATATTTAAAGCCATCTAACTTCTTCACGAATGGATATAAATGGTTTATTATTTAACTGTCGCGCAAACATTGTGTGAACAATGTAGTAATACATTTCTGCCTTGATTCGAATGAATTTACTCAGAATGTAATGTTAAAATGTCATGCAAACGTTTAATTTATAAGAGAGATTTGGCATTATACCGGACACACTTTTACACTCATCGTGTAGAAGCAATATCTTCCACCTGTGGAGAGAAAATGGAACCATTTCCGACATTCTATTCTCGGAGCAACAAAGATGCAAAAATCTCTATATATCATTAAATACACAATAACTAATATCTGAATTTATTATTACTTACAGCTGTGTGCTGATAATAAGCTACATCACAGTCCGTAACATTACTCACTTCTCTCCCAAAAAGGAAATGAACGCAAGGGGCCTCAGCTCGCCGAGTACTAACAAATACAGAACACACGATGTCGTCAGCTAAAAATGTCGGTTTCATGATTTACTTCCATCACTAAGATTGCATAAAATGTATCAATTCGTGGATAACATTGATAGAACAGTGGTGAAAATTGTCGCACAAATAACAATGAGTGAGTATCCACATACTAAAATGCAGGCGTCGTTTTGTTACCAACATCTTTTTTGTATTACCTAGATGCAAATTCTCCACAAGAAAAATAATCAAATTCATTCACAACGTTAAATCCTGCTCCTTCATTTGGTACAACAAATAAATACCATTTTGGCGATGAATTCAAAATATGGCATTGTTAATTTATTTCCATTGAATACTGAAACTAATTTTGGTCTAGTTTCTGCTGATTTGGATGCCACTTTCTGTAACCAAGGTTTAATGCAGGAGGAATTAAATTATAATTCATATTACAGCTTTCACCTAATAATATTCTTCCTCACGCCATATAGAAAAATGAAGTGCAATTATAGGTTGAAATATGCTCATTTTAGGTGATCAGGGAAAGAAGATGATGTCAGCAAAACACAGCAAGTACATCATTCGAAAACATCTGCACGACAATACAATTCTGTAAGTGCTGTGGACAGTAAAATACGTGAAGTTGTTTCGCAATATGTAAGTGACCTGTTTTTTCTTTTTCTTTCTTTTTTTTTTTTTTTTTTTTTTCCTTCAGTAATTCATTGTTTACTGAACCATCGGTTCTGCGTTCTCCATGCGATTTGAATACAGTCCCATGTTTACGAGCAAACAGTTCTTTTGGTACTCGATTCGATCCTCTTCCCTAGCAAAATCAGATTTAATATTCACTACGAAGTGAATCCCCGTACACCTACATTGCATACTGAATAGGAAATATGGACTCATATCTGTTTCAATATTCCAAGCAGCATGCAGTTTTGAAATTCTTTCTCATTGTGCAACACGTTGCATGAAAATTCATACAACAACTATAAATTTAAGCAGGTGTGGTTTATCTGTAAAGCGAATAATAACAAAGAAAAATGTAATGTAAGTTGACACTTAAAGTTGAATTATTCTAAGTTTGTTTTAAAAAGTACCTATATAATGTTTATAGAGTTTATAAAGGCATTTGATAGAGTAAAAGCAAACACATTATGGCAGAAAATGACTAACAGAGGAATACCAAATCGTATTATTTATTGAAATATACCTATAAGGGCACATGTATGAAACATAAAAATGGGAATTTTAAGACAGCAGGTATTGGAGTAATATCTAATTTATATTTAGACAACACAATCCGTGAATGGAAACAGTGTTAAATATTTTAATATAACATCTAATTATAACAAGATAAGTTTTGTAATGACACTCCTATATGCGGATGACCAAATAATCGTTTCAAATAAAAAAGATACGCTACAAAGAACACTGTCTCAACTTCATAATTATAATTTTCGCATTTCATAAAATAAAATAAATCCATGGCATTCCTGGGAATCAATCCGTAAGATGTAAACTTCTATAACACAATAACATAATTGAGGAAATAAGCCTATTTCAATGTTTAGGGTCTTCAGTATCATTCATAAAAGAAGCCCATATTGGAATTAAAATTGAAAGTTTCTCACAAATATGTGGAACAATTAAAGGACCTTTGAAAAATAAACTAGGTAAGAAAAGATACGATGACGAAGTTCTATAAAACCATGGCAGTCCCAGTAGCTCTATACAGTAGTGAAACTTGGACAATGACAAATAGACATAAAAGTATATTATAGACAACGGAAATTAAATTTTTAATAACAGCTTTTGAGGTCACTAGAAGAGGCACAATAAAAAATATAAGCAATAAACTGAGGATGTTTAACCTAAACGAAGAAATAGCAGACACAGGTGACTGGAACACGTAGAGAGAATGAATAAGGAACGTTACTCGAAGAAAATAATATATTACATACCCAGAGGAACATGAAACGTCGGAAGACCTACGAAACGACGGATAAATCAATGAATTAAACCTTTGAAGCATGCAACACGCCTCAGGAAAGGTTCAATGCTTGGTGAAGAAGAGGAAGAAGCAGAAGAAGAAGAAGAAGAAGAAGAAGAAGAAGAAGAAGCAGAAGAAGTTTTGAAAATTCAGTAGGTTATCTTAGAGCTCCAAAAGAGCTTCACTCTGAATTAGTGAAGATGTGAATGTTAGAATACAGCTATGGAACATTATTTTCTTAAACGACTATACCTACATATTAAATACAGCTTCAAAACCAAGTATAATTGACTGCATCTTGCATGTGGGTCAATTAACGTCAAATCGCACACCCGTAAAACAACTTTTTCGTAGGAGGTTGATTTTTTTTTTTTTTTTTTTTTAAGGAATAATAGGCATCAAATAAGGACACACATATTTTTTATTTCCATATTTTTAAATTATTTGCTTAGTTATGGCTATTAGAAAGTAAGCAATTTCTGCGCGCACCGTAATATGTCACTTATTACTCTAAGGCCTTATAGAGTTGAGAGTTGGTGTTTGGCGCACTGGAAAGTTTAGATACAACACTTTAACAGCTTTCGACCAATCATTATTACATATAAATTTTGGACTGTGTTTTTTTTTTTTTTTTTTTTTATGCTATGTTTTGTAAAACCAAAAATATGATTTAATTCGATGTTTTAAAAATCTAAAATATACACAAGTATTCCCTGACGTTTTATCTATAAAATTAGACATTAAAAACTATGGAGCGTGCATAAGTACATTTGCTACATTTTTTTTTTCTGAAGGCCTGCAAGCGCTCACGGACGACAAGAAGTGCCGATCCATTTGTATACGCACATTTGAACATGTGCTATCCGCCCCAACTCCGAGCAGTTCCAGATAGTGTCCTTATAAACAATTCTGATGAAACACAAACCAGTTACAAATTTAATTTCGGTGCAAAAAGATCATATCATTAAACCTTGTGGTATAAATTTACATGTGTGCCAGTGAACATCGCAAAAGATGTGACAAATGTTTAAATCGTTTTAATCTTCAACGGTCTTTTAAGAAAATTAATGTACGATAAAGTCGCGATTTATTGACAAAACTAAATTTAACGGAGTCTCCGGATGTGCGAATATGTAATTCATGCCGCATAAGAGTGTATAAACTTCATTCTAGTTAATTAAACCGTTACTTGAAGCCTCTGGTTCTTGTGGTGATAAACATACATCAAGTGAATGCCACGCAAACGAAGGAAGTGAAAATTCTGTTTCTTCTTCAGGTAGTTCTGTGCCTGTGCAAGATGTTGATAATATTAAGGATCTTAATAAGAGTTTAGTTTCAGTAGGCCAATCTCCTATCAAAAAAAGAAAGTAATACAAAAGCGATATCCCCGAGAAAATCCCCAGCAAAGAAGGTTTTTTCCATTTTGAGGATAATGCAACAACGTAAACTGAAAAATCAGAGAATAATGATATTACTAAAAAATTAATTGAATCCTTCCGCACAACAGATGATAAAACGTTAAAAGTTAAAATTTTAACAATTTTTGAAGATCGGTACAGTAAAATTAAAAAGACATTTTTAAGATGCTAATAGTGTACAGCTAGTAGTGTTCTCCTTACTGTACTGTTGCAACGTTCATGGGACCTCAAGCAGTTAACAGTCGCCGAAATGGAAGGTGTCAATTTTATTGTGTGAGGCTACGGTAGCCGTCACCGCTGCCACACTAGTCCGCTGCATTGATTTGTAAGTAATTTAATTACAGCTGAACTATTAGATAATATTTTCTAATAAATATCTCACAAAAGACTGTGATTTATCTTTAATTTGAGCCAAAGATCAAGTAATTTGTTTGATTACAACCGGAGGTATGATTGATCGAAGGATGAGGAGCGCGCGACTTTTGGTACATTTCAAAAATTAATATCTACCAAAATATTTTTTTTTTATAAAACGAGGAAACGCGAGTCAAATGTATTTTGTTCCAAAATATGTAAAACAATTTTCAGGAAAATGTGAGATATTAAGGTCAATTTTTACTACATTTTGTGCGATTTGACTAGAATGTACGGATTTTCGTGAGAACACTTTGATCACGCCACTGCCACTGAAGATGTCTGCCACAAATGTAGACGAAACGTTCTGGGAAGGAGGACCACGCCATACAAGCCCGGAATTTCTTTGAGTAGTATCAACGCCACGGCGTAGCCAAAGCGGTCCGGGTTCGATCCCAGGCAACCGCATGTGGGATTTGTGTTGGACGAAGCGGCGCTAGGGCGGGTTTCATCAGGGTTCTCCGGTTTCCCCCGCCATCTCATTCTACCGGTGCTCCATCTTCATTTCATGTATCATCAGTGTCACCACCTGCGGTGCCGTATGTAGTAAACGTGAGCGTCAAACACTACCAAAAAGGTAGTATCAACACCGATTCTGAAAGCTTACGAAACGTAACTATATTTTGTCACAACAATCGCTGTTGGTATAAAATTGTGCTGTGCAAATCCCTTTATCAATAATAAAACTTTATAAAAGCGTGAAGATGCTGCAGGCCTCAAGCCTCAAGCCACAAAAGAGAAGAATTATTAATCTCAATGTATTTCCTTTTTACAACACATAGTAATGTGTTTACATTAAAGGTATTTTAAACAAATGTTCTCGGTGCCATTAGAACATTAGAATGTGTGGGCGAGGACGTCTCAAGCAGCTGTAGGAAGGTATAATGTGCACAGTGCACGTTCGATTCCTACTTGGGTTTGCCCTCAATCGAAAGGTAATTTGGGGCAAGCCCCGGGGGAGCACGCTAACTCAATGGTCAGAGCGTCGACCGAGATCGGTTGTTCGATTCCTGGTCATGGGCTTGGATTTCTTTTTTTCTATTTACTTCTCCGTTTAAAACTGCACCAATAATTATACTTCCCTTTATCGTCCGTTGTTTCTCTTATTGAGGAAATTCCCATTCACGTTTCATTATGTTAACCGGATTCCCTGGTGGCAGTATCAGAAGTTCCTGAATATATATTATCTATGACAATTGCTCAATTTTTGCTCGTTCGCTTTTGTATAAAATATACCTATTATGATCAATATGTTCATGCATTCATACTTCATCCCTTACTTTAACATTACTTTTCCTTTTTTCGTGGTATACTTCATTTTTAGTGTGTGTTAAATGGAGAGATCCTACAAAATTGGTAAACCATTACAGGCATTGAATATATGTGTTCACTCTTGTACTACGAACTATTCATAAAAATTATTACTCCTCTATCTTCTTCATGATAACAGAGACAAACATTTCCGCAAATCATCTTACTGATAATGTTCTTGCAGGTGCATGGCGAATATGCAATTACAGTAGAGTTTAAACCACACATTTTAAGAGCTGGTCGTTATGTAATAACTTTGAAATTCCGTTCTCTTTGCATAAAAGAGACAAAAAAGATGAACGGTTCCCTATTTGAGAAAACTATAAGTATTGGAAAGTAAATTTTAAAGAGCTTTTCTTATTTATGAGAAACAGAAAGGGAATTCAAAAACATGTGTAAAATAGTAAAAATACAAAAAAAAAAAAAAAAAAAAAAGGGGTTAACTAATCTTATGAATAATTCAGAGAGAGAACAAAACAGATTATTTCCAAGTAAATGCACGCTATTGCGAATCCAATTTAACGCAGCCATTATAAAACGTCAAATCTGAATAACTAGATATTGTACTATCATTATGAAAGTCACCAGCTTTGAGTTTTCCAAAAAATTTGTAAATGCAGTTGTCAGCATATTCGCCAGCACTTATTGGAGTATATTAAACGTAAAAAAGCACCCATTTGGACTGAAAAGAGCAAAGGCGCAGTTTTTGAAATATTTTCCATATAAACGGTAGTTTAGGGCGGAGGAATTTTCTTCAAAATCTTTGTGTCGCATGCTTAAAATAACCTTAAATACCAATTTTGGTTTTAACCGACTTTTCGTTTTTGAGTTATGCTGTCCACAGACTGACAAGACACACATACACCCGCGAACCTTTTTTTCTTTTTTTTTTGGGGGGGGGGGTTCAGGGGCCTCAAAACATATATTTCGGGTGAAATCTCGACATCGAATTTTTGGGCAGAATGCAATACTTCCTCTGCTTACTATAGATGGTAGAGAAAATAACAAGAAAAACACGGACTAGAAAGCTCTCTTATCGTACTTACTTTTTATTTATTTTCTTACCAGTTATAATTTTGGACGCTTTATTTCGCTAAATAAAATAGCACGTAAAGCTACTGTTCGAAACGTAAGATTGACATCTTTAAAGGCTAAAAATGACCCATATCTTGTTTGGAAAGGAAGCTTTGAACATGAAAATAAAACGCACCTTGCTTGCCATTTGGGAAGGCGATTTTTAAGCTCACATTGAAAACCTTTCATCGAATGAAAACGGATGTTATAAATTTGGTTCCGACAGAGGATATAATGGCAGGGCAAAGCAGATGCTGGCCACTGGCTCGGCTATACGAACAGAAATTGCAATACATCAAATCTTTCAGAAAGGAGGACGGGGCAGGCAGTGTGATGGCTGTGGTTTTATTAAGGTTTGTGTGTGTATGTGTTTGTGTGTGTGTTTCCGCCATTCCCTGAAGGCATTACTCGATAATCATCCCACAGCCACCATAAACTTGGCAAGCCACAGCTTGCTGCGAGAGGATTATATGTGTTTTCCACCATTTGGGCAGCTGGAGTTCAACCCCCGTTTGATCCCTCACCAAGATTTATGTGCTCTGTTCTTACAAACTTCTGCTGACTGTTATGTTCCGGGAGACAAGTTCAACTGTTAGTGTGTATGTGTATGGGAGGGGGTGGCAGTCCTGACAGTAAAGGAAAATGTTTTTCATCGTAGAGTGTAAGGTTTATACAAAACTGATGAGGTAACTAAGAACACTACAGACTTCATAATTATTTAAAGTTAAGGTTAGAAAGGAAACCCAGAGTTTCATCCTGACTGAATATTATGGCAGACAAAATTTAATGGCGGCTGATAATTGAGTACTACTATTCTCTTTCATGTTTTGCAAATATGTTTTGTAGTGCAAATTATATTTATAACACCTGCTTTACAGCATGATTTCACAGCGTGTTTAACTATACAACATTGGACATCGATTATTGATTCTTATATATGATAAAATATTTATCTACTGCTTAAAACAGGCAATAGTTATGCGCTCAATTATAGTTGTAGTTTATAAATATAGGTAGAGACTTTTCGCTGGTGTAACCCTATTAATTAATGCAGTAAACAGAGATATCTGATAGTAGTTTAATTAATAAATCCCTTTTATTGTAATAAAACTTACAAAACAATGCTTAACACATAACTGGCAAAATGCAGTTCTCTGCCCAGCCATTGTAAAATGCAATGTGCATAGCAGCATTGCAATAGTAGATCAAATAAATCTTCCTTGATAGGATTTTAAATGTGAAAAGATCAATATATTCTGTTATGGCCTAATTGTGTTCAGACTCGAAGGCTTGCTTAATCTAATACATTTTAGCTACTAAATACTTTTCAACATAATACAAATTAAGATTGCCTATCATTTAAAGAGGGAGGGAACTTTGAAGCACATTACATGCACAGCCTCAAAAGAAAGTGGAAATCTGATATATTCTATTTCTAATTACTTTCTCATTTTATGTCCATACTCACGTCATTTGTATCAGCTTTACGGTCTCTATCATGTATATTAAGGATACCCATCTGTGAAAAAAAGGCTAAAAATTCCCAAAATTGCCAAAAATGTATTTTTGTTTTATCAAATAGTATAAATCGTCTGCTTTATTTTGATATGCTTTTTACAGCCTTACGGCCTTTTTATCTATGTCACATGGCCGTCTAACTGATTGCCTGTAAGTGGTCGTGTCCATTTAAATCCATACAGTTCCATTATTCTTGCTTTGACTTCAAACTTAGTTTGTCCACGTTTTTATTTTTAGCACTGTTTGCTCTTTAAAATTCTCCACATGATGCAATTTTCAGTACTTATGCATGAAATTTGGTGTACCTGCTTAGAAATAACATTAAAAAGAAATGATGAGATAATTTTCTCATAAAGTGAATAACTGCTGAGTAATTAAATATTAAAGTTTACATTTCAAAATTTAAATGAAAAAAATAAAGAATTCAAACTTTAAAATGTACTTTTATCCAAACTAATAACAAGATTAAGAAATTATCTCATCAATTTGCTAGCATTCTATTACAGGACATAACTGGAAATTATCAAGTTTTTCAAATAAAAATTGCATCATGGGGAACCATTTATACAAATATTAAAAAAATATAATAAAATACAAATATGTTTGCAACTAATCTGCCTGAATCTATGAAATTTAGCACAGTTACTCCTCACTATACAGTGATTGTTGTGTTAAAATTTCAAATCAATCCAATGAAAACTGTAGATTTTCAAAATTTCACAGATGGGTATCCTTAATAGAAGTACTGCATGTTACTCAAAAATCCGATATCAAGATTTTACCGGATATACGTAGGTATCTTGGGACTCTAAATCTAATAGAGAGAGAGAGAGAGAGAGAGAGAGAGAGAGAGGTCGTGTGTATATGTGTGTTCATCAAGTATAAAAGTCGGCTAAATTCCAAACTTAATATTTAAACTCAGCACCATGCAGAGATGCAACACGAAGATTTTCAAGAAAATTCTTCGTCCCAAACTACATTTTACACAGAAAAATGTTCCTTTTTTTTATTTTCTCATAAACGGTTGTGACGATTTTAATTAAAATAAGATATTCTCGTGACAAATTAATTGAACATTCTCAATTTTCTAGGAACAGACTCCGAAGTCCTTTTCATTCTGAATGACTTTTGCATAACTAACGTAAACGTAAGCAAATTACAAAATCTTAGTCCAGATATCTTTAAAGCACCCAATTTATGTCAATAAAATTAAATATGGAGATAATTCTCGATATATTCCTTGTTATTGGTTTGAATTTTCAAATATTTACGCTTTTGTGAAATAGGAATGGTTATTGGTTTTCTTTCCGTACCGTCAATGCTAAGAGGATGGATGTAAAAGACATTGCATAACGACCAGCTCTTAGAAGAGCTGCCTTTTGCTTAAGGTTAGAGCACTGCCTTCTTGCGGTTAAGGCAATGCCCTTGCCGTTTGTGGGGCACTTTCTTACGTTATACTTTAATTTTATTGGCTGTAGGTGCGTTTCACGCCTTGTCTTTTGTATCAAATCAATAGAGCATAGCTATGCTTGTTTTGTCAACTCATTATCTAATTACGACAGGTGTTGCCACCTCCTTCAACTGGAAGGGTAAGGAGCGAACGAGTCCCCTTTCAAACTGGTGGAGACCCATATCAGAAGACAAGTCCTATAAATACCCCTACAGACAATCAGAAATTCGATGTCAATTACTACTTGTGCTATGTGTACCTAAAAGGACATATTTAATAAAATCATTTCAACAAATGCCAATCTTGATTAACACGAAGTAGATGGAAGAATAAACATTTTAAAAATAGTTCATAAAAGAGTGAGAAGAGAAAGACATGAGAATGCACACATCAGATTTGTTTTTCCGCTCCCCACATTGAGAATTACAGCAGTTATAATTGCGAAAATCATTGTAACTCGCAAAGAACAACTTTTCAATAGGCTATGCTGAGATATAAACCTTTAATTTTGCTTTGATTCTGCCTAAAAATGCAGTTGGCTATTTAAATGGTGTTTACTGGCCGCCACTGTGAGATGTGTCAATAGCATGGTGAAGCTGTAGCCGATATGCACAGCACCGAGAGCCCGCCCCTATTCACATTCAAATTCTCACGGTAAACAACTCCAGCTGAAAGCTAGCCTGCCCTCGCAGCATACGTAAGCATACAACACAGTGAATGAGGTGGTGCCACCCTACAGCCATGCAAGTAACCCTTGCCACTCCCTGTTCAAACTTTACCCTGCGCCATCACTGCTCACGGTTTCTTATTCATTTACAAATAAGAATGCGTGAAACAATGCTTAATACCTCACCCTTACAATCATCAAATAAAACATACTTGTAAATCGCATTGTTCATATAAATTTCCTGACCACTAGTTTGCCATTTTCTTGGCCAGACTCAGCAGTCCCGCTTAAAGAGGCTTGCTTTTCTTTCTTTCCTTTCCTTTTTTTTTTTTTTTTTTTTTTTTTTTTTCCACTTTCTCTGCTGTGAGAAGTGGTGTATTGGACACAAAATTTCGATGTCGAGATTTCACAGAAAATACACGTTTTGAAGTTTTCTGAATCCAGAAAAGCATTTTGAGAAAAAGGTCCGTATGTATGTGTGTGTGTATGTGTGTGTGTGTGTGTGTGTGTGTGTGTGTGTGTGTGTGTGTGTGTGTGTGTGTGTGTGTGTGTGTGTGAACAGCATAACTCAATATATTTCAGTTTGATATATTTCAAGGATGCGACACCAAGATCTTGAAGAAAATCCCCCCCCCCCCCACCCTGAACTACCTTTAGTCTGGAATATTGTCCGATAATTCTGATTTTCTTAAAAATGGTTCTAACGATCTTGATTAAAAACAATTCTTGACCGCCTCCGTAATGCAGCTGGTAGCGCGCTTGCCTCTGGCGCGGAGGACCCGCATTTGATCCCCGGCATCAGCATGGGGACTTTTTCCCCGCTGAGGTCTGGCACGGGGTGCACTCAGCCTCGTTGGGGACCAATTGAGGAGCTACTTGATGGAAAAGTAGCGGTGCCAGGTCGCGAAGTCCGCTTAATTGGCCGGGAGGACTCGGGGGCGCTGACCACGTCCCACCCCCCAGTACTACACTCCACCAATGACGCCTGTAGTGGGCAGAGGAGGGGGACGCAGCGGCTGGGTGGCAAGCCTTGGCCCTTCATGAGCTGTTGCACTAGAGGTTTAGGTTTAGAACAATACTTACGGCACAAAAAAGGTAAATCCCGTTAAAACACATGTTATGCCCAAATGCATTTTTTGTGGATATCCTTGTTATTTGTAAGCTTTGCAATACTTAAACTTTTCTCAAATGGAAGGTCATTATTCATTTATTTACCTCTTGGCCGTGCAAAGAGTACAGAATTCCAGTCTTCATATAGCAACCAGCTTTAAAAAATTGGCTATCGCTCAAAGCCTACCGTATTCCCATATTCCCCTTGCACCTACAAGGAAATCAGAAATAAAATAATTTCTACAAATGTTTATCTCAATTACAATTTCAAGAAGCTAATAGGAATAACAGTTTGTAAGAATAGCACAAGAGTTTAGAAATTCATGTGCGTGTAACAACACATCGATTTTTACCAATAGATTGCGTTTACTATAAGATGTGGATTCGATCTACAATGAAACACGGTCTATAACGGATTCCTGTTATTTTTCTATGTGTTCCTTAGTTGTATATATATATATATATAATACACACAAGCACCTGTGCCCGAGGCAATACTCGAACCCGCGACCTCCTGCGCGGCGGAGCGCCAACTACATGCACTCAAGCGACCACGGCTACGAGAGCCGCCAGCTTAGTTTCATCTTTTGCAGCTATGGACTTTCATGGAAATGTATTAGCATGTGAAATGTAATAAAAATTGAAAATTTAATGTTTTGCTTTTGTACTTTTATTAAAAGTTTGGTACAAACTCGTTTATAAATTTTAACCAGAAGTGGCTACTCAATCGACCCTTTATCATTTAGGTAAAGCAACCTACTGAACTAGAAACGGCTTGTATTCCAGCAATTTTCATGCTCAAAATTGCTCTTGGACTAGGGTTATGAATTATTAGCGTGAACTTTTCAGGAGGGCTTAAAAAATAGGAATTTAAAATTATTATGCATTAGTTGAAGTATGTGTTATACTTACATGACTTTCACTGCTCTTATATAGGTAGACTACCTTCTTAGAAACGCTTATTCTTCTGCCTCAAACATATGCAAAAGTTGCTTTATTGCATTTTACCTAACAATGGGTATAAGGGAATACAGAAGGTTTGAGCGATAGTCAAATTTGAAGAGCAGGTCGCTAGCTAATTCCTTTGAAATTAGCAGTCGCTCTTTGCATAGTAGCGAAAAAAATACTTTTCTATTGAGTTTAGTATACGGATTTGTTTATTCAAACCAATCACATGGAATGTCTTGGCAAAGGTTAGCTTCACAGAAAAGGTATTTGACACAAATTAGTAGTTGTGCAAAAGTCGTGGAAAATGAAGAGCACTTGAGAGATCATTCCTGAAAATGCAAAATAAGATCTTACACATTTCATATGCCTTAAAAATCTTAAACTTATGGTAATTTAATCGAAATCTTTGGAGTTGTTTTTGACAAGATAAAAAATTTCGATAATGTTTCTATGTAAAGGGTAGCCTGGGGTGGGTAAATTGTCGCATCCTGCTGAACTTAAATACGAACTTTAGTTTTTAACTGGTTTTTTGTTTATGAGCTAAGTTGCTCACAAGCAGAAAAGCGTGCATACAGAACTTCGTAAATTATTTTTTATTCAGAGTCCCAAAACATGTATTTCCGTTGAAGGGTGGAATACAAATCTTCCTCTACTTACAGACCGTAAGTACGTAGTAGAGAAAGTACAAAGCATTTTTAGAAAATGGTGTGTGTGTAAATGACGCAACTCGAAAACGAAATGTAGAATAAACACCAAACTTGGTATATAGGTTCAATATCTTCCAAAATATGTAACAAAAAGATTTCCACGAAAATTCCCCACCCCAAATAACCCTTTACATGGAAAATGTTTCGTGAATCTCTGTGGCAATAGTTTATGAATGTCCCTGCATTCGAAAAAGCTTTATATTGTCTACATTTGCTAAGATTAAGTGTTACACGAAAACTTAAGTTCTATACAAAAAATGTAAATAAATATTTTAGAACTCACAATTCATTCCAAATAACCTTTCTTGTCTAAAAGCCATTTCTGAGATATAAGTTCGAATTGTTCAACCTTTTTGTAATTTTTATCGAATTCTGCCAGCATACAAACATTACACTATCGCTATTGGTATCTATTTGTATCTATAACGAAATGTGTAATATAGTTACTTCTACGACATTTATCCCAATTACAGTGAAGAAGGCAGAAACATATTCTTTCCTAACAATAGTTTGTAAGAATTAGATATATAAGCTGAGTGAAAGAATTGAAGAATGTAAAACTAAGTGCATAAGTCATATTTAAAGAATAAATAGAGAGCGATTACCATTCCATTTTAGTACTTACAAACCAATAGGAAAATTAAATCTTGGAAGGCCGAACAAGATGTAGATTATTAGACAGACACATGAGCGAATAAGAAGAAGAGGAGGAGGAGGAGGAAGTTTGCAAGCGAGGGAGAATAGAGAAAGTCATGTGATTTCCTTTTATCGAGGAACATCGTGCCTAAACATTCTTTTCATTATCTTCTGTGTATCTGTTGACCTGAATTCAACCTAGCTGTCATAACATCTGTTCGTCGGTGATAATTAAAATAGAATGGATCCCCTATACTGAAGCTAAAAGCAGCACTGGACTAAAGTGGTATCTCATATTGGACAGGAGTGTACAGAACCGGTTTAGTCTGGACAGCAGGTGAGCGTAGAGCTCCTGTATTACAAACACAGACGCGACGTAATCCCCTTTCTACAAGAAGGGCTAAGACATCTCGACAGTATGTTTCTCCAACCGTCCTTACGCTCAGCGTAAATTCATTAGCTGTGTCAAAGTCAATGACACTCAACAAAGACCTGCTTGACTTTATTCTACCGCTACCTCGTTCCGCTGCGATAAACCTGTCTGCATATGTACAACTTTAAAAAGAAGAGCTTATATCACGAAACAATTACATTAACGTAATTAACTTGCAAATGAGAATCATATCAACGCTATCTCGACACTAGTGGAGTAATTTTGTGCCTCAATGAGAATGCTATATTTGCTTTTGTTTAACATTTTCATACACATCTTATGAAGGAACAATCCCTACATAACCTCCGCTACTCTTGTATAAGATTTTTTATACCACAAACTATTTTTGCAAACACTTACTCCTCTATCTTCTTCATCTTATTGCAATAACATTTGTAGAAAGTATTCTTGTTCATTTGTAGGTCAAGAGAATATGGGAAAATAGTAACCTTTAAGCGATAGTCAAATGTTTTAAGACCTGGTCCTATGTAATGGCTTTGAAATTCCGTTCCTTTTGCATGACCAAGGGATAAAAAATGAATAATGATCTCCCATTTGAGAAAAGTACAGTACAGACAAATAAAAATGGTTATCTCCGAAATGCCTCAATTTAAAAAAAAAAAAACCGGTTTATCACCAGCAAATCACTCAGACTTCAGAGAGCCTCTAAGGAAAATATACATTTTATTTGTCATAAAAATATATTAAACATGTGGTGTTTTAATCAAAATCGTGCGCCCACTTTTAGGAATATCAACATTTAAAAAAAAAAAAAAAATCCGTTTAAGGGGTAGTCTGGAGTGAAGGAATTTTCTTGAAAAATCTTCGTGTCCCATCCTTGGAAAATACCGACTTTTCTTTTTTCAGTTATGGTCTTCACAGACGGACAGACGCACAAACAAGGACTTCGTCCTAATTGTTTTATATTCAACGAGTCATCTAAATATCCTAAACATATGCCATTTTAATCAAAATCTTTGTGAGCGTTTTTAAAAAATCAACATTTCAAAAAATCTTCAAGGTAAGAGGTACTTTGTAATGGAGTTTTGTTGAAAACCTTCGTGTGGCATTCATAGGAGATTCTGAACCTAGGTACCAAGTTTGATATTTACCCCAGTTCTCGTTTTTACTTTCCCTACTGGTAAGTAGGGGAAGGATTGTATTCCACCCAAAAATTTGATGTCGAGATTTCACCGGAAATATGTTTTGAGGCCCCCTGAAAATTAAAAAGAGCCGTTTTAGAAAAAGGTCCGTGTGTGTGTGTGTCAGTCTGTGGATAGAATAACTCAAAAACGAAAAGTCGGTTAAAAAGTTGGTATTTAAGTTTAGTGTCTTTCAAGGATGCGACACAAAGATTTTGAAGAAAATAGCTCCACCCTAAACTACCCTTTACATGGAAAATTTTTCGAAAATTTTGATTTTTCTTGAAAAAGGCTCTAACGATTTTGATTAAAATGTCATATGTTTGAGATATTTTTATGACAAATGAAATACGTATCTTGAATTTTCTGGCTATAGCCCCTGTAGTCGGATTTACTCTGGACGACTTTTGCATAACTGGTAAACCGTTAGAGATAGACCAAATCATACTGTACAAAAATGTAGATCTTGGTCAAATACACAATTTATGTCCGAATAAATTTTCTTGTAGGTTGAACCATTTCGGAGATATTCTTTGTTATGTGTGTGAGCTTCGGAAAACTTAAAACTTTCGCGAAAATGAACTTCGTTGTTCACTTTTTTATATGTGAAATGTGCAAAGAGAACGTAATCTTAAGCTTTAAAAGATTTGACCATCGCTCACTGCCCACTGTATTCTAATATTCCTCTTGCACCTACAAGGAAATAAGCAATAAGATAATTTGTACAAATGTTTAACTTATCACAAAGATTATATAGGAATAAGAATTTATAACAAAGGTTAGTACAAGAGCAGAGAAAGTTATGTGAGTGCAACACATCAGATTATTTAGTTATGCTGTTCTCACACACACACACACACACACACACACACGCACACACGCACACACACACGCACGCACGCACGCACGCACGCACGCACGCACGCACGCACGCACGCACGCACGCACGCACGCACGCACGCACGCACGCACGCACGCACGCACGCACGCACGCACGCACGCACGCACGCACGCACGCACGCACGCACGCACGCACGCACGCACGCACGCACGCACGCACGCACGCACGCACGCACGCACGCACGCACGCACGCACGCACACACACACACACACACACACGTGTGTGGACTGTTTTAAAATGCTTTTGTGGGTTCAGAGGACTCAAAACACATATTTCCGGTGAACTCTACTGCGAAATTTTGGGTCAAATACATACTTTCCGTACAGAGGAAGTAAAAGTTCAGTGGTCATTACCACCTAGGCCTGGATTTTAATGACATGCCATTTTTAACTTCTTACACAGGTGGTACCTATGTGTTCATAATCAGTTTTCTGGCTATAGCCTATGTAGTACTGTTTACTCTTGGCGACTATCATAAATGACAAACCGTAAGGGATAGACCAAATCTTGTCATACAAAAAAGATGTAGATCTCCTTGAAACATACTAGTTATGCTCAAATGCATAGTTATGCAAATATATATATATATATATATATATATATATATATATATATATATATATATATATATATATATTTTTTTTTTTTTTTTTGTGAACCCTTTCGAAGGTATTCCTTGTTCTCAAATGGAGAGTCGTTGTTCACTTTTTATCTCTTGGCTATGCAAAGAGAACGGAATTTCAAAGCTTTAAAAGACTGACTATCGCTCAAAGCCTGCTGTATATTCTCCTTCCACCTAGAAGAAAGTGAGCAATAAGATAATTTCTGCAAATGTTTATCTCGAATTAACATGAAGTAGATAGAGGAATATGTGTTTTTAAGAATAGTTATGCAAGAGCAGAGAAAGTTATGTACCTGCATCAGATTTTTTAATACACGATGTGTGCTTAATTTTATTATTAGAGTCAAATACTCGTTATTTGCGTGATAAATTCACTGAATAATTTGGAACAAACGCTATTCTTCTGACTCATAAACTTGGAAGATTTTCTTCTTCGGTGTTTTTCCAAGCGTGACTGCTTCACAAAATGTTTAGACGTTGTGAAAATTCTTGTACCCTTACCTCCTTTGTGACGAGTCTGTATTTATCCGATTGTGGCTATGCTTCAATTTGTCGCGCATAACGAACCCCTCGGTGGTTCTCCGTGTAATGCAGGGAGGGATTAATATAAAGTCTGGATGGATACTCCCTCCCAAACCATATACAATGAGTCCAAGGAAACTGGGCTTTTATTTCGATCTTGAATAACTTAGAGCGTCGTGCCGTAACCATGGAAACGAGTGGTCTCTCGGGTAGGAAGGAGAGAATTAAAGTGTGGTCCTTAGTGCTCTATCCAAACTCTCGAGAAAGGACTGCCATCAAGATTAATCTTGGTGGCGAGAATGTCGGCCACTCTTCTCTGTTTATGTACTCTTAGAACAAGCCAAGATAAACCCCCAAAACCAGTTCTGCGCAAGTCCAAAGTCAAACAGTTTAACTTAAGTTTCCTCTCTTTGCTTCGTGTGCTGAATATGCTTTGGGTGTGCTCGCACATCATTTTCTTCCCCAACGGGCTTAAGCCCTCGCAGCCTGTTGCGGGCTGCAAGGCAATTAGTCAAGGCAAATTCCTGGGACTTCAAATAGCTGTCCCCTAAACGGAGCACTCAGCTGCAATTCAGTTCTAACTCCAGGGAATGGTTCTCCCTAAGCTGTAGGGAGTGGCTGAAGGGGATGCTGTTAGTCTAGTACGAGACACTACAGATTTATTATTTTAGTTATTCATTAGAGTTTCACTACAAATCTTATATCTTAAAGTTTAGCTGCTACGTTTTTTGCTCAAACAGCGACTGCAGGTTTTGAACAGTCGCAGTGATGTATGCTTCTAGGCCACAGAGGGATTTGAGACCCTATACTTGCATTACTTTTCTCTAAGGCTGGTTCGGAAGCTGGGCCCTTATGTTTCTAGGCGACCGATACATCCAATGTTAACTAACACCCACTACAGGGTGGACGGGAAGTAACTAAGTACCATTGAACGGCTGTTATGTTTTTAATATTGATGGAATAATATTGGTAATAGCGCAAACATACAGCATATTAAACAGGGTAGTGATTTTTCATGCCACGTAGTATCGACGGTGGCCGCAAGATGGTGGCCGAAATAACAAAGATGGCCGATCATCTTGCAGTAAGAGAACGAACACAGATTGCCTGCATGAAGTCCAGACCTGGCACCCTGTGACTTGTTTTATGGGGCTGGGCACATTGGACGAATTCGAAGCACGTCGTTTGAGGAGACTGCTCGACGTCATAGATGCCTACATCGAAATTTAATGGAATTATAAGCTATGCAATCATATTCCCATATAACAGTGTACATACTGTATTAATTTCAAATAAATAACTCTGCAAACATGAAAGTATACGTCAATTTCAATACCTAGTTCCTTCCTGCCCACTCTGTACAGACCACGTTCCAAGAAATCGTAAAGTTGTCCCTTGCCCTTTTTCGGCTGCTAATGAGGTGATCACAATGGAAAGCGTACTCTCAATATATACTGTTAGAGGAGAATCTGCTGCTGCCAAGTCGGTTACAGTTGTGCATTCAGAATTTTGTTAAAGATTCGCTTGTTGGATTATATCTCAGAGATGTAAAAGAGCTGACAATACCGTCCACGCGACCAGTTGGCATTCTAAAAGGCAGTGGGATGAGGAAGGCCGTTAGGGCATGGACGATTTTTTTGTAATGTTTAACGCCCGCTTTTACTACTATGACACCACAAGCGGTGACGCTGGTGATACATGGAATAAGATGGAGCACCGGTGGTTTGTATTCACAAAATATACTCCAATTTGCTTCTATATTCGTGCACAATATACCTACAAGGTGAGCTGAGCTATATGGGATCCTCACGGATACAGGTATAGCACTGGAAAATATATAATCTTACCAACACAAACTCACCAAGGTTGTACATAGTAAATTAAATATCCTTGTAGAACGTTAAGTAAACCATGGTAAGGATATTTTGAAAGGGGATGTTGCTAGAGAAGAGAAATATTAACACAGATTTGTAACATACCAATAATCTCGAGTGGTTGCATATAGGAAGCAAAGCGTAATACGCATTGTTCTCGTCAGATGATATATTTGATCTAGAATACTACTCACGATCTCTTGCGGGGGAGATTAATACTGCACAAGTTGAGATAACCAGTTCCTGATAAGCGATACCAATGCACATGCAGTGAATGTCACCCAGACTCGGTAACCGTAAGCAGGATTATTGGTTACATTAATAACCGTTATTGGAAGTAATTACTTTTTATTCGTTACTTGCAACCGTCTAGTTCGTCTCCATTACTTCAGTAACCGTTGCGCTTTTTTCTGCCTATGCCTACTGACTACATGTTGGGTTAACTTTCTTTACGTCATACCGCAGGGCAACCCGGGTGCCTGGGTGCCGACCTTGGAGTCTAAAGTACCTATTTCACATTTACGTACACGCATGCTACTGTAACGATCTTTGCTTTACTTATTGGCTATTCTTGAATGCAATATTAACAAACATTCCGAGAACATTCTAAAGAAACTTGTCACAATCGGTGGCCGAAAATAAGCGAGCCCAATAATGAGTACAAAATAACTATGTACTTTCGTCATTTAATAAATATCAAACGTGGATACTATATACTATAATTACTGTTTCATCTGAAGGAGCTATCTCACACCACTGCTTGTAAATACGCGGGCCGGTGAAAATAGAGTGGCCAGAAGTAAGACGACTATGAGTGCGGCAGAACAAAACGACTCCACACGATTCGAGAAGCGTTCGACTACCGACATGTTTATGAGAGGCTTCCTAAAGAAAAGGTGTATGGTCAATGTATCGTCAAACACGGTTTTAGGCATTTTATCGTCGCGTCGGAGTTTTATTGTGTGAAGTAGTGAGTGCATCGTCGGAAGCAGGCGTCTGTTAGACAAAGTAGTAGAACTGTGGACAGTTTGTGTCAAGGTTACTATAGGACCGATAGCTGTGAGTTGCAAGGTCAGGACAAATTGTTAACCATAAAAAAGAGAACCGTATTTTTGTGATTCAGTTATAAAAGATAAACAAAGTGACAGAAAAAGCAACTGGTTGTGTCATTTTTCACAATAAGTTAACAAGGAAATGCTCCATGAATTGGACATCTGTAATGTGGAAAGTTAACATTATCCACTTATCAAACTCTCATTAAGCACAAGATCTTCCGAATTACTACTGCATTTCCAGAGTGATCACGAATGCCCAAGAAGCTTGTCAGCAGTTAACAACTTCACCAGCTCAGAGGAGGAGTGTTTAATGGCACCCATTCCGGTATCGGAAACGGAAAGCTTTCGGACTCTGTCATCAACTCAAGTAGCTCATCTCCAAAAGAGAGAAACCGGTAAAAAAGGTCCTGTAATCACTTTACAAAGTTAAGAAGGAAACTAAACGAATGTTCCAAAATGATGAAAGGTTGTTGACTGATATGTATAATTCTCAAAAGTCGTGTTTTCGAAACCTCTATATACGCTTCTGTTTCTTACAAGAGGCTGGTCAAATTTGATGAACAGGTACCATCAGTAAGGCCGAGGCCATCTATCAAGAACTTCATCAAGCAGAAGACTACGCAAATAAAGTCACTCCTGATTCACGAATGCCAACTAAAGAACTGACATAAAACTAGTCGAGGAATGTCTGAATTACACAAGTACCTCGATCCTAAAAAGAGGAATATTTCAGAAGTAAAAACTGTACATATGACCAGAGCAGTTAAATGAAGCAACTAATATGTTAAAAGCAGTTTTAATTAAAACTGCATACGAATTTGAAACACAAGACTGCGCAGTATTGTTTTTCACTATGGTTACTTTTACCTTTATTGCATTATATTATTAGTAGTATTAGTATTATTACTATTATACTATTATTTTACATCCCATGGGGACAAATATAAATGTTGTGTACTAAAGTGCAACAGGCTTTAAAATCTATTTTTGAAGTGGAAGATAGAAGAAAAGAATATCTGATTTGATCTGCTACTTTTGCATAATCACCATATTTATTTTCACATAGGTTTTACAAACTAATCCTACGCAAATTTGTCTTTGTGCATTTCACATTAATTGAGATAATATTGGCAGAGATAGTTTCATTACCCATCTTGTAGATACAGAGGGGAAGAGGAAACGAAAAAGTTAAGGTGTTTAAAAGCGGTTGGTTATGACTTTAAAATTTCATACACTTTCTAACTTCGTGTCCCAACCTCGAAAGATATCAAACTTAAATACCATCTGTGGTTTTTAGCCAACTTTTAGTTTTTGAGTTGCTCTGTCCGTAGACTGACAGACAGATAGACACACAAACGGAACTTTTTTCTAAAAATCTTTTTTAATTCAGGGGGCCTCAAAACATATATTTCCGTGAAATCTCGACATAGAAGTTGGTGGAATACAATACTTACTCTATCTTACTATACGTAGGAGAGAAAGTAATAACAATGAAAGTTGCATGTATTAGAGCTATACATTATTGAAGAAAGGTTTCAAGTTAGATGAGTTTACCTTCAGACAAAAATTGCTGTTCCATTTTCTCTTTATATATTACACAGATGAACAAAAGCTGGTTGCTGAGCATCATTATTGCTCCCAAGAGCTCACCTTCAGGGAGAGAGGTTTCTGGTTACAATTTAACTAGGCTAACGGTAGCGCTGTTAATTTACTGTTTTGCTGTTATTTAATTAATGGTGACGTTGTGCTGGCAATAAAGAGAGTCAACATGCTCCACTCCATTACTAGCTTGCATTAATAACATTTACAAGAGACATTTAAGGGCAACGTAAAAGGTAATAACCATTCTCATCAGCGGTAACATTATTTTCACTTTTCTGAATAATCTAGTTAGTAAGAAGTGTATCGCTGAGTAATTTTAATATCTATTATTTTGAAAATAATAAACATCCCTGTAGAGGAAAATTAATATCTCTTTAAAGGCACTGTAGGTTGCAATCTCATTACACGTATTTGCTTTATGTCCTAATGATCGCCGAACGGCAGCACAGTGTGCTGTTTACTGTTCGAAGCACTCAAATTCTGCAGAGAATTTCATAGAGTTTTGGGATATATTTATATTTTATATACCTAGCACATATATGATAAACTATTTCCACAATTTAACTGTGATCGATTTATTAACTTATCTCATGTATTTTAATTTGCCAGCTAAGTAAAGTGGCAAACATCATTAGTGTTTTATTTTACTTTTTTTTCTTTCTTCTTTCCTTAACTTTTAGCTTGTTCTTTAAGATTTGATTATACTCGGTATATATTCTTTGGAATATGGAGCAATGACAATTAAAATATAATTATTTTAATATATATGCACCATAATATTTAGTAAAACAAAAAAGCCAAAAAGACACGGAACAGCAATTATGAAATACATAAACAATTGCATGCAGAACATAGATAATGTTACAACACCTATAGCAACTTTTACAGGCGAGCATATTTCGAAAATGATAAATTAGTACATTATTAATAACAGCTTCTCGGGTGATCAGCCGTGTCAAATCTATAAAATTCCAGCTTTCGGCCATTTTACACTCCACGGCCTTCATCACGAACTAATGCCAAGGCACAAAACATGCTGATACACATACCAAAAGAAGATGGGTGGAACTATATAGATAGCAAGCTCAAAGTTTATAGATTTAACAGGGTTGATTACCCGAGAAGATCTTATTATAAGGTTCGCCGTGAAAGTTTTAAGTCTTATAGTACATTATTCTTCAACAATTGCAACAATCATGTGCTACAGTCACATGACTTTCTCTGCCCATTCTTCAGTAAGCTATTCCTACAAGAGTTTATTCGTGTATGTACTTCATGTTGAGATAAACATTTGTGGAAATTGTTTTATTATGTATTTTCTTGTTAGGTACAACAGGAATAGGACAATTTAAGTGACAGTAAACTTTTTTCAGAGCTTGTCAGTATGCAATGACTTTGAAATTCCGTTCCTTTCATACCCAAAACAGGCAGAGAGAGAGAGAAAGAGAGAGAGAGAAAGAGAGAGAGAAAGAGAGAGAGAGCGCGAGAGCGAGAGAAAGAGAGGGAGGGAACGAATGTTGAATTCCCACTTGAGAAAAGTATAAGTATTGGAAAATTCAAACCACTCTTAACTCCACAAATACTGCACTGGATACAAATAGTGTACCTTAACGCAATTTACATTTTTATGTAACAAAATTTTGCCTGTGGTTTAACAGCTACGCAAAATAACATTCATAATACAGAATAGTACTTCATAGACTTTCCAAGAAATTCAAGCTATGCATTTCACTTCACAAGAAAATATCGTAAACATATGATATGTTAATCAAAATCAATAGAAAAAATAATTTCAGGAAATGAAAGTTTTCTAAACTTTTTCCATGTAAAGGATATTCTGTAGATTATCTTGAAAATATTTGAGTAGCATCTTTTAAAGTTGCTAATTAAGTTTGAAGTGTGCGAATTTCATTGCATGGAAAATAATCCTCAAATACCATACACAAGAGTATTTAAATAGCGTACACTATGATGTCATTAAGGATTATATTATGATGTAATAAGATTCTCGCAGACTTCATAGATTTTGCATATATGTACCATAATGTATGTAGTATTTTTCGATGCAAAAAACGCAAACAGGTTATTTTAGCTGAAAATGGCAGAAATTTTATTCATCAATCCTCTTAAGTATTTCGAAAAATCAAGTGACGTGCTCCATTGCTAGAATTCTCATTCCTTCTTCATAGATGGTTGCTTTAGGTGTCAGATTCATCTCATGGTATTAATACTGGTTCAATCAGAGGACACATATTACGCAAATCGCTGGCTATTGTGTGACGTGGCAGGTTTAGGACTCCGATGGTCATTGAGCACGCCACTTGCAGGCCCAGCTTTGGGAGGGAACCCTCACTTCCGAGATATATTGGTGTCAACCCATTCTGATTGATTGGCAAGCATGCGCACGAATTATTGTACCAACTGCCAGCGGGAGTCTACTAGAACCAATTAGTGTACCGGCTACCATCGCTTCCATTAAATCAATTCTACGTCACCAGAGCATTAAAACATAAACGGAATTGGCCTTTCGATCCGGTAATTGTAGCAATCAAACACTAATCCTCGACCTGTCATAGTTAGGAATAATGTATTTCACCATAACGGGCTTCAAAATAAAAAAAGAAATTATAATAAGCAGACACTACATTTATATAAATGTGGGAAAACATTCCTCTAACTTAAAAGACAAATATCTGTATAAGAAAGAAGTTTGGGAAAATATGAAAACTGAAAGACCATCCCCGCAGTGCAGTGGTAGCACACAATTCCCTCTGCCGCGTAGGACCCGGGTTTGATCCCCGGTACTGTGGGCGGTATTTTGAAATAAAGCCGTTTTTGCATTACAACTCATCTATGTAACTTTGCGAATTCACCGTGACATGACTATGTACCACACTGGTGAGTTTAATTCAGGTGTAGGCATAGGTATTTAGTTTAGCTATGTTTAATATTTCTGACTTTAGTAATTCATACTGCTTATTGGCATGCAATTTCATTAATTAAAATAACAATCCACCTATAATTATATTCCTATTTAGTGCACACTATATTAAATATTAAAGTTTAAAATCATAGATAGTAATTATTATTATAAAGGCTACTTAAACCCGGAATATTTGTAAGTCGCCCTTGGGTTATTTATCTCTGATGTGAGATTCCCTGGTGGTCTACCGGGAAAGTACGAATTGGTTAGGGAATTTAATGTCATACTAGCAAGTTGGCCATGGTAGCTTAGTGGTTAGAGCAGGCGCTCGATAAGTGGAAGATCCGTGGTTCAAATCTGGCTATGGCATTGCATTTTTCAGTCCTAATTCCACTTCTAAAAACATAGCCCTCACACGATTTAGTAAGTTTGTTGGCATAAATAAAATAATAATTAACATAGATATTACTAATTGAGAAAAGTATAAGTATTGGCAAATTCAAACACACAATATATATACCGGAAACTGCCATGGAATCGCCTGTTTGTGTCCGTCACTGGATACGGACTGTCTGTGATTCTACACATCAGAGACAAGAACTGATTCACCCTCCGACTGAAGGAGGGGGTTGGGGAATAGCAGCAAGTTACGTAAACGTCTCCAAAGAGACAAGATTGGACATCACTGTTGTACCTTCCATTTCTCTCTCTCACTACCGGGAGCGGCCCATTCATAGGTATAAAAGATCTTCCATAGGACAAGATGCTATGCCCCCCATGCAAACCTTGTTATATTTAATACTCGTTTTTCATTTCCTTTCATGCTCTTTTAAGAATGGTGAATTACAGCTTATGTATAGTGTAACTTCTTGCATATACGTACATACCTACAACACAAACACTTGGGTTGTCTTACAGTAGTAACTGTAATGGATATTTCATTTTTAATCCTCACTACTGTAGCTTTGCACAAAGGCTGGGCAGCAGTTAATGCGATAACGTTGCCCACTGATAAGCTTTCCAGTGCATCTACTGCTATGATCAAACATACTGTATAGTGTATATTTGCATCACTAACTCTCATACATTTGAGGGATAAGATATGTGGGACATGATCTAGTATAAGCGATAAACTGAATAAATAACCTAAAGCATAAAATTGGAACGAGTAAACGAGCCATGCTTTTGTTTGAACTAGGAAGAAATAAACATTAAAAAATTAATATAGAATATATAATGAGTACCTATGATATTTATATGTACTAAAATCGCCGTTGTGCAGGTTAAAGGGGAAAAAATCACATTGTTTAAAGTCAAACTTTGGAACCTTTAGTAAAAAGCGTACTATAAAACACGAATACATTGTGCACTAATTAATCTGCAGTTGATATTCAAAACAAAAGGGGAAATAAATGTGAAATGACACCTATTGTATAGTGCTCATCCGTCTGAACATTTCGCTCTAAAAAGAAACAGCAAAATGATACCATGGATCTGTAAAACGGAAAGAATGGTAATTAATGGCTTTAATCTCACTCATTCAAATTAGAAATTGTTTTGTCGTTATAGACGGAGCATCTCTTCCTGAATTAGGATAAAGAGCAGACGCTATTATTCCCAGTACATAGAAGTCAAAATGCATAATTTACAGAATGCAAATTTTGATCGTTTATTATATGATTACGATTAGGTAAATTTACAAAACCGTTCCCTATTTCACCATATTTATAATATAGATATTAGTTATGTTGCATATTTTCAAATGCCAGAAAACTTTACTTTAATAAGTGTTATGCACAACTTAACTTTCTTGAAGTCCCGGCACACCTGTAGGGGATGCAGCGGCCGGGCGGTACACCTTGGCCTGCGAAAGGCTGTTGTGCTAGGATTATTTTAATATATTATCATAGATGCATTATATATTACAGAAATCAATATATAACCATACTTATGGTTAGTAAACAAATTATTCTAACAAGTATACTTATCCGCTTCTGAAGTTTCCCTAACCATATATAACGTGAAAAGTGCGAAATAAAATTCGTATTCTAAACGGTTCTTCCATACTGACCTAAAAGACATTTGAAAAATAATTCCTAAAACTTATTGGAATTATAGGTTGGTAAATTTACTTTCTTTTAACAATTCTAATCATAATATGAAATATGTCGAAAATGGTTAACTCAAAAAATAATCATGACGCTAATGTGTACAGTTTCGCAAGGTCTACATTTCTTGTACATTTCATTTGTCTATTTCTTACGATTTACTAGTCATACAACAGTCATTGGGAATGAAAACTTTTGAGACTGTTCCAGAAAACTCCAGATATATTATACTGTTAAAATATTTTAAGCATATGGTATGTCAATGAAAATATTAGGGTTATTCTTGAGAGCTCGAAAACCTTCGAAAAATGTTCCATGTAAAGGGTAGTTTGAGGTGGGGAGATTTTGATGAAATCTTCATGTAAACGTTTGCTAAAATGTTTCTTGTGTTCAGGGAGCTTGAAAATATACATTTCCAGTGAAATCTCGACATCGAATTTTTATACAGAATACAATATTTCCAGTGGTGCTAATACCAGCATATGTGGTATTGAGATTAAAAAAAACGTGCAATCCAAATGTATTGAGTCATTCGCAGAAACTTGAAAAGAAAATGCTGTGTTTAAGACTCGTAGTTTCAAGTTCTGCAGAGATGCATATACCACACTTGTATTGTAGTTCGTTCACTTTACATGAACAATTAAACAAACCACGTGGTATACAGAACGTACGCAGCAGTTGTTTAGGCCTAACAATTGGACTCTGAATGTTACCAGAAAATGGAACGCACACAGAACTTCTGATGAGCCAATGCTGAAATATTTTCTATCGATGTTTCCCATCGCAAACAAATCGAGAGCAACGGTGCGTTGCCATTACAGTCACGTACTAGCTCTAGACAAGCGGAACAACGCAGGGAAAGACAGACAATAAAAGAGAGGTATTTCATTCTCCGTAGAAGAAAGAAACATTAAGGAACATTAAAAAGAAAAGAAAAAGAAATACATTTACGAAGCTCTCATAAAATCGTCAAAGCGGAGGTAGAGCTTGCCTCGAAAGATGGGCAGCTCAGATTAAACGCCGCAGGGTATAAACGTTGTGGAGGCGGAAGAAATTTCTCTGGGGTTACAGTCACGTGAATTTCATAGGATATATGCTTCCAGCCAGCATTGTTATATACAATGGGTAATTTTGCAAAAGGGTATTTTCATCAAAAACTATTGTAAAAAGGCCGTTTTTTTCTTCCTAGTTTTATGATCAGCCAGTTCTCTTTTCTTCAGTGGCTAAGGATTTTTACCTTCTCTAACCGTCAACCAAGGTAGAGGGAACAGTTATTGCATTCAACTAAAAGTATGAGATTTCGCCTAAATTGTCTCATTCTGCTCTAGCATAATTATAAACGTGTTTTAAATTTTATGTAGGTATCTTGAATACTTTTTGAGGAAGCAGTTTATTTTTCTACAAATCGGGTATTTAACACAAAGTCGTGATTTTCATAAAATAAAAGTTCTAGGATATTTAAATAATAACGTATAAAATTGGCATATAGATTTACATTCACTCCTCTGGTTGTTTCAGGAAAAATTAGTAATTTTTTCAATATAATTATTAACAATTAATTACAATTTTAAAATGTCGCAAAGACCATACTCCAGTTTTTAAGTTCATTCTCTCCAAGTTTCTGTTGAAAATTTAAACAAGATTGATTACAAACTGCATTGAGTGGATCATTTTAATAAGCAAATGCATAAGAATTTTTAAGTCTAGTTAAAAGGCGTATCTAAATGGTCATGTTGAAGCTTTAAAGAGCTTTGAAAGGAGAGGCTAAACATTTAAAACACTTTGGACAGATTATAGAACTATATAAGATTAGAATAGTCGTTTTCCAACATTTGTTGTAATAGTCATAAGAATTTGTCAAACAGTGTTCATATGGGATTTTGAAACGTTAAGTTCTTGTGTATATGTCTCTCATTAGCTTGTGACTACGATGTATCTGCAGCTAGCCTTACTCAACCTCCTGTTTAGAAGGAAAGTATTAACATCTATTATTCATTTATTTATTTACGTAGGTTTACAATTATTATACAGCTTCCTGTTCCCAAAGCTACACTTGGATATTTTTTTCCAATATTCACAATATTCCTAATCGTCTTGGTGCAGTCCTCTTCTTTTCATAATATGCTATATCTCCTGAATCCATGTGTGTCTAGGTACACATCTTCTACCCCATGTGGTCCATTTTATTATTCTGTTCGGTATTCTTTCATTTCCCATCCTCTTCACATATGCCATGCTAGTTGTTTATATTCTATAAAGTCCAACACTGATTTTCTTTTAATTTTTCGTCAAATTTCTATGTTACTAATTTTTTCCAATTTGGAATGTCTCACAGGACGCCTTAGAAAATCCATTTCGGTTGCTAGCAACTTTGATCATAAGATTTTAATTTCCATGTTTAGGCTCCCTATGTGACTATAGTCTGAATTATCGTGTTGTAAATTTGAGTTTTTGTTTTATTGAATACGTTTTAGGCCTACAGTATTCCATTTAACATTTTGATAGCTGTTCTTCCTTTATTTTTTCTATTTTAATGCCTTTTTGTTTTGCTTCCTTATTAATTTTTATTCCTAGATATTCGAATTCTTCACATCCCTTTATTACACTACTCCTTCCGTCTTCTAAAATTAAATCTCTAGCTGTATTTTCACATACCATATAAAATGTTTTTTCAGGATTTATTTTCAATCCGCATTTGTCAAGTTCTTCTCTTAATTTCCTAAAGATGCATTGCACAACATCGTATTCTTGTGCTATAACCACCTGATCGTCACTATCTTAAATCCGATGCATGATAAACGATGCCAATAAATAACGCAGGTGAAATATAACTATGTCTACAGTTATTATGTTAGCTTGCATTTAAGAAATAATGACATTAATCATGGTGCTGCACCAAAGTTGAGTAACCAATATTTGTACTAACTGAAAGTTGCAACGTTTTTCTCTACGCAGTAGTACTTGTGTACTACATTTTTCATAACGAGATGAATGACATGACATGCCGTGGGAAAGCTGAGAACTTTATCTCGCCTCAAGGCAGCCTTCATGTCTGCATCTTTTGTCTCATTTATTAGCATTCAAAAAGGAACCTCCAGAAAACAGAAGCAAACAAAACAACATGTATGACATTCTACGTTCTATCGCAAGCTCTTCTACAGTAGAGAACCTAATGTAGCAAACAAAAACATCAGAGCTTCTAAGTGCATATCCCAAGTATCCTGAGCCATGTAAGATATGATGCGATGCTTTTGAGTCTCGAACAAAATCGATGCAAAACTGTTCACGTGGCGGCATATGCATCCATTGCTTTATCCCTTCCAAAGAAAACGCTATTATTCTGGGTCAAGGTGCTGAAATGAGGGTTGAGTAACCTATAAAAAGGTAATGGATGAACTACCTCTATAGAAAAAATTATCTTCGGTTACATTCACATGACCTTCTTATCCACTCTTTAACAAACTTCTTGGTAAAGCTTATTCTTGTAATTACTTCTTGTTAGTCGAGATACATGTTTGCTAATATACTGATTTCGTTGCAGGTACAGGGAGATAGAATAGGCTGAAGCTATAGCCAAATCTTTAACCGACTGCTATGTGAAGGCTTTAAAATTACACTTTTTGCATGACTACGGAATAAAAATGGCAACAGCATTTTAATAGTTTAAATAATAGTATATTTGAATATTCAGAACATAACAAAGAACATCTTAGCAGCGGTAAATACTACAAAATTATTTAATTTTTTATATAAATTATAAAAAATATATCTAAAGTGCTGCTGAGAGAAGAACCTGCCTTTAGGAAAGGACACTCCTTCAGTAACAATGTGTTTAATATTAAGAGAATTTTGGAGAAAATACGTGAAGTCAATTTTGAAACACATATTGCATTTGACTTAGAAAAAGCCGTTGACTCGGTAGACAGGAATAAATTATGGAAAATAATGTATAAAAAAACTATCCTAAATATCTTGTTGAAGCCATTAAATGTCTACATAGAAGTACAAAAATAAGCTAAAATTTTACAACACCATGGCTGTATCGGTATTAACGTTTGGGAGGAGATCATGTATACCACGAGAGAGGGATAGAAGTAAGATCTAGTCAGAAGAAATGAGGTGTTTACGAGGCATAAAGTGCTGTAAAAGGCTGGATCGAATTTGAAATGAAGATTTACGAGAAGAATTAAATATATGCATAGCATAAATGAAGGAATAAAAGAGTATAAAGAAGATTAGAGAGCCCATTTGAGTCGCATAAAGAACGAAAAAATTATCAGCTTCAAGGAAGAAGAGATGTCGGACGTCCGAGAAAAAGATGATCTTAACGCTGTGAAGACGGAACAAGAATGCTTAATCCCTAAAAAGGTATAAATTATGTGTTTGTGTTGATGCCGAAAATGTATACTCAGAAAATAAATCATTCAAAAAGAATTAAAAAATAATCAGAATAATAATTGTCAGCAAAAAATGAATAGAGAAAGCAACGTAAAAAGGGATAGCTCTGCGAATTAAAAAAGTTTAGTAGTGCGTAACTGTTTTGGTAGAGTTACTTTAGCTCAGAGGAAAGGACCACTTTTTGGCTGGCCAATGGAACTGAACGCATCGTAATTCTTTGTTGTGGTATAGTGCATTTAAAGCAGACGGACACGATTTATGATATAGTGAAGCATATTTTTAGGTTTGCAAATATGGGCACAGTTTTATTTGACTGGTGAAGTGTTTTATAATCTACATTGGCCGGCAACAACCCAGTGCAAATAGTGAAAAGATTGAAAACCCTTCTAAAAGATGTTATCATCATTACCATCATTCTTTCTAAACAAAACCCACGCATACCCAGAGAGAGAAATCCCAATGCTCTATCGACGGCAAGGGACTTAATTAAAGGACTTGGCATTCTTAAGCGGCGTGAGGTACTGATGCTTCTTATCAACTTGCGACCTACAAAACACTGATTCGACTTTAAAACTGCTGCATCGACGACTTGCGAACGCTGGTTCAAATGATTTTGATAACGTGTGGCTGAGTGTTTGCTTCCGCTGCTCAATGATGTATAAAAGTGAATGGTGATTTCATACTTCTAGTAATTAACAATTTATCAATAATGAATTACCATCCAGAATAACATACGATTGGTTGTAAAATATCCATTAACAGAAAGCCGTTGAAGATATCTATAAATGTTTAAAGTTTACAAAACATTAATAAATAAACACAGGCATAGTTAGCCAAGGAAATCTGCAAGTTTCTCGCAGAAGAATACCAGAACAACTCCGAAAAAACCTTTTGTTGTACTCTTAGCTTAGGGCAATAAATGTTACTCGCCTTCTTTTGTATCGCAAGGGAGTTTACCCCTCTTCTTAGGGTTGGAAGCTTGCTTCAGGAATTGGTTGGCTATCGTTAAAATTTAAAAGTTTGAAGACAGAATCAATAAAGTTAAAGCCCAGTGGCCACTGCCAATAAAAAGAAAGAAACGCTTATTTGTGCAAGAAAATCCTGCAATTTACCTACTTAAGACAGTGTTGGACAGAATTTCAAGTCAAACGACATCACTTGCAGGGTAAAAGGCTCTTTCGACGAAATAGAGAATAATTCTGGTGCTAATTCGGTATTATTCAAAGGTGTGGGAGAAGTGTAGTTGTATTATGTTATTGTAGAATTCAGTACTTAAAAATTAAATGTGTAAAGAAGTCAACCGAATAATTTGAAACATGTTATGTATTATTAAGGGAATGCGAGCTTAAAGAACGGTGACAGAGCACATATTACAGAGAACAAAGCAGAGCAAAACTAAAGCGATCCTATTTCGGAACTCTCATCTAAATTCGTAGTTCAGGGAAATGTCTAGAGATTCTAGTAACCAGAAATCCCGACACCAAAAGTGCATCTCGAGTTTCATTCCAAAAGAACCCCGAGAGAAACCAATTTCCTTCTCCTACCACAACCCAATCCAATGCACCCTTTTTAGAGGATCTAAACCACACGTCGAGGTTGACCCTGAGTTAAAAGCGCGTCCTTAGCCACAACATCGATGAGGACGACGAAAGATGCCGATGTACAGGTATTAACTTCAAGGACCAGATGCAGTGACTGACCGCAGATGAGATCACAACTATTGTAGACAAATTTTTGTTCATTTCTTATTGTTTATAAATTAGGTATATAAAATTCATTCAAATGAAAAGGACTTTACATATAGTGTTTTAGACAAAATCCTTAAACACATTTCTGAGGAATTTAAACTAACAAAAGATTAGCTTGATTTTGGGCATTTTCACGAAAATCATGGAAAATCCTGAACTTATATGCGAATTTTGGTATATATCTCTCATTTTGTTTATGGATTATGCTGCACATACAGAGAGACACACAGATGCTTTTTACAGGGTTGAGTGACCTCAAAACAAGAACTTATGGTGAAATAGATATCCACATTTTCGACGGAATAAAATACTTCATTTACTTATTAGAGGCAAGCATTAGAGGAAATAAAAAGTCTAATATGTTACATTCATGTGGCTTTCTCAGCCAACTATCGTATATTTTAGTAAAGTTCTACAAAATATAACTTTTTACGACAGCTGATTTTTCTGTGTATTTCATGATAGCCGAGACAGACAACGGGGACAGAGGAAATCGAATGACAGTCACATGTTTAAAAGTGGACTGCTAACATGCTGGAATTAAAATTCCCTACCGTTCCATGACATCGAGAGAGACAACTGAATAACGAAAATTGAAAAACCAAATCAATAATAACGGGTATCTCGTTATATCAAAGCAAATATCTTCTAAATAAATTGAGACTTATTAAACGTTCTACAGTTTTAATGATGTAGATTTTATCTCTTAAGAGTAAACAAAGTTGTAGAAAACTCCTTCCGAATGAAGCGGACTATATGTTTTGTTTTGCTTGTAAATATTTTAAATATGTGTATGGTTCTTAAAACATACAAGTTTTCGTAAGTGTTATATTGTTGGGAAGTGCGATATTTCCATGAACAGCTTCATGTTGCATGTTTGGAAAAATCTTATGTTAAATACCAAGTTTGGTGTTTCGTTTCTTTTCCTTCTTTTTTCCCCTTTGATTGTGCTGTTCAAACATACGCACGCGCACATCCACCCACCCACTAACACCAATCCCAACAGCATCTTTTTCTAAAAATTCCTTTCTGGATAAAGGGGACATCCAAAAAATGTATTACCGGAGAAATTTCTCCCAAATTTTTGTGTGCGACCCTAGTATAGTTACAGTTAAGAGAAAGTAAAACGGGAATATACTGATGATGATAAGAGGATTATTATCATCATTATTTACCATATTTTCTGGCGTTTACTGAACCTTAAATTACATTAGAGTTGTTAGTCTTGATTTTATATAATCAATGGAATACAGGAAATTACTATATACATATATTCTTTTAACTGCCTTGGTAAGCAAAATAAAATCAAGGTATTAAAAAAAAAAACAATGTCTAAGACATAAAAATGTATGTATTTAATGTTAGTTAACTACAAAACTTTATTTACTATTATCCAAAATTTTTTCTGCGAGAGCTTCTGTAAGGGCAACCAAGATATGTTACAAAAGGTCCGGAAAAGCAAAAACAATAACGAAAAACCACGAAAACCAGAGAATTTATCCAATTTCCTTATATTTATAGCAATATTGGTGCATCGAGTTAATAATAATAATAATAATAATAATAATAATAATAATAATAATAATAATAATAATAATAATAATAATAATAATAATAATAATAATAATAATAATAATAATAATAATAATAATAATAATAATAATAATAATAATAATAAATAATAATAATAATAATAATAATAATAATAATAATAATAATAATAATAATAATAATAATAATAATAATAATAATAATAATAAACAACAACAACGACGACGACAACCCCTCCTTCGAACGGTGTCTACTGCAGACACAAAATTTCATGGCGTCTGATAGCTGACAATTGCTATTCTCTTTGCTGTTGTACAAATAAAATTTTGTGCTCACAAAGAATATTATATCATCTACTTTACAGCGTGATTTTACAGCATGTTTAGCTATGCAACACCGCATGGAAGTTGTGTTGAGTCACCCGACATTAAATTTTGTGTCCGCCATAGTTCCATTCATTACAGACACTTGGTAGTTACCTGTTTCTAAAATGTGATGTCACCTATGACATTAGCCTTCCTTTGAGTCAGATGCAATATTTATTTTTGGCAATAGGCCATATACATGTTTGGTGAGGCAGGCTACAAAATGCCCTGAAGGAATGTGCTCACATTCGCCACTCCAGGAGAAAGACTGGAGTGGTAATTTTCACGCACTGTTCCTGAAGCTCCCCGAGGATACATTCCTTGTTACGCAGTCTTAACGATGTGTAACAAAAGAATAGCTCATGTGCTGGGTCATGCCCCTCAGTGACCTGTGTCAACGCCTGCATCGAACTCCAAATGCAAATCTCTCGAGTGTTTTCACCTCTTTACTTTCACGCATTCCCACGAGGGCACATGTTTAGGGATTTCAATGAAGCTGGAGTCACGAAAGTGGAGCAAAAGATGAGAGAAGTCTTTCCTCTGAATGGAACCTCATTTAAAAATTCATCACTTGTATGTGAAGTCTGTGACAAAATACTGTTGATTCAGCAACACGCTTACTACTATCCTGCACACGAAAACACAAAAAGCATTTTGATGCCTGCCCCATGCTTATATCAACCCCATTAACTTTCACGTTTTAAAATTAATTACTTGTCATTTTCCAGAAGAAGCAAGGAAAGCGAAATGAATTTGTTACACTTCAAAAATATCTTGGAATGCTAGATTATACCTTCCTATATTCTTAAAACGTTTTATTACTATAGGCTGAAAGTTAGTGATGAAAAATTAACTCATTAACTAATGGATAACTTTGTTGTGAAAGTAATGTTTCCCGAAGGCTACTGAATCAGAGGACCTGGGTTCGAATTTCTTTGGGAAATTTCCTCTCCTTAGCTTGCAACAGGAAGCATCCAAGTGTTTTGGAGTTATAAAAGTATAAACACAATTATGCGTATATAACGTAAGATGTTCACTAATGAGCACTAGCACACTGGGCTGTTGTTTTCTCAATATCTACGTAGCTAGAAAAGTTAGAGTTTGTTTCATAGCATCAATTGCTTTACTTGCTTTGCGCTTCTGCTATGTTTCTGAGATATACAATGCCAAATTCCACATCTAATACTTTGGCTCGCATTCGGGACATCCCAGATTTGATTCTCGTGGGATTCAACGTCCTTGGGATTTTCGTGATTTCCCCAGGCCGTAAGGCGAATATTGGGGTGGTACTTCCACCACAACTTTCCTAAACCCAAAAATTCCCTTTATAATAATCTGTATCGGGATTGAAGGACCAGGCTACGGTATTCGGTGTGTTGCGACTGAACGGTGGTGATGTGCTTTGTGAACGTTTCCACCTGGCGTCGGTCGGATTGCTACGGGTCAACCCTCTTTGAGCGATTTCCCTTAAGGGTCGCCCTTTGGATCTCTCCCTCATCTCTCCCTCCAAGGGGTCGCGTTTGGGGCACAAGGAGCTGCATCAGTCTACGTGAAGTGCTTGCCCCGGTTTCGGAGCATATCTGTAACATGTGCGACTTCACACTTAACACTTATTAATGAATTTCTTAATGCTATACGTTCCAGAGCTCACAGAAAATGTTGACTAAAGCTTTCTTTTACCGCTGGTATCCTACATGTTTGACATCTTGACAACAGCTCATGTTATCTTACAGAAAATTTCCGAATAATGTGAAGTTGGCAGCTGTTATTCATAAATTGGTGCTATATGTAGATCGCTTCATATTATGTTTATGTTAATACTACTTAGATGGTTATCCGACTTTGTGCGGCTATCTATATAACGTTGAATATAAATTAATTTTGTTTACCTCTCCCCATATTTATTATATTTGTTATATTTATTACAGTCTTTTAGTAATGTACGATTAAAAACTAGGAGCCTTAGTCCATGGGTGTCTCCGGTGTCTAGGAGTAATATCTAGCCTACGGCTCCCAAGTTCGTGGGTTCGAACCCGGCCGAGGACCATGGATATTTTCAGGTATAAAAATCCTTAGCATGGCTTCCTTCGGAAGTGAAATAGAGCCGGCGGTGTCGTAGATTTACTGTAAGTAAAAGAACCTCAAGCCCATAAAGATGCCTCTGAGCAAAATCAAGCCGCCCATATGACCATCGGAGTTAAAGGAGGGATATAAACAATAATAGGCAGGACATGGAACAATAAAAAGAAATAAAAAAATAAAAAAACTGAACGCTGAGAATTACAGTAGCTAAAGAGTATCCATAAATAGGTAAATAAATAAATAAATAAATAAATAAATAAATAAATAAATAAATAAATAAATAAATAAATAAATAAATAAATAAATAAATAAATAAATAAATAAATAAATAAATAAATAAATAAATAAATAAATAAATAAATAAATAAATAAATAAATAAATAAATAAATAAATAAATAAATAAATAAAACCCGTTAGCTCATGCTCGGAAGGTGTAGGGCGCTTTAATGGTGAAATAACTTGAGTAGTTATATGTGTTTAAATATAATTTACAAACCGCTATGAAGCTTGATTGGTTTCCTTATCTCATCTGCTCTTTCTTATGTGAAACACGTTTAAATAAGAGAGAGAGAGAGTTTTGGAAATAAATATTACCTTTAACAGATTGATAGCTTTTTAGGACTTTTGGAATGATTTTTCGTTCTTACAAAGCCGGTCACTACTGCAGCATGCCAATTTCAAACAAATACATACATCTTAAGAATAAATTCTTAATAGCATAACACTCCAATTTAAAGCTATAGGAAACCAGTTGAACTTAAGCATTTTTCAACTGGCCTGTAGCCTTTCCGTCCCTACTGAAAAAATCCGACACGTTGATGTTACCCTTATTGTACAGCAAATTTTTCAAGTTGCTAAGGCAATAATTTAGAGCTACATAATAATATCAAACAAACCTGTGCTTCAATGGTTAAGTTAGTATGGAGTTGTTGACACGTTTAGATGACAAGCACTTTAATATTAAAAACCAGAAGAGGTAAAAGAATCCCAGCACGCTCGCATATTTTTTTTAATTAGTGCTTCCCCCACAAAATCAGCTATGGTTTCCCCCACGAATACCTGTGCGTCGGGCTATTAATCCCAGCCACGTGACCGTGGAGAAGTTTTCCCAGAAGTGAAGCCCGGCGCCATTCTGGACTGACAAAATGCGGCTCTCGTCAATGGCGGGAGGAAATCTCGGCAGCTAAGCACAGCCAAAACAAATTATCTACGGCCCGTTAATTATGAAAGTTTGAGCGCTAGAGGCCGCTATGAGAAATCCCTAACAAGCCAGCAACATCCAGAGTTGCAGATATGGTAAAATCCACCATAAACAGCTTCCTGCCAACTTGATTACACTGCAGGTTCGAATCCTGGCTGAATAAAGCTGCAACAGCACGCCGGTGTCAATTACAAGAACCAAATGTTTGATGGCAAACGTAGTTCTCAGCTCTTGAGCTCATTCTTCCGTTTCAATTATGAAATTGTTGCTTTCATTATGGGCAGCAGTGTTACAGAACTACCTAAAATTAGCCCCGAATGAACCACACATCTCCAATTTTACGGTACTTTTTCACCATTTATATGATATGTTTAGTATCGTACAAATACAGATAACTTCATTAAAAGATCTTGTTATATTCACATCATTTTCCTTACGTATTACTTCTTTTATACACGTAAGTTCTTCTGCAAACTATTTTTACGAAATCTCTTTCTTCTATCAACCTCGTGTTGATCCAGATAGATCTTTATAGAAGTATTTTCTTTGCACTTTTCGTTGAAGATGCAACATGCATAGAAAAAACTGAATTGAATAAGATATTTAAAACATTTCAAATGTCTTACTTTTCTTATGATTAGTGACAGTAGGAACCTACTTCAAAAAATTACAGCAAGTGAAAATTCAAACCAATAACAAGATATATCTTGGATTAAAGAGTTATCTGAAATAGTCATTTTAAACGTATCTACATGTTTTGCGGACTAAATTGTTGCCTATCTCTTATGGTTTACCAGTTCTGTATCATCAAACCACTTATACCGACATTTCACGCAAATAATATTTTGAGACTCCCTGAATCAAAAAAAAAAAAAAAAAAAAAAAAAAAAAAAGGATTTTTAAAAAAGTTCACGGAGCGCAAAACTAAAACACGAAAATTCTGTAAAAAACCACACACTGTATTTACGTTCAACGTCTTATAAGTATGTGAAACGAAGAATTTATAGAAAATTCCCCAGTCCAAGCTATCTTTTATAGAGACTTTATTCAAAAGTTTTGATTTTCTAAAAAATGGATCTAAAGAGTTTGTTTAAAATACTGTATGCTTAAGACATCTCCACGGCAAATAAATATATGTCATGAATTTTTCGGGAATAACCTCTGAAATCTTGTTCATTCTGAATGACTTTTGTATAACTCATACACAGATATAAGACATATTACTACACCAAAAATGTAGATATTCTTAAAGCACACAGTTTATGTAAAGTAAAACGTTCCTAAAGCTAATCATTTACAATATACTTGTTACTATTGGTTTTAATTTTCAAACGTTTACAATTTCCTTAAACGGGAAAACGCGGCTTCCCTGTTTTTGTCCTGGGAACGGAATTTTAAAATCTTGACATACTCACCTGGTCTTAAAAGCTCTGACTATTACTTAAGCCTCTGTATTTTTCTATGTCTATTGTAGCTATAATGAAGTATATAGTAAAATAATTTCTTCGAATATTTATCTCTATTAGTATGAAATAATTGAAAGAAAAAGCATCTGTAAGAAGTTTGTACAAGAGTGAGAAAATCATGTGAGTGCAATGCATCAGGTTCTTTCTTTTCCCTTTTTCTTTTTTCTAAGTTGAAGTCATACCTTATTTCTGTTATTCTGGGTAGATACTTCCTTCACCAAATGCAAGTAAGTAATAGAGAAATTAAAAAAAAAAATTATCTCTACCAAATCGCTTGGTGCACGGCAGCAAAACCTGCTATTTTTAGAACGGTAGTGCACGAAGCACTTATCTAATGTCACCTTATTTATGCAGGATAGATTAATAGCTATTTTAGTACGAAGAGTATTGCAGCGAAACCTTCTCCGAAGAGACTTCTACCGCGCCACTGAAGATGTCCAACGCATTGATGAACGAAACGTCTGGAACATCTGCAGACGGAAGAAATAACTTCCAATTATATTGACTCCGGCTGTGTAAGCCCATATTCTCACAAGTCCGAAGAATATTGAATTATGTAATGTTAAACCGAATAAATCTAAGCTATGCATTAAAACGGCGTGAGAATGCTATACAAAACTATTTAACTGTATGTTGTGCAAAATTTGCTGTTCTTGAACTACTATAACTCCTATTTCGGTACATGTCACATGAAAGTAATTGCAGCAATTAACTAAAATATGCTAGAGTAATAAAATATAAAAAATTGTTTTCTATATATTCGCTAGAATTGAAAAAAGTGTTTTATACGGAATAATACGATATTGTATTTCAGCATATTTCAACAGTGTTGCTTCTCACATTAAAAATTCGTATTTACTTGCTTTTTTAGTTTCTTCAAGTTTTGATTGCTGTGATTGTTATAGGATATTCATCTACAGCAGCATTCAGTTCAGCAGTTTTCTTCGGATAAACTTCTTGTACTAGATACGTCGCAGTTTTGCTAATAGATGACCTTATTTGCATAGTCACCTTCCTGTACCATTAATCTCATTTATATGGTCTTCAAGTGAATAGCGACTCTTCGGGGACTCGTCGTAAGGAATAAAACAACTAAGCATTTGCCGTCTCGACTGAGAGATACATCACGTTATTTGCTTCTGGAATCGACCTGGGACAAGCTGCCCAAACCAACTTGCACCATCATACCTGTTTTACTCGCTTAAAGAAATCTCACTGATATTTGAAAAATGTCAACAGAACATTTTTAAGGGGGAACTAGGATTGATATTGCACCATTAGCCAAACTTGTAATATTATATCTTAGCTATAATTTCTTCCAGTTCAAGGTGATCGGCTCTATAAAATATGGCATCTCGCGCATTGCCACTTATATATATATTTGTTCCTCCAGGACGAAGTGATGAAGTGAAGGAACCACAAGAGGCCGCAGGCGGACAGAGACGCGCGGAGGTCCCTAATACTTCTAGACTGTTACAACCATCCCACTGCTGTAGTTAACTAGAAAGGGCGATGAATGACCCGTCGACCAAGCAGCCTTCTAGTGTGTCCGGGAAGCATCCGGCACCTCCATACCCCACGAAAACTAGAAGCACGCCTGAAAGATAGGGAAGCGAAACGAAAGGGAAATGATTGTATTGATGATTACATTGGCAACAATACAGCTATGGGTAGCTTTGTTAAATGTTTGCATTGGTATCGCCACGAGGAAACAAGGAGCTGAACTGAATCGCTGACGACAACCACAAAAAGTCCTCCGACGGATTTTCGTCCTTACCAATGGAGGACATCCTGAAAAGGAAGTTGCATCTTGCAGAAAGTCGGTAATGTTGCGAGTTAATAATGTGAGAATACAGATTAGTATTAAACGACTAGCTTTTCTTTGCCTGGGACTAGGGTAATGTTAAATCCTGGATACTGCAGTATTTAAAATATCTTATTTTAGATAATACCTATAGCTACACTGCGAATCTCAATAAATAAGATACTGTTATTAAATACTTTTAAATGTACAGCAATCTAAAGCCACTATTTATATTTAAACGCAACCAAACATTTAATCGATTCAACAATATCCCAAACTGTTCAAAACAGAAACATTTCATTTTGAGTATTTGTTTTCACTAACATCTTTAGGTAACAAGTCTCTCTGAGAAAGGTGCAGATTTCTACTTTCTATTTTTAAAAAACTGTGGCAAAAAGGCCCTGGGTAGAAAAATGTTTAGTTCTTTTTCTGTGATATAACAGGCTCCATTGCAGTCCCTTACATCTGTTCACTTCCCTCCCTGGAAGTATTTTTTATCGCTTAAACAAGTCAGGTAATTACAAATAAATACAGGGGAGAAGCCAACGTGTCAGTACATATGAAGACATTCTCAGTTATGTCACCTCTGGATACAGAAATATTTGATGATTTATTCTTTACAATTTATAATGTTAGGTTGCAAACAATGTATCCAACTAGTGAATAATCTTACTTGGACACTCCTAAAGATAGTCTCTCGTACCAGAATAATCAAGATTATGTTATATATTGTATAACTGCTCTATATCACTAAATGGAAGTTCACTGTTTGTTCTAAAGATTTGAATTTCCTATCCATGATGTGCGGAATGTGTTTCATAGTTAATTTGAAAAACAAATCTGAAATGTTCGCTTCCAAAATAAACCTATATTAACTTTTCGATTAAAAATATTCTTTTATGATTCACTTTCCATGAATTCGAGGGAATATGGAGTAACGCATGTAAAGATGGGGTTTATTCGACGAAACTCTGTCCTTTACCAGCGATATTTTAATTTTTGTGCATACATTTGTTTTTATTTTTTTCTCAGAAGATACTCTTCCGTCGGGGTGAACGAAGTTTCCGCATGTTTGAGTTCAAAAGGCGAAGTTTCAAGGACTTTCAGACCCAATTACTCGGTCAATATCACCCTGCCGTTATTCTCCATGGTTACCTCGGAGAGTTTTCATATTGCAATACTTTCCAGACCTTATCTTGATAGGTAAGAACTTCTTATTTGCAGAAAGGAGTACCTTGCATACGCTCGAGAAACGATCGATCGACCCAGCTCTATCTGATAACTTCAGCAGTAATAGTGGTCTGCCCTGAGTATATAATTCATTCTTACTTCTGCACCATAATTTTCAAGTGAATTCCTTACAGATAAACGGCTTGTTTTAGCTTTAGGAGATGAAATAAAGTTTATTGACATTACTGCAAAAGCCACAGAGATATGTAACAGAGACTATCACTAAACTCAGTAACCATAAGCCTTCTTGTTGCTTCTAAAATAAGCAGTTGGGTGTATTTCTGGCTTTAAACTGTAAAATATGAATACAATTCTAATAATATGCAAAATATTATACTTTATCTGTGAAGAAGCAATGCATATCGGTTATGTAGGTATGGATACAAAGCTCTAATATGTCTATAACAACATTTTTACAGGATAGTTAATATATAAAAATCCTATTTTCTTTTTGTGACTTGCTCTATTCACTATCGCTTATTATATATATATTTCACAAACAAAAATTGTGACATCTGCCTGACATTGCAGGTGACCATAAAGATCCAGAATACAGAGATATATGACAAAGTCAATTTTAAGAAGAAGAAAAAAAAATAATTAAAATTAATATTCAAAATATCTAAAACATTAAAAGATTATAACAAGAAAATAACAGTTAACACATTGAATACAAGTGATTATTTAAAATATATAAAGAGTCTTTTAGGACATGTAAACATATATTTACAATTTCGGACCATTGCACACCCAGTGCTTTGAGGCAGGTACTTGTGAATTTAAAACATGTTCCGCGGGCACCAAAGAGTAGTCCTTTTACCTCCCATGCATTTTCAGGTACATTATATCTCTCACTAAGGTGAGGAATGCATGGTTGGTAGATGGCTTCCTTTTACTCGTTCACCTGTGTCGCCTGCTGTAAATGTTGCTCCATTCTTACTGTTGGATCAAGAATGAGACCCTTTCCTGCATCCCTCTTGATGGCTACGATATCTGCTCTTCGATGGCTACCATCCTCAGACAGACAATGGACCTCTTCATAGACATCCCAATTGGCTCTACGAAGGGCTGTAGAAATTGATGAACGCACACGATGGTGACGAGTGTTGCGATGTAATTCTCCCTTTGGGCAATATCCTAGTACATGCCCAAGGGTTTCCACTTCTTTACAATTTGAGTGCCGACATAGTGTTGTTCGCTGATTTCTTCCAGGCACAGATCTTACTGCTGACGTGTTACATGACATTTTGATGGCATTAGTCCATTCAGAACATGACAGGATTTTTCTGTTGCTCATCCACGAATTGGCTCTGGGATTCTCTTTATATGTCTCAATCCCCTTTCCCTTGTGAGGTAGCTGACACCATGCATCAAACGATTTAAGTTGTAATTGTTTTCGAAGCCATCGTCCTGATTTTGACATGATTTCATCATTAATGTTCAAATTGGAAAGGGCTTCTTTCTTCTCTTTCTGAGTATCTCGACACAAGCGTAGATGATCATCTTGTATCTGTGAAAGCTTCTGAGCTATATTGAAATGTTGTATATAAGCCTCCCAACCAGCTCTAATTAGTCCTATTCCTCGAAGATTACGTGGAGCGTATATCATATCATTGGGGCAATCATGTGGTAGCCCAACTATTTCTTTGACGGATGTTCTTATTAATTTATCAATATCTTCTAAAAAGGAGGATGGAATCTTATTCAGTGGTGTACTTTGAAGGGAATAAACTAATCCAGGCCAAATATATTGATTAATGATATTTAATTTTTGATCTGCTTTGAGCAAGTTGGAATAAGAAAGTGAATTCAAATCTTTTTCCAAACGTTTGATTATCTTATTCTTATCCAACTGGATTTCATTCGTGAAATTTACACCCAAATATTTTATGTTTTCATTTTCTTTGATTGGCTCTAAAACATTTGAGCCAAATTTTATTTTAGAAGTTTCACTAAGTTTACCATGTTTGATATTTATGACATTGCATTTTAATGGATTGATATGCAAACCAATTGCAGCCAAGTTGCTGGTAGTTAAGTCTAAAAGTGATTGAGCAGATGCTTCGTCCTTTGCTACTAAAACAATATCATCAGTAAAAGCCATGGCCGATACATTTTTTACTTCAGAGCTAAGTTGAAATCCATGCAATTTTGCAATCTACATCTACTTCTACACATTATACTTACAAAATATTATTTTTCTATCTACTTAAGTCAAACCTTTGCAGAAACAGTTGCATTAAGAATTTCGTTGAATGAAGGTCCTAGGTGGATGGAGAAGCCGAATGATAGATGTTCAAAAGCGAGCTGATATATCCTGGACCTGAACACTCACAGTCTTTCCAAGATATGGCGAGAAACTACTGAATAGCGAGAGCAATTTAAAAGCATTAAAAAGGATTACTGAAGAAATGTTTGAAATAAAATGGGTGCGTTTTAAGAGATCTAAATTGTTTTGCGTAATAAGTATGTGTTTAACTCCTAAGGTTTACAGATATATAAAATTATATAACATTCCTCCGAAATGAAGAGAACGTTGCAGATTATTTCCAGAATATTGCAGTCTTTAAAGTATCCCAAAAATGTAATAGTGAACAAATACAGCAGACAAATTAAGTTGTCTATTACGCTTCGGTTGAATTTGAGAATAGGAAACGCCGCTACCAAATCTGAATGTTTGATGCGAGTAGTTAGTACGTGCTGCGAATTATTGAATTTTCTGTCCCATGTGAGTTTAGAAGTGGACAATACTAAACTGTATTCTTATTTTTCTTAAATATTCTTTAAGTTGAACAGAACATTGAAAGTGATCATCACTTTTGAAATGCAAACGTAGTATTTATACATTTATATTAGATTTTTGCTTCCTCCCACCCTACCCCACGAGTAGTTTTACTGCTGTGTGGATGACAACAGCCAATATACATTTATGATGCAATAAACCATCAAAATTCTCTTTTCCTGTAGTTGATACAGTCTTGAATGCCTACATGTAAAGCCAGTGCTTACAGTAGCTTTGCGTGTGGAATACGACGGATAAAGGGCAAGACTGCTTGCGTCAGGGGAAGACAGGTAGTGCCGCTGTGACGTCAGCTCACAGCGCTGAACATGCTCGCACTGAAGACGAGTTCAGGATATGACGTCACCGCGTTCTGTACTGCTGCGCAGGGAAAGAGAAATTAGTTTGAGGTATACGGACTGCAGCAATGTAGGAAAGACAGGAAACATTCTCGGTGTCTAAGATATTGTAATATTAATGCTGATAGTTTTAATTACACAATTGGTCACACATGATCAACAGTTACATTTCGGCTCCATGCTAAGGGGAAATGTATAACAATTCTACTTTATGCGATGTTGTAAATAGAGCAGAACATGCTGTCATTTTCTCTGAAAATTAGACAAGAGCCATACATACAAAATTACGTGGACACTTCCGATAGTTTCTGCTTCGTTTTTCTTTAACCAGTTTATCAACCTAGCGAGTTTCATAACAGAACCTGACTGAACCTTATATTCCGTACTCACAGTGCCATTTGCCCTGGGCACACACGTTTTGCGTGCGTTACAGGCACGTAATATGCGCGCAGCTTAGCTTCACTTGGCATCTAACGGAACAGCACACATGCTCAGCGAGTAATCTAGACCATGAAAGTAAAGCGAGCGTAAACGCGCGTCTTAGCGGGGAGCAGAATTCAAACGCTAGAGCGTGTGTAATCTAGAAACTGCGTGCGCACTGAACTCACTAGCATAACAAGAGAAGTGAAACACTTCACAGTCAATGCGTTTAATTTGCGTTCTGCTTCTCCAAGGGCCTCTGCAATTGCAAAGATGGTTACAGAATGATTAATAAGTGAGGTTTAAATTCATTCTGTGTTATGAGACACAGCTTGTAACGCATACAAGGACAAAATTCCCTTTATATTTGAAAGAAGTTGATCAATTGAAGAAGTAGACATTCGAAAATAATTTAAATATGTGTCACTCTCAACGGAATCGAGGATACAGTGTATATAATTGCCGTACAAATGCCTCTCACTGTTAATTGGGTGTACCCGCAACCTTCTTCCTTTCTTCCTTCTGTTTAATGCCCGCTAGACGAGACCCACTACAGCAATAACTTCATCAGCTTCCATCTTCGAGAACTGAAAGTACAATAGAACGCGAGTGTCTCAGCCATGTGTGTTTAGATTTCAAGCACGAGCAAATATTATGCGCGTAAAAGCGGACGTGAAGATTAGCTCGTGTGTCCGCCGTGTTATCTAGACTACATGGTATTACACAGCTCTCGCCTCACGTCACACGAAGTGATACCATGCTGCTCGTTCCAATATTTTCATGCTTGAAGCTGTTTTTCTCTGGGTTCGGTACTCGATATTAGCACATACGAAACGGATCAGAGCAATGTATGAGAAGAAATACGCGGAACTGAACACATTGTCCGATTCTATCTGTAGATTTTTGGTGTATTCATGGAGAAAATAATGCAATTACGAAAACTGGGCTATTCTGAGCGGTAGATATTCATTAATTAAGGAACTAAATAAATAATGTTTACACAGGAAAAAACGTAATTTTGCTGGTGTTTATCTTCTCCAGGTGTGCTTTATCTTAAGTGCAGTGCGCTCCATCTAATAATAAGATAGCAAATGTACCGAAAATCGATGTTTAGAGGCAACACGAATAAAATATATTTTAGAAAATAAATCTACTTCTCTGTGTGTGCTTGTAAACAGAATAACACAATAAATAAAAACTCAGATACATCAGAACTTGATATTTAAGTTCAGCAACTGTTAAAGATACTGACAGAAAATTTCAAGAAAACACCCACACCACAAACTACCTTATACATAGAAATTGCTTGCAATTTTCTGTTTTCTAAACCCACAGCTCTAACGGCTTTGACTAAAATGCCATATTATTTTAAGATGCTTAAATGACTAATACAATGTGTATTTTAATTTTTCTGGAAGCAGCCTTTGAGGTCCTCTTTACTGGAGTGAATATTGTATAATGTTTTTTAAAACTGGTACACCGTAAGAGATAGACAAAAATTTACTTCGCAAAAACTGAAATTTCTTTAAAATACACTACACTATATACCCAATAATTTCTGTGAAATCAGCCATTTGCAGTATCTTGCTATTTTGAAGCGTTCTCATCATTTAGTTGTTTCCCGCGATGTTATTGAAACAAAGTGAATTTCAAGGCCACCGTACAGGGACAGGCTTATTATCCCATCTTTTCCTGTATCCCCATGTAACTTCAACGAGATGCGTAAAAATTTACTTCCATCAACGTAAAATAGATATAACGAAATTCTTATAGGTATGCTACGTTTACTTTTTTTTATCTACCCATTCTTTGACAAACTATTTTTACAATTCAAATTCCTCGTGGTAGTGCTGATTAGTTATGTTAATAATCATTTGTAGAAATGGATTTATTGCACATTTCCTTGAAACTAGAATGAGAATTGGGGAATGCAATAGACTTAAGCAAAAGTAAAATCTTTCAAGAGCTGGTCGCTACGTGAACGCTTTGAAATTCCCTTCTCCTTGTATGATCAGGGTAAAAAAGACTTCCAAACCAATAAGGGTTATGTCGTGAATAATTAACTACAAACAATTATTTCAGATTAATTTTGTGCTTTAACGAAATAAAAATAACTTTATTTTAAAGTAATATTTTGTGCACCTCTTACCTATAATGCTAAAGTAATACGGAATGAAGAGCGCCGAAGAGGACTTCAGAAAATATTCCTAGAAAATTCATAATATATCTACGTTGCATTTGTTATGAAAATATCCTAAACATGTGACCAACATTTTGGGAAAGTACACCATGCATAAGGTGGTTTGGGGAAGGGGAGACTTTCTTGAAAATGTTTGTGTGGTATGCTTGGAAAATGCTAAACATAGATATCACGGTTTGTTTCATTTTTGAGCTATGTTCACACACAGATACACATAGACACACACACACACACACACACACACACACACACACACACACACACACACACAAAGTAACCTTTTTCTAAACATGCTTTGGGGGGAGGGGACGATTTGCGGGAAATCGAAGCATATATTATCGGTGCAATAGCGACTTCGAGTTTCTGAATGGATTCAAATGGTTTCTCTACTTTCTAGAAGTAGAAAGTAATATATATTTGCAAGTATAGTGTGTAGAAGACATAGAAATACAAAAGTTATTGGCTGGAGAAAGTCATGCGAATTTGGTACATCAACTTTACAATTCACTGCATCAATGGTTTCTAGGTTGAATCTGAAACCATTTTAAACTTGTAATAAAGAGTGTCACTTTACAATTTTATAATATGATTAACACAACATTTAATGGCGCGTGAATCAACACAATATCCAATCAGATGCTTGTTATCCCTTGCGGTGTTGTATAGTTCAACACGCTGTGAAATCACGATGTAAAGACGGTGATAAAAATATCATTTGCGCCCAGAAAATTTATTTACGCAACAGGAAGGAGAATAACAGTGGTCAGCTATTAGATGGCATTGAATTTTGTGTCTACCATAAATATTATAGCAACAATTATACAGCTTTTCCGTATTTCACTGCTATCCGCCACAACAGAATACGTTTTCATAATTTCTCGCAGAATCTCCAAATGCTACGTTTCTACAGTCGAATCCACTACAGTAATTCACTTTACACAGAGAGTGCTTTCCAAAAACAAAAGTTGTGCGTTATGCGTATAACTACCCTTCCTCCACCAGAATAAAATCAGAGCCTTCTGCCCAAACTGTTGCTGCGTAAGAGATGAACGATGAGGACGAAAAACCATTTCAAAAAAGGATAATGACATAATGCAAGCTGGTGTGCTTCCTGGTCGCGACGGCGTTGCAGATAATGCAATAGTATATTACCTACGTGATGACGTAAGCAATATGGCGGTCGATGGAACAGCAAGCGTGGCTTCAGAGGAAAGGGTATCCGCTTCTCCACCCCTCCCCACCCAACCTCTTTTAAATGTGTCAATACAGCCACGCACATGAAAAATGATACGTTTAGGCACCTTTCTGACAAGTTCAGAAAGATTAATGATAAGCTAATGTTAACAAGTGCAAGGAAATGGAAGAAGGGGCTAAATAATCCGCTTCTAAAGGCAGGAACAAGGGCAAAATGTTTTGGATGGAGCTTCACAACTTCAGCCTCCTCCAAACTTTCACATTAGACCCCCTAAAAACTGTTAACGAGACGAGGTTCCTTTATAAATCATCCCTTCGAAAATTATTCAAAACAACTCATTTTCGATACTAATGTTTTTACTTTCTCTACCACGTATAAATTACAGAAGGTAAGTATTCGATATCGAAGTTACGCCGGAAATGCGCATTTTGAACCTCCTGGATATATATAAACATTTTTATAAAAACGCGCACGCGCGCGCGTGTGCGTCTGTGCGTAGGTGCGTGCATGCGTGCTCAAGAATAAGAAAATATTCCCAATTCAAACTACGCTTTAAATGGAACGTTTTTACAAAAAGTTTCATTTTCTCAATAATGGCTTTAAATATATGGATTGAAATTCCGTATAATTAAGATAATTTCATGATACATAAAATGTACATCTTGAAGTTTCGCGAGAATAACCTGTGAAGTTCACTTCATTCGGAAGGATTTTTTATACGTTTGTAAAACAGGTAAATATTGCAAGAACGAGAAAGTGGATGAAAAATAAAAGATAGTGGGTAGAGAAGACGCCTCAGTGCAAACCATCGGATTCTTTTCTATGCCTGAACCTTATTAATACAAATACGTGTCTTATTCCCTTAACTTAAACTCTGTGATATTTACGAATTTTAACCTATATGTACCTATTTCTGTTTTTATAAAGAAAATTATCTCCATAGTATACAATTATTTTAGAACTTCTTTTGAAATAGCAGTAGCCAGATTCTAATGAGATATCATCCTTTAATCATTGTCATTTCTAACGTTACATAAAGCCTTATTATGACCCTAGTTTATGAACATATACGAGTATATTTATTACATAATTTTAGTCATTTGTTTTAGTTTCTATTTAAAACTATAAGCTAAACCCCAGCACAACAGCCCATTAAGGGCCAAGGCTTGCCGCCCAGCCGCTATGTCCCCCAGCTCTGCCTACTACAGGCGTCACTGGTGGGGTGCAGTACTGGAGAGTGGGACGTGGTCAGCGCCCCGAGCCCTCCCGGCCAATTATGCAGCCTTCGCGACCTGGGGCCGCTATTTCTCCATCAAGTAGCTCCTCAATTGGTCCCCCGGACCTACTGAGGCTGAGTGCCAGACCTCCCAACGGGGGGAAAAATTCCCTTGCTGGTACCGGGGATCGAACCCGGGTCCTCCGCGCTAGAGGCAAGCGCGCTACCAACTGCGCTACGCAGGCAGTCACATTATTCATTCGCAGTATTATAAAATTTAATCACAAAAAATAAACTAAATAAATAAAGACCGATAAAACACTATGCAAAAGCATTGTTCAACAACCCCAAATACGGAGTACCATGTTTTGCAATGATTTCTTGTTAATATAGCTGAAGCTCCACGTTGTCGCATTCAGGCTATCTCGTCACTATTTACAGAGAAAATCTTATTGGAAGAAAATAATAACTGTTTAAGCAACATTAATATAATGTTGTTTATTTACAGTAAGCAACAAAGCTATTAAGAAAACACAAGAAAGTCAAAACAAAAGCAAGACAAGACTGCGTTATTACTCCATAATGAATGTCGAACAGGAGATCAACGAATATAATATGAACTCGCTGTTATTTTACTATTTTGTGAGCCCGTAAAAATATAAACAATGCTATTTTGGTAATGCTCAACTATTAGGATAATCGGTGACAAAGATATAGATGGTCATATGAGCTTTCTCAAGCCTTACATAAAATTAAATAACCAATTATATGAAATGGAGGGAAATTACGAATTCTAAGTTAGAGAGCAAAGTTCAGTTTGCGAAAAGGCTATCTGTGTCAAGTTTGGTTGAAATCGGTGGAACGGTGTTGAAGCTTATAAGAAAAATACAGTGAGTTTTACATAAAAGAGTGCACAAAAAGGGTTAGTCAGTGACGAAAGGCGAGGTTAGAAAAATCTCACAACATACTCGTTGATCATGTGAATATTTGGCTCTTCCTGTCACTAAATGTGCTTTAGTACCCTCCATCTTTCAGATTGTGATACATTTTTCATCCAATTTGATCCTTTCACAGGATTATCGCAAGATAATTACACAGCTATTCCTTCCAGCCAGGGCAGCAAACAGTACATTTTCAAATTCTTGCTTCTCTTGCAACTATATTTCTCCAGTGTTTTGTATAACAAACTATTGTGGTTAGTTGCTGATTTGATTTATTTTCTAAATGTATTCCCACAAAATTAAAATAAGCTTAGACTGTACCAAGTTACACTTAAAGGAATATTTACAAACACATACCTACTAGAAAATATTATATAGATGTAGACCTAATCTCTTATATACACCGAAGTTTTTAAATTGCATGCACTACATGTCAGTAATTATTTTTCCACCATTGTCTGCTACATTATATAGTTGAAACATTTCCAGCGGCACTATACCACCCTTGAAACAAACTGCAGGAAAAGTTCTGGCAGTGTAAATTAAAAATTAATTTTCTCGTTATGAGAGCAAAAACGTAACCATCCATATATTGCAATATTTGCTGCGGTAGGTATAGCATCTGATGAAATAATACTTTTGATTCGCTGGCCGTTTCCAGTTACACCAAGGTTCGTTTCAAATGGCAATGCAGCGGAAACACAATATCTACGTGTAACAGACTTTAGCATTACGCTATTCAGAGCAGTTAGGGCTCTCAGTTATTGGATATTGCAGGTAATTTTGGCGCATGACATAAATACTCGGCAAAATCAGAGCAGGATAATCGCCTCGTATCTGCTGTATTATTGGGTGGGATGAAGCGATCACAACTTGACTGGTGCGTCATTTTCGATGATGAGTGATGACACGGAATGTTAGGCCTTATTTCCAAATTTCAGAACTGATTTATTTGGAAAGGCAGGTTCTCCACCACAAGATCATAATGGTACTAACATCAAAAGTTTTTACCTTTTACTGAAAGCATATTTACTTCCACAGTGTATTCTGATAACAGATTTGGAAAGAGAAACGTTTCTACATTAAACTATCTACCAATCAGTAAAATAGAATTAAAACAGAAATAAAAACATTGCGTTTCTTCAACTTAAATAAAAGATTTTGTGTGCGCGCGCGGGTAATAATGTGTGTGTGTGTGTGTGTGTGTGTGTGTGTGTGTGTGTGTGTGTGTGTGTGTGTGTGTGTGTGTGTGAATAGCATAACTCAAACACGAGAAGTAGGATAAATACCAAATTTGGTATTTCGTTTGAAATTCCCAAGATGCAACACAAAGATTTTTTTAAGAAAATAGTTCCTGTTCCTACCTGCTGGAATATTTTTCAGACTTTTTGATTTTCTTATGACTGGCTGTAACTTTTTTTTTTTTTTTATTAAAATTCAATATATTTAGCATAAGTATATGACAAGTTAAACGACTACCTTAAGATTTCCAAGTCCTTTTTCCTTCAGAAGGAAGTTTGAATAATTTTGAATAACTGGTACACGGTAACAGAGACAACAAAATTTACACAACAAATGTAGCGTCTATTTTTTGTTATAAATTTTACTTTTATTTAAATAGGGATAGTAATCGTTGATATATAAAATTGAAACTCGCATTTCGAACTCTCGTTACTGCCTACTGATTTCCCCAACAATACTATAGATGGCAGTGGCAGCACCTTTGAGTCAAAGTTACCGCTTCTTTAGCCTGGAACGTTGTCGATTGAACATGTTCGTACTTAGAGATGTCGAAGGGTTTGTCGCAGCCTTAGGATAACACTGGATGACTTGAACAGTGTTAACTATTGAATTTATTTCATATTTTATATCTATTTCATGAAATACTGAGGTATGTGACAGTAATAGGTGCAGAATTTTTGCTTGTGAAAAATAAATAACATTAAAATGTGAAAAATGACGCGATTTCAAAATGACATAACAATCTAGTTCACACACGCACTGTCACAGGAGTGTACCTTTCGGGAATAAATTCCCACCATTGTGTAACTGACCAATTGTTAAGTAAGCCATTTATAAACTTTCGTTCACCAAAGACAGTAAAATTATTAGTGATGGACAATCACGGCAGAACTTGAAAGCAACAGCACAAAGTCGTGTGTAGTCATTTTAATAAAACACATATGAAAGGTACCTTTGGCTTTGTGGAAGTAAGGCATTTAATAAACATTTCTGTCGGTATTTATTATTTTCTCACGAAAAAACGTACTTATGTAGAATGACAGTGGTTGCAGAGTGTTTACACATACAGTAAACGGCATAACGAAGACAAATCACTTTGCTCCTCCATCATGTGCATAGAAATACACGTTTTGAGATCTCCGCAGTATGATAAACATCTTTAGAAAAAGGTCCGTGTGTCTGTTTGTGAACAGCATAGTTCAATGTCTTCCAATGTCTTCCATGGATGTAAGAGAATTCCCTCACCCCATACTACCATTTACCTGAAAAATCTTTAGAAAAGTACAATTTTCACAAAAACGGCTCAAACGATTTTTATTAAAATAACAAATGTTTAAGGTATTTCATGACGAATGAAACGTATTTACACCTCAAATTTTGTGGTAATAGTCTGAAGGTTTCATTCTGGATAACATTTGCATACTTGAGACACAGAAATACAAAATCTTACTACAAAAAACATGTAGATGTTGAAGCATACAATTTACGAAAAATAAAAATGTTCGTTTTCTTACTTTTGGTTTAAATTTTCCAAAAATTATGCTTTTCTCAAATAAGAAGACATTCGTAATGCATAGTAATGCATAGTGCTTGGAATTTCAAAGCTTTCACTAGCTACTAGTTCTTAAAGAGTGAATTATCCCTTAAGTCTACTGTATTATTCTTCTCCAATTGTACAAATAAAATATGTAACAAAACCATTTATACAAATCTTTATCACCATTGATATGAAGAAGATAAAATAATGTTTATAGGAATAATTCTTGAAGGTCATGTGAGTGCAGCACATCAGCCTTTTTTAATCAGTTACATCCTCTTACCAATAAACTAGAAATCGTCAAGACTGGTGGGGACGAACACCAAGAGATTTGCTGCGTTAAAATGCAATGCACTTATTTCAGCTTAGTTTGAAATTCTGCAAGGACATGGCGACTGCTCTGGTGTAGCTTTTCTGTCACTGTGCCTCGGACAGATGAGTTTAGTTGCTCTGACGCCACACTGTACCATCTGCTTCAGAAACTTTCTTATAGATGGCCTTTGTCACCTTACAGAGCCATTTCCTTTATTACTGTTGAATTAAACCAATGTGAACCTTAGGGATCTGAAACTGGAAGTAGTTCTGTAGATGTTCAAGTAATTACTGTGTCGACCTCAGCTGAGTAACCTCTTTCCTGTATCACTTGTTTTTACTTCCTCTAGTACTGCTTACTCTACATAGAGCAAATACAATTAGTCTACTCAACTAAAGATTAGATACCGAGAAACTAATGTTTTGAGACACCCGAAATAAAAAAATAATAAAAAAAATAGGAGACAGCTATTTTAGAAAACGTCTGTGTGGTTCTGCTCCTGAGCAGCATATCTCAGAAATGAAAATCATTTAAGTTTACCGTCTTACAAGCACAGGATACAAAACTTCTCAAAAAGAAAGAAAGAAAGAAAGAAAGAAAGAAAGAAAGAAAGAAAAAAAGAAAGAAAGAAAGAAAGAAAGAAAGAAAGAAAGAAACAAACAAACAAACAAACAAACAAACAAACAAACGAAATCAAATCCCCCAATTGCAAAATATCCTTTGAGACTGTTTCCATTCTAAACCCTCATACAAAATGTAAAATTTAGAGGCTTTGGAAGTCTATTCACTTATGTTAATAATATAAACAGCAACGGTTTGCAGAGTTGACAAGAATAGTTTTATCTGAAGTGATTCACATAGTTATTTACTGGATTAATTGACTGAATTGTGAAACAATGCTAAAATAATGTCCTTCACAAGTTCTATATGTGAGTAGAACTATGCAAATATATCCTGAAGTATACATTTCCCTGTTTCGCCAAGGTCTGTTGAGGTTTCTCATCCTCCCGGCTAGCTAATTATTAGAAATCATCGGACATACCAAAATGGGTAAACTAATTTAATTTAGAGGAAACTTTGGAGGAGCATATACTTTTGGAATATTGATCGAAATTCACTACATGCCCCGGATGGCACCATAAAATATTACTGCCCACGCACATACATAGAGTAAGACCCGTCGCACCTTTACATGACTTGTTAATTTTCTCAAAAGCCGCTCTATCTAGTTTGACTGAATTACCCCGTGCTTAATTTATTTTCATGAAAAATGAAATGCTTAGCCAGAATTTTCTGGCAATGGCCTTTTAAGTCATCTTCATTATGAATACTTTTGCGTAACTGCTAAACCACTGTATACAAAAACGAACTATGTAAATAGTGTAGATCACTTTAAATTACACAATTTTCTCAACTACATTTTTGTGTATTTAATTATTTCTGAGTTACTCCTTGTTATTGGTTTGAATTTTCAAATGAAAAGGCGATATTCGTTTCTTTTCTTCTCCTAGTCATGAAAAGAGAATAGAATTTCAAAACCATAGATAGCTACCAACTCTAAAAGGTTTTGACTATCACTTATTGTATTCCCAAATTCAAAAATATGCAATAAAACCATTTATCTCGATTAACATGGTGATATGAGAATAAGCGTTTGTCACAATAATTTATACAAGAGTGAATACAGAAAATCATGAGTATAAAACATCAGATTTCTCCTCTATTTCTTTTATACGTTGAGTTTGGGTGGTAGAAATATCCAATCCGGTGTTAAAAGAGGGCAAACCGCGATAACAAAACAGAAAAGAAGCCAGTTTAATTGACTGACAAATGCAATATGAGCCCAGAATCAAGAGGGCTAACGCGGGAAAAGATAATGTATGACGTCACGACTCCGCAGTTAAAGTATTCTCCACTAGGTAGTGCTATGCACCGAAATCCGGTAAAGATCGGGGTAATTCGTAAATGCTCGATTATTTCTATGCTCTGAAAGCATGCTCTAGGGAATTGAAGCAAGCCTTTGCGAATTTTCTCCTAAAATTATTTGTTTTTGCACATTCATAATTTCCACTTCACTACGAATCTTGAAGATAGACTTTTCAGGCCAATTTAGCAACTACTAGGCAGTAATTATTCTGGGTGTTATGATACAATTCGATGTAACTTTCTGGAAACTAAAAGAGGCACAGATTCTATCGGGTGGTCTAAATCCCTCATTGGTTGATACTTTTTAATTAACATAATATGACTAAAATCTCTCGTGACTGTTTTAAGTTGTCATATGCCCTTGATATGTGCCAGAGAATAAACAGCCATCTTACCCACATTAAATGTTTTCTACCGATATTTCCTTGAAGCGGTTCAGCACTTACTATGTTAGGCAATAATTTAAACTTTTATTTAGTGTGATGTTTAAATAACAGCACATAACACCCTCTGGATATCTTAAAACTGTTCAGCAAAGAAAGTCACATGCAAAATTTCACGTTAACCACGACTGGACCCATTTTCAGATGATATACCATTAAAAGGAATACAAGTTCTCAACTGCGAATGAGAGCAGAAAAAGATGCGGTATAACAAAGTAGGATCATTCATATTTAATGTTAACTGAAAGTGTCGCACTTATATACTGATAATAATGTTGCTAGTAAGCGTCTACGCTCTCATCATCAACCAAATTTAACTACCACCATGCAGTATACTTCTTTGACACGTGCAAAAATGCGACCTCGCAAGTAACACGAAAAATATATTCCTGTGTGCACTTCACTAACACTCTTGTAACAGGATGCAACACTGAAAATACTATTTTCACTCAATTTTGCTGAACATTTCATCTGAGATTCATCTACTCATCATTCGGCTTTAAATTTAGTTAGAATACTTATTAGTTTTCAAGTTAGTGAGTTTCAAAACTTAATTTTGCTGTGCTATGCCAAATGATTCACTCGAATTAGTTTAAATTATTTTTTCTTTTAAATAATCATGTGATTTATTTGTTCATAGGTCACAGCAATGGTTAATCTATCTTACATTTCCCAAACTTTCAACCCAATAAATAATTTAAAAAACCTCTAATACAGCACTAACTGATGCTCTTAAGAAGAGGATTATTGTCGAATTACTGAACATTAAAAAACTTTACATTAGTTTTTGTTTGAAAAAATATATCTTACTTATAATTGTAAAGCTCTAAGTTTAGATATTCTTTTTGTTTTAAAAACAAATACGTCAAAAGTCTTTTAGTATGAAAATTTGACATTCAAGATTGTATATTCAAAAGAACATTTCAAAATAACTAAATGAAAATGTCATTGTGTGGAGCGTTTTTAACGAACAAGAACGGCAGGAAAAAATATAAAAGAGAACTTAATTTTCAAAATGAAAATAATTTTCACTCCAGATTTACGGGAAATACACAATATCAAAATTTAAAATCAATTTGGAAATATAGCTTTTGACGCCGAGATTTGGACGAAGGGATGATGCATTCTCATAAACCGACAGATTTCATTGTCATTTTACTGACAGAAAAAGTCAGTATTATTTTGACTGCAAAAGACACTATCAATGAAGCAAAGTTTGGGTTTCCCGATGTTGCTCCTACAGGCCAATTAAAGTCTAAACGGCGCCTAAAGATCCTGACACCAACACGGGGGCCTGCAGATTGCTGATGATGAGAGTTTATCACTGTTTTCGTCGTAAGATGCGGGTAACCTCACAAAACCAGCTCACGTACTATGTTCGTTTAACATCATCTTAACAAATTTACTGTGTGCATTAGCTCTTAATGCGCCGGGCCATGCCTTGCATGTATCCACTCCGTTCGCCGCCTCTTGCCCTTAATTTATGAAGCTGTCATTATGACGCCTTGTTAGAACAGCTGAATCATGCTCCTCTGCTACGAAATTAAATGATTTTTGATTTCAGCTATTTGTCTTTTGCGTGCGAAGATAAATTTGGTTCTATATTTGGACAACCTTCATTCTCCAAGCCGAAGATCGCACAGTAAACTCGGGGAAAGCACGCAGATGAAAATATATTACCTCCTCTTATCTTCTTTTATATGTCTTATCTTTAACATTAATTCAACACTTTGTTGATTTTTAATTATTTTATTTTTGAAGAATACGCTCTGTCCGTAGTTTTTATTTTTAATTACGTCTACGATATTTGTTTTAAGTGGATGGATCTCCTCAAAACATTACCTTTACTGTTCCACTGTCAGGTATAAAACGGTTCGTAAGTAGTTTTAAATGTGCAGACGTAAGGGCAGCGCAACGCTAGTTATTCTACTGTACCGAACACATCCAAATCTTGCATATATTTTTTAAAATAAATATCATTAAATCCTATTTTGTGTATTATATATGACAGAGTGCATGAATCTGTGCTTAGATTTGTAAAGCAATGAGAGAAATTTTATTGAAAGTTAACAGAGATGGATCATGCAAGAATATGAATCATGACTACCACGATCCAAACGGATAAAGTGACCCAAAATGTTTCTTTTAATAATAAGGGATAATCCCGGGGAAGAACCTAACCAAGTCGAACTCCAAACACACGCTGATTTTGTTTAGTCACTATTGGAAGACAACCTCGAGCTCGGGTGCCACAATTATGTATGACGAGAAATATACGGTTATATTTATTTGAGGAACTAAAAATATAAGTGCATTGCACAAAACATCTGAGCAAAAACGTTCGTTATACAAACAGCTCGTTATAAAATTTCACCTTAAAAAGTCAGAGAGAATCGTACACTTCACTGGGAGCTGAGATTTTTCTGAAGTTAAAACAGCTTTTTCAAATACGCACAATGCTTTAGTAACAACACACAAGGCAAATTAGCAGCATCTTTACAGAAATAGCCACCGCAAGGTCACGCTGGGACACCAGGGGATAGAAAGATATCCTCCTCCAGTGGGAGGAGGAGGAGGAGGAGAAGGAGAGGAAGATGAGGAAACAGAACAGCAAAGAATTAGAGGGAGCACGTCCGTACCTGAGGTTAGTTATGTGGAATGGCACAGGGCGGCGCGCGCATCGATCCGCGAACCGCGGGCCCCAGGTTTACGATGCGGGACGCCATGTTCTTACCAATAGCAAAGTTGTGACCCCAGGCACCGGCAAGCAATCCCGCCACAAACATCTATTGAGCACTGGAAGATCAATAGGTGTCACGTTTCTATGGTCAGCGCTTCTTTACCCTCAAGAGAAACCCTTTGCCGGGGTAAAACATGTATTCCACTGCCTGTGTTAAATTACGTATTTTTGGAAACCTCAGAAATTTATAGTTAATTAAATTAAATAATCAATAGAATAGTCGTTGTTCAAACACAAGTTTTGTTATTTATTTCTCTAAAATATGCGAAAATTTTGCACACGTCAAAGCTTTGCTAATACCGCAATAACTGAAATTTGAATTACTTTAAATTTCGATAACTATCGATGCGGGTTGATCGACTATTCAGCACAAACCCCTTCCACCCCCACTATACCCCGCCCACTTCCTGGAAGCTCCTCCCACTCGTCACCAACTACACCACCCACCAACCCTGTACACCCTCCACTAACCACCACCACTATGATCATCATCGCCGTCCTTCTAATTTTAGTCAACACTGTCACACGTTTGAGACAATTCCAGAAGCTCCATGCCGGCAGACAGGCAAGCCACATGCACATACACACACGCACGGACGCACACACACATACACACACAGCACCGGCTTCGTTTCACAAGAAACGTGATCGATAGCGAGAGTTATCGAGAGAGTTCAACACTTACGTTTTGCTGGTTGCAGAAGTGTGCAGGAGCCGATAGCAGACGGGGTTGTGTTCGGGTTAGGGAAGCGAGGAGCGCCAGCAGAGAGACTGGTTGCTCGGTGGCGCCAGGTCCGGGGAAAGCACAGTGCTAGCGCCGTGCGCATGCGCTCTTCCACGTGACTTGCGCCGCGACGCCGTACCGGCCCGTACACTGCCTGCTCCTACCTTATTTATTGTTATTTACTTGTTTTTATCGGGGAGGGAGGCAGGGAGGCAAGTCTTCTGCATCATCGTTGGGACATTTTTATCTCGTTCTGTCGGAATGCGATAGCATCGATTTATCCGATATGTGCATGCATTCCGAAACCTACATCTTGTGCGGCAATCAGTGCTACGCTTATGTCAGCGATCCAGGTGCTGATAAAACGGAAGGGGGTCATATGTATGTTGAGCGAGGAAACACAAGAGAAGGAACAAAATACATACGAATAAAGCAATGTTGAATATACTCACAGAGAGATAATTAGTGCGAAAAAGATTTGTGTTTCTCGGGCAACTGATATTCATTTATTTTACTTTATTGTTTATGACAAATGAAATAACCTTTTCACCATAATCCTTTGTTTTCTTTTCTCGAAGTTCCACTGTAGCTTAAAGGTAATTTCCCTTTTCTTGTATATATTTCCATCTCTAGGAAAATAATTCTAGTTTCCAGGGATTTTTTGGCTCCTTTAAAAACAGGATGTTCCAAATGTACAGATTTACAATATGGTTGGGACATTGTTTATGTGCTATAGACTAGTTGGTAAGACAGTGAACTTAGTTATTGTTATATTTCTTTTTCTAATTCTATTGTTCCATAGTATTCTTGATTTGCGTACAGCTATTTACCTTAGTGCTTTGTGGGTTAATGCAATTCGGTACAATCAAACGTTTACCTATTGTTTCGCCTTATTTCGCGTGTGCTTTATTTCCTTTTACGTATAGTAAGCAGATGAAGTATTGCATCCCGCTCAAAAATTTCATGTTTAGATTTCACCGAAAATATATTTTGTGAGGTCCCTTAACTAACAAAAAAGCACTCTTTAAGAAAAAGGTTCATATGTGCACCTGTGTCTGTGAAAAGATTACTCAAAAACGAGAACTCGGTTAAAAACCAGACCAAGTAAATGAGCTTAGAATATTCCTAGGATCGACACAAATGCCCTAAAGAAAAAACTACCCACACCAAACTATTATTAAAATGGAACATTTTCCGACAATTTTGGTGTCGAGCTATTTTGATTGAAATAACATATCTTTAAGATATTTTCATGACTAATTCAATGTATTCAAATACTGAATTTTCAGAGAATAGCTTTTGAAGACCTACTCATTCTGAATAACTTTTCCACAAAAGTTAAAACGTAAGAGATAGACAAAATCTCACTACACGAAAGTTTAGTTCCATTTCCAATACCTTTTTCTTTCTTTTTGTAGGGTTAACCTGAGATATTCTTTGTTATTGGTTTGCAAAATACATATACTTTGCTCAAATAAGAGATGCTACTGGTTATACTTTTCTCAAATAGGAAGTTATTGGATTTCTGACTTCTAGTCGTGCTAAAGAAAGCAAAGCCATCACATGGCAACCAGCTCTTAAATGATTTGACTATCGCTTAAGCCTATTACATTTCCCTGTTCCCATTGTATCAACAAAAAGTACATGATAAAACTATTGCTACAAATATTTATCTCGATTAAGCATTTGTAAGAATGTACATAATTTGTACAATAATAAGTACAGTAAATCACGTGAGTACATCAATCAGATTTTGCTTCTATTTATTTTTATTCGTTGGCTGGAGTTTGAGTGAAAAACTATCCCATCTGGTATTAAACCAAGGGGAAATCGTAAAAACAAAATAGACAACCAACCAGTTTAATTGGTAGTACATGCAATATTAGCCAGAACAAAGAGACCTACTGCAGAGGAGCTATTTCGTGGGCAAATATAATGCGTGACTTCACGATTCCGTAGTTCAAGTATTTCACGTCAGATAGCGCTACTCTATTTCTGATGCACCTACAAGGAAATGTGTAATAAAACAACTTTTGCAAATGTCTATCTCGATTAACATGAAATAGCCAGAGAATACCTAAGCGTTTGCACAACAGTGAATAGCTGAGCTGTGAGAGCAACCAATCAGGTTATCATTTTATTTTAATGTTCTTTCAATTTTTGCTCTTGATTTTATTGCATCGAAGTCCTGAGTAATTACCATAACACTTCAGATCCGTAGTCGGTCTGGGTGGCTCAGTTGGTTAGACGCTGGCCTACTGACCCCAAGATCGCGGGTTCAAACCCGGCAGAGACCGATGGTTTTTAAGGTGTTTAAAAACGACGCTCCGCGTCAGTATATTTACTGACATGTAAAAGAACTCCTGCGGGACAAAATTGCGGCACACCGGCGATGCTGATGTGGTCCTAGCAATTGGGAGCGTCGTTAAACAAGAAAATAAAACTTTCAATCCGTAGAACTTTACGATTGTTGACTGCGTACTTAAATGCAATACATTTGTTTACTTCAGCGGTGCTCAACCGAAGGAAGTTAGGGGAGGGTGAAATCACCTCCTTCCAAACGCTGGGATAGAATACACATTTATCCGTGGTTATTTAGTTCCATTCGCGGCACTGTGCCGTCATTCTTATGCACTGGAAATCAAAGGCACTTTTAATGTTGTTCATTTTTTTATATGTTTGTTCGCAGATATAAGTGGAGCCAAACACTGCCACTAAACTAGATGCAAAGAAATGTCTCCAACACTCACAGCAAGGCAGGAACCTAAATAATTCCAACCCTTCTCTGTCAGAATTCTGCAATGCAAGTAGTTCCATTGCCTCCGTAGCGCAGTTGGTAGCGCGCTTACCTCTGACCCGGAGGACCCGGGTTCGATCCCCGGTACCAGCATGGAGATTTTATCCCCTCTGGGAAGTCTGGCACGGGGTGCATTCAGCCTCGTTAGGTTCCAGGAGAACCAATTGAGGAGCTACTTGATGGAGAAGTAGCGGCCCCAGGTCGAGAAGACCGCATAGCTGGCCGGGAGGGTTTGGGGCGCTGAACACGTCCTACGTACTGCACCTCACCAATGACGCCTGTGTTGGGCAGAGGTGGGGGACGCAGAGGCTGGGCGGTAGGCCTTGGACCTCATGGGCTGTCGCGCCGGGGTTTACAAGTAGTTTCATATGTTGTAGCTCGTGTTAAGCCTCACTACATGGAATATAGTGCAAAATAATTGAATTGTGGTTTTCAATGGTTTTTGGTTCTCATATGTGAAGAGAATGTGTGGCGCAATTCTTCATAACTTCGTTGTATTTCTCCAGGAGAATAACGTTTATCGTGAACACGGAACGTAAGCAAGGGAAATTGTATAAATCTGCAACTACCAATATTACAAATTAAGCACTCAACCTTATCATCTTCATCTCGAAAATAAAAATATTCATCCACCCATTCAATTGTATGTACTACTATACTCCGCGCCATCCGCCTCTGACTACTAGGTCTGGCTCTCGTTGCCTTGGCCAGTGGAGGGGGCAAATAACATGTTTAGGGAAAGCGAGAGTATGCTCGCTTGTTGAGCACCCTAGTTTACTTGGTTTTCCTTTTTCGAAGCAGCACGTGACAGCTTGTCATTTTATATTGTTAAAGTTTAGTAGTAACATTAACACAAACACTTGCCAACCAAAAAATACAGCAGAACCTCTTTACATTTCTACCTTCTCGTATTAAGTGTACGTATCGTATCATTCCACCCAAAAAGTCGATATCGAGATTTTAGCGGAAATGCATCCTTTGATATCCCATTAATTGAGAAGAAGTATTTAAAGAAAAAGATGCCAGTCTCTATCAGCGTTTTCTTTCGAAAGCTAGATTAATATTAGATTTTAACTTGGTTAAAAACCAAACTTAGCATTTAAGTTCAGGGTCTTCCAAAGCTGCGCCATGAAAATTTTCCAGAAAAACTCAGAACTTACACTACTCTATACACGATATTTTTTTCTCGAAAACGGTTCTAACAATTTTGAGCATAATGCCATATATTTAAAATATTTACATAAAAATAAAGTGCATTTCTTAAATTTTCAATGAATAGCACCTGTAGTCCTATTCATTCGGATAAACGTTTGTATAATTTTGCGTAATTAATGAACAAACACCTATAATAAAAATACATTTCTTTGAGACACACCACTTTGTAGACGTTAGCATTTTCCAATATATCCGGTAAAATTGGTTTCAGTTCATCAATATTAAAGACCATGTAAAGTTTAACTTCTAAGAGATATTTGGCAACGTCCATTAATATTAAGTTGTGACTGAATTCATTCAAATTAAGGTAGAAACGCATTACATTTTCACACAGTCTGTGCGACAGTAGTGAAATAATAAATAATTTATATTCATTCGTCAAGAAGTTAGATGGCTCCAAATATTTGACACAAATTCGAAACGGCTCCTTACTGACAATAATTGTATTTCACATATTTGTTACACCCATAATGTAGAATTCCTGCTTAACGTATGGCCAAAGCAGAATCTTCCACCCGGTATGATGTTTTTCCCAAAAGAGCCTTCGATTTTTCTGTTCATCATCATTCAAGGTTTGCACCCTTGGATCCATTCCGTCCCACTTTAGGTTGCGGTTGATATTTTAAAATCATATTGTAGTTTATCCTCCGTTTCTTGTATTAAAACCAGTTATAATTTATTTAGGTATAGTTTATTAATATTTACAGATGAAGTGTGAGAAACTGAGAAGAATGATTGGACAGATGTATTGAGAACTTGATATTACCGCAGTACACAATCATGACGGAGGAGCAGTGAATGTCTGCACTGTTTCACGTACCTACATTCAAGAAAACAGACCGCATTTCCTACGCGGCAGACCACTCGATTGTGTCCAACATGTTAAACCAGAGAGCGATACGTCGAAGTTTTACCGATAAAAGGAATCGACATGCAGGAGCACAATCGTAACCGCAGCGCTGTAGTGGCAATATTTGCCAACAGAGTTTACTTCGAAAATGAATGAAAGTCGACTATTCTGCAGAGAGACGTTAGGAAAGACTGCATTGTTTCTACGTGATTTTAAAGAAATTAATTATACTTCTGGCATATAAAACTACTTAACATACAAATATAGTACTACACTTTCTTTTCCACGTATCTACAGAATTGCATTCTGTCCAAGAATACAAAATCGAGATTTCACCGAAAAATATATGTTTTCAGGTCTCCTGAAGAACTTTTAGAAAAAGGTGTGTATTTGTGCGTGTGTCTGCAAACAGCATAACTCATAGACGAAAAGTTGGTTAAATACCTACCTTCTTTTTCTTCTTCAATACGGCTTAGGACATTTAGCCTGTTCCGGCTCCAAAATACTTGTTCCTTTCACGTTTTCCTCGGTCGTCCTACCACCGTCCTTGTGGTTGATAGTTATTTGCTGTTTTGGGAATTTTATTTTCCTCCATTCTATTTAAGTGATGTTTTCAATTGTTTCTGTATTCTATTATTGCTTTGTTTCATTCTTTTACTTTTAATTGTTGTCGTATTTGATTGCTTTGTTTTTTGTCTAGTCTTGTATATCCAGCTATGGCTAAAGAATTTCGCTTTGCTCTTCTAGATTTCTTTTATGCTGTGGAATCGTTATCCATGTTTCTGGGCCGTATGTTAAAATTGGGACAGACATTTTTTCTTTAATGTTCCATTTACATGTCGCTTTTAACATTGAAGGTCGTGTCGGTGGCTTATGAACTTTGAGTTAAAGGGAGAGCCATTGTTTTATTACTGAATCGTTTCTTGCTTTATTCTATAACATTCTTTTTAATGTATCTGTTATGTAGCTGAATTTAATTTTTTTTTCCAATATAGGTATACTTCTGTAATACCGAACTTCGTATTTAATTTCAGCATCTGTCATGGGTGGGTAAGAAGATTTTAAAGAAAATTCTACTCCAGACTACCGTTTACATGGAAAATGTTTGCAAATTTTTGGTTTTATCAAAAATGCGTTTAGTGCTTTTTATTAAAATACCACAGGTTTACGATATTTTCATGACAAATGAAATGTATATCTTGACTCTTCTGGGGATGCCCTCAGAAGTCCTCTTCATCCTGAATCACTTTTGCACAACTCAGAAATGACGGTTCCTTTATCTTATTTATAGTAGCTGTCTTTAAAACAGCCATATATCTTAGGAGATCCAGGCAAGTTCACTCCTGCCAACCCTTTAATTGACCTTGATCATATTCAAGGAGATAGACAAAATCTTATGCACAGAAATGTAGATCTCGTTAAAACACTCAATTTGTCAAATACATTTTAGTTATTTGAATGTTCCAATGCGTACACTGCTCTTAAATAGGTCGTTATTTTGTTTCTTGTATATGCAAAGAGAATAGAATTTCAAAGTCATCACATAGCGATCAGCTTTATAAAATTTTACTATCACTTAAAAGCCACGTATTGTCACATTTTCGGCTGCGCCGTAGCCGAGTGGTTAGACCGTTCACTTCTCACCAAAGCAGCCCGGGTTCGATTCCAGACAACTGCATGTGGGATTTGTGGTGGATGAAGCGGCGCTGGGGCGGGTTTCCTTCGGGCTCTCCGGTTTCCCCCGCTAACTCATTCCACCGGTTCTCCATCTTCATTCCATGTATCATCAGTGTCACCACTTGCGGTACCGTATATAGTAAAAGCGGGCGTTAAACATTACATACAAACAAACCCACATTTCTCTTGTATCTACATGAAAATTAGGAACTGCAAATGTTTATCTCATCGTTGTACAAGAGTGGAGAAAGTCATGTGAGATCAGATCAGATTTCTTTTCCTATCGCATTCGTATTGCTTTGAAATCTGAAGCAAATTATATTATCTTTAGCAAGCTGCCTAGGAGTTATTTGTGTATGAAAGAGGGCATTTAAAGTTGAGGGCCTGTAGGTTGTAATTCTAAGAAGTTAGTCATTCTTTCCTAATGTATATTAGCAGCACAAGCTAATATTACGTAGCAGATTTCGAATATTGTTTTTATGAGGACATTATGAGTAAGGTATTACATGACCGAGTTAGCAGCCTAATACGTAAGGCCCAGAGCAAATCGAATTATCGAACCTTAAGAAGACATAGGAGAACCAATTTCAATAGACAAAACACTGTGGATTTTTGAGTGGGGATCTATGATAATGTTTTAATGCAACTATCAGTAGGAAATAAAGTAAATAAAGTACGGCTAAGAAGTGTTAGATGAGAAGTTCAGCAAGTGGTGGAATATCGCTTAGATTCTCCGGTAGTCCACAATTGGGTGAAAGGAAATTCCAGGTGACTGCCGAACCTCTGACTATTGCGGGAATGCAAGTAAGACGTGACTGCACATTTGGTGTTAGTCTTAGTTCGAGTAGTTGTGTTTGTTATTACTGGCTTGTTTGGGACTTATCAAGGCTGCCTGTGTTTTGTCTGTGACTGTAACAGAGCTAGGTGATACGGAACTGCGCTTGGCGGCGGCGGACGTCTTCATTTTCTGTTGTATTTCTCGGAGGCGCTTGCACCGTGAGCCACAAGGCGGTGGATCAGGTGAAGGAGTTCCACTTGTGCTTCTTTGATAGCTGAATACAGTTGCAGGAGTGTGTCTGTGGCGCTGGAGAAGGGGACGTTCCCGCTCTGCAGGTGCATGGGTTCGGGTAGTTCAGCAGTTCTACTGAGATTGTGGTGGCACCCCTTGTGGAGCCACTACCCCGTAAAGTGTCCTAGGCCGCTGCAGGTAGCGCAGGAGGAAATGGTCATGCCCGATGCAGTGAATTGTGAGACATTCTGCAGCACAGTAATGGCAGCGTGCGATGTGTCCATAGCAGAAACACCGACGGCAGGACATTGAGCGCCTTTGGTTGAGCTAAATTAAGAGAATTTTTCCAAAGAGAGGCAGAGCGATGTCTTATGTGGCAGTGTAATAGGCCCTGTCTAAGACGACGAGTCGCATTAGTAAAGTAGAGCCACATGGAGAGAGAATTCGAGAGGCCTTCGCGACTAATTACCATCGCTTCTGTGCCTGCTTCGGAAGATGTTGGTACACTCTTCTACAGTCTTCCCCTTTTCTTCTTCTTCTTCTTCTTCTTCTTCTTCTTCTTCTTCTTCTTCTTCTTCTTCTTCTTCTTCTTCTTCTTCTTCTTCTTCTTCTTCTTCTTCTTCTTCTCCTTCTTCCTCCTTTTCTAGCCTTCACAATACCCATCTTTTCCTAGGTCTTTCCATATCTTTCCTTCCTTTAGCTACACAGTCTATTACTTGTCTAACCATTCTTTCTGTTCCCATTCTTCCTGCATGCTCCTCCACCTCGTTTTCTCTTCCTCTATTATTTCATCCATACTATGTATATATGTTTAATTCCTTCCTTATTTCCGAATTCTTTATTTTGTCTTTCGGAGTACATCCTTTTGCTCTCCTTAGGCATTTCATTTCTGTGGACTTCCATGTTCCTTGGATATTGTCCAGATCTCACTTCTGTATTGATATTGTCATTACTTTATGGAATTTTACTATCTTTCCTGGTTTTGTTTGCTAATGTTCTATTTATCGTAGCACATATCGCTTGAAACTTATTTAGCTTATTGGAGAAGGCATTATCATATTCATAACTTAGACCTCATCCTAGTAAGTGAAAGTAAGAAAACCAATACATTCTAAAATAGTACTAGATGGGAAACTAATAGAACAGGTATTTTCCTTTAAAGGCCATAACTTTGGTTTTACTTTCTGATATTTTCAGGTTACATATGTAACTACTTTGCTTTCTAAATCCAAATAATGTAGAGCAATTTGTAAATCAACTTCGTCTTTTGTGTAATTATTTGGTCATCGGCAAATACTGCTGTGTTTAAATATGTATTTTATGCGTCAATTTTACCCCTAAGTTAACCACTTGCTTCCACTGTCCATCAATGTCGCCAATATGTATGCTAAATAAAGTGGCTGAAAGACTACACCCTTGTCTTACTCCTTTATTTATTTGTTCTTGGTCCTATTCTCTTTGCCTGTATAAAGTTTCATTATTTAAGTATAGGCATTTTATTGTATTAAATGTTTAGGGTAGCCTCGTCTTTCCATTACACTCTACAGCAACGGTGATCAACTGCAGGCAGGTAAGGGGAGGTTAAAAGTCACCTCCTTCCACCCACTGGAACAGATTGATGCATTTATCCGTGGTCACTGACTTCCAGTGGCGCCACTGTACCTCTTATGTACAGGAAATCAAAGGCGTACACATTCTTATTCTATTCCTGATTAACCCACGATGTTTCCGAGGATTATTTTTTGGTACGATTTACGTTTCACTTCAATATTCATCTTTCCATTCAATTGCATGTAACACTACTCCGTACCATCCACCTCTAATTAGCACGTATGGAATAGTAGTTTGTGTGAAGAGCATATCCAACACTTTTGTACTGATGCATAAGCTATTATTGTAAAACGCTACATTAGCGAGAGAGTCATATGGAGATGTTCTTCATTGCTCCTAGCCTTGGTCAGTGGTGAGGGGAAATAACATATGTAGGGGAAGCGAGGTGCGCTACACTGTTGAGAAACCCTACTCTACAGCATATACCTTCCCTTCTTCAAAAACAGTAAAAAGAACTGCCACATCACTCTTTCACAGTGTCATACTAATGTGTTCGTATCCTATAAATAAATCCCTGCAAACAAATTCTCCTAATCCATGGTATAAAAATTAATGATGTAAAGCAAAACTTGTGACAATGAACTTCTAAGTTTGAAAATAACGCTCAAATAGCTCAAGTTTGTTAGTAAAGTTTAAAAGCCATGACGATGTTTTCTATAATGTGCAAAGGTAACAGGGTCAAATATACTATAACATAAATCAGCTTTGTTAAAACTCCATAATATTTAACGTTTGTGCAGCGAAACAACTACAATACAGCGTCATGAGTTGTTACTAAAAAAAGGGGTAGTAGTTTGCGTGAAGAGCATGTCCAACACTGTTGTACTGATGCATATGCTATTATTGTGAAAGCCTGCATTAGCGAGAGAGTCATATGGAGACGTTCTTCATTGCTCTTGAGTAGAGTTTCTGACGCTTTTAGCTTGTATTGCTTATTCAAATAGCGAGCATGTGCGTAGTTGCAAGTTCAGAGAGGACAGTGTTCAGAAAGATAGTAGATTTAAACAGGTACATCACGATGAATGCACTTACACACATATCTGGTTTACGTATACAATATAGACAGTATTACAAATGGCGCCAGGAGTGATGTTTGGCGCATCATACACAGGAAAGTGCTACATAAATGTAACTTTAGTATTGTCCTTATTGTTACGTTCAAGAGTTCTGCTGCAGGATTGCTGAGGAACATTTGTGCAATTTATATTTGATAACAGCGGCTGTACTATAAATAGAAAGTATATCTCTAAAATGAAAATAGTCTTCCTTAAAAAAATAAACATTGTGGAAGAGAAGGCATTAAAGGTACTCTTATTTCCTCTGGACAAAGAAAAATATATTGTCTCATTAACAAAATATAGGTTTTAATAAATCTACATTTATTATATTTATACTGAAAATATGAGCCACCTTTCAGCAAGAGCATTAGTGTTTGGATTTTGATCCGAAGAATGTGATGATATCTGCACTTCCAGAGCGACAGTGTTTCCAAAATTACTTTCACGCACGAAATAAAACATGGATAAAAAAAAAGGGTACGAGTAAATAATCTAGGGACTCAGCAAGAGTAACTTGAGGTTCTCGGTTCGATTTCCGTCGAACAGTCTGAACTAGGATCCCCTGCTTAGCAGGCGCATGCTGGAGTGGTTTCTCGTTTACAAACACTTCCGTTGCATCATTCTTCTCTCATTTTGTTTCATTCTCATATTTTAGATGTGGTTCCAAGTTTCGTGGAGTATGGTGGTGCCGAACAGATGGCGCGGATGCTTGCTCAAAGGAAATAATACTCCCAGTGGACACTAGAGGCTGCTTGATCGTTCATTGACCCTCTATGTAGCTCCAGCAGCGAGAGGTGTCTTCCGCGCGTCTCTGTAGCTGTCTGCCTGCGGCCTGTATCTCCTTCACTTCATCCTTTCCTCCTGTCGTGTGGTAAGTACAATATATCTAGGTCTAGAGTGCGAGGTGTCACCCTCCGTTGTGTAACCTACAATCCTGTAAGTAATATAAAGGTAGAAACTCACAATCGGACCTATTAGCTAGATGTGATAGGAGCTCAATTCCTCGTCATTCTGGTTACTGAGGCGATATGATCCTGCATCCTTCTGCTCCAACATATTTTGATTTATTAATGCACCAAAACTTCATAAATTCGTTATAGGTGTTGAAAACAAAGGCTTCACGTTCGTTCGCAACAAGCTCCCGGTGAATTGCACTTTCAAGATAACCATACTTTGGGATGTACAGATTTTGTTTAACGATGATTGGCAGGCTGACGGGAGTCATCACTATTTCGAGGTGTCAAGGCTGCGGTAACATACCCATTTTTCATCATATGTGACAACTCTCCTGATAAATCTATCATCCATAGGATTAGTGATAAGCCGTCGACAGATATCCATTCCGCCTATTCAGGAGTCAGTTCATGCGGTACAAATCCACACCTTCTATATGATTTTGTGAGTGTATTAATGTGACGATAGGTGCTATCTTTAGAGGTCCTGTTGATAGCTTTGTGACTTCTCTTCTACAGCGCTGGGTGTAGGTATTTTCCATATGCCGTATCTTATTTCTTCTAAAACACGTCATGAAATAGCCTCTGTGCTACACAATCATTAATCATATACTCTCACTCTATTTAACATATTCAGCAAACGTCACAATGTGCCCAATAATTTGCTAATCAAAGTAAACTATTAAAATCTACTACAAATCGAACATAAACACGACTTATTAGGTAATTTGGTATTACTTAGGCTAAAGATTACTTTAAGAATAACGATTAAACATACTACTTATCTAGTTAAACAACTGCTGATCTCCACAGTTTGAGCAATTAATTGCCAAAAAATCCCCGGTTACCGTAATACATTTACAGAAGTGAAATACAGATTACGGAGGCTTGGAAACGTTTTGAGGTTTATTATTCAGACAATTGATTACCATTAATAGTAACTCCAGCCCATATAAGGTCAATTATACAGAATACAGATATCCAATAGACATTTATAAAAAATTAAAGCTGTTCTTTGATTACTTTTCTAAAAGTATTTATAAATTTAACTCAATGCATATAAATATAACTATCAAGCGTTTACTGTACATGAAAACTCAAAGCAATGGTAGTTGTTGCACTTTTTACAATACTCTCCAAAAGGTTTCACTAGAATTGTTACGCCAGACGCATGATACACAAAGAAATTGTTAAAAAGTAATGAACCTATAAAGTACACCTGAAAATTGACCTTTAAATCTTGCTTTCAAAATCTTCTACTTTGGTTTTAAAACCGAATAAAATGTTAATTTTTTTTATCCAAATTACTTAAACTTTACTCAATGCTTCATAATCGCAAATTCTTTTCTGGTAAATATTTTTAAAACTCAGCTTATTGGAATAGATGTTCTACCTCTTAAGTGATAGTCAATCGATGATTTACGATCAGAAAATAACTATCTTTTCATACAGAAAATCAGAATTATTTTAGCAAAGCCATTAACTACCGGCTAAGAAGGAATTCCGCGGCAGTCGGGGATAGCATCGCAAGGCACGAGGGCTGCAGGGGGTGAGAGGGAGACGAAGCTCAATAAATGCAGTACTTTTCGAAATAATGCATGATGATTACGTGAAGCACAGTTGGAAAAGCTGACATCATTAATATCTTTCCTACAGCTGATGTTTTGAAAGAACTGCTTTTGTACGCGAAATGCAGAACAGAAAATGAGCGATTGGATAAAGAAGAGTAGTTTCTTGTTTCTACAGAATTATTCAGCTAATATTAAAAGAAAAACCTAGGGAAAAAGCTAAGACTTCTATGGGGATACGATATTCCGGTTCTGCAATAAACATCCGTCTAACCTACTTAAACCACTTGAACATCAATACTTTTAGGTTATGCACTGCAGTTTAACACAAAGTAAACAGAATAGGTTTTGTAAAAAAATTGGCAATAAATGAAATTATAGATCCTAAATATAAGTAGCAAAGCGAATTTCCATAGTTTGCTTCTAAGGAGGAATATTTCATTTTAACAGCACTACGTAATTTATGCAGCACACATTTTTGCTTATTGAATTTAAAAACTTTCAATATGGTCATTAGTGTTCTTGTTTCTTTTCGCTTCTTCAATCCTTCTTTATTTTTATATGCCTTACAATTTTGTTATGGTAGAGGAAATAGGAAATTCCAACAAAACGTTCGATATCGAATGTGTGTTTTCCTTTGTTTTTTCTTTACTTTTTGTTTCCTTCCTTCTGAAAAGTTCCATGTATGTGTGTGTGTGCGTGTGTGTGTCTGTGTGTGCGCGCGCGCGCGTCTCTGCGTGTATGATTTTAATGATAGTTCTACTACGTACGACACCAGAAACGGTGGACGCTGATGATCCATGAAATTAAATTATAATTGGGAAAGAAAATTTGGAATTAAAGTTCTATACCTAAGCTTGGGTATCTCCGTCATTTGGACTGAAAGAAGAAAGAAGAAAATCTGTCAGTAGTTTGAACCAGAATTTGATGAGTCTCTGCCTTAAAGTCCTCGGGTACGCTTGACCCTTGTCCAAGTTCATATTTACAGTAATACATCGGTTTCGCAATGTTCTCGCTGTCTTCCGGTTGATGGATGCCATTGTTCTTTGTTTCTTCGTGTTTCCTTTGTGTTTATCTGCTGTATTTCACTCAACCAGGTAATGTTTCTTTCTGACGCTGTTCACTCAAATATTTGTCCTGGAATTCTTCCTTCTTTCATTATTTTTAGGTGGCCATACCAAATTAGACATTGTCTCACGTGATTCCACGTATATTTATGTTTTCTTATTCACTACGACTATATAAAACACCCTACTACCTACAAGCTTTTATTGTAAGGATGGAGCAGGAGTATTTTCATACAATTCCCACAAGCCACACTATCAGGATCTTTATTAAAATATCACATGTATGAAATAATGACATGAGGAATAAAAGTTTGGTGGTCGAATATTGTATGGCTTTGGAACGCATTCGAGATAAAGATAGAGATTGGACGTTTTTGAAATATTCCATGTTGGGAGTTTACACTTTCATTACTATGAAGTTATCCTCTGACGGAGCGCTTGAAGGCTTGCGATTTCTCTTTTTTCTTTTCCGTTTGACAAACTTGTTGCTATGGCTTCAGAATTTAACCTCGAGGTTAGTATGTATATAATCACTCCAGTATTTCTTTATGCTTTGTGTGTAATTAAGCAGTAACGACTAATTTGAAATCATTTTAAGGCATAAATGTATCAGGAATAGCATAATTACTTATATGATAAATATTTCCGATTTTATATATACGAGTAAATAAATACCAGCATTGTTATAATGTGTACACGTACATGTATATCGTATATATATGTACACACACACACACACGCCTCTAATGGGCAGAGAAAGTTATGTGAATATTTCAAATGTGCTGGCAGTAAAATGTACAAACATTGCAAATGAACTACCAAGTAAAGAAAAACGAAATAATTTAAGTTATTATAAAGACACATAATTCGTAACAACAATGGTAAAGAAGCAAATAAAGTATAAACAAGTAAATAACTTCGGTGTCTACATTCTTATAACCGGTATAGACAAACTTTGTCGTTATAGAAAGATTATTTTGAAGAACCAAGCACTTTTATAAAACCTATTATAATTATTCTGTAAGGATTAAGTTCAGAATTGCATTAATATAAAACGCTTAACTAAAATATCACAGAAAGAAACAAATATCACTGAAAAGGTGTTCTCAGAGACTAGTGTTGACAAACTAAAGCAAATATAAGATGTTTGGAGCCATTTTAGCCAAAAGATATGAAGTTAATAAATACCCTCTCTTTTGCAACATTTACAGAATACGAGACGTCGATGGCTCTTCATCACTACACCTAGCTCGAAGCCCGAGAACATCTTGAATATGTTTGTTTTCCTATTTTATGTTTACGTGAAAGGGTCTACTATTTACAACAAATGTATTGTAATAGCTGCTAAAGAGCTAAACTTTTACTTACTCAAGAACAATGAAAGAAGAAAGAGTTCAGGTTTTAAATTTTACTCATAACCAGGATGGAGTTACAAATCAAAATAGTTTTGACTAAAAGTTTTTGGTAATTTTAGAGCTGTTTTACATTTATTGCTTTCCCACATCTTATTGCCTGTACCTTTGTACCTCTACAGCAGTATTGCCTTAATGGAACACTTTAATGAATTGCTATTCGGTAGAAGTGCCAGAAAATATTCAACTACAAAATCAACATTAGAATTTCAAATATACAAAACACACTTAATCATAAGATGTATATTTTAACAGCTGTTTATATCCTTACTCCTGAACAATATTCTTGGTATTATTTGAAAGCTTTGAGCAGTTAACTGTACAAAATCACTCCCTGTGGGATCTCTGTCAATGCTAAAAACTATGAGGCTGCAGATGAGGTGATCCAGCTGTTCTGGATTCCATGATTGTAGTCGTTCGTACCTTCTCTACTATTCTACTTACACCAACTAGAGGAAAGGTTACATTACACTCAAAATTGGATAACATTTCATCGGAAATACATGCTCTGATGCTCCCTGAATTAAAATGAAAGATCTTTTAAAGAAAAGTATGTGTATGCATGTGTGTGTGTGTGTGTGTGTGTGTGTGTGTGTGTGTGTGTGTGTGTGTGTGTGTGTGTGTGTGCGCGCGCGCGCCAGGTAGCTCAATAAGAATTTTACTTAAATTACTATATATAAGTACCATGTTTAGGATATTTTCATGACAAATGAAACTGAATTAGGCTCTGAAGTCTTCTTCAATAAGAAGGGTTTTTGCATGATCATTGAACCGTAACAGATGCACACAATTTTACTACACAGAAAATATAGATCTCGCTATACATCCTTGGTGGATTTAACCTTTTCAAGATATTGTTTGATATTTCCAATACTTATACTTTTATAACATTTGATGTCGTTATTCGCTTTCGTGTCAGCAAAATTTTCGATTTCTCGAAACTTTTTTTTTTTTTTTTTTTTTGTCTGAACATAACATATAGTTCATTTCGCAGGGTTTTTTTTAATTAACGTCCTCCAACATTGTGTCATATCGGACGAATGAATGAAATGAAATGGGTGAAATGATGCTCAAATGAGCCCGAGGTCCACGGAGCCTTAAGTTACCCGACATTCGTCTTCTCAGGGTAGGGAAAACCTCGGGAAAAAACCTTACCCGGATAACTTACCCTAAGCGAGATTCGAACTCGCGACCTCTTGAACGTGAAGCAGACACGCTAACCATCACGCTACAGAGGCGGGCTCGCAGTGTTTGTTGCACTATTTCAATGCTATAACGCTTTTAACCTAAAGGCTACTTGAGTAGTCCATGTGTCAGAAAGCTGGGATTCCAATACCTTTAGTTCCTTCATGATGTTTTTAAAAACTGAGCAACTGATTAAACTAAAAGAGTCATAAATTATGACTCATAATAAATGAGGTCAGTAAAAGCAACTCGCTGTTACATCTCCTATCTTCCTTCCATTATAATTGTTGTTTTCTACGTTTCCTAATTTTGCCAGTAAGGTCATACGTACATTTGGCCTTTTTATTTCGTTGCTGTTTATTTTATCTGTAAGTTTAACCCCAGCAACATCTCTCAGCAATCTCATTTTAGATGCCTGCGTGCTGTTTTTCTTCTCTTTTTCTAAGCGACCATATTTCATTTTCATAAATTCCCAGTTGCACTGCTACTACCTTGTAGAATGTCTTCCCATGTTTTATTTCTAACTTTCTTCTTTGGTACCACACACGCTTGTCATATTTTTGCTACTATCTCCATTAGCGGCAAAAAAAAAAAAAAAAAAAAAAAAAAAAAAAAAAAAAAAAGTTTAAATCCGACACTTGTTTAGCAAAGTTATTATTAATAGCTAACTTAGTTCGCACAGTAATTTCACCCGCAAGGTCGTGAAAAGCTTTTATTTTTCTACTTTCAAACATGAACTCCTATATTTTACTGGGGATTTGACATGCTTTGTTCTCATTTCCAGTACTCAAGAGTATTCGAAAAAAATACGGATCAGACACAGCGTTTTATACATAGGTCTAGAAACAAAGTGATATTAGGAATACTAGTCTGAAAATCTGTCGCTACAATTTGGTATATGTCTATAGGTAAACTCCAGGAGAAAAGAAAAAAGATGAAAAGCTAAAGGAAATTGTATAAATCATCATCATACTTAAGTAATTTTTCTTCACGTTGTTCAACTGAAGCATGTATTAAAAGTTCAATAACTTTTATTGAATAATTATATATTTTATTATAGCACAAGAAACAATATTTGGAAGTGCTTACCATGTTTAACGCCCACTCTTATTTCACATAAAATAGCATTACAATTGAAAAAGAAAATTTCAGGCCCTAAGTTTAGGGTACTACCCCGAAATTTACCACGCATGAGTACTAAGAAAATCTATGAAAAATTCTGTCAGCACAGTCCTGGCGGAAGTCGATCAGTAGACCATCCGATCACGATTTTCTTCCCTAATACTTTAGCCCCCAGAGTAGGAAGGCACATCTGGAAATCACGCGACCTTCTATACCCCGAGGCATATTTCATACATTCCTCACGTATTTATAGTATTCAAGTAAAATTAGTTTTATACGCACATTGTTATGATAGACAGGTGTATAAAAATGATTTAGCAGTCTTGGTGGGTAGATTCCTGACATTGAAACAAGAAACGATTATTATGATGATGATGATCATGATCATTATTATCATTATTACTATTATCATTATCATTATCATTATCATTATCATTATCATTATCATTATTATTATTATTATTATTATTATTATTATTATTATTATTATTATTATTATTATTATTATTATTATTATTATTATTATTATTATTATTATTATTATTATTACTTATTAACGAAAGCAGGCTGTCATGAAAGCCTGTGAAACCACTTCACAATATTAGGTAGTGCATGTAAACGTTCGACAGTGCCCGCCTCGGTAGCGTGATGGTTAGCGTGTCTCGCTTAGGGTAAGTTATCCGGGTAAGGTTTTTTTCCGAGGTTTTCCCTACCCTAAGAAGACGAATGTCGGGTAACTTTAAGCTCCATGGACCTCGGGCTCATTTGAGCATCATTTCACCCATTTCATTTCATTCGTCCGATATGACACAATGTTGGAGGACGTTAATTTAAAAAAAAAAAAAACGTTCGACAGTCAGTAAGGCTTGCGTAGAAGCGAAAGGAGGGTGTTTCAATTTATTCGTATCCGTTGGGGTTCAAGTTTCATCAATAACTCAAAAAACGAAAGATTTTTGCACCTTGTTTCCTGATTTGCTTTGAGGAATCCAAGGTTATAAAATTATATTTTATTCATCCTGCATTTTAGTAGTAACGATTTCAAATTAATGAAATACACTCAAGTGTTTAGTCATGCTTACGTTCGAAAACTTCAACAATGTATGATGTACATGCTTGGAAACATAATATCTTGAAAAATGCCAACGCCACGGAAAAAATATGAGACACAGATGTTTTAATGAGTGTACGTATAGTAAGTTTTTGTATATATATATCCCTTATAATTTTTAATTTCGACGAAATTGTGCAAAATTTAATCTATATGAAGAAGACTTCATAGGTTGTTCGGAAAAAATTGAAAATATGCATTTTATTAGTCACAAAATATCTTAAACATACGGTATTTTGATTCAACATTTAGAAAATACAACGAGAGCACAGTTTGGGCCGAGAAAATTCTATTAAAAATCTTCGTCTGGAAGAACTGGCTTTAATGTGGAATTTATCTCAAAGGGCTCGACTTTGTGTCGCATTTTCAAAGATTTTCGTCGCTCTGCAAAGATACGCTTAACACATTTGTATCCCAGTATAGATGCTATGTGTTTGTAATAACTAGGGCTCGGATTTTTAGGTGCTATAAACATGGGAAATATTTATTTTTTATGTGCTGAAAATGTTAAAAATATATGCCAAAACAAAGGAAACACTTATTTAAGATCTGATTGGCTGAACTAATATAAACGTACGTGCTATTCACCAGACATTATTCGTGGAAGGGATAACCAAGTATTGAACTAGAATATACGAACACATGTTTCCTTAAATTTTTCATCCCAAAAGATTAACGATTGTCACGAAGAATAATTGACATTAAATTTTGAATGTCTGTTACCATTTAAATGTTGTGTTCCATGTGAAAGTTGGTCTACCGTTATAGCTGAAAATGCCCTTAAATTTTGTAGCATATTCTTGCACCCAATAACCTGAATATTTTTCACACTGCGCATGTTTAATCCACTGTGAACTCAAAACTGTCGATATATTACTTCCCAACATCACAACACAACTAAAAGGTTGTATAAATTTTGCAGATTCACGAGTAATTAACTGTACATTTCAGTAGCCACTACAAGTATCAGTGGACAGACTAGTGGACTGCAAAGTGGTAACATATACTGATTCAAACACATAGCAGTGGAGGAATTCCCCGTTCTTGTCTTGTGGGTTCATGTAGCTTGAGAAAACAAAATGGTTGTTTTCTTTCAAATGAAGGGATACCATAGCTGACATTTATCAGTTCTTCCATAAAATAAATAGCATTTTGCAACATCTGGCCTGTGTAACTGAGTATTAAAGAATTTGGATAGTGACTTGTTACAAATAATTATGCTGTTCTGTGAATATATCAAGAACAATTTTAAAAAAAGGTTTCCTTTATGCAACTTTTGTGTAATTTAAGTGAATATCCGAAAATGTGTTTTTAAGTGCAATAAAGCTTACAATATTTGCTCAGGTGTGAATATCCAGAACATTAAAGTAACTTTTAAGTTTATATTAGGACGCAATGTATTTACTTAAAACTCCGAGCCCTAGTAATAATGATGCAACTCATTCCACACGCTTTCACAGTTTCACTCATCATGCTAGGGAGTGGATAAAATACAAGCACATGCACAGAAGATGAAAGTTGTCATCCGCAAAGTCACTATAACAACACTTGCTTTCAATTTGGTAGTAAACTTATGATAATAAATTCAGCACTACATACACTATGCATTTGAATAGCCAAGGTATACTGCTTTTGGACTTCTGCCAATGCATGCACATTCACTGCCTTGCGTGCTTTCTTTCAATTTAAAATAGCTTACCAGATACTTGGATTTCGCCAAAGCCTTTACTGCACAGCTGGAACTTACCTGCAATACAAAAGAAAGTCAAATAAGCAAAATACAATAAAATAGACTAAACACATACATTACTGTAATGAACGTTCCCCACAGGCATAAAAAGAACTGATCAATTGGAAAGAAAACTTGCTAAACACACGTTTAGACCAATGATGCCCAACATTATGCTACCGTTCACCGAGCTATGACGTATTTATGGAACTCAAAAGCAAACCTCTCTAATACTTGCTTGCATGAATGAGTGAAGGGCAAATGCTTCATGCACAAAACGAAAGAAGGGAAGTAAAGCCATAAGGTGATGTCATTAGTTCATAAGAGAAGACGGTGGGCACCATTGTTTTAGACCTAAGTTCGGGATACTTCCCGGGCATTTACGCTATGAGGACTGAGAAAAACCTAGAAAAAAAAATCTCAATTTCTGACTTATGCCTTAACGTCCTAGGATACTCTTGCAAGTGCAAATTACCTAATTAGATATTTATTATTATATTATTATTTTTTTTTAATTATTATTATTATTATTATTATTATTATTATTATTATTATTATTATTATTATTATTATTATTATTACTACTATTATTATTATTACTATTATTATTAGTATTATTACTATTATTATTGTTATTATTATTTCTATGGTTTTCTTGTTACATAATGTATTCCAGGAAAACAAGCCAAAAAAAAACTATGTACTTTTAATCCTTTCTTTACAGTAGGAATGTAGGTATGATAGAATTAAAACTAAGCAAGTCAACAGCTCTTCCAATTAAAACATTGTGACGTCGGACTCGGCGCACAACAAATGACAGACGGGACCACGCTACTTCATACCACATGCCGGGCCTGCGAAGGGGCAAATACGTTCGAGGTCAGGCTGCCTCAGGCAACTGCTGTGTACTGTCAGCAATCGAAGTGGCAGAAACAAAAGAGGTTTCGCGAATGTTCGCGAGACTTCTAGCTGCGTCATTTCCGGTGCGTGTGTGCGTGGAACTCGAGAAAGGTTCTCTGTGACGGCATCCCCAGTATATAAGGTGGCCAGAGAAGAGCAGTGAGTGGGCGAGTGAGTTGGTGAGTTTTTAGAGTTACAGTTGCAGACACGAGTCGGTTAGTGTGTCAGTGAGTGCAAGACAGCTGTGCATGTGTGTCATCGTGTTGGTATGTCGTAAGAAGACTCAACGAGTGACGTGAGTGACTACATCGTCGTAATTATTGCACGAGAGATAGAAATGAAGAAAGACACTAAAAGGACTGGACAAGGTTATGATAAGTAAAGATTGTGAGTAGTGATAGCCCGAAAGACTGTAGACTGTTTCAACCACGAGAAGACAACTGTGTCTTTGTGATAAAATTTTAGAAGATAACAAAGCAATAGAAAAGTAACCGGAATGGGTTTCGTAATTTTGTCACCAAATGTAATACGGATTTCTGGATTAACAACCGGAAGGAATTGACATTGCAGCTTATTTCAAACAATCTCTGAACACCCTGTATGTGCATGTGCAATAAATCAACAGTAATAATAAGGATGAAACACAAAATTGGATCAGAATGCTTCTGGTGTGTGGGTGGGTTTCGACTCCCTCTGTACAGTATGTCAGCACAGCCGCATACACAACACCATAACTGAGCAGAAACCGATCTGTATATTTGTTGTAACGATGTATAAAGGCTTACAATTTTTCCCCTCTCTAAGGTACATGTATGACGTCCAGCCAATGATCACAAAATCGATGTCGAAACCGTATAACACGAACGCTTACGCGGATCCTTTCACTTATCTATTAACCCGTTCATCTCATGACCCCTGTAACACTCCGTCCCTCTGGCTACATTGTTAACTCTCTGTAGAGCTGGTTATATGCTGCTGTTACATGTTAGGTCCCAATACATTTATATGTCAAGCCTTATGGAAGGATTGGGAACACAGGCGTACCTACATATTCATGGGCTGCGATGCGTACTGGGTGACCAGAATAAATGTCTACAGCTGGTTTCATAACCAAATGCTCGCACAGATACGTTGCTAAAACATATGAACAGTTCACTGCAAACGTGAGAATGTTACCTTTTTGTTTCAAACTTTGAAACTATATGCCAGTACATTGAGTAAATTGAAATGGTTTAATTTTTGTCATATAACTTAGGAGTGGGCAAATTGGCCGACCTCAGAGAAGGCAACCCGGCATACACATGATGCACGTTTCATTTTATACATATCTGAATACTTACACACAAACTGTGAGAGATTTACCTTTCATTAATGTATTCTTTACTTTATCGGGAACGTTACGGTTTCGTACACATTTAACATTAACCCTTCTGTGCATACCCTGGGTCCAGTAGACCCGGAGATGATTTTAACTGCTAATTACGGTACAAGAAATTGAAATTGAGCTCCATCCCAGCAGGTATGCTCTAATGCAACATTCAATAACTCATTATCGACACTATTAGAAATATGTATCTATCGTTTTGGGTGTCACTTATATTTCCTTCTTTATACCACACATTTACATAACTCGGGTCTGATGGAACCTTTCGTTTATGTTTAGTGTCAGTAAATTAGATATTACAGTAATCAATTACATATTGTTGGAATTCAGAAAACACATTATTGGCACAAATGCGCCTTGTGGATGCAGGAAGCATTCTTACAACTTACAGCTGTCATTTGGCATACTCCTGAGTTGAGCATAACAGTAAAAGTTGCAGCTAACAAGCCCGTGACTCAGTACTGATTTGGAGGAAATATAAGAGTAATTTGTAACACTAAACAACATCATGATCAGCAATTATTTTCCTGCACACTGTAGCAGAAAAGGGCACATAGTACCTGTGCTATTTCTTCACGCTCTGTTTTTATGATAAAAAGGAATAGAAAGGAAGGTTGCATACGTTTTTCAATTCAAAATTTTGAATCTATTGTATAATCAATGGCTAGCTGAAGATAACGACTCCCTTTCAGATATACATAATGTGTAGTTGATCCACAGACAATGGTATGCAACTCTTTAGATGAAGAAAATCGTGGTGGTGGTGGTAATGATATTTTCTCTACATACTATGTACGTTGGGGAGAAAGTGTAAAGTAGTTAAAGAGATACAATGTGTTTGAAGTGAAGAAGAATGTGGTATCTGTTTTTCATTTCTCTCTCCGTTTTAGTTGAATGAAAACGTAGTTAGGCAATTTTTTTTCTGTAACAGACTGTATTAATTTCAATAGTACCAATCATTAGCCTTAAATCATATGATTAACATTTAAGGAAGTTTGCATATCCTTTCATTTACAAAAGGGGACTGAAAACTACACTGCTATCTATGGATTTATTGTTGGATACTCCTTTTAAGAATATCCTAATTCTTAATTACCCATTTTGCACTTAAATTGGGAAAGTAACAAATTGGGGAAAACATATAAACATATTAAACCCTTCAAAATCGTAAAGACTATGATTAGTGGTGGGTCTTAAAGATCTTAAAAAGTTGTACATCCCTCATTAGAATATTTCTGCGCAGAACCGAGTATTTTAGATACCTAAAATCACCCTCACGGTCATCTTCATCATTATTACTGTTATTGCCATCAAAATGCATTTAAAACCTAGACAAATATCCATTATTCTTTGAGACAATATTCTATTTCTACAGGAGCAAGAAGATCAAAATCATTTCATATTAGTCGGTCTGGATGGCTCAGTTGGTTAGACGCTGGCATACTGATCCCAAGGTCGCGGGTTCAAATCCAAACCAGACCGATGGTTTTTAAGCGTCCTTAAAAACGGCAGCTCCATGTCAGTAGATTTACTGGCATATAAAAGAACTCCTGCGGGACGAAATTCCGGCACACCGAGGACGCTGATGTGATCCTAGCAATTGACAGCATCGTCAAACAACAAAATAATTTAATTATTTCATATTAATATGGGAGTATTAAGAATAAATTAGTTGGGTTTATTAAAGACACGTTCTCATTTGGAAATAGTGTCCGTTCCGGGACAAATAACACTTTACCTTTGAACTTAAGGTTTTAACTGCGAATAGTTACTGTTGTGTGTCTATCCGTAGAAGTAGGGAGTTTAACATAAGTAAGGTATCATCTCTAAATCGGCACTATTCTGAACATGCTTTGAATATATACATAAATTTTAATTATTTTTAATTACCACACATAGAAGCAGTTGCTAGACCTTCTGTAGGCGTCTAACATTTCCAAAATATAATCAAAACTGTCACCAATAATACATCACTATTATTCTGCATCTATTAATTAATTGCGTTACTTTAATTACTTATAATGGCACGAACAAACAGAGATCGTACTTTTTCAGCGAATTAAAGCTAGTAATAACCCATTTCCGAGTCTATTACTCCACAACTCACTCTTTCAGATAAATTTAATTAAATCTTTATCACAGGTATAATATATTTCTAACATTTGCAGGCATTGGAATTTTTACTTGGTCATTATCAATTATTTTTGCAGACCAACTCTTTTATATAGCGCTTTAATCAGAGATATGGAAATTAATAACAACAAAAGTAAGAGAAATAAAAAGCAGCACACTATGGAAGCAAACTTCAAAGGCTTCCCAGAATGTTAAATGAAGGCTTCTTTTTCATATCTATGCTGAATGCATGAGCGCTTTCATTTTAAACTTGGCGAACTAATTTCAAGTGACACTGAATTTGACTCAAAGGTAGAATATCCAACATGAGCGTTAGAGTTTTATTGTAACAAAATGAAAGAGCTGCTTTTGTTTCCGGTTTCTATGAACAGAAAACAATTGATACAGAACGGCATCGCATATGGGCACAGAACTTTCGTGGAAAGATAATAGCCGAATTAAACTTCTTATAGAAACCATTTCCAAGATCACATTCTTTTAAGAAACAGCTAAAAAAATATTTTACATAAAGTAAAATTTTATACTGCCTTTTTCTTTGTGTTTCTTTTCAATTGACATTATATGTTTAATCTTTGACCTAACAGCACAATTCCAAAATTACTCTGGGTACTTTAGACAATATAAGAATAAACATTTGTTCTTTACCCAATTAAGCTTTGACAGATTTCATCAGGTTCTATGCAAATTAAAACTTTGATGCCCTAGTTTGCAATCCAACTTCCCCATTCATCTCTGCATTAAATCTAAGAATTCCTCCACAAGTCTGTAACATTAACATCTTATAGTGTCTTGAAAATGCTACAAATGTACGAAAGTTTAAATACAAAATGCCATGAACATATTTTATAGTAAACACCTTGAGGGTCGAAATGGTGATTTTTGCTGATTTTTTTCCAAATCCACATTTTACTTGTAGTATGAATACTTCAGATCTTCCGCTCCCTTTGGTATAACTTTCATAAAGATACTCCAATTGTAGATAGTTTTTAATTTTTATTGAAAATAACGTTTATAGTTTTTAGGCTTTCTCACCTCGTTTAACTCCAATTTCTATAAAAAACTACAATTTTCTGCATAAACGTCCCATTATCTTTGAAACTTACAGACGCAAAGGGCTGAAATTTTTACTTCACATTTGTAGCTAAATAAGCTTTATTTTAATGAAAAGACATACATGAAGCATAGTTATTTTTTTAAAAATTTAAAAGCCATTATTTTTTAATCAAAATAGAAGTGTTATATTAAAATGATCTAAATTTACTTCTGATACATAAAAATTGATTTTGTTTCATTGGCCAACTACAAAAGCACTAGCAAACTTGCCTTACAGTATTCAGCTAATTATCTTAAGTAGTTTTGTAGATAATGGGTGAACAAGATAGGACATTTCGACTCCCCTTAAATCTTAATAGTTTTGCGGTGCTTTTAGGCTTACATTGAACTACTAATATACAACATATTTAGGTAGTGCACGAGCGGTTCACTATTTCCCGCTGGAAAATAAATACAGCCCACAATCGAAACAGGAGAAAGCACTAAGAGCTTTCTATGTTAAAGGTCAATATTAATGAGATTACCGTTAATTCAGAAACATAAATAAAGGAAACCCATTACGTCTCGTACACAGTGTAAATGTGTGTATTAGAGGCGTGCACGAGCTCGGACCGGACTCGGGCTTGAAAATTAAGATATACAAAATAATTTAGTATATTTTTTGGTCAACAATGCCAAAATTCCGAGAATAGTGCTATTATGGCAGCATTTCGTTAAATTGGTTCTTAAACCTCCCTTCCTCCCTCCCTCACTCAGTCACTCTTTCACTCACTCACTCAGTCATTCACTCACTCATTCACTCACTCAATCACTCACAATCACTCACGCAGTCACATGTTCCTCGCGCACTCACTTCTCCACTGAGATTCCAGACAAAGGGCAGTATTAAGACAAAGGCTCACACTAGGAGACACAGAGGAAACAATAAGAAGTGATTTCAGTTTATTGTGAGGGAGCTACCCTTGAAAAGAAGACTATGATTGACCCATATAATAGGTTGTGGGTTTGGTGCTGTGAAGAAGCCTTTGAGAGGAGCCGGAATTACGAACCGTGCCTGTATATCGCATTAGTTCGAACTCCTGTAGGAAGCAGGCGAAGCCCCACGAGAATCACGTGCCGCCCGCGCAATTAGATAGAAAGAGACGATTGTATCGATAGCACAGTAATCCCATCACCTCGGGACCACAGGTCAACCTCTTCCAAACAAACTTGTCTCGATCGGTAGCTAGCGAGCTGCGATACACCAGTAAACGCGTTTTACACTAGAGATGTTGCACTGCAACACCACCTCACTCACTAATTTACATCTAAGAATGTTTCTGTGCAAGAACAACGTGTTAAATAAGTCGTTGTATCTATTATCCGATGACAATGAAAACAGATTCCCGTCAGCGGAGGTGGGAATTATTCTCCAGCTAAGATTTGTTCTCTAACCTCCCCAGAGTCTGGAAGTATGAATGTGTATGTTAGAAAACCCACATATGCATACAAATTTTCTCTCCGTGTACTACTATAGATATCCCAATATATGAAAGCAACAATACACAAGCTGAAATTTCAGGGGACATACGGTGACCTATGTCTACACGACATTTTGTGAGCAGTTATCATTATAAGACGATGATGAATTGATCGAGGCTTGAGTGGGACTGATACTATCGTCTCAAATATAACTAAGTGACATTGTGTAGTGCAGAAAGTTTGAACGTCGCGATAAAGGAAGAGAAGTTATTACTGGAAGCATTGGAAACGTGCACGAGCACAACACGTAAAGTTGACAGAGAGAATAAGTGACAACAGTGGTTTATAGAGAAGGCCGAAGAAGCTACAGTATTGAAAGTAATTAAGAAGGCGAAAACAAATTGACTGGTGCGTTGGATAAAGAGAAACTGCTGGCTAGTGTTTGTTGAAAGAAATGTCGAATAGAAAAATTCTTTAGTATAGATAAGCGATGGTAGGATAAAGTTCATATGCATAATAAGCTAAGCAGTTGGATAGAAAAATAATTGACGGCCGTCGCTTTAATGCTTCTTATTTTGATAAGAGGATAAAGAGAGAAATTTGGAAGACAGAACATTTTGATACCATTCCTGATATAAACCAAATGTTAAGTTTGTTTTTTAAGACTGTAATTTCTTAAATTTTTCAGCTAATCACATTACAGAGTAATAAAATTGACTTCGCACAAAGTGAAAAGCTTATTTAATGTCCTTGATATACAGTAATTTTTAGAAACACCGCTAGATGTCGTCGTGCTGCAAATGTCTGGCCATTTCAGAATCGTAGCTAATTAGAAGGGCTTGTCGCGTCCGCGTGCGCACATACACATAGGTTAAACCATACAGTTAGGCACGTCGACATCTACCGTACACACCTGACAAAGTGGCTGTTCCTGCGACTTGCCATGTACGTAATGATTAGGCTGGACGAAGCGTCACGCCCATCGGGGTGGGACGAAAGAGAAATATCGTAATTATTTCGCCATGTTCCGAACCCCCTACCCTCGGTAACAAATGGCTGCGTTACATTCTCAAGGGAGGATCTTGCCGGGGTGGCATCTAATAGATTGCCGAGCCCGCAAACAATTCAGCACAAAATGTGAAAACAAAAGCAAAACACGGCGCGAGTCCCCTAGCCGGGCAACCTGTCCTCGCTCGACACGCTATAACAAGACATATGGTTATGTCCTGTACCTGAACGGAGTCGCAAAGCCCAAATGGCAACAGACCTCCCACACATCTAACGCAAGAACAACACCTGCACCACGAGACAGGCACTGCATAGGCGGAACACATTTCTTAAGAAGGGGCTAGAGAAACCCTGCAGTAAAACCACGACAGTGCACAAATTATATCTATTTACATTACACCCCATAAAAGGTCTGATGTGCTGCTCTCACATGACTTCTTCTATTCTTGAGATCAACAATTCAAAAATTGTATTATTGCATATTCCCTTGTAGACATTAGTAGACTCTAGAGTAGACTCTAAGCGAGAATGAAACCTTTTAAGAGTATGGCACTATGCAGTTGCTTTGACATTTCCTTCTCTTTAAATAACCAATAGTTAAAAAGAAAAGCAAAAAAGTAGGGATAAATGTTACGTATACGAGAAGAGTATAATTATTGAAAAAAATCAAACCAATAACAAAGAATATCTCGGAAATGGTTAACTCTGGGAAACAATGTATATAACATAACTTGTATGCTGCAGCGAGCTGTATATTTTTTGGGCAGCAAGATTTCCTCTATCTCTATTTACCAATTACGCAAGCTATTCAGAACACGTCAGAGGCTATCCCCCAAAAAACTCTAAATATACATTTCATGAAAATCTCGAGTGGTATTTGTTTAGGGTTTTCATAATTAATAATTCCTTTAATACTATTCAATATTAATGATTTAAACAACTTATAATAACATTTATGCATTTTAATTAACATTTATTTTCACAGCTGGCACTACAAGTAATCCAGTAGGCTGTGAAAATAACAGCAATAATTTTAACGTTTAATCCAGAGAAATGAAGAATTCGACACATAATGAATATAAGTGAACGAATTTGCGTTAGTGGGCTATTCACTCAAGGTAGGCCTGATATACCTATTTAAAATTACAGTTGTTTGACTTCGCCTCAATATCCTTACTAGAATATTTATCAAATCTTTTGCCTGCCGTTTTTTAATGGCCCACTAATTGTTTTACTGGATAGGGATATGCATTTCAGATATTCAGATATGTAAGTAAAGGAAATTGTGATATAACCAAAGCGATAGAGGTGACAATCGGCTTGAGTGGGTCTTAAATATACATTATTTTAATCAGCTATTTGAGCCATTGTTGAGAAAATCAAAATCTTCCAAAACCTAAGGGGTAGTTTGGGGTGAGAAGATACTCTTAAAATTCTTCGTCTCACATCCTTGGAACTTGCTGAACATAAATAAGTTTGGTATTTAATCAACTTCTTGTTTTCCAGTTATGCTGTTCGCATACAGACACACAATTTAATCATTTTAGAGAAACAAGTCACACAAAAGAATGTTAGAAATCCTGCAACGTGCCGGCCTTAAAAGGTCATTTTCCTAAGTGTTAATACAATAATTCCATCGCTTTGTTCTTCCCAAAGCTGTCAGAGAAAATTAAGAAAAAAATAATAAAGGACCAGCAGAATCAATAAAGTTATCACTGCGTAATTAGAACATGACCAACTAGAAAATAGGGCATTTTAGAATATGGACCTTTGCACGCCTTCACACATATATGCAATATAACTTGATTATTACAAAGCATACACGTTTGCTTACCATTTCATACACCTGAGTGCATAGTAAACATGCCAGGTATATTTACACACAACACACTAACTGAATAAAGCTTTGAGTTTCCCCGATGAATATACAGCAATATTACGTTCACATAACAATCGCTAAAACTGCTTTAATAGTTTTGTATGTTTTTGTCACTTTTTGTTTCCCCATTTGGGATCTTTGTTAAACACAGAGGCTTTAATTGAGCCCATTAGTAAGGTCAGTAGCCCTGGCTGGTAAAATCTAAATATATCGCTAATTCTGTTTTGAATAAAGCATATAATAACGTATTACATATTAAAATAGAAATGCACATTCCCATTACGGAGTACTGGAGGTTTATTGCAGTTCTAAAAATACCTTTGAAATGGCTTCTTTGTAAATAATCACTTTCACCCCACTTTATGAGGGGTAAAAGTGTTGAAATAAACATTTTTAGGCATGCTCACTGATTTAGAGCACGTATTTGCCGTAGATTTGTTGGTAAGGTAGCTTCACAGAAGAGTCATGACACAAGAATCCTGCAAGTACGGACCAATTGTGTCCAAAATTCCAAAAAGGTTCCTATGTTGATATACTATAAGGTAAACGCTTCTGAAAAAATAGGATTTTTCAGGCTATGCCCACAAAATTCAAAATATGAATTTTATTTGTTATATAAGTATCTTAAAAATGGCATTTTCATAAATATCGTAAAGATAGACACAAGATGGAGTCGAAACAGGCTAAAATGACTTAAACCGCGAAGCAGGAGAAGATAAAAATCGTATTGATATGACAAAGTATACATCCGGAATTTTGAGGATCTGTCAAGTCCTCTTCTTTCGGAAGGAATTTTATACAATTTTGTATAACAGGTAAACCACAAAACAAAACAAAAACGTGCCACAAAATATGTATCATCTCCTTAAAACACGATTTATTTCCATTAACCTTTCTGTAGTGTCAGTGTTTTCGAGATATCCATTATTGCTGGTTCCAGTTGTTCATACCTGTAATTTTTCAAAGCACTGTTGATATTCAGCTGTTCATGAATTTCACAAACAGCATATAGCGGCACCTGACAATCAATTAGTGTCCGATATTCCCATGTCCCAACAATATGTCGATTATCGTAAAGTAGAGAGAAAAATAAGATATCGGAAGAATAGTCTGTAAAATAAATGACAACAATTCAACAAGTTGAAGAGTTAAAATATCTTGATTCCATTATTCATAAATCAGACACAAGTTGATTTCTATCGAAGAACAATTTGATTAGGACAACGAAATTAAATAAAAATAAGGTATTGTAATCTCTGGGAGAGGAAGTTGGACTATACGTGAAAACGTACGTTGAAAAATGGAGACAGAAATGAAGGATCACGAGAATATCAAGAATTATCCAACATATCAGGAATGATTACATGACTGGAAATCGATGCAACAGAAACGGTTATTGATCAGCTAGAAGCAGAAACTCTAAAATGGTACTACCACGTAAAGATAATGAAGGAGGAAGGACAGAGAAAGCGAGTTGCCAACTGGTCAATTCCTGGTAAAAGAAACGTGGAAGCGCACGCCTTACCTGGGTGGATGAAGTCAATAAAGCATACAGAGACAAGAACTAGGACAGTGGCAGAAAGAAGGAACAAACCCTTGGAGAACCGCTGAAAACACTGAAAAGCGAATACTTGTTTGCCCATACGAAACAACAGTGATATGATTTACGCGAACATGCATTACAACTAACTTGAAATAGAAAGAAAATGAAAGATTTCGTAAGAAAATTGTGAAAGCTATATAAAAATAAGAACGGAAGCTATTTGAATGTAACACATAACAAGTATTCTCAGGTGTGTTGATACATAATTTTATTGCTGATGGGAAGAATACATTGATTGATTAAAGAGAGGAAAGATAAACAAACAATCACAATACATAATGTATACAAGTGAAATCAATATAAGATGCAAGATGCAAATTGTATACAGTACTTTATTAGCAATTCATGTATATTCAGAGAAATCATTAGTAAACGCAACCAGGTAACGAACGTTAGCCGTAAGAGTTCTGGGAAGCTTAGAAGCATGGTTAACTTATAGCTGGCTGCTCCCGCCGCGCCTTGTCGACTGGCTTATATAGGCTAGAATGGCGTAACTCGAATTTTTCTCGAAATTCACCTTTTCTTAAACTTTTCGTAAATAAGAGGCACTTGAAAGTTTGACGAACAATCTGGAAACGCTTTATTCTGCTTATTTATTGCTAAGCTGTCTACTCGCCGCGCAGTGGTATGAGGTAGGTATGACTTTACCCTACTTTACCCTTTACTTTAAGTCAGGCAAGTTGAATTCTGAGAAGTATGAAAGGTCTCAGAAGTGAGCTAACGTAGCGTGGACGCATATCTTGTGACACTTGTACGTGAATTTCAACTTAAATCAGACGTACTTAGGTGACGGTTACCGTGTCGTTCGAACGTAATTTTACGCGTTTCAATTTGCTGTAGAGTTTGGCGTACAGTGACGCGCCTGATTCAAAACGATTTCGCTAATGAAGTTGTCGGATAAATCTTCTGCAATATATCTCTGTTTAAACTTCCATTCTTATAAAAGAAGTGAACTTAATTATTTTAAAACGAAGAGTCGGGAACTCTACTGATCTTCTATTTGAAAAGTTTTAACAGATTTTAAAACTAATTCAGTAACTTAAACTGTTTTTGCAAATGACAATTTAGTCGTATTTTAGCGGTTATCGCATTTCTAGTAGTAAAAGTGAAAGTATTTCTCTATACTACACTTGACACTCTCTGAAATTGCGTGAAAGCTCACCAAAGTTTTAAATTCCAATTTTTCCTACTGTGAGAGGTTATTGTATGACGAAATGACCTCAGCGTTTTGGAAACCGTTCAAAGTTAGAATTATTTGGCCAGCAAGTTTATTATTATTATTATTACCATAACTGACAGTGGCTAATTACACCCTCTTGTTGTGCTATATATGTCATTAAAGGATCGTTTTTATTAAACGCGCTAATAGCGTCAATTGCATTCCGCGAAAGCTTTGCGCATGAAATAATACAAACAGCTAAGCCAAGCGACGAATTTAATGAAGGTTTAAATGTGACGGATGAATAAATTCAAACGCAGCTGGAAATATAAAACTAATTGGCTTTGCAATTGCCTATAACCGTTCTTTAATCAATATGCTGTCAGATGCCATGATCTGGGGTTGCGCAACCACAAAAGCATATTAGCGCCGGAACAGTGGCGGCTTGGCTGTTTTGTAAACAAGATTAGAATGGCAAAGCTACATTGTCTCAGCTCAGTGTGCTCTGCTCCTCGCCTCAGCTGAAAGCTGCTTTGTCGGTGAATTACATTTGAAAATATACAAATGGCGGCTAGTATATTCCAAACCAACGTAATAGCCAGGAACACCTCAGTAGAACCACTATACATCTATACAGAGAAGCTCGCTCTCTCTCTCTCGTGTTGCATATTTCTCTGCCCTATCGAAGTAAACAGCTCCCCCATTACGTCAGCGGCGGCTCCCATTTTTAGTTGAAGCAGAAAGTGTTCAGTAAATTCTGAAAAAAATAGTTTATTTGTATAACTAGTTACAATATATTAACGATTCCTACGTGTGCAATTTTTCAATACTATTCTTTAAAAAAAAAAAAAAAAATCATCTGTTTGGGGAAGATTATACCGATTTGACTTTGGTAACAGAATATTAATGAAATTGAACACTTTGCGACATGTTTATTACTTCGAAACACAAAAACCAGAAATGTGTCTGTGATCTGGTTGTTTGCACGCTAGCTTACTGATCCAAGGGTGACACATTGCATTCCCGACTGAAGTAGGTAATGGAAAACACCCAAACAAAACCACGATGACCAAGCAAGCGAACATAATGGACACTTACTCCAAAGTCAAAGCGTTTCAGATATGACTTTAGGTCTTGAAGGTGGCATATAAATAATAAAAAGTCGGTATTTTTTTAATGCAGCAAATGTTCCCTCTGGCTCTCTCTTTTTCTCTTACTACTATACTGAACTCTTCCTCTTCCACTCTTTCTTTCTCTCTGTGCATTGTACATGTCAGGAGGAGTCTGGTGAATCGAATGCGCTCGCACTGGAAACGTTAGGGACTCCGTTTATGCTTGCACCCGTCGTCACCCGGATTTGGTCGCCTTCCGGTCTCTCCTCTCATGCCTCCCTCCAAGGGGAGGTGGCAGTGGCACAAAGGATCTACTGCCCGCGTACATAGTAAATCTTCGTGTCACATCCTTGAAAGACATTAAACTTAAATACCAACGTTGGTTTTTAACCGACTTTTCGTTTTTGAGTTACTGTTCACAGAAACAGACACACATACGAACTCACATGGACCTTTTTCTAAAATGCTTTTTTGTTTCAGATTCAGGGGGCCTGAAAACATATTTACTGTAAAATCTCGATATCGAATTTTTGGGTGGGATACAATACTTCCTCTACTTACTTACGGGTCCAAGCGCAACTTGCACGGGGGAATGCGCGTGAAATTTCAAATGTGCTGGAATGCTTTAAAATGTTTAACAAAGCAACTGAAAACTGTTCAAAACATTTTTAGCTTAGAATTGTAACAAAACCAGTGAAAACAAATTCAATGACAATAATTAATAAAATATTAACAAATAATAGAACATGAATACACCTTTACGTTTGGTTAAACTAGTAAAATTCAGCATAAACTAGATGCTCTGAACGGTGTTTTCCTGTTAATTACTCTTTAGCATTTCTGTTTGTGTTATGGTGTGGCGATGACTTAAAGTTTCCCCACAGTGTTACAGAGTTAGTTCACTCTCTCATCAGGTCGATTAAGCTCAGTATTCTCTGGCTAGATAGCTTTGTTAGTTCAACACATACATAAACACGTTTCTCTTTGTTACCAGCTTGAAAGAAAAAACAAGAGAAAACTTTTCCCCTTTGCTGTTTTAATTAACTTCACACCTTCGTACTGTAAACGGCTCAGTTGAAAATTGGAACGCGATATAAAGAGTGCAAAACATATGTCATCTGCAGTGAAGGAACGGGAAAATGGACCAAATTAAAGTTATCTTACCAAAAGCTGAAAAAAGAAAAGGGAATGTAAAAAACATCCATGTAGTATCTGTCATATTGACAATTCGTAGCACATGTGTTCCGTCCCAAAAGAGAACTTTATTCATTTTAATGTCATTTCAATTGGCATTTCCATCCATCTGCAAGTCTGTCCCTTAGGAAGCATATTAATATTTCTTCAGGTCTCCAAATGTCTCTCTCTCTCTGTCTGTCTGTCTGACTGTCTCTCTCTCTCTCTCTCCCCCTCACTCTTTCTCGTTGCAGCAGCGATGGCAGCTTCTGTTTTGACAGTTCATGCAATACGGTATCAGCTTTACAAAAGGAAATACAGAATACGGCGTTCATAAAGATGCACATTGAACATTAGTGCCGTTTGATCACTAACTATTTTGCATTTCTGTACAAATTACTTTAGACCTAATTGGATATTTATTACCAAGTGGGAGACCCGGGAGTGGGAGTACCGGTGTGGGGATTTTCTCCCGTGGGAGACATGGTCCGGGGTGCAATCAGGCTCTAGGGCTCCCTGAGGATCCCTGAGCTAACTGAGGAGCTACTTGATTGAAAACTAGCGGCTCATGTTGCGCAGACCACATAAGCGGAGGGATCGGGACGCTGACCACGTACCACCCTTCAGTACTGCACCCCACTCATGACGCCTGTAATGGGCACAGGTAGGGGACGCAGCGGCTGGGCGACAGGCTGTTGCGCCTTGTGTAATTGTTCACTTTAAATGAATATTAATGTTCTCAAATTTGCTTGTTTAAATTTGAATTCGTGATGGTATGCAGGACGATTACTGTCATACAACATGTGTGTTCTTCAGCTACAACAATAGGAACACAATTAGAGCCGTTACCTTCTCTTTGAAGTGTTATTTTTTTACTTAGTCATAAGCGATTTGTTGAAATACTCGCTTAGAACCTGGGAGTAAGATATGGAACATTTAAATTTACAATAGCGAATACTTCGTAAATGACAAATTCGAAGAAAACACTATTTGACACGAAATTACATATGTAGCTCATACCCGAAGTTTCTCTATAAAATGTTTGTAGTTAATGACTTTCCAATTGTATGGGTTTGATAGAAATAACGTTAAAGGTATTCTGTATAAAACTAAAGTGAAGTGTATATTTATTTCTTACATCAACCTGCCGCTATTAGGATGAAAATCATTAGGCTCACTTTCAGGATCTAAATATTATGACAAGGTTAAATGTAAAATAATATTGGTAGGCATATAAACCCTCAAGATTTCCTACTTCAGCGAGTGATCTCTTTGCATCCAAAGAATGTACAGATGAGGGAGCTATTCTAAAGATGTTCTTTTATTATATTCATACGACTTCGAAACATGTATTTTTGGTGACTGTCAAGTAAAGTACAAATAATATATAAATTGGGCTTTCAAACGAACTCTACATTCTAGTCGTAGGAAATGTTTGTCCTGTATCCTCTTTTTACGTTCTCTACTGGTAAGTAGATAGAAGTATTGTACTCAACCCAAAAATTCGATGTCGATTTCCCCGGAAATATATGTTTTGGGACCCCCTGAATCCAAAAAACGCATTTTTAGAAAAAAGTTCAGTGTGTGTGTGTGTGTGTGAGTGTGTGTGTGTGTGTGTGTGTGTGTGTGTGTGTGTGTGTGTGTGTGTGTGTGTGTGTGTGTGTTTGTGTGTGTCAGTCTGTGTACAGCATAACATCATAAAATTCATATCAATTTTAAAGTAAGGCCACTTATAACTGGAGAGAACGTTTAATTAGCAGGAAATGGGAATGGGTCCTCAGGAACAAAGAAAATGGCGTTGAAAAAATATTCGAGGGCCATAAGCAGATACCAAAATTAGGGGTGTTCCTGTGGAAGGTTATAGAAATATTTTATGTGTATTGGAGATATGGCCAGTTGGCTAGGATTAGCCAGATCATAATAACGTATGACTTAGTACTTAAATAAATAACTAATGTAGTACCGTGACGTGATTAAGCTCTTCGTATCAACTATGGGAATCCCCTAACGCAGGACTAACATGCTGGTAAGAGTTCACTAAATGATCTTTATGCATGCTTCGTGAATGTGGTCAATGACGTCAGCAGTTTTGTTGCTTGCATGACGCGGCGTACTAAAGAACCCTTAGAGACGCAAGGGGTGGCCGGGTGGTTACCGCAGTCATACAGGTAATTGGATTTTCGTTTCAATTCGTTTTAAATTCAATTTATCTCTTCCCAACTTAAATTGAAAAAAAGGCTCTTTCAAGGGTTACGAATTGGAAAGAGTCGGTAAGTTAGTACATTTTTGTATATGAAATGGAGTTTGTAGAAAGAGAATGGAGCCGCTTTTTTTATTTCCCCCTGGTTTTAATTAACAGGATGCGAGCTGAGTAACATGTTAAGCTTAACTGTTGAGAAGTTCATTTTGCTTTAAGCAAACTTGCCACATCAAATCAAGTGTAATGTGATTATCTCCAAACCACAGAGAACAGTGAACCGCAATTCTTTCACAGGATCTGTTCCTTTGTTTCTTCACGTTATTGTTTATTTTCCAGTTCCTCAGTTTTAATGGTGTAAAATACCTTTTCAATTAGGGTGGCATTCCAAAATATAATGAAATTAAATTTAATTCCCTCGTTTCTCTAAGGGTTAACAAGAAGAACCTCTTGGCTCCGAGCATAATCGGAAACACATTTTTAATTTCTCTAATACGTAGAGTAAGTAGAAGAATTATTTTCGATGTCGCGATTTCACCGGAAATATGTTTTGAGCTCCGCTGAATCCAAAAAGGGCATTTTTAAAATAAGGACCGTGTGTGTTTGCCTGTAAACAGCATAAGTCAAAAATGAAAATGCGGTTAAAAATCAAAGTTGGCACTTAAATTTAATATATTTCAAGGAAACACCCAAAGATTTTGAAGGAAATTCCTCCACCATAAACTACCCTTTACATGGAAATGTTTTGAAAATTTTGATTTTCTCGAAAATGGCTCTAAGGATTTTGATTAAAATACCATATGTTTAAGATGCTTTTATGGCAAATAAAACGTACATTTTGAACTTTATGGCTATAGCTTATGTAGTCCTATTCACTCTTGATGACTTTTGCTTTACTGATAAACATAAGAGAAACCAAATCTTACTGCAGAAAAAATGCACAACTCATTAAAACACAAATTATAACGAAATGCATTTTTTGGTGGAGTGAACCATTTCGGACATATCCTTTGTTATTTGTGTGAGTTTTGCAATAATTATGCTTTCCACAATCGTTATTCACTTTTTATATCCTAGCTCAAAGCCTACTGTGTTCCCACATTCCCCCTGCACCTACAAGAAAATGAGCAATAAGATAATTTCTGTAAATGTTTATCTCGATTATATAACACGATGATAGAGGAATAAGAGCTTGTAAGAATAGTCAGTGACCGCCTCCGTAGCGCAGTTGGTAGCACGCTTGCTTCTGGCGCGGAGAACCCGGGTTCGATCCCCGGTACCAGCATGGGGATTTTATCCCCTCTGGGAGGTCTGGCACGGGGTGCACTCAGCCTCGTTAGGTCCTGGGGGGACCAATTGAGGAGCTACTTGGTGGAGAAGTAGCGGCCCCAGGTCTAGACCGCATAACTGGCCGGGAGGGCTCGGGGCGCTGACCACGTCCCACCCTCCAGTACTGCACCTCACCAATGACGCCTGTAGTGGGCAGAGGTGGGGGACGCAGCGACTGGGCGGTAGGCTTGGCCCCTTGTGGGCTGTCGCGCCGGTGTTTAATTTTTACTCAGTACAAGAGTAGAGAAAGTTATGTGAGTGTAACACCACATTTTTTCTTTCTTTTCTCACCTTCACAATATCCCACGTTCTTCGTCGGTAGTCATCTTTACTTCTCAACTACTTATCTGATAAGTGCATTCCACCCAAAAACCCACCACCCAGATAGCTCCGCGATAAGCTGTGAGGCTCGCAGCTACGTCCCCTGCTGTGTGGGGAACTTGCAATATTGTAACTGTTGTTCTCGGCGAATCGGCGGCGTTGTAGTCACCTAGCCTGCTGGGGTGTCGAAACCCATGGGGCTGGTGGCTGTTTGGCAAATCCTAGTGTCGAGATGAGTATCTAGGAAGCGTTTGGGTCCCTTACGCTGGCTCGCGCTACTCGCCCGGATTTTAACACCCCCGTGGAGTGTTCTTATTTCACTCCTTTCTTCCGGGCTCTGACGTACAATAATCTAATGCAGTTTGCTCAGTGTGTAATCCCCTCTGTCTATGCTGTACTTCTACCCAAAACCGAGATTTCAATGGAATACACTTTTGAGACTCACTGAGTCCTAAACAAGCATTCTTAGTAAAAAGATGCGGGTGTGCATATGAGGAGTTTAACTGAAAAACTAAAAGTGGGATAGCTACGAAACTTAGTGCTTAATTTCATTATGTTTCGGAGATCACCTAACAAAGATTTTCAAGAACATTTCCTCCCATTCAAACTACCGTCTAGCGGAATATTAGCCGGGTGGCAGGCAGACGCCGTCAAAAGAGATGCTCAAGGTAAACCATCTCACTCCACTGTTTGTAAACACGCAGCAATGACGCAGCAGAAAAAACAGATTCCAGACTACTCGAGAAACATCACAGGCCGTGCTTGTTTACAAAAAGGTAGATTTCTAGCCTATAAGCGAATGCGGTGTTGAGAAAACCGAGTTGTTAAGTTTTGAACGAGACACTGTTAACTGTTAGTTTTAAGTGTGTATGTGGAGGGGGGGGGTGGAGGGGGGGTGTGGGTGTGAGTACACACAGTTCAGAGAGCTTCAGTACCGTGAGACAGACATTTATACGTCGCGTCGGAGTTGTTTGTTGTGTGAAGCAGTTTTTAGTGAATGTATCTCAGAACCACTTTCTGAAACAGAGAGAGCAGAACTGAAAGGAAGGGAAGTAATTGTGAAGATAACAAGAGACAGAACTGCTGTGAGTTACAAGGTCACGACGAATTGTAGACTGTCTTAACGATAAAAAAGAGGACTTTTTTATGGGTCAGTTTTAGAAGAGAAACAAAGTGACAAAACGTAACTGGACATTTTATTTGTCACATTGTTGTGAGAAATAGGCTTTGTCATATTCTCATTTCTCACAATATTTTTCGAATTGTTTTACTTTCTCGTATGTTCAGGATATTTACATGACAAAAGTGTATCTCTAATTTTCTTGTAGCCTGTGAAGTCTTTTCATGTGGAATAAATTGTGTAAACCGTAAGAGATAAGCAGTACTACAGAAAGGATAAAAAATGTAATCTCTTTATGTCACATTACTTCAAATACTTTAGGGGCGTTAGCCATTTCCGAATTATTCTTTATTTTTGGTTTGCACTATTTAATATTACATATATCATTGAGATGGAAATTGAGGAAATGAGAGGCCAGTATCAATTACAACGACTAGCATTTACGCATGACTATAGATACAGTTTCCCCCATTTCCTTTGTATCTTCAAGGACACCATTTCTACAAAGTTTTATCTTAATTCTTAGGAAGCAGCAGATAGAGAAATAAGCTTTTGTGAGAATAGTTTGTGGAATCGATATAAAATATAGCCGGTAGAGGGCCATCTGATTGCCACACATCAGATTTTTTCAATTGTTTATATTCTGATGGTACGTAATATGAACCTTATATCTTCAAATAAACGAGAAATCTGAATAAGATGAATCTCTCTGAATTCCAGTTGCAACTTTTATACTACAGCTATCCCAATTTATTGTGGGGTATAACATTTCGTTATATCTTTGATTCAATATTAATGGAATCCTAATGTAGGGGAAGGTCTGGGAATTGGCAGGCAGGAACGACGGTAGGTTTCCCCAGGGATCCAAGGGAGAAATTCGTGAAACAAAAGAGGGCACGCTGCAGAAATTAAAGACGAAATTGGTATCTAATTAGAAATTGCATTAACCGAGTTGAACGTTTCCCATTACTGGCATTACAATGACTTATGAGCAGGTAATTGGTTTGGGAGAATACTAGCATTTTCAATTGGCTGCCACATGAATATCATGCAATATATCCGTTTATTAAAGCGTACTGCCCTCTAGAACTGAGATAGGTAATCTCAGGGGTTGAACCCGGGCCGTCTAGGTAGTATTTGAACGGTCTAACCACTCGCTGCGACGCCGCCGCCGCCTAGTTATGATATTCAAATTCATTAAATCAGGGCTGGGTAGCTGGGGCTCACAGAGCGCAGCCTCCTCAAGGCCTTGCACTGTTTAGCAGGTAAAAAAAAAAAAAAAAAAAACTGAAGGTCGTTCAAGGTATCCCGCTAGTCGCCTAGGCACGCATTAAATACGAATGTTGTGTGAATTCATTTTGAGTTATGAAAATATATCTTGCTTTCCCTTTGCAATACAAAATATGAATTTTTCCAATATTTTGACATAGTGGAATATACATCACGTACGAAAGACCATGAACATCCCAAATTTTACCAAAGGTATAGACTTTGTGTTTTTCTGCTCTGTTTCATTTCTTTTAAGAAAGTAGGTAAATGTCATGATAATCAAAAATTAATTCTCAACTCAATTATTACATATATCAAAGTTAAAATAAAAAATATAAATATAGTTAAATGTTTAAATGTTTAACTTCCATTATTTACCTATTTCTACTTAATCTCTATTAACCATGATTTATCGCTTATTTCATAGGATAGTAACTTCTTTTCTTCATTTATAAGGGCACTTTTTTATTAGATAAATGTCATATCACTACATCTATTTTCTTTACGCCTATATTAAAACAGGGTGGAAGAATGTTGAATCTCGAGGAAAGCATCTGCCTTATTGCACACACATCTATACTTTTGGTTGGGGGATGACATTATTAGCATTTTGGAATTTTGGTAAGCATAAGACCATGTGTATAAAGTGCAAAAGAGAAAAATAAATAAAAAGGTTTCTGTGGAGTAAGTTTCAAGATTTCTCAACGCTACTTCGATTGTTGAAAGAAACTTTGAATTTCAGATGTAATCAGGGTTACCCCTGGTGTAGAAATTGGATTAAAATTGCCGGTGCTGATTAATTTAGAGAGACAGAGAGAGGGAGAGAAAGAGAAATGGGCCTTACAACATTTTTTCCCATTCTTTCTTTTTTCTTTCTTTTTTATTGGGCACTGTTTCGCTCCTAGACCGGGTAATGTTCTTTTCTCTCCTCCTGCCTTTCTTCTCTTTCCTCCTTGGTCCCCTTGCTTTACTCTGGTTTTCCTTCGTTGCTTTTTTATCTCTGCCTTTCGAAACCTCCTTCAAAGAACGGTCATTTTTCTCCATGAAGTTAACTTTTATCGTTAATTTGGCGCTTGGTGTGGCGGACTTTCAACCCCTTCCCTAGCCCACAGTGCTGTTGATTAAGAGGTTCTAACAAGATGGAGACCATGTACGTACGCCTCTGAGAAACAAGCGACGCGAAGAACGGAAGGCGATTACACAGCATAGCAGATGCCGATAATAAGGCTCCCACAACATCCACCCTCTTGTTCCTTTTTCCTTGCCTCTGGCAAACACCAGTTCCAGTAAACACCATGCGTTTCGAAATACGAAGTGTTGAAAAGTGTCCTATGCATATAGTAGTGTTTGACAAGTTACACTGAGTAGAAGTATATACAGAATGTGGCACAAACAATATACGCGGATTTTAAAGTGAAGATCTGATGTGTGGCATTCACAAGACTTTTTATTAGGTTAGGGTTATACAACGAAAGGGAACACCTCGCACACGTACAACTAAATATAATCACTGTGCCTAAAAATCCTCAGGAGGAAGAGATGAAATGAAGGAACCACAGAACGCTACACGAACGTTGCCCGACAATGAAGCAAAGTATGGTATCGCCTATGCCTTAACGACCTTCCTCATTCCACTGCCTTTTAGAGCACCAACTGGTCACGTGGACGTGTTGTCAGCTCTTTAACTTCTCTGAGCTGTAACTCCACAAGCAGAATCCTTAACAAACACTATGAATGCGCAACAGTAACCAACTTGTCAACAGCAGTTTCTTTCCTAACAATATATTGAGAGGAGCCTCTGTATTGTGTTCAGGTCATTAGCAGCGGAAGAAGGGAAAAAGATATCCTTGGAATGGGATGGGCATGACTATAATCTTTCCGTTGAGTAAGTAAGCATCTGCTCTATCTCTCTAGCACTGGCATACGCCCGAAACTTTAAGCACACCTTAAGGATGGGAAGGAAATGGAATGAAAGGAAAATATTGGAAAGTAATTGGTGGCAGGTTACAAACCAGCCTAATATTCGCCTAGCACCAACAAAAATTATGAAAAAACCAATATCCACGCAGAAAAAGAAAAAGGTATAAGATGAATTCGAATATGTCCAGTTAATCATATACGATCAACAGACCTATATGAATTCTCTCATATGGGCACTTTTTTCTGTTGCCTCCTGATGCCACATTAGTTCCCAACAGTGAAAGTAATCAGTTGCACTGCACAAACTTAAATCCGATAAGGAGAGAATATTCATGTGCAGTGCTAGGGGAAAATCCAATTCATCCAGCTAGGGGACGCTTACCTTTACATTCCTTTTCCTGCCAACATTACTAATCTACCACACAGTACCCAACGACCACACAAAACATCGCATTACATTCAACGGCTTTATGCACCAACGAAGAATTCCCATACAGGATTTTAGAGGTGTAAGTGCAGGTACATGACAATGAAATGAATAACATTACATGGGTATTAGCTTCATTTGTAGACTAATAATTTCAATTCTTAGGAGTATGTTTTCAGGTTGGTAAGTAGCTCCAAGTACCGCGGCACACACAAACTATAAGCGCGTTTTTTTCCCTGAGAAGACGGGACAAGTTGTTTAACGTTGAGTTTACAGTACATTGTTTATTTTAATGCGTAGATGAGTCTGAATTCAGAATACCTATACTCCATCCAGCCTTAGATCCGCACCTTGTATCCCTCCGCGACAACCTGGTGTTCGTATCAGCTGCAACACAAACCAGCGCCACATGAACTCACTCCTGTTTATGACGCAACAGAACGATATTTACTCCGAAGTTTTAGGAATAGCGCTGCTATCGCTTTATATTCAAGTAGTCTTTACCAGGATTATCATGTATCTTGAAAACTCACAGAAAATGGGCAATATTTAAGGCAATATATTTTGTGGTGTGCTTTGGCTTCGGCGTATCGCGGGTTAGTTGTTGACGGCTTGTGTTTACTTCAAGTGTGGCTCTAAGAGTGGAATGATTATAGGAGTAACTCGGGTATTGAAATATGTATACGTGGAACCAAACGGGTGTTCTGCATTGGTCATTCCGCGGCTCAGATACGACCGTGTGAAAAACATCACGGAGTAAATTATGTAAGGTATTTGTAGGGAAAAAGGTAAGGAGAAGGAAAAGAAACACAATTAACACACTAAAGTGGATATTTAGGTATAAGTTATCAACATATCTGTACTTATATTCCTAACACCCTGTATAGATATATGTTGTAAAGCGTTCGCATAAAATGCATTCTTCTAGCCAGCTTTAGTTACTAGTGATATGCATGTTATTTACTTAATCAAAAAATGCGGACATAGGATTCAAATGCTTATTCGCGTAAGAATATCTTGAGGCAAAAAGAAAGTTAAAGAAAGAAAGAAAAATCACGTGTGTCACAATCACATTACTTTCTTTAATCGCTAAGACTTGCTTTATGCTTTGTGCTCATTATTCTTACAAAAGTTTATTTTTCTATCTAGTTCAGTTAACCCAGATAAATATTTGCAGAAATGCTTCCAACAAACCTTTTATTATAGGTACAAAGGGATACATCAGGCTGAAGTCCACCATTGTTTAACTCCATTTGAAATAATTGCATACTCTTTAAATATGTGGGGAAATAAAAGAACGATGACTTGGTACTTACAGAAATATATGATAAAATATAGGAAAATATATACTTAGCAATAAATTTTCAGAAAACACAGTTGTACAAACTGTGTTATTTAACTAGAGATTTTTATGTAAAGAATTACAAAAAGTTCTTGTTCAGAATAAAGTGGATTTCAAAGGTTATTCACAAAAAATTCAGGACGTACGTTTAATTAGTACTGCAAATACATTAAATAAATGCAATTTTTTTTATTAAAATCCTCGCAGTAATTTGAGAAAACTAAATATAACCTAAACAGTTCTTTGAGGCGGGAAGAATTTCATCTTCACGTCGTATCCCTGGAAGAAACTGAACCCAGTCTGTATTTTTCCAAATTCTCGTATTTGAGCTATGCTGTTCACATACATAAACATAAACTGACCATCGTGAAATCCCTGTAGGCACCTACAAAAAACAGGTAGTATCGAAAGTAAAACTACAAGTTTAACCTTTGAGAATGGACGAGGGTATGCCCTTCATGACTAGGATATATTACCTACTGATGGAGATTCCTTTAAATTATTGTTGTTAGTTATCCAAGTTCAAAGAATGCACTGCTATATTTCCATAGATTACGTGAAATATTTTGACAGATCCTAAAAGGATTTATCCAAATAAATTTATCGCTGCTTTTGTGCTAGCTTTGTAGCTATACTTGTTTTATGCTGAGTGATGCTCATCCATCAGTTTTCTTAACGCTTGCGCGCAAGCAAATGGTTTGCGTGCACAACTGCAACAGCTGCATGCAATTTGTAGCAATTAAAATAGAATTGCAGATAATGCAAGTGAAATATTAGCACAGTATTAACACACTACTAAAGAGTACAATTAGAGATGGAACAACTTGACGTTAACAGAAAAAGAATTATGATTAGTATTCTCCGTGCAAGTCGTCCATTTTGCTGCAATATGGCCAACTTATACTCAGATTGATTCGTTGCTTGTGAGTGTTAACATACATGATAAAGAGCAAGGTACGCTTCATGCAATAGCAAAACAAACAAAAGACAAAGCTTTACTCATTAGGGAGAAAAGAATGGTCCTAAACTACTTATTAAGTTTTGCGAGAGTATGCAAGCTCTTCTACTGTTCCAATAACCTCAGAATTCACTGATGTGTCTGCGACGAGCATACACAATGCCAGAAATTAGCGCACTGCACTCAAGAGCCTCGTCCAGAATCTAATTGATGGAACCGCACCCATGTAGTTTTATAATAAAAGGTTCTATGTCATCCTACTTGCTTAAATGCTAAAAGTAGTAACAATACAATAGGTATGTTGCTTATTCTGAAGATACAGTAAATTAAATTTCACATTCTAAACTATGCTTGCCTTCACAATGATACAAAAGCAAACAAACAAACAAAAGCTTTTACGTTTTATAGTGTGCAGAGTTTAATGCTTGTTACAAACAACATATTCCATCATATTTTAGTAAAATCTTCATATTTTATGAAAATATTAACATTTATTTCTGCATATTGTGTAACGTTTATGATTTTGTGCTTTACTTTTCGCTACAATGAAGGGCGCTTTCTAAAGTATCTTAATGGCCACTTAAGGAAAATGCAAGCCACTCTAGAAGTCACTTATGGTTGAGAAAATGCAGCACTTCTTCAATGTGACGTTATATGTGAAATTAAACACCCTGTATTCTTGATAAGTTACTTTTGCGAACTGATGTTTTTATTGACATTTTCTAATTAGTATTAAGCACAAGCAGTAACTTGTTTCATTTCTTCTTTTTGTAGTTTAAGTGTCTAATAAGGATTATAATCTATAAATTTCATGTAATTTGCATTTCATATGCTATTTTATTACTAATTACCACCTGCCTCTGGCACCTGCGGGTTCGATCCTAGGAAACGGCGTGGGGATATTTCCCCCGCTGGGAGGTCTGGCACGGAGTGCACTCAGCCTCGTTAGGTCCCTGAGGGGTATCTGAGGAGCTACTTGATAAAGAAGCAGCAGCCCCAGGTTTCGAAGGCCGCATAACGGGCCAGGAGGGCTCGGGGGTGCTGACCACTTCCCATTCATCAGTACTGCATCCCACTCATGACGCCTGTAGTGGGCAGAGGTGTAGGACGTAGTGGCCAAGCTGTAAGCCTTGGCCCGTCAGGGCTGTTGTGTTAGTTGATAGTAGCTTATTTTGTTATTAAATATGCACATAAATCTGTAAAGGTGGTGTTTTTTCAGCCCGTTCTAAGTATTACATTTTCTGGTTTTAAAACGCATATTTTTACATTTTCACATATTTCTCGAATCAGTCAGTTCTTCCACAATGAGAAGTAACATCTGCTTGTCAGACCATATGCACGTGCGCGATACAGTACTTCATATAAAAGTAAAACCAGTTTTATATTATATATTATGTGACGTATGAGTGAACCATAATCTTGCTCTTGTCATCCTGAAGTAACTTGCAACAATAAGCATCGGTAAGTTCCTAGTTGTGGATATATTGACAATTCCGCCAGGGTGTTAAGGGCTAAATAAGGTAGCCGAAGGAAGGAAATGCAGATGTTCCCTCTCCTTGCTCCAGTTTTTGGGTCTTGTTGAAGGGAAGAACATGCAAGCACTTCAGCAGGCTCCGCACGTGACCTGAGTACGGAGGTTGACCTTGATCTCCTGCTGAGTCATGAGCCACTCCGGGTTATCTCCCAATCTCTCAAGTGGTACTTCTTCCTGGGGACTACTACTCGAGCACTGCTTGCGGCAGTGTCGCTACCAACACACTAATGTACAACTACGCTCCGCTTCATAGATTCCATTCACCATGGTTGTAATTCGCTGCTTTTTATACTTAAGATCTCGAGAATCAACCCCTTAGAGGTTTCGCTACTCGACTGGGAGGGTAAATGCTGCTTCATTTAGCATAATTTCTGAACTACTCTACTCTAATTATATATTCTTAACTATGCCTATAGCTTACTGCACAGGCATCATTGAAGAAATGTATCAACTTAGAAAAATGGAATGGTTAAAAAAGAATGATTTTTAATCACGTCACAAGAAAAGACATTGAGGAAAAAAAAATAAATAAATAAATAAAACTTGAGTTATTTATGGACGTCCCTTAATCGCTACGGTTCTCAGCGTCCCATTCTAGTATACTGGGCGTAAAATGCCGCTTAATTTTGCTCAGAAGTCTCTTTATCAGGCTTGAGGTTCTTACGTTCCGTAAATATACGACGCAGGACCACCGGCGTTACTTCCTTTCCCAAGGAAGCCATGCTAAGGAGTTTCACGACCCCAAAAAATCCATCACCCTCCACCGGGTTTGAAGCCACGACCTCGGGAACCAGAGGTTAGCAGATTACCCCTAGATCATGGAGGATGACAGCCACGCCCGCAACCAAGTATGATGGCTGAGAAGTTTCGAATGTGGAACCTACGGCACACGTCTGAAAGCTAAAAGAATAGAAACTGATCCCTTAACGCGTTAAATGCGGAGAAGAACCTTCATAGGCAAAGTGTCACAACTTTAATTTGTGAGGAAACAAGAATCCCAGAAGCTAGTATTAGAAAGAATTTGATACCTCAGCCTTGGATTAGTTTACAGAGCTGTGATCTTTGCCTAATTGTTGCTCATTTTTCATACGCATGAGTTACGTATTTGTTGGCTTTCTCCAAGAATTAATACATGAAACGAGTGTACCCTTTACCCTCCTAGACTGTATATTATATCACTTGCCTGTATAAAAGTGGAAGTTTAAACGCCTTTGAAATCATAATGCTGGTGACATAAGGCAAGATGCTTTACAGGTAATTCATGTTATTGCGGTTCTCTGGCAGTGACCTACAGGTATTATAGTTGCGGTGGAGTACCTGGTCTCGAGGACCATACAAATGGAAGGTCGCTTCCACCACGTACGTTAGAGGCAGAAACTCCGGAAGTCTTTGATACTTGCCTCTTCAGTCCAGCATTGATTGGATATAAGGAGTCGCATCCTCTCCCACTTTCCCCGTTGTAACAGAGACAGCGGGATAACTATCTACGTTTCTTTTAAATATTTCTCTTTCTTTCTTTTTATGTATAAGTTAAACTAAATATCCTAAAAAAGCTCATTACTGTCCTTGGCTGTTAGTGTTGTTGAAGGTTCTCGAGGAGAGCTGTTTCCCCAACTTCATAAAGTTGTCAACTGCCGACGATATTATCTTTCCTAACTTCCAGTAACTTATATGTAAAATACGATATTGAGAATTAGGATTAGTCAAACGGAAGGACCCCCAGACACTGAAGTAGTACTCCATGTAGGTACTTTGTGCTTCCAACTGGATGAATAGCAGATCCGAAGGGTGACCAGATCCACTCAACAATGCCGCTAGCAAGAAGGTCTATGAGAATTCCATAATGACACCAATCGAGACGCCAGCGATCTTACCTTAGTCTTCAATTTGGAGTTCCGGAATGAAACAGGTCACTCCCAGGAAGGTGGTCCAGTCAGCCAGACACGCTACCGCAAGAAATCTTTACTAGTGCAAATTCCATCGTCCGGTGGTTACCCACCAGTTGCCGTCCTGTGGCCCTACAGACTTAATACAGATGACACTGGGGACAGTAAATGATGGTAGAAGGGAACCACCCAAGTGTTCACCCTAAATAAATAACCATGAAATAACCTTGGTCAGAGTGGCCAATCTGATGGTATTCAAACCCAGGACCTCCTGAATGCGAGTCTTACACGTTGCCACAGAGTCATCTTACTTGGTATTCTTTGGAGGAAGTGCACATCATAGAAGTGTAAGCCTGGGCAGGAGCATAGCATTCGCAAATTCGTGCTGCATCAGTTCTGTCATAAACGAAGTGTTAAATTAGGTTCATTACTCTTACCCCAAAGTACAGCCCTGTAGGGGATAATGGACAACTATCAGCAAGCCCATGTGTTGCCAAAGACTCAGCGGGATGGCTCTGTATATAAAGGCGACTTTCTGTTTTTATACTACTCATACAGTGCCGTGAAGTAATCGAAGGTCAAATACCTATACAAACATGAGGGGCATAAAAGATCTAATAAACATAAGTTATGCATGGGTCCTTTATCTTCAAAATGAGCGTATTGTAAGCTGATCTTGTCACAAATAACTTCGGTTTCCCCATACACCACAAGTGCAGCTTACTTTGCTCTTTTGATTGTTTAGTACTTAAATCGAAAGATTTTGGCCACATGCACATGTGGCACGTTTCTGTCCAATCTTCTTTATGCATGTCTGTAAAAGCGAGCAAGTGTTGATTTCAAATTTAAACCTTTTGTTGAAATGGTCTACTCATAACCCGCGACACGGGTTGAAAGTATGCCTACTTGCTTCGTTTGTTTTCACCGACAAGGATGCTAACTCTGTTGAATTTAAACATGACTGCTACTCATGAGAGTCCTCTTCCAGGTATTTATTCGGAGTTTCTCGTACATGGACAACCTTATCGAACTAGCACCACGTTCGTATGTTCAGAAGAGTTTTGGTTTCTCTATGTTATGTGATATCTTTCTATGCGCTGTTTCGGTTCCAAGGCTGTGATGAGAATGTTACCTTATAGACAGACTTGCAGGGGTATCCTTATTTTATAAACCAAAGGGAACAAGAGATCTTGGTAGGCCTCGACAAAAGATTAGCCTCGGAACAGAAAATGCGGCCAAACATTTGAAAATGAAGAAGAGCTCTGCAAGAAGTATAGGCGATATTCTCTTTCCTAACAGAGTAATGACAAAAGGGAAATTAACAAAACTTTTATCATCTAAGCCTGCATGTCCAGATTCCGACGGTTCTACACGGTAAAATGGCACGTGCAGGAACACAAAAGCATGTTCCATGTCAAGTAACAAAATATTTACGCATTTTGCAAAACGTAGCGAAGGCCTGTGTTCAAATGATAAATTATTCTTGGATTACATGCTACGCGCACATAAAATGCACGCACCAGGGCTTCGGAAAACCGAACTGTTTTGTCGGGTGTGGCTTTTTAAAAAGTGTAACCATTTTATGAATAACTTCCCCGTATCGTGTAATCTCTGTTAAAATATGTGACAGCGCAGTTTCTATTAAAAATATCAGAGCGGAAGATAAAGTGCCGAACAGATGCTATGGGCACAGCAAGAGATCCCATTATATCCTTTAGGCAATGGAAAAATAACAGACATATGTTCCGTCACACGGAACCCGTTATTATCGGCGGAACCTCTGCTCTACATGCTTTTATAGCTATTTATAGCCCAGAGAATGACGAGATAAGAAGTTTACAACGTGGCTACAACACTCAGGCATGTTAAAAACTACCTTGTTTTGAGACAAAAATAAAAAACAAGCAGTTCAAGAAATAGCAGCTTTAGTTTCTACGCTCTTGTACTGAAAGCGTGGTATTATTGAAAGGTATCAACACCTCACTTAAAAAGTGAAGTTAAACTCTTTCAGGTTGATGCCTTACACAGATGCTAATGCTATCAGTCTGCACAAACGGAGATTTAGTGAAGATACTGCCAAATATAAAAGCTTCGAGCAATTGAAGGGTAGATTGAAAGATCAATTCCGATTAGAAGTTAAAACTCATTGGTCCATCTCATTATAGGTCTTCATTCTCAATAATTTCATATTGTTTAGGTGTTATTTATTCTGTTGACAAGAACTTTCTATTGCTTTTAGTTTCTTCTCTTATCCATGAAATTAATGTATTCTCAAACCATCTTTGATTTTGTTGTTATCAATTCTATCAAACAATAGTTGACCTGTTAAAACAGAGGTGGTTTTACAAAACTATCTCTATTAGGAGGCATCCTTTTTATAGGAGTACACATTTTACTTACATTATTCCTACATCTATCTTTTAATTGCCATACATTAAGCCTAAGCTTAAAATTACTGAGGCGAGTCAAATACATTCTCAATTTAATATTTAAAGAAGCCATCTTTTAGGAATGTAGCGAAGTGGCTGCAAAATTTTAAAAAATGTTCAGACAATATACTACTTAAAAGAAGTGATATAAATTGTCACTCTTTCCTTACATATCAATGACGGTATTTCTACTGCAGATCCCATCGATCGGCTGTTTCTAACAAAAGAGTGGCTTGACATCTGGCTTACCGAAAGTTTGCGTTAATAGCGGCATATCGTTTGTACCTTTGCTAAATTTTACTAGAAGTATATGCTCCATAGCATTTCTCAACGACAAGTAAAGTCCTTTTTCCTATGTTCTTTTATAATTTCAATGTGCGTATACTGAAGCACAAGGGCTTTGTTAATTATTTCAACCCTTAAGTAACTTACAAAATTAAATCAGAAGTTCGTCCGTCAGAAGGACTTGGGACTTTTCAATGACAAAAGAATTCATAAAATTGGTCAAGTAGTTTTTGAGATTAGCACACACGCACGTAGATACGCACCAAACAAATCTCCTCCTTTGTATACAATTAGTATACATTACATTCTGTAATATTTCAAAACTGAAAGAAGAAGACCGCAAATTCCAATTACTACAGAGTAGTAAAAGTCGATATAATTGCTAGCTATGTTGTTTATCACTTATAGGAATAGGTTGGTTGACGAATGAGCTTGTTTGGCGGCTTAACACATAAATATCGCTTCATTCTGGATATTCAGAGCCTCTAGGCACTTTGTTTGGAAATAAATCATTTGCTAAATTTGCTTGAAATTGGTTGACTTCTGGCTAGTTCAAGCAGATCACTGGACACGTATAGGGCCATGTAGAGAAGAAGCTGGTGTGTTTGCATTCGCAAAATTTTCTCTAGTCTCCATGGTTTAATGGCTAAAAACTATTTATGTTAATCAAGATAAACATTTGTAGGTTTAAGAAGGGTGCAGGGATGATGTGAAATGTGGTCGCATATGCTGACTTTGAGATTCTAAATTCTTTGCACATCAGATGAAACAAAACAATTGTGACTTGGCGGTTAAAAATGTATGACAAGGAATAGCAAAATATAAATACAAAATATATCTAAAAACAAGTATCTTAATGTTAGCTCTGGAAATGAATGATAAGATTTTTTTTTCTTCGAGGTTTAAAAGTAGAACTTATTTTTGGTTTACAACAGGAGTCGGCAAATTGGTCATTGCGATTGCAGCAGTGATGACGTGACGGAACGCAACCCGACATGCGCAGTGCCGGAGTAAGAACTTCTCTAACGCATGTTTGATTTTATGTACATTTGTTTATGAGATATATGCAGACTGAGAAGCTTTAACATTAATTGTTCATCTTATTCTTCCCTTTACCTAGAGAAGGTGTGTCGAACCCGCGGTCCGAGGGCCGCTTATGATATTTGCTCTATCACATCGCATTTGGGCCATAGTGATATTTGTAAGTTATAATATTATTTATAAAATAAGTAACTCTATTTGGAATAAGATAAATTGAAAGAGCAAGACTTTTCCACTTGCAACACATGTGTTCATCAGTCATCCTCTTACTCAAGACATGGAGAAATCACATTCGTTTTAGAACTACTTAGCCCACAATTTTATATATGATCCTACCTAGTGCGCATCGCGTCGAAGTCTCCGTGCATTATTGACCGCGCCGTAACGTTACTAGTTTCAAAGGTGAATGTGTGCCCGATGTTTGATTACCGTTTCAGTGTCGAAATTTCAAGTTCATTTCCATTTTGCAGTTGTTCACTTACGTTGTAGTGTCAGAGTTAGAGGTTTGAAGAATATATGTAATTAATTCAGTGATTATTCACTGGAAATATACTTTATTTCAAATGATCTATCTTGGTCTGAAACTAATGTTTTGTTCCCGCTACACTTAGAAGCCATAATTATCACTTAAAATAACTTAATATATGATTATATTTTAATAAAAACATCTGAACGGGTCGACTATTTTTCATATTAATTGGTTTATCTTAGAGTTTTGATCCTATTTAATACGGTAAAAAAATCGAATCATGAGACCCGCAAACCAATTCACCTTAACGATAGTTGCCCTTTTCCAAAAAAAAGTTTGGACACACCTGATCTAGAGCCTTACAGTTTCGCACAAATTTAACCTTAACTCACAAGTCCATACTGGCGTCAACAGAGAATGTAGAGTTTTATCTGTCAATCACGATCTGCTGTTAGATCTTAGCAACTTCACTTTAGACAAAAAAACCAGCTTTATTTTGTAATTGTAATTTCAAAATGTAATTGTGTATAAATTCACATCTTCAATTCGTAATTGTGGTTTTATCTTTCATGTCCTCGTGAAAAGATTTGCGAAAAGTTGAAAATCATGGTTCAGTGTGTTGAGAGCAGGAAACCTTTTGTGCTAGAACTCTTTTTTAACATTACTAACATGCCTTACATAAATGTGTAAGAAGGTACGTTATCGTAGTTTAAAAAACAACCATGTCGTATCGATGTGGTATACGCTATTTCTGTGTACCGTTGAACGTGTGTTGTTAGAAGCAGGGAGGGTGAAGTAGGGCGAAGCATTGCTTTGTTCTTTACTGTGGTATTACGTCATATCATCAGCTGGTGCAGATTTACCGACCCCTGGTTTACAAGAGCAATATTTCAAACTATCAAAACGTTAATGTTAATAATAGTTAATGTATGTTCTTTAAAAGTAGTTAAGATCATATATTTTTATTTGACATATTTATTGTACTTTTTAACGACATTTTTAGTATCATTTGTTTTTATTTATCTATTGTAGTTTACCAGCAGAAAAAATATTAAATTCGCTTTAAAAAAGAGGACTAGATAGCTTATTCTCGCAAAATTCAAAATACGCAGTTCGTTATTCATACAAATATAGCAGTAATACTTGTGGTACTATTTTTAGTTACCTGGAGCGTTGCTAATAATCTCAGACATTGACAATAATTGATTCACATTAAAAGCTAAATATGTGAACTAGTATTTGTTTTTTACACACACTGTTTACACGTTCAGCAGACACTGATAGTTTATATTGCCTTATTATGAGTTAGCAAAAATATAAGACAATGATACTGTGTTAAACATATTGTTTTGACAAAATATAAAATAATGAAAATTGCTGTAGGTAGTTCCGATGAAATCTAAATAAATGTGTTTACTTTATTGAAATACTTCCTCTACCTGCTATAGCTTAACGGTAGACAAAGTATCAATGTGCTCACACTCTGTAAATAGCAGTTATAGTTTGAAAAATATTAAAAATTCGTATTTATTTGGTGCCTGATTTAGTTTCACAAAAGTGATGGGAAATTCTTGATAAGAAAGACAAATTAAATATCAGTAAAGGAATTGCTTATTTTCTTCCATGGAGTAACCTTAGAGAAGCATTTTCCAAACACTAATCGAGGACAAAATTTGCTCAACTTCAAGTAAGTTCAGAAGCCGCAATCGATATGTCATCATTTGAGGATACCACGGCCCAAATTTAACAGTAAAAGTCTGTAAAAGAGAAAATCACGACCTAGCTTTTACTAGAAGTCTGAGATGCAATTATTCGCGATATTCATGTCTTCACAAAGGCAATATTCATTTCTTCATTGCTCAGAAGACCCTACAATGGTCTTAGCAGTTGATCTAGAGCGTATGTTTTTCAAAAAGGGGCTGAAAACTATCCCTGTCTCAGCAATGTCAATTTCTGTTTTACTTATATCTTGATGATGCAGAAAGTTAAGAGGCACAGGAGCAGCTTAGGACGCTGACCAGACAGTTTGAAAGGCTACGATTTATTGTGCAAGAATGATGCAAGTGCGATAGATTGTCACAGCCATTAATCAAGCAGTGTTGCTAACTTCGTTGGGTACACGATATCTGTCATGCTTGAAGAACGGGACAAAAAGCTCTCGATGACCACAGCGCCATTATGAGTCACTGGAGCGAAGAATGAGATGCAGGCAGGAAGTTTTCCGATAAGCTTGAGCGGCGTACCAGGGTTTCTTCCTGCCGTTGTTTCCACAACAAAGGGCTAGGCGTGGTGACATTGCAAACTCTCTTAGCTTAGCGTGATCTGGAGAATACCTAGTTAGAGTACGCCCTCAAGGGAAGTAACCAAAATGTGTTGAACCTCACCAAAAACTGGTTGAGCTTCTTGTATGCTTATACAAGGAATTGAAATGAGATAAAACATTGTGAAAACTGCTCATTGCAAAATTGTATCTATTGTATTTCTCCTGCAGTTTCTTTGCCTGACTTTGCATTCAAAGATGAGTTTTACTTTGCTTCCTATTTTGGTTGACATATTGTATAGTAGTTTATGGTGGCCGTATCTTCGGTCCTATTCCTACTCCCATATCCCGCTCAGCTCTTAAGACCGATTCACAACCAACGACAACGGGAACCATAACCAGACCGAGAGGCTTGAAATACATGTATTCAAATGGGAGTGTTTCACAACCAATGGCAAAACTTCCCGGGCTTCGGGAACTACAAGCGAGACTTGGCCAGCATTCAACTTTGGTGTCTCCGTTAACGGGCACGGCATATTAGTGCATATTAAAAACTTCTACTTCTTCTTTTTCTTTCAATGTGCGGCCATAACCTAAACAGCCACTAAAGATCTCACTAGTCGCAACTCTGGGAAAATCAAATCGAAAAGAAATTTATATAAAAACAATGAACAACGAATAATTTTAATGAACGCTAGGACACTGAAGGACTGACGCTTGCTGATTTCTCGGGATCGGAAATACGCAACAGCTTCGCGTTTAGATCTTCACTTTATCGAAAATTGGCTAACCTGTTAACCTGTTTTTATGTTGACTGAATTGGAGAGTAGCTTAAAGTTTTTCATTGGTAAAAATAAATAACATCCCAATGCTCAATATCCACTATCTATTCCCATTGCCTTTAGCGGACTGTTATGAACCAAAATGTTGATGCTTTTCAGGTTGTCGTTGTCGTTATCCTTACCGGGTGCTTGTGAACCAGCCTTTATTGTAACCAAATCTTGGCAAGGTAGTGATTTGTTTTAACCCGCATTAAGTGACTAAAGAGGTGCACTTCGCCAACCTCAATATTGTTCCCTACTCAAGATGTCCTTTGCGGAGGAAGAAGAGGATGCAGCGGTCAAGTAATCACGGCTTGCATGAACAAGAAACAGTTGAACTTGAGCTTTGCTGTAGTGCAAGGTGCCTCCAATGCTATTAAAAATATCTTATGTGGTACATTCATATTAATTTCTACAGACTTCTTGCAAAAACATATAGTTGTTTCATTTATACCCTGCCTTTAACGCCAATCTTTCCTTTGGAACCGGTTGCCGAGAGTTAATGGTATTAACTCATATATAGTGGGTTTTGGATCTTACGACTTTTTTCACATTGGATCACGCACATATTACACTTTCATTCATACTTTCAGACTCTATGTATAAACAATACAGTAAATCTGAATACCGTACCCCGGCATGTAGATTAGTAAACCGGGGCATATGTCCAAATTTCTCACTTAATCGTATTTTACAAAGTCATACCTTTGTAAGTACATTATTTTATCAGTTAATTTCAACCTAACTACTCCTAAAATAATAAATAAAATAAATAATTAATTAATAATAAATAAACAGAATATACACTCACAGAATGTCGATACTCATTTACTAGTCTTACTGGTATCCAGCAAACTAACAACTGTGTCTAGGGAGAATAAGGAATAATACTGAGTAGAGAAAAATCCCCCCAGCGGGGAGTCGAAGCTGGGGCCCTTCGCACAGGGAGTAGCTGCTCTGTCGACTGAGCTAAGCCTTTATAAGTCTTTAAGAGCACTATGTGATACTGTGTGTGAAACAAATGAGGAATATCGGAGACACCAATTCTTCCCCTGTCTATTCTCTTAGCAGGAAAGAGCAGGTGATTATCTCACGTCTCCGCATTGGTCATACAAGGTTAACCCACTCATACCTCCTCAGCAAAGGCCAGCCACCACAATGTGAAGTCTGCAACACCCGCCTCACAGTAAAACATCTCCTCACAGAATGTAAGCAATACGCTACACAACGACAGCTTCATCACATCACTGGAGACTTATCCACCACTCTGAACACGCCATCCAACTGCAGAAGGGTGTTATCATTTCTCAAAGGTACGGGCTTGCATGCGAAAATATAATATGAAACATACTTGTTGTACTGATTTGATTGTATTCTCATGTTTTTGGTAAAATAATTGTACTAAATTTATTGTATACCGCTGTATTCCATAGAATAGTCGCGATATGACTTAATTGTTAAAGCGACTCTAAATAAATTAAAAAAAAAAAAAAAAAAAAAAAAATGAGGAATATCGTAGTTCTGATGTAACAGAAAAACATCCCTACAACCACAAAACAAAAGAATTTCAATTTCCCAACACAAACAAACCAAAAAAATCATGAAACCTGTCTGCTCTTTATAAGCAACGAGCGTGATTAATTGTCTCAATCAACATCCAATAAGGGGCTGAAGCTTAGCGAAGGAACAGAAATTAATTAGGTGTGCGACCCGCTCGCCACTTTCGAAATTGTTAAGTTCCTTTATTATTTTTTGTACTATCGCTATTATTGTTATTAAAACAAAAGAGTGGAAGGAAAAACGTGACGTCACGGAGGTGATTAATTACCGTAATAACTGTCCCAGCAGCAGGCGCTGCCTATGAAAGGAAAATAAGACACATGTGTGGGGTAACAAAAGGAGCCAGCCGGAGACTTCCTCATTTGCGTAATGCGCCTGCCGTGGAAGCAGACTCCTGCATCGCCACACATCCAACTTTCCTTGTACTGAAGCACGTTTATCTCGTACTAAAACATAACAAATAATTCGTTTCTTCAATACGATAGTTCATTCATGCGGACTGTTACAACGTTAACAGTAGCACAAAAACAGTAACTAAAATATGCCTGTAAAAGTCCATGACTGTCCTATATTTTAGACTCAATTTTGATATAGGAGTTAGTCAGTGGTAAGACAATTTATAATTTAATAAAAACTGATACGCAGATACATAAATAAGTGCAAAAGTATTTCCATATCTTAAAATCAATGCATAATGTCGTAAGTAGACTAGTAAGTCTAGTAGTAAGTAGACTGTCGTAAGTTCCTAAAAGTCTTAAATTAGGTAAAATAGGTTCTATTACAAATGAAAATAGGTTCTAAACATTGTAGCAGGTTTTTATAGCGCTTATGATATTCAAAAGATATCAAAGTTACAAAATCCATTAATAATTAAGAATAACATTATATGTATTATGGGATAGGTTTCGCTAGCACAGGGTTAAGAATATTGCACCACATGTGAAGTTGATGTCAGTCGGGAAATGCATTACCGGGAGTCATTAGCGAACGTACCCAAACAGATGACTCATTAAGGTAAACGCGATACAATCAGTTTTGGCAAGGTAGAAAGTCTACCACATTAAGAAAAGGAACCTGCTATTGTATTTTAAAAAGTATCGGGAACCCGAGGGGTTTCGCCACAGGGCAAACTCTTCACTTAATTGAAGAGAGGGACATTATAGATGTTTTGGGAAGCTGAAAGGATTATTGCTGACGGACAGTAGGTCAGAGAGACATCTTTCCGAACGAGCTACACATGTGAGCAACACACGGTGAAAGTTCGATACGGCAGTTTACAATGAGTTAGCCGAATACCATTTTTCGTAACTAATATACTCGTCAACCAGATATACTTATCGTATTCACGACTAATACTTATTCCAACAGTTACGTCAGTCCGAATATTTCTAGTATTTATTTAAAATTGCTCAGCAAGTCTTAATCGTTTAATAAACAAATGAAGTGTTCTACCAAAACTACAATGTCGCTCTCTGTAATCACCACGGATCCCAGAGATTAAGACATGTGTGAGCAACTGTAGGCACCAATAATAAGAAGCAGTCAATTAATCAAGTGACATAAAATGCTTCAACATGCACAAACAGGTGAACAAAAATGACATTTTTTCATTTCCCATTACAAATTAGCCGAAACATTTCACTTTCTGTATTGTATATGTCCATAATTTGAGTCGCAGTAAGCAACTAACACCTTTTCTAAGTTTACCATTGAGAAACTGCATCGCTTGTCAGATAGCACCACCTATAAGACGAAAATGAGCGTTCTAGGGCAACTGATGTCACCGGTGCATATGTATTTAAATGTTGGTATTAGACGCAAGGGAACAGCACATTCATATGTTCCGATGTTTTGCCAGACAAAAGCCAGTAACTGCGGAGAACTGACAGTTCTGGAATTGTTTGAAGCACTGATTCGAGCTTTTCAAAAACGTTATCACCAACATAACCAGGAACCAAGTTGAGTGCTTTTGTCACCTCTTCTATCAATCCCAGTTGCGTGTAGACCGGTTTGAGTGAAAACTCTAGACTATTAATAGCGAGGACTAGAAATACATAATGTAATTTGATGACTGCAGTATCATGGACAATTGTTGGGTCCTGCAGAACCCCTTAGGTGCTCACTGCATCCTCCCCCAGTTTCAAAACCATGTTCTTACTGCCCTCTGTATTAGGTATTGTTCACTGTAATTGTTGCCTGGCATATAGGCTTACACAGCGTTTCCGTATTACCAAGTGAAGAAGCTGAAAAGTATAAAATTAGGTACAAATAGGTTCTAGCGTGAAATTAGGTATTTTTAGGTTATATAAAACCACCATTTTCGAACATATATTTCCATAATTAATATATACACAACTTTTGTGTTCTATATATCATGAGGAAAAAAAAAAAAAAAAAAAAAAAAAAAAAAAAAAAAAAAAAAAACACAGGTTTTTACCTAAAGTCTGAGATCTAGTCATAAGCATGCGTTACAAGCGAGGGGAGTCGTCAATTGTCATCACGACGATGCAGAATGGTGACATCAGGGAACACAACCAGGCGTGCACATAACGCACGGTTCGAAGAAGAGGGTTCTGGAATCCCCAATATATATATATATATATATATATATATATATATATATATATATATATATATATATATATATAATTAGCATTAACTTATCACCTTATTCATTGTTTCATCTGGAGCTATACATTTCCGCATGCGTATAATGTTTATTCACTCGGACTGACGTACAGGAGAAGTATTGATGTACAGGTTTTTATGTGCCGGTCACAATCTCTTTTTAGATTTTAGAATCTGAAGTTTAGATTTCAAAGCCTACTGTATTCCCATAGTCCCCTTGCACCTAAAAGAAAATGAGCAAATGTTTATTTCGACTAGCATGAGGAACATAGAGGAATAAGAATATGTAAGGATCGTGAGTACTTAAGTAGAGAAAGTTTTTTATCGTATATGTTCATCCTAAACCTGGATTATTCACAATGTATTCTGCATCCAAGTTGTGAAGTGAAAAGTTATAAGCCGTATGCAATGAATACTAGCAGTACTCTTCTTGTAATTTATATAAAAATATGTCTGGAGGCAACAGCTATCACAATGGAATAACTCAGTTCCTTTTCCGTTTCTAGCTGTTTCAGAAATAAAGCAGCAGGGTTGCTAATGATGATACAGCATTGTGCTTGGCCGATAAGTGAAAAGAAATTATGTAAATTAGGCAGCAGCGGCCGTGAAGCAAAGCTGTTGACATGCTACGTCACCTCTACCGAGTCTGTGCACAACGAAAAAGATGTTCGCTTGCTTTTTACCTAGTACCTGGTCTTGCAGCTACTGGCTTGCTTGGCTGGTCATCCGTGCGCTTCTTCAAACAAACAAAAACGCTAACACAAATACTACAGCGGCTGTACTTTTACTTGAGGAAGTGGAATAAATCTCACACGACTTAGGTGCCAGGCATTGCCCATAACATTTCTCTCGTATTTCTATTACAAAACCATCGAAAAAAGTGCTAGGGAGTTTCTTTTTTAGATTGTTTTAGCATATAGATTAAATGACCATTTTATCTGGAGCTGAGCTTAGAGCATTGCACATAATAATCTGAACCTCAAGGAAATAGACCTGTAAAAGTAGAGCTCAAGCAGGTATTTGTTCTTTTTTATTTTTATATACTTCCTTCTTTGTTTGTTTCTTTGTTTCTATATCTTTAGCTTCCTCCTGATCGAAGTTAGAAGCTGCACATGTTACAGCTTTGATACCGTTTGTGAAAAACCAAACAGTATTTGCATCCAATTGAAAATTTGTTAACTTATTCCATTTTTAAATGTCCCATATATATGCCGCCTTTAACATCGAAGGTCATATCGGCGGCATTTAAAATCTGGGAAAAATTGCTCAACAACAATGGTGTTCATTCACTTAGCGATGTTTTTGAACTTTGGTTTCTATTGCACTGTTTTTTATTTCATTAAATTCACACACACACACACACACACACACACACACACACACACACACACACACACACACACACACACACACACACACATACACACATTCACACTCCCATTCATACTCCAGACTCGAGAAAGGATGAGGAATAACTCTAGTTAATGAAAAATACACACCATACCACCCGGGAATCGAGCCCGGGACCCCTTGCACAGCAGGCAGGTGCTCTACCGTTTTTCATTATTGTAACTAAATAAGTTGGGGAAAAAACTAAAAATAAGCCGGTCATTTATTTTTGATCAATCACAGTTGTCTAAAAATCCTTCGTGTAGGGGTATTTTTAGACGTGGTGAATGGCTGAAAGTTGCGCAGTGGTTTATGTTCAAGATTATTTTTGTATTTAGTGAGTGAGTGAGTGATTAGGGTTTAAGGGCCCGTCGACAGCTAGGCCATTAGAGCCCCTTTTGTATTTATAAGACCATAGGGGTGCCATATTAGTGTCTCTCCGATCTCTCTATAGTAAACATCCCGGGACAGTGCGTGATTACATCAGATCCGCGCGCATTATCAGCAGTCTCTTGTGCATTTCAAGTATAAAATTGAGAAGTTACCTCCACCTTCAATTTGCATGAACGTCACTCGCGCAGATCCTAGCAACGTTATTAGTCACATCAAAAATAAATCCGTACAAGTGTGTGTAAAACTCATACTATGCAAAGTTTCAATATTTAATAGTAGTATTATTACAGAGGAACAACAATTCTGATTCAGCTTATGAGAGGGGAAAAAAATAAAGGTCAACAGTTATAAAGAAGAAAATGTGCAATACAAAATGCACCATACTTAAGGCTTTATGATCTTATCAGTAACTTTGTCATCTTGGCTAAATGTGGAGATATATTCATCAAAGAGTCAGGGATCTCTAGCAGCAAACGTCAAATAGAAATAGCGTGTTTACGTATGTATATATACACATATATGTAATTCGGTAAACCAATGTTTAATCAAATGCTTACTGATATACGAAAGCGTAGGATGATAGATCTCACTAATGTTGAAATGCGGTTGCAGCATGTAGTACGTAATTCATGCAAGTAGTGTTTAATTATGTATTTATTTTAATGTGATGATTAGATACAGGGAGAATATGAACTTTTATATATTAAACCATGTTTGCTATCACTATGGAAACAGTTAATTTTAGATTTTGCAGTATTTGAAATTCAATGTGAGTGACGAAACATGTCATTGTTGCTAAAATCTTAAGCTGTCAGATATGAATGAAAATCTTAGCGTTACTATCACATGACTTTCTCCACGGTTTTGTCTATAAACTATTCTTACTAAAGCTTATTCTTCTATCTACTTCTCGTTACTCGAGATAAACCTCATTACAGTTTACATATTTTGTAGTAGGCATAAGAAAAATATAATATGCTAAGCAGAAAGGGATGTTCTATGATGGGTTTTAAATTCTCCACTACTTGCGTGATCATGAGAAAAAGTGAATAGTAGTTTCTTACAGGAAACAAACGATACCCACTTGACAGTTAAAACCAATAACACATATATAGTGGACAACGTTTTTAACTTCAAATTAATTGAATAGTAGATTTTTATATATTTTAACGTTTATCTATTACATAAAAGCATTCAGTACTTCATAGACTATTCGCAGGAAATTCAAGATATAACATTTACTTGTGAATATCTTACACATGTGGTAGTTAAATGAAAATTGTCAGAGGTATGTTTGAGAAAATCACAAAGAACGAAAACCGTAATATGTAAAATCAAAGTTACTGCCGCAAGGATGCACTGTATGGAGTGTACCTCTAAATCTTAATATCTAAATATTAAAAAAAAAAAAAGCAACTATATTTCCAGGTGACAGTATTTTTCGCATTTTGCATGTGACCACGGAGTAATACAGACTAGTTTGACATAATATCTAGGAAACAACTTCATAGACACATCCTATTGGATTTAATTTTCTTAGGCCTAATGAAAGAGAAAGTGTCGCATCATTGGAAGACGCTAAACTTAAATAGGCACCAATTTGATAACAAGCCGTCTTTTGGTTCTGTTACATACAGATACTCCTACAGGCAGGAGCGCGCGCGCACGCGCACACACACAGACACATACCGGCCTTTTTCTAAGCTTGCTTATTTTAGATTCAGGAGGCCACAAAGCATGTATTCTCCAAAATCTTGACGTTGAATTATTGGCTGGAATACTGCTTGCCTACTATAAGTGACAGAGAAAGTAAGTATGCTATTAATATACAATTATTTCTCTTACTAAAACGATTATACGACAGCTCATTTTCGTAAGTTGTTCCAATGGGATTTTTCTCATAGACTCGAGAAATTTCACTCATCTTCTTTGAGGTATCGTAAAATTCTAACACTGAATACCTGGATATGATATGAATTCAACGGATTAGTGGTTCCGGCAATAATCAGAAGCGAAAGCCAAATGTTTGTTCAATGCAGTATATATTGATGAAATCGGGTCACGCCTAAACCTTGCATTTCCTTTCCTGATTACAATGGATATAGCAAGGTTTCATGCGGAAAATACCTACATGTTCAAAATGCTTCCGTCGAACATTTTCGGAATAATAACCAAGAGTAACCCGCTTTAACGAAACAATGATTGACACCTGCCAGGAAGAAAAGGTACTGCAGTTGAAATTTAGCTCTGCAAAACAACGACGCTTGGAAAAATTCCTTTATAGGCCATAGCGGTTAGTCGATACTAATTCCAGAAAAGTAAAATGAGATGAAATAGTTACTTCAGTCAGTCAGTTGCATATTTGTTCCAAGTTTCCCTGAAATATAAGTTTAGAGAACTGAACAACTAAAAAATGATTTTTGGAAAGAGATCGGTCTGTGTGTGCTCGCACGCACTCAGATAGGGATATTAAATTAAAAGCAAACCTAGTATTTAAGTTTAGCATCTTCCATGGATGCAACACGAAGATGCCCAAGAAAATCACACCCACTCTGAACTACCCTGTACATTGAACATTTTTAAAACTTTTCGATTTTCTGAAAAATGGTTCTAATGCTTCAGACTAAAATACTCCATGTTTAAGATATTTAACGGCAAATAAAATGTGTATCTTGATTTTTCTTTTTTTGCAATGGCCTCTTAAGTTCTTCTCATTCAGGGTGACTTTTGCACAACTGGTAATACACAAAAAGCCCACAGTTAAAGTAAAAATTCATGTCCAACATAGTTTTCTTGTGGAAATAACCATTTTAGAGGCATTTGTCATTATTTGCTTGACTCTTTTCTCAAATAGGCAGGCAGAGAACGGAAATTTAAAGGCATGACATAGCGACCAGCTCTTGAAAGATTTTACTGTCCCTTTGCCTTCTGTGCTCTCCTATCCCTATGCACAAACATGTAATAACGTCATTTCTGTAAATGTTTCTCAATTAACATGAAGTAGGAATAAGCGAATAACTTTTTGTAAGAATAATTTTTACAGTCATGGAATATTTGTAAGTCCCATGTCGTATTGTAGCGCGATTTACACAAGTCAATATTTTGAACATGCAACTGAGTTTATTGATGATATTTGTCTGTCGGACAAATAAATAGACAAACTCAATGTCAGAAGCTTCCAAACAATAAAATATATGTGTAAATTAATATGTAATTAAAGCAGTTCCTTCAAAGCCCGCACTCAGTATTACTGAGTATTATTTGGGCAGGGTTCAACTTTCAAACTAAAGCAACAATGACGCGAAGATTTAAGGAGAGAGACACTTTCTACTCCATAATTTACAAAGTGGCAGGGGGACTGAAGGGTATGCACCCCAAAATTCAGGGATAGATCTCTTATTAAAGAACATTAAAAAGGTGTAAGTTTTTCAAAATCAAAGTTAAGTAATTAAAGTGAATTCTGCCTGTGTCGTAATACTTAAAGCAAATGTTGGTTAATCTTTTTCGAAAGAAAAGTGACTTTCGAATTCCAGTGGTTATGAAGACTTAAAGAACATTTATAAGGCAGCCAAAAAAAAAATCTTGTAATCCCATAACATGCATACAACAACTAGAAATGTTTCATATAGATACAGAAATAGAATTTTAATTGAATAATCAGTATGCGCTCTCAATTGAACAGTATAACAATGAAGTGAAAAAGAATAGTTTTACTTTCCCATTTTGCACGTGCTATATGTTTTCTAAGAAAACAGGCACTTGATTCAAACAGGAAATTATACTGAATATTTAAATGAATTAGCAATATATGATGCCTCTTTGAAAGTGTACTTAGAAACATCGACTGTTTTTTGTGCAACTTCTCCTGATGTTCAGAATGACTTAATTTCGTGTGTGAGCACCGTCATGACATATGGAATTAAGAAATAACTTTCTGATGTCTTCTTTGTTTAATTGTTAGATGAAAATTCTTACATTTATAGTCAAGAACAACCATTTGTTATATAAATGTTGACGTAACATTGAAGAGAGGTTTATTTGATTTACAGGTGTAAGTTCTGACAAAAAAGCAGATTTTCTTTTGAATCGTGCCTATAGCATTGTTGAATATTTCTTTTAGTCAATGATGAAAGATGAAAGCTCCGAAGGGCAATTCGGTTTAGGTTGGGTCATATTTTAATGAATTTTACAATATTCGTTGAGTTACATACCTGAGTCTGATAGTCACACTACGTCACTATTTAGAAACCTATTATAGAAAAGTATTTTGTAATTTCAATATCTGCTATTGTTTTCGAAGCAAGGTGGAATGCAAAATGTTACTCATTTTGAATTCGTGATCAACCCACTTATAGGCATTTGTGTTCCTGAACTATCCTCACACCTAAGTAGCAGCAATCTCTTAAAGTTACTTTTTGTCATTTGTGTAGCCACGGACTAAAATTGCTTGTATTCGCCTAAAGACTGTTGCTACCATTCACTAACATCCTAAAGAAGTCATGAACCTAAACCCTCATTCAGGAGTTTATATCCTTTTTAATAGTGTTTAGCGCCCTCTGTTTTTACATGTAGCAGCATAGCAGGTGGAAAAAAATGAAAGAGACAGTAAACTTTCCACTCTAAGTTTAAAGTACCTCCATGCATTTGCCAATTATGAAAAACTCAAAAACCTCTATCACAGAGTGCGCTCCTAGTGGGATTTGAACCACAGATTTCCGTTCACAGTCCATACCTTAGCGAGCTCGGCCACCCATCTTGAGCAGGAATGAACAAAGGCGCAACAGCTTCGTTGTAAAACAGTAATACAGAGCCTAAAAGACCTAATATCAACCTTTAAATTAAATAAAACACTTATTTAAATTTCAGGCAATTGAAAGCATCTGTACCACAATATGGTTAAATACCTTTTTCTTTAATGGTTTAATATTTTTTTACCACCCGGAATATATTGGACAATCTTGCCCCAAAATCTAAAACAAGTTGGAGTCTACGATGGATATTAACAGACATAGAAGTTGTCTAACTGGTCATACGAATTGAACGTGAACCACCATCAATATCAAGAACGTGCACAAAGACCAGTTGATATGTCAACAGGGCTATACGAGGGATAGGAAGTCACATTGTAAAGTCTCGTGATAGTTATAATTTTTATTCATTCCGGCTTTAATGCTTGGTTTTAAACTTAAAATCAAAATTATAATTGGACATTTTTAGTGTATTACATTTCGTGCCCCTCATTTTGAGGTATCTGATGTGATGCTCCTAAATAATAATTGTTGTTCTGCATAAAACGTGACCCTGTAATGGATGAAACAATACAGATGATTCCTTTTCTTCAATCACGCACACATAAGAGAAAAAGAAGTGCGAGAGATTTTCCGTTTCACTGTCAATACATGAGATCTCAATATTGGAAGGGGACTAGAATGCATTCCACGTAACTTGCAGTAGCGCAAAGAACGGTATTAAACAGATGCCCTGGTTCGTGTACCTACTGCATTGCACGTATGACGCAATCCTGTGTAAACTTAATGGTTCCCATCATCCATAAACATCAGGCGTGCCAACTCCCACACGCGACCAGCATATGTGTGACTGTGGAACACAACAAAGCAGTTTTTATGAATTTCGCAGCGGTGTTCTATGAGCTCTACCAACATTACAGAGATGAAATTAAATTAACAGTAGGGAGGGGAATTTCTGAGTGGCAAGTGTGTTTGTAGCCGTAGATGTATATAGGTAGATTAACAGCACAAATATGCATTGCAGAATAATAATTCATTCTTGGATAACTTTGTTTAATTTTCTTTCGTTAATTTCCGAACGATTTCCATGACTATATTTGTTTTGGTCTTGTTAATTCTAAGCGATTTTCTTGATTATATTTGTTTTGGTTCTGTAGAGTGCCATATTTGAATGTTGTATAATTTGCTATGCTTTGAGTATAATTATTTTTGCATTTCTCCTCCGCAACCTATTTGATGGACAAATAATTATTTACAATTAAATCCGCTTGAAGTTAGGATATTAGTTTTTCACAGAATTTTTGCACAGTTATATTTTAGTACCATTCTTTCAATTAAAACTGTTAAGCATGTATTACATAATTAAAGACGTTTATGCATGGTATTGCATCAGTGTTACGTGATGACGTGATGAACAGCAATCTTTCATCATACCATCAGCTGCGATAGTTGTTACGGTAGCCTTCTCTTTATCATCACATTATACAGTATTTGTCTGGGTATCACCAAGTGGGAATAGGCCATGCTAGCCTTGTACACAAGAGCGGAGTAAATCTTGAAGACTGAAGGAATGCAACAAAAGGTTGCCGGCTCTAACAACAGCGTTATCCCAACGGACGTCACCCACCACACCATATTTCGGAGATTGGAGAGATGTTTAAGTGAAACAGACACGTTTACACTTGGAAGTTTGTGGACACGCCGTACTCAAGTATTTGAACTCTTTCGATATTACCTAACAAGGCGATATACAAAATGTATGGAAGTTGACGCCGGCCATTTTAAACTCCTTCAGATTAAATATTTTTATGTTTACTTATACTAATCCTGTTTTATTTTCTGTTTCTTTAATATCTTTGCTCAAGTTCTCACATTTCAGAATCCCTTGCAACTCCCAAAGGGTGTATTAAAGGTATGGGTGAGCGAGGGTGTTTAAGAGCCCGTCTATAGCTAGGTCATTTGGGCCCCAATTAAAGATATGCCTCGTAAAATATACAACCTGTATCCGTTACGACAGCTACTTAATCACTGATGTTAACCTAAGGTTGCTATTAAAACCAACTGGGCCAACAAAAGTGAGAATAATGGTAATAAAGTGCTAATGAAATATAATTCTCTTTATTGAAGTGCGTAGGCTTTCACGGCCGGAGTCTGTTGTGCTAAGAATATCTTCTGGGCTGTCGACAAACCGAAGAGATCTAGTCGGAGACCCACTTAAGATGTCTGGGGAGAAACCCCAGTGAACCACGGCCTCACAACCCGGAAGATATTTTTGACATATTCACTTTATTGTTAACGCTTTCTTACTGACAAACAACAAGAAAACAAAACATTTTTTTGTTTGTTCCACGTTGGTAGCAACATGTAAAATAAATAAAATGAGCACGGTCAATGTGTGTTCTATTATTAGAACATATATATATATATATATATATATATATATATATATATATATATATATATATATATATATATATTGCACGTATGGTATTATTCACAGAGAATTAAATACTTATGATTACAGATAGAAACTGGGACATACAAAGCAGCTCGCCGATTTCAGCTAGCTATTTTTGAGGCAAAATTGAACTTTTGTCATTTTTCTTCCTTTGTTTCTCGGGAAATCATGGAAAAGACATGGGGATTTAAGACTGGCGTTCAGGAAACAGTTTTTAGATATTTTACTATTACTTCAGTCTCCTGAGAAAATAGCTTTTCCAAGAACAAATTGTAGAAATGATACAACAATAAGCTACAATAGCTAGAGAACGGCACGTGAAATTATATCTTATGTGAAAATCAGCAAAGATGTATCTCTCTCCAATGCAAATTTTTAAAACATAAGAACGTGGTGTCTCAAAGCGATTAAGGTAGGTAACTGAAATGACAGAACCCCCTGCTGCAATTCTGTGGAACGGAAATATAGTTATCAGCTTTCTTTCATCGGTACAATTCTTTGAGATGTAACAATTTAATCAGCGCGCAGTTGTTGCTTTTTGTCACTTGAGTCCATCTTGTTGAAACAACGTGAGGTCGAGGCAGGGCAAACACATAAGCGGAAGACTGCAGTTGAGCGTTAAAGAAAACAAGTTACTCGAAACACTTCATTCAGAGTGGATAAGACAAGCAAAATGGATGGAGTGGAGCTGGGATTTAGGTAATAAAAGAGGAAAACTGTTGATAGCCAGGAGGGGTGTTTGATCCGGTAGTTTGTTTACTCAGCAACCAGAAGCTTAGATATGTGGAGGCCTAGGGGGACATATTATGTAAACACAATTAATACTTATAAGTGAACTGTAGAGGATCTTCAGGACAAAAAAAGAAAAGAAACAGAACTGTCCTGAATTGCACGTTGAGAGATGTGTAGAGGTCAACTGCAGGGACTGAAATGAAAGATCTTATATTCGTGATTAAGAATTTCGATGTACGAATTGTGAAACATGTAATTAGTGTCTGACCACCAGAAGAAGGTCAGCCCTCTATAAGAGAGGGTTTGAACTGTTTCGTTTCCGGTTCAACGACTTGGTACCATCTAATGTTCGCCGAACTATGACGCATTCATGGGACTAAAATAAACCTTTCTAATGTTTGGTTACCTGAATGAGTGAGGTGGAAGTGTTTCATCCACAAAAAACGAAGCAGGTGGGGTAAAGCAACAAGGTGATGCCTCCTCCTCCTCCTTGTGTATAGGATATCCTGTTCATTTCCCTTTTATTCCTCGGATGAGTTATAAACACTGTCAATCCATCTCCTAGCGGTTCTTCCTCTTGTCCTTTTCCCATCTAAAGGTCTGTCTTCTTTGGCTCGTTTAACTACACAGTTGTCTCCCATCCTTTTAATGTGTTCTTTCCAGTCTTTTGTATGTTAATTAAGAAATTTTGTTATCTCATGAATTTGGCTATTTTGTCTGATTTCTTTAGTGTGTATTTTACCCAATAAGGGTTTTCCTTGAACTGTTCTTAATATTTTCAATTCGCATGTACTTAATATTTGTTTTGTTTTGACTGTATCTGCTCTGGTTTCTGCTGCATAAGGTAATGTGGTTGATGAGACAAGTCAGGCAGAGACGCGAATCACAGTTACGTGGTATTGGTAGTCTTAAGCATGGTTAACATTCATAGCATAAGCGATTATAATTTTACTTCATCTGGTCATGACTGGACCAGAAGAATCGACTGATTTCAGTTCGCACCGTAGTCTCTATCTCATTCGCCAGAACACTAGAGAGAAGCTTGGGCATTGCTGGGCATTATACTCCAACATCGGCTTACTTATGCTGTAATTGGGTGGCTAGTAAGGTAGCTACTAAATATTACTACCCATAAAATAACCCCTGACGTTCAGTAGTTAGTTGTTTTATTTACATATTCAACAGAGGTGCCTCGATCTCCTATTTTGTCGCTCTCTCTCCCACTCTCATTGAAATATTTTAAATTCTATGGTAATATTTGTCTCCCTTCTTTTTCACAGGTGAAGAATTGATACTGCAGCTGCTCTCAAGAATTTCACTTCTAGAAACTACGTTTCTAAGTTTCTTCCAACCAGAATGATTTTTTGTAATTATCATATGCTTCACCGGGCATTGCTTCATTCAAGTTGTCTATATTTTTTAAGGATTTTGTTTGCATATTACTCTCATTTCTTTACACTGAAAAAATATTTATTAGCATAAGAGCGTTTGCATCAATTAATTGCTTTTGTTTTTGACATATCGTTTCAGAGTAATGTCTGTATCTCAGTCTTCCTACGCATATACTTGTATTTCCAATATTGAATGCAAAGTGCTACAGTAGCGTTTGGACTGAAGGATAAAGGAGCTTTCTTCCTCTATGGCATAGCTCTGCATTCCCCTTCAAGAAATTACATAGCACACCCTAACGATGAACTACGATTCGCGCTTCGGAATGTGTCAAAATGGTACACTGTTAATAGTGATAAATAACGCCTATTTCTAATTTTCTTGCAGGTGCAAAGGGCATACGGGAATTTAGCTGGCTTCAAAGGATAGTAAAAAATTATAAGAGCTGGTCGCTATGTGATTCCTTTGAAATTCTGTTCTCTTTGCATGGTCAAGAAATGTAAACAATCATTAGGGTATTCCTATTTGAGCAAAGCTAAAATTGCAAAACTCAAAACAATGATGGAGAATATAGTTCGGAAATGATTTACTTCGCAACATGCATTTATGTGACACACACACACACACACACGCGCGCGCGCGAGTAACAAGATAACCCTAAAAAGAAAAAGAAAGAAAAAAACGAAAAACGACGATGCTTAGTATGTTGTGCGGGTGGCAAACTGATCGGTTTTCAAGAAGGAACCCTTCCCGGAAATACACGCTTGGGCGATGGAGAGCGTTGAAGTATGAGAATGAACGGTTGTGACAATTTGTTAAGATTTGTTTTTGGTATCTTAAACCGAAGGTATGCAACCCTTTAGCCATCTGTGTGATGCGGATGAACGATCTGAGACTAATAACATTCCTAGATACAGTCCTTGGTGCGCATCCTACTGCGTTACTTGTGTAGTTTCCAGTACAGTAACGTTTTAACAGTACTGCGACACGTATAGCCAAGGAAAAAATGACTGAATGCCTTAGGACAGTAAGTCCCATGTCCCACTGCAGTGCTGTTTATACAGGTGGATATTTCCAACGTAAAACTGAGTTTATTGATAGTCTGTGTTTCATGAGTTATCGTCTGTCAGACACAACCTATTGAGCAACGCACTATCAATAAACTCGGCCGCAGGTTGGAAATATTGACTTGTGTAAACCGCGCTGCAACACGTGATGCACTCTATCTTTTTTTCCATGACTGTACCAGCACACAGCTGTGGAAATGGCCGACATGAGTTACAGTACACTTTGATGTAAATGTGCAGCATCACCTGAACCTCACATATCCATATCAATGGAATGGTAGAGGTAGATAATTTCCATGGCCAGTACGGTCACCAGATCTGACACCTCTGTAGAGTTGTAGAAAAGTATGATGTACGGCACTCCTGTAATGCCAGTGGAGGACCTTATTCCTCGAGTCCCCGGGGCGACTGAATCTTCAAAGACAACCGCACCTATTGGGTCATGTGCATGAGGCTCAGTACCGCCGATATAGACTCTGCAGTGACATAGCAGGTGCACATTTCGAAGCCCGTTTTTAATGTAGACAGCTCGATGTGCAACTCATTTACTGCCTAAACGTGAGTGGCCACCCATCTCATATTTCTATCCGCTACAGCGTCCAAACCGTACATTTCCGGACAGGGGTTCCTTCTTAAATCGATCAGTTTGCCATCCCGCGCAACGTGCTAAGCGTTTTTGGGATACCCTGTGTATGTATAATATGCACACGTGTGTATGTGTGTGTGGTAAGCATTGAAAGAGGGGATTTCAGTATCTCAGAGACAGTTTTGGACACTTAATCGTGACGTTCGAGTGGTTTGTTGTGTGAAGTAGTTACAGTGAGTGTGATCGTGAAGGTCAGCCGTTTACGGGACAAAGACAGTAAAGCACATGTGAAGGTCACGACAGAGCAGAACAGCTGAGAGGCACGAGGTAACAACGAATTGTAAATTGTGTTAACGACGAAAACAGAATACTGCTTTGTGCTTCAGTTTTACAAGAGAAATAAAGTGACTGAACAAGGTAACTATGTCATTTGTCACAATGGTGTCAGGAGTGGGATTTGTCACATTTGATGCAAAATACAAGACATTTTAGTGCTAGGCATGAAATAAAAAATGAATGCTTACCTTGAAAACCTTTGGCTTTTACACTCGAAATTGATTCTCTGAAAATCGTGAATGGGGTTCTGTAGGCCACGTTGACAGTTCAATAAATGGTTACAGTCAGCAGATTTGACCTAGTTTCTGGCTTGTATATTTAATCGTAGCAAGCAGCATCTGAATCGGGATCTCCTATCTCGTTATCGAATAACGCTACAGTAAATCTCTCTCCCTCTCTCTTCTTCCTCTCACACATATTTTAGAAAAGCCATCCACAATGGGGAACAACTCAGGAGCCGCTCCGCGTCGGAATAAAAGGGTAATTTTTTTCGAGGGGAACTTGTACTTGAATGCAGACAGAGTGCTATGCATAATGAACCGCACGATGGCTGTAGCTGCACAGATACAATGCCTCGGCAATCTCGATTGTCTGTTATCGACCGTGGGTCCTAATGCAAGGATCGTGTCCACTCTCGATATATATCGAGATGTTCCTCCGATTTTCTACTGCCAGCCACTCAACAATGACCATCGGGGCCGACCTGATTACCTCCAAACAGTCCCTCCCCCATGTCCCTCATGTTTTGCCCGACAGTGTTTCCAACTTTAGAGTACAGTTTCACACTAAAGGTAATTAAAGAGGATTTTACAAATTGAACACAGCTGTATCCTTTCCTATTTGCCTATGGTTGGCGTATGAGAAGAGTCATCATGGATTTAGTTGGCAATTGCTTAAATCTTACGGGGAAAGCTTACAGTATTAAATGTTTGGTACCCGCTCCCACATAAACGACACGAATATCACCCCGTTTCAAAGCTTACTACGATTGATCTTATAGGAAACATAAGTACAATCATAAGCTCAAATATTGTGGTCTTTAAAGCATTACTCCGAATTCCCTTGGCTTTTAAATGCATTTACGGAATAAGGTGTTCCACATAGTATTTTATGGGTTTATGAACACTGAAAAGGGATTTTTGCACAAATTGCCAGGTACCGATCCAACAGTATTTGTGCCAATTTGGCAGGTTTCAAACTTGTATCACAAATTAATCTGGCGTATTTTTAGTAGTGCTTAACGCCCGCTCTTGCAGCGTGTGGCACCGCAGGCGGTGACACTGGTAATACATGGAATGAGATGGAGGAGGAAACCGGAGAACCCAGAGGAAACCTACACCTGCGCCACTTCGTCCACCACTTGCGATCGCTGGGTTCGAGACCGGGCTGTTTTGTGAGAGGCGAATGTTCTAAGTACTAGGCCACGCGCGGCCCAATTTGGCGTTGATTAATATATAGATTACAATGTAACTACGAATCAGTGTTTTACAAAACGGTCTATTAACGTTTCGCACCAATAATCAGGGAAAGATCACATTCGAGAAGAACTACACGTAAGTTCTTTGGTGAACTAAGATAAGTTTGTCATTGCTGTAGTGATATTTTAGACACACCAAAAGAAGGTGTTTAATCATATTGATTACTGAATTATCGCCAATCAAGCTATACCCGTCCTAATAATGTTCTGCAGTTTAGCTCCAGCAAATTAAAAACAACGACATTCGAAAATCCTTGTTGCATCAGTGTCTCAATTTATGCAGTTATGGTAAATAAATATCACAGCTGCGCGTTGTTTTCTGCCAGATTTTCGTAAAATAGACGGTAGAAACATGTCCTGGTGGAATAGTTCCCCAACGAACTTGTGGAATTCAAACCTTTGAACCAGAGCCAATAAGAAGCTTCCTCAAGCTTGCAGACGACACAAGTCTCAATACGAGAGCAAAGAAATCTGGACTCCAGTGCGGGGATACCGAGGACTATCAGCTCCGAATACATAAGGGATGTGTTCCGCACCACTTCACCGGCTTGCTGTTCTATGCGTCCACGCCGTCACGACACACCAAAAATAAAATAAACAATTTCGAAACATTGTCCACGTAGAGTGCAGTCTGCGGCTGATAATCTCCTCGGAACTCCTCACCTTTAATTTACCTTAACGTCCTTCAATCAGATAGGTCTTATTGATATTGGTCGATGAATGAAAAGGGTGAAATTATGCTCAAAAGACCCAATGTCTACAAGCACACACGCACACCCCCACCCACCCCCACCCACACAGCATTTTATTTAATTATTATTAATCATTATTATTAATCATCATCATCATTATTATTATTATTATTATTATTATTATTATTATTATTATTATTATTATTATTATTATTATTATTATTATTATTATTATTATTATTATTATTATTATTATTATTATTATTATTATTATTATTATTATTATTATTATTATTATTATTATTATTATTATTATTATTATTATTATTATTATTATTATTATTATTATTATTATTATTATTATTATTATTATTATTATTATTATTATTATTATTATTATTATTATTATTATTATTATTATTATTATTATTATTATTATTATTATTATTATTATTATTATTATTATTATTATTATTATTATTATTATTATTATTATTATTATTATTATTATTATTATTATTATTATTATTATTATTATTATTATTACTGGATTTAGTGAACTTAAAACATATTTCCGTAGAAATCTTGGTATTGAATTTTTGGTAGGAATACAATACTTCCCCTATCTACCAAGTAGTTGAGACAGAAAGTAATATGGCCGGTTTCTTCACAGCTTGATTCATGTCCTTAAGTACTCTGACAACTATAACAGTATACCTAGCTTGAAATGTATTATCGTTTGTGTTAAAATGGTTTGGTTTTAACAATCGGTTAACACTGCATGAAGATGGTCGATAAATTTGCTTCATTATATGGTTTTCTGCGCCAGTCGATGGAAGCGTGCACCAAAGCTAGCTAGGTCTGCAAGAGACAAGGCAGTTGGAGTGGAAAGTCACAGCTGGACGGCAAACCACCGTCACTTGATTGACAAGCGTCAAATGCAATGCGCCGCAAACAAGACTCCCCATTAGTGTTCTCACCTCGAAGCTTCTGACCACGTCGTCATTATCATCGTCTATGATAGCTGGAATAATATGCAGCTGTGTGCTTGGGTCGGCGGTATGATACTTAGCACACCTGATACCGAACGAAACAATGGCTTTGATCTCTACAGAGCTGCATTATAATCCCCATCACATTTCCTTCACCTGCTATTGTGCACTTCCACAAATATTATCACACCATAACTTTAGAGAAGTGTACCTCCGAGAAGCCTAAACAACAATTTTTAATTGAAGAACCTGACAAAGTTTACAAGTTACAGTTCATAGGTTCCATGGGTTTCTATTCATAAAGCAAATAGTAATACTTGTGATTTGGGTGCAATTGTTAAATTGTGTTTACATATTAACGTGGAAGATAGAGAGTTGAGGTGGGGGAGGAAATTTTATTTCCGGTCGAAGTATAACCATGGAGTTGATGTAGTCGATCTGACGAACTATAAAACCTTCATGCTCATTGGAGGTATAAATATTTATATGAATTGCATCAATACAGTCTATGGCACAGGTTTCTTGTTGTCTAACTATAGTGGTTTCACTACAAGAAACATAATTTTGTGATACTCCGCGCAACATGTGCACAGATAGGCAATCAATACGCGATAACTATGCACTGATTGTCTTTTACTTGCAATAATGACGAATATTGCAATATGTCTATTCAGGAATTTTTAAAGCAATAACTCAAAGAAATAACGGAATCTATTTTGTAGTCTTAGGATGAGTATTGCGGTGAGTATTCAGTGCTGCCACGATCTCGCACCTGCCTCTCACCTTTGTTTATTTAAAGTGTGCTTCCTATTTTGGGAAGAGTGCAGAAGGACTAAAACACATCATATCTTGCAGTTGGTATGGTACAAACGTTTTGGAAAAAGTGCTTTTGCCATCTTCAGCTGGATATTGACTTCAAGCTGAATAATTCACTTATAGTTATAATATTTTTATAACCGATACACAGTTTTAAGAGAAGCAGTGAAAATGTAGTTTTTAAAAAATTCCGTTTGTCAACCCAAAACCCATTTTGGCCATTAGTTTGCAGTACCACTGCGGTAATTGTTTATAATGACTACGTATTGTTTATTATTATAGTTATTACTATTATTATTGTCGTTGTCGCCGTCGCCGTCGTCATCGTCATCGTCATCGTCATCGTCATCGTCATCATCATCATCATCATTATTATCATTATTATCATTATTATCATTATTATCATTATTATCATTATTATCATTATTATCATTATTATCATTATTATCATTATTATCATTATTACTATTATTATTATTATTATTATTATTATTATTATTATTATTATTATTATTATTATTATTATTATTATTATTATTATTATTATTATTATTATTATTAGGGCTAGGAAGTTCATGCAATTGCATGTTTTTTTTCATAGAGGTTAAAAATGTATGCTTTTGCATTATGTGCACGAATTATGGAATTTTCAGTTATTTGGACATGATTTTATGGTGCATATAACTGAATATTTTATCGATTTTTGATAAATGCATAATATTTCAATATTATAGCCCCTATATTGCATATTTTAATGATTTTTTTTTTTTTTTTTTTTTTTTTTTTTTTGTTTTTTTATTCTTTTTTCCATCTGTATAACATGGTAAAATCAGGACAAACTCTGAAAGATATTTTTCCTAACTTAATTCATATAACTTGCTTGGAACACGTCTTCGTTGCATTTCTGAGACAATACGTGATTGTTTCCCATTGGTAGATAGATTTGTGTCCAGTACAAAGGGAAGTTTTGTTAAATCTCCTAAAAGAGTTAAGTTGTTTAGATCAACAGCACCTAATATCCGGCTTCCTCCTGCACCAGTGTTAACTTGATGGGGAACATGGGTCGATGCAGTTTTATATTATCCTGAGCACATAGAAGTACTCGATGATGTTAATTCATTGGACTCGAAAGATGCTTCATCAATAGAAACTGTGCAAAATATTCTGTCAGGCACTGGGTTAAAAGAGAATCTTAGTTTCATATCTGCGCATTTTTCTTTCTTACAAACAACCATAACCGCAATGGAAGCTGTAGGATCTCCTTTGCATGAATGATGTACTGTCTTTGAAAAGACTATGTTCTCTAAGTTCGGTTTCTGGTAGCATAAGTGAAAAAGTCAGAAAGAAAGTGAACTATGTAATTTCAAAAAATTCTGGTTATAAACGGATGTGCGATATTTGAGACATCCTAGAAAGAAGACCATCTGTCACACAAAGAGACTTGACTCTCTGTGAAGCAGATAACATCATTTAAATATGCCCCGATAACATCTTGTGACGTGGAGAGAAGTTTCTCACGTCACAAAAGTGTTTTGCGAGACAACAGACGATGCTTTACAGTTGAAAATTTGTGCAAAGTGTTGGTTATGAACTGCAATTTAGCAGTTAATACTAGCAGCAGGACCACCTCTAAGGAACAAGGTAACTTTATTTATTATTTATACTAACTCGTATTGTCTACTGCAAAGGGACATTAATTCTTTTAATGAAACAGTGCATATTTCTTGGCATATTTTCAAGTTTTTAAGAGCATATTTGCATGCATATTTTAGTGTTTTTTAGGGCATGAACTTCCAAGCCCTAATTATTATTAATATTATTATTAGTATATAATTACAGTGAAGAAAGAATGATGCGCATTAAAAAGAACAGCATTAATGTAGAAGTGGCGAAAGAAAACCACAAAACAAGTATAATTTCAAGAGACTGAATAAATAGGAAGGAGAGTCAAAATCAGGAAAAGGGAAAAAGAGTATCTTAAACTTAGGAGAAAATGCTAGTACAGTTGTTCGGGTTAAATCTGTGAATGCATTATCTATGGTTCTTATTGCTTTTGCTCACACAATTAAGCAGAGAAGCAACTCGGAGAATACGCAATGAAATCGCTTCGGGCAATGACATTAAGAGCCGCACGTGGAAAGGATAAAGGATGCCCCTTAAAAAGAGATTATTATTAGATGCAGAAGCGTATAGCGTAACCGTACGGAGACTTCGATGCAGGTATAGAAAAACAACTCTCGTTCGTGCAAGCGTGAAGCACGACCTCCACATCGAGGGACGAGGCGGAATTTCATCTTTGTGATGCCTCTAAGAATTAGAGGAAACTCTGCATCAGTATGATTCTTGAATATTATAAAAGCACTGAAATAAGTGATACTTCAACAGTATTATATGTTTGGTGAGGTAAATCTAAGTCAGCGCTCAAAACACAAAGCTTTCCAATATTCTGATCAAAAATATATAATCAAAATTGTTCTAAACATAATCACAAAATCTATTAATAAAAATGAGATGAACTTTGGCTGAAATAAATGAAATGTTCTTTTTTAGAATACATGCTATCAAGCCTTACATGACATATTTACAGGAAGTGAATTTAGTAAAATGCAAAGGTATGATGATTAATTAAGGAGGCCTTCATACTTTCCCCTTCGTTTCTTTTCTTTACCTCTCTCCAATACTGGCTCGACATATTTGTAACCAATGACATGAAAAGGAAGTTTTGATTATTTGTGACGACTGACTTCATCGTTACTCAACTGTTGCTTCTTTCACAGCATGCTTTACACATCAGAAACTACGCGTGGCCAGGATATTGTTCTATGGCAAACTGGTAACAGCTCGACAAATTTCAGAAGCTGTGCAAATTCAAGGAAATGTAATCAAATTTTAACGATACCCAAGACAGACGCTTTGTTACACAGGTATTAGCAGAGAACCTTTCATTCGAATGCATAAAATGAATTATAATATAATGTAATAGACAAACAAGTTATTTGGATACGAATTTTAATTCCAGTATAAATATAGGGAGAATAGAAGGATTAAACGTTTTTACGCTTTCCAATATAATATTGCATTATGTTTACTAATGTTAAAGTTCTCCTTATAACACATAACCGTTTAACACAATAAGTGCCGCTTATTTAAAGCAACATTTACATTTTCCATAATAGGCATTAAGAACTTGGATATCAACGTAAAGAAAATTAAAACGTGGCTTTTCTACAGGCCAAGTGCCCTACATTCCCCTCCCTTACCTTTCCTTGTCGTCATTACAGCGCCATGCCTCTAGTCCGGTATTGAACTGTCAAGCAGTTCATTGGTTAGTAATCATCCCTCACCCATTGCGAGACCCCATAAGACGATAAGAAACTGAGAGATGGCCCCAAACAATGCATTTTATTAAATTATTTTTGTATATTTCTGACCACCAGAGGAGGTTTGAGGTAAGAGGGGACACACAAATAGGCAGTTTGCACTCGCAGTTCGTTTTGTTTATCAGGAACTACTACAAATGCAAGTTGTGACTCAAGATACACACTATTTCTATTCTGACAGACAATAACATATGGAATAGGATACTAATAAACTCAGGCTGCATGTTCGAAATATCGACTTTTGTAAACTGCGCTGGAACACGACGTAGGACTTAGAAATTATCCTACTCTGGTAATGCGCTCAATTGTTTTTTCATGGTGGTGCAAAGGCATTAGAACTTTAAGTGTATTACACAGTCTCAGTTGTAACATACAATTTGAAAAATAAACATTGGTTTTCAAGAAAGTAAAAAGTAAAATGAATTATAACTTTCCATTCTAAATAACAGTTCCCCACAAAAGCATGATTTTCTCTATGCATTGTGGTGAACAATGACAAAAATATTTCAGAAATATTAAATATTATTATAAAAGCATTGCAGTATTTAAGTAGGCAATTCTGTTGAAATGTAAAAGAATTACACACTGCTAGTGATCTCATTTTCTTATACTTCTGCACGAGTAAGCAAACACATATGCATTTATGAATAGAAGAGGCAGGCGTTTCACGTTTGGACATTCCACGTTCAGATGTGCGAAATGTATGCATGCGCTCGTGCAATAATTCTAGTTTATCATTCATGGACATAGTTTTCACTGCAATCTCCATGAAACCGTGCAGAACTTTACCAATAAAGTGAACAAAACTTCATCAAGTGCTGCCGCATAGAAAATTGCAATAGAGCAACAAAAACTGCGAAAAATATACTTGATGAAGTTGTGAGTTCACACGGTGCAGATTCTGTGGTAAATATGCAACCCCCTTTTTATACACCCAAATGAGAACAAAAGGACTATAAGAGAGAGAGAGAGTGAGGGGACGTTTTTCGGAAGAGACCTTGACCTCCCTTGCCACCCGGTCACTTGATCAGCCAAGCGTAAATAACTACTTGAGTCTAATGCTAATCTTTCTTTCCCTCCACCCTGCTGCTCTTCTTCATCTACTCTCGCTTCAGTGTACTCGGAATCCCAGACGGCTGCCTCTCTGCATCTGTGTGACCATCTCTACATGCTATCTGTCTCTACGTATTCCATGCATGAACAATGCAATTCCTGCATACATTAATTATTCTAAAACTTCCCTTACTTACTTCAAACCTACAATGCTACATCCTAAACAATGAACGTAATACAGGTTCCATGTTTTGACATTAAAAGAGAAGGTAAATGTAATAGAATAATCGCAAAATCGAAAACGACTTATCGAATGAAATAATACAGCATAGGGAGTTATAAATTACTACTTTATACATAGATGCGTTAGATTATCATATACGAATTAGCAACTGTATTTCTTTGTTTTGTAGAAACTGTCACTGTCATTTTCTGTTTAGTCAAGGCACCAATATCGGGTAAGCTAGAGCAACAGAGCAAAGATCGAATAAGAGCCCAGAAGAAGCTCACAACAGGTTGAGCGAAACGTCGGCAATTCCAGGCAAAATGACGCGGCCCTCACTGGAAGCCAAGAGCACTCATCAGTCGCCAACTGTATTCTATAAATTGCTGAAAAACAATTTATTACACATTACCATCGATTTAATCCGGCAATTTTAACCATTATTCTTATAATAATTAATGCATTTTCAGAGAAGAAATGTTATTTGTCAATGTTAAAAATAAAGTAAGATTTATGTGAGATTATAAACTGGTTTTCTGTTATAACAACAGGAGAAGATCAAAATATATGTAATTCTTTCCTTCTCAGTCAAATTATATCTCTCCGCCCGAGAATGTAGGTATCGGTAGGTCAGACGTCATTTGATGTTACTTGTGATACGTAATTGATCGTTTTAAAGTTACAAGCGCAGAGTACCTACGTCAATCATTAAAAATTGTCGTTATTTTTCACTCTTTGTACTCTTTGGTCCTTTTAAGGCAGTGGTGATACTGATGTGGTTCAAGTTATACTTTGCCTTTGTGGCAGCCTAGATTCGTAATTTAATTCTCATGTAGCGTAGGCTAAAACAAGTCAAAGCGTGAGAGAATAAAGGAAGATGATTTAATCGTCTCTCATCGATTTGTGACTCATTCTTTTGTTTCGCTTGCCTTATATGGAGGTTAAAAGGTCGCATTTCTTTCTGGAAGCTCGTTACTAACGGTTTAATTTCAACATTCCTTGTAATCACCACCGTAGTACATAACGTCTTGCTTCTACCATTTTTGGAAAGACAAATTACGTGCTGCCCGCTCGTAGCTTGTGGTATTAGAATATAATTGGCTATTGTAACACGAAAAGCACGGCAAGAGGCTATTCTTTATGCAATGAATTAACCAGTGATATTTGATCATCAGATATGACTGCGCATACAAAAGAATACATTAACTTTTAATGTGTTGCTTCACTTTTAGAAAGATACAAGAAATAATATGTATGAGGTCAATGGCCCATTCGTTCACAGATACATGCATTATTCTTCGTGAACGAGTCAATTACTTTTAGGCATATACATATGAGAGGTGGGCTGAGTCATCCTCCTGAAGCAACAATACCTGAAAAGAGTCAATAAAGTTTGTAGGAATGACCGAAAATGCTACAAGGGCAGCAGAGATGAATTTATTGGTGCAAGTTTAAGTTCTTGCTAGTCAGTACAATATTGAAAATTCAAAGTTTCATTATTGTTATTATGTTTCTTGTACACGAACATGAATGCGCGGCTCACATCCTCGTTTCTATCTTTCTTTTGATTTACTCAATTGATTTTCCTCTTTCAAAAGCTCACAACAATGATGATTCCTATCTGATACTGCTTCTTTAAATTTCCATCATCTGCCCCAATTAACACTAAGTACTACATTTTCAACATGAGCTAACACACAAATAGTATATGACATAAATAGTTTTAGAACATAATGCTTTGTTTATTCACTTCACGCTGATACCATGGAAGTTGAAAGTTGAAATTGGTGCACTCTGTTCTGCATTTCTACCGCAGATATTAATAAAACGCATGCAATTCTCCAAATATTATGTTTATGCTGAGACCGCCATACAAGCTGATTTGATATTTGAATTTTATCTTTTAAATCTTACCGTTACTGCCCATTATTTATTCAGATTTGCTTTTAATCATTTGTGCAGCATTCAAATACCCTTAGCATTGGTGTACCGTTATTACAAGTGTTACCTGTTTGCACGTGCCTTCAATGTGGGGTTCACATGTTACTGCGGGTGTTGGTCATTGTAGTTTACTTGTGTTTAAGATGTCAGCGACAAGAAAGCGAGTTTCAACAAGCATTGAACAGAAACTCGATGCTGACAGCTGAGGGATTCAGAGCATTAGAGGGAAACATTCAAATATTAACGACGGCCATACTGTGTTGCTGTGCTACTTTTTTTAAAATATGATTTTATGAAACAAATATAGAAGTGTATGCAAATCTCTATACACCGGTAACTAACTCTTACTACGGGCATTTGGAATACAATTACTTTCATCCTTTTATTGCTTAAACTTATTACCACTGATTGTTTTCCGAAAAAAAATGCGCTATCGGAAACACCTCTACCTCCTTTAGTTTGGTTAAGAGGGGTTTCACTCCCACTTTCGGTGCAAGCATCCATATCACCTTTTCCAGGCGTGATTAACCGCAGAGGCTAGCGCGATCAGCGCTTATACGGCTTTTAAACACCCGACAGTAATTAATTTTATCTTCGGTTAAGCATTTCTTAGGCGGCGCCGTAACCGAGCGGTTAGACCGTTCACCTACCACCTACGCGCCCCGGATTCGATTCCAGGGACCTACATGTGGTGGACGAAACTGCGTCCGGGCGGGTTTTCTCCGGGTTCTCCGCTTTCCTCCGCCACTCATTCCACTAACTGCTCCATCATCAACTTCCCAAGTATCCATTTCGTCTGCATTTCATGTCATCGTCTTCCTCAGTATTACACCTGGTGCTTGGCTGACAACCGCTTCCAGGTTTTACTCTTTCCAGTCCACAGGTTCGTCTGCTCTCCAACAGGCGTGTGACCCTAGACACCGGCTTCCAAGTTGTAGGGGCTGTAAGTCCTACATAAGGGGAGGGTAATCAGGTAAAGGAAGAAAAATATGTAAACATTTCTTTTTTTCAAGATTTTGATCGACAGCTAAAAAGTTGTATGGTCATTTATAAGCATAATGTAACAGTAAATAGTAGATAAATAGCATTAAATGGGTCATAAGACTCCACGAACATATGTACGATGGTTTGTGAAAACATACAGGCATTAAAATACATTAAAAAGTAGAGCATAAAGAGATAAATGAAAACAACTGGAATAAAAATAAAATGAACAGGTTTGTAAACCGATTAAATATCTATGTTATTCAGTATCGTCGAAAAAATAGCATGCAATACACATGCGTTACTTTCTCTGCAGAAACCCAGAAGTGGAAACTGGGCCACGTGCTATATTTTCAAAGCCTTCATCACTACAGATATGCACTTACCGCACTTGCATCACAGTATACTATTACTGAGCTACTATGATCATGGCTTAGTCGCAATAGTCTTGAAATGCGAGGTGCCCCGATACTCGGCCGTTTACATTCCTCCTACAGCAAGATATTGCTTTCTGCACAATTATATAAAGAAAGCTTTTTGCGCGTTTCCAGTTAAACTCTCCGCTGCTCAACAGGTGAGATAGACATCGTTTGCACATAAAATGCTATTTATGTGCTTATATTTCCACTTTAAACGTGACTAGTCCTTTAAGTTTTCTTGTTATGGTTACTCCTGCATACATATGTGCATAGTTTAGCTTCCGCGACAGCTAAAGTTAATAGTCAACATCGTCAGTGGCTTATATAATTAAACAGTTCCTCTCAAACAGAGCGTAATGTGGGTTTTATTGGTAACGTATCTACAGTACTGCAATTTACTGTATTGCAAATTAGTATCACAGGTGCATACTTCACACATGTCATAATTGAGTACTGTGACTCAGCAGTTTTTGCCAAAGGTTATCAGGCAGTCGGGGACATAAATTAGTAGAGATAAGTTGCGCTCTCGCCCAGGCATATATAGCACAAGCAATATAATGTTTTTTGGTTTTATATACAAGACATTCAGTATAAAAAAATCGAGGTGATAGCAAGAGTCGCTTATTTCATAAATTATACCATAGTTACATGTTTTACGTTCTCGAATAGAAATGAAATACTTTATTATTTAAATATTCATTCCATCGAAATTGTGTAAGTCATGCTTGCTAGAAATACTTCAGTTTTGTATTTTTAACACTTTCAAAGAGCAAGATGTTTAGATATTGTTTATTTTGAGGCCCATTTGAACCGCTGCTTTTGTGAAGTAATTAAGTTGCCAAACAGCCTACTGCGGGAAAGTATACTTTACCCAAGTTTCGCGACAGCTTTACTGTTCTTGCGAGAGAAATGAGCCATAGGTATATGTACAAGCGCACAAATGAAGATTTAAAAAAAAAATCGTTTCCATAACATACCAAATAGATGTTAATGTAAATTATTCACCAGGTTAAGAGTTTTGTATCTTGTATAGATGAAATAACTTCACAAATATTTATGGAAAATATATGGATATTTAAGGAACAAAACACGAAAATATAACAGCAGAAGGAGAGGCTGAGCTAATGTAGGTACATCTAGACTCTGGTATTATAAGAGAGGAAACCAAAATCCACAGCACAGATTGTGAGGCTTTTATAATTATGTGTTATAATAAAAGGAAGACATAGCAATGATTGTTGCTTTCAGATTCTTGCACGTTTTACTATTTCAAACAATGTGAACGTATCTACAAAGAATAATTTTGTACTATGGGCTCTATCCTATTGCAATGATACTTCCAGTTCACCAAATTTTCACATCAGTCCCTTAATTAGCTCGTTCATTTTTTGCCGAGTTCCCTTAGCTCACTCTGTCACTTCAGCAATTTGAACTGGTTCCACTCCTCACTGTCACTTAACTTTGTTCCACGACGTTCACTTCAGTTTCCTCGCGTTCATATACCGGCGTAACGAAGCACACCCAACGTGGCCTGTTCTTTCGCAGAATTCACTCGTTGGCGAGTCGAACACAAGGCATCTCCAACCCGTGCAGTAACAGGCTTTCCAGAACATTCGCGATGTTCCAACATCCAGAAGATTCTTAGCGATTATCTGTTTATGCTACGCCAGCACGCGCCTTATCATGTTTACCGTTTTTTTTACCCCGAACTCCAATAATCTTGCGCAATAGTTTCAAGTTCATTTTATGGAACACGTCTAAAATAAAACAGTAATTGAGATGGTTTATGTACTGACCAATGTGGTGAAGTAACTGAAAAGATAAACTTAAAATGAAATTACATATCGTTCAAAAGGTCGAGTTTTAAATTGTCATCGTGAATACGTTTTCTGAGCAGCAGCTTTAGAAACATTGTCGATTAGTTTTGCTGGCGCACAACATAACTTTCAATAACAGTGACCTGTATACCAGTGACATTAATCTGAACGGCTGCAAACGCTTGCTAATGTTTATGATCATGTCGTTCAATTGGCTGAAATCAAATCACGTCATTTTGATGGCATGGGAAGGGCATCAGGCATCTGCCCTAAAAGTGCTCAGTTGCGTAACATTTGGTGCCATAGTTACGAGCCAATAATTGACATGCATATGTAGCAACAGACAGTTCCACTGTACTCGTTTTAGCTGACACATTAAAGGTTTTACATTTATAGTGTATCTAATTAATGTAAACATCCTACAATGGAAGCCAAAAGCGAGCGTTCACATAGGGATTCAGTAATCATGGATCCTGTTTGATGGAAGTGTAATAGAAAAACTCTTAAAAGTATTAATTCAGCAATGCAGGTTATCTTCGAAAACATTATAAACCATGAACTGATTTCCAATATGAAATGAACAGCCTTTCGAGAAAGATGACCTCTCTGCTGCAGAAAAAGGACCTTCCGTTAAATATTTAAATGCAATCCATGCATTACTATAAGTCAAAATTTTGGTAAAAGTACCCGTTCTTACGTACAAGGTCCACAGAAACAATTAGAGGATGTTAAGTTTGCTGCATCGGCATATTTGACGCACCAATCTCGCACACAGCAATTTGTAGATTAATTATTGCTATTTAGACTTGATGCAACCCTGGTCGAATGAATATCGAGTATTCGGACTAGAGGCATGTTTATAACGACTGAGCTACACAAACACATTGTGTTTTAACTTGGGAAGACATGATACTGTTAAAACTCGTCAGATCATTGTTAATTGCGTTAAAGCATTTAGACCTGCATCAGACACAGACAAGAAGGGGCCAGATCACCGTAGAACAGTCGAATTTCTGGAAATGTGGAAAGAGTAACGGTGGCATTTCAGTAATCTTTACTATATCGGAGAGAATTGTTAAGGTGGATACTACATTTATTTTTACGCTGGCATCTGTATAAGTTGTAAATTGTGCAATATTTACCCGTCATGATTATCATACATGGATGCGGTGTCGTCAAAATAGTTTGAAAATCATAAATACTGATGAGCAATTTTATTGTTGAAAAACTAATGTCAGACAACGTCCACTTTCACTTGAATGGATTTCTAACTGTTTAAACAAAATTTCAGATACTAGGTACCAAAACACCTGTGTCTGATTTATAAGAAGCCTCTCCACAGTCGACAAGTCACGGTGTAGTGCATTGTCAATGTGTTCGGTGTTATTAGCTCATACGTTTTGAGAATGACGCTAAAGCAGTGACAAACATTAGTTGGATACGCCAATTCTGGCAGAATTGGTTACAACTGTTACATTGGTTATTAGTGTCACAGCTAATAGAGCGAGGGATTCTTATTCCCAGGACATGTATGTTCTCGCTTTGGCGCTTCATATTGTCCTGCGAGGTCTCTAGATCAACCGTTACATGATTATTTCCTAGGGGTTACCTCGAAGGAACTTGTGTACTTCGCACATTTCATTTGAAGGAAAAATCTGAAACAGGCATTCAACAACAACCAAGAGACATGCTGCAGAGTGTGATGGACAATAAATGACACACTTTAAAATACGTTTTCATTTGTTATTCAACTTATATTCCTAACTTCGTTGTCTGTTTCTGCCGGACATCACTAAAGGTCGCCGCTGAATGTACCATTATTGCTGCCTTCTTAGCACTCTGTTGTCAATTTCAAATTCACCAATAGTGTATTAGAACCAGTGTGACCATAGCCGTTAAAGCTCTAAGAATCTTAAATAGTGGATGCGTGCACTATTCATTTTAGTTAATGTGATTAACTAACACCTAAGTCTCTCATTGTTTGTATTCTCGTTTTATTTTCTTATAATTAGTATTACACGTTCTACATAAACTGAAGGTATTTTAGAAGCGTACGTTTTTTCCATATTCTGTTCGCTCTGCAATCAATTCACATTGGTATCTGCGCACGAGTCATTAGCTCCAGACCTGAAAGTAGGACACGCTTCCATTATTCTTTGCGGTGACAGCCATATTAGTTTATAGATCTCCAGTTGGAATGGGAGGCCCAATGATGAATGATGAAATCTAAAGGTAAAATGCCCCTTTTATTCTTTACTCTGGTTAAGATGTATTTGCTGTCTAATACAGCAGTTAAATTGAGAAGACAAGGTTATGTTAACGTTTTATTTCGCAATTTTGTATAACTATTAGCCACCGATTATTACAAGACATGTTCTTTGTTAAATTATACCATTTTGAGATCATTCTTACGGAAGTGAAAATATTAAACTTTATTAAATTTCTGAAGAACGAAGGGCGTTGTGATGCAATACATCTTTTTTGGTGAAGCAGGTTGGTTTTATTCAGGATTCAAATACACCATATTATTCTACAATATTTTGTATCCAATATCCTATTTTTCAACATAATCTTCGTTCAATGTTACGGCCTTGTGCCACCGTAGTTAAAGGGTCTATAGATACCACTCTACTAGTCTATATTGGAGCCAACATCTTGTTGCATCAATAACTTTCCCGTCATCGACGTGGTGCTTCCTGCAGAGTGCATCCTTCATTGGGAAAACAGATGGAAGTCAGAAGGTGTGAGATTCAGGCTGTAGGATGAATGAGGAAGAACGGTCCACTGAATTTCTGTGAGCTCTCCTCGAGTGCGCAGACTTGTGTGAGGCTTTGTTTTATTATGGAATAGGAGAAATTTGTTTGCATTTTTGTGTGCACGAACACATTGAAGCCGTTTCTTCTATTTTCTTAGATAGCACAATACGCTACAGAGTTGATCGTTCCATCATGACGGAGCATATCGAACACAACTCCTTCAGAGTCCCGGCCGGCACGCGGCAGATTAGACAGGTTTTCTCGACCTTATTGCAACGATGACGGAGGCCTTGCCCAGCGACTCATCGTGCTTTTGTCCACTGCCAGGTCTCTGCAGATATTCTGTAAGCGTCTATGAATACGTCTGTTGCTCTGGTTTTCTGTCAAAAGAAACTCGGTGACTGCTGTTTGGAACGCACTTCAGTTGCGTACGCCATTTTGAAGGCTAGTTAGAGTGCTGCCACCTATTGGAAATGAATGAAACTACATGAGACAAAGCGGGAATATTTAAAGACGTACCAAATGGAATTTCAAATTTGTCAACCGAAATTGGCCAAGAAAAGCAATGTGTTGTATTACTTATTGAGCGTCCCTCGTATGTAGAATATTTTTATTGTCCAATGCATACTATATCATGGACAGCGAGGTCTCTGAAGGCATGCAGTTATACGGTAATGTAAAAGAAATTGACAAACTATCATTAATATTGAACAGCACCTTACTTTTCTTTAGTAACAAAATAGCTTTTTACTGTTTTAATTTTTGATACATACTTTTATCTTCATACACTGTGAATTATGCTCCTATTTTAACACTTGTTCAGCAACAATTTGGCATCTACGTTGTCAAAATTACTCTAAAGAGGCCCACGTTGGGGCGGTGTTTTAGATGCAACATTAAAATTTGACCTTCAGGTTTGAAATCTAGGACATTTTTCTGAACTACTGTGTTGCTCTAGGGAGGAAGAAGTCACCCGGGGACGCTGCGCTTCTCTACAAGTGGCCAACCAAGCGAAAAGGGGAGGGGGTTAAGAAGTGGCAACTGTGCAACAAGCTTGTTTTCTAGCTTGTCCAGCGGCAATAACTTTTGTCTTGTTGCTACATTACAAGGTGTAATGGAACACTAGAAAAAATGGAGCGTTTACTAACTTATAGAGGGTTGTGGGATTTAGAACACAGTCCCCTATTAGAGGAATGAAAATTCTGTCATATAATAGACACACAAAATATGCATACACACTCATTGTCTTATGTACGTTGTTGCAGTTACTTTTAAGTACATAGGATTGTCTTACTGTTATCGTCGCCTTCATTGACATATTTATGCCAGGTATACACCAGAGTTTCACTGCTGCTTCTTCAAGTAATATTAATATCTTCGAAGGGGTTTCATGTCACAAAGCCCAAAAATTGTAGTTCAGTATGGCTCTGTAGCCGGCCGACATATGCTTCTTCCGACTGGATACAGGACTATAGTTAGATAATTTCAAGTCTTGCCTGTACCGTGCATGTTGACATGTTTTGGAGCACCATCTTATGAGCTTCATTACAAGAAGAGAGGGGAGGGGAGCAGGAACAACGAAAGGACTAACGCAAGCGGAGCCGGTGGTTCTGAGAGTAGATAAAACCCTTTTGTATGACTGAATGACAACTTCAAGAGACAAGACATGAAGCTGAAAGAACCTATGAGGTCCAGAAAATTAACTGCGGGACTGCGAACGGACAGAGAAAAATAGTGCGTGGGAAACGGAAGAGAGGACCAGTCGTTATGTATTGGAGATGGATGGAAGGGGTTTGTTTAATTTGCTCCATTCTGCGAATCTCTGTTCTCTCTTTTCCAAAGAAAGAAAAATTTCTGCTACACTGCAGCTCGTTTTGAGAAGCAAAGGAAGGTCCCTTCATTCCTAAAAAACACTGTATTCTTCAACATCTCCATAATTCTGAGAGATATTACCCATGCTTGTGCATTTCGCTTTCATTGCGTTTATTTACATTCCTTTAACTTTTTAGTAAGTCTTCTCTGTTTCTTTTCATTTTTTCAATTCCTAATATTTTCAATTATTATTGCAAGACTATCTGCATGGGTTAGAATTAGATATCCAGTAGCAGTAGTAACAATAATCATGTTTCGCGTTTTCGCCTTAGTCTATTGTATATTGATGATTACTTATTCTATCTAATCGAGGCATCCTAGCAGAGCGCCAAAAACAGTCCATTTCTAATGCCATCAAGGGCGTTTCCATTGGTAATGCTCATACTTCTAGTCCGTAAAGTGCAATACTTTTAATAATTAAAATATTATATATTTTTGTAGCTCAGTGCTTGTCCTATTCCAGGGAATTAAATTTTGAGTGGATACTAAAACATTCCCTTTAATTATTGTCTCCCATATTTCATTATTCAGTTTTCTTGATGGGCAGAGTTTTACACTAAATGATTAAATTCTGGAATTGCTTCAGTTATTTTTTACTAATACAATTAAAAATATTAACCGAAGTAAATTATATTTTACTAAGTACTTTAGGAGATCAGGACCTAATGTAGCCAAAAAATAAAAAAAAAATAAAACATCTGCTATACACACACATACGCATACGTTATATTACTTCTATCCACGTTGTATTACGCATAGTAGTTTTTTTCTTAAAATTATTTCAAATTAAGCAACAAGAGTTTAGTTGTATTGAACGAATGGAAACAATAAGTCTTTGAAATCCATTATGACAGGAACTACAAGGCCGTGCAAAATTCTCTTGAGTGACAAAGTTCATCGGTTTTGACACACTCCTCAACCTAATTTTCGATTATATCCTAACTGATTTGCTAAACATAAATTGGGTGCAAGGATTTGAAACCTCAATTGTACATGTTGTGTTTGCATAGGGAAAACAATGTCCATAATAAGCCTTTGATATTTATCTGTTTCTGCGTTGTCTAGTTTGGTAGTTTCAGCGTGGTTTTCTAGATAACTATTATGGGTACATATTTAAATAAGGCATTAATGTAATGAGTTCCTACCTTATTACTTCCGTACATTAGGACAACCACTCACCTGAAACAAAGAAATAAATATTAATTTTAGGCACCGATACACTAAATCAGAATACAAAAAATAAGACGACGATTGAGTCAGTGTAGTCAGTGTAACTCCTTACGGTACGATGCACTTCTATTTGTTTCATCCTGTTCGCAACTGAGCGAGGTGGCTCTGCGATAGCATGTGAGGTTCGCATTCGAAAACTCCCGGGTTCGATGCACAACGACCTCCATTCTGTCTTATGGTTTTTCGTGGCCGGTAAATGAATTTGGTGTGGTATTTGATTTAGCACGATTTCCTTTCCATCATTCCCCTTTAATTCCGTTTCCTTCTCATGTTTCAATGTCTTCTATGTTTCGTGACGTATGGCGGTGCCGGCCAAATGGCGCGGATGCTTGCTCAAAGGAGAGAGTTCACTCGTGAATACTAGAGAGCTGCTTGGTCCACGGTTCACTCATCTCTCTCTCTCTCTCTCTCTCTCTCTCTCTCTCTCTCTGTCTCTGTCTCTCTGAACAGCTGCAGCATTAGACAGATCTTAAGAGCCTGAAACAATTAGCAACTTATGCACGTCTCTTTGACATGTCTGCCTGCGTCCTGTAGCCTCCTGGGGTTCCTTCATTTCATCCATTCCTCTGCACGGTGGTACACAAAGTAAACCTATGTAGGACGCAATGAGCGAGGTTCCCTTCAAATTAAGTATTATATGGGTCTTGAATCAACAATCTTACGAATGCAGACTACATATGCCACCTCGTCAGCAAATTCAACATTTTCGGCTCTAAAATAGTGTCTCCATTAGTTTACTAGAGAATGCGCGAGGTTAAGACGAAGATTTTTCACTTTCAAATGATGTTGGTCATAATGTTATAGTGAGATATCAACCGATCGTTAATCTGTATATCGATACTTATGGACCATACTTTCAGAGACGTCACTTATGTGGTACAAGATAGAAGAGATAACTAGGCTACCGATTATAAGAGTTGTACTTTTAATACGCATATTGTAAATTTAAGAAGTAAAAGAGGCTTTTATTTTAGACTAAACGTGTCGTTAAAATCTAAATACAAATTCAAGCAACTGCTTCAGACAATCCTGTCCCTCCCCACAAGCAGAAACTAAGAGTACCTTCCTACATATTATCGTTGGTAAATCACCTTATCCTCCCTTCCGTTCAGATATAACGAATATGCGTAGAATTCAAATGCGATACGAGAAATTTAGCCAGTCAATGAAAGAGGAAATAAATTAGGAGACTGAGCAGCTACACGAGAAAAGCAAATGGGGAAGATAATTAGGTTTTATTAAATACCCAATGCTACCTTAAATTTATGTTCGGTCAGTAAGTTGACATGCACAAAATCATAGTTGCAGTGAGTAATGCTTTCTGTTAATTTATCACTATACATTGTAAGCATCTCAATATGATATTTCATTTGATGAGCTAGTGCAAGTGTCCTAACAAATGCAAGTGGTGATTGAAAAACAAAAGAAAAAGACAAAAGAAAGCGGTGACATCATATATGTTAACACATGTAGGCGAGCTGAATGCATTATTACCAGGCATAGGAATTCCTAAGCATTAAAGCCAGGAAGGAAGTAAAACTTGTTACTGAACTTTAGACAGGGACGACGTCGCAGGTAACAAACTACCCCTATTCATCGTATTGTCAGCGTCTGCAGACCACGTTTACTGTTGTCTGACTCTTGGTAGTTACTGCTTACGTTCTTGTATTGACATATAGTTTGAATGTTAATAACTTGAAGCCAACTCCTTAAGAATTCCTAAGCCTCTTTATAACATTCAGACTATACATAAAAATTAAACTATTTTTGTCATTTAACGACGCTGTTAATTGCCAGTGTGCCGGAATTTCGTCCCGCAAGAGTTCTTTTACATGCCAGTGAATCTAATGACATGGAGCACACTTAAAAACCATCAGTCTGGGCCAGATTTGAATCCGCGACCTTGGGATCAGTAGGCCAGCGTCTAACCAACTGAGCCATTCAGACCGACATTCAGATTATACATAATAGTGGGTACTTAAACCACCGGAGGAATGATTGAAAGTGAGTATGAAAAGCAAAAAGCTGTCGTACTGAGGTAATACTACTGATCCGAGCGAATAAGGGTTCTTTTTACCATGTTGCGTAATGTGAGACTACAATTCCCATAAAAATAAAATAGGGGAATTCATAACTAAACTGAAGTAATATATCACATAACAAGTTACGTAAGCATACTGCTCTTACGTAACTGGTTGCGTAATGCAAACCAAAATTATATTGTATGAAATGCAACTGTTTTAATTTACGTTAAACGTTAACAACAATGTTTACAATTGTTATATTAATGTCTGCATTTCACGGTGCTACAGAAGGTCGAAAACCTCAAATGTTCATATGTTCCAACATTATTTTAGCAGCGACTGATTTTTTGATAGATGTTTCTGGATAGAAGTATATGTACTTCCATCCTTCATGTCTTTTCAAACTCTGGATATCTGTACCTCGGCTTGCGAAACAGACGGGAAATATACGAAAATATGTCCGATGAGGCGGCGGTTTCTTCGTTTGAAAAACACATACAACTACTCGTATTTACTAAGTCGCTCTTCTTAAAAAATAACGTACTTTGTCATACTGTGACATCTTCAAAAAGAGCTTGGCTTTTCACAAGCAGTTTTATCACTAAAGTACACCAGCATTATTTTCTCCATCACACTTTCCACGCTCCTCTTGAATCACCAATCTTTAAACTTTTCATACTCTTCATATCTAAGTGCAATTCTGATGATGGTGAGCATTCAATCGCGCTATTTACAGCATGTCAAACACCTGAACCCTCTTTGAACGCATTTTAACAACGTTTGTTGTATCCTATTAGCCGATTTTTTAATCCTCTTGTAAGCAAAAGCCTAAGGTGTTGTGACGCCGGGCTCGGTGCATAAAAAGGTACTCGGGGCTTTAAGCTGCTTCATGCCACATGCGCGCAGGCGAACGGGCAAAGGCGTTCAAGTTCAGGCTGCACCGCGCAACTGTTTGTGTGTACGTGACTAACAACAATGAAGCGGCAACTCAAAAGGGGCTTTCTCCGGAACTTTCGACACTGAAAAGGCTGAGAAAGGGTTATGGGAAATAAAAAGTTGTGAGCTGTGATAGCACAAAAGACTGTAGATTGTGTTAACGACGAGAAGAAAACTGTTATTTGTGATAAAATTTTAGAAGGCAATAAAATGAGAGAAAACTAACCGGATTGGTTTGGCCTCTTTGTTACAGTATTCAAAAAGTGCGAGTCTCGTATTCGCAGTACAAGAGTATCGGGTTTCGATAAAAGTTTACTGACCACTTTGAGCGTGGGTTTGTTTGGAGAACCTAAATCGAATTTTAAATTCGACGTTGTCATATTCCCGAAAAGGACTGGACCTCAGGGATAAAAGTATAATTCGATGCACACATCAATCGACAATAATGTATGCAGCAATAGTTTTTACAAACTTGAATCTGAGGATGACATATCTATTAAAAAATTAAAAGGGAACCCTATAATGAAAGCTATAATGCCGGCAGTCAATTAACTGTTTATAGCTCCGAAATTCGACCTATAGTTTAAAGGGTCCATTAACGATCCATAGAGTTGTAGATCGGTCTTGCAACTAATTTTAGAGGCAAATGAAGACTTTACCGCTGACGAAATCTATACAGATGTTCTTGCAACCCAGCATACCCCTATCCGGAAATGTACCTATGGTTTGGGCGCTGGAGAGCGTCCATCTTTGAGAACGAAGGGTTATGACAATTTGTTAACATTCGTTTTGGTATCTTAATAGGGAAACTATGCAACCCTTTAGCCATCTGTGTCCTGGAGTGAACGACCTGAGCATAATAAGATTCCTGCGCATGCGCTAAATTCCTCCAGAGTCCTTAGTACGCATCCTGTTGCGTTACTTTTGTAATTTCCAGTATAGCAAAGTTTTTTAACAGCAATGCGACACGTACCGGTACAAAGCTGCTGAAATTGCCGACTTGAACTCCAGCACACTTTGATGTAAATTTGCGGAATCACCTCAACGTTGCATATTCAAATCGATGGATTGATAGAGGTGGACCAGCTCCATGGCCACTACGGTCGCCAGATCTGACGCTTCTAGACTATTTTCTGTGGTTGTATGAAGAGTATGGTGTAAGGCACTTCTGAAACGTCAGCGCAGGGCCCTATGGCTCGAGTCCACGGAGTGATTGAAAATCTTCAAGTACATCGGACGTATTGGGTCATGTGCATGCGGCTCACTACTGGAGATATACGCCCTGCGATACACAGTTCGAAGCCCGTTAAGAATGTGGTCTGCTCCTTGTTGTGTTTATTGACGAACTGTGAACGTACACCCATTTCGCACTTCGATGCGCTCCAGCGTCCAAGACGTGCTTTTGCGGACAGGTGTTTCTGTTTGAAAACCAAGCATTTTTGCGTGCCATACAACATACTAAGCGTTGTCAATTTTTTTTGGGACACTACAGCGCTACAGCGTCCAAACCGTGCATTTCTGGACAGTGGTTCCTATTTGAAAACTGAAGTTTGCCGTCCTGCACAACATACTAAGCGTCGTCGGTGTTTTTGGGACACCTGTATATACACACACACAAACACACACACACACACACACACACACACACACACACACGCACGCACGTACATATACACGTGCTTTCTGTATCACACGTCTGGTGGAACCAGCTTACTTGTTAGCTCTTCAGCGCCCTATTATCTAATGGCATGAGCTTGCAACTCAATAGTGGCTGTTTAAATGACTGAACATTAACGACTAACATTCAATTAAGTCTTCCCTTGCATTCAGAGAGAAAATGCATAAAAGGATTTAAAAACTCCGACTGCTCATCATCATCCCCTTTGGAGTTTTCAAAGGAACTAGCTGTTGGTACCTTTCCTCCTCTGCTCTGTTTTCTCCCCTCATTATCTCAACTCATTCTGAACAAATGGATAAGCATATCAAACTCCCTTACTAACTTTGCATGGAGTTCCTGGTCTCTACCAATATATCCCAGGAAATCATCTTTAGCTTCCTTACCGTTTATTGATTAGAATAGCACATAACACATATAGCACATGTACGATAATGACCACTCAACTCTAATGTGACTTCATTGTCAAACCGCCTTGCTCTTCTGTTTAACATAAAAATGTCGAAATGTAACCTTCTGCACGATCCTGAACGGTGTGCATTTTATACCTTGGGAAATAAATTGCTGGTACAGAATACTATATGTAACGGAATAGTATCTTATACGTTTTCGTAAAGCTTGAATTTCGTTCATTTTTAGTGAAATGTATCTAGGTTAACAAATATGCTTATTTTGGATGTAAAGGTACTTAAAATTTGATTAAGTTCTCTCTACATAGATAAATTTCGCTTAATTTAGTAACAATTGGAATCCATTTGAAATCTGTTTACCAATTCTCTTCAAGTTCTTATATACCTGCTATATCAAACTTTGTCCATTTGAAAATGTTTACGTAATCAGCGACTATCCCCACTCCACTCGTTCAGTTGGAGGGACAGTCAGTATCCTGTGACGGACACAAACATGCTTCTAAGACTTACCTTAAATTTTCTGGGGATGTCCTCAGAAGACCTATTCATTCTGGGTGAATTTTTACATAAATGGTAAACAATAAGAGACAGACAAAAGCTTACTAAATAAAAAATGTGGATCTCATTAAAACACACAGTTTATGTCAAATATTTATTTTACCTTTTCAGTGAACAATTTCCAAGACATTCTTTATTATTTGTTTGAATTTGCTTAGTACTAATACTGTGATCAAATAGGAGTATGTCATTCGTTCTTTTTTATTTTTTGTCCTTGCAAAGTGAACGGAATTTTAAAGCCATCGCATAGCAACCAGGTCCTAAAACATTTCACTATCGCTTGAACTGTATTCCTTTTTCAGCTAAACGAAAATTAGCAGTAAGATACTTTCTGAAAATACTTATGTCCATTAAAATGTAGTATACATATAGAGAAGTAAACATTTGCAAAAATAGTTTGTATAATAGTGAATATAGCTCTACATATATTTGCGAACAGAGTTGCTCCAAATTGAAGTATGTTAAAACACTGTATCGCAACAGGTTAAGTGACGATTGCTTCGTGGATCTTCTAAGGCTATGCACTTCGACTTTGTCGCTAAATATTGATAAAGTTCTTAAACCTAAGCAGTATCAAAGAAGTCCCTAATGAACAAATATTTGTGACACAAGATTTTAAAGTTCTTCGTACATCAAAGGTAACTTTCTCGTACATATTACCAAATCGGTTACATCTAATGCGTGAGGTATGTATGTGTGATATCAGCTACCGCAGGTTAGCGGGGAAGGACTACTTGTTCACACCTTCGGAGTATTCCTCTTCAGGCCTACTCTAAATACCTTGAAGATCAAACAGTGATTATAAAGGAAGTTTCAATAAATACATTGAAGTGTAAAACAGTAGTCCTTTCCGGGCCAAGGTCTACCACCCCCCGGGAGGTAGCTCCTAATCCCTCCCCCCCCCCGGGACCTAACTGGGTCACACCTTCCAACAGAAGAACATCCCCACGCCGGTACCGGGAATAGAACCCGGATGTCCCAGTTTGTGAGCAGCAGCCCTGCACCGCACTAAGCAGACAACCATGCTCAGAAAATAATCTGTGAAAATACTACTGGGATAATACTGTATCGAATACTCTTATTTCATGGTTGAAAAGAAAGCCTTGTCCCAGTCTTACCTCACCCTCTAACTACGGAGTGATAGAAATCTTCCCACTATTGCCAATTTTAAAGTAACGCTGTTCCCCCTCATCCTCTTCTTATGTTTTGGTGATCCTCCTTAGCATTGTTCTCCAAAAGACCAAAACATGAAAATGGTGAACACATAAAGATCATCTTAGTCTTCCTTTATTGGTTCATTGCCCAAATGAGGTCACGCAATTGCTAAATTTAAGGCTTATTCTTGGGCAGGATATTCTAATTGAGAAACTAACAATTAATGGAAAGTTTTAGCATAGGTAAATTCCATATTAATAGGCTCAGCAGAGCTGGTGAATTTATTTCCTTTCCTTATTACAAGACAACGTGCCTTCTATATTAAGAACAATTTTAATTGGGATTTATTGCAATTTAAGCAATACACTGTTGTTCTTGCATTGTTAAGACAAGCCGAGGGATTTTATTACTTCAATAACAGAGAACGTGATTCAAAAAGAAAACTAAATTCTTGACTCTATTACAACTTGCCTAGAAGGACTTAGCACTTCGCCTGGAGCATGGATGAGGTAATGTATCCTAAGGGCTGCCGAAACGTTGCTACGACAGTTTGCCTCAGTTCAAGGGGTTGCGAGTTCAAATCTCGAGTTATCCGAGTTATCCGAGTAAGGGTTTTCACCGAGGTTTTACTTTATGCTGAGAAGAGGAATGTAGGCTAACTTAAAGCTTTATGGACCTCGGGCTCATTTGAGCCTTGTTCCATCCATTTCATTCATTCGCCGTCCGATATGACACTATCTTTGGAGGACGTTAATTTAAAAAAAATGAAGGGACAGGAAATTCGGAGGATTCATTCGCTTGGTGACCCGGGGAAACCTCCGAAAAAAACCCATGGTCAGAAAGGTCGGCAGCGGGACGAAACCTGCGACCTCCCAACCACAGGCATTACCGCCTGAGCCATCCCACTTGGTTAATTCAATTCTTAATAAACCCAATTAATGTAAATTATTCAAAACCATTCTTGAGATAAGTGCACTACCATTTGGCAGATATTGCAATCTAAATTCACATGTGAATTAATTATTAAAAAATGAGCTCTAATGAGCTTTCTATCAATAATTAGAGGAGGTAGAAAAAAGAAGTCAATAGCTAAACTTTATATATCTCATGTTGCAAATCAATATCATGAACCTTGCTATTAATTGGCAGAAATGCTAGATGCCCTATACAAGACCGAATGTTACAGTCGTTTCTGCGGGCCTCTGGAGCGGAAGGTAGGGGTAAAATAATTGCCGAGCATTCTTCCTGCCACTGCCCCCATACCACTATCCATCCTAGCCCAATCCACCCCTTTTCCATCAACCCCTACTCTGATAAATCCTTGCTAGCAGCGCGATCCCCAGAAACAGACGTCCGGCATCCACTACCTTTTCTTTCTTTCTTTTTGTGTAGAAATATCAGTGCCGACGCAGTAGTAGTAGTTGTAGTACTGGTAGTAAAACTCAGCCTGCACCGTCTGCCCTAAGAAACCGAAGAAATCGATACCACCCGTATGATAAAATAGATATTCCATGCAGAGCGCTGCGGGTAACTGAAGAATAATGTCCTTTCACGTTTCTGTCAGCAGCAATTGTGTTGAGGAATGTGCAAGAAAACAAGCCATCCATAAATACTCACTCACCAGAACAAACACTTCTCATTCTTTTAACAGTCGCGGTTGGAATCATAAGGAGGCATTGGCAAATCAGTCTTGAAAGCACTTAATCAATAGAAGGCATTAATGTTTACATTGTTGCATGCATAAAGAGAGTCTAAATAGAGCCATCGTCTGTACGTAGGCGTTTACTTTGCACTGGAGAAGAACTTTTAAAGAATCTGGAGAAAGTCTTTCCCTGTTTCCTAAAACTAGCAAAGATGAAGTTACATATCCTAATATGCGTATGTGTTAGGCAATAGCTGACACAATATTTAATGGCGGCTGATACTTGACCATTACCCTTCTCTTTCCGGTTATGCAAATACATTACGTGGGTGCAAATGATATTTCACAGCAAGTTAACTATATTACATGAGTGTGCTTTTTTAAGTCCTAATGTCCTGTGCTTGAGTTGGAGAGGATATTGTTATTTAACTAACAGCCATATACACTCTCCCTAGGTTCGGAAAGTTTCAGTACGAAATGTATTACTGTAAATTCAAGGACTCAATAATCGGAGTCACAAAACAAAATTCATTAGACCTGTTTTTCTGATCAGAGTTCCTATTTTACCAAAGGGGGCATAAAAAAATGAAGCCCTCATAACGTTGGAATAAATTATAAGTGATGATAACATCGTAAGCAGTAGCAGCTTAACACAGAACACAAAAATATATACTATGATCACCACACAACAGTAGACTACTGCAGTTACTTACATAGCATGGGAACTCAATGATACGCAGCTTTACGAGGTTAAAAACTAAACTAGCACAAAGAAATGGTTACACTTTGGTAGTGGTAAAGGGGCCACGGTACCTATCCGTTCAGTACGGATTTACCCGTGTGATTTAACAGATGTTGTCTAAGTTTACAAGCTTTGGTGTAAATGTCGGTTGATGGTATAGGTTGGTTTCCTCTGTTGTCACTGGCGGCGGGATGTGTCTGACCTTGAATGTTGGACCATCCGAGCGACCATTGCCCTATTGCTTACTTCGTCGGCCGCTTGCGGAACCGTCGAGCAAGTCAATGCCAGTGGACAGTAAACCGAGAGGATTAGGTGAAGGGTGTGGTGGTGTCAAGTGTGGACTACATTTGGTGGTTTAGAGGGGATAGCGGTAGTTACCAGCCAAAGGCATCCTTGGGCAAGCTTTAGCTCTGCCGCCGTCTTGGTAGACGATAATCATATTGCCCCAGCGTGTTGACCAACTGGTTAGGGTGAGGTGTGAGTTTGGCATACATTGTGCGAGTTCTGTCCCGCACAACATCCTCAATATATGGGATACCGGAATAAGTGTGGAGGATGTGTGATGGAAATCTACGGTCGGTAACCTAGATCATCCTAAGCGCCCTGTTCTGCACGGCCTGCGGATGGTGGATAGTTGTGTTACTCTGAGTTTGTGAGTAATGGCATTAGTGTAAGATTAGCGCTACGCTAACCAATTACAAGGCAAATTAAATGTCTTTAGCAGTAACTGTTCTTATTTGTTACAATATATTCATTTGAAAAAACAACCACAACGTTAAACCCTATTTACTACGAAAGCCGATTGACCAAAGCGGTCCGGGTTCAATCCCAGGCAACCACATGTGGGGTTTGTGGTGTACGAAGTGGCGCTGAGAAGAGTTTCCTCCGGGTTCTCCGGTTCCCCTCGCCATCTCATTCTATCGGTACGCCATCTTCATTGCATATATCATCAGTGTCATCGCCTGCGGTGCCGTATGTAGTAAAAGTGGGCGTTAAACACTACAAAAAAGCCGATTGAGTATCTCCAGTTTTCTGGATGGCAAATATGGATATTTGAAGACGTCTCGTCTCGCCCTATACAGCTGCATTAGAAGTATATTATCGAAGGGAACAAACCAGATTCTGTTTCCCATTAAATTGCTTACAAAAGTAAAAGGAACCAGAGTATCGTGAAATCTTTTACTTTTACCTGTAGGAATCTGAAAGTATGCCTCAAGGGCTTTATGCTATAAAGAAATGAATTAGCAGAAGCTTTAAAAGGTTTCAGTGGGTTTAAAACGTCTTTGTTCCCTTTTCCCTTAAGTTGTAGTCAAGAACAGTGATACGCTCTCTTACTGGAGTGCAGATCCAACTCTCCATTTCATAGGTGTCTGAAAGGCAGAAAACTACCTACATACTAGTTAATGTAACCTACGTAAGCGAGGGATACTTCTTCCTGGTTATTTGTTAAGCAGAAATAAATAAAGAAGGGGTCTTTGAAGGTTCATCTCGTTACTAAGCATGCAATTTTGGGGTAATCAAATGTTGGATGCAAACATCCTGATCATCCCTGTTAAAATTGTTTTATCCTCTGTTTTATTTTATATCTTCAAATATTACGAAACACCCACTTTTTGGAGGTTCTAGTTTGTGTTGCTTTTGCGATTGCTTTCGACAGCTTAATACATGCTTAAATAATCAGTTATACCTAAGCTCCTCTATACCATTTCCGATCGGGAAGCTTTGTTTCTCCAATAAACAAAGAACAGGCTGCGCGGCGTCTTTCCTGTTCGCATTAGCCTACAACTAAACCCAGTAAACTTCTTTTCTGAGTATGTATCTGAATTTGTAGCGGCGATTTTTTATACTGATGATAGTATTCTTTTCTGCAAATACTGCAACATGAAGGCGCACAAAATTAATTCAATGTCCAGCAGCATATTCGGGATTAGAAACATGCCGAAAGCACAGAAGAACTGAAATTATTAATTAATTTGGACCATTCCTTTATGCCCTTCTTTCCAGCTATTGGTTCCTCTTTTTAGATATATTTAGGTCTTCAACTTCCAAGCCCTAGTCATTCTCTGTCTCTAAGTATACAGATGACGTCATGAGTGAATCAGAATCAAACGACATGGAAGAAGGCAGTCCTCTGAGTTTTAACAGTGAAGTGCCAACCAAATGTTGTGATCTGGGGGCATTTTACTTGTTACAATAAATAAGCTAAACTTATACCGCAGGTTCCAATATTAATTAAAATCAGTTTAGCAAACAAAATGACTTCAGTGCGTATAGTACATTAAGAACGTTGCTACAAATACTGTATTTTCAGTCAAAATTTCGGTACGTCCTTACAAAACCTTCACCACACTCGCTGACCAGCATTCTTTAAGCAGTTCAGCTGAGTCAGAGAGAATCGTGGATGATGTTTTTATCTCAGCCAAGGTCAGTGATTACACGATGTAAAATATAGATCCTGTTTGGCCACTGTAGATAATTTAATCTACTCAGAGCTTTGAACAAGCATGGACAGCAAGCGGTACCCATGATTTGAACATCTCTTGGGCAATTACACGGCTATCTTCCATCTATCACCTCATCCCAATGGAGTGAGAGGCTTAGCAGGGATTAGCTGCAGTATACAGGGAGCTCGAGTGCACTTTCATAATGCAGCAGTTGCTAAGGGACATTTTATCGCCAGCGTGGACATCTAACGCTACAAGCTGTACTGCAACATTCAACAGTTCTTTGCTTCATGTTTTTATATCTAATATCCGCTTAAATAGGTATGTAGTGTCACTTTAATTTGGGCAAATACAATGTGAGTGACTAAATACTTGCAACATGGGTAAAGCTAAGAGGAAATTGGTACAACAGTACTTAAAAAGTAACAATAGGAATTATCTCCCATATTAAAAATAAAGAAAAGGAAAAAAATGTGGAGGTTTCCAAACTGTATCTTCTCTCTAAATAAATGGTTAACGTTACGGAAATATCTGTTTCCTAAATAATTGGTCTAAATAATCTTGCCTATAATTGGTCAATTTTGTATATTGTTACTCCACGCCTTTCTTTAAAAAATGTATTTATTGTCAGTTTAGTTTATGTACCATATCGCGATATTTTCTCAGTGTAATTATGTACATTTTTGTATGTCAAAATTTGCTTTACATTTGTTTACAGAGTTTAATAAAGTTACAAAAAAAATAAAATTGTTTTACAATTCATATGTATTTTCAGGTACTTCTGTTACTTGAAGGGGAAATTTAATTGAAACGCAATATACTGTAAAGCAACCTACATTTTATAAACCTTCATCAGTTGGTATCTTTTGAATATATGAACACTGGTAAGACATTTAAGTTAAAATTAAAGTGGCCCAAATTGGGAAAGGGGCTGTTTAATTTGTAACTTCCGTTCCTGAACTTGGATCTGATGATAAAATTACAAGTAAAAGGAACAGTAAGAACTGAAATTTTATTACTTTACCTTCTCTTCGTATTTTATATTTAATTGGTGAAAACTAAAACCAATATTTTAAAGAAAGTAACACATTTAGAGACGCACGTGATATTTAAGGTTGTTAGGCCCTGTTATATAAAACAAATATGTTTGGAATTCCAGCAAATAGTAAAAAAAGTACATACTGGTAATTTACGATAAGAGTATTTTGTCCTGATAAAATTTTTCAGCCATCCTGAAATACACTAATGATACATACAGGCTGTGTTTTAGACTTGTAGAAGTATGAACGATTATCAGCAGTCATAGTGCTCAGTTATAGATACATTTAGCGTTAGGCACCGAGGAAGATTCCGCTTAGCATTTATACGACTCACAACAACGTACGCTTCACATTATTATTACAGAAAGTCAGTTTTACATTCCTCTTACACTCCTAAGTTGAATATGTCAGTAGAGATAATCAATTGTTACAATTTCGAGTAATAAGGTTTTGAAAAAGTATCAGCTTCCATTAATTTTATCAATCCATTTGTTTACTTTCACACCCTCCTACGCATACCCTGAGAAAAAGGCTGGAACAGTTGGCAGCTTCAAGGTGCCGCATATTTCTTCGTCATCATTTCTTATGATAACATGTCATATAGAGCGACACTGTAACATATTCGGGCAACTGGGGAGCAGCAGCTAACTGATTGTTAAACACTCAGAACACACATGCGAAAGCTCATTCTACACTCGTACCCTTGGTCATTTCGAAGAAGCTTGTTCAACAAAGAAACAGGTTCTCTAACAAATGAGCCCCAAGTCAGGTCACTATTGCGGCTTTTAAAAAGAATATTACTCGTTTTTGAGTTATGTAAACTCACTAATAAGGTACTGTGACGCCGGCCGCGGCGCACTACAAAGGACCTCAAAGCAAGGCAAGGTACCTCACAGTACATACCAGGTGCGGCTAGTATCAAAGACGCTCAAGGTCAAATTGTCCCACACATTCGCCGAGTAAACACGTGACAACAATGAGCGCGGCTTTTGAGATTATTGGAGAAGTGTCCGGCGGCCGGCGTATTTGTTGAAGTTCCAGAAAGGTGATATTCGAGAAAGCTCCATGTTACATCATCCTCACTATATAAGAAGGCGAGAGAACGAGAGTTTGGAGGCAGTTTAGTGTGTGTGTGTGCGCGCGCGTGCGTGCGTGCGTCCGTGCGCGTCAGCTGCCTGGAACGCTCTCGTGAGAGAACCGGCGCTTCGTAAAGGACCATAGAGAAGCAGTTAATGAGTGTTGAGTGATTGTACAGTCAGAGTAAGCTTGTTTGAGAGACAGAGAAGGTGAAGAAACACGAAGGACTGAGTGAAGGCTACGAGAAGAAAACAGTTACAAATTGTGGTGTCACGAAATACTAAAGACTCTGTTAATGTTGTGCATTCAGTTACAAGAAAATAAAGTAAGAAAAACTATTTGGACTGCACTTTTGTCATATCTCACAGTATTAATGAAGTAACCGAGGCAGTTACTATGTTCATTGCCCACCGAAAACTCAACAGATCTTTGTTTGACTCAATATGAGACTTTACTGAAGGCAAACGAAAGTATTTGTAACTGATATAATGTATCAAAATATGGAATATAACAAATCAAGTTTTTGTGTCATCTAATAATTAATATACTATTTATAAAAACAGAGTAAGCGATCTTCAGGTTGATAAATTTCTAAGCTAGTCTCTGAATTCCGTTTACATAACTGTGCAACGTTTTCAGATGAGACTGTTGAGCACCGCCTTTTATTCCAGAGCTAAGCACACACTACCGTAGCTGTATCCAGTGCCTGCTAAAGCCAAAGCTATCTTCCCGTCCCGTCCCTTATATTCGATTACGTTAAAATCCCTCTCTCCCAACACACAATTCCCTTTGATGCACAATATGGAGCAGAGGCGTCGCTACTTAAAGATGCACAGTAGCCGGCCATTTGTTAGCATCTGGAGGATGGGATTATCTGGAACAAACGCCATAGCTCTTCACGCACGGGGCAACAAATTAGAACACGTACAGCACCAGGTAATGTAGACAAAGGAAGCAAAGATCGCGATTAGGGGCTTTTCCTTTAACGAGAACCTGCGTTGGCGGCAAGAATTACTCTACCCCGTGCTGCAAAACAAAAAGATTAGCGAAATGTACACCAACGTGTTTTCTGCAACACTTACCTTGTGAATAACGTAAATCAGCATTTTTAATTTCGTTACATGAGCTATGAGGGTAAAATCTTTGTGCACATATACGTGCATAAGTTTAGTTGCCTATAGTACAGGGAGCGTTGAAAAACCTAACTTTTCAGCATATTCAGCATGAATCTTTGCACAACAAACATAGTACGGTCATGGAAAAAATAACTGACAGCATTAGGAGAGTTGAATATTTCTAAGTTCCAGGTCGTTTTGTACTGCTATTTACACAAGTCGATATTTCCAATATGCAGCTGAATTTATTAATAGTCTCGACTTCATGTGTTTCGTGTGTCGGACATTTGTACTTGGTACTCAAATGCAAGTGGTGATTCAAGACAAAGAAACATATAGTTTATATAGTTAAATGGATAGTTTCACGATGTTGGATTATAAGTAAGTGCTAAAGGACAACAATGCACGGAAATGGCAAGTTAGTAGTGAATACAACTGTTGGTAGCGTGCATAATTTATTAATATTGTTTTAGAGATCTGACCAGCGACAGATATTTAATAAGTAAACCATTTAAAACTTGCATAATCACACTGGAGACATGCCAAGAGACCTTGATGAAACAAAAGCTTACAATCAATCTGCAACCACATCCTGAACCGGCAAATCAGATGACAGTAATAATTTATGGAAGTGAAACAAACCTAACAATCATACTTCCCTACATGACAACAAGGACATTTTAAAATCAAGATCGCCGGGCATCTAATGAAGATTTATAGCGATCAGACAATGTCGCCTAAAATATAAATACTTACCCGCAAGCCCTAAAATTTCAATACCGGGATGTCTTGTTGTGGGCGGGAGAAATAGTACCCTCGCAGCATCCGTAACTCATTGCTGTCACGGTAAATATTTTGTTGGACACTCGCTGACATGCAAAAGGCAAGCACTTTATCATTTGGTATAAATTTATAGAACAACTTTTGCTGACCTACAGGATGTTTTGAACTGTATGACAGCCAAAACGTGAAGTTCCCTGGCCTTCACAAAAGGTTTAAGAATCGCAAAACTTTCTTGTGAAACATGTTTAATTTTAAAGCAGGAATCATATTCTTGGCACTAAAGTTATCTGTGATTCGCTTCCATGCCCATAAAATCGGACCATCTGCCAAAATATGCCTACTCCACGTTTCTTCCAGGCACCACACTGATGAAACAAGAAACAGCTCCTCATCGGGTTCAAGCCGAAGATATGTCAGACTGAACCTTCCCTAGGATGGCTGAAGTATGTTTCTAACAGTGTATAAGCTTCCATTAGCAACCTAGGGGTCGTAAAATATAAAGAATTTCAAGCAAAAGAGGCAGCAATGGTTGCAAAACGTAGCTTAAAATTAATGTGAAATATCCTTGTTAATGACCGGCACTGCAATCCATATCTCACTTCACCTTCTGAAAAACAGACTGCTAATATTTGTCCTGAAAACTGTAATACGCTGTTATTCTGACTTAGGCATTGACTGCCCTTAATATTACCATGTTGAATCTATTTCACTTGTGTTGAAATACAAATGCCATTTCACTGATGAACCTATGACACTGGAGTCGTAGAGGGAGATAACTGTTTCTTACTTATGCTTACCATGAACTAAAAGCTTTCCCACCGTAAAATGAATCGTGGGTTTACGACATCTATGGATTAATCGAGTGGCAGCCCTCACCGTTGTAAATTGCACACAAATATTATCCAATATTTGGGAGCAGTACAGGAAGATATTGTAACTGGAACGTTCAACAGATATATTTACTTGCAATGAAATTAGAAGGGAACGATTGAAAAGAAGAATAATTCTGTCATCGCTCCAGTGAACGTCCAAAATTCCTCATACCAAATAATTGCTGCTGTTGTTCTCAACCGAAAGAAGATAATTCTGATAAAACGTAAGTACTACGCTCGAGTGGTCACTGAATTGACTTCTCCAAGCGGCGATTCCCTGTTATGTTTCCAATTGTGCGGGAGAATCCTTCATTATTTTCTCTACCTTCCTGAAGGCCCTAATAGACTCCAGTAGAATCTGAAAAAGAAGAGAATGGTGACAGTTCACTCGTTATAGGGAAGTTGAGAGAAAAGACAAGTTCTATTAAAAAGCTAGTAAGCCGCGTGAAAGCACGTGCCACAATGTAGTGTGTTTGTCAACATGCTAACCCTCAAAAGTTCAGCTTGTAGGGGAAGGGAGCGGAGGATTATGCAACCTACTGGTTAGGATAATTGCACATAAACTTGTCCCTCTAGTAAATGTTACAAGTACCTTCTTGTTTAAAATAATGTGAAGGTTGAGTGATTCGAACTGAAGTGTGTGGTTCTAAAGGCAGAAACCAAAGCATTAAAGGCCTTTATGCAAATTAATTCATAAGTTTATTATCTTATATATAGGTCAGTTACGTAATGCAACTGCAAATTGTAGTCTACGTTACAAAAATACTTATCAGGAGCTTAATACTATCGCAAGAATAGTTTAATTTTATTGCTGCAGAACTACCGCGGCGTACACAATATTGCAGCTGATAACCTTGCTTCAAGAGTAAACCACAGTACTTTCACCCACCCTGGCCATGTTTCTACCTCAGTAAGGTGAGAATGTAAAGACCCTAGGTCGTAAAACCATATCTTTCCTTCCCTAAATGAATGGGCCCATTCGCCATTGATTCTGTTATCTGTATAAAGGAGGATCTAGCCACAACGTTAGCTTCAGCAATGTAATTCTTTTCATTCCTTATGTCTTACCTTCCATTATGTTGTACATAGAGAGCTTCGACGGAAGGGAAACTGCTTGTAGCCAATACTACCGTAGCACAAAGTGAAACAGAAAGAAACGGGCCGAGGCTGTGGAATTATCCTATAACGATTATTGCGTCAGCAAAGTAATATTTCAAAGACGGAGAAACGATAAAATGTTGAAAAAAGGAAGATAAAAAAGTAAAAGCGGTTTCGGCCAGAATGGGAAGATAACTGGACCGTGATCAAAGGGCTCAGTATGGTTTTTGTTCTTGGGAACCTTGTATTCTTCCCATTTATATACTGCATTGTGCCAGCCAAGTAAAGAATAAGGTACTTACATTTAAAACCCTATTCTATGAAGAGATTACGGATGCTGTCCTTCCAAAATGAGATAGAGTAGAACCCCCGGTGATGAAAACTAGATCTCATAATAACTAAGAAGGCCTCAACTCCAAACAGATTTAATTTACAAGGAGGCCCTTTCTATCAGCATGCTAGTGTAGAGATTCACAACATACTGAATACAGAAACCTTTCTTCTAGATCAATGAGGATGTCTCTTGGAGAAACTATTCGGTAAGCTCTCTAAGCGATCTGGTCATATTTATTAATACAAATGAAACAAATAAGTATTCCATGCACTGAATTCTTGAATATAAAATCACCTCTTTACTGTACTATTTTCTGCCATAGAACTGTACTTTGAAACATCAGGGATGGTGCTTCTATATTTTATTACAGTAAATTTTTCTGTAGCGCTTGTAATAAGGATATAATGTAATGGAGTTACCTAGCTTAGCATAACGTCGTTTCCTGTCTATAGGCCCTTTTTTTCCTCAGGGCCACATAGATTAAAGCATCGTCTGGATTCACAAAAGAAAAAATGCCATAGCATAAATATGTCACAAATGCTGTCTTTCTTTTTCAATGATTTGTGTTAAAATATTTGAGTTAGGAGTACACATTGGAGGGGCCTGCAGTAACTGGAGTACAACACCGCAAGTAGTCCATAGAGGACCCATTTTGTTTCTTCCGGGACCCCTTGGAAAAAAGGATGAAGCGGAGACCAAAGGTTGAACAAATCCGGACACAGAAAATGTTCCGAGAATTATGATTTTCTCAAAAATGGTTCTAATGACGATGATTAAAATACCACATATATTTATGCCAAATAAAATGTACATATTGAAGTTTCCTGAAGTACTCTATGAAGTCCTCTGCATTCGAAAGGAAATTGATTTGATCTTGCACAATTGGTAAACAGACCAAAATGTAGATTTTAAAAACACACAATTTATTATCAACAATTTAGTACGCATGAGACATTTCCAGGATATCACTGATTAATGGTTCGAGTTGTTCTATACTTAATCACTCCTTTCAAGGTGTTTCTTTTTCGACTTTCAGTTGTTTCTCGCCGCCATGAAAAGGGAATTTCAACGTCAGCGTTAAGCCACCAGTTCTAAAATATTTGAACTATCGCTGTTCCGTTTGTACCTATTAGGATAAATGACTTGCATTTAATGTTTACCTCAACTATAAACAAGTAAATAGGAAAATAAACCTTCGTAAGAATTATTTAGATGCTCGCTAATACGCATAGGGGATAGAGAAACTCATATGAATACACACGTCAGGCTTTTGTACAAAGATATTCCAATGACGTTTACAAATTAGCACAAAAATACGCTACAAAATGAGCTGATATTATAGATTCAGTCATATTTGTAGAATCCCCACGCTTTCACCGATAACGAATGATTAGATTGGATTGGGTTAAGTTAGGTTAGGTTAGGTTAGGTTAGCTCCTTCATTTCATGAAGAACTGTGCCAGAATATGTAGATACTTTGGAATGCTTTCTGCGTTCGTGTTTGGCCTAAAATCCTCGCAAAATAATGGGTTTCAGCAATAGCCTGCTAAGTTATATGCCTGTATAATTAAATGATATACCTGTATATTACCAACACACGTGACCGATGTCGTTAAGACACGGACTGTGAACAGAAGATCCGACTAGGACTGCCCAGCCCAACTGAGGTTTTTTTTTTTTTTCCAGCTTTTTCTCACTCCTTATAACTGGTAAATGCTAGGAAGATACCCTTAGCTTCGACCTTCCCAAATTCCTTTTCCCAATTATTTAATTTTACGTACCATTAATGCCCACTGCCCATGCCCTAAGAACGGACGATAAGCGCTAATAATATATATGCACTATATTATTGCATTAAAATGCATACAAACGTTGGCTATACCAAGAGGTTTTAAAATGTTAGGGAGTGTTTTTCAGGTATCTGTGGAACCACTTCTTAAAAGGTCGCTTCCATGATTCACGAATTGTCTAACTGGGTACATATGTGGAGTTAAATGTGCATATTTTGTTGCTGAGCATATTATATTATTTTCCTTCTAATGGAATTCCTTGTCTTTTGAATGCCTTTAAGCGTTAGCGAGAGAGGTGCTCGTATATCAGCAGATCTTGCTTGCAAGGCATTACTTCAAGCAATGACACCTATGTGAAACCTATCATTACCCTATTAGGAGACCGATAGTTACGTCATTATGTAGAGATAATGATCACACAATGTGCCTTGGTGAATTAATTAAGGTTGCTCACAGTTGAAATTTTCCCAAACATAATCTGCTCTATGAAAGTTAAGAATTGGCTGGTGGCAGCTATCGAAGTCAGTGCTTGCTACTTTCAATAAACTTGCTTCTTATCTAAATGTAGACTGTGCTTCCCTCATATATTGAACTTGAATGTGTACATTCAAAACGCAAATGCCAAAATTAGAAATCCCACATTTGCACATAAATCATATTTATGTACTTATTTATTAATCATTGACTTATTACTGGCAGGTGTCATTATTCAGATATGTTTCTGCAGTAATACCTAATATGGGAATTATTAAACAACTTTGATTCCTTTCATCAGAGACAGTAATACCTATATTTTTCAACAGAAATCTGCCGTTGAAAGTGAAGATTACTTTCAAAACAGAGTTCATGAATTTAGAAAGTTTTCTGAAGGACATAAAGGAATATAGAACTGACTGGGGAATATAAATGTCTACTTCTATTGCTTTTTGACATCCTGGCAACATATGATTGAAAGGCTGACTAGATGACATATTTTTGTAACATTTTTTGCTTATTTCTACGTTTCTTAAATTTCATTAGATAGATATGATCCAATCAATGTGGTTTCATGAAAAAGAGAGTGAAAATGTTGAATGGATGACTCTAATTTCAGCAAAGGAAACAGGGTTAAGATAGCTTGATAACACTTCTTTATTGCATCAGAAAACACATTCTAGACACTTGTGTGATCTGGTGACGAGAGTGCTAGCTTTCATTTCTAGAGGTTCCGGATTCGATTCCGGACTGGAGAATGCGGGTGTTTCTTTAGCCAGGCTTATTCTTCATCCCCCCTCCAAAAGTCTGCAAGTATGAGTGAAAGTGTAAATGTGCATGCGATTTAGTGTTTATTAAGAAAGCCCGTCGTATAAAAAATCAAAGGTGCACAGTAGTAAACGAGTAAACACTGTTGCCGATGAGCAATTGTTCCAAAGACACAGCCGCGATATGACCTTAGGTGTTAAAGGCGGCATACAAATGAAAAGACAGACATTTTCTTCAATTCAAATCTTCTTTTACAATTTGTCTTATGATAACTTTTAATAAAATAATACCGATACTGTTGCATGTGTGATCTCCAAAAATTTTCAATAAAGTCTGATCAAGTTAGGGGAAGAAGAAGCTATCATACACCAATAGTCTTCAAACCAACTTTAAATTTAGAAGAAATGGCAATATTTTAGTTAACATAGTAAGGTTTCCAGATACTTTAATTTCTTTGATGGTGGTTTTAATCACATAGTCCCGAAATTCCTCCAAGATTTCCTTTAGCAATATTTCCCCTAAAACGATACGAGTTCTGCTGCTTTTTGCTCGTTGTTTTCTCCGTAAGGAGAAAGGAGTTTTGCACCCCCTACGTTTATCTCTGGCTAGGAATTTACTGCTAAGATGTGATGGTGTGCAGTGGTTTATACTGCCTCGTATAACTCTTTGGTTTGGTGACCGAGCGGTAACACAAGGTAACGTCGTCGTGCAGATACCATAAACAAGCGACAAAACAAGTCCCTTTATCGGACCACATCCCTGACTTAAAGCTACTCCTCTCGTGGATGAAAACGGATGTGCGATCGGGAATACGCACCGGTGTGCTTCATCACAACACCGAGGTACAGTCACCCAAAAGACTGCCTCTACTTTTCTACTTGTTGCAACAAAATAACCATGTACGATACTGCATCTACGAACAGCAATACCAATAAGCGAAATTGTACAATGTGGTACGAGAAATCATCGTTCTCAAAGTCATCATACGTGAAAACTGTATATTCTAAAATGATTCATCAAGATTTTAAGGTCACAATTCCAATGCACTGCACATACACACTGTATAGGAAATACTTAATTCTTTCCCCCGCCCTTTATTCTATCGTAGTTTATTGTAACGTTTACAACGAAATTGCATACGTTAATATGTTCGACTTACGGTGACTAAAATGCATACATATCTCCCAACTAAAGAATCGCACCTCTGTTATCTATATTTGCACCGAGGACCACTCAGACCTCCATAACCAAAATATCGTACAATCAGGGGCAGTAGGCTCAACTTTGTTTCATGCTTGTTTGTGGTCCTAATTGTAATAAAGCGCTATAGTTAGTTTTCCTACTGAATAGGTTACGAAGACGCTGTTAGTAGTCAAGGTACGTACTCATGGTTTTTAAATCTTACATTAATATACTATTTAAATGTAATTTCCGCAATCAAAGCGGCTTAAATCTTCTTTATCTAAATAGTATTACAGAACATTGTACTTCTTAGAAATACTCTGAGCTATCTCACAAAATCTTCAAAGAAACATTTTAGAAAGGTAAAGGACTGCAGAGAGGAAGCATGTTACCAAAAAGTCTCATCTATAACAAAGCGTTCGGCCATAAATAAAAACCGACAAAAAGCTAAAAGCATTTGAGATTCCGGGCGCATTGCACGAAGGGATTTTGACATATCGGCACCATTTAACATAGCGGGGTCGGCATCCTTCTCAAACTTTGGCCAAGGTTCCCTGCCAGAGTGTAATTTTTTAAGGAACGCTCTTGGGAGAACAACATTAGCAATATTTTAAAATGTATGAAGTATTGAGGGTGCAAACTCGTTCTCTCAAAAATAAACTATGAAAAAGAGACACACGCACATACAAACCGACAACGATAGCCGCGTCTCTAAGTCACTGACTCGAACGGGAGGTCTGAGGTTCGAGGACTGTCTTCTTCACCAAAGCTTTTTCTAGATTTTCCTCAGTCCTTATAGCTGACAAATACCAAAGAGGTAAACTTAGATCAGGAATGTTTTCTTCCAAAAAAATTTCCTTTAATAATTGTCATTTCATGTATAATCAATGCCACCGTCTGTTGTGCTTTATGAAGCAACAATTGACATTAAACGCACACAAAACCAGAAAGCTCAAGTCGCTCTTAGGTTTGAGCACTGAAATTTATCTACATAATCAGTGTACCCACTTTGTAGTTACCTACAGTGAAGATGCAGTTTCCCTCTTGATCACATATAGTGACAAATGATAATCCCATTTCTGATACCAGTATGACAAATGACACACTGTTTCTTAATTTCTCTTCTAAAGCACAAAAATACAGTTCTCTTTGTATCATCGTTAACACAATTTCGAACTCGTCGTTACCTTGCAACTCACAGCTGCTCTGTCCTCTCGCGACCTTCACACAAAACGCCAATACTGCTCGACTTTTACACAAACAACTTCGATGATCTACTCACTAAAATTTGTTCCAACATTCAACATCTCCGACGCGACGATTAAATGTCCCAAACTGTGTCTGACCACGTGTTCAAATTTCTATCAACGACGACTGCGCGCGCATTCTCTCTCTCTCTCTCTCTCTCTCTCTCTCTCTCTCTCTCTCTTAAAATCAACTGCTAAAATTAACTGTCTCGTTCAACACTTAGCAATTACGAGGAACTTGTGTCTCGCTCCCCACATTCGCTTATAAAAAGGCAAGAATGGCGTAACACGGATTTTTCTGCAAATCCACATTTTCTCGAACTTCTCGTAAATAAGCCGGCAGCTCCATTGTCGTCGGGTTACGTATTTACAACCAGTGGTCTGAGGTAGCTTAACCTTAAGCGTCTTTTATGGCGGCTGCCGACCGGCGTCATTATATCCAATTATTCAATTTTTCTGAATTAAACATTTCTCCTCTCTATATGGTTAAAGTTGCACTTTCAAGTACGAAACTTTGTGCATAAATAATTGATCTTGAAGCCCAGACTATTAAATATGTCTATATATCTACTTACAAATTAATAAGAAAAACAGAAATCCTAGAAGCTTACTCTATCATCATTCCAGAAAAACTGAGAATTCCCCTCCCCCAAAAATGTTTTATCAACAGCCCTTACGTATGCATTACTGAACAATAAATTATTCAATACTTAGCTTATTGAAAGCAAGTATGATGTCTCGAGCTTTTCGGTATAGTAAAGCAAAAAATAATTAAGTTTTCAGCTAACTCTGCTTCAAAAGGATTGTTTATATGCCCTGCATAACCTAGTATCTTCTACACTAATATTTTTTTCCAAAGAATATGTCAAGGCCTAATATGTATTTAATACCAATACGCGAGTTCGTGATACGCAGTCTTGCATCTATAACACTTTCTATGATGCTTTCAAAAACGTAGGGAGAAGCTAATATATCAAAGCATTTACAACGAGTTTAATGGCGCTCATATTCACATGACTTTCTCTACCCATTCTTAAACGACAGTCAATTTTTTTAAAAGTAGTTGCTAAGTTATGATTTTGACCTTCTTTTCTATTTGCCCAACCAGGGGGAAAAGACGAAAGACTTCCTATTTGACAAAAGTATAAGTTTGGAAGATTAAAAAATCTGATGTATTGCACTCACATGACTTTCTCTACTCTTGTACTAATCATTCTTACAAACTCCTATTCTTTTACCTTCTTCGAGTAAGTTGAAATAAACACTTTCAGAAATTTCCTTATTATTTTCTTGTAGGTACAAGGGGAATATGGGAATACAGTAGACTTTTAGCAATATTCAAATCTTTTAAAGGTTTGACATTCCGTTCTCTTTGCGGAAAATGAATCAAGATCTTCCATTTGACTAAGTTTGTTTCCCAAAACTCACATAAATTATAAAGAATATCTCCAAAATCTACAAAAAAAAAATATATATATATTTGGACATAAACTGTAAGTTTTAGCAAGATCTACATTTTTAGAGTAAGATTTGGTCCATCCCTTACAGCTTACCACTTATGCAAAAGCCATCGAGGCTACATCCAGAAAATTCAAAATATACGTTTCATTTGTCATAAAAATATCTTAGGCATATGGCATTTTAATCAAAATTGTTACATTTTCGAGAACATAAAATGTTCGAAAAATTGTCCCTGTAAACAGTAATTTAGGGCGGAGGAATTTTCTTCAAAATCTTCATGTCACGTCCTTAAGATATTAAACTAAAATACCAACTGGCTTTTAACAGACTTTTTGTTTTTGAGTTATGCTGTTCACAAACTGACACACACACGCACGCACGCACACACAGACACACACACACACACACACACACACACACACACACACACACACACACACACACACACACACACGGACACACGGACACACGAACACACGGACACATGGACACTTTTCTAACAATGACTTTTTGGATTCGGAGACCTCAAAACATATTTCCGTTGAATTTTTTGGTAGAATACAATACTTCCTCTATTTGCTATATGTAGTAGAGAGAGTAAAAATAAATTAACAATATCTCGGAAATGGTTAACTTTACAAAAAGTTCATTTTGCATAAGTCGAGGTGTACATTTTTGTGTATCTCTTGCAGTTTATCTACCAGTTACAACTACTACCAGTATACAAAGGCGACCGCCTCCGTAGCGCAGTTGGTAGCACGCTTGCCTCTGGCGCGGAGGACCCGGGTTCGATCCCTGCTACCAGCATGGGGTACACTCTGGGAGGTCTGGCACGGGGTGCACTCAGCCTCGTTATTCCCAAGGGGACCAATTGAGGAGCTATTTGATGGAAAAGTAGGTCGTGAAGACCGCATAGCTGGCCGGGAGGGATCGGGGCGCTGACCACGTCCCACTCTCCAGTACTACACATTACCAATGACGCCTGTAGTAGGCAGAGATGGGGGAAGCAGTAACTGGGCGGTAGGCCTTGGCCCTTCATGGGCTGTTGCGCCGGGGTTTTACAAAAGTCATTTAAAATGAAGAGGTGTTCAGAGGCTCTTCCCAGAAAACTCAATATACCTATACATTTCATTTCTCATGAAAATATATTACACATTTAAGTTAATCTAATTAAAATCGTTGGAGCCATGATTTCTGAAATTAAAATTTTCCAAAAATGTTGTACGTTAAGCGTGAGGTGTGAGGTGGGAAAATTTTCTTGAATATCTTCATGTCACATCCTTGTTATTTAATCAACTTTCCGTTCTTAAATTATGTCTGTATATAGTGATTTATAATTATGATATATTTGTGGGAGTAAAGAACTCTGTGATAAAATAAATTACTCTTTTGTTATAATTGACTAATCGTCTTTAGAAACTAAAAAATAAATATATTTGCGAGATGGTCTACACGAATGACTATACATGTTACGGTGATAAAATTGTTTTGTAGTTTTGTCTTTATTCCTGTTGTAGTTCTATGATCAGCAAAAGGTTAGAAAAGGTAAATTAATCAATTATAAAGTTGGAGGGAAAATGTGCAACTTTGTTTATTCATTTACTTATTTATTAATTTATCATTATTCTCTTATTTATTTATTCATTCATTCATTCATTCTTTCATTTATTTTTGCTTGTATGCAGTAACAAACATTGATATGACTGTGAGAATTCTGTTCTGTTTACTTTATTCTTATAAAAAGTTCTGCCTTGCTATGTAGTTAATGAATACCATTCAAGCTTTAATTTGAATCCCCTGAAAATCTTCTCACACATACACATATGTACATTTCGCTAACCTGAGTGGTCATCAATTTTTTTTCCTTATGTTTTAGGCCTTCAAAGCCCTACACTAGGCTACAGCATATGACTGCCAATCATGGTAATAGGCGTACAAACTGAATGCACCCAATCCCTCTTTCTCTTTTAGGCAATACGATCGAAAGCGTAAGGGTGTATTTTGTTTCTACGCCATTTTGTATCCTTTGTTTGGTTATTGGTTATAGTTATTTAGCAAAAGGAGTGGCACACCCTTGCACCTTGGCCTAAAGCAATTAACGAAATGGTCAAGACTCCGCATAACGATAAATGTGAGGTAGACGCGAGATACAGTGAGATTACCTTAGGCATTCTGTGTACAAGCCTTCTGGAATGAAAAGTTAAGAGATAAAAGCGATATAAAGCATATGTCATAAGATGCGTGCATTTTCGACATCTTGAAAGGCAGTATTATACAGAAGGATCCTTCTATTAGTTGATAAAAGTTTACATGCATTTCAAATGATTTAATCTTAGGTAATATATTTGATTCGTAAGGTGTTGGATTATTTTCGAACGCATTAAAATAAATGACAGTTTTAAATAAGAAAGGAGTATGTATAGCCCAAAAACCTATTTCACAATACAGCCAATGCGAGTAGACTTGAGAATGTGACAATTAAGACGTAAGGGGCGAAGTTCAGAGTTTAGATGGCGGCCAATTTCCAATATTCCAGTTTAAGTTAAAGGATAATGATCATAAAGGGACATTGAAATCAATATAATTCTATATCCTTAATATTAAATCCAACCGCACATGGTGGAACCGTATATCCATTCCTAATAATGATGTTTCTAATGTAATGGGACATTTTCTTGATGCCCAGAAGCGAGGAGTATCTTCGCTGCGAGACAAAAAGCAGCGAGAGAAGTTGTTCGTCTCCCACACAGCAGAGACAATCACAAAAGGAACACATTCCGCGCTTCCACTCCGCAAAGCTGCAGGCATTACCCAAGACTTTAATCCGATTCCCTCCACGGTCGTCCTGCGGTTTCAGAAAACGGGGACAAAACTCCAGAAAAAAGAAAATAAAAACTTTTTGGGGAGACCATTGTGAGTATGACTTCCAATTAACTCCTGTTCCTTCGGCTATTGTTCCCACAGAAGTCCCACCGCAGCGGTGTGGCGCTTGTTTCAAGTCCTGAGGGTTTTAGAATGCCCTTTACGCTGATTAACCTCCACTGACCAAACCACACGGCCATCCCCTTGATTACCAGAATAAGAAAGAACATGAGCACTTTCCCCATTTTTATATTCATTTAGACAAGCAGAGTGCACTTCAAGAGCTCAAAACTTGGAAAGGTCACAGATTGGATGCTTTAAAATGTCGCAGCGATAGGACCATAACTGATGTTATGGGACTTTCCCTACTCTTGTACTAACTATTCTTACAAACTCTTATTCCTCTATCTGCATGTTAGTCGAGATAAACATTTGCAGAAATTATCTTACTGCACATTTTCTTGTAGGTGCAAGTGGAATTTGGGAATACAGTAGGCTTTGAGTGATAGTCAAATCTTTTAAAGCTCGTTGATATATGATAGCTTTAAAATTCTTACTCTTTACACGGCCAAAGTGAATAACGACCTTCCATTTGGGAAAAGTAGAAGTATTGCACAACTCACACAAATAACAAGAAATGTCCCCGAAATGGTTTACTCCACAAAAACATTCACTTGGAGACAATTGGTCTACATTTTCTGTATAGTAAGATTTGATCTATCTCATACAGTTTAGCAGTTACGCAAAAGTCATCAAGAGTAAACAGGACTACATGGGCTATGGTTAGAAAATTTAAAATATACATTTAATTTGCCATCAAAATATCTTAAACATGTGGGTGGCATTTTAATCAATATCGTCAGAGCCATTTTTGAGAAAATCAAAATTTTCGAAGAATTTTCCATGGAAAGCGTAGTTTAAGGTAAAGGACTTTTGATCAAAAGCTTCGTGTTGCATCCTTGAAAGATATTACGCTTGGATATAACTTTGGATTTCAACTGACTCTTCGTTTTTGAGTTATGATATTTAGACACACACACACACACACACACACACACACACACACACACACACACACACACACACACACACACACACACCACAGACCTTTTTCTAAAATTACTTTTACTTATTCAGGGCCTCGAAACATTTCCAGTGAAATTTCGACATCGAAATTTTCGGACGAATTCAATTCTTCCTCTACTTACTATACATAGTAGAGAGAGTAGAAGTATAACAATGACAAGGCTAAATTAAGTACCTCATATATCAGTTCAACATAAATCACCTGCTTAATTGTCGAAGTACCGCGGTATCATGTAAGGCTTGCTTTCGGGAGGTCCCGAGTTCGATTTTCATTGGGATGGTCATTTTGATCTTGAATATTGTGCATAAAACACTTCAGACTTTTAAGTAAGGTTTCTGTATTTTATGTCCTGTATTTAGTTTAGTTTGTTAAATGTTGAATATATGTATTATATTTATTCGTGGTTAAAGGTGAAATTGCACTCTGTATAATTTCTCCCTTAAATAGTTGGCTAGGATCCTTTCCTGGAAAGCCCTGTTTTATTCCAGACTCCTAGATTTAAGATGCATGTAAATATTATGGAATTTTAAAGCCGGATATAGCATCCAGTGGTTAAACAGTTGAATTTAAAATCAACTGCAATGTATGTCTGAAGCAATATGCTATGAATTTACAATAATGTATAATGTTATGTGTTCTTCCAAGAGGAAATTCAAAATATCAATGGGTGCTCTTAAAGTTTCGATAGAACCTGTAAACAGATGCCTGCCGGGTTTGTTAACCGCCTGACTCACTGCTCTACCAACATGCAGGTGCGATTATAGGGTAACCTTTAGAAACAGACTACTCGCAGTAAGCAAATAGTCACCAAAAGGGTGTATTCCCAAAAGGAATTGGTGACTGCATTAAATTAAAGTACCCGCCTATCCATTTCAGTTACCCCTGAGTCCCTTACTGAGAGGAAGAAACCACAAAGCCAGACTATAACCAGAGAAGTAAAGTTGGCTGTAAATGGCGCTCGGGAATTGTCAAGCTTTCTATTAACGCAGCTGAAAAGCGGATAGTATCAAACACAAAGAAGGAATTTAAGAAGTAGAGAGGAGTAGGGATGAAAACCAGATACAGTTGGAGGGGAGGTAAGAGGGATAGGGTTAAAGAAAGACAAAATCGGATCAAGTGATTGGATCCAATCACAAGCAACCGGCCTAGCCCCAGTGTAGCGAACGGCAATCTTCCCTGGCCCATTCGATTGAGATTGATTGAACGACCAGGTTTCAGCTCCCCTTTGCGGCGACCGGCGCCGAGCTGCCTGACCTTCACAAAAAAGACGGAGGGGGGATGAAAAGAAAGAATCCGTCCCCCGGGTGTACCCCGTCATCGACGTCACACTACTGTCACGATGTTGCAGATAAGACGCTGGGGTCGACTGAGCAACTGGGAAAATGATAAGGATGGCTGCTTTATCTCTCGAATAAGGAAGTGAGAGGGATTTTGGAAAGGATTCCATTTCAACAGTTTATTTAGGCACGTTTGACTTTTCTTCACATCAATTAGTTTTCACCTTTTGAATTTTGAAAAACTGCCTTAATATCCGTCTGCTTAACCCATTTAAAGAAAATAAAATACTATTTTCAGCTTTCGACGTATACCTTTGCACAAACCTTATCAGGAAATTTTACCCATTCGTACTTTTAATATTAATCCTATGGTTACAGTGACAGTGTATCACTTCTGTGCGCTGTAGATGAGGTGTTTAGATTTTTTATCCCCACTTTATGTTTAATGCTTTATTTTTCAAGGCTCCATTTATATCCTGCCTTTAACTACAAAGGTCATATCGGCAGCTTCTCTGTGGAACATACTGCCTCTCAGCAATGGTAGTACTCGTTTAACATTGGGTTTTGGATCTTAAGTTTTTTTTTTTATATTTTTAGTTATCTTTTTCTTAATATTAAATTCACACACACTTTCACACTCTCCTGCATACTTCCAGATTCTAGGGAAGGTAAGGAATATTCTTGCAGTAAGCAAAAGAAATCGAAGACAGTATGACAAATTTCACGATTTTTAAGACGAGACTAAACTAGCTATCCCGTTAAAGTTAAATCCGCTAAATTAATGACTCAATATGACCCATTTAAGAACATATCAAGGTTTTACAGGATTTAAATGAATACCTCATAAGCACACTGACCTACTTATATCCAATAAGTTGGTTTGTTGGCTATACCACTTTGTGATTTGTTAGCAATTATTCTTTTTTAAATAATCAACCATGTTATCAACATGCTGCTCAGTTATTAAAATGAACTTAAAGCAATAGTAAGACTGATTTATTATTTTGACAGAAATAACGGATCATTCAACTTAAAATAGCTTTAAGAGGCAATATGAAACACCTATATGAACAAAATTAGATCTGCAAAAACACTTAGAGGCTGTTTTTATCATCTAAAAATTTATGTTAGCTATGCCCTGAATATCTAGTTGAATAAATAGTAGCGGTTCCACACCGGCCGGGAGGAATCGGGGCACGACCACTTCCACTCTCCGATTCTGCACCCCACTCATGACACCTGTAGTGGGCAGAGGTGGGGATGCAGCAGCCGAGTGGTCTTAGAACCAATTTACAGAGTAATATTTAGTCTAAAAGCTTTTTATTTACTTATTTATTGTTTGTTTGTTTTTTGTAAGCTGATCCTAAAGTTACTCACAAAATGCCGAATACATTATCATTACAAATAAAGAGGATTTAAATATTAGTTTGCGGTTACAGTTACAACGTATACATCAAAGGTCTAAAAATGTAATATTTTCGCAACTTACCACAAAGCAACACATTAAAATTAAAAATATCTACGAGATTTAAACCTTTTTGTAGAAGAAGGAAAGAAAATGGTTATTCCAACTTCTGTTTCCACTCTATTAACATATTCGTTAAAACGATTGCAGCTTCTGGAAAATTACATATAAATTATTACTTTTACCCATAGAATAACAATCATATTAAAACTATGGAACTCTTGTTGCATGTAAGTTAGGTATCTGTTTCATCCTACATATATGCCACCTAATACAGTTACATAAAAGCAATATTAATTAAAACATTTAAATAGGCAAGGAACAATAAATGTTTAATTAATCTTCATAAAATTGCAACTAAATCCGCCTTCAAAATATAAGAACAAAAGAAGTATAAAAAATTAACATGAATCTTATTCTCCATTGTCAAGGCACTAGAGCGAAGATAGTCAAGTTATTACAGTCAAAGCCCGAAAATGGCGAGGGTGGAATCCCGGTTGTTAAGATCGATGCTACACACGCCCTTGGCGGTAACTCCTTATCTTCCCCTGGCAGAGCGACCTGCCCGCACATCCTTTCTTTGTTCGCCTTGGTAAGCACAAACAATGGAGAACAAGCGGACCACAAATTGGAGCTAGAGCAATGACAATGTGATCATCACTAGATACATGCTCCTGTCACAACTTTCAAAATTACGATTTCATGCAAAAGTGCTATTTCCACAGATCTTCTAAAACTATTTCCAAGACATTATAATGGAGTGAGATGGCTCCGCGGTAGCGTCTGACGCTCACATTCAGGTGATGCACTGATAATTATAGTCCTGGTCCTTCAATTATAATTGAAGGACCAGGCGACGGCACTTGATGGGTTGCGGCAAGACGGCGGATTCTCTCTGGTTGGACCGCCGAGGACACCTTCTTGGCGGTGTCTGGAGTCTCTGGGACACCCCGGGGGGTAACGTGGGCAAAGGCGTGGCTAAACTACTCCATCCGTCCCAGGTGTCACGTTGGAACAAAAAGGGATATTGTGGCCTAGCTCTGGAGGTTCCTCATAAACTCCTGCTTCTACGTCAGTTTTAGATTCTACTGTTCATGTTACAACAACTAATATCATAAGACGTCTGACCCAAACTATAAATTCTTGAGCGGAACGAGTGAATTTATTTGGGAGCAATTTCTTATACGGCAGGCTCCAAGGAACATTTCAAATTAGAGTATTAATATGCCTTATGTGTGCCTTCACATGACTTTTTCTATTCACTCTCACACATAACATTCTTAGAAAACATTATTTTATCCAATTCATATTAATCAAGATAAATAGTTACAAAAATGGTTTTATTACATATGTCCTTATAGCTACATTGGGAGTAGGAGAATGCAGTTGGCTTGAGTGATAATCAAATCTATATAATAGATATGTAGATAATATACAAGCTATATAATAGCTTTGACAATCCATTCTCTTTGCTTGGCAAGAACATAAAAAAGCAAATGACTTTCTTTTTGAGAAAAGAAGTACCTACATACATAAAAGTCAAATCACTAATAAGAAATATCTCGAAAATGCTAATTTTCACAAATACATATGTATATGCACTTAGGGCATAATAGTGTGCTTTAATAGGTTTAATTTATTGTATAATAAGATTTTGTCTTCCTCTTATGGTAAAAGTTATCCAGAAAGAAGAGGGTTCCAGGGGCAATTTCCAGAAAATTCAAGATATATAAATATGATCTAAAACATTATGTTTTAAGATATTATATATATATATATATATATATATATATATATATATATATATATATATATATATATATCGTTAGAACCATTTTTTGGAAAATCAAAATTTTTAGAAATATTTCCATGTAAAGAGTAGTATGGGGGTGGCTGTATTTGCTTGAAAATCTTAGAGCCGCATCCTTGGAAGATGATGAACTTAAATATCACCAGCACCGGTATTTAACCAAGATTTTGTTTCTGAGTTATGCTGCTCGTATGCACAGACCTTTTTAAAACAAATGCTTCTTTTTTATTTAGTGGACCTCAAAATGTGTACTACCAGTGAAATCTTGCTATCGAATATTTGGGTGGAGTGCAGTACCATCTATACCTTCTATGTACGTATTAGAGAAAGTAAAAACTAATATTTCTTAATAATGAAATGAATTTCTTAACAATGGCTTGACACAACTCGTTAAAATTTTGAGCACACTGTATGGTTTATGTTCCGAGCATATGGTAACAAATTAAAGTAATCAGAGAGAAATTGTTGGTTCTTTGTTTGATTTCTTATTTTTTCACGGATATAAAAACATTATTTTCGCTTCTTTGAACCTGCTTTTCAATGTTTAATGCTCGGATCGCTACTTACCTTCAAACAGTTCTAACAGTTGGAGTAGTATGCAGAAAGTGTGTCCCATATTACCAATATGATATTATCATCGGTGCCCGTGATACGGCGTATTGTGAATAGACGTTGGTAGGTGCAAGTGTGTTCACACTTGGTCTACCGTACACAATACAAGTAATCTTCGGTAAGCGGATTATACGCTACTGATGACAGGCCTCCAGTCCAGAAATACAATGCGGACCTTTGTTGCGCAAGATGCGCTCTCGGGCTTAATCGAATATGAATTTAGGTGTCCGTAATCGAGCGCTCCGTCCCAGTTAACCTGCCCCTTGGCCACAACAAAGCGTCCGGACGAGCGGTTGACCGTTACCAGCTGCCGATGTTCTTCTCAAAGACGGTTATTGTTTTCCTTTCCACTGTTTGGTTTGCATAAAATTCAAGAAGACGCACTTGCTACTTTTATTGCCATCTACTACCCCCTGGTGACATTGGACACCTGTGCACCATAGCAACCAATCCAGGGATTTACTTTTTCGGCATATTCAAAGCATAGTTTCATTCCCATATGTGTAAAGCTAATGCGTGAAAAATACTTGTAATACGTAATAAGTAGCTTAATAACACGGTCGACAAAATTCAACTTTCTAAAGCTTTCGAACACCAAAATGGGTTACCTTTATGTATTTTGGCCTGCTGAACACGAATATGACATTGGTTTTTCCACAGGACCCACGGCGTTTAAGTAAATGGTACTTGTCTTTATCGTATTACATTGGGAGTTTGTGATGCTTCAACAATATGATTTTGTCTGTAAATGCTAATATATCAACACAAAGACCTTGATATGCAAATGAAACATGTTTTCACACATACCGAAATTATTTCTGGGCATTTGCACATTGCCCCTGATAGCGTTGCTCCAATGTAGATATGGTCTGATGTTGCTCCAATGATGATATGATCTCCATGCCCATCGGAGACTTGTCCAATAGTCTCAGCAGGAAATGAGTTCAAGTGCCAGTGAAGAATGTGCATTTTTAATGACATGTTACAAACGAGATTACAGTAAGATTATAGTAGTTTATTCAATAACACATCACTATTGTCTGCTCAATTGTTTCCAAAGAAATCAGAACACAATTTTTGAAAGAATTCCAGCAGTCCAGATCAGGAGGACTCAAAGCTTTGTCCATTTCAAAAGCAGACGACCTAATAAGTCCAAGTTTTATTTGAAGTGATGGTAACAAAACTTCTTTCAATTTACCTGTAGAACGTTTGCTACGTTCTTGCAACTAGGTTCCATTTCTGTGCGGGCAGGCCAAATCCTTATAATGGGTGGGTGTCGCAAGAGGGAATCCACCTGTGGTGGAACCTCTAGACAAATGCCATACCAGGACAAGTCCTTTACTAAGGCCAAATCCTTCTGTTGCAGTGACTCTTCTGATCACAATTATCCCATTCACAAAGAAAACAGCAATGCTTTTGTATACTAGGGGCGTAGCGTCAGTAAAAAAGGCAGAGATATTTATATAGCACATGGCTAAAAATGCTAGAAAATTTAATAGAAACAAAAAGAGAAGTAATGATGACACAGAGGATCCGGATTATGGTGCTGGAAAGTTTGAATAATTCTGCAAAACATTAAAAATGTAAAAACGTTGACTCGATTTTTCTGTTTGAGTGTTTGATCCTCAGTACATATTATAAGAAAACTATTTCAGAAATTATGAAATTTTGACTCAGTGTCTACAACGTTGTAATTAAGAACATTATGAATTGCATTTGTTGACAATTACATAGTTGAAAAACTAGGTTTTATTGATGTTTTATAACACAATTTTATTTCTGGAAAAAGGCAATTTAAAAGAAAAACTATTGGCATTTGAAGAAAACCAATTCGTATTATTATACATGAATCTATGCCAAATGATCTCTGAAAATCTAAAACTTGTATCTTAAGATACGGGCGAAGCAAAGTGTAGCAAAACTTTCATAATTTATCATGGGGAGTATAGTTAGCACCTAAGCACAAAATGTTGCCTGAGTGAAGTCATTAGGCCCGCCCATCCACCCTTTTAAGTGACATTACTTACATAGCATAAACTAGCGTCATTTGAGACGGAAGGTAGTAAATAATCGCTAAGGGGTTGTTACGAACTAATCTATGGAAACGCAGCGAAATCAAGTTAAAAGGTAAGAATATCCTGGTACATTGGAGGTTTAGCTTCACTGATATCTCGGATACACTTTGCGGCTTTGGGTTCTTTAACCCGAGAGAGTCGAAGTCTGCATAAATTGGAAGGAGCTAAATCCAACCTTCCCTCTTTCCAAACGATGGACATGGCTGTCATATAGCACATAAAACTTACCTACTATAACGCACTATACCAATATGCTTAGCGACGATTTTCTTGTCCACGATTTCCATAATCGTAATATCCCCTAAATGTAGGTGCGAACAAAATTATCCAGACTGCTTTCTGTTTTCTTCCTCTTTTCATTTCCTTTATTTACGGGCAAAGAAATATGTTTTCCATATATTACCAGAGTGTAAGTAATTCCCGGGGCTTTAAAAATGGTGGCAACTTTTTAATAATGCTGTATTACATATTCTTTTAAAAGTTTTCGGGCCACAGTTGAAGAAAATTCCCGCAGAACACGCCAAGTTCTGTTATTTCTTCAAGGCGAGTAATCCGTGAAAAGAGATGGAGTTAAAAGTAGCAGAAATCACGCACATACACCGTGTCTTTCCTCACTAGAGCTAGAGCTGCAAACTTTTACAACTCCCAAGAATTATTTTCTTTCCTAAATCAAGGCAAGAGACAAACAGTAATATTAACAAAAGCTTACGAATGTTAACTTTAAAACCTAATGTAATCTCAACCTTCCACAGTCTGCTTAAAAAAGGAACAAGCGGGAACCTTGCTAAGTATACAGAAGTATGTATGTACAACTTCGTCGTAGATTAATCCTCCGCATCTCTCGAGTGAGGAATAAAAACTAGCAATGAGGATAATTACACAAGTTAAGGAGGAAAGAAACAGAAAAACTAAAGTAAAAGACTAAGTAGATACACACAATTTTTAAACTGCAATTCATTAAAAAGTTGACCTAAAAGCTAATTTTATCATAATGCAAAGCACGATGACTGAACACTGAACCTTAAGACATTTCGCTGTATTATTTGCAATGTCAGCGAATCTTGCACCCGTATCTCTCTGGTAATGCGATTTAAATTTAAAAACACAATTTTAAAATTAAAAACACAAGTTAATTCTGAATTTAAATGAAACATTTTACGTGTAAGGATGCAGTAATAGCCCAAGAAAGTTCAGTGATGGTATTGTCAGCTGCAACTTCAGTATCACTTTATTGATTTTTTCGTAAAATTGAAAAAACAAATGATACTGCTCTTTTTAGTTTCTCTACAAGGTATAATAAGTAGGGGAAGTATTCCACCCAAAAGTTGGATGTGGAGATTTCAGAAATATATGTTTTGAGGTCCCCTGAATAAAGAAAATACTCTACCTTTGAAGAGCATAACTCAAAAACAAAAAGTCGGTATTTAACCTTAATATCTTTCAAGGATGCGACACGAAGATTTTGAAGAAAATTCTTCACCTTAAGCTACCTTTCATATGGACAATTGTTCGAAAATTTTGATTTTCTCAAAAATGGCTATAACGATTTTTATTAAAATGTCATGTGTTTAAGATATTTTTATGGGAAATGAAATATATATATTTTGAATTTTCTGCCTTTAGTCCATGTGGCACTGTTTACTCTTCATGACTTTTGCACAACTGGTAAACTGTATGAGATAGAGTAAATCTCGCTATACAAAAAATGTAGATGTCGTTAAAACACACATGTGTGTCCAAATGCATTTTTTGTGGAGTGAACAATTTTGGAGAAATTTCTTGTTATTTGTGTGTGTGTGTGTGTTTTGCAATACTTAAAACTTTTCTCAAATAGAAGGTCGTTAGTCATTTTTTTCCATTGGCTGTGCAAAGAGAACGGAATTTCAAAGCCTTCATATAGCGAGCAGCTATAAAAGATTTGACTATCGCTCAAAAATCCATTCCCATATTCCCCTTGCACCTACAAGAAAATGTGCAATAAGAGTTTTTAAGAATAGTTGGTACAAGAGTAGAGAAAGCTATGTGAGTGCAACACAACCGATCTTTTAGTTAAATTGTGATATCTTTTTCAGTGTCTCTAAAGTTTTATGGTTCGGATATCTACTATTACAATTAGTCTAAAGGTTAAGGCAGTAAAAATTAATAGCTCTAACTTGTTAAAATATAAATCTTAAGTCAAATAAAATGCTCTATTTTCACATTTTTTTGGAGTATATTCATGCTCGCTACTAAAGCTAAACCCCGGCGCGAAAGCCCACGTGGGTCAAGGCCTACCGCCCAGCCACTGCGTCCCCCACGTCTGCCCACTACAGGCGTCATTGGTGAGGTGCAGTACTGGAGGGTGGGACGTGGTCAGCGCCCCGACCCCTCCCGGCCAGTTTTGCGGTCTTCTAGACCTGGGGCCGCTACTTCTCAATCAAGTAGCTCCTCAATTGGTCCCCCCGGGACATAACGAGGCTGAGTGCACCCCGTGCCAGACCTCCCAGAGAGGATAAAATCCCCATGCTGGTACCGGGGATCGAACCCGGGTCCTCCGCGCCAGAGGCAAGTGCGCTACCAACTGCGCTACGGAGGCGGTCATGCTCACTACAACACAAAGAAATAGACTTTGGGCAGTGCTGAAATATTGTTGGTAATGTATAGTTGAGATATGAGGTAAGAGATATTGGAATGGAGGCGGACACCTTCACTCCAGTCTGTTACAAACTGTCACCACTTGGGAGGGACAGATGAGGTGAAGGGATGCTGTAAACTGTGACACAGGACGGCAAAGTCAATGAAAGCCTCTAAGAGTTAACAGAACCACCTGAAAGTCCTCAGCGCTACACAGAGAGCACGTCGAAGCGACCCTGAGGACGCGGGCAGCGGCACGCAGCTGCCACAAAGGAACGAAGGCAAATCGTGGAATGAAATTGAACACTCCAGCATTCGCCTAAGAGACGAGGGGAGACCACGGAGCATAATATTGTATACGGTAACAATCGATTTATAAATAGGATTGTACAAAACGCTTTCATATGAGTAACGTCCAGAATACTTATAAAATATATATCTCACTGGATAATGAAATTCCTGTTATTGCCACGTGTCACTTATTGTTTATATGAGCACCTGAGAGACCATCTAGCAACCATTCATTTACACCATGAATAGTATAGCTTTTGAGCTGGATATCAGCATCTTCTAATGGCAAATAAACCGTTAAAAAGTCAGGGAAACAAATAAACAGTGAGGGAAGCAAGAAAACAACAATGTAGAAGCACACAAGACCGGGAAGACAAGGTAACTATTAAAACACTGTTATTAAGCTGCAAGCAATAAGAACTAGAAAAGTCAAACTCTATTCCATATGATCTTTCTCATTATCTTTGCCGTGAGATAGGTTGTTGTGCGATACAAATTAGTTTCTTACTAATATAATGATTTATCCTAATATATTGAATAGAATTATTAAAGTTACATCTCCATAGCCCTACGAATCAAATATATTACGCCACAGTTAAGCTCTGAGAAGTATGTAATTCTTAAAGGGTTAAAACGCCGGCCCCAATCCATCTTTGCTTTGGTATTGCCGGGTCTCTTAGGCCGACAGGTTTATAATTTAAAATCTTGTTTGGTATTCTTGAGCAGTCCATTCTTGGTAGGCGTTCTTTACCACTTGCTCTGTTCTTCGATTTCATCATGTAGTTTAAATATGGCTTCTTATCCCCTGGTTTCTGATTTTATCTTTTCTTTCTGTCCTAAGAATGATATTAAAAATTTCATTTCAGCAGCTTGAAAATGACTTATTATCCAGGACTTACTACCATATAGCAGTACAGGTGCTGCCATTATCTTACACAAATTTAATTGTGTGTCGAACATTATTTTTTTTTTATTCTTCTTATAGTTCCGCACATTAACTGACATTTATTTATTTTATTTTGTATCTCTGTCATAATGAAAAGAAGAAATTCCACATTCTAGATAATTAAAGTATTGAATTTGTTCCAAATTGTTGTTATTTAGAACTATCCGATGAACCATATAAGTTGTTTCTCGGAGATTACTGTCACCGCGCCCGCCGCATCTAATTGCCGACAACAGCAGTGTCACCCATCGCATTATTGTCGGCACTACCGCAAAGGAGCCGAAGGAAAGAGATAGAGAATGGCCGCATTGTTGGGGCGCTTGCCGAAAGAGAGAAAAGGATAGAGGCTACTGGAATCTTCTACTTTGTATCTCACCGCAATAAGTGAACGTTCCTGAAGCTTCCAGAATAGTGCCTGGGAGATATAAATAGCGGTAAAGTGTGAGAAGAGGCGGTCAGACGTATGTGAAGGTTGAGTAGTCGTGCCGACGGAGACGGACAGATGATGTGAAGCGTTGTGCCGACGGAGAAGAGTTAGTTCTTTGTGTTACGAGTTCGGAGCCGTGCTGTTGGAGAATCGGAAAAGACTTTCTTGTTGCTGCAACGAGTGTACAAAGTTACTGTTTACGGAAATAAAAGTGTTTCTTTATCTCGACTACATCTGTCTACTTTACTTTACAAACCACACCAACAAGTTACACTGGTGTCAGGAGTGGGATTCGTCGAATTGCTTCTAGTTTCGTTACATCGTCGTTAGAAGTTTCAACGTTAGAACCAAGATGGAGGGAGGTTCGGAAACCAGGATGATGGCAATGATGAAAGAATTATTCGCCGAAATGAAGACAGAAATGTCCAAGATGAAGACGGCAAACAACAACCTCGCTGCCAAAATGAAGACGAGAAACGACAACCTCGCTGCCAAAATGAAGACGAGAAACGACAACCTCGCTGCCGACCTGAAAGAGATGAAGACGGAGCTATCGGCGAAAATTGATGGCGAACTGATTGGCGTGACGGAAGACGTGGAAGAACTCGGCGAAAAGGTGGAAGACCTCTGCCAGCATGTGGACGACGTGGAGGACGACGGGGAACGTCTTGGCGCCCTGGTAGTAAGAGTTGACGAGAGCGTCAAAGTACTGGATGCCAGGGGCAGACGGAATAGCGCGGAGCCGGGGAGGGAGCACCTAGTGGCCGAGGCGACAGTTGCGCCCGTTTCAGATGATATGAGGGAAGACGTGGAACAACTCGGCGAACTGATTGGCGTGAGGGAAGACGTGGAACAACTCGGCGAACTGATTGGCGTGACGGAAGACGTGGAACAACTCGGCGAACTGATTGGCGTGAGGGAAGACGTGGAACAACTCGGCGAACTGATTGGCGTGAGGGAAGACGTGGAACAACTCGGCGAACTGATTGGCGTGACGGAAGACGTGGAACAACTCGGCGAACTGATTAGCGTGACGGAAGACGTGGAACAACTCGGCGAACTGATTAGCGTGACGGAAGACGTGGAACAACTCGGCGAACTGATTAGCGTGACGGAAGACGTGGAACAACTCGGCGAACTGATTAGCGTGAGGGAAGACGTGGAACAACTCGGCGAACTGATTGGCGTGACGGAAGACGTGGAACAACTCGGCGAACTGATTAGCGTGACGGAAGACGTGGAACAACTCGGCGAACTGATTGGCGTGACGGAAGACGTGAAACAACTCGGCGAACTGACTGGCGTGACGGAAGACGTGGAAGAACTCGGCGAAAAGGTGGAAGACCTCTGCCAGCATGTGGACGTCATGGAGGACGACGGGGAACCTCTTGGCGCCCTGGCAGTAAGAGTTGACGAGAGCGTCAAAGTACTGGATGCCAGGGGCAGACGGAATAGCGCGGACCCGGGGAGGGAGCACCTAGTGGCCGAGGCGACAGTTGCGCCCGTTTCAGATAACGAAAGTGTACGTCTCGGGGAAGACAAAGGGGCAGTTCAGGGACGTCGTCGAGGATTCCCTGGAGGAGTGTGTCGGGTACGTAACCAACCAGGATATGACGTGGAGGATGATCAGCAGGGAAGCGCACAAGCAAACGAGCAACACGCGAGAACCGACTTGGCATGTGACATGGGGGGACCGTCGGAGCCATCCAATCACCTGACGCATAGTGCCGTGAACGGAAGAATGGCGGACATCATCGTGGACGGCAGGATACAGGAGAGGCCGTGGCGAGCACGAGTGAACACGAGTGCGGCGGTGGACGCTACTCGCGCGGATGTGGCGGGGTTTGTTGCCGGACCCATCGGAAGCAAGGTGGCTGCGAAGGTGCGCCAGAGAGATCGGCGGACATGGTACCCAGTGAGACGTTTCCAAGTGCGCAGGATGGCCCGTCAACACACCAGGAAGAAGGGCAACTGGACAAGGGACGGTCAAGACCGGCGGTACTGTTGCAGAATTTCGAATCAGGATGGCATACGTCGTCCTACCCAGACCAAGGGACACTATCCAACAGCGATACCTAGGATCGTGCCTCCTGGAGAAGAGGTTCGATGGGATAGTCCACCGGGGCGCAAGGGAGATGCCGCAGTGATAGTGCTGGTCGAGACGACCAGCTCTGAGGAGGGAGCAGTGTCACCGCGCCCGCCGCATCTAATTGCCGACAACAGCAGTGTCACCCATCGCATTATTGTCGGCACTACCGCAAAGGAGCCGAAGGAAAGAGATAGAGAATGGCCGCATTGTTGGTGCGCTTGCCGAAAGAGAGAAAAGGATAGAGGCTACTGGAATCTTCTACTTTGTATCTCACCGCAATAAGTGAACGTTCCTGAAGCTTCCAGAATAGTGCCTGGGAGATATAAATAGCGGTAAAGTGTGAGAAGAGGCGGTCAGACGTATGTGAAGGTTGAGTAGTCGTGCCGACGGAGACGGACAGACGATGTGAAGCGTTGTGCCGACGGAGAAGAGTTAGTTCTTTGTGTTACGAGTTCGGAGCCGTGCTGTTGGAGAATCGGAAAAGACTTTCTTGTTGCTGCAACGAGTGTACAAAGTTACTGTTTACGGAAATAAAAGTGTTTCTTTATCTCGACTACATCTGTCTACTTTACTTTACAAACCAAAAAAAAGTCACATTACTTTCAAAGTTTTGAATAATACCCATATCATCTGCATAGACTAAAACTTGCAAATTAATGCCTATTACCTTAATTTCTATTTCTTTACATTGTTCCCATCTACTTAAAAGGTCACCCATATAAATATTAAAAGGTGTAGGTGATAATACAGACAGACCCTTGTCTAACACCTAAATACATATATGCATCTATATATGTGCACATACATTATATTACGATGCGTATGTCTAGATATTCAGAATTGTATAACATATTTCATTCTTGATATTCCACTTGTGTATGTATGTACGTACTAGAATGAACTCGTGTGGGAAAATGGGAGTTTCAGTGCACAAATACGAGACTTGTTCAGCGGGGAGACTGGCCGAAGCACGCTTTGCTGCGAATGACATGTGTAACGCCCGAGGAATGTAGAAAACCATCGCGGAAATCCGACGCGCAATGCGGTGGCACTGTCGAACGTTTTTCCAAAGGGCGTCACGGCTTGGAAATGAATGCTATCCCACCCTTCCTTTCCCTCAAAGAAAGGGAAACAAAAAACGAAGCCGTATATTTGTACGACGTGTTCCGGAACGCAGAGCTCGACGCTCTGGGAACCTCTTTTCGGTTGCACCTAGCACGCACACCCAGATAAAAATTCTGTCGTGGACCAGTGGCGTATCAATCCAGTTCACATGGTTCTTTTCAAGATAAAAAAGAAATAAAAATCTGATGCGCACACACATGGCTTTCTCTACTCTTGTACTGACTATACTTATGAAATCTTATTCCTCTATCTTCTTCATGTTAGTCGAGATGAAAATTTGCAGAAATTACCTTATTGTTAATTTTCTTGTAGGTGCAAGGAAATATGTGAACACCAGAATAAGTACGCTTTGAGCGATATTCAAATCTTTTAAAGCTTTCAAATTCCGTTCTCTTTGCACGACCAAGAGACAAAAAAGTGAATAACGACCTTCCATTTTAGAAAAATTTTGAGTATTGCAAAACTCAAACGAATAACAAGGAACTTCTCCGAAATGGTTCATTCCTCAAAAAAATTCATTTGGACATAAAGTGCGTGTTTTAACGAGATCTTCATTTTTTGTAGTGTAAGATTTGCGCTCTCTCTCTCACTCTCTCTCTCTCTCTCTCTCTCTCTCTCTCTCTCTCTCTCTCAGGGTTTACCACTTATGCAAAATTCATCAAGAGTAAACAGGAGATGGGCTATAGCTAGAAAGTTCAAAATATAAATTTTATTTGCCATAAAAGTATTTTAAACATATGGCATTTTAATCAGTCACTACACCCATTTTTGAGAAAATCAAAATTTTCGAAAAATATTCCATGCAAAAGGTAGTTTAAAATGAAATTTTCTGAAAAATCTTTGTGTTTGAATCCTTGAATACCAAATTTGGTTTTTAACCGACCTTTCGTTTTTGAGTTATGCTGTTCAGTCTCACAAGCATGCGGACGCACGAACGCGCGCGCGCGCGGACACACACACACACACACACACACACACACACACACACACACACACACACACACACACACACACACACAATTTTACTAAAAATCCTTTGCTTTTATTCAGGATGCCTCAAAACATATTTTTTCGGTGAAATCTCGACATCGAACCTTTTGGGTAGAATACAACACTTTCCCTACTTACAATACAAGTAGAGAAAGTCAAAATAAAATAACACGATAAAACGTAAGATGCCCTTGAATGTAAAATAGGGATGAAAAGGAATTTTACCAATATTTCTATGAATCCTAAAGGATTATTTGATCCTGTTTGATGAAGGAAAAGAAGAATCATAACTGAATCATATGGTGCAGTCATATTGAAAATAATTCTGCAAGATTGCTTCATCATTACATTCTCAACCTGTTTACTACACAACCTTGTAATCAACCAGACTTAAGCTGACGTAATTATTGTTTTTTACTTTGTACTTTTTTACTTTTTACGTACACTAATGTTTCATACAAATACATGTTTTTAGCTCCCCTGAACCCAAAAAGCACTTTTAGAAAAAGGTCTGCGTGTCCGTCTGTATCACGGAACTCAAAACCCAAGATTGGGATAAATATCCAACTTGTAATTGTTATTTATTTATGCCAACGAACTTACTGTTGGTGTTTTAAACACACAAGCCGTGTGTAGGCAATGTTTGAGAGGTAGAACTGGAACTTAACGGAGAGCCTGTAGTTCAAATCCCAGCTGTGGCATTGAATTTTTAAGTTCCAGTTCTACCTCTCATCCAACTTGGTATATCACTTTCAATTCTATATCTTCCAGATTTTCAAAACGAATCTCTCAACCGCAAACTACGTTTTAGGAGGAATAATTTTAGAAATTTTCAATTTTGTTAAAAATAGCTATAACGGCGTTGACTAAAATATCGCAGGTTTAATACATTTTCAAGACAAATGAAATCTGTGTCAATAACCCGTGGTCCTCTTCATTTGGTATGCACTTAGTATAACTTGTAAACCATAAGAGATGGACACGAGCTTTTTACAAAATAATTATAGATCTCGTTAAAACACAAAATTTATGACTGATATCCTTTCTGTGACATTAAAAGTTTCTGTGACATGCTTTACTATTGTTTGCAATAGCTTTGCCTACTTTAAAGTCCCTATTCATTTTTCCCCTTGTGACTAAGCAAAGAGAACGACCGTTCATTGCCATCACTTAAGCCTACTGAATTCCCCCAATTTGTTTGTAGCTATAACTGAATAAACAAGAAAATCATGTCTGAATGATTTACTTCCATTACCATGAAGTAGTTAAAAGAATAAACTTTTGCAATAATAATTTGTTGAATATGTTGTGAAAGACATTTTTTGGTTAACAGTCGTTCTTACAGAATACGTCACCACAGGTGGTGAGCACTGGCGATACATGAAATGAAATTGTAATTGGGAAAGGAAACTAAGGAAAGGACACGTTTTAGGCATAAGTTTAAGGTATTTTCACATTTTCCAGTAATGAGAACTAAAAAAACCCGCTAAACTATACCAAGGTCAGTCTAAAAGATCATAAATATTTTATTGCAGAAAATGTTTATGAATACATAAACGTCAGTACTGGCTATGCATTTGTATTTTACGTCTTACTTAATGTCATGCATTAGAGATGAACAGAAATAACGTAACGGTTACCTGAATTTAAAGTTTATTGAAGTAATCCAGAGAGACAGTTTAGTTACCCATTAACGGTTGCAAAGTAATGAAATCTAGTAACTACTTACCAAATAACGATTATCAAAGTAATGAAGGCAGTAACTATTGTCCCGTTAGCGATTAACGGGCCTGTATGACATTCACTGCATGTGAATTGGTATCCTTTTTCAGGAACTTAGGTTACCTCAACCCGTTAAGCAGTATGCACCTCCTCCGCAAGGGATCAGGAGTAGCATTGTGAATCTTGCTTACCATCTGGCGAGAGGAGTGTTTACAAGCTACCCGCTTTGATACTCATATTAGCTGTATATTTTGTGATGTTGGACAATAATGTGTGTTTGGTTATTAATGTTTCTCTTCGCTAGCAACATAGCCTTTTAAAATGTCATTACCATGTTTTATCCTATGTCCTGCGAGAACGTTCAATTTCAGTCATGCTGATGTTGGCAATATCGATGAGTTTTCCTTTATTATACCTGGATCACGTGACATTTATATTTAAGTACCCATTGCTCATTTCACCTGTACGAGCTTCTACATGTATGAAAACAAATAACTTAGTCGTCACTGGTAACCGTTACATGTAAACGTTAAGACTGTCACTGCGACAGTTATAATCATTACTCGAAAATAACTGTGACATCCCTATCATGCATGCATTCAGCGAACGACAAGATATTCACCGCTTCTACATTAGAGGGTCCTATGTAAAAGCCTTTACTGTCATAGTTTCAGTATTCTTTCCTGACATTCGGCGATAATATATCTCATACATACACATATTTGCCATTAGGCGATTTTATCAATATTCTTTTTTATTTTCATAAGAACAAAAATAAAAATATTATTGTTCTGATGAAGCATGAATCACATAACAAAGCCTATCTTATTGCTTTGAAAGAAAAAACAGATCTCTTTAAAACACAACGTTTATTTCAATGAGCATTTTTGTGTATTTAGTCATTTCCATATATAAGTTGTTATTGATTTGAAGTTTTCAATACTTTGTTATTTTTAAAAGTACTCATGCTATTCACTTGTTACTCGCGAGGTAATGTTATATACCAGCATATAACGACTAGCGTTGAAATATTTGACTATTACGTTTCCTAAATTCCCTTTTGCTTGTTCTATGAAATGTGTATTGGGACCATTTTTGCAAAGGTTTATGTCGATTAAAATGAAGTAGATAGAAAATTGAATTTTCTTAAGAACAATTTTTGGAAGTTATGTAAAAATAAACAACAGTAATTACAGAAAGTCATGTGAATGTAATATATCAACCGAATTTTAGAGACATTCCTTCTATAAAAGAGCTCCACATGTACTGTGTGTATTTCACTTGATTTTTTACAGAACTAATTTACACACACGTGTGACACACTTTGCCCTGAACGAACATGCAAACATTACTGGCATGAAACTGCCAAGTTTACATTATTTATTTCAAGACATACAGAATGTGAATAATTAATAGAATTTAACTCCGACAACAGCATCGCTGGTAAATTCTATGTCGTTTAATTACAAGTATGAATTCAACATTTCATTTGAGGTGAAGTAATTTCAAACAATGTGTGAAGCTATCGTTCAAAAGATCTGAGAAGGCAATTAAACATAACATAAAGATGTTATGCGTGGAAATCCGTAGAGATATTTAGAATAGATTTGTGGGAAACATTGAGCATGATAACATATACTATAGCCAAATATGACATGCAAGATACTAGTTAAATTGTTAAAAAAAATTACAAAGAAACAAACAAAACACGATGCTCTAATGATTCTTATAGATGTGGAAACAAATTTAATAGCAGTAATCACACTAGAACTTTTATTTACACAGCGAGAAATAAAAACTCGACTACCTCGCGACTAAAATAAAGTATATCAAGATTAAAATAATACAATAAGCTATTAACTTACTAAATTAATTTATCGAACTGCTTCTGTGTAGCGTTTCTGTTTTTCTTTGTATTGTTTGGTTTCGTGTTGTTTTTATGAGGCTACCTTTGAATATCTATGCAGAAACATATGACGATCGCAGATTAACAGATGCTAGAGGGGCTATAAAAAACATGAATGCTAGAGAAGTGATGAAATTATGGTAAAGACAGCATGCAAAGGAATTCTTTTGATAACAAAGTATGAAGAAAAGAGAAAACAAAGTTTTGCGATCTGTAAGAATAAAATATAGAATCATTTTAAAAGGAGTGGGAGTTTACTAAAACTACATCCATTTCATGTAAAAATAAATGCTGGTTAACTGGAGTAACGTCAGATACTTGGAGAAATACATTAGTAATATCGGTATTCAAAATGGCTGTGATAATAATCCCACGAAATTGGTGTAGGCAACATTATTTATAATGTATACTGGTATGTTAAATAGTAGATTAAAACTTGCTACTGAAACAACCCAGCCAGAAAAACAGAATGATTTTGGAAGAGCACAGCCATGCATGGAGAATAGATTCATAGGCAAACAACCGAAAAGGGGAGAGAATATAATTATTTAGGCATTTATTGCATTTATTAAATTTTGAAAAGGGCTTTTAAATCGGTTAAACAAGAAAAACTTAATGTGCATAATAATGACGAGTTTGAGATGGCCATTTATTGATTATCATTCCCTGATGATCGCACGGAGTTTAATGTGCCAAAACATGGAACAATTTCATTGATATTATACGACTGGTAACCCGACAAGCTCTTGCCGTGAAAACTTCAAATCTTATAGAAGTTAAACTGAATACGCTAATGGCGAAATCAATGAAAGGAAGAAGAGGAGGAGGAAAAACAAAACAGGGTGATTTGTTATTTTCACAAAGTTGGTATTAATGAAGCACTAACTATTCTAGTGAACACTATTCACATGGGAGGTGAACTAAACCATACAGTATTCTTCTTCTTGATCGGATCCTCCTCTTTGTGAGATTTGCGCCCCCAAGGACTTACAAGCCAAGCCTTTGGTCAGTAGTCTATCGAGGAGCAAGGACATGTCAGCTCAATGCCTGGTATGGTAGTGAGGGAGAGAGAAATGAAATATAGTGATGAAAAGGGTGATAGGAGCGTTTGCCTAGCAGGGAGGCAAACTGATGTAAGATGTGAATCCGGGACCTCCAGAATGCTCAATAATCGTGTAATATTAAGAAGTAAAAATCCGATGCGTTGTACTCACATGGCCTTCTCTACTCTTGTATTAACCATTCTTACGAACCCTTATTCTCCTATCTTCTTCGTGTTAGCTGAGATAAACGTTTGTAGATATTATCCTATTGCTTATTTCCTTGTAGGTGCAAGGGAAATATGGGAACACAGTAGACTTTGGGGATAGTTAAATCTTCTAAAGCTTTGAGATTCCGTTCTCTTTACATGGTTAAGGTATAAAAAATGAATACCGACGTTCCATTTGACAGAAGTATAAGTTCTCCAGAACTCACACACATAACACGGCATATATCCGAAATGGTTCACTCTAAAAAAATTTATTTGGACATAAATTGTGTATTTTAGCGAGATCTACATTTTTATAGTAAGATTTTGCCTATCTCTTATGGTTTACGAGTTATTCAAAAGTCATCCAGAGTAAACAGAACTAGATAGGCTAAAGTCAGAAAATTCGAAATATACATTTCATTTGTCATAAAAAATATGGCATTTTAATCAAAATTCAACAAAATTTGAATTTTCTGAAAATTTTCCATGTAAAGTGTAGTTTAGGGTGGAGTAATTTTCCTAAAAATCTTCGTATCGCATCCTTGAAACGCATTAAACTTAAATACCAACTTTGGTTTTCGACAGACAGACACACTGACCTTTTTCTAAAAATGCTTTTTTTGGGGGGGGGGGGGATTAAGGGGGGTGAAATCTCGACATCGAATTTTTGGGTGGAGGAAGTAAAAGTGAAAGTACAGAAAGGTGCATGAGAGGTGGTGAATACGAGTGAAGTTAAGGTTGCAACCAATACTGTAATTCACAAATTCAGAATTGCAATCAAAGCACCCAAACAATTTTAAACAAATAACTGTACGACAATAGTTGTCATCATGAAGTTTGCCACTACCACGTTCCGTCACTGCATTACGAATCAAGATACGCCACTGTTTCGTTCGTTTCGATATTTTACCTTCGGTCCTAGCTACTCCATCCTTATTCATCCCCTCCCCTGTACCGCCTCCCTCCATCACCGTCTAGAAATGAAGGAAATAAGAAAAATATATAGTACACGACGGATTGGCTTGAATGTAAGTGCTTCCTTATCGATTGCCAAGTGCTTGAATAAAAATACGCGGAAAAGAGACATGGAAGCAGATGAGAGTCTTTATTCCTTTTTTTCACCCCTCATCCTTCTGCTTCACGTGCATCCAATAACTCTCCTTCGACATAGTGACGTCATGCATCAGCTGATCCAATTTTGTACGGCATGGTCTTAACTGTCAGACATGTGCTTCCTTTTATTCAATCTCTTATAAGTATGTTTTATTTTATAGTCCATTTTTCCCATGAGTACAATATGAACTGGTAAAATTATTCATAAAACAGAAATGTTGCAAATAAAACCAAAAATAATCGCAAGAGCTCCAGTACGTAAGTGAAGAAGTCCTGTGTTGTTGCAGTTCTATATTTCTTACATCTGAAAGCTGCATAGGAATCATCCCCCCTAGAGGGCACCATATGCATGTAACAAACAGTTTCGAGTAACAGTTATAACTAGGGAGAGAACCTTCATACAGCAAACAAAAGGTTCTGGAGTATGGAATACAGGAAGTGGGATGGGTCAGTCGGAGCAGGCGAGGTACAGTTGACGCCAGAACGTTGTAGATAACATTATATAACTTACATTCAATGTTGTCATCATTTGCAGTAAAATATTTACTCCCAAATTGTTGTACAAGTTACGTGAATATTTCGATTTTGGTGCTGGGGGCATTTTAGTTTATGAACACATTCGAGAGACGCTATGCACGGTAGAAAGTGCGCCCAATTGTGTTTTGTGCTGTCACTGTACAGCACGTCAGCTCTGCCCTTGTGGCCGGTAACTTGCGATTGCCTCATTTCCGATAGCTGTAATAACTTTCGAACCCTAGTTATAACTCTCGCAGCTGCATTACATTAACGAATGACTACGCTTTAAAATGAATGATATCAATATAGACTTAGAACAGAGAAAACATTTAATGGCGGATGGCAGAATGAGCTAGTCAACACATCATCCAATCAGAGACTTGCCATTCCTTACGGGGTTGTGTAGTTAAACACGCCGTGAAATCGCATCGCAATATCATTTGCATCTACAAAGTTTATTTGTGCAACAGGAAAGAGAATAATCTGATGATGAAGATAGCCTCAGTCGCCATTAAATTTTGTGTCTGCCACATTTGTTGTTTGATGCAATCTAAAATGAAGTTTCTGTAGCTGTCTCAGCAGTTCAATCTTCACGGTGATTTATAATCGTATCACGTGATGTAACATAGCAAAGCAAAGTGCATCAGGTTTGCGAACATCATAATGATGAAATTAAGTATATAACAATGTAAATATTCTCGTAGGAGCTTAGGTAAAACACATTAATGACAGTTTGAAAGGGGAGCTGCTAGAAAAGGGGAACGTGTTTCAGTTTAAGTTAAAAATTTAACTTTAGTTAATGGGAGTGGGGGTGGGAGATAAATTAATTCGGCTTAGAAAAAGTCAAATTGATTGTTAATGAGTAAACACACATTACTTTCTAAGATTACAAATGATGAATATAATCTCACTTGGTTACATATGTAGGAGCACGGGTAATTAGTACACATTTTTTCTCGCCAGATGGTAAATTCGATGCACAGTCTCCTGTGGAGGAAACTAACACTACGTATTGAGTTAAGTTATGCAGTTCCCACATAAGCGATATCAATGCACAAGCCGTAAATTATATTACCCAGACTGGGTAACCATTAACGGGATAACTATTCGCTTTGGTAACCATTAATTACTTTCGTCTTCATTATTTCAGAAACAGTTACATTAAGGTACTGTTACAATGTTAGCTTTACGATATTTTATGCCCATCCAAATGCAGGACTGTTAATGAACCACAAAGGAAGTGGTCATGAAATGTAACAATTAATGTCTATGGCGACCATCAAAGAGTTAGTCCCCTGTCAGTTCATCCAAATAAACCCATTTATGCAAGCTGAGTCTGATTTTGCAGCCCCATGTCTAAACGCAAGGCCCAGCTAAGATATGCAAAATCGCCCATAAAAGACAATGAGCGACCGGAAGATCCAAAAGTATGTATCTTGATATTAAACAAAATCTTTATATTTTGCATTCACACAAATATCTCTACTCACTCTTCTACAACCTGTTCTTACAAGTTATTCTTCTACTTTTTTACTTTCTTTACACAGTTACATATTTTCCTGCAGGTATAAAAAGCAGTAGTCAAATCTCTTCACAGCCGGTTGCTACTTGATGACTTTGAAATTGTGTTCCTTGAATAAACCAATCCCTTCCAAATAGAGATTTAAAAATACATATTATATTTCAAAATTTCAACCGGTTACAAAGAATATCTCGGAAACACTTGGCACTGTAAAATATTTTGTCATAAACTGTGTGGTTTAAGAAGGTCTACATTTTTCGTGTAGCACGTTAGTATCTCTTACAATTTGAAACTGTACTAGGTGCAGCTAAAGCTGCAAGTTATCAAAAAGAATCTCAGTACCTTTGTTATTGCTGCTAATGCAACTAAAAACGAAATTAAACATAATGTATAATTGCTTATTACATAATCTAAATAATATTTATAATTTCATCTTCCATACCCAAAAAAAGCACCCAGAGAAGGAAAACTGAAGAGGAACCCAAACTACATTTTATAACCAAAGTCAGTCCCTGTACTACTGTATTCAAGTGCAATATTGGGATTAAACACAAAATAGAGAAGGCAAATTTAATCAGCACAACTGAGACTTTTATTTCAGTGGGTGGATACTCTGCTTGATTATAACACAAATGAAGAAATAAGATAAGAATTTAACACATTTAACTTAATAGGAAACATTAAACAGAATAAAGAAAACTGGAGACATGTACACAGGATGAAGAAGGACAGAGTCCTTAGAACAGTGACCGACTAGGCTCCAATCGATAAAAGAGACATAGGAAGACCGAGGAAGAGATTGAGAGATTATATTGATTGATGGGTCCAAACCTTGAATGATGATGCTGATTTTTCCATATCAATTACACAAAAGTAATTCAGAATGAAGAGAACTTCACATGTTATTCCCCCCAAAAAATTCAAAATATAAATATAAACATAGCTTAAATATATGGTATTTTAACCCACATCGCTGGAGCAAGAAATGACAAAATACTTTCTATGGAAAGAGTAGTTTGAATTTTTGCAAGACTCTGAACTTGAATACTAAGTTTGGTACTTAGCCCTCTTTCCGTTTTCGAGTTAAGTTATTCCCAGACACACGTAAATGCACTGGACCTGTTTCTGAAAATGCGGTGAAATTCAATACTTTCCCGGTTTCTATAGATAAGTGGTAGAAAGGGAAAAAGCTTCAGTGATTGTTCTATGTATTTGATGCTCAATTACCTTCATAATTACTAAGTGATTCGTTAATGAAAAGAACACTTCGCCAGCATATTCGAATCTACGAGTATTTTAAGATATTTTAGCTTGTAAAAAATGTCACACAAACATTCATAATGTAGTTCTTCCACCGTTGATTAACTCTAACCGGCCTGATGCTTCTGTTTTTGATGCGGTAGCGTCTGTACATGCCAAGGAATTTCTGAAAATCGCATGTCTTCCGAAGCTAGATCTTTCTTGTGGTTCGTGCAAGTTGCGTGCCTTTGCGAAGGTCACGTAATTTCAGCACTGTGGGAAGGCTGCGAGAAACACAGTGGGTTCCGTTGATTGCATCTGAAGCAAAGCGCCGTTTCAGCTAGTTCATTTCAAATCACTTTACAGACTTATGCTCATCGTTTGCACTCCAGGAAGTTTCCCAAAATACTCATTTCAATGTCATCACGATTCAGAAAGAAGAAATAGAAAAGAGAAGAGATATCAAACATATGTAAGTTAATTCAAGTGCTCAACTTTAAAGTTTTTAGAGAATGTAAGGCTACTGAAAAATAAAAGAGCAGATGCATAGAAGGTAACGTATTGGCAATAAAATGAATATTATGACTTCTCTCCCTTCGCATGTCAGGCATTTGATGACATGCATAGGCATTTCTAAGCATTAACACCAGGGCGGAAAGAAATAACGTTGAAATGTCACTGGAACACGTGCAGGAATGTTGCACGAAAAAAACCATCCCCCCCCCCCCCTTCAATGTTTTGGTGTTTGCACACAGCACTCAGATGGTTTTTACCTGCCTGTCAGTGATCCTTGAACCTTCTTATTTATCTTCCTTAAAATTATAATGGTTTAGGTGCAAATAATCCCAATTGCTTATGAATTGGTCTGACTGATGGTGATCCATATAATTACGGAGTGCTGTTCTCGGTGCCTAAAATTGGTCAGCGTATGGGTTTTTTAAAAACGAGAAAACTATAAATAATGCTCCATATAAGTCCGTCCTAAATTGTAGCCTGTAAGCCGGGCCTAATGTACCGGCATCAGGCAAACGCTTGTTAACAAAGAACACTGGAAACTATCAATCAAAGTTGTCGCCGTAAAGTTTTCGAACTGAGATAGTCAAGCAGGCAACTTTCTGTGATATTACTACTAGGATAGGCAAAACATGAATGTTGATATTCTAACAATTCTTGTTATCATTTCGAGAACAAGTATTCATGCGTTTTGCAGTGTGCAGAAGCCAAAGGACATGAAAACGTCTCATAATATTTTGGTGAAATGTTTACAAATTACACGCATTTTTAGATATTTTTAATAATTTTTTGCTTTTAAAAACTATTTCCATTTCTAATAAACCGCACAGTTCAGAAGTCTATTCGGACAGTTATAAAACCTGAGATATTCTTTCGGGGAAACAATCTGTAAACACAAACACCACTGTCCAAAAAGTAAGGCACAGTTCACAAAATGTTTAATAAACTTCTTCCGTGTGATGTCAGGTGTGAAATTAAACGTCTTCTAACCTTGAAGACTTTTTATTTTGGCGAATCGATGCTTTTAGTGGCATGTTGGTATTAGTATTAAGTAAGGAGAAAGCAACCACTAACTTATTGCTATGTAGTATGTAAAGAGTAAACCTGCTCCTAGCCCTTCAAGTATAAGATATTTTGGGTTTAAAATATATATTTGACGTTTTGGGTTTGTTATTACATTAAGTAAAAATTGAAGCTATTAACAGTGAAGCAAATTGTTATTACATGTTCATATTTTGGTAGTTGTCCTCCATATTTCGTCTGTCTCAAACTACGTCTGATCTTGAATCTTCCGAAGCTAGTTAACTGCCAACAAACCAGAATAAAGGAAAATTAGATGTGTAAATAAGTGTAATTAAACAATGATGCAAAATAAACCTTAAAACTTTTTATGGAATCTGTTCACAAAATAACCTCAGTAGATACCACTAAAATATCATTTTCCTCGCCTGTGATTTAGTCTCGGTCATTAATTTCTGACTAGATGAAAATCAGTGCATACAAGTGATTTGTTAATTACGCTGATTATGTAACAAAATTAAAATAACTAGCTCCACGTAAAGTTGATAAAACGAAAACTCATATGTAGAAATGCGTAGAAGTGCATTAATTCAATATAAACGTACCAAAATTTTGACTAAAAGCAGATATAAGATTAACTCTTCCTTTGTTTGTATGGGTCCAAAACCGAAACTCGTGAAAATGTAGATTTCATTAGACATCCCCATTCGTCGGAAAACTAACTATGGCTGACACAAAATTTAATGGCGGTTGCCAGGAGGAGCTCGACAACACGAAATCCAATCAGAGCCTTGCCACGCCTTGACGTGTTCCATAACTAAACATGCTGCAAGGTCGGTCATTTACGCCCTCAGAATTTATTTGCACAACAGGAAAGACAATAGTAGTGGTCAGTTGTCAGCCACCATTAGATTTTGTGCCTGCTATAGCAAAAGTTTTGAAAGGATTTTAGTGTAGATACATATTGGTGATAGAGAATCTTCAAAATGTTACATTGTTTGTGATGTTCTAACTTTCAAGGTCATGATTTGAGCTCTCGTGAAGTGTAAATTGCATAAATCTGTCATCCGTAGCACCGAACTACAAGGGGTCCTGCAGTGCGAACACTAAGAACTCAATTAGGACAGTCACTAGACAGAACAGTGAACCCAATTACAGCATCTTGATGTTAATGCTTGGGTCAGCACTGGACGACCTTGTTGCAGTTAATGTGTGGTGTAATATCCCATTCAGGAACTTGTTATGACTGTGCTTGCAGTGGTTACAGCTAACAAAGGGCAAGGGCTAAACTACCGAACATCATCTGCGGCATTGGTTTATCATTATGCCATAATCTGTGTGCGAAAGGCGAATTCTCTTCATACAGTCGATTCAAGGAAAGCATTTTGTACCGGGTTAAGCAAATTGTAGGTTGACACATAAGCGGCTTTGCACAACAGCTATATGTTTTACTGTAAGTAATATCTTTTGCATCAATTATTGAATAAGACAACTTGGGAAACTGAGAGGAGTTTCACAATGAACAACTAGAGACAGTGAACATACAAGAAATTTCCACATTCGGTAGCCTCAAGATCGTCCAACTTACTGACTACTTCAGAGTATGTAAGAAATTGTGTATACGTGAACAAATCATTCAATGTCAGTGACTAATTGATGAAAATTAGACCCAAGCAAAGTTTTGGTTATTTACTGTCCGAGATTATGTATCCAAGATATTACAGCTTTACTGTGAGAAACGCTCATGGCTCTTTCCACAAATCAGAATTAAATTATTGTATATGCGAAAAAATATTGTAAAACTACAGAGCCAACTGTTTATCTTGTGCCACATGATAGATGGTTATATATTTCTCTTCAGTCAAATAAATTTGCCAGAAATAGGTCACTAATCTATTCCTCTTCTACGAAATATTTATGAAAATTCAGGACTATATACAGAAAGTAAACATGAATATGTGTTATATGATGTGTACATTTGTTCTTTGGAAATTTTCTTGAGAGCTGTGGGTTAGAAAAATATATTTCACTGGGAAAAACTTATAGAACGATAGGTATTCATTCCCATACGTTTAGGTTTGATTTTGGACATTTTTTGTTGTTCCATTTATACCCATCCCGCCCTTAACAGCAATAGTCATATCGACAGACTCTTAACTCTCGAACATACTGGCTATAGACGATGGTGTCCACTTGCTCTCATATACAAAAGCTTTTCTTTGGGTTTTATACATTGGATTACACGCACGTTCATATCTCCAGACTCTGGGAAGGGTAGAGAATAAGTTTGGCTAGGGAAAAATTCCTACCCTCCAGCACGAAATGGACACCGGGACCCCCTCGCACAGCAGGCAGGTGCTCTAACGAATGCATTATGAAGCTAGCCTTTAGACATGTGTAAATTCTTTTCAAACTCAAAAGTAAAATCATTTTTAACGTAAAAATCTATTCAAGTATGGTTTTCCTCATCCCACTGACTTGAGTGCCAACTGGTCGCGTGGCCGTTGACGTGTCTTTTACTTCGATGCTTCTGAGGTGTCCCTCCTCAAGCAGAATCTTTAACAGCACTCTGAATGCACAACTTGGCACAGCAGATTCTTTCACTAAGAATATAGGTGCTATCCCCGAAAAGTTTCCAAAAATAATATTAACGTTCTACACAACATTAATAACGGTTTCAGATTAGAATCAACTCTAATTTGATTTATATATAGAAACAGGATATTTTGAGGTATCAAAAGTGTAGAAGGTAACCAAGGTGTATATAGACGGACGGACGGACGGACGGACGGACGGACGGACGGACGGACAGACAGACAGACAGACAGACAGACAGACAGACAGACAGACAGACAGACAGACAGACAGACAGACAGACAGACAGACAGACAGACAGACAGACAGACAGACAGACAGACAGACAGACAGACAGACAGACAGACAGACAGACAGACAGACAGACAGACAGACAGACAGACAGACAGACAGACAGACAGACAGACAGACAGACAGACAGACAGACAGACAGACAGACAGACAGACAGACAGACAGACAGACAGACAGACAGACAGACAGACAGACAGACAGACAGACAGACAGACAGACAGACAGACAGACAGACAGACAGACAGACAGACAGACAGACAGACAGACAGACAGACAGACAGACAGATAGATAGATAGATAGATAGATAGATAGATAGATAGATAGATAGATAGATAGATAGATAGATAGATAGATAGATAGATAGATAGATAGATAGATACCTAGATAGATAGATAGATAGATAGATAGATAAGATTTTGTTATAACGTCCCTTGTTATCATGGGAAGGTGCTATATGTTTCAATAAATTATTTTCATGATGCTTCTGTGTATGACACATGCAACTACCCTGTGTGTCCGGAAAGTTTTCACGAGTAATGTATATTAAGAGGGCCCTCTCTCTATCTGTTGAGTAGAGTGGAAGAAGGATGAGAGACAGATTTACAGCTTCTTGGAATGTGGCCACTAAGGGATGGGCACTATTATTATTATCTTCACACCACTTCACTATTACTCTTATGGCTGAAAAACCAATCTGCATTATTCGTTGCATATTGCTTTACTGTGATGAAGCTACGCTATGCCATGAATAACATAGGAATGTTGGCAACTTAAGAGATGGCTTTTTAATACACAAAAGAAGTTTACGCCATGTTCCTTTTATCTTCAATGAATAATACTCACGTCATGCAACCTAATCAGCCTGCTCCTTTATAGGACTCTAATCTTTAGCTCTTGTGTATTCAATGCCAGCGGCTGTTGGAACAGACAAACAGTACAATACTTTTTGCCATATATAGCTCCATAAATACTGAGATGCGAGACAAAACAGCAAGACTGTTATTCGTTTGTTTGTGGAAGAAGTAGATGTATGTACAAAGACTTCTTGGGGGAGAGAAATGCCTTGGTGTTTTAACGACCTCCAGCGTATACTCGCAAAGGGGTTTACTGCCATGAAGAGCAATGACATAAACGCTATACAATGCTGCAAATAAAAAACTCTAGTAAATGAGCAGAATTAATTATTTTCGCCATATTTTTTGCGCGTCTGTCAAGTCAGCCGGATTTTACTACGTCGTCTGAGAAGCGTAGTGGTGGTGAATGTGGCGGCGGTACTCGCACGTCCCTCCTTCACTATGGTTTATTACTGGGCGGGAAACAGCTAACACCGCACGACGGTCCCCATCTCGTAAAATGAAACAAGGTGAAAATCCTGCACGTCGGGAGTTTTTCATTGCTCATTTGAATGTTAATGTTTCGTTGGTGGGGTTGCCCTAGTTTAGCTTGCACATACACGCAGACTTGGATGTAATTTCTGAGTGGCGAAACAGCGTACGCAGCAGCATTATAAAAAATCCTTCCGCGGTGGGAAATATACACTCAGGGTGAAACTGGTGCACGCAAAAGCGACGACTTTCGTTATGGCAAACACCATGGCGACACGGCACCCACAGCCGTGAGCTGATTACCATACACCTAACATTACTTCTTAAATCGACCTGTTACTCAATCCTCATATTAATGCCTCTATAATCCTTTTTATTGCTACGCGACTACATGCATTGGCATTTTATTGTAGCATTCTCCTATTGCAGAAACTCTGAAACAGAACGACGATGGTTTAACATAGGAATTCAAAAGTGCAAAGGAATTTTTCTTCGAAAGGTTTTTAGATAAATGGGAAATGTCTTGCGCAAATTGGTGTCATAAAGAACCACATTATATAGAATATGGGCTAAGGGAGCCGAATTAATTTTGACATGCAATAGCTTGGAAACTAAAAATTAGGGTGGTGGTGTAGACATCGTTGGTCAGGTATGCCATTTTGTTAAACATGCAACAAATAGCCGTGCCTTCGTGTTGCAAAATTATTATTATTATTATTATTATTATTATTATTATTATTATTATTATTATTATTATTATTATTATTATTATTATTATTATTATTATTATTATTATTATTATTATTATTATTATTATTATTATTATTATTATTATTTGTAGTAGTTGTAATTCAATTTTAACAATGATGAACACCATAAGACATCAAGACAACGATACCTTGATGCAGCAGCCAAAGCATTCACTCGAGAAACTTATGCGGATCCGCTAGGTATAGAAAAGGAAGGGCATTTGTGCTCAGTTGAAGTGCTTAGTTCTATGTTTTATTAATTACTACTAATTAATATTAAGATTAGTCATTTAATAAATTGCTGAATTGCCATGTCCATTCGGTGAACAACTTAATATTCTCCAATGATCACGAAATAAATGGCCAAGACCAGGGAGATTTTGGAGTTGGTTCCGAAAAACGATAGAAACATTTGAGATAGGTGGGACACACAACAATTTTAGGAGAACACGCAATTTGCATAGAACAGGAACAGAAGACAAATATAACAGGTGAGTCATCCCCCCCCCTTTTTTTTTGGGGGGGGGGGGGTTGATAGGTAGGCCACCCATCAAACGGCAAGTGCAGTTTTCCGCTTGCTAAAACATATTGCTTGATGTTCTTAGACAGACTAATGTGCAAAATTTAGAGGAACAGCGGTTTAAGGGACAGAACGCACTCCTCGCTAAAGTACACCTCAAAAACCGACTTTACAAACTTTTCACTAGGGAATGCTTAGCAACGCAATTCAGTAAATGCCTCTGATAAAATGGACCCTTCATATGAGTACACTAACAACATCAACTAAAAATAAAATGGCGGATTCTTGCACCTAGAGCCTGGATTGGATATTAGGGCACGTGTCTCACCCACCATGGACCCATACAGTGAAAACGCTCATGTTATTAAATAAAAGTTCATTTTAATGTTGGTGTAAACTGCGTCTCGTACTTCTCAAATAACATGCACAATAGCTTTTGCTATTTGAGTAACCTTAAAGTGCCCAGCAAAGGATCAAAACTGTCTTAAAGGGCTAAATTATGCACGAAAAGTCGTGAGGTGGCAATGACATAGTGTCTGCCATGCAGGTTCGACGGTAGAACTCTGAATGTGCTCTCACGCAAGCGTCCAAATAGCTGTATATAATTATAACCGTGTCCTGTGCGCTAACCCCAGGGATACGGGTTCGCGTCTCGACGTTGTAAAATTTTATTTTTCTGCTCATCAAAACATGGAAACCGAATTCACAATAATCTTGACTTTTGAAGTCCCTGGCGTTTAGGACATAATTTAAATCGTTTTTGGTTGTCTGGATTTTGTAATAGAATACAGATATAATGACTTCAGCCCCATTAGCTGGCATGATGCAGTGTGCTATTATGAACATTCTTCACGTGTATGTCACACGATATTTTGTAACAGTCCTTCAACATGTATTCGACAGACGAGTATACTGATATGATTTTTATCCACGGAGAAGCAACAGCCAAGCACAAGCGGCTCAGCATCTATACCACGAGAGATATCCTATAAAATGGAACCAAAACAATTATGAATTAAAATAATAGCTTTAAGCACAATAATTGTTCAATGTTACTAGTGAATATTACATATGAAAAAAATATTAGTATATTCAGCAGATTCGAACCGCATCTACAGCACACGGATTACTTACGTTAACTAGAACTTCGAAATAAATATTTCGTTTAATATGTATATGTTGAATACTTGGATAGAATCTAGCTGATGTTTTCATGTTAGAGTATAAAACAAGGATTGCATAAAACTGGAACATAAGGTGCAGCTGACCCACCTGGTATATCAGTAAGAGCAACAATGAGTTGAAGTATTTCGCATCCAGCATTGACATGTTAAAAGCTTACTCAAAGTGGTACTAAAGAAGAGCGGATGTCAACTACATCTTTAAATGGAATTCTCTGTGGTTGGGAGGCAGGTAAAGTACAAACATGAAAACATAAAAGTAAAAAATAATCTAGAAGAGGTGTCAGCTGTATCTGGCGCATGATGAGAGTTTTGGCTTTTCAAATCGGAGGTTTCTGGTGTAATTCCCTGCTGGGAAATTCCTTAATTCCCTAGCCTCCGAGAAGTATGGATGAATGCGAGTGCATAGTATTTTAAACAAGCAATATTAACAAACCCTACATTCAACGTGTTTCTCAAGTCAAAGCAATAGATGTTAAATGAGGGTATACAAGAAACAGAAGGCGAAGATTCTCGAAAAGTGTGGACAGAATTAAAAAACGTCAAGCTAAGCGGAAAGCCGAAAAGGGTTCTTACTTGGTCACCTGGAAGAACAGAGAGAAGTGGAGAACACGCACAAGCTGACACGAAGATTTTATGGAAGCAATTCCAGGAAATACTTACAAGGAAAGACAAGAGACGTATTTTAATAATAGAACCAAAGACAACTACTGCAAGAGCTTCTTAAAGTAAAGCTTCATGTTTTATCCAGATACTTTGGCTAGCTCTTTGAAGTTGTGTAGTAGCCTATAATTTACTCCAGGTCGATGTCGAGTGCATAAATTTGACCTGGTTGACCAAGCAGCGTAGCTTTATCTACAGGAAGATGAAAATAAATTGAACAGCCTTTCAAACATTTCAGTATTATATAATTCAAAATAAGGATTAGGAATTTTTAGAAGTTGTAACTCACCCCATGTTTTTGGCATCCTCTTATAAAGTTGTGGAATGTTCTAACCATAAGGATTAAAGAATGGAGATTTCTGCTTAAGGGGTTCAAAATATGCCAAGTGTTGTAAGGGTATGTTAAAGGTTGAAATTAGGAATTGAATCTAAGGATCACTTATTACTTTGGTCAGTTTCTAGAACCCAATGGTAGTTTTATCAAAATTATGTCAAAAGTTGCAATGGTAATTAATTGTTCTTTTACACCAGCCGTGTTTACGAGGTTGATAAGGGGCAGAGTGAGACAAAAATTCAATGTCATAGTCGGGTTTTGAATCATGTATCTTCCGGCCTCCGTCTGGCTGCTCTATCCATTGAGCTACCATGATGAACGTACCGACACAACATTAAATTCTCCAACTCAGTCGAATTTTCCCGATCCACCACAAGGAGATCAATTCATATGAGATAACGTACCCTAATGGCGACTAACTAAGTTGTAAGTACTTAAGTCCGGGGCTTCATAGTTTAACCAATACTATAAGGTCAATAAATGGAAATTAATTGTACTTTCACACTAGCCCTGTGTGGGACAAGGTTGTGAGACTGAAAAATTAATAAAACTTATTGAAATATATCAACATTATACAACCTGCTAAAATAAGTCAATTTTAAACTATTTTAAACCTCCTAATTTCCTCCTTCGGGCTCGAATAATTTAGAGTCTGCTATTTTTGCAAGGAAGTGTCAAAATTAGCTTCTAATTTCCATATTCAACGTAATAGGATAGAAATTTGGTGACATAAATATGTAAACGAAATCCCCAACCGCCCATTTTCCAAATTTTGCAAACCATTTAGTCTGTCCATGTTGAAAAGTAGAATTTTCCTAAGCTGAACGAATTATCAAATACAATACAATACAGTCCAATTCACCTAGTTTTATAATTTGGAAATGTTTCTATAATCAAGATTCCCTGATGGCCATTAATGTAAGGGTCCTAGCAATTTAACAAACTTGTTTTCAAACAAGAAACACACTAACAACGAAAATAGTTAACATAGCATTAAAACAAAGTAATTGCATTTCATTTAGTATCCGTCTCATCACATACGAAATAGTAGAAACGAACTAAAACATGGAGTAATTGCTATTAACTTCAAGCTTCGAAACACAAGAATGGGAACATTCGCTTAAATGATTTGAGAACAGTTTTAAAGATATGACATTCCCATTTTATCTGTTTTTTCTTTTCGGTTGACTTAAAGGCTTAACAATCCTGAAAGTATCCAAGGTGATTTAAGTTAGAGGCCATCAGATAACGCTGAGCCAAAAGATGGTCTCTAAAAAGAATCATTTCGCTGTGGAACAATTCGGAGGAAATAATTACCCATTTCCCGTCTTGATACGGTTTATGCCCCCTACACCCCGGCCAGCAATGAAGAAAGGGGACAACAAAGGAACCGAGGAAAATGTCCGGATTTTCTCATCGGAAGGACGAGCGGGAATGAAGGGCTTTTCCATTTTCCAGCTTAACAATCGTCTCGCAAAAATGTTTCCAGCGCTGCCCACTAAATCTAATTGCTTCAAACGCCAACACTGAGGGTTATAACACTTTACTTCCGTTCTACATCAGGGTAGTAATTTAAATAGAAGGGTGGTAGGGATATCTTCAGTGGCGTAGACAACCTTCTAGTGAATCTTTCCGAGATCCTTGATAAAACACACGCAAGTTGAGAGCACACTAACGCGCTAAAACTCTCAGCTTGAACGAAGGCTCTGTCAAGCCCGGGAATATATTCATTACAGGGGGTTTCAGAGGATAAACCCTGTTTTCCTGAAAGAAAACCCAAATCCTGCTTTATACTTGATGCTGACAAACAACATAATTGCTTGGAAGAGAACATCCAACTATTTAAATTCTCAAATACCAGAATGCACATTGCCGCAAAGTTTACTACCAAATAAATTAACGTTACACTTCCGAGTAGGTACACCTCGTAATTTGAGTTTTTTACTGATTAAGGGTGAAAGTGTGTGATAATACGTGAGGATTTTTATTTCATTAAGGACACAATGTAGTGAGGGGAAAAATCGATTGTTCCTTTTCACTCTTTAAATCTCCATCCTTTTCCACATCCATTGACCTCTATTAAATCAGAATTGTTGTACATTTTATAGTTACCAAAACTGCATTTAAATAACACGCGGCACCCTTTCTGGTTTTTTAGAGTTTTGCATTTTCCCGTAACTACATTTTCCACCTAGGAACCTCAAATTTTTTGCACTGCTAAAACATCATATGCACTTTAAATGGAGCAGTTTTGACCACTTTTACATACAGTTTAGAAATTATAATGTTATGAATTATAAAATTGAGCTAATTATTTTAAAATTACATATAAACAGCAGTTTTCCCTTCAAATTAGAATTTTGAAAACTAATCCACTCACACTGTCAGAAATACTGTTTTCTAGATTCACTGTAAGTTCAAACTGAGAGTTCTTCAAATAAGTGTACCTAAGTGAAGTTCAATTCAGTTCAGGTTTTGTGTATTAATTTATATGGATGTCACATGCCTTGCTTTGGGCCTACAAACTTGATTTTCACATACATTCTACCCCAAATACTGTACAATGTGTAGGGCATAAATACTGATTATACCTGCCTGCAATGGTTTATGCCATGTTCACGTTAAAACGCTGACATAGTTATCATGTGGAGATCAGTGTGTTTAATTGCAATGTGTTCTTAAGGACCTCAAACGCTGGTTTCATCTGAGCTTCTGGATCAGATACCAATTATATCTATATACATGTTTTCTTTTTCATTCTTTTCTGTTCTTTTTGTGTGCTTTTTACTGTTTCTGCTAATTACTTGTGCTATGATGCCGTTTTCAACTTCATCAAAAATTTCATATCAAGGTTCGATGGGAAATACACATTATGAATCCAAAATGAAAGCACTTTTAGAAGAAGGTCCGCGTGTGCGTGTCTGCCTGTGTATCTGTGAACAGAAAACTAAACAACGAAACGTTGGTTAAACATCAACATTTGCATTCAAATTCAATATCTTCCAAGAATGCGACATGAACATTTTCAAGAAATCTCCTCATCCCAAACTGTCCTTTAATAAATAATTGTCGTGACCTTTTTATTTTCTCAAAAATAGCTTTGATGATTTTGATTAACAAGCTGCAAGTTCAATATATTTGCATGACAAATAAAACACCTACTCATCCAGAATTTTTTCGGAATAAACTACAAATTACTGTTCCTTCGGAAAGAATTTTGTTTTACTTTGTACCGTAGTTCTTTTTAAATCTATCACAAAATATTTCAAATAGTTTTTTGCGGCACCAATTAGTTCCGAGATATATCCGGAAAAATACTGTTCCATTATTCTATACTTTGTCTTTTTGAGTATTCGCCTGCTTTTTATAGCCATGAGATCGACATTTATATACATGGCTACCTACTCGATTTCCTCTATTCTCCTACCTACAACGAAATATGTAACTATATTTACAATATTTTATCTTGATCAACATGAAGTACATAGAAAATTAAGCTTACGTAATAGTTTGTAGAAGCTATATACAAATAAATTATAATTGATAGAGAACGTTATGTATACGTAACACACCAGATTTGTAAGTTAATTTCTTCTGTTGATCAGCCTTCCCTCTGCCTTGTGCTGGTTAGAATTGTTGATTTTACGGTCATGGCAAACGAACTCAAAATCTGCAACTATAGAATTGGTAGAAAAATCCAAGAGAATTTCTTGTTATATAGGGAGAAGACTGTATATTTTTAACCATTAACCCTAAAAGGTGATCCTTAGTTTACTATCGCTTGATAGCGGATTTTCTTTTATTGCTTCTCCTTTTTATTTATTTCTTTACTATCTTGAAATGCTCAAATGGATGCTTCACAGAGTACAAACACACAAAGGTAGGCATTCCTCACTTTATCAGCTATTTCAATCCCACTTGGCTGAACATGTTTAGTTCGGCATTATGTCATTATGAAGCGATGAAACCTTTGTAGAATAACACTCAGTTGGTGCAACAGGGCTCATTTTAGTATCTCCACCCGTTTCACTCTCCGATTCCACAGTATTTAGTCATTAAAGTCGACGTTAAAACACTAAACTCGGGGCTAAGCTGCTTCATATCGCATACCGGGCCGGCGAGCAAACAAAGGCGCTCAAGGTCGAACTACCTCGCGCTACTGTTTCTGTAATACGTGACTGACAACAATCAGCGTGACACTTAAAGGCGTGCTGGAACCTTCGAGAGGCATCCGAAGGTCGGCGTATTTGTAGAACGTTCAGAAAGGTCCTTAAAGGTCCGTTTAAGGTCATCCTCGCTATATAAGGAGGCGAGGGAACAAGTTAGAGAAGTTACTGTTACAGACATGAGTCGGTCAGTGTGTCAGTGAGCGCGAGACAGCTGTGTGTGTGTGTGTGTGTGTGTGTGTGTGTGTGTGTGTGTGTGTGTGTGTGTGTGTGTGTGTGTGTGTGTGTGTGTGTGTGTGTGTGTGTGTGTGTGTGTGTGTGTGGCAGGGGGTCCTGTAGTCATGGAAGATGTCGCGGCGAAGTGAAGACGTACTGAGTTAATGTTTGAGAAACAGAGAAAATAAAATGAGAAAAGTAACTGGACTGGACTTTATCGTTTCTTGAGAGGCTATCTCCAAAATTCAACATGTACATTTTATTTGCCATGTAAATATCTTCACTACATTACACTTTAATTTAAAATCGTCAGAATCATTCTTGAGAAAGTTAAAGCTTTGGAAAAAGTTTCCATATAAAGCGCTGCTTTAAGTGAAGGACCTGTTTGAACAACTTTGTGTCGCATGTTTCGAAGGCATCTACTAAATTTTGAGTATCACTACCCGCTCACACACATACACATTTTTCTAAATATACTTTTGGGGCTCATAGACTATGAAGATGATTTCTTTTTTCGGTAAACTCTAATTTTTGGGTGGAATATTTTCCCGAATTACTGTAAGTAGCCAGCAAACAAAAGAAAGAAACAGAATTGCCGGAGAGGTTTATTTTCTCGCAACATTTCACACTTCACACAGCTCTTTGATTCGCCGGCGACCATGCGCTGAGTACGTATTAACGACGCCTTCTCTTTTTTGAAAGTATCACTGCAGCAACATTTTCTGGTTAAGGAGACTCTGGTGGGGCTTTATCTGCTACAAGATATGACTGCAAGTATCTCGTTAATTTCCAAATTAAAATGTTTGTTTAATGCTTTGAAGTCTGGGTGACTTGTCAGATAAGGTTGTTATGGTTGTGTTATTGTGTGAAAGCTTTAGGTTTCGATGTTTTAACTGAGATGCAGTAAGCTATTGGCTTAATGGAACATTAACTTATATTATCTTACAAGCTCCAACTTATTACATATTCAAAGTCGCCTTATTTAGGCATTCAACGATTCGGTCACCAGGAACTGCCCCGAGTCTCAGTTTCATGTATCCTCTGCTTTACCCACATTTCTCCATCCCAGTGGTCTGTAGTGATATCTCACTTAACAATTCTTTACCAAGAGGGATGGTTCGAAAGTAACGGGCGAAACTCGCAATCGGGAAGACACGGACCCGATTCCTGGGGCCGGACATTCACTTGGTGTTTTAATGGGTTTCGTCTTGTTTGCAGGCATTTCCTGGTCATGAGGCGCCCTTGACTCCTACCATCCCGGGATTTCATCCCTTACTGGTTTTCTGACAATTTAAAATAAGATGGTGGTTAGATGGTGGAATTTTGTTTATGGATGAAAGTTAAATGATGGTCTGACTGTGTATTGTGATGAGATGTTTCTCTTTTTTGGCTATGGTAATACTGGTGATAATGGGGATGATGATTTAGTTAGTCGTTATTCATTATTGGTCAGTATAAGTCTGGGGCGTTTGTAAGCTTCGTCGGGGTCTAAATCATATTCCCCGAGTCCACGGATGAGCTAGTTGAAGCTACCTGGAAGTCTAGCATAAAAACTGATATAGTCGATGAGCGTCGGGAAGGACAGGTCAGCACGGATGTCAGCATGTACCAATCGGCAGCTACTAAAGTTCTTAAGTACCTGTTCTGCAGTACCTGTAGTGGGTAGAGGTTGGTCTTCGCTGCAGCGCCCCAGACTTGGCAGGCGTATGTGAGAGCAGGCCCTATGACCTGCTTGTACACTAAGAGCTTGTTTCTTAGTGACATGGTTGATTTTTTATTGTATAAGGGATACAACATTGTCATGCGTCTGCTGACCTTTGAGTCTAGACTTCTGATATGTGGCTTCCATGTTAGGCGCATGTCCAATTGTATGCCCAGGTATGTGGCAGACCAGGGAATGTTTTCACCAGATAGACGAAGATCGTCTACATCCTGAAGATGGCGTCTCGTGAAAGTGACGGCTGACGATTTGTTGGAGTTGATTTTTAGACGCCATGCGGCAAACCATGCTGTCAGCATGTCGGCATAGCGCTGTAGACGTTGCAATACCGTGATGTGATGACGGTGTATGAGGGCGCTATAGTTCGGAGCGACGCCACAAGGAGGGACTTGCTACGTATATTGCGGAGCCTGTTCCGCGGATTGCTGCCTATCGCGCCCTGTCCACCGCGAGGTCGGTCACCTTCATACTCCCTTTATCTCATCCTTCCCTCCTGAAGGTTAACAGCGTTGGTCGCAATGCGAAATCCTTTGCATTCATATTGACTTCTGATTACATGTTTTATGCTCTCTGTTTTATTTAGGACATCCGTAATATCAGATGTGTCATCGTAACTCCCATTAAAACGACAAAAATCGCATCTGTTGAGCTTCAAGCCTTTGCTTGTCTTGTCTTGTTAATACCCATGCTATTATCTATGAACCAAACATTGTTGTTGATTTCTAAATTATTTTATGGAATCTTAAATGCACATTATTTTTTTACCTGAATACACCAGACGTTTTTCTCATTAGTACATCTCTATTAACGAATGAGGCATGTGAATGTTCCAAACCTAGTCGACTAATTTCCATCTAGCATAATTTGAATCCTAAAATAAGTATTAAAAGTGATTACTATAAATTTATATTTAAAGAGCATTTTGCTAATATGTATAAACTTCAATATTTAAATATACTGAGCCTTCTTGTATGCCTACATTAATTAAATCTTGTTTTGGTAGCACGGAAGCATATTTTTTGTATTTTCATGAAATACACGCATAAGATACGTTTGTATTTGCAGCGAAATAAATCCCCGCTGTTATCCATAAATATATAGGTAACTATAAACATTTATAATTATTCGAGCAACTTTCTTTATAGAATTTCCATATCACTAATGTTCAAAAACCCACGTTAAGGTTTACTTTATTATTATTATTATTATTATTATTATTATTATTATTATTATTATTATTATTATTATTATTATTATTATTATTATTATTATTATTATTATTATTATTATTATTATTATTATTATTATTATTATTATTATTATTATTATTATTATTATTATTATTATTATTATTATTATTATTATTACTATTCGTTAGGAGAACACTGAGAAAGTGGAAGAGTGACTGAAAAGTTGACAGCGGAGATGGAGAAAGAGGAATGAGGGGGGCCAGTGAGAGAAAAGAGAGGAAGGGGAAGAGAAGGACGATTATGGAGGAAAAGTAGAGACCATCGAAAGGAGGAACGGGAGGGAGGAGGAGAGAAAGGGTTATCTCTGTATCTAATGTAATAACGCAAGCACAACTGCGGCTTCTGCTAGTATCCATACACTAAAATAACAAAACGATGTGCGCTCCCACAGAGGTGTCCGTTGACCTTATATTACTTACCTTGATATGTTAATGTTTACTTAAAATTACACTCATGGTTTAAATATAATTATCGGCGCACGCAACCATCTTACCTTCAACTGGATTGGCGTTACTAATAGAACTTCAGTTAGTGGAATCTAGTGCAAACGACCTTAATACTACTTTTGAACAGCTGACAGCAATTCATTCTATTTTTGCGTAAATGCTTCTATTATTCACCACAGATTAACAAATAGTGCGCATGCGTTACTACTTCTGAGAAACTCGGTAGTGAGTTTCTCTCGTATTTTCAAACTTGTTCCTCATTCTGCAAAGAGGCACCCACCGCACTTGTATGGTATTCTAAAATGATTACGAGGGTAAAAAGAGATTCATCATTTCTACCATTTTACACCCAAGTTTACTTTAACGAGGCAACAATATCGGAATTTTGCAGTTCTTTGGTGTGGGAGTAGAAATTCTGCCTCACATTCAAGAGGTCCCGAGTTCAAATATCGGTTAGAAAACTTTACCCTTACCTGGATACGACTTTCTTTGGGGTTTCCTTTATCCTAAAACATAAACACCGTGTAAGAATTACCCACCTTTTTGAGTAGGGGTAGCGCATTCGTCGGTCTGGGTAGCTCAGTTAGACGCTGGCCTACGGATTCCAAGGTCGCTGGTTCAAATCCGGCCCAGACTGGTGGTTTTTAAATGTCCTTACAAACATAGCTGGCATATATTAGAACTTCTGCGGGACAAAATTCCGGCACACCGGCGACGCTGATGTGACCCTGACAATTGACAGCGTCATTAAACAACAGAATAACTGTTGTAATTTGTCTCGGTGTTAAAGAGATCCTCACTTCGAAAATCGGTTAGAAAACCTTATCACCCGTTATCCTGAAAGTTGAATATCGTGTAATTCTAATCTCTATTGACACCGGGCTCATTTTATGGAATCGGAATAAGCGACGTATAAGTTAAGTTTCTCTATACACCTCAATGGGCAATGCACTATATGACGGATTTCACTTTAATATTGTAGGTACATGACTACACCGAAAGTTCTGCGCAGGCTTCTAGAGAGGAACCATTTTGTTTTATCGTACGCTCCACACTGATTCCATTAAAATCAGAAAGAAAATAATTGCGTAATTAGTACGACTATCAGCTCTACCGGAAAAGGATTAAAGCTGTAAGTTAACTTTAAACTCTTGAGAATGTCGACCACGCCACTGAATAAAAGGCAGAGGATGTTCTGGGATGCTCCAGTCCTTAGCCATCGTCAGCTTCATACTACGCCGCATTATGCTCCCTAACCCTGGTGGCGGGCGCTGTGCAAGGGAACTGCGGCGTTTTGCTTTAATTAAGTTCAAATCAAATTACCATTTGGATTTCATGCTCATTAAACCATCTCCTCGCTGCAGCTAGGCTACTAGTTCTTATCCCATCTCCATGGCTTTAAAAGAACGAGGAAGCCTTCTCTGGAACTGCGAGGAAAGACGGTGGGTATAGCAACCAAAATCCCGGGAAACGGCTAAAAGAATGGAGAGAAAGAAACGAGTAGAGAAGATCTGAAGGCCGTCTAAAGAGAATGTGAAGAATATCGATAAGAATAACGAGGTGGTGGAGTTAGTTCTTAAACTTGTTCCTAAAGTTATAGAGTCAGAACTCTGCACCACTTATCGTGCAAAGAACCTGGGTATAAATCTATCAGTTCCCTTCGAGGCTTTGCTTCATATAGCAAGAGCAGTGGAATGAGAACATATGAGGCAAATTTAACACACGAAGAAGTTATTCGCAAATGGAACATTTATTGTGCAGTGTTCTCTGAAGCACAATGAACCCATACAAATGTACTTGAGAGGTTAATTTTTAGCTTCTGCACTTCTCTCTCTCTCTCTCTGAAAATTAACATCCTTTAAACTAATAGGTCATATCGGACGATGTACGAATGAAGTGACATGGTGCTCAAATGAGCCCGGGGTCCATACAACTTAAGGTTACTCACCCTAACCAAGATTCGAACTCGAAACCCCTTGAATTTGAGGCAGATACGCCACCCCCACACCACAGAGTCTGACTCCTCCCTTCTCAGATTGTGTTATTAGAAAACTTCATGGAAACAAATGCAACAAAACAAAACTCTCGTTTGCAGTAACATACTGTTAAAATTTCTTTGATGTTTTTATCCCTGCAGCTTTTAGGTTTGCGTTGCCTAGTATATAGAACTCAAAATAAACAAATAATTCAAGAAGACAAACCGGACATCATCGCTCTGAATGAGACTAGACTGAGACCACATAAAAAATACGAAATCCAACAGTACACATGCTACAGGAAAGATAGACAAGACGCACCCGGTGGTGGCGTAGCCATCCTAGCAAGACCGGAACTTAAACCCATACACATCAGCCTGCCACAAAATTTTGCCCACGAAGAAGCAATAATTATACAAATTACAATACAGAAAATCAAGCATCACATAGCCACCATTTATACTAAAGAACAGTTGCAACTAGATTCTCATCAAATACCTCAACCAGCAATTCAAAAATTTAATTATCATCGGTGACCTTAATGCCAATCACAAGGACCTCCTAGACGAGATAACAAACCGAAACGGAAAACTATTGAAAACCATTCTTAATGACACATCACTAAGACTTCTCTACCTTCCTGGACCCACAAGAATTGGATGGCGAGGCGATCAACCCACATCTCCCGACAAAGTGCTTGTTACCCCTACACTGATGAACAGGATCCAGGACGTAGAAATAAAGCCACCAATCACATCAGACCACCTACCCATAATAGTTACCATAGCAACCAAGACATGGAGCACTGAAAAAATACAACCTATTAAAATCTTTGACTACACTAACGCCGACTGGAAACTTTTCACAAATCACATCGAGAATAATATGAACAGCCTAGTACCAATCAACATAACATCAATACAACAATTAGATGATCTCACAACAGAAATAACAAACGAATTAGTGCAAGCCAGAAACGCCGTCATTCCGCAGAAAACAAAAATATTTTCCAGCTACAATAAACCATTACCTAAGGAAATAATACTACTAATAAAAAAGAAACGCCACGCATATAGACAGTACATCAAGACACACGACGAGCACGACAAACTAATATTAAATCACTTCCGCAATCGAATCAAAGAAGAAATTAAAAAACATAATGAATCTACATGGAAAAACACAATCGACACAATTACAAAAGCTAGGACCACTGAACCACGAAAATTTTGGCAATTCATCAAACTGACAAGGAAAAAAACACAATTCACATACCCCCTGCAAATAAATAAGAAAACTATCAGCTCCACAGAAGAAAAACTACAGATCTTCCACAGACATTACTCCAACGTTTTTACTACACCGAACGCACCAAACTTCCATAAAACACACTTCAACAGCGTCAACAAGCACATCAAGGACAATCCAGATTTATACCAACCCCAAATAAACACTGATGACCTAAACCCCGATGACGACCTAGAAAGACCCATCACAATAAATGACTTCAGAACCACCACAAGACGCCAAGGAAACACCGCCCCAGGAGCCGACACAATAACCTATCAAATGCTTAAAAACCTTCCCCTAAAAATGATTGAAAAGATAGTTCACCTATACAACCTTCTCCTAAAACACGGCTACCACCCATTATCCTGGAAACATGCACACATGATTTTACTTGAAAAGCCAGGAAAACCTAACACCAACCACGAGAACTATCGCCCCATCTCTTTAACTGCAACACTATCTAAAATTCTAGAAAAAATACTAGTCAGAAGACTTCAGAGCTACATCGAAGACCAAAACATTATACCGCCCACCCAAGCAGGCTACAGATCCACCATCACCATTCAAGACCAGCAAATCCGAGTAATTTCAGAAATCCAAAACAACATCAACAGAGGATTCACAACCATAGGAATTTTCCTAGATATTCAAGCTGCCTTCGACCGCTGTTGGACCGATGGTCTTCTCTACAAAATGACCTCTTTAGGAATACCTTCTAAAATAACACGCTGGACTGCAAGCTTTCTTCACGACAGAACCGCAAAAATAAAAATCAATAACACACTATCGCAAACTATAACACTTCAAGCTGGAACCCCACAAGGTAGTGCCATCTCTGGGCTACTATACAATATATATACCTCCGACACTCCTCAACCAATATACTCAACTATTAGACTCGAACAATACGCTGACGACACTGCCTACCTTAGCACCGCACCCAGACTACGAAACGCACAACCACGACTCGAAAAACAACTTAAAATATTCACCAAATGGGCAGACAAATGGCGACTTACAGTTAATCCAAGCAAAACTCAAGCCATCATATTCCGACGTCAGATAAAACTAAAGCACCGAAAAGCCAAGATCAAATTCAAAAATCACCACATACCCACCAAAACTACAGTTAAGTACCTAGGCATCACACTTCACAGCAAACTCCAGATGAAAACTCACTTCAATCAGAAAATATCACAAGCCAAAAACGCCATCTCCACCCTACATTATTTATCCAAAATCGGAAATATCGGACTATCAACATCCATCCTTAACCAGCTTTATAAAACCATCGTCCGCCCCAACTTCACATACGCCGCCATCGCCACCTACCCACTAGCGACACCAACCATCTTAAACCGCCTTCAAGGGATCGAGAGAAAGTGTTTAAGAATCGCTAACAGACTCCCCCCATGGCACAGGACATCCACCCTATACGACGATTGCAGAGCAACTCCACTACATGAACACATCAAAATGCAGGCAATCAAGTACATAGACAACGCAGACGTCAGACCACACAGACAACAACTAATCCACAACGCCAGCAACTACAAAAAAACCTCAAGCCAAGCACCACCCATCATCACGCTAATGGAAACACATAGAAAAGCCAAAGAAGAAGAAGAACAAAGAACACAGGACCATCTAAATAACCTCAACGAGCTCATAAGTCAAGTTTCATCTAGACAACAACGCGAATAAATGTGCAATCCAAGAACAACCACAGCACAATTTTTTCACCAACTTCACCAACTGCAACATAAGAACCAACACCACATTTAAGTATAAGCCTTGTATTAGTTTGTAAGTTAGTATTTCGTTTTTATTGCATTGTATAATTTGTTCATTCCACTGTATTGTAACCTAAAATTAATAAATGTCCAAAAAAAACTAACCCGCGGCTGAAGAGGGTACACCCCTGAAACAGCCATAGGTTTAATTTTGCCCTGGGTGAGATAAACCCGGGGTAACATTAACCCTTAAATACCCTTAAAAAAAAAAATAATAAAAAAAATAAATTAAAACAAAAGCACTATGCAAAAGCACTGTTGAACTACTCGAAATACCACAGGAAACAAAGCAAATAGAGAAAGCTATATGAATGTAAGACGCTGCATTTCTATGTCAGTCATATAGGGAATTCTATGAATTCATCGCAGAAGAGAGAGTAGTGAAAGAAATACGATTGCGTTTCGTAAAAGAAACAAGATTAGACAACCGTGGAATGTAATGCATTGCATTTCAATTTCAAAAATCTTGAAAATTGTATCAATTGTTTGCAGAAGGAGTACAGAAAGAAGTGTGAATGTGTTTCATAAAAGAAAAGTGTGCGGAGAATGTGATGTAATATGTTGCATCACTATTTCAATCATACAGAATTGCATAACCTATATGTTGAAGGACGAGTAGAGAAGACTATACGAACATTATGCTGTGTAGTAAAAAAAAAAGTAAAATGGATAGCATACAGACCTCCATGAAGGACACACCGGCCGAATTTCGAAGTAATCGGTCAAGCTGTTTAGGCGCTATAGGACAAAGTACAAACATTCATTTATATAACACTCTACTTTTCTAGTACTTCCCCACCCCAGTCTACATATTTCATGAGCCAGGGGGTTACTGCCGTCCATGAAGCAAGCATACAAAATTAGAATGAGAAAGTATACGAAGGATAGAGCAGTAAATATAGCTAGAGACTTTAAGAAGTGTTCTTACCTTCACTCCAAAGGATGTCGAAAAACAGGGAAATTCAAGCTGAGGCAGACCGTCAAGTTAGTGAAACCTGCTCTCCACAGTGGGTTATTACCCGCTCAAGTTTGATTCGCTATTCAGAGTACACAAGCCGTCGAGTTTAATATCATTTCTGCTGTCACGTGTCTGGCAACGCTAGATATTGCCAGGCAAGGGAGAACACAAGCTTTACGTCGTTTTGTTTCATGAGCACGGCTCCAGAGGGCTCCACCGGTGCTATCATTACTCCCGAGTCCTCATGCACCATCATCATTACCAACACTGCTCATCGGAAAAAAGAACGGTTAAGCGCTTGTAAGCACGCGCGGGAAATATACATGCTCTAGACGTCTTTTCTGAGGATGTGCTTATTTGAAAATATAGTCAAAACTTTCTAAAAGGTTCAAATGTAGTAACTTTATTTGATGAAACATTCTGTCACTGAATTTGATATTTTTCTCTCTAAAAAAATGCTTCAAAAAGAAATAGGAAAGAAACAACTACCCTAAGCTAACTGCCCAATAAAAGAAATTTTGCTCCTCTAATGTAATCCCAGTACTGAAATAATCCTAACTAAGCAAACTATAATTTATGCTAAAAAATTCTTCCCATTTTTAAAGAGTTCGCAGATGTTCTTTATCACGTGCATTGTAGGCAGTGAAGGTATTGCTTCCACCCCAAAAATTGGATACCCAGATCTAACTGCAAATACAATTTTGAGATCCCCAAAATAAAAAAATAAAAAAACGAAAAATCAGTTAATATCTCTATAAGTAAGCCGAGGAGGCTAAGTAGTGTGTGGCGGGGATTTTACTGTCCAGGACAACTAGTGAAGAGTTGTCTACAACCAAGTGCACGTGCAGGCGGGAAACGAATAAGGGTCGGCGTGGCAAGGGGCCCCTCCGGAGCCATCCTCTCAGTGGCGCCATGTGGCTTGGACAGAAGAATGAAGGACAACCACGTCGCGGATGTTTGGATACTAGAAAAACTGCTGGGTGCTATTGGACACGTGACCGTAATGGAACCTGAGGTGGCGGATGGTTTGCCATCAAGGAAACCTGATTGGCCCTATCGAATAGTAATGGCACCAGGCGGCATCTTACTGTGGAGACCTTGCTGGATTTGACCTTGGTGTGAAAGTCTATGGGTGAGTGAGGAAGTGATACTGGCTCTGAATGTACTCAGGAGCCAGGAGAAAAGGTGGATGCCTGCAGCAAGGTCTTGCGACTCGAACGAGACAAAGTAACGCTCCGAAATTCCAGCGGACTTCGAGTCTGCAGAGTAACCTTGTGGAGGATTCGGTTAAGCCCACAAGCACGAAAAATAATGAAAATAACCACTAAATAACCACAATACGTATAAGCAGATATGAACTCTTTCCTTATTGATGGCTGTTACAGTACACAGCGAAGGTCGTCCAGAGATTTTCCTGTGTAATCTAACAGTGAAAAGTGATTTGTATAGTCAAAATGTTGTTTCTACGCCGCATGACGTCACAGACGCATGCGAAAATCACTACAGTTCTTCGGTCAATATGCGTTTCCTCGTCAGAAAGATTTTCAGAAATTTGGTACAGTGCTTTGTAACCAAAATTTTTCTGTAACACCTGATTGAATTTGTCAAACGCAATTCTTGCAACCCTGGTGTTTCTAACGACAATGTTACTGAAATTTCATCAATCTGAGAAAGTGAATGTTCCAAGGAATTATTTCGGGCTTGCAGTTGCTTTAAAATTTCAAGTATTTTGGACAAATACCATTCTTGCACAACACGCTGCTGCTTGGAACTTGGGGAATCACCGTCCTCGTCCATATCTTTGCGATGTCTCAGGCAATAACTGACTAACGAGTTGACTCTCCAACCAATCGCAGCAAGCTTTTTCTCCTTGGAGTATTATTTCACAGCACCCGGTTGTATCCTAGCGTTTCTTTCTTATGCCTTTAGCCGGGAAATTAGTGAATCACTGATAAATCACGGATAACTGTGAAATGTGCACTTAAATTTACAGTTTTGGGCAAAATATACTATTTTAATTAAAAATTGTAAAATAAGTTATTAAAAACGTTTTCCTACGACATAAACATGAATAAGCACAAACAAGCATAGTTAAAATTGCTCATCTAGGTGTTTCTTATTTTTAAATGTGTGGAAAAAGTTCAGCATTTTGCATAGAAATCCGGGCCTTAGTTGTTTATTATTATTATTATTATTATTATTATTATTATTATTACTATTATTATTACTATTATTATTACTATTATTATTACTATTATTATTATTACTATTATTACTATTATTACTATTATTATTATTATTATTATTACTATTACTATTACTATTACTATTATTATTATTACTATTACTATTACTATTACTATTACTATTACTATTATTATTATTATTATTATTATTATTAATTATTATTACTATTATTATTACTATTATTATTACTATTATTACTATTACTATTATTATTACTATTATTATTATTACTATTATTATCATTATATTATTATTATTATTATTATTATTATTATTATTATTATTATTATTATTATTATTATTATTATTATTATTATTATTATTATTATTATTATTATTATTATTATTATTACTATTATTATTATTACTACTCATTATTACGTTTTTAAGCACAAAACAATTTCGTAAAACTGTGTTGAGCACTCTATTGGTTCACTGTGTTATTCATGTACCTCCCTTCGTGATTATTTCGAATCATGCAGATTGCACTGCAGTTTTAAATACACAGTATTACATGTTTGTAAGTGCAATTTGCTAGCAGAAAACGGAATCATACCTCACGTAAGACAGAAAGGCACCGCAATGAAAGCGATTGTTAGCAGTTGGAAACCTATTCAGGGGAGAGAACTGGGTTAAGCAGGTTACTCATTAATGAGTATTGAATCGCGACTCATGACATTCAGAAACATAAGCTGCTCATTAAATAAATCATGCAACAAGATTGCTTCCTTTCCATAATTCAAAGAATTGCGGAGGAATGCGCAGTTGTATCCGTCGTTATGGGAAGACATTCCTCTTCTCTCCTCACATCAAAGAATTTGTTGGTACAAAAAGATGAGAACAACCTGGTGCGCTACCGCGACAGACGCTTGAATAAAACCGGTAATTGAGGAATTAATAATTGAAAGCAAAAGCCAGCGAGTGCGGAAGGAGCTGGCGTGTAAATATTTAATGGACGCGCGTACCGCACAGCCGGGATGACAGCGGTGTCAGTTCTGCACTGCTGAATAATTGTTACATTGTTACGTCTCAGGCATCGAGAAAACATGGCACCAAGAGGTTATCATAACCAGTTGCTGAAATGAAACTCTTTTCCTACATAAAATCTGCACAAGCAGCATGCCGTTGTACGTTCTAAAATTCTTTGCTTTATCACAGCAGCTCAAACTTAAGATTTGGTTTGGTGTGCAAATTCTCCAAATCTCCCTAGTTTATCACCCTTTCTTTTAATATTACCTTCCTTTATACTGTCTCGTGAATTTTAGAGGATTTGTATATTACGAAATAGCAATGAGATCAAAGGAAAACTGAAAATCGAATGTGTTGCACTCACATTACTTTTTCCACTCTTGTACTGACTATTCTTACGAACTCCTATACCTCAATCTACTTCATGTTAGTCGAGAAAAACATTTTCAAAAATTACCTCATTGTTGATTTTCTTATAGGTGCAAGAGGAATATAGGAATAGAGCAGGCTTTGAGCAATACACAAATCTGAAAGCTTGGAAATTCCATTTTCTTTGCACAGCAAACAAATAAAAAAAGTGATTAAACTTTTCTCAAATGGAAGGTCGCTAAATATTGTAAAATCTACACAAATAACAAGGAATATCTCCGAAATTGTTCACACCACAGAAAACGCATTTGGTCGTAACTTGTGTGTTTTAGCGAGATCTACATTTTTTGTACAAGTAAGATTTGGTCTGCCTCTTACGGTTATGCAAAAGTCATCAAAAGTAAACAGTAAAAGTAAGCAGTGGATGCATATTAAAGGAACCTGGGACAGAAATTTGAATTTTCTATATTTTTATAGGTATTAATTCAATACTTTGCACACTTAAGGGTGTTTATGTTATAGACCACCACAAAGCTCCAGCACAACCTGTTTTGTAGTTTTGAGGGAAAAAATTATTAAATTTATTGCCAATACGAAAAATACCTAAAAATTCAGAATATTCCGTGCGCATCCAAAGCTAAAATATTGCAACAGTTTCAATATTTTATAAATTCTACAAATACCATTAAAATTTGGCAGGGAGAAAAACAATGTTTACAATAATTTATTTCTTTGCTTTGATGGACATTGGGAACATGTTTTAAAACATCTTTTTGTATTTAATATTTTTAAAGCTAAACAAGTTTTCAGACTTTGAAACCAAAGATTGAAGTTGAAGCCAAATAAATGGAACACATGCTGGAAAAATTCTAGAAACGTAACACAATATTTGATGCGCATGGAGCAGATAGTATTGAAAAATGTAAGTTCGAGAAAAAACAATTTTTTTTTACACACATGTATCATGATTATAAGCCTGATTACCTGTTTGTCACACCTTCCCCCTTCTGTCTAGCATCCCCTCAACTCGATTCGTAGCTTTTCCCTTGCAGCGAAATGCTGCTTAACCACTCCTCTCCACTGAATTGGTTGTTTTTGTATCCCTTTTTGTCCCTTACTTTGTTAAAATACTAACAAACATTTAATCAGAAAAGGGGTGCTTAAATGTAGCGCTCGTGTCACTTAAAACCTGTGCTAGACCTTTAAAAATGCCAGATCCACTGCCAACCGATGACCAAAAATGTTCGTCAATTTGATAATTTTTCGGTCGTTTTTTAGTCTTAGGGTCCCTTAAGGTTTCAATTATCAAATATCTGTTTTATAAATATGAAATACATGGCTTAAACATTTAGCAGGAAAATAATCTCAACACAAAATATAATTGCAATAACTTATGTAACCTGTTGTAATCATACAAACGTTTCCAATATATAGAATTTGAACCTGTGAGTTAGTTTAGCTTGCTAAATGAGGAAAAAAAAAAGTATTCTACCGATGAGTATACTATACTACTTCCAAACAATAAACAATATCGAATCCTGCGTAGACTTCCACGGCCGGAGTTCTTGTGGTTAAACATATAAACTTTTAGCATTAAGAACTTAAAAGCTCTGACGCCGGTATACAGTTATGCATTCACACGCACAAAGCTGTAAAATATTTACAATAAATATGAACCAAAGCTTTATATCTTTGTGTAGTCACAGATTGACAAGTTAGTATAGATTTGTTTTAAGATATGCTAAAGCTAAAGTATGATAAGGCGTGAAATTTGGGTGTATCCTAGAAGATAATAAAATACTCCGCTCAGATTGCGCGAGTGCTTTTCCCATCCGCAAGTAGTCCGCATCAAATTCAATCAGCCGCACCCCGAGGACAGTCCCCAGCATTATTGCTCTTAAAACTTCTTTCTTTCGGTTCCTTTTTTCCCTCAGCTCTCTTATTTCTCATTTTCTTTGAATTTTCTCTCAGTGTCGTATTAAGCAAAGTAAAGGTAAACACCATTTGCAAGTTCCTCATTGTTTTATTCTGCTAACGCTGAAAAAGAATGAAAAAAAAAAACTTAGCAAGAACAAAGAGAAATGGAAAAGTTAGCACAAGCAACTTTTAAAGAACCGGAATCCCGAGTCCCTCAGTTAAGTTACTGATCATGGGAAAATTATTTTTGAGATAGAATACCTGAAAAAAGTAGCAGGTATGTTAAAATAATGCAAAATGGCTTTTCACTGGAATACACACAGGCGGTATAATAAACTTCCTTCTTCTATTACTGAAATGTGTTCGAACAAAGCGATATCTAACGTTTGCGAAAGAGGGGAGCTTGGAGTTACCTCCTTTCACTATAGGCGGAATTTGCCACTCTTTAACACACAGATGTGTATTGTGTTACAGTGGCAGGTTGGTTGTTGTTGTTGTTGTTGTAGTGTTTAACGCCCGCTTTTACTACTACGGCACCGCAGGCGGTGACACTGATGATACATGGAATGAAGATGGAGCACCGGTGGAATGAGATGGCGGGGGAAACCGGAGCACCCGGTGAAAACCCGCCCTGACGCCACTTCGTCCACCACGAATACCACATGCGGGTCCCTGGGATCGAACCCGGGCCGCCTAGGTGGTAGGCGAGCGCGCTAACCGCTCGACCACGCAGGTTGGTTACATGTACGTTTGCATTTGATAAATAATAAGGAATGCCTCGGAAATGTTCGCTAAAAAAAGTATTTGACATAAATTGTGTGTTTAACGAGATAAATATTTTGTCTGTCTCTTACTGTTTACCACTTATGCAAAAATAATCCAGAATGAAGAGCTTTTCTCTGAGGACATTCCCAGAATATTCAAGTTATGACTTAGAAACTGCCATGGAATCGCCTGTGTTGTCCGTCACTGGATACTGACTGGTTGTGAGCTGATGCAATCTCCGTCTGAAAGAGAAGGTGGCGAATGACCGATAATTACGTAAGCGTCTCAAAAGAGACCAGGTTGGACATCACTGATATCTATCGAGTAGAAAGCTCAAGTTGGAGTATACCATGTTCACTGCACACAGATTATTTCTGGATGACAGAAGCTCAAGCCAGTGGAGGACAGTTAGTGCCGGTGTGACATCAGCTCACAGCGCTGAAGAGGAGTTCAGTGTGTGACGTCACCGAGCTTTATACTGATGCCGTAGGGGAACAGCGGTTTGCAGCATTTAGGAAAGCATGCCTGGTATTAAACAGAAAATGATTATCCGGGCTTTGGGCCGTGGCTTAGTGGAAAATCTCCTTCCTGGTACTAATAGTACAACTAACTTGTAATATTAATGCTGACTGTTTTAATTACAGAATTTGTCACATTACATTTCGGTTCTATGCTATGAAAAAATATATAAAAAGTCCTCGTTTATGTGAGCAATAGTCATGTTATAAATTAAATAGAACAGAACATAATGTAATTTTCTCTGCAAATTATTAGTTATACAGAACAAAATTACATGGAAACTTTCCAAAACTTCCTGTTTCGTTTTTCTTTAGCTGTTTGATCAATTTTAAAACGTAATGTCTGGGAAATTTGTAATCGGAGACTGCGTGTTAAATTGTGATCCTACAAGGCACTTTGGACCTCAGACTTAGCTAATTTGATAACAGAATCAGGCAGAAACACTAGCCTGAAGAAATCGTGCACATTCGTGGAGCATTCGCGTGCCAGTCATGTTTTGTCTCTGGGGCATAAATGTGATACCCATATATTTCGGTTAGAAACGTAGAAACATTTACTATTGTAAACAAAACCATGTATTTGTTTTGAGCACATAGATGTGTATATATCACACGTGGAGACCAAAAAAGGGGTCATGTCTGGAACGCTAGGCTACCTTAACGGCAGAGAACAACTCCACGAGTACCAATAATTTGCAGTTTTCACACAGTTCGTATGTCTGACTGTCTGTCATATGTGAATGTGTGTGTCTGTGTGTGTGTCTGTGTGTGTGTGTGTGTGTGTCTGTGTGTGTCTGTGTGTGTGTGTGTAGGCACGTATGTAATTATGTATCCGTTCCAGACATTACTCATTTTTTCCCCTTTCCATGGGGTACACATACACGAATACATACATATACACATACATATAGGTCGTCTACTTACGGTAGTAGCGGTACCGCTTACCAAGCGGGAGATCGGGTATCGGCGCGGTTATTTTCTCTGGTTCGGGGTGCACCCAGCCTGATGAGCTACCTGTGGGGCTAATTGAGGAGTTACTTAATGAAAAAGTAGCGGCTCCAGTTGCGAAGACCGCTTCACCGGCCAGGAGGAACTCGCTAACCACGTCCCACCTCCAGTCTACACCCCATTCATAACGCCCGATGTGGGTATAGGTGCAGAACGCACCGATCTGGCAGTTGCGCCGCGAAGTTTAGTTTATAAGGAGAAATTATTAAAAGTAAGATGTGTATATTGTGTTGTACTTGTAACTATTGAGAAAGGCTTACACTTACCTTAGGATGTGCTCTTCTTGGGAAGGCAACTTTGGGGTCAATCTGAAAACAAAAGTACACATGTAAATAAAACTCATAAGACAAACAGAAAAAATCCTAAGCATTAATTAAATTGTCACAATTTCACTAATTTTGTGGAATGGATTTTACTTTTTATTGTATCGAGAAAAAAAGTATTTGGGAATTCTTATACTATTAGTAGCTATGACTGACACAAAATTCAATGGCGGATGGCTCAACACAACATCCAGAGGCTTGCTACACCTTGCGGTGAGTTAAACACGTTGTGAAGCTGGTGATATATCATTTGTGCCCACAAAACTCTTTGCACAAAAGCAAAAGAATAATAATAGTCATATATCAGGCCCCATTAAATTCTCTGTCTGCCATAGTAATGGCGTTCGTACATAATTGGTTCATTATGGCATGCTGATATAAGCATTTCTAAAGAATTACCACGATCTGTACACAATTACACATACGTTAGCTGTAAGAAAAACGAAATCTTGAGTAACCCTGAGAAGCATGCCAATATTTAAATATAAAGACTAATACAGGGTCCGGCGGAATGGATAGTAGGATGTAAACAGAACTATGAAACTAACTGACAAATTTATTGAAACACACACTGAAAACACAGAAGGATATATGTAATTTTATCACAGAATACGACATTACTTGGTTCTGAAGATAACACCAAGAAGACGGACGCTTTCACGTTTCACACCCTCTAGCCGACGAACGGATGTACTGTGATGGGAGACTCGTTATTTTTTAAATACGTCTCTATGGCGAATCCCGATACTCCGAACTCCAAAAGGCCATAATTACAAATGGCAGTCCGTACTACGTGACTTAAATCGGGCTATTTATTCTGCCGGATCCTGTATTTATTAAGACTATACAAAACATATTCAAGTCAGTTTTATTGACATAAAACAGAACACGCACGAATTTAAATAGTATACTTTTTGTCAAATAAGTTGAAATAAAACAACTATTTTTGTCCATAGATATTAATTGTTATATAATTTGTCACATTTATTTGAAAATCTTATAGATATACTGCTGCTGCTGCTGCTGCTACAATAACTGTAGTAATCTGACTTTGATATAATGGCGAACACCACCAGGAATTACACACCATAATAGTTTCAAGATCATGAAAAACCAAAAGTCAGTGTGAGTGGTCTAGACTTCTAGAGGAATCGATCCTGGAATCTCCCGAATCGAGCCTCACACTTAAACGCGGAGCCATTTCGCTCGTAAGTTCTCTATTTAAATTTGCTACAATGTTAAAAAATAACATGCATTGGGCCTTATTAACAAGCGTATTAACAAGTTGACACATTATAATAAATCGGGTAGCTTAAAATTTGTTTAAGAATTCAAATAATAGTAAATTTGGTCGGTTCATGTCCTTAGGTTTGTAGGGATTTGGTAGTTGATCCTGTAGTTATAACTCTCTTCGCAAACAACCAATGTTTGCTAGAACCAATGTCTAATGCAGCGGGCACTCACTGTGCATCCAGGTTCAATGTTCCACTTTGGATCATAAAATACGACGTAAGATATTGTTATAAGGCAAATAAACTTAAACTTGCAGGGAGACCACGATTCTGACTTCAGAAACCCTTATCGGTTGTATGGAATATTTTTAACTTAATTATATGTTTTATTGAAGTTCAATATGTAGTTTTAATGGTACCAGGTAGTTCAGTGGTTTCGTTCCCAAACTCTCTTACTATTTTAAGTTAGCTCTATCCATGGCTTTACATCTGACTAGTTCATGTGAAGTACCCCCAAGGTAATATGTCTCGGAGTTCACAATATACACTGTCGGTCCTCTCATTCCACCACCATCCTCATCATCATATCATCGAAGGTAACAGACTCTGCTCTCTGGGTGCCACACCTCAAAATAGGTGCAATCACCTGAAAGAATGAGGCTATCGCTTGACAGAGTGAGGTTATCCCTGAAAGTCTTAGACGCTATACGGAGCGTCATAGACTATGATGTGTTTTAACTTATATCCGAACGTTTCTTCTTCTGGTTCTTCTTCAACACGGTTCATAGTCACTTGTTATTTTGGGAATTTTCTTTACTTTTATTCTATCTAAGTGCTGTTTCCAATTGCTTCTGTATTCTATTACTGTTTGTTTTTAATTCGTCTACTTTTAATTGTTGTCGTAATTTGTTTTGTTTTTTGTGCAGTCTTGTATATCCACCTATGGCTTAAGAAATTTCACTTCTGCTGTTTGTATATTTCTTTTATGTTGTGCCATCATTATCTATGTTCCTCAGCTGTATGTTAAAATTGGGACAGCTATTGTTTTCTACAGTTTTATTATGGAATCGCTCCTTGCTTTATTCTTTAAGGTTACTTTTATTGTGCCTGCTATTTATTTCTTTCAATATATATTTCTGTTCTGATTGTTATTATGTTATTTTCTAAAACTATTTTGCACTGAACTGGAAGGATGCCTTTAAATGCCATTGTTTCTAGTTTATTTACAGACACTTCTAATCGGTATGCTTTTGCTATTTGACATAACTTATGTCATTCCTTGATGTTCATTCTCGTTTTTTGCTATTAATATTTCATTATCTGCGAATATCATTGCTTTTGCTGATCTTGTCCCTAAATTAATTTCTCCTATAGTTTGTAGCTTCCATATCATTATAATGTCGTCTGTATATAAATTAAAAAGACCAGTTGACATTGGGTGACTTTATCTAATCCTTCACTATGTGAATCAATTTGGACTGGGTCTGTTAGTGAAAATGAATAAGCTCGTTTGAGAGTCAAATCGATTCTTAACCGTTCCACATAGGTCATTCTGTAATGATTAACACAGAAAATGAGATTCACTTTGGATACATTCATCGCACACTCTTTACGGTTTGTTTTGGTTTTGCAAATGCATAACATTCAAAACTAATTTTCATGGCGCATTTTATGGAAACATTTCTTTTTATGTCCTAGCACTTCTCAAGCGATCTTCTAAAACTATGAGTCCATGGATTTCTATTAGTACGCTGGAAAAACAACAATTTAAGTAAATCCAAACTCACACACTTCTGCAGTTGCGCGTTATGCAGAAGGAAAAGAAAAGAGAATAGCCAGTCCTAGGGAAACGTGAATGAGTTGGCAGAAAATTGCAGTGCGTGTTCTGGCTTGCTAAAATGAAATAATCCTCTCTGAATCAACATCAGCAAGATGATTCTGCACTCCATTCCTACAATGAGAACATCACTTCCCTAAATGAAATTTTTCCTTGCGTAGGATAGCAGCACGAGGCCACCGAGATAGCCATTTCACGCTTTCCGATCTTTTGCCGGGTGATCTGTAAAGAATTCTTCCACCGTAAAAAGAAACTCAGATACATTTTCAGACCCTGCAATGATGAATCAGAAAAACAGTTCGAAGACTTTCAGAGTAGTTAATCCATAGGTTTTTGTAACACCAGCGCAGCAAATCATAGAGAACAGATGTTGAAAGACTATTTGTAAATTTGGATGATATTTGCATTGCTTTCATTAAAATATATCTTTCTCTTTAATACCTGCATTCCACAAAAATGACCTAGTGTTCCTTATTAATGTCGTTGATATCAGATCAAACTTAGGACATAAGGTTTTCAATGGATTTGCAAATTGTGTTAAATAAATTATAGTTTAAAAAACGATAAGACACGGTTTTATAACAATCCGAACTAAAAAGTACAAACCAATTTTTAAGCATGAAGAGTTTGTTCTATAGGGATATAAAGTCAACTAGTTCATTATATTTCAAAACATTGTAGTAAGTTTAAAATAAAAACTAATTTATATTAATAAAACAATAAATTTTACTGCAAAAAGCGTGGAATGCTCTTTAGATATTCTTATATCTTTACTTCCATAAGTAGCTACCAATGAACTGTTTATAACATTGGATGTCAGACGCCCAGTATCATATAGCATGTAACTAGGCTTTAGTGGGGGTGGGCATTTTAGTTATTTTTGCCGGGAGGGTTTGTGAGTAGTCCACGTTGGGTAGGGGCAGTGCAGCCGCGAGGCCTTACAAATGGGTAAGCACTTTCACATTGTAGTAGTGTGTCACCCTCCCCTTCCCTACCACCTCCACTGTCAACAAACATGGAGTGCAAACGAATACAATAACGTAGCTCTCAACGTAACGTTTGCAACCCGCACCAGAGCCTACTCATCAAATTCACATAACAAAACTGAGATTAACAGTCAAGATTTATAGAAACCGAAAGTTGCGAGACGAAGATTTTGAACAAAATTATCCAACCATAAGGACGCTTGCATGGGAAATGTTAGGGAAATTTTGATTTCTCAAAATTGGCTGTAACGGTTTTGATGCAAATACCAGATATTTAAGATATTTTCATGAGGAATAAACAGTATTATTCCAATTTTCTGGGGGCAGCCTCCGAAGCCCTGTTGATGACTTTTGCATAACTGGCAAATCATAAGAAGAAATACACAAACTGTATTTGCACAAATATTTGGATACCTTTAAAGCGCACAACTTGCACGCACGCACACACACACGCGCGCGCGCGCACACACAGAGATAGAATATTCCAAAAAGCCCATACAATATAATATTTGTGCAGGACGGCAATCTGATCGGTTTTCAGATAGGAGCACGTACGTGTACGTTCACATTTAGTCAATAAACCCAAATCGAGCTGTCTACATTACAAACGGGCTTCGAATTGTGCACCTCCTACGTCACTACACTAGTGTGGTGAGCCTCATGCACATGACCCAATACGTGCGGTTGTCTTTGAAGATTTTCAATCGCTCCGGGGACTCGAGCAATAAGGTCCTCCGCTGACGTTACAGGAGTACCATACACTCTTCATAGAAGTCCACAGAAAATAGTAGAGAGGTGTTAGATCTGGCGACCGTGCTGGTGATGGAACTGATCCACCTGTAGCAATCCATCCATTTGGATATGGGGCATTGAGGTCATTCCACACATTTACATCAAAGTGCGCTGTCAGCCAGTCCAGCAGCTGAGTGCTGGTGCGAGTTGCACTTCTGCTATAATGTTGCTGTACTGGAAATTACACAAGTAACGCAGTACAAAGCGCACCAAGGACTCTATGGAGGAATTTAGCGCATGCGCAGGAATGTTATTAAGCTCATTTCGTTCAACTCAGTACACAGGTGCCTAAAGGGTTGCATACCTTCCGTATTAAAATACCAAAACAAAGTTAAACTGTCACAACCATTCATCACACTTGGACGCTCCCTAGCGTCCCAACCGTGCATTTCCGGACAGGGGTTCCTATTTGGAAACCGATCAGTTTGCCATCCCACGCAGCAAACTAAGCATTGACGATGTGTTTTGGGACACCTAATATATATATATATATATATATGTATATATATATATATATATATATATATTTATGTATTTATGTATTTATGTATTTATCTTATCTTATCTTATCTTATCTTATCTTATCTTATCTTATCTTATCTTATCTTATCTTATCTTATCTATCTATCTATCTATTTATTTATTTATTTATTTACCAATGCTTATCTCGATTAACATGAAGTATAAGAATAATTTTTATAAGGATATTCTGCTTCATAATGGATAGAAAAATGCATGTGGATGTAACAAATATTTTTATAGCTCTACCGTATTTTGATATGCTGATTCTCTTTAAATACAGCTACGAAATAAAAGAGGGCTATATAAAAATAAATAAGTAATAAAAACGATTGATTACAGTATTGCCCTTGTAGCAACACATTTCCTGGTAAGTGCTGTTTTGTACTGAATTCGCTAACACCATTACACTGTCCTATATTATTTCAGTATGGAAACCGCTAACCATCAGTAAATATTGCCATAAACTAAAATATTTATCGGCTGCATGTCGCAATGTTCCCATTACAAACATTTGCTGTTCCAGCTAAACATGAGGCGCCGCTCACTTGTTGCGGAATGTGTTGTTTGGTTACCCCTGGAGAACGTTTAACATGACTGGTAGCAAAGTAAATAGATCGGGTCAAGATGACGTTTGCAAGGTAAATACGAAACACTCCACAGAGAATTTACGTGTCCAACATGAAACTGCCATCAAATTATCACCTAAGAAACAAACTCTTCCTCATATGCCTCAAATTTGTTCAGGAAGTCCACTTCGTTGGTGAAATATTCTTTAGTAGCCATAACAAATGAGCACTACAACAATGAGCTATCTGCAGTATATATTTGACATATTTGCTTTACCTACAACGTATAGTAAGTAGAAGTAGTATTGCATTCCACCCAAAAGTTCGATGCAAAAGTCAACTGCAACACATCAGATTTTTATACTTTGCTTACAGCAACTCCATACACAACTTTAAAATTAATTCGGCACCCACGTATGGAAGTTTTAATAACTCAGTTCAAACTAAAGTTGTAAATCTAAATATCCTACTGCGGACAAACGTAAAAATACTGCTGTGTTATACAATTTGATACAAGTACATGTATCTGTTTGTTTTGTATGCCCGTTGGAGCGCAATTTTGAAATGAATTTCGCGGCGTAATGATTAAAATAGGTTTGTATATGATAGATTTCTAAGGCATGAATTCAATTCCTTACATTTTTACTGTTTATTGTGCCCGTTCTCAACCGTGTTTGCATGAAACGCCTGTCTGCTAGCGTTGGCGATGGAAAAACTACAATTACTCTATACACAGTGACAAGACTTAATTCTTGTATACCATCGACGTTTTTTCTTCTTTATTCTGTTTTATAATTCTTTATAATGCCCTTAAAATAGAGATGCACGGGATAAATTGCAATTTTGCTTTTCCCGTCTGGATTTCAGATATATTGCATTCCTTTTTCACTTTTACCAAGCGTTGCTATGTGTTTCACCAAAACAGAAGACGATCGGTTTCTAAAACCTCTAAATTTGACATTTTGTTATGAGGGCTTAGAAAGAAACAGTCTCAAATTACCATTAATTGTTTTAAACTTCTCTACCACTAATGTAGACACAGGAAGTATCGCATTCCACTAAAAAATTCCAAAAAGACCAAAAAGAAGATCAAACGAAAAACCCTGTGCTGTTTGAAGTTTGTAATGTTTTAAGTTTAAGTTTTTTAAATATCTGACCCTTGTTTTAGGTGCTCTAAGATCCTATGTCTTTTGTCTACAGCAAAATAAAGCAACTCTGCAAACATGAAGTGTTTAGAAAAATTCACACAAAACACTAATGCGACTGCAGAGCTTCAGTTTTCATATTTTTCTTACGTACAAGAATTTGTATTACTACTTCAGTTAAAAGCTAATTTATGAATATATTTATTAATATATTTAAACGCTGTAGCCGGTCTGGGTGGCTCAGTTGGTTAGACGCTGGCTTACTGGTCCCAAGGTCGCGGGTTCAAACCCAGCCCAGGCCGATGGTTTTTAAGTGTGCTTAAAAACGACAGCTCCATGTCAGTAGATTTACTGGCATGTAAAAGAACTCCTGCGGGACAAAATTCCGGCACACCGGCGACGCTGATGTGATCCTGGCAATTGACAGCGTCGTTAAACAACAAAATATTTATTCTGATATTCAGCCACCAACCAAAAAATATATATCATTAAGGGCAGTAACTAAAAGAAGTATTTGAAACATTTGAAAGTGCGACAGAGAAAATGTGGAGAAATCTTGCGAACATGTTCTTCAACAGATTTATTTGGAAATAGGTAGTTTCTTAGAAAACTCTGCCTTAACTAGAAGCACTAGTTTCTAAGACAGGATCTCTCCTATTTATCTTTTTGCTGTTTGCTGTTCCTGGTTCTAACCCAGGCGACATTTTCATGAGAACTCCTATGGGCGATGGAAAAGTACTATTATCTTATATACAATGACATATCTTTATATCTCACTGACCTTTTGTCCTCTTCAGAAGCTCTGAATATAGAAAAATTTACTTTTCTCAAGCACAATTCAGATAAACTATACTCTTTTCTCACTTTTTTAAGCACTTTTATTTTTCTGCAACATAAGACCAGCGTCTTCCCAAAATCTCTTACTTCACATTTTCATGAGGGCTTACAAGGGAAAACTATCTCAATGGTCAAAATAGGCATCTTAGCTACAATACCTTCAAGATTTAGAGGTATAAAACGTGAAAATATTTAACGAATTTTTATTCATTCATGCACAAAAATAGGTATTTAGTCTAAAATCGAAGTTTTAATAATCACGAGAAAACAAACCATATCCTTGTTCTAGATTTGTTGTAAATATTACACGCATCACACACGTACCCACTTGTCGACTTGGGTGGCTCAGTTGATTAGACGCTGGTCTACTGAACCCAAGATCGCGGGTTCAAGCCTGGCCGTGAATGATGTTCGTTAAGTGCGCTTAAAAGCGACAGCCCCAAGTTGGCAGATTTCTGGCATGTAAAAGAAGTCCTGAGAGACGGAATTCCGGCATATCATCCGCGCTGATAAGATACTGGCAATCGACAGCTTCGTTAACAAACAAAATATTTGTCCACCCACTTATATCTTTTCTCTTAATAATACCAATGTAAATACAGGCTTTTATAGCACGTGCTTTGCGCTACCAGTTTTTCATCATTGCTTCCGCTTTGACTTCTGAACATGCACTTTAAAAGCCAGAATAAATGAAGCTATTGCTTGCAAGAAACAAAGCATACAATACTTTGTAATTAGGCAAATTATTGAGAAACACAGAGTTCAACAGAGAGACTAACCCCCCCCCCCCCCAGCACAACAGCCCATGAAGGGCCCGGCCGCTGCATCCCCCACCTCTGCCCACTGCAGGCATCATGGGAGGGGTGCAGAACTGGAGGGTGGGACGTGGTCAGTTCTCTGAGCCCTCCCGGTCGCTATTTCATCAATTAGCTCCTCAATTGGCTCCTCCAGTAACTAACAAGGCTGAGTGCACCACGTGCCAGACCTCCCACGCTCGTACCGGTGTTCGAAACCGGGTCCTCCGCGCCAGAGGCAGGCCAGCGACCACTGGGCTACCGATGCGGTCCAACGGAGAGACACATTTGCTACGTGTATTCTATGTTAAAGTATTCGCTAAAGTAAATAGAGAAAAGCTATGGGTGATAATGAACAGAGGAGGAATGCCTCTACATATAATAAAGGCAGCGAAAAGCGTGTACCAAGGATCAGAAATCGCCATCATGGGCAATGAAAAATTTTAGACTAAGATAAAATGGATATAAAACAAGGGTGCAGCTTCTTTTTAATATTTCTATGAACGACATGCTGAAATGTTGGATAAACAACTTAAACTTCTACATTTATGATTTTAACCAAATTTCTCTATGACATTACTCTTTGCTGTTTATCAAATTGTGATTCCTGATAGTGAGAACACGCTCCAAATAGCTGCTCATAGTTGCTCCAAATCAGCTAATCAGTATAATTTACTAATATAACCAAATAAGCAAAAGTTATCGCTTTTAGTGGTCAGAAACAAATTCCCAGCAAAACAATAATAAATGAGCAGAGAATAAACTCATTCAATTTTTTAGGAACTGAAATATCATTTATGACAGAAATGGACAGACGAAACAGTGGAAACATTTAATTACTTTAATGGAACCATGTATAGAACACTTAAAAGCAAAGTTAGAAAGAAAAATCTCCATACATTTTATACAACAATGTCAATACCAACCAACCATGGAGGAGGAGGTGAAATACGTTTAAGGACGCTCAACTATATGATCATCAGCGCCCTTAAAAAGCAATTCATGGCAAAAGTCAGATATAAACCTCAATAAAAATAATAAAATTACTAGTAAAAAGGAAAATAAATACACGTAAATGCCCAAAACAGAGTGACAGAAGCCAGAATAAGTGATAAAGGTGTCAAAACAGTATAAAAATTAGATATCTGAAGTTCCAAATCTTCAAACTCATGTTACTCTCCGTTAAAAACTTAAAAACTCTTTCGACCGCGTGCTCGTCGTCCACCAAGACCTCTGCAAGTCTGGCAAGCAGCTATAGAGAGTTCTCGAAGGTTTGTATGAAAGTGAGTCATGGACTGTAACAAAAAGAGATGAACAAAGAATACAAGCATTAGAGATGTGATTCATAAGAAGAGTAGCTGGGTACAAACTATCTGAAAGAAAAAGGAATGTCGACGTTAGAGATGAAGTAGGAATGGGTTGTTTAAATGAGCAGATTAAAGAATGAAATAAAAACTGGAAGTACCATCTCACAAGAACGGAAGACGACAGAATACCAAAATTAATGGTAGAGTACCGCCCGATTGGCAGAAGATCTTTGGTAAGTTCAAGGAAGAGGTGGTAAGGTCAACAACTTTAATCAAGAGGGTGTAATAGTCAAAAACCTCATACTTGTAGAAAGAAGATGATGAAGAAACAAAGGATTCTACTTCCGTGAAATTTACTTAACGCAATATATATGAATTCAAGATAAATTACTCTCAGAAGCCTGTACGTTTAATCGATATGAACAACCAATTTGTATTTCTAGGACTTGTACATAAAACAAGTTTAGTAACACCAATTTTAAAGGGTATGCTTTCTCTGTGAAAGAGAGAAATATTAACTGAATTATTCCTGGTTAAAAGCAAAAGAATGTCCATTAGTTTCGCTAGTAATTATTCAGGGGGTCTTGTAATTTTTCCATTCTACAATGCTGCATTGACCGCAGGTTAATAACGGATGAAAACCACCTGAAAATGCTCGCAACTCACAAATGATGGAGGAATAATGGATTCATTACCGCTCACCTTACCTAACCGACACTGCTCCACTAACCAGCAGTATCATTAGCAAAGCGATCGGCCGAGCCCTGGCTGGTCATTCTATCAGTTTTTCACCCCCTTTCTTCAGGGGGGTGGGGAGGGGTGAGGAGGGGAGGAAAATCCTGGCTTCGCACCGTATCGATGTTACTGTAATTACGCGTCACCATTTGCCTACATTGCTTGGGGACGTTCTGGCGAAGACATGGTGATTAATGGCGACCAGCAAATTGCTCTTGAGTTCTCCTCTTTGTCTTCACTTACATCAAGGATTTGCGTTTTCAAACTTGTTTTGGGATCACGTTCTGCCCGATAACTCAAACTACGGCACGCCATACCTTCATCATAAACTTAACAGTCTCAAATGTTCTTTATTCCTTAAAATTCCATGTCGATTCCAGAAGAACTCTATCCTTACTCATGTACCATCAGTAATCTCACTAAATTAGTTTATTTATCTAAAGAAAATCAAAGCTCGAGTAGAATTTAATTGGCCATCTCTCGATTAAAATAAGGTATAAAAGATTACCGAGAATAAATATTAACTTAGTAATTAAATAATCGAACCGCTTCAATTGATCAAAGTGTTTCTGCTTCTCTTGTGTTATCTATGCGGAAAACAAATTACGATCCCAATCAAATTAACAGATGCTAGAGAGGGATAAAAACAGACAAATTCTAGGGAAGAGGTAAACACTGGGAGTTGAAGCATACGATAGTCATCTTGAATTTCTAAATAACATATACAACTCAATAGCAACTTTCCAGACAACGCCCACTTCGTCTGTTCGGTCTGGAAATCTTCTCCTTCCCAAATAATCATTTCAGTTGAGATTATCATGGGTGACTACACTATATAGCCTATGGGGCGCATGCAGCAAGAACTAGGTTAAACATGAGTCGTTGCGATGGCTTTCAAGTTCTATTCTATTATCACAACAATGACAAATACGAATAGCGACTTGCTTCTTGAAGAAATTACAAACTTCTGAAAATTCAGACCAATAACAAAGAACATCTTGGAAATGGTTAATGCGTAAAACATTTGGCATACTTAAATTATGTGCTTTTATATCTACATCTTTTTGTGTAGATTCAATTCTTACTGTTTACCAATACACAATGAAGAGAAATTCACATAAAAACCCATGATATACATTTTATTCGTCTTGAAAATATCGTCAGTCTGTGGCAATTTAATTAAATTCGTTAGTGATAATTTGAGAAAATAATTTTTTCGCATATAAACAACAGTTTCGTGTATGAAGATTTACTTGAATATCTTCGTGTTGTATCCTTAAAAACCGTTAAACTTACATTCTAATTTGATGTTCAGAGGAATTTTCGTTCTTGAGCGCACACACGGACCTTTTTCTAAACACATTTTTTTTTTTTTGGGGGGGGGGGCATAAAACCTTGTATTACCTCTGAAATCTCAATATTGACTTTCTGGTTGGAACGCAATACTTCCGCGTTAAGGGACACTGGGAATGAAATTTGAAAGTTCCACATTTTTTGATAGATTATTTTGAAATTTTTACTGTGTTTGTAGTTATACAAGAATATGATGTACACCCAATTTCATTAAAATTGGATATTTCGTTTAAGATATATAAATTATTTTATGAATTTAATAGGCACATTTTCAAAAGGTGATACGCACCCATTGATTTTTCAAAATTGGCTTATATTGGCAGCAATGGTACTCTAAAACATGGGTAACAATTGTATGAAGAGATATTTCAAACACGTTTGCTGATTATGCTGTACGTATTTTTTTAATAACCAAGAAAACTTAATCTTCAAAATTATTGATTTTTTCAAAAAAATAGTTTTTAGAATTCATGTTAATAACATCAATATTGAATCATAGAATTGTTTAGTTGCTATCTATGAATACTTCTGGAAATTTTCATTGAATTTGAAGCAAACCTGAGACGCAACCTACGTTTGGAATATGTAGAAATGCAGTTTTGAGAAAAACAGGCTTTTATGTTGGAATATGTTGTGTACGTTAAGGGAAGAGCACTATTTGAAAGGCCCGCAATGACCACATGGAGTGGGGGATATGAAAAATGTTAGCTGATCCAGATGCACAGGAATTCCAGGAACATTTTATTGCAAAAAAGAAAATTTTCGACTTTTTGACCAATTTTAACAAAAATTTCACTCCCAGTGTCCCTTAATTATTATGGGTAAGCAGGAGCAAAACTAGTAGTAGTCAATACAGTCCAATTATAAAGAATGCCTTGAAATTTAAAGTGGAAGCAAGCGAGGGTTCTCGAATGCTTAGCAGAAACCTACAAAAGATGGGAATGCTCTCATTGTCTAAGTAACTACCACACTTATGGAAGTGCTGGAATTCTAAACATCTAATGATGTGTTCTGGTTTACTTGAAAATCACAAAATAATTGAATATCTTGAATATCAGGTATATTCACTTTATTTCTTTTGCATCGCTTTAACATGTAGTCATATCGCGATGGATATGTTAGGAGATACTCGCAGAACAGTGTGTGGCGGACAGTTACCCTTCACGGTCTTATCTATATCCATACCATCCTGCTTTGTCACGAGTACACAGAGGTAGCAGTGCAGGGCAACTGTACTCCCGCCTCTGTGACAACAGATGGCATTAGGGTGCCACCCACTCTATCTTCTTGCATTAACTGTGGATAGATGTCATAGCATTCACTATTGCCATCTACTTTTAATTTATGCTATTGCTTTAGAGTTAAAGTGGAAGTTTGGGTCGTGGTATTAAATATCCAACCGGTTTTTATCTTATTGACTAACATAGGACAAAACATAATAGGATAAAAACGAACTGAACCAATTCTGCATTACTAGCAATGACATTCAATTATTGTTGAACAATAGCTAGGCATATTCATTGTCCATTAAAGGTGCGCATTTCTCACATAATATCTTTAAAAAGGTTTTACACAAAATCGTGCTACGCTTCAAATCCAGAAGTCTAGGATTCGACACTGGTTGGAGGGTGGGAAGTTTTCTTTAGCTAGAATTCTTTGCCATCCTCCCTAGAGTTGAACAAGAGGTGAATGTATTTAAATTTAATATAATAACCTAAAGTAATGCCTACTCAAAGATTATAATCACTGTAAAGCGAATGAATATACTGTTGTTAAAGTACTTATTCCGAAGTTACTTATGCCGATGTTACCTAAGAAGGTATAATAAATGGAATATTAAATACTTACTACATTTTACTACTTAAGCCATTTATGTTTCTCACAGTGAGTAGAATTATCAGCAATGATTCTCTCGAAAGTAATATATTCTCAACACCTGCACAAATAGATACATCAACGGCTTATCTGGAAACAAACTACTGGGCTTGCACAATCGTTACAATCCCTCTGCTATCACGATTTAGTTACTTGTAAATGAACCTGAAGGAACGCAGGAATAAACGCAAAATGTACCGATCTGGACCAACCAGTTTTTGAAGAGGAACAGATGATTAGTACCTCAACCACCGTCCAAGTACACGCTTCGTTATCACGTGGTTTTGTTTACAACTCCTTAGAACAAAGTGATAATCACTTAAAGTTGCGTGAACTCTCTAAAAATTCTCACGCAATTTAGAACAGAGGTGGAGAGGCACAAAAGTATGTAGAGGCTGGTAGCAAAGCAATGAAATCGGCCTTAAAATCGTATCTGAAAATTGCTGGGATTTAACACAACCTGGAGTTTGCGAGAATGCTGCACATGTGTGCATTTGAGTGGCCAGGAATTTAAAAAGCGAATAAAAATAGTTCAGAATGAAGATGACTTCAGAGGTTTTTTCCATCAAAGTCGAAATATACATCATATCTAAAATGAAAATACCTTAAACATATAGTAGTTTTAAACAAAATCGTTAGAGAAAATACAAATTTTCGAAAAATGTTGCATGGGATGTGGGGATTTTCCTAAATATATTCAAGGGAGTCTCAAAACGTGTATTTCTTGTGAAATTTCGGTATCGAATTTTTGAGTAGAATACAACACTTACCCTGCGTACCATAAGCAGAGAGTATAGAAAGTGATAAAAAGCTTATGCATGCATTACGATGCGTGTTTTGTGTTAGGGAAGGCCAGTTGGGTATGACCGCGTTGGCGCGAAGGTCTGAGGCCCGGCCCGGGCACCGCACCACACCGCCTCATGAATACTACCACCCGGGCTGGCTTCCAGGGCCCGGCACGGCACACAGCCCGGGCACATAAGTCAACGAGCAGGGGCTGCGGGGCCGGGGGTGTTGGTGATGCATTAGCCTAAGCTCTTTGTACCCGGGCCGACGTGAGTGAGTGAGTGAGTAAGTGCGTAAAGGAGACAGAGAGAGAGTCCAAGGGTCAGAGATGAAGTCATTCGTTGGCATACGCAATGAATTTCTCTCGTTTCTCTCAACGCAATGACTACCAAATGTGCACTCCAGCTCCACCCACTGCGATCGTATTTTGTTAGCCCTCAGCCCTAACGCAGTGACGGTCTTACAATCTGATGTGCAACGTCACAGAACTTTCCCTCTCAAACACTAATCCACAGTACGTTATACTGTCCATATAGCAGCTGCTCTATTTACTTTATTCTACTTTACCTGGTCGATTTTAATTGCTGCATCATACGAGCTATTGCTATGTGTGCATAAATCTTTATATTGGGTCCCAGTCATGGAAACCCATATTTACTAGGGCATTTTTTGCTAATATTATGCCATTTATTGTTTTAAGGAGAAACGAAATGGTGAATTTTGTGATTTTTTTTTTTTTCCATATTCAGATTTTACTACCATATGAATATTTTATAGGGATACGCTAGTGGTAAATATATTAACACTTTATTGAAAATAAAGCTGTATATAGGTTTTAGGCTTTCTCAACTTGTTTAACTGCAATTTCTGAAGAACTACTCATTTTCTACACATATGCCCCATTATCTAGGAAACTTATTACATAATGTGCTGAAATGTTATAACACATTTGCAACTAAACAAGCTTTATTTTAATGAAAAAGGTTGTATTTATCATGCATACTAGTTAGTTTTTTTTTAATTTTAAGGCCCTTATATTTCAATAAACTATTAAAATTCGTAACTTTGCTTTTGATGAAGAAAATATGTTTTTATTTCATCAGTCAACTGTAAAACTAGCACTGAACAAGCTTTAAAAAAATCAGCTAATTATCTTAAATAGCATTCTAGGTAATAGATCATTAACATTGAAGAGATAGGGAATTTCAACTTCCCTTAAGACTTTTTTTCCGAATTTAGCTTATTATTTTGTCATTTTCCTGCCGTTTGTGTACTTATTTCAATTACTTTCAGTAGCCATATCAAGAGTTCCATACTACATTTTATATAACAATAACCTTTAAGACAGAAATGTCACTAACAACCAAGTAATAAACAGTAACTTGATATTGAAATAAGAAGAGTCACACTAATTTTTACAATTACTTCACTCACTTGTTTATTGAAAACTGGAACGTTTTCGAGAGATGTCTCTCTCATCTTCTGCAGATGGTGACTGAGGTTTGAAGTTGGATCCTCAGTCCTCATCTGCAGAAGATGAGAGAGACATCTCTCGAAAACGTTCCAGTTTTCAATAAACAAGTGAGTGAAGTAATTGTAAAAATTAGTGTGACTTCTTATTTCAACATGAATGAAACTTCACTGTCAACATTGCTTCTATGTCAAATATTTAAGTAACTTGATATATTATTTTCTCACATTCTTAGAAAAAAACAACATTCTTATAAAATTGTTTGCCTGGAAGGATTGCTTGTGGGTGGAGAGGTGACTATTGACAGGGGAGCAGATATGACAGTTGTTCCAAACTAGGGATGAGACTGGTTAATTTTCCCTTTTTCCATTCATAAGCACATACATTGTCATTGGCTGTGAAATGTTCTTCAGTATAGGTCCATCTGAGAACTCTAGAGTTAATGATACACTTTAGTAAGGCTTACTTTAAAAGCAATTTTATTAATTTTCTTCCTTTTTTGATTTTTCACACAAGACCAAGGATTCATTTCTAAATTACTTCATTATTATTTTTATAATATTGCTTCTGCTTCTGTTGCAATTTTAACCGCGTATAAACTAAATTATAACTTTCTGTGCACTAATTTTAATAGGTTTAGCCTATTTCATAGTTGTTGACATTTAAATTTTTGGCCATTTTACCGGTTAATTCTCAATAATTTTATGTCATCAAAATTCGGCACTGGTATCAATGGCTTCCATTTAAGTAATAACTAGAGTTGGTTACCTGTAAAGTGCCGGAAAAAATGTTCTGTAATATCAGTTTTTGTTTACTATAAACCCAGGCCAAAGCAAAAATAGAACCGAATATTTCAAACACGTTACACGGATGCTGCATGCATCAAAGTAAAACTTCAAATTGAGAACCATATTTGGCACATTTCTGGACCTCAAAAGTTATATTTATGTTCCAATATTGTTATGCAATTTTTGAGGCAAGTTCGATACTTCCGTTAGATGCTGAAGAGTAGTATTAACTGTTAGCGACAATCACCACCTTAGTCAGCACAACAATGCCCCACCCACCCCACAACGGTCGTAAACGGTCATTGCCTGACCAGTGCAGACAACGGATCGTCTTGCCCTGAAGATGCCAAGCGCAATAGTCGGCGAAACCTCGCTATCTACAATGCCTTCTAGAACACGGCCAACAAGCCCGAAAGAAATAAACATATCTAATAGTCAGAACACCGGCCGTGAAAGCCTAAGTTTATCCACAAGTAGTTTTATACCTATTAGATCTGAATTCAAAGACAGACTATTTCCGATTCCCATCCACTTCATGCCGAATATAATACCGTTGTGGTTTGTTTGGAAAAGTGTTTTAGACTCTGGGAGGGCATTACTATTAGTTGGATAATTAACACCCTATGGAAGAAAAATTACTAGACTGTGATCCAGAGAAACCTGTTTTTTTTTTTTTTTTTTTTTTTTTTTTTTTTTTTTCCCCAAGAAACTCATCATTCAAGATTTCTGAAAGCAGACATGTATTTAATTAGCAATTGCATGAATTAAGCCCAATTAGCACTTTCCAGCGCCTGATCTACTCATCGCCCTTTAAAGCCTCCCAATTATCTCTTATTGGGATGTTTTCATTGTATGCAGAGAAGAGTTAGTCAATGTAGGATAGCGAATCGCCAGTCCTAGGCTGTATGTCAAAGCCTGGGGCAAAATATTTGCAATTTGGTGCATAGAAATGCATACTAAAGCTCAATAGGATTAATGCAATTTATGTCTTCAACTCTCCCTTAATAACGAAATGGCGTGACTGACTGTTAAAACAGCAGACAACAATTAATATTAAACATACGATTTTGATAGAATTAAATTGGCGATTTTCCTTTTAGCCACAGTTCTGTGGACTCTACAAGATGCCTCTCAGCAGTGTATTTTGATAAACATCAAAGTAATACCATAGCGGATAGAAGAGATAGTGTGAGCTCTTCGGGAGTTACTATGGTTCGCTCGCAAGATGGCACTGGTGTCGCGGTCGCTTTACTTTAGTTCACGAATGCATGGTGAAAATGGGTTTCATATTATCAATTAGCATTTTAAATACCTAAAATCGTAAGCAGGAATATTGGAAATACTGTTTTGAAATATCGTCTTTCCTTGACACATAATATAGGATGGTATTTTACAATAATGGGTATTATAATTAACGAAGAACAGTGGGAAATATCTGCTTACATGATTTTACGCTGAAAAATTAAACCATAATGCAAATTATGTATTTTTTAAGCATTGTATCTAGAACCAGCTTTTGTTTTTTACTTAAATAATTTAAATTGCGTTTATGTTCGCAACAATTAGTAGCGAATTTCTTTTCTACTATTTTTAATTTAGCCCTCTCTTTAGATAGCAGGATTTTAGTTCTAACTAAATTTCTATTGAGGTTTCTAATTCTTTTCTTCAGTGTAGCAATTTCATTATTGGCACTTGTGTTTGTGACCTTGGAGGAATTAGAACTGTTTTCTGTGAATTCCTCATTGTTGAAGGACGGCGCGTTTAAAATAAGAACTGGTTGACTGGATCCTGCATCTGGTAATTTACTGATTGTTGAATATTGCTTTTTCAGTAATTTTTTGTCTCTGTTTTGTGGAGATTTTCGGGATTTATGCACTGTAGTTAAGTACCTGGGTAAATTAGGAAATATACAGGGAATTGCCCCTGGCTTTAACCGCCATTTAATTCTAGGGATTCAACTAGTTTTCCATGCACAACGAATGAATCAACTTTCACTAAAAAGTCCTCTGGAAAATGTTTGTCACAAATACTAGATTTAACAGATAATTTAGTGTCTTTCCTAGGAATAGACTTTTCCCATTTGTAAAACAGATTTTTATCTTTAGGAGGAGTAAAAAAATGTCTAGCTTCTGAGCAGTTTGTGTATCCTGAACGACACTCGGGTACAAAACAAGTTGGCATTTTTAATCAATTATTGATGTTACTTGAAACTTACGTTTTCAAGAACACACACATTTATGCACAAAATTAGAAGCAATTTCACAAGTTATGTACCTAATTACTCACAACACACAACGCATACGTATAAAATTGTCTGTACTTCCGAATCACATACTAGGCAGTTCGGCCATATTTTAAGGCGACTGCGATCGCCACGCCGCGGTTTCGGTCAGTTGCCACGGGACCACGGATCATGCAGTGAACTAGCGGGAGAGCTCACACTTTCTCTTCTATCCGCAATGGTAATACGATATATGCAAGTCTGAAACGTTTGACCTAGATTTTTTATGAGAGCTTTATAATTATGTGGTATAAATATTTGAATGTTCTCCATTAACATCGTATAGCCATGACCTATTTTCTTACATGTTATTTTCCCCCATCAGTAATATATCTACACTCAAAACTGTCTACTTGTATTTTAATAGCACATTCTACATCGTAATTTTTCTCTTCGTTTATTATTTTGCATATTATCCATTAGTGTTGCAGCTTATACTGCAATTAAAAACTCCCTATCTGCAGTCTGGAGTTTATGTTTACCATTTCCTGTCGTTATACAAGTGACATTCCTTGTTATGCGACTGGAGTCGTTATATTTTTAGTTTTCTGGGTAAGTTCGTGTAATTGCCCCCTTTAGGATTACGTTGTATAATAATAATAATAATAATAATAATAATAATAATAATAATAATAATAATAATAATAATAATAATAATAATAATAATAATAATAATAATAATAATAATAATAATAATAATAATAATAATAATAATAATAATAATAATAATAATAATAATAATAATAATAATAATAATAATAATAATAATAATAACAATAACAATAACAATAACAATAACAATAACAATAACAATAACAATAACAATAACAATAACAATAACAATAACAATAACAATAACAATAACAATAACAATAATAATAATAATAATAATAATAATAATAATAATAATAATAATAATAATAACGTAGTTCTCACTGGAATTTTGTGAAAATAAGTCATATATTTTCGCATCCATCCTAAAAATTCCCCGTTGCTTATCTGAACCTACTGCAACATCTATCACAGCTTTCAACCTTAGTCTAAGGTTATGAAGTGTGATGGTAATAAATATCCAAAGTATCGTTATCGTTTTAAATTAAAGAACACAATTAAAACTTTCATTGAGAAAAGTTATTTATAACGAAAAGTAATTAACTGTAAATGTGGGTATTCCTTATTCTGTTTTAAAATAAAATATCAATATCCTAAACTATAAATTATGGTAACAAAATTAGGTTCACTAACTTAAAATTAACCTTATATTGTAGTGATTTTGTCACCAGTTCATCTCAAATACTATGACACTTAATTACTGCTAATAATTCACCTTTTTCATGCACTCTGTACCCTTCGAGTACCTCTCAGTGTTTGTGAAGAACGCACCCCCTGCGTTGAAAACAAGGGTGGTGCTAGTATAATTCATTCCTTCTAGTTCATGTCGTAATTAATTAATAATAGTCAATTAATTGGTATATTTTGTTATTTTATTTGTAGGAAGTCAGACATAAACAGCGGACTTTTCTGCATTTAAACCCCGTGTTAGTCTATTTTAAAATGTGGTAATGTAATGTAATTTTAAAACAACGATTACGCAGATGTTTACAAAACTAAGGTTACACTGCGTGGAATGTCTCTCCCCTGCCCCTCATACCTCTTAGACCATGAAGTGGTGAACAGACAGTATAATTGATGACAGAGACCTCTGCTCTGTATCCCTATTCTTATTTCCTAACACTTGTTCATTTATTTTAACAAGTCATTATATAATACATTATCATTTGGATGGCTAAAAATAACATCGAGGGGGCTAAAGGAAAGAAACAGCGGGCAGAAAACAGGTGCAGAGAGCCAGGAAAAAGAAGCTCACTATAGTTCTAAATACTGAAGTGATTTCACAAACATAAAAATGATTCATTTTCTTTATCATTTTCTCAGGTTTTTAATTTCCCTACGAATATAAACATTACAAATACTACAGCATAATTTCGCTCATTCGATGCTGGTACATTGTTTTCGTTTTGATATATCTATACTGTGGTATGAAATATTCAAGAATTTAAATGAAAAACATTTATTTGCGCTACGAAATATTACTGAAAAAGTGCTGTTGCATCAAAATACAGTGTCATTTAAACACCCAATGTACACCCATGAACTCAAAGAGAGAGAGAGAGAGGTCATATCTGGAACGCTAAATTCGTCTGTCCTATAGGACACACCGCCGTGTTTACATCATCCGCGATACAGGTGTGTAGCGGCAGCAAGAAGTTGTCACAAATTTCAAATCTTAATATTACGAATCATATGATCAATAAAGGCGCTGTGACGTGTAGGATTTAGACGAATTTGACATTCCAGACATGACTTTTTGTTTTGTCCTCCACGGTTGCACCTTAGTTCTCATTAACTTCTATAAAGGGATAATGAGGAAGAGTTATATGCGCTAAATAAGTATGAACCATTCAATACACTTACGTTTTTATTTGGTGTTCAAATTATTTACAAAAATACAACATTATAGGAGATTCAAATTAAAATAAGTGTGCAAGATGTCATTTCTTTAGCACAAACACTTGTGGCTACGATACGGAATGTTTTACGTAAAGATATTATTGTCTATGTAATTTTTTAACATTATATATGCTTTACTCTGCGTACTTCGTTACTTTAATTGTGAAGTATACATGATTAGCTTAAATAGTGTTATTTACAAAAAAATTTAAAATTAAGAAAATTTAACAATTTCGCAGAAAACTATTATATCCATAACAATAGACACATGGGCAATGTTTACTTAAAGAGTCAAATTCTGGTTATATATAAATCATTGAACAGAGCTTCTGTGAAGTTTGAAATAAATTAATACCAACATTAGGCAGATATTTAATGTACACCTCTTTGCATCTGTAATAACTTTAATAAATATTAAAAGCATTTTGATGAGTATCAGTAATGCACAGAACGAGTTATTAACGCAATGTCATGTTCACTGCTGTGTAAATGACAAATGACGGAACACTTGGGGAATGTGCGTGGCAGGGGAAACCGAAATTCTCAGTGGAAACCAGCCCAAGAGCTGTCGCTTGTCCATCAGAGATTATATCAATCACTTGGGAACTTGAATTTCATCGGTACATGTTCCGATTAGTCCGCTACAAATCGTGCAACGATTTCATGTTCTACATTGTTTAGATTTCTCTCATACGACTGCGTATTAAAGCACAATATTCTTAATTCCCACTTGAGCGACAAACAACTTGCGAAGTGTGATGTGTGCACTCACATAAGTTTTCTACAATTCTAGAACCACTCTTAAATTCCAAAAACCTTTTTGCTCCATGTTAACAAGATAAACGTTTGTTGAGATGGTTTTATTACCTCTTCCCTTGTACGTACAATGGGAATAGGAGATTCAGCTTAAGCGATAGATTTAAGAGCTGCTCACCTGTAAATTAAGTGCACTTTTGCACTAGCCGCGTGTAGGACAAGGTTGCAAAGGGGAAGAATGAGGCTGAAGAATTGAATGCCCTAGCCGAGATTCGAACCAACGATCTTTCGGTCCAACTGAGAATTTAATAACTGTCGGCTCGTTGCCATGGTAGCGCAGCGATCCCTAGTCCAAATCCCACAGAATTTTTCAGTCACATTCTACCCTTTGTCGCTATGTGATGACCTTAACATTCCATTCTTTTTGCAAGGCCAGGACAAAAAAACCAATAAGGATATTCTGTTTGAGGCATGTGTAGATATTTCAAAATTCAAACCAACAAGGAATATCTCGAAAATGCTAACGTCCACCAAATATTGACTTGGCACAAATTCTGTGCTTTAAGGAAATCTACATTTTAGTAAGATTTTGTCTACACCTTATGGTTTACCAGCTATGTAAAAGTCATCCAAAATTAAGAGAATTTCAGAAATTACTCCCAGATACAGTTCATCTATCATGAAAATATCTTAGATGTGTGGTACTTTAATAAAAATCATGTCATTTTTTGAGAAAATAAAAATGTTCAAAAAATGTTCCATGTAAAGAAAAGTTTGGAGGGAACGAATTGAAAATATTCGTGTCGCATCCTTGGAGGTTGATGAGTTTAAATATGAAGTTTGCTATTTAAACGAATTTTCGTTTTTAGAGTTGTGCTGTTCACAGACACACACAATGGAAGACGCGGACACACATACACCAAAGCACACGCACACACATACGCACACACACTGCTACCTGAAAGCATGTATTCTCAGTGAAATTTCAATTTTTTGGTGGAATTCAATACCTTCTCTAGCTACTATGCACCCCCATGGACAAAAAGTCATATCTGGAGCGCCAAATTCGTCTAAACCCTACACGCACAGCGCCTTGATTGATCATATGGGATAATAATATTGCAACTTGGAACTTGTGACAACTTGTTGCTGCCGCCGCTACACAACTGTCTCGGGGATTATGTAAACCAGGCTCTGATGTTCCATACATGACTAACTTTTTTTTTCCTTCCACGGCTGTGCATGGTAGAGAAAATTAGAATAACGCCACATAATGTCCCAGATGACTAAAAAAAACATGGGGTTAAGACACAGTACTCGTAATAGGCTCTTAAACAATACTGAAACCATAGCTCATTAGTAATAGCATATTTACGTGGGATTTAAAGGCATTGGTGTACAAAAATTTCTGTATAAAGACGAGGGTACTTACAAAAAGAGTATTTTTGATTAATAAATACCGCATAGAGGAGGTAGGCTTTCGGCTGTGCTAGAACTGTCAAGATTTCCAAAAAGCTGTACTTCATATTTAGGTTTATTAGCTCCCAATGTTTGCTGCTGGACTTGGTAAATACGCTAAGCTGGTGGAAGACAATTTATGGAGGCTTTTCGCTTAGCAACCTACGGTTTACTGCTTGTAGTTGCTTTAACTTTTAATTTTCGCAAGTTTGGCTTGAGAGTAGTGGGCTTCTGTCCTGTACAGTTTTTTTTTTAACCCCTCCTTTCTGCTTCTTTTTTTTTTTTTTCAAAAAAGAACACGACTACGAGAGCTCATTTAAATTTATTGCGAAGTTTCGTGCAACACAAGTTAAAACCGTTTGTCAGCTCGTTGCATAAATTTAAAAACTTGCTCGTCAAAAACGTTTCAGAATTAACTATGAGCTATATTAGCATCTCTTTGAGATAATGCCTTAACAGCTTGTCAGTTATTCCTTTGCGACTTTTAACAAGCTTTACATCCTCCGTGCAGCCCGTGTGGTTTACCTTGTAGTGTGACAAATTGCCACAGCGGCCGATATTCTCATCCTTCTCCAGGCTCCTCGAGCGGCAACGGAATAAAGAATCAATCCTGAGTTTAAGTTTCCCCCAACTTTTTCTAACTTTATAGCCAGCTTTTATCTCCGCCAGGGTTGTTATTCGAAAAGCGATTATTTATCACGTTTAGTTTTCTGCCGACCTCAAACAAAGTACTTCCTATCTCTGTCGAACTGATCATCCGCCGTAAAAAACAAATGATCACGCAGCAAAATAACGTCTAATAGGTTGTGCGCTCTATTATACCGGTGTTCCAAAACCATTGCTTCGATTCTGCAAAAGTGTATTTCTCTTAAAAACGATTTTCATCATAAACCGAGCATGATGGCCAACTTTCCTGACCCAGGGGAATTTTCGGAAGTTTCCCCATGTCGCCAGGTGAATGTTGGGTAGAATTTGCATATCCTGCGAATTTCCTGTCCCTCCATTTCATTACATTAATCATTTCATTTCACCCTTCATCCCGTTAGGTTTGTTTCAGGGTTGCAAGCGTCAGTAAGCTCGCGGTAGCAGCATGGCAGGTGGAACGCTCTGAAAATCTCATCTCCCGGATTGCACGGCGAGCCTCCTTGTTTCAGGACCAGGATGATACAAGATGGTAGAGGATTGTACCCAATGGATGGTACAAGCCCGAGGGGACAGGGAGCCGGCTTCCGAGTCCCACGCCCTCTTTAGGGCACGAACCCGAAGGGGTAGCAGAGGAACCGGGCTGAGCCAGCATCCGTCGGGGTGCTTCTAACTGGGAAAATGTGGGGACCATGCCCTCTGCTCTGTTATGGCAACGTTCCGGCCGCCCTTCGGATACATTCACCTCATCCATCCTCCCCCAGGGTGCCCCACCATGGACATAGGCATCAAAGATCGCCTTTTGGTCGAGGTGCTAAGTCCCCATCCGCAACTTGTCATTGAGTCATAAACGTAGTAAACCTTTGAAGAAATCTCTCCGTTACAAAGCTAAGTGTAGGTACAATAGGGATAGAAGAAAGTGAATAGTCCTTCAACGACGCCACGAGAAACAACTGAATAGTGAGAGTATTTAAAAAACATTACTAGGGTCAGATTTGAAAACATAAAAGTAAGGATAACAGCTATAGAAAAAATGATCAATATCACTCACCAAAAGTTGTTTTAAATAAGTTGCGAGTCTCAAAGAGATCACGTGCATCTGTTATGGCTATTAAAGATACACAAAATTACACATAGGGCCTGCTAAATTGAGAGGGCTTCATAGGATATTCCCAGAAAATGCGAAATCTATATTTTATTTGTCACGTAAATATGTTAAACGTAGGTATTTTCACAAATATCCTTTGGAGCCATTTTTGAGAAAATCCGTAATTTCGAAGAATTTAAAGGATATATAGGGATAGAGAGATTCTCTTGAAAATCTTCCTGTCACTTTATGGAAGATATTTATCTTAAAATACTATACTACAATGCTCTTCTAATTTTCCAGAATTACATAATTGCCTATATGAAAAAGTATAACTTATTCAGTGCTACTGGGTATAATGAAATATATTTTCTTTAATGAAATAGGCTTTCCAAGAATGGAATTATGTTTCACTCAGTATTATGTGTGAAAATACAAGTACATACCTGAAAATTATATATTAGTTATTTGAATTTTAATTTCCTTTACTATTTTACTACACACAGTACGTAGGGAAATATTGCATTTCTCCTAAAAATTTGGTTTCAAGATTTCACAGGTAATAAATACATGTTTCAAGACCCCTTGAATCTAAAAAAGACATTTTAGAGCAAGGACCGCGCGCGCGTGTATTAACAACATAACTCGAAAACGAAAAGTCGCTTTGGTATCTTAGACCAGTATCTTCTAGGTATGTGACATGAACATTTTCAAGAAAATCCCCCCACCCAAGCTAACCTTTACATACAAATTTTCAAAAATGTTTATTTTCTCGAAACGGTTCTTAAAATGTTGATTAAAATGTCATTTTGGTATTTTAACTTTTTTTCAGGGCAAATCGTAATGTCTATAATGTTCTGGGGATACCTTCTGAAATCCTATTTATCTTTATTTTGGATGATTTTTCATCACTTGTACACTGTAAGAGATTGACATATTGTTAATACACAAAATAACATTTTGGAGAGATATCGCTCGTTTTCATTTTGAATTTTCAAATACATATACTTTTCGAAAATAGGAGGTGGATGCTTTATGCCCTGGCTATGCAAAGATAAGATCATTTCTACGAAAGTTTACTCAATTAACCTGAAGTAGCTGGAAGAATAAGCGTTTGTAAGAATAGTTTCTACAAGCGCAGAAAGAAACCATGTGAGATTAACGCATCAGATCTTTCATGAAGAAAAATTACTAATGCAAGGTTATTGTTGGAAGAATATAAATAGTGAGAGTGTATGTTCAGAGTAGTAATTTTTACAATCCTGTATTAATATTACGATTGTTAGGAATTGGTTCATCTTGTTTGGAATTGAAATACTGCTACCTTATTCTGCAATCTTAATGTTTAATTATCGTCCTCTATGTTGGGATTTATTGCTTACTAATTAGATATTGAACTTGTTTGTTGGTTGTCACCACAGCGCGAGGTTCCCTTGCTTAATCTACCCACAGCTGTTTGTGGAAGTTCTGCTGGCTAGGTACTTTAGGAAACGATTTTCGCGGGTTATGTTGGCAAGTTCGCCAAATAGCTTCCACCTCAAGCCTCGATTATTTCACTGTAGGCGGACGACCGCCTAGTGTTCTTGCAATTGCAACCTCTCTGGAAACTGAAGCCGGGCTTATAGTACTATCTAGTGGTGGATCCTCTCAAATTGCTGTCTAAAATTTGCTTGTGCGTACAGAGAAGGGCAATGAACTGCGAAATAGTAGAGAGAATTGGTTCAGATAGTGCCAATAATAGCGCACAATAGTGTTGCAGACTAGCTGGTTTTTCTGTTGATTCTGATGGTGGGAAAACACCTACATGAACGTTTTTAGCAAATTATTTTAAATGCAGAATATTCTATACAAGTTGTCCCAAAATTAGACCGACAAACTTTGGGAGGTGATAGATAATGTTATTTTAAACGCTTATTGTTAAGGAAAGTTTGTTGCTGCGGTGCTTAGTTTAAGCGCTAGACAAGTTAATGTCACAGATTACTGCCTCGCACTTAGTATAAGTATTTACGGCAAAATCAACAATGCAAATTAGTATTTTATTTATCTTAGTAAGGCACACAATCTTAACCCAACAAACAAAGAACACATAAACAAAACACAAAGATCTAATTGTTTACAGCTTTACTATTCAAAAATAGACCGACAGACTTCTAAACCATGGAAATGGCTGGTGTCTTTGCGAGAGTACGGCAGAATAGGGCACGTCGATGCATTCTTTGTGTTAATCGCAATGGGCGTGCGTTCCAACATGACATGTTTGTGTTTTGTTTATATGTTCTGTGTTTGTTGGGTTACGATTGTGTGCCTTACTAAGATAAATGCAACACTAATTTGCATTGTTGATTTTGCCGTACATAAACTGGGTGAGAGGCAGTAATCTTTGACATTAACTCCCCTAGCGCTTAAACGAAGCACCGCAGCAAAAACTTTCCTTAACAAAAAGTGTTTAAAATTATGTTATCTATCAGCTCCCAAAGTTTGGCAGTCTAATTTTGGAACAACCTGTATATCCAAGTTGCTGTTAGTAAATGTGTTTATGATATTTACACGGTATTACGCCCTAGAATTAAGTAAACAACGTAATACTACTCTAAAATGAAGAATGTAGTATGAATGTAGCTGTACTTTTTAATGAAATGCGTAGAAAACCTACAGCCAGAATTGTTTCTCAAATTCGAAGTTAAAGCCTAAACAAGTGAAACAATTAAAACAAACAAAATAAAAATAAAAAACAGGTGTAAGAAACATTCCTGAGATAGATTGCGTTGTTGTTCCCTGCTACCTCTCCCGCCTCCCCCCCCCTCCCTCACTCTCTCTCTCTCTCTCTCTCTCTCTCTCTCTCTCTCTCTCTCTCTCTCCCTCTCTTGAATATATTCCAGAACATGGAACGTAGTAAACTCTGTACCAGATGATAGAACTGTCCATTTTAAATATTAGAAACATTAGAGATCCTTTACTTTGTTTTAAAGGGAACGACAGCAGTGACTGCGTCCAATCTATTAATATTACTTTTTAGTTTACAAAAACAAGATCCTTTCTCTCCAAGTTAGAGTTGAGAAGTGAGGGTTGAAACAGCCTTGTACAGTCTAACAATGGAAAAATACCATCAGCCTTTTATACATACTGTATAGGGCTGATTCAATCCTCACTTGTCAACTCCAGCATGGAGAGATAGGATCTGTACTTTTGTTTTTTCTTTTTTCTTTTTCTTTGGTTTTTAATTAATAAATGTTATTGAGAGAAGCATTAAGCTAGAATACCCTCACCCACAAAATGTGTATTTTATAACTTCTATAAAAATGAAGCTATTAGTGCCATTTTCTCGTATTTTTTCATACTCAACCCAAATACCTCGCAAGTGAACTCAGTTTTGTACGACAATAATATACTTAAGAATAGACATTCTTCTACGATATTTGTGTTTATAGTGTACGGTACCTGGTTTTTGACATTTCTGTGGATCACATATGATGAGAATACTAAAGAGGTCTAATTCAGCACTGTTCATCGAAGTCAAATGGTTTAAGATGGCATATGAAAACATCCGAAATCGAATCCTGCTGTGATGACAATCCTCCCATAGATGGGTAATCCTGTTTGTAGTGGCGCTGCGCTGTAGGGTTGCTGTCGTACAATTCACTTTTCTCTCGATCCCAACCTGACCTTACAGGAATTACTCAATGCCGTTCAATCCGGTCCATTAGGTATTGCTTCCCTCTTCATTAACTTGGTGATCGACTTCTCACTTCCCAGTTTCGCAGCTGAAACTGAAAGGGCGTTTATGGAATGCTGTTCCCGCAACCGAAATTTGTCACGAAAGGTTTGATATTTCTGTTGTTTAGTATGATATTACTCAGAGATTTTACTTTAGCAGATAACTCATCTTATTTCATTCTTGAGCTTGTGCAAAAAGATGCCGCTGACTTCAGGTCCTCCTAGGGATTTTTCACTTGCAAATAAAGCATTTTTAAGAAGGTTGCCCACGAATGAATGCACAAGAGAAAAATATTTGATGATGCTAACTTTTCATACGAAGCTTCCAGAATAGTCCAGCAGGCGGTGCCCCTCTCGTTCTCTTTTTTCGTTTCCTATAGATCCAGACACATACAGCAGCTGTTGGCATCTTCTCTCTCACGTCTTCCGTTTCTTCTTTTTTAATATAAATGACGAGTCCTCCATTCCCTCCCAAAAAGAGCTGAAGATATCTTTTGTATGGAAGATTAGCAAGCAAATGCAACGTTAGTCCCCAAACTTCTTCTCCCAAGAAACATTCCTCTTCTTCCCGTTTTCAGTAAATCACAGCGATGGCGCGGCTGGTTCTTTTCAATTGGTGCATTCAGGAATATGAGACCTTATTTCATCTTCTTGCCCTAGGGTCCCCTTTCTCTAGCAGCAAGCTTTTCTAGGGCAGGTGTACGCTCAAAATCCTGGCAACTCTTTTCATTTCTTGGCTAATCTCCCAGAAACAAGAAATAAGAGGAAAAGAAACTCTCCGAAAGGGAAAAATGTGCGTGGAATTAAAGAGCTATATAGAAAGGAGTTCGGTTGAGCGTGCGTTTTTACTGGCTAGTATTTCGTGAAACATGATATGCACATTCAGGGCCAACAAAAATCTAGTTTCATAAACCGAAGCTTAAGCCTTTTGCGGTGAAATTTAATGAGAAGGTACCAAAAAAGTAAATGTGTTATTCGTGACTTTAATGGCTTGTATCGATATAGATCGTTCGGCAACTTCCACCTAAATGCAGAATAACAAGTGTTTGCAAATATGCTCACTTTTATGATTTGATTGTTACAACAGAAATGAGATGGTGAAATTATCACAAACAATTGCATAAGACATTGACCTAACCGATAAATTCTCGAGTAGAGCGACAGTCTGGGATGGTCAGACCGTGGAATGATATTCATCTGGACTGTTTCATAAATAAAGTACTACATCGCAAGGATTTGGTTAGAAAATGTTAAATTAAAAAAAAATATCTAAATATGTTCATTTCGAGTAACGTAGTTCAACTTAATCAGCACTGCCAGCTGAGGAAGACGAAACACAAGAAGTACATATATTTCAATCTTCTTCTATAACAGAAAACCTGTTCATAATCTCAAATAAATCTCACTTTGTTTGAACATTAATAACTAACTTTTCGTTTGGAAAAAATATGTGAATTGTTTAACTAATAATTGTTAAAAACGCACTTGCCAAATTGAAATGAAGTGCACTCTTAATTGTTAATCAATTGTAATGTGTAATAAATTGTTTTTCAACGATTTATGGGGTACAGTTATTGACACTGACTAAACAAAAGAATGACCTAGTGGTAATTTGTACAAAATAAACGAATGACCTGGTGATAATGCCTATATGATAAGTTAACGCCTCTATGTATGTAATAGTAAGCTATATTTCTGTTCAAAACTGCATTTTTATGACAGCAAAAAACGTGGCAAAAGATACATAACAAATAATATTGGTTAACGCATTAAATATCTACTTCTCCAAATGCAAGAATAGTTATTTATGATACAAGGATTGAAAGGAATATTTATTTTGTGAGTAGGTGTGATTCCGAAACGAGGCCAAAGGTCGAGTTGAGGAAACCGACGAAAAAAATAAAATACTTTTAACTCGTGCATCATAAACTATTTTTAGATACGTATATTATAGATTATATATAAATATATGGCATTGTTTTATCTTTCTCATAGTCATGATAGTCTTCGGGTTACGATGTTCATTTGCCTTGCGTAGTATCAGTGTTAGCAACATGACTTTTACAAAACCATAATATTCTACATATAGAGGTAGTGGAAATAATAAGGCGACGAAAATAGCGTAACGAAATTTAATTAATTAATATTACAATTTTTTCTAAACTTATTGATATTCAAATTCAAATGACCCACCGTTTTAAACAAGCATTGTGTAACTCAGATTCACGGCCTACTGGAATAGGGTGATGGTCATATTCCACAAGAAAACAAAGTTCGCATTATCGGCGTGTTAAAATCTTATGAGCACTGAGTGCTAAAATTGTATACTTTTAACACTGTCAAGAACTGCTAAAAGTTCAACTGTTACTATCAACTGTCTAAAAATACTTTTTAAAACGCTATACATTCGGTTAGTGTCACAATAGAATACTCATGTTCAGTTCATATGCATAAATTAAACTTCAAACATGGGCCTCATAAAATCAGGCAAAGTGCAACAGGATTAAAAAATGAATGATTTAACTTAGTAAAAGTGAAACATTAATTTTGAGTGAATCACTCAAGAGTCACTCATCACTACCTTCTTTTTTATCTTACTTTTATAACTCATAACTTTTGCATTCTACAGTTGCAATCACGAATGTATTGCGTTGTAGAAACTATCTTTTCTTTCTCTTTGATCAGTTTCCTAAGTATGTCACTCACAACCACAAGAAATATTCCATTTTGAATAACATGTACCCCCGTGGATAAAAATGATGAGTTTGGTCCAGAATCCAAATTTTCGTAAGTCTTCCAGGGCACAGCACCTTCATTGATCATATGAGTTAGTAATATTAAAATTTGGAACTTGTAGCAACTTGTTGCTGCCGTTACACAACTGTATCGCAGGTGGTACAAACAAGGTACTGTATTTGTGTAGGACTTAAATAAATTTGACGTTACAGACATGACTTTTTTTGTGTGTGTCCAGCCGTGCATAAATTTTAAGATTTGCACCGTCTAAAAAGGGACCCAAGAGTTCACAAAAAATTGATGGTTCAAATATCGATATGCGCTGAACCGAATAATCGAAGCTGGCTGGTTCAAGGCATGGCTCAATTTTATTGCTAACCACCCACGATTTTGACTTCCCTACCAGGATCCTGAGAGGACAGTTTGCAAATCATTCATTTCCCCAAAGACCAGGAAGGGCTTCCGTCAGGAGGAAAGATCTAGGAGATTTCTTTCAGCAACTACAGTGGAACTATACCAAAAAATCTGAAGAGTTGCATTCAGTGACTTTCTCTAGCCTATATCACTTATAGTGACTATAAACTATTCTTTTGAAAGCTACTTCATTTCATTTTAAATAAGCCTTTACAGAAACAGCCACGTTACACATTTCGTTACAGACACAAAGAAAATAGCAATAGGTCCACAATTTTGTGTTGGACATCGCAAAATTGAATAATCTAATCACACAAGATTATATAAAATACTTTTCGAATGAAGAAGACTTCACAGACCTTCCGAGAAAATTCACAATGCACATTTTATTTGTCATGCGATTAATATATTTAGTAATATATGATGTTTTAATCAAAATCATGGAGGCACAGTTGACAAATGAAACCTGATATCTAATTTTTGGGTGGAAGGCAATAAGTTCTTTGCCTATACGTAAGTGCTAAAAGAATTAAAAAGAAACTGTCCTAAATATCGTCATTACTGCATTTTAAGTTCTGAATTAACAAATATTAAAGAAGCTCGTTAAGGGGCACCTACTCACGGTTGCTCTGCTTCTCCGGTCTAAAACGGTAGCTATAATTGGCAGTTACTGCTCATAAAAGGTCTTTCTGAAGAAATCTTTTATAAATTATTTGAAACACACGAGGAGTAGTTGAATAACAACCACATCATCTGCAACCCTATGTTTTAAGGTTCTGGCTAATTGCTGTCTTGTGGGCAATATGCACTGTTACTGGCAGCAAACTTTGTCCAGCAATAACAAAATATTTGATTAGACGGTCAGGCATTGCATTTTACAACACTTTACAGCTCACTTTGTGTACTTCTATGGTGTTATTCATATTGGTAACCCAACGGTTATTATACGTTAATCATTACTTTTTATATTGTCATGTTTAATTTTAAAAACTGCCTGCCACCTAAAGGATTGTATAATCTGTCATTTTAATTTCGAACTAGGAATATTTAAAGATAGAAAAACTGGTCTAATGAAATTCCACATATACGACTTAGCATTAACGGATAATTGTGAATTTTTAAATATTTGAACGAATGCTTGACTTAGGACCAGTTGTACGAAGTCGGAATAAACCTCTGTGAGAGGTTATTCCATGTTACTGCACTACGTCGGAATAGAGTCTATCACGACAATAATGGAATAACGTACTGCGGGGCTAAGCCGTTATTCCGAGAATTAGAGTATAGAGGACAATTCCGGCATAAGCGATAAATTTCTTTATAATATATTTTTGCGAACCAGAAAGCTTAACACACTCCGTTGAACCCCCGTCTGTTGTGTGGGGGTAGCACGTCTGCTTCGCATTCAAGAAGTCCCGAGTTCGAACATCTATTAGGATGAGTTGTCCGGGTATGGTCTACCAGGTTAAAGGACTATGACAAAATAACAATGTGATAAATCTCACTTCTTACACCAGGGTGGCAAAATGACAAGCCCAGTTACTTTTTCTGTCACTTTATTTCTCTTGTAAAACTGAAGCATAAAAATGCATTTCTGCTATATCATTAACACAATCAAAATCTTGCATCTCACAACTGTTCTATCTTATCGTAATCTTGACACAAAACGCTAATGCTGCTCGACTGTTCACACAAACAATTCCGACGATTCACTCACTAAAACCTGTTCCAACACTGTCTTCTATAAACTTGCAGGCACACATTCATAGCCAAGGCGAATTTCTCGAAACGTCTCTCGTAAACAAGCATGTGCATAGGTTCTGCAACTGCGTGAAATAGGACTTTTGTTCTGACCGCTCCATATTTTTTTTTCACGAATATTACTTAAATAATTCAGAAGCTATGAACTTTAGACACAAGTGATGGGAAAGGGATTAGTCCAACGGTTAAACCCCGTGCGTTAGTTGCTTTGCGCATAGAGAAAGAATTCGTATACCAACACAAAGTACTTCATACATACTTTAAGGTTATATATTCCTATAGTGATAGTGATAGTGATAGTGATAGTGATAGTAATAGTAATAATAATAATAATAATAATAATAATAATAATAATAATAATAATAATAATAATAATAATAATAATAATAATAATAATAATAATAATAATAATAATAATAATAATAATAATAATAATAATAATAATAATAATAATAATAATAATAATAATAATAATAATAATAATAATAATAATAATAATAATAATAATAATAATAATAATAATAATAATAATAATAATAATAATAATAATAATAATAATAATAATAATAATAATAACAATAATTATGATAATAATAATAGCAAAATAACCCCTAGCGCAACAGCCGATGAAGGGACAAGGCTTATCGCCCCTTTGCTGCGTCCCCCACCTCTGCCCACTACAGGCGTCATTGGTGGGGTATAGTACTGGAGGGTGGGTTGTGGTTAGCGCCCCGACTCCTCCCGGTCACTTATACGACATTCTCGATCTGCGGCCGCTACTTCTCCATCAAGTAGCTCCTCAATTGGTCCCACTGGGCCTAGCGACGCTGAGTGCACCCCGTGCCAGACCTCCCAGAGGGGATAAAATTCCGATGCTGGTACCGCGGATCAAACCCAAGTCTTCTGCGCCAAAAACAAGTGCGCTACCAATTGCGCTACGGAGGCGGTCAATAATAATAGTAACAACAATAACAGCAATAATAATGATAATAGCAATGATAATAATGATAAAATAATGATGATAATAACAATAGTAATAATAGTAATATCAACAACAATAGTAATAATAATAATAATAATAATAATAATAATAATAATAATAATAATAATAATAATAATAATAATAATAATAATAATAATAATAATAATAATAATAATTAATCATAATCATAATAACAATAACAACAATAACAATAATAATAATAATAATAATAATAATGATAATAATAATAATAATAATGATAATAATAATAATAATAATAATAATAATAATAATAATAATAATAATAATAATAATAATAATAATAATAATAATAATAATAATAATAATAATAATAATAATAATAATAATAATAATAATAATAATAATAATAATAATAATAATAATAATAATAATAATAATAATAATAATAATAATAATAATAATAATAATAATAATAATAATAATAATAATAATAATAATAATAATAATAATAACAATAATTATGATAATAATAATAGCAAAATAACCCCTAGCGCAACAGCCGATGAAGGGACAAGGCTTATCGCCCCTTTGCTGCGTCCCCCACCTCTGCCCACTACAGGCGTCATTGGTGGGGTATAGTACTGGAGGGTGGGTTGTGGTTAGCGCCCCGACTCCTCCCGGTCACTTATACGACATTCTCGATCTGCGGCCGCTACTTCTCCATCAAGTAGCTCCTCAATTGGTCCCACTGGGCCTAGCGACGCTGAGTGCACCCCGTGCCAGACCTCCCAGAGGGGATAAAATTCCGATGCTGGTACCGCGGATCAAACCCAAGTCTTCTGCGCCAAAAACAAGTGCGCTACCAATTGCGCTACGGAGGCGGTCAATAATAATAGTAACAACAATAACAGCAATAATAATGATAATAGCAATGATAATAATGATAAAATAATGATGATAATAACAATAGTAATAATAGTAATATCAACAACAATAGTAATAATAATAATAATAATAATAATAATAATAATAATAATAATAATAATAATAATAATAATAATAATAATAATAATAATAATAATAATAATAATAATAATAATAATAATTAATCATAATCATAATAACAATAACAACAATAACAACAATAATAATAATAATAATGATAATAATAATAATAATAATAATAATAATAATAATAATAATAATAATAATAATAATAATAATAATAATAATAATAATAATAATAATAATAATAATAATAATAATAATAACAACAACGTTTAGGAACGACTGAACATGAAATCGCTGCAAATTGCTACACAAGTTTCAGAAAAAGCAGTGATTGCGTAAGAATTTTACCTTGATTGTCTCGCAGTTTGGCCAATATTACTTTTAAATCTGCAAACAATCAAATAGCTAGCAAGGAATAAACTGTATCGTACAACTCGTCGCCATATTTGTGCCCTAGATGGAATATTCCAATAACTAGGTAACGCCGGGATCGGAGCAGAACAAAAACTGTCGGGGTCGAGCTGCTTCACGCTACATGCCGAGTCGGCGGGCGGGCAAAGGCGCGTCTGCTTGTATGTACGTGACTAACAGTCATCAAAGCGGCTACATAAAAGGGCCTTTTCTCCGGTGCCTTCGAATCTGATCACGTGATCGCCGGCGTGTGTATATAAAGGTTCGTGGGCCGTCATCCCCTCTAAAGAAACCATGGCGGATTATAAGGGCCTTGAGGAACGACAAGACCCAATACCAGTATCCCTTCCATGACACACGTGGGCGGGTCGCGTTTGAGCCAGACGAGAAAGCCACTGTGTTCGCGGACACATTGAGGTACAGTTCGAACCCCGGGAGGACCCACAAGACGACGACTTTACGGAACTTGTGGAAGCGACTGTGGATTACCTCTATGAGGAACCACGGCAGCTACACGAGGAGATCCAAGCTCCTAATGACGGCGTCAGGCGCTTATGCTCCAGCACCTACCCAAAAAGGCTGTCGTCCGCTTGATCCGGATTTTCAATGCATGCCTACGTCTCCGTCACTTTCCAGCATGCTGGAAGGAGGCGAGGCAATAACCCAGTCTTTCCTAACAACTACCGCTCCATCAGCATTCTCCCAACCGTCTTAGAAGTTTTTGAGCGGTTGCCCGCCTAACGCCTCTTTTGGAGGATAGGCAACTCCTACCGGATCACCAGTTTGGTTTTCGTCGGGGTCATTCCACGACCTTGCAGTTGCTGCGTGTGGCCGAGAAGGTTGCCCTGGGTTTCCAGGAATACTTCAAGATCTTAGCAATTCTGCTGGACGTGAAAAAGGCATTCGCCACAACTTGACACCAAGGCCTACTGTACAAATTAAACCAGGCAAATATCCCTCCCCATATCTCACACTGATTAGCAGCTTCCTTCAGGACCGCACTTTCAGAGTGAAAGTGGAAGGAAGACTGTCCACACTAAGAGAAATAGCGGCAGGAGTCCCAGAGGGCAGAGTAATCTCCCCGCTACTCTTCGCAACATACATGTCCGACTTCCCCACGGAACAGCACACTGCAACATGCCAGTATGCGGACGACGTCCTCATCATGGCACAAAACAAGAATGTGCGATATTGCCTCCCTCCCCTTTAACAACAACTCGACGCCGTCGGCCGTTGGAGTGAGAAGTGGGGAATGGCTATTAGTCCGGGGAAAAGGTCCGCACTCCTCCTTGGTAAGGTTCGCCATTGGCGGCCAGAACGGTCACCGACTCAGGTGGAGAAATAACCCATGGGTAACCTCCGCTAAATACTTAGGTGTTCTCCTCGACCGCGGGCTAACATACGCTCCACACGTCCGCGCAAAGGCCGGCACGCAGCACTCAGACAGCTCTACCCTATCCTCCGATCCACAATGCCCACTTACCTAAAACTACGCATTTACCGGGCAATCATCCCGCCATTGATCTTATACGGCTGCGAAGCCTGGGGATCAGCGCCACCTTCCACCATACGCAAACTGCAGACAGTGGAGAATAGGGCGTTAAGAACAATATATGATACCGGGCGTAGATTCCCGTCTTACATCCTTCACAACCACTCCTGACTACCCTAGATCATGGACTTGGTAAGGGAGCGATCCCGAACCATGCACACCAAACTGAATTCTCACACCACTCAGCTGGTACGGGCACTAGGGCAATACGACCACAGAGCACCTCGTAGAAGGAAAAGTTACCGTCTTCCTAAGGACGCCCTTGGATAATGGTAATGCCACTCCCATCATCTAACACATACTTACCCCAACACCTATTCCTGCCCGCCCCCTTCCTGTATGCAGGAAGAAACCATTGCCCACAGACACGAAAGCTTGGAAAAAAATTTGGACCACCTTCTATTCTGCACAGATAAAGTCGCAATAAATGGCTAGGTGCTGTGCAGATAAACATACCGTACAGGAGAACCTATACGACCTGTTCTCGAATGCTGGAATGCATCCCCTCTATAAAAGGAGTTGAGGAGTTACAGACATGGATCGGTAAGTGTGCAAGTGTGAGACAGCTGTGCGCGTGTGTCTTCGTGAAAGATACGTCGGTCCTAGGGAAGAAGATTCTACGAACGTCGAGTAATTGTAACGTCGTAGTAAGTGTATGAGAGGCAGAGAAAGGCACTGCAAGGACCGAGCAAGGTTATGAGAAGTAGAAGTTGTGATAGCACGAAAGACTGCAGACTGCGTTATCGACGAGAGGAAAACTGCTTAAATGTAATAAAATTTTAGAAGACAGTAAAGTGATAGAAAAGTAACTGGACTAGATTTTATCATTTTGTCACAATGTTTATTTCAAGCTTTATTCAGAATTCGCACAGCCGGATACACCCCAAGCAATCTAATGTCAACCGTTTAGAAATCAAATACAAGTAAATTACTGTTTGCTGCTTCATGCATGATAAAAATAAATATATAATTTTAATTTCATTTTTGCTTCTTTTTCCCCTGACTACTAACAGTTACTCAAAAATATAGAGCGATTTATTTTCTACAGCAACCGTTAAGGACATAATTTAAAGCCCTGTGTTTTGTCACGATCTTGCATGTTCCTAAAAGCCTTTATGGCTCAACAATTTTCTCCCCAACTCTACCTTGTGCTAATTTTTATTCCTTGTTAAAACTTGTTATTTATACATTCACGCACCGTGTCGCGTCGGAAACTAGCAGTAATTGCATTTGGCGAAGTTATTAGTTGGTCCATTCGGCAAATAATTTACGAGCCGGCGGTCTAAGGCTTTTAGGAAACCCTGGAAAGTGTTCCTCGCTTCAACCGCCCCTCCCCCCTTTTGCCCCTTCTTAAGAATAAGAAACAAACCGAAGAAGCTGAATAGGAAGAGCAAATCCCAACTGTCTCTCTCTCTAACTCTCCAACCCTTCCTTCCTCTCCAGTCCTGTACGCTGAGAATAAGGGAAAAACCTAACAAGAAATTTCTTACTTAAGCAAAATGCTCCATGGAGCAGTGTTTCTGCAGAGATAAATTCCAGAAACCAGAGTCGTGTTGTGGCATAATACAACGGACCCTAGACGTAGAATAGAATTTGCAGCGTAATTTAAACCATGTTAATTCCGCTATCAGCCCTTGCTTACAATGTCAGTGATCATTTTAATTGCTGCTCACTGGCTACAGACGCTCCAAAAGAAAAGAATTTCATTTTCGGATACCAGGAACTGCACTTTCTCCTCTGGATGTCTTACTGTTTATAATAGATATGTTGCAGTCATTTTCATTATCTTTAGCACTGTGCTGTAAGCAAAAGACTTACCTAGATATTTTCACATTTTATTATGCTCATTATGGCTCTGTTTTCTGGTTGAATACCTTCTATATTGAGGTAAGCTTTATCGGAAATTATGACATTTCATAAGTGGTACGCGATCTGAAAGGGCACTGACAGACAATCGCACAATCTCAAAAACATGTTGCAGGTCTTTCGACTCGCACGACACATATAACAGTGGCAAGATCTCAATGTAATAGGGTCTTTTATGCACATCGCGTTGTCACATTGTGAGCGAGACTTCAGTCAGCGCTATACTTTGGGAAATCTGGAGCAGCAGTTTTGATTTTTCAGTATGGTTTATGCTTCAGCGAATTGCGAGAGAGATCTGCTTTTCGTCGTTCTGTCTTTTATCGGGTATACACGGAACATTTTATACAATTTGATATAATATTTATTATAGAAACTTTTAGAAATAGCTATGCAAAGTGTTAGGTGTATAAATACAAGTAATTTGATAACTGCTACCATAACACGCATTCATTTCACTGTTTTAGTTCATTTTTCTCTTCGTCCAACAGTTTTTCTACAAATAAATCACGTAATTTATTAGCTGATTATTTCTGCGCCACTAAATGAACAACATCTGTCACTATAGACCATTTGTTTTGGTTCCAAATGTTCACAACTTCAATGCCTGACTTGCTGCACAGATAGTCTAGGGTCATTAGCCTTGCAGAAAGCTCGCTCTGCATTTCCCCTCTCAACCATCCGTTTCGCGCTCTCGGGGTAAATGAATACGTATAGCTTGTGTGTGCTACGCGTATAGTATGTCCTAGAATTGAACACTGAGGTGTTAAAGGCGGTAAGCGGCACCAATTCCAACTGATTTGGCAAGTATCATCAGATTGAGTGCATTCCACGTGGATAGTAAATTACGCTACCTCTGATTGGCTAGCCGGACATTCATAGTATATTATTGGATATAGGGCGGTGACACCAGCGATAATTTCAAGGATGTCCAAGCAGGCAGTCTTGCAAGTATTGTGTAAACCACGGTGCTATTCAAAACGTATATTGTCAGCAATGTTTTTGTTTATTGACCTCATCACCTCTGTTTATGTAGATAAATGTTATAATACTCACAATAATAAATGAGAAGAAACGCTACAAATGCGGCATATAGTAAATACACTGTGGGGCAAACGATTGCGGACTGCGCAAAAGTTGTTGGAATTTAATTATACAGGGTGTCCCAAGAAGAACACCGAGAACGCTTAGTATGTTGTTCGGGATAGCAAACTGTTTGGTTTTCAAACAGGAATCCCTGTGCGGAAATTCACGGTTAGGACGCTGTAGTGTATCAAGGTGTGAGATGGGTGTACGTTCACATTTCGACAATTAACCCAACATCGAGCTGTCTATGTTATAAACGGGCTTCGAACTGTGTACCTCCTACGTCATTGCAGAACCTATATCGGCGGTGGTGAGCCTCATGTACATGGCCTAATACGTCCGATTGTCTGAAGATTTTCTATCGTTCCGTGGACTCGAGTCATAAGGTCCGCTGACGTTACCGGAGGGGCATACACCATACTCTTCATACAACTCCACAGAAAATAGTCGAGAGATGCCAAATATGGTGACCCCTGGCCATGGAACCAGAGCACCTCTACCAATCCATCGATTTGAATATGTGACTAAGAAGATTCCGCACCTTTACATCAAAGTGTGCTGGAGCTCAAGTCGGCCATTTCAGCAGTGGTGTACTGGTACGTGTCGAACTCTTGTTAAAACGTTACTGCAGTGGAAACTACACAAGTAATGCAGTAGGATGCGCACCAAGGAATTTAGCACATGCGCAGGAATGATATTATACTCAGGTCATTCATCCCAGTACACAAGTAAAGGGTTGCATACCTTTCTATTAAGATACTAATATGAATGTTAAATTGTCACAACCGTTCGTTTTCAAACGTCGACGCTGTCCAGCGTCCAAACCGTGCATTTCCGGACAGGGGTTCCTATTTGAAAACTGATCAGTTTACCATCCCGCGCAACATGTTGTCGGTGTTTCTTTAGAGACACCCAGCATACATGCAAGAGATTAAGACTCTTCGAGGTATTTTATTATGCGTTTGGTTGATCCTTGCTTAGACATACTCACAGATATTCTAAAACGTGATGAAATAAACAAAGTAATAGGGAAACTAGAAAAAATAAAAAATTCGAACAAAGCATGCATATGAAAAAGAGTATACGAATGTGTTTTAATTTGTGTAACTAAAATGCAGGGAATTACTTTGTTATATGGGAATTATATGCCAAAATATAACATGACGTTTTTCTGTTTTAACTGTTACGCTGGCCCCTGCCAGTGTACTGGCTTTGTACTGATCAATTACATTTTATTTCAAGCGAATCATGCATCTTTGCATTTAATTTGTCAGCATCAGTATATAGTACCAGTTTGACAAAGTCAGTAAAATTTAGCATGTTTTACTTAAAACATAAATCAGCTCCTATTACCCCGCAAAAAGAGGTCTAATACCCTGCACAACGAAATAAACAGAAGTGTACCGGATTCGACGTTAGCCACCTGACTCACTGCTGCTACCGACACACAAGATAAAGTCACTTCAATTCTAGGGTATAATATACTTGGAGCTACTAATCAACCTGAAAACATACTACTCCCACTAGCTAAAACAGTGTGCAAATGAAATAAATAAGTGTTGATGTAATGTTGCTCATTAACCTGTACTGACTTACCAATATAAATACTACACCGTATAGATGACAGCAGTTTCTATAATTAAAATATTATTAACTTTATGCCATACAACAGGCATTTAAATATCTCTGGAAACTGAGGCATGTTAGAAACTTAATTAGTATTCTTTTACTACAGTAAAAGATGCTATCGATAATGTCCATCAACGATACATGTCAAGGTGAAAATGTTAGCTTGATGTGAAACAGTTTACTAGCCAGTAGGAAGTCTCTTGCGTTACCCAACATATGCCCTCCAGACACAAACTCATTGCCTTTTAATCACAATGGACCTTCTGACGTACGACCTATTGATCAACTCCATGTCTGCCTACAAAAGCGCAACTCAAAGGTTGAAAACAATAAAGGAAAACAAACGCTGCTAAGCAAGTTTCACGTTCAAACGGAGTTGAGCCTGCAGTCTCGCGATGACCTCTCCTAAGCGGGAGGGAATTCGCCGCCTATGCTCAAACGCCCGGAGCACAAAGTGAGCCAGAATTAACGCACAAGAAATATTTGCTTTTATCTTGCAGCTGAACGTGTCAGGCATTTCCTTCCGCGTAATTTGAACATTTTCCTTGAATTACATACGCAAAGTTGGAGATGGAGGCGAACACGACGAAATAAAGAGGCTTTGCTTGCCACTTGACGTTTAATAAAAGTCCGCATCAAACGGCGAGCGGCTGTAACACGCATGAAGGGGCAAAGTAAATATTAACACAGTGTTGGACCACACCGCTCACGTGCGATAATGTGAAACTTAGCAGGATCAGGTCGCCACCTCTCATCTGCAAATGTTCTCAACACGCATTTTTGTTATATAACTCGAGAATATAACTCTAATGAGCTAGCTCACGTAGTAGCGCCTGTGGTTCGCAGTCTCCTACTCAAACTCCGTGATCCCCAGCAATACAACAGGAGTTACTCCAGTTGTCAGGAAAATACCGTACTAAAGTTTTGCCTGCAGAATAAAGGAAAGAGAAGCAGAAGATCTTGTGTGTTACATTCATATAAAATTCTCTTATCTACTACTACAATATTCACTGATACTTTAGTTTGTAGTTACTAGGTAACAAACGCTATACTTTATATTCTAGCAAATCTGGAAACATACACTCCAAGCATAAGATATATTTTAATGATGATCATATCTTATTTTTCTTCATAATAATATGCACTAAAACAAAAACTTTCTCCCCTAATTGATAGTTATTGTAATATTACAACAAATACAATTTGTAATGCTTATTGGAGCCATATTTTCTCTTATCACTTTCTTAGATCAGCATTCTTCTTCTAACCCTCCACACTTTATTTTAGTATCCTTCTGCAACAGTAATTTCCACTCTCCATTGTAACTAGAGGCGGATTTCTACATATTTGCATGGTATGTTCCTTCAAATATAAACATATGCATGGAAGAGGAAAATGCGCTTCATGTCATTTGGAATGAACTGGCAAAGTTTTATAGTGCATAGAAATGCATATTCACGAGATTAGCGCATATTTCACTAATATTAAATTTGCATATGGATGCATGTGTTACACTTTCTCCTCCATTTGATGTTAAAATATTAGTTTTTAACCCCATAAAATGACTACTTTCTGCTTTATTGTCATTTTTTGCAAATGAAGATAATCTTGTTTTCATCCCTATGTATAATGTAAAATATTCGCCTTTTTGCACAACAGTGACAATGCCGAGCAGGGTCTGCAGTTTTAAATCTCAACAGGCCAATATAGCAATCTGGCCTAAACCATTTCCTAAAAGGAAGATTTCGGAAGAAAGGAACGTGCTTGCCAATAATGGATAATTGGTGGTAATTTACATGTTTTCGTTTTCAACCGGTGGTACTCTTTGAACATCAACTTTATTCTAACAGAATTGATATGTGATCGATCGTTAAATAATTTTTGACCTATATTTCACATTAATTAGTTAATTACACACAATATTAATGAGAATGACAATATAAAATATAATTTTTAAGTCTCATGCAATGCAATGCAGTCTTTCAATTTCGTAAAACCTATGAATACACTTTGCTTATCTTTTCTGGAAGTATATTAATGATTGCATCTTGGACTGCTTATAAAATTTTTCCTGATGAACCGTGAAAATCACCTTCACTCATTTTCACTTTAAATTCACATATATAACTAGCATCCAAAATTGCAGAATATAACAATATTTGTTAATATATCGTGTCTTTTTCTAAAAACATCGTTTCCCTAATGAACAAATGTCATTAAATGTTCTAAATATATAACATATACTACAATACTCTTGACGTAGATAGAATATTGTAGACAAAACGTTACCAAATTAGGATTAGTAAACCGCGGCTCTTGGAACACTCCCTCCGGTCGTGCTCTAATTTGAGCCTCTCTTTATTAAACCTCTACTTTTGTAACTAATATTCTAAATATCTATTTCGTTTGCTTTTATATACACTTAAAAATTAAAGCTGAGCATACACAAACCAAAGTTAATTAAAACTCTTAGGACACTTATTAACAACAAAAAACAAAGTGAATAAAATACCGAGAAAACACTATACAGAAACACTGTTGAACAACTATAAATACCGCAGGAGGAAAGTGCCCACGAAGTAAAGTCTGTTTACAGAACGCGAGTGCAGTTGCTTCACAAAGGAAATATATCCTAACCACAACTAATGACTGTCATCAATCCATCTCCAATCTTCAGAAAAGGGAAACCTCTATCTCCATCCTGAGCGATCCTGATTTTAAGGAAGTGACAGTCACATGTTGACTCCATGTGGAATCTCAGTTGCCAAAATTCTCAATTCCAGTGTCTTCTGTTTCGTTAGATGCAATAGTTCGTGCTAAGAAGTAGCAACTCTGCAGGAAGGACTGAAGAGGGAGGGCCTGTGTTTTGAAATGATTATAAGGGTTCCTAAAAGAGGCGACCGAACTGCACACGTGACTAATCAAACAATATAAGTTATAATATGAGTTAAGAATAAGGATGTCACTTGTATCACTTTTGCATAACTTTAAGCAAGCATTATTTATTATTTTTTTAATCATTATTAATTGAAGAAACACAAAGAGTAATCAACCTGAATTTGGTTGCTAGTTACTCAATAGCTGTGTGACCAGAATTTATAGTGTCATGTGTTAGTTTACTTAGCTTCCTAATGACATTTCAAAGCCCTTCAAAATATTAAAATTTGTGGTAAATCTATTATAGCTTGTGCTATGAGTATTCGTAGATGACCGCATCACGTAGGCTACGACGCCTGGGTTAGTGCGTGTACCTGGATGGGATGTCTGTCTTGTCGGCGAGCCAACATCTGCTCGTGCAATTGATAATCAGGTACTTACAACAACATTTCTCAACTTACAAATATAATAGCTTAACCAAATTCGTTTTATCTGTTGTCCTACAGATATTTATACAAATAGGATTAATACCATTAATTACCTGACGTATCCCTAGAACTTTAAACCTTAGGTTGCACTTGTCCAATAGCCTTCAAGTAACTAATTGTATACAAACTAGAAAAAACACAAGAAATTCAAAACAAAAGAAAGACCAAGTTTGACAATAATCCATGTCAGAGAGATCAAAGAATAACAAAGAATAATTTGCTGTTCCTTTGTTATTCTGTGAGGCCGTGAAAACGTGAGTAATAATTATTCTTATGTTGGCAATGTCTTTCACAAAGATTGGAAGATTTGGAAGATTTTCTAAGAATTACACAAAATTAAATAATTAACTGTGTAAAATGGGATGCAAATTTCTATTCTTGGGTCAAAGTGCCAAGTTTAGTGGAAATCAGCACAACGATTTAGAGGCCTTTAAGAGTGACACATATACACACATACTCAGACATATGAGTAGAGAGAGAGAGAGAGAGAGAGAGAGAGAGAGAGAGAGAGAGAGAGAGAGAGAGAATCTTTACCTACAGATACCTACATGTACTCTAGTTTTACTCTAGCGTATGTTTTTAAGCGCTGAAGAAGAAATGAAAACGTTATTTATCGTATAGAATGCATGGCGTGCTATGGCAAAGCAAAGAAAACCAGTGTAGACACTGAGACATTCCCCACTCCCTCTTGCTTCATAAATTTGGATCTAAATTCTAATGGACGTTGCACTACCCCGATTGTCGATAACTTACAGAGTGGTCTTGGACTCAGTAGCCAGCCATAAAATTCGTGGACACGACAGTAATAGTGGGGTGAAAAGCTCGCGAATTTCATCATCACCGAACAAAGGCCGATGAATTTCACACCCTCTTTCATACGGCAAACTTGAAGTCTAAGGTATGCGCAAAGAGGAAAAGAAAAAAGCACATGAAGAAGGATAAATACAGATTATTGAATAAAGAATTATCAAGGTTATGCACGTACGGGAAGAGTGATATATGCAAAGAGAAAAGGTTGAAGAAATTGGGCTTCACTAAGAGACTTTTTATACATACATTTGGTCCTAGGTTCTCAATTACCTTTTAGCCATTCAGATGATGATTGTTTTTCTATGCAGTCCACACACACCCACACACCCATTTACTCTCGCAGTCCTACTTCCACGCACGCACACAGACACATGCACAACCACAAACACCCATGCCCGAGGCAGAGTAGCTCCAAAGATGTACGATGACGGCTATGAGGGCCGGCTCATTAGAGTCGATTCCTTCAACACGGAGCTATAATAAATTGCGATTGACAATATTCCCGATGTTAATCAAGCTCAAACTTTAATCTGAAGCGGTTCTGCTCAAGATCCCGTTCCCCGGCCAGTTATCGATCTTTTTAGCGGGATCTTATTTAATTTTGGTGAGTCTCAGGTCATCTACCTGCAGAGGAATATTTAAATGAGAACGTAATGTGTAAGGTTTTACTGCGGAATTACTGTACAATTGATTACATCCAAGTATCTCCTTTACAATTTCGCAAAGCAAACAGTTGCAACAACACTTGTTAGGGAAAGGAATAGTATCTGTAGTATCATTAGGTCCTCATTTAGTCCTTGCTCTTCAATAAATTAAAGCGTTTGCCCACTCCAAAAAATTCCGCATTTGTTGTATCCGTCACTAAGCGTTGCGAAGTGAAGTGACAAGCAATATGCGCTTATACGTTGTTCTAGGTCTAGAAATGATACATGCAATCCGAAATAGTTACTTATGTATGTTGCAAATCCGTGGTATTTCAAATGCTTATAATTTCGAGGAGAGCTGCTTTTACCCCACACAAATAATGCTGAATTTAAATAGAAACATACTATATGAATGGCTATATAATACAATAATTTGTATGAAAAATCCATGAGTCATTGTATAAAATCTACAAATTAGCAAATCAAACATGGTAAACTTCTTCAAATTGGGCTTGTGACACTTACTATTGCCACAAATCTAAATTTATATATTTATTTATTCATTTATTTGTTTGTTTGTTTATTTATTTCTAACATGTTTATCTAACTGTGCCAGAAAGGTATCCCGATTAGTTTAATGTACCTACATTCGATAGAAAAAACGGTTCTAATATATACCAGCAATCTTTATGTAAGAAGCAAATTTAGTTTTACATAAAAAATAAGTCTATAACACTGTGTAATATCAATGTTACTGTATCGAACATGAAGCATATTCCTGTAAAATACCTCGCTATTGAACACATCTCTATTCCTTATTATTCAACGTCTTACTCTCCGAATGCGCAATTCTCTATCTATTCGTATCTGAGACCTTAAAACAATTTGTACTTAATTATCATCTTCTGAATTTGGAGATGAATGATCTCTAGATGCTGGAGAAGTTTTGTTTTATTTTGATTTTTTTTTTCTTTCTCTCGTTTGCTAATGGTATTTTGTCTCTTGTATTCTAAAACGTTCATCTTAATGCCTATGTCGTGTCTCTTCAACTTTAGGATAATATATGTTCATCTGCAGAATCCAGTGATGTTAGCTCAGACTTCGAAGCTTATCCAGAAAGTAACGACTATTTGCTCACTCTCTATCGATCTTCCGTTCAAGGTCAAATAGTTTCCTCAACACCTCTCAGTGTTGTAGGCATGAGATTCGAAACAATTGTGGATAGTATGATTGTTCAAACTGGACTATCTGGCCGACTGTAAGATTTTTCAATGCTAGCAAGCAGAAATTTACCGTCAATTACAGGAAATCTATGTTGACCCAGTAGTGAACCAAAGAAATGTGAGAAAATTCTATGTAATGATCAACAATAGAGAACAAAGCTGCATGATAATGCTTAAATAATGAAGTCGAGTGTATTGAGAAATAAAGTAAGCTTCAATTTTGTAACAGCCTTTTTAATAAAATAATGTTTGTTTTTTAATTTATGAAAGCGACCGCCTCCGTAGGACAGTTGGTAGCAAGCCTGCCTCGGGCGCGGAGGACCCAGGTTCGATCCCCGGTACCGGCATGGGATTTTGCCCCCACTGGGACGTCTGGTACGGGATGCACTCAGCTTCGTTAAGTCCCTGAGGGGCCAATTGAGGAGCTATCCTGATAGACAGGTAGTGTCCCTAAAAGGTCAAGTAGTTGCCTTACGCCGGGAGAGTAGACGTGCTGACCTCCGCCACCCACTACCTGCACTCGTCCATGGCCTTGGCTGCGGTTGGAGGACGCAGTGCCCGGGCGAAATGAGAGTAACCTCTGCATAGAGAAAACGCCCTAGGGATTATAAAATTTATGAAAGCCAAACGGCAGTTACTTCCTGAACGACCATCGTATTGTAAATTCAATTTATTAATACATGTCACTGCGAACTCTTGCTTTCTGAGATTCTTTGCCAGAGTAGCAGAGATCAAAATGCTTCGAAGAATTCGTGGTTACAGTAACTTTTCTAAAATGGTTATATATATTGAATGCTTTTTTCGTTAGCACAAATGCTGGAAATGTTTAGCTTGCAGATAAAAGATATAAAAAAGAAAGTGTAAAGAACAAAAAGCTAGCCAAAGAAAGAAGAGAGAGAGAGAGACAGAGCGATGTTACTATTCAGCATTCTAACAATGCGCGGAACACTTACTCCCCTGCTTTATCCGACTCTGGTGCTAATCGATTTAAAGTTGGGATATGATAAGGCGAGAATACGCTGACGTTAAACCCATTCTCTGAAGTTCAACTCTTTTTTTGCCTGTGGAAACATTTTCGGACCGAAATTTACCGCTCCAAAAAAATGCAACCTTGCAGATTATGTGGTCGGGCAACCTGTGCCATTCGGCCTGCTTGGAAAATGGTGTTAGAAAAGAGAAAAAGAGCTGAATTTCAAAATTGCCAACGTGTGTTGTCATAAAGTTGTTATCCATATAATTTACAAAGTGCGGAGTTAAACGAGGGGCGCTGGACCCACTCGCCTTATGGAAATTCAACTTGGCCGTGTGGAACGAAACCTGCCGACCAATGTGAATTTTCTCCAACACTGCTAAAAGAGTTTGTTGCGTGGAAGTAACTGCATGGGCTCTGGCAACAGTTGGGACTGTGGGCCAACTGCAACCTCATCTTCCAAATTCCAAAAATGGATTTCAGATTTCATCAGCAACACACATTCAATCCCATTAGGGTGCACTTTATAAGTTGTAACCTTATGCATTTGTTTTGTGGGATCTGGGAAAGGTTTCTGTTAAAACAATTTATTGCAACGAAAAGGCAACAAATTGTGGGTTATTTTAAATTTAATAAACACAAAATCCGTTGAACCTATTGAAATATATCAAAGGAAAAGTTTGTCGTTTATATAATTTTCTATGAATACAGCCATAAATCAAGTACCTTCAATCAATAACAATTCAGCTGGGTGATGATAATTTTTTTTGATAAAAATATTTTTTTAAAACTATAGACTTTTCAACATTTTGGTATTCGACTTTCTTGTTATTCACAACATGAGAAATTCGCTGTTAAAGTCTGGCAGATCATTTCACTTCCAGCCTGTATATAGTTTCAAAATATAATTCACCGAAAAACTTAAATAAGAACGCATAATATTCGTATTTATTTAATAATGAGTTATAACTATGCTCTAAGAGAAAAGTAATGAGTGAAAACACTTAAATTTGCTTATTTTTGCTATTTTACGGTGATTACGGCGATTAAATATCACGCTATGAAATTAAATGTTAGAGCAAGTTTATAGTTTACAAAAGTGAAATTACAACTATAGTTTTAAAAACACATTTTGAGAAATGAAGGCGTATATACATTAATTTTCGGAAGACACAGTAATATAATAATATAGGATGTAGCAAATAGAGCACTGGTTTTAGTGAAGATATCAGTATTGGTTTGTGTGGTAACTCCATTCCTTTTGACAGTTTGCAGGTAAAAAATTGACAACGTATGTAAGAGCAAATCTTTAATTCTATCTGCAAAAGGAACACATTTGTAACCATGTTTAATAATAATAATAATAATAATAATAATAATAATAATAATAATAATAATAATAATAATAATAATAATAATAATAATAATAATAATAATAATAATAATAATAATAGTAATAGTAGTAATAGTAATAGTAGTAACGTAGCTCCTCGTAGCTCCTCTGCCAGTTATATGCCGTTATTACATTAATTATTTACAGTGACATTTACAGTTTCCTTCTAATTACCGTTGCAATATTTGGAGTAATTATGTACAAAGCTGAAGACTGCGTTTCAAATTATGGTCAGACAATAGGCTTCTGTGACCAGGACTACGGCGTTTCATTAATGAAAAATGCCGCTCATACAGCAAGTAGACCCAAACAGGCTTAATATGTGAGCAGCGTGTCTGCGTATAGTTGTAGAAATTCGGACTGAGGAAATTGTATGTAAGACTCGTTAAGCTTGTTTTGTGAACAAAGGACTCCATTTCTCGATCATATAGATCAGTAAGTTCCAATGGAAACGCTGTTGGAGAATTCTCGATATCCATAGTAAAAGTTGTGACAAATAATGGACAAGACGTAGATTGCGAGTATTCCAGCTCTTAGAATCGTACTAACAATCCCAAGCGTAGATTATTTTGCCCCCACCGGAGGAGGATAACTGATGGCTAATTAAGTAATTGCTCTTTTACTGCTAAGCCACAATTTTTTTTCTTGCCATCATGCAAAAGAGAGCCGAATTTCACGGCCATCCCCTTGCGACTATCTGATAAAAGATTTTACTATCGTTCCGAGTCTCTCCCGGTTGGTAAATGCAACAGGGAAACTGAGTTGTAATCATCGAACAAGGAACGGGTATGAGAGTGAGGAAGAAGTTAATATGAAACGGAAGAACATGGAGAAAACCACCCAGACGCTGCTTCGTCCACCATAAATCCCACACGTGGTTTCATGGGATGAAATGCGGAACGCCTTGGCGAGAGGTGACCGGTATAACCACTCGGCCACGCCGCCACACTATCGCTTATTGTGTGTACCTACAACTAAATGAGTAATAAAAGTATTTTGGCAAATGTTTATCGCGATTAGTATGAAGCAGGCGGTAGACTAAGCGTGACGGAACTACAGGGTAGCTCTAAGAACATAGTCTCAGCAAACTGAAAGCATTCGCTGGTTTTGTGATTCTACGGCTGCTGCCATGTTGTCAAACAGTTTCGTTAGCTTGAGTTCAAATAGTAAAATTAAGTTGTGTGTTGTGTTATTTGCTATTTGAGGCCAGTTTTCACTATTTAAGAAATGAAATGAAGAAAGAGCCATAAAAGGTAACTGATTGTGTGAGGTATTTTTTACAATAGCTTATAAATTAATGGGTAAAGAAAGTCATAGGATATTACGCATAAGAGTTTTAGTTTTCTGGTATAATTGTGTGGCACGTAGTTCAAAAAGGGAAAGTCCATCTGGGAGACGAACACCAGACGGCGGTGTTAATGAACGGCGGTGAAGTGGAAGAAATTCGTGGGACAGCAGGAAGGGAAGGGCGTCTGAATGACCATACATTAGCACCCGCCGTTGGATCGATTCCAAACAATCTTCCCAATCCTTTACGGTCACTTGAGTGCCAGAAGCAGCACTGCACCTCTGATAAATATGGGAGTGTGTGTTCCTTCCGAACACCCTCGGTCCTTGCAGAACATGCCTTGTATATCACACGAGGGTGAACAAAGTTGTGGAAACAAGCCGCACTCACAAATGTCTCTTCTTTTCACACATCTACTGAACACTCATTAATAGTTGTCTTTATATAATGCAATGTCCTTTGATTTTGATTTCCGGCATTTGCTTTTCAAGCTTTTATTACATTCTGCCTTGTAAAATTCAACAATTACAAAAAGATAGTTTCCAGTATCTCTTACAGAAACCACTGCAAAGGTTTGGCAAAAATATAGCTTAACAGCTGAGGTCTCGCTCCATAAAGCTAGCTTCAATAGGTACCTTATAAACTTTAAAATATGAAAAATTATCTTATTCTACTATATCAGGGGCCCAACCTTGTCTCTTATGTAATGAGTGGTTCTACTGTACTCCACACCTTCAGTCGCAGGGACAGACAGCCAGTATCCAGTGACGGACACAAATAGGCGATTCCAAGGCCATTTCTAAGTCATACCTCGAACTTTCTGGAAATGTTTTCAGAAGAACTTCATTCCGAGCGATTTTTGCATAAATGGTGAACAGTAAGAGATAGACGAAGGTTTCTAAATACAAAATGTGGATCTCCATAAAGTATACAATTCATGTCAAATAGTTCGTTTTCCTTTTCAGTGAACCCTTTCCGAGATTATTATTTGTTTGAATTTGTCAATACTTATAATTTTCTCAAATCGGAATATGTTACTCGCTTTTTTATATCTTGACCTTGCAAAGAGAACGAAATTTCAAGGGCATTGCATAGAAATCAGCTCTTAAAACATTTGACTATCGCTTAAAGCCTGCTGTATTCCCATATTCCCCTTGCACCTACAAGAAAATTTGCAGTAAGGTACTCTCTGAAAATGCTTATGTAGATTACCATCTAGTAGGTAGAGAATTAAGCATTTTTACTTTTTCTCCTGGTAAGTAGGGGAAATATTGTACTCCACCCAAAAATTCGATGTCGAGATTTCACCAGAAATATACGTTTTGAGACCCCCTTAATCCAAAAAAGGCATTTTTACTTTCTCTACTGGTAAGTAGGGGTAGTATTGTATTCCACCCAAAAATTCGATGTCGAGATTTCACCGGAAATATATGTTTTGAGAACCTCTGAATCCAAAAAAAGCATTTTTAGAAAAAGGTCCGCAACCAGATAAATGCATTTGAGGGCAGTAGTTGCTGTTTTGTAGATCCTGCTTTTCACGTCTCCCCAGAAGAAAAACTCCAGAAGATTCATACCGTGTGGAAGGGAAGTCATTACATTAATTTAAATCAGTGGTAGATCTCGGTATTTGGAACACATTTTGTATCTTAAGTTTTTGTGTCTACCATTTTCTACGGAGATCTTTTGTCGAAAACTAGCTGCCGACACTACCGATTATGTGCGTGTCAATTTCACTGGTTCAGTAAATAAACAAACACTACTGTTACCACGCGTCTCGTGAATGTTTCCTTCTGTGTTTACCGTATGAACGTAGGCCAATCAGAAGCGTTACTTGCCAAAACATTAGGGAAAGGGAAAGTGCTCGACCTGTTTACATGTGGACATCAGGTCAATTCCCTGACCAACCTCAACGCAACATTGTCGGCTTACCTCGCGACTGAAAAAGGCGTTCGGAGCATTCCTTCACGTCATTTAGTGATTAATTATTTCTAAACCCTGTGTGATGTCGCATAATTACTACCGAAGCTATGTCAGTAACTCTACACATCTTACAAGTAACAAACTGTTATCTTCGTACATTCTTGTTGAATTACGCATTCAATTTGGAACAAAAACCATCTATTTTTTCGAAATCGGCTGATCAAAGAACAAAATGCCATTATACTTTTTTGGTTACAATGCTTCTATGAAGCACATATTAGAAGGAATGTAATGACTTCCCTTCCATACTGTATAAAAATAGAATAAACTCTTCATACTTAAAATTACTTTCTACTTTTTAGTTCCATTTGCTATTAACGCGTGTTTTTTAAACTGTAGTTTATTATTCATTAGATCCCACACTGTCATTCATAGTTCTAGACTGGGGAGGATAGGGTACAATCCTGGCCAGAAAAAATACTCAACCGGGAATCCAATCCGGAACTTTGGCAGAGCAGCCAAGTACTCTAGTGATTGAACAACGGGACCAGCCTGAACAGTTTCGTTAGCAGCTTTATGGTGACAAACACAACCAATATCGATACAAGCCAGCAATTTAAATATCTATTTGCGGCTAAATGCGTGAGAATCCATACAGGTTTCAATATTTATGCGAGTATGGATATGGGGTGGCTGTCTAAAAGCGTAGTATATGTATTTGCGAGCAATTATAGATAAGTGTATACTAAGATTAAACTATTGGCAACCTTTTAAGCAAACTTTCTGTTCATGCAACGAACGAGGCCTGTATAAATCATTGCGATGTCGAGAATCTTTAGAAATTGATCTTCTTTTTTCGAAGAGCCCTTAAACAAGTAGAGCAGCCGAAAATATTGATATGTCAACAACGAACGTCCCGGGGAGACGTTATAAAAAGAGTACTAAATCTGAGCTCTTTGCTGGCTGTAGGATGCGGTAAGAACAAAATGCCCGCAGTTTCATCATGATAATGTAGCCGCCCATTTTTCACGTCTCCTGCAGGATTTTTTAGCAAAACATCACATCAACTAGGTCTTGTCAGTCCCACCACAAGCCCACATTTGGCTCCTTGCAACTCCTGGACTTCAGCAGATCTAAAATTATTGTTGAAAGGGATGAGCTTCAAGATAGTGGATGGACTTAAAAAGAACGTGATGGTGATCCTGAAAGAAGACTGTACGCTGTTTTGAAAAGTGGAACATTCTGCTCGTTGCTTTTTAATATCAGAGATGGCATCTTTTGGATAGACCCCCTGAGCATTTTCTTCTGTGATCCAACTTTGACTTCTATTGTTAAACATCTATTACACCCCATTATCTGCACATATGCAGAAAAGATTATCTAGTGATGAATGCATGATTTTATAGTTTTATATATGCGATCAATGAGCTTCCCTTATTTACCTATTTACCTACGTACCTACGTACCTACGTACCTACGTACCTACGTACCTACGTACCTACGTACCTACGTACCTACGTACCTACGTACCTACGTACCTACGTACCTACGTACCTACGTACCTACGTACCTACGTACCTACGTACCTACGTACCTACGTACCTACGTACCTACGTACCTACGTACCTACGTACCTACGTACCTACGTACCTACGTACCTACGTACCTACGTACCTACGTACCTACGTACCTACGTACCTACGTACCTACGTACCTACGTACCTACGTACCTACGTACCTACGTACCTACGTACCTACGTACCTACGTACCTACGTACCTACGTACCTACGTACCTACGTACCTACGTACCTACGTACCTACGTACCTACGTACCTACGTACCTACGTACCTACCTACGTACCTACCCACGTACCTACCCACGTACCTACCCACGTACCTACCCACGTACCTACCCACGTACCTACCCACGTACCTACCCACGTACCTACCCACCTACCCACCCACCCACCCACCCACCCACCCACCCACCCACCCACCCACCCACCCACCCACCCACCCACCCACCCACCCACCCACCCACCCACCCACCCACCCACCCACCCACCCACCCACCCACCCACCCACCCACCCACCCACCCACCCACCCACCCACCCACCCACCCACCCACCCACCCACCCACCCACCCACCTACCTACCTACCTACCTACCTACCTACCTACCTACCTACCTACCTACTTACTTACTTACTTACTTACTTATTTATTTATTTATTTATTTATTTATTTATTTATTTATTTTTGTGTGTGTTTAGTCCACAATTAAATGTTAGTACAAAAACTAGTTTATGTATTTTCCTTGCATATACCGAGTGAGATAGCTCAAGGATAATGTGTCAGACTCTCATGCGAACGTCAGGGGATCGATTCCGGTCAACTGCCCACTCTGAACTTGTATTTCTAGTGACTTTCCCTGGTCGAATGCAGGAGTGATTTCCTTTCCATCATTTCCGTTTCATTAAGTTCCAATATACAGGATAGAAGGTACTGTTTTGGCCATATGTTATCTAGGGATTCTAAATGATTAGTATAACAAATATTACCAATACAATTATTGTCAATAAAGAAACGTTTCGCCGGAAAAAAATAAATTGTGTGAAATATTTAGAGCCATTTAGCTTCTTGACCAACTGATATAAATGGTCCATTGTATCACTAACAAACATTGCGCAAACATTGGCTGAATAATGATGCAATGCATTTCTATCTTAATTCCAATGAATTTAGTCACGACCTTTCTGACCAATTTTGAGTAACTCTAACGTTATCTACTGATACCTTAGAGAGTTACTTCAAATATGCTTGTAAGAAGTAAGTTGTTTGTGCCAGATATTATGCCTTAGAGTTGCGTTGTGCACTTTGAGTTTTGTTCCCATTGATGCTGGCCAGCCTAAAAGATCTACTTTTTTTAATTAAACGCATTGTCTCGACAACTTTGGTGGCTACGACAATTGTGTGCTGCTAGCACGAATTCACCTGCATGGCTGGGAAACTCATGAAAAACTCTACTACATGTGTGAGGAACAATACTCCCAAGGTGGCAATCTATTCATCTACTTCTTCTCGCTTCGTGACACGCAAAGCAAAAAACCGGCTCCACCTAATCCGTGTGCATATATGAATGTTAGTGCATAGATACTGCAGGTAAGGTGGGGAGCGAGTATTCTATTTACAACTTCGGAGTATTCTTCCCCAGGCCTGCTCTATTCGTGCTGTTCGGAATCAGGTTTTGAACTAATGCCAGCCTTAACTTCACTACTTCACCATCTTGTTCAGTAAAAAATACCTAGCCCACAAAGCTTTTAGCACTGTTGCTGTAAAAATGTTAGAAGTTTCTTCTGCTTTCCTTTTGGTTTATGTCACAACAATTTCGCACTATCGCAATATTTAGAAGTTTTACATACAACCCTTAAAATGTCACAATGTATTTACAAAGAATTTAAATGGATGTTTATAAGCAGCCTAAAGTGTATTTAATTACTTTAACGAACTTGCAAGCCTGCAGTATTCACTGTTTTAATGCAGGGAGATAGCTGGTTTAGGAAAATCTGAGCACAATTCGCTAATGCAGGGAGAAGCTGTAAACCCTAGCGCCTGTCTTTTCCGATGACACCCCCATGGTTGCCTCGTCAGCGCCGCGGACTACGATGAAGGATGGAGATGTCATGTGGGAGGGGAAGAACGCAAACTAAACAAGACCTGGGGAATATCGGCTTGGTTGCAGACGCCTCTCATCCCACTGCTTCTGTATAAGCTCGCCGTTGCTTAAGAGCTGATAAATTTATCAGATTTTGCTCGACTGTGCTGGTAACTGTATAAACCCGTATTCTCACGTCTCCTTCATTAAAAAGTTGTGTCTCTGTGAGGAACAGGGCCGCGTTTTCCCACGAAGCAATGCTCAAAGTAATGACGTTGCTCAGACGGGAAATTCGATGTTACTCTTGCAAGCAAAAGGAACATTGCCTGCACTTGGAGTACTTCCTCAAGAAGTATCGTTGCTTCCTTCTACTAATAGCCCTAAGATTACTGGTTTGATATTGAAAAAAAATCTCTCTAGAGTTATACTGCTCTTTCTAGCCTTTATCTTTTCATACCTTTTTATTTTTCTCTACTACATATAGTAAGTAGGGGAAGTATTGTATTCGACCAAAATTTCTCTGTCGAGATTTTACCGGACACACACACACACACACACACACACACACACACACACACACACACACACACACACACACACACACACACACACACACAAAAGGTCCGCGCGCGTGATTTTGATTAAAATGTCATATTTAAGATATTTTTATGGCAAATAAAATGGATATTTTGAACTTTCTGGCTATAGCCTATATAGTTCTGTTTACTTTTAATGACTTTTGCGTAAACCGTAAATTGTAGATTTCATTAAAACACACAAGTTACGTCAAAATGCATTGTTTGAAGTGAACCATTTCAGAGATATTTCTTGTTATTTGTGTGAGTTTTGCAATACTTAAACTTTTCTCAAATGGAAAGTCGTTATTCACTTTTTTATCTCTTGGCCGTGCAAAGAGATGGAATTTCAAAGCTACAAAAGATCTATCACTCAAAGCCCACTTACTTCAACATTTCCCTTGCACCTACAAGAAAATAAGCAAAAAGATAATTTCTGCAAATGTTTATCTTGACTAACATGAAGATAGAGGATTAAATGTTTGTAAGGATATTTAGTAGAACAGTAGAGAAAGTGATGCGAGCACAACACAATTTTGTAAACTATTAGTGTATAAGTTACTTTTCGACCCATGCTTTGTGTCCTTAGAAATGCTTTCCGCTTGGTAATGCTATAGTAAAAATGCATCGATGAACATAGAATATTGCACGCATGAAAACTGTTTACAATAAAAATCACAGGCACCAAGAGAACGCTTAGGAACACACCAAAACTTAAACAAAAGTTAAACGATACATACTGTTGCCATTAAGACACAACTTAAAATTAACTGTATCCATGTTGCTGTTAAAATGCTAAATCCGTTAGTACCACTTTTAGGTACTAAATAGCTTAAACGGATGTAGTTGGTTAAAGGAGCTTTTCCGTGTTAGAATTGCTGAAAAGATCCTGTAATTCATCTCCTTATTTTGCTTGGAAACTCACAGCAGTTTCCTACCTCATGTGCGTCTCTCGAAACAAATGGATATTCTCTCAACAATGTATGCGATATAACAGTTGTGGAAAGAATTATATGATAAGTGTAAATTGCTTGTAGTTTTAAGGAAAGAGCAATTTCGTCACCGTGTGAAGTTGTGCATGTTGTCCGCAATCAGATAAAGTAGGTATATCTTGGTAGTGATATATTAAGAAGCCGATGTACTATAGCAGTGCTAGCGGAGATAGCAGAGTTCAGTGGGAAAGGACTCTGAGCAAGAACCCAGGGGAACCACGTCCGACCCCAGGTTGTCTTAGTTAAAAATTCTATTGTGTGTGAAACAGACGTGCGAGTATCAATAGAAGATAGGAGTATGCTTTTAAAGTTAAGGGTTCAGAACAACGTGATTTATCTTGTTATCGGATCAGTTCGCGTGAGATCGTTTAGGTTTCACAGCCAAGTGGGGATTCTGTATATCATTTCTCGACCAATATAAAAATTATACTTATTACATAGAAGTACGTTCAACGAATAGTGTTAAAAGAATATTACACATGACTTAGTGAGAGACACTAAAACCTGTCTGTCGAAATCTTACATTCAGGACAAAGAATAATCGCGATTTGGAAGTCCGCAGAGACGGATGTTCCAGACAATGCTCTCGTATAAACAGCAGGTTGGTGGATCAGGCATGCGATACGAGGAATATCTATCTGTCGTTAACGGAAGTTTAGCACGAAAAGTTCGCAAGCTAGGGCGCCGACGAGAAAATATAAATATTTCTATATAAAGAGTTGAAATAACTTGGAAATAATGTTATGCGATAAACGGCGTCATAATTTGCCATTGGAATACCAATATTAATATCTATGCAGTAGAGGTCTGCACAAACCGACATTTTTGGGCTCGACCCCACCCGGCCCTGCTTCAACCAATTCCCAGCCTCACCCGAACCCTAGAAGAGGTTATAGCTATGGTTATAGTGTACCACTCGGCCCAGACTTGATTGTGTAATTTTGTTATAAACACAATATTATTATTATTATTATTATTATTATTATTATTATTATTATTATTATTATTATTATTATTATTATTATTATTATTATTATTATTATTATTATTATTATTATTATTATTACTGTTGTTATTATTACTATCATTATCATCATTATCATTATCATTATCATTATCATTATCATTATCATTATCATCATCATCATCATCATTATTATTATTATCATTATTATTATTATTATTATTATTATTATTATTATTATTATTATTATTATTATTATTATTATTATTATTATTATGAGAAACTCGTCAGCAGAACTATCATATAGAATTCTTAGTAAAGGAATGCTGTGATAATTATGCTATTCCAGAATTCTGTTACCAAACAGTGACCAAAAAATACGATAAATTATTTTGTTCCTCTTAGTTTTCAAGCCTGGGACCGGCCCGAGCCCGACAAATATTTCTCAATTTAGGCCCGAACCCGACCCGCGGGCCGGGCATAAGGCTTGGCCTGAGCCCACGCAGACCTCTACTCTTCAGCTCTTCATCTCTCCCTCTCCTTTCCCTCAGGAGGACCGATCCTATCGAACAATGCACGTCAAGCAACCAAGAACTTCAAAAGAAACATACAATTTTACATTTCCAATAGAACACGACATAACGATAGCTTATGTACATTGCAAATACGTATTAGAATCCTTTACTCTACACCATTATTAAACTAAGCCCTTCGGAGTCACACACTTTTTCGAGTTTGTATCGCTTTTTGAAACAGTCCCGCAGTTGTTAGATTGAGAAGAGCGCGCTTCACATACTACCTAAAGTCGAAGCGAACTTCCGCCCCTTTAGGGCATACTATACGCCACGAAGACAAGGCAGAGGAGTTGCCTAATTAATTGCACACTGCCATATGTGCTTGAGGAGATATACACTATTCTATGTTAAGGCAAAGATAGAAGTTGCGTAAATAGATCAGCAAAGCACGATAAAGTTCGATTTATTTCTTACTCTGTAGTATAATTATTCAGGTACCTTGAGGTAAGACGGACACACAGAACAAACTTATAGAAAAAAATATAAATGGGTGTAGGAGTGAAATAATTGCCTGGTACAGACAAGAAGAGTAATAGAAACTTGCAAATACATTGTTTTAGGCAGTTGATTGTAAAAGTCGGACTTTTAGAAGTTCACGACAGTGTTAAAAGTACAAAATTCTTCCATTCAGTGCTCAAAAGCTTTAGCACTCCGATAATGCCAACTTTGGTTTCTTAGAGAATATGACCATGGCCTCATTCAAGTAGGCCACGAATCTCAGTTGTTAACACTGATGCTAAGAAATGCAACAACTGAACAGCGCAGCCCAATGCTATTATGACTGTGAGAAAGGTAAAAGAATACCATATATTTATATATAATCTATAATACATCTATAACTATTCAGGACTGTCTCAAAATAATGTATGATGCACGGATTAAAATGATTTTAATTTGTTCTAGATTTCCTCAACTCGACCTGCGGCCTCGTTTTGGAATCACACACCTACTTACAAAATAAAATCTTCCTTTTAACCCTTGTATCATAAATAATTATTATCTACCACTATAATAATCAGTGGTGCTTTAATTTATAGTTACCAGGCAGCAAAAGCTATACTTTATATTCTAACAAAACAAGCTACCAAAACATAAAATACAGGTACAACAAATGTAATATACATTTTAATGATGATTATCTATATCTTGTTCTTCTTGATAGTAATATTTCTGAAAGTGTGCTAATACTGCTTTTAAAATTGTTTTCTGATGAATCGTTAAAAGCATCTTTTTTAGTTTAAATTAACATATGAAAATAAGCATCCAACAAATATAGCAGCAATGTTTCTTAAGTTTTTTTTTCCAAAGACCGATTACTCTATCTCTAAACATATCGTTTCCACAATATATACATTTAATTAAGTATACTAAATATACAACATATACTAAAATACTCTTAACGTAGATATTGTGGACAACACGTTACAAAATTAGGATTAATAACTCGCGGCTCTTAGAAACACACTTCCGCCGTGTTCCAACTTGAAGCACTCGTTACTAAACCTTTATTTCTAGTACCCTAATATCTAATAACGAACATTAAATACAAAGAACATGACTAAATTAATTAACCACAGATAAGCTTACAATTGTTCACAATTACAAAATATAAGTTTCATTTATGTGGCGCCAGTTTAGAGTATATAAGCAACTATCCCGCGGCAAGAGAATTAATGAAGATGAAGCACCTGGCGTTTTGAATATTCGCAAGAAATCCCCATCCGTGAGACGAAGCCTATCAGCAGGAAAAGGATAAAACAGGAGACAAAATAAGGAAAATGGGAACAGTTAGCTCTTTGTATCCCCCATCGTCGGGTTTCTTTTATTAATTCAAAGACTTATCTTGTCGTTTCCATCCCGGATCTCCTTTACACTGCGACGAGCGTGTCAATGAATACTAAAGCGCCAATTAGAGAGCCTCTATTGAGTTTTCTCTTGTGAGAAATCATTTTCCGAGTGCAGTGTGCGAGATAAGCCCAAAGACGTCGTCTCCAACTTCATTTAGCAGGGCTTCCTCGTCTGCTGTCCTAGTTCTTCACCAGAACCTCTGAGTCCACGTCCGTCACTCAATCCTGGGGGGTCTGGCTCGATACTCTGTTGCGGCAAATTCATTTGGAAGAGAGTTCCACCAGCACAGCTACAAATAATTTTTTTCGCTCTTGAAACCGAATAAAGGAGTTTCTAATGATAGCCTCATTTGTAGAACACCTCAAACCGAAAAGCATTCTTAAAAACACTTATTTCTCTATCTACTTCATGTTGAGTTAAACATCTGCAAAAATTATCTTATTGTTAATTTTCTTGTAGGTGCAAGGGGAATATGGGAATGCAGTAGGCTTTAAGCGATAGTTAAATGTTTTAAGAGCTGGTCGCTATGTGGTGCCCTTGAAATTCCGCCCTCTTTACATGGCCAAGAGATAAAAAACGAATAACGTATTTCTGATAAAAGTCTAATTATTGGAAATGTCAAACAAATAACAAGGAATATCTCAGAAATGGTTTACTCCACAAAAACTGTAATTGATGTTAATTGTGTGTTTTAAGAAGACCTACATTTTTTGTGTAGTAAGAGTATGTCTTTACTCGATTCTGATTTTACTCCTAGTTTCTCTTAATACCATATTGCCATATTTTGCTATTTTAATATGTTTACATACTGATTTCAGTCCAGCATCTAAAACATCGCTATCGCTACGTGGGCAGTTTGTAAAAGAAGCTACCTTTTTCCTAATATCAAAAACAAGTTAATTCACAAATTACATTCACAACTGCGTAAATTTTGGTTTTATTCTTACTTTCCTAGAAACGTTATCTTTTATACAGGAAAGCGCCCAAAGAAGCGGATTAGTCATAGCCTGCTTATCCTGCAGTTAGATGGATGCAATGCCATGATTCGTGAAGGTGGCATTATAATCTACTACTCAACAAACAAGCGTATCGAAAGATGCACTTTAATGCGATGTTCACTGCTCTCACACATCCAGCAAGAGCTTTCCATTTAAACCACATCACTTACTTGCAATGGTGAATCATATACACCAGGCATGTCAAACATCACTCCCAGGGTGTGAAGAGAGGAGTCCACCCCTCCTTAATTGCAGTAGCACGCGCTAGTAGAACCGGTTTTCGCTTTGTTTTTCTCGTTCTCCGATTTGAAGGGAGGGAAAATAGGGGAAAATTTTCACACGTGGCGAGTGCTGTTTGACACCCCTGATATACACCAAGCTGAGCTAGACGTTAGCGTTGACTACACACCTCAGTGAAGGTATTTACAAAAGGAAGAAATATGAACGAAATCTGAGCAAGAGCTTTTCCTTCCGTAACTAAGAACTGATTATGTCTGTATCTCACTTCATGGCACAATATCTATACATATCAACATCTTTATTTAAAACTATAATTTGTACACTATACCAAAATCATACAGAAGCAATTTCATGTTTAGTATGAATTATTCGTTTATACTTAATGTTGAACCAATTTCTCATTTTGGTTTAAAGTCAGCTGAAGAATTCATACTGGTCTTATTGACATTGCAGTGTTGCCATTTCGTGTTGATAAGTTTCATTCTGTTACCTGTTTTGAAATATTTCATGATCTCACTTGCAAAATATGGTGGAACATCTCTCGCATTTTATGTACGCATAAACTGATATTCTTATAGTACAGACAAGAAATGGAAGAAGTGAGGATGGCGGCGGTAAAAGATAGCTTTGAGGTTATGTTGAAAAGATTCACGATCTTAGTTTTCTATATCACACTCGCAGTTGTTTATGCACATACACATGCTGCAAAGACGCTGATCCATTGATGTAGTAAACTTGTTAAATTCACAAGTTTGGGAAGATTTGGTTTATAAGCAACAACATAGTCCATAAGTAGTAGAATATCGTAAGGTTCTAAGCGACAATTGAACAAAGCCATTAGCCATTTTTCCGACTCGTATTGTTTTTGATGAAAATAGTTGCCATTTCGAATACTTCAAGGTGGAAATAACATCCACACAACTTCACACCAACAAATTCTGCTGTTTCAATTTATCTGTAAGTACAAATTATTTGGTGGCAACCAACTTTTGCTACATCATTGGATAGTGATCAATTAAGGATATTAATCAGTTTTAAATAACAGTGTTTCTTATGTTTCTGAACTATCACAATGTCAATTTCACGTGGTTCTATGAACAAACATTTCGGTTTACATTCTGTAATGTCTTTATATTTTTATATATACTTCTTACAGAAAACTGCTTTGTCTTCTCTTTTCAATAATTGTTCAGATGAATACAGACCATATGCTACTAGTTCTTTTGGGTAAGCATTCGTGCTATTATCCGGCACCGCCTTACGCCACGAAACCTAGAAGCATATATGAAAGATAAGATGGAAACGGAATGAAAGATAAATTATTCAAAGGAAATTGTTATAGATAAGAAACCAACCTGGCATTCACCTGCCGACCAGAGAGTTGCGGTAAGCAGGAATCGAACACCAGACCTCCCGAATGGGGGTTTTACTCGTTACGGCGGAGGCATCTCGCAGTTATTTCGCTTTTAATCCGCTTAAGACGAAGGAGTAAAAGAAAATTCGCTACATTACGTTACTTGGTCAAATAAGACTCAAATTGAAGATCTCGGTATCTCCAAAACATAAAATGTACCTACACGGCTGTGAATTATGTAGGAAAAGGAAGGAGTCCTACTGTGTGATAATCCTGTGGAAGACTCTACGGAGAAACCACACCCAACGTAGGTAATCTGTAAACATGCAACTTGGGTGCGCCTGTTGACCCAAACTATTATCTGGATGTCCTTCCTTCCTTCCCTTCTGGGAGACGCTTTTAAGGAACCCTGTACAACGATAATCCGCGCTCTTCCACGTGGTTTGTTCCAAACTTTGTCCTTTTCCCTTTAACGCCAGCTTAGCTTTTCTTAAACACGAAGGGACCTACATGTCAGTGGCGGTTAGTTCTCCCTTCAGGTGGAGAAGAGGGTTCCAACACTTAAAACGAGATTGCGGAAGCTGCAATTTTAAAATACTTTCGTCTTAATTCAAAAGACATAAACGACATACATTGGAAAGGGTAGAGTGAGACTGAAAAAATTCAATATCAATTTGAACTCCGGTTACCTTCCGGCTGCTCTAACCACTAAGGTGTTATGAATCCAATCTCTCCTACACACGGCTATTGTGTGGAAGAACATTAATTACATTGATTGACCTTATAGTTGGTTAAAGTAGAAGCCCGGGATTTAACTACTTGCAATATTGTAAGTCGCCATTAAGGTATATTATCTCATATGTGTTGAAATCCCTTTGTGTGTTTTACCAAGAAAAATGCGAGTGGCTTGGAGGATTTAATGTTGTCTCGGCATATTGGTATGATAGCTTAGTGGTTAGAACATCCGAACAGTAACCTGTAGATCCGTGGTTTAAATCCCGGGCATGGCATTGAATTTTTCAGTCTCACTCTACTCTTTCCAATCCTGTTCTACACGCGGCTATTGTGTGAGAGAACGTTAATTACACTATATACCTTCCAAGTAAAATAGAATAACGTAATAAATAAATAAACAAATAAATAAAAACTAAAGGTTTAGCTTCTTCAAAACGCTCTCTCACCGACACCATTAGACAGCATTACTAACGAATGTATAATTCATACTGAAAACATAAGATAAACGAAGACCAAATATGTACATTTTCAGCAGTACACATTGTTAACACATTTTAAAGCGTCAATTCTATAACCTTCGTGAATCAAACACTGTTTACTCTGAGGCGATATTGTTTAGAAGAAGCCTCTTAAAATAGTTAAAATTTATGTTTATAGTGGTGGCAGAAAAAGCCCCCTAAAATTGTGAATCATGGTCCTAGTGGGCAATGATAGAGATCTTCAATTGTTTTAGCTTGTTCATGTATTATCAGGATTGGCGTCATGTGGAAATCGCAAAGTCCGCGAATAATTTGAAAAGTTATCGGCATATAGTGTTTATTGGAAGAACATTGTGTTTTAAAAGTTAACAGGGAACTAATATACAATTAGTAAGGCCGCATCAAAAAATAGAAGAAGATTACGAACTCGCAAAATTACATAGTCCGTGTTCGGGTAGTGTGAACCCCGCAGGGCTTGAGACAAAGGACGCCAATCCAGAATATTTGTATTATTGTTTGTGACGTAAAGGAACAATAAATAAGTATATTAAAAATATAAAAAGAAAATTTAATCATCCTTGTAAGGCGTAGACCTGTACCACGCCCTGAGGTACGTCGAGAAATTCGATGAAAAGTATTTAGAGTCTCATAGCTGCATTAAACGTAAATAACTGTCTCAAACGTCGCATCAACGTGTGGCAAGTAAGAAGAACAAATAACCGTTCCAACTCATAGATTTAAATATCAAACCAGACTTCGTTTACATATTGCAAAATATTAATGAATTTATAACCCATACAGAGGTAACAAACATAACAGATTAATTTGAGAAGAAGCTTCTTTGAGATAAGGGATTAACATTTTATATTTAATTTTTATAGTCCCTGGGTAAGAGAACCAGTCAAATTTCATTCACATATTTCACTCATTACTATCAAGATTTCTAGGAAAAGTGCGTTTACAAATAAGTCGTAATAAAAGATGACCTCCATATGTCTACACAATTTATGACTAGAAAACGTCGAGTCAGTTGAAAATAAATTTGATAATTAATTCCAGCATATTTTAAGGATGGAAGTCTCCTCAAACCAAATAAACGTTGATATGCGAACTGCTACATGTAGTTTAATAAAACACAATACTTTCCACAATAGCCCACTAAGTTCTCTTACCTCTAAATGAATTTAAATAATTGAGAAAGAAGAAAATTTTGCACCTGATAAAGGAAATGTTAAGCATTTTATCTTAATTTGCAGTACTACAGCCAAGCCCAAATACTGTTTTCCGAATTTACATATTAATACGAATGGTTTTACTTCATTTAATAATTACATATGAATGTAAATGAAATATTTTGCACTGTTTTCTTTATCTCCAACACCAAACTGACATTGAGCCCAGGAAGAGCATCCATGCTCAACTAAACTTGCTTTGCAGTTATTACTTTAAGAAAATATTTTAGGCCACAAGCTCCCTAAGCAATTAATGCAAAAAATATTTCCTATTATAATAATTTTACACCTCAGCAAGAAACGCACATATGTAATATTGTTAAAGGTTATGAAAATTACATCCTAAGGATCATTTTTATAACATCGTATAAGTTGATATTTTCAAATGTATAAATCAGAAATGATTGCATTTGCATGTATCAAAACTTTGGAACCACTCTTTATACAAACCTTTAAAAAAGCTCAGCAGAAAAAATTTGGATTTTGGGAAATTCACGGGTCGGTCCATTAATATCGTTACCATTATGTAGTACATAATTGGGGAGAAATTATTCGATGCATCACTTCCCCTACATCGTAGTTTTAACCCCTTCCAGTACCTCACAGCGGTTAGCAACCAGGCCACAACTCCCGCTATTGTCTGTCTAACGCAGCATTCCAGCATTCGAGAACAGGTCGTACAGGTTCTCCTGTACGGTATGTCGTGTTTGCACAGCACCTAGCCGCTAATGCGACTTCATCTGTGCGGTATTGGAGGTTGTCATTATGTTGTCATGCTTTTGTGTCCAGGGCAATGGTTTCTTTCTGTATACCTAATTTAGGATACAGAAAGGGGGCAGGAATAGATGTTGGGATAATGATGTGTTAGAAGATGGGAGTGGCATTACCCTTATCCAAGGGCGTCCTTGGGTAGGCGGTAACTTTTCCTTCTTCGAGGTGCTCTGTGGTCGTATTGACCTAATGCCCGTACCAGCTGATTGGTGTGGGAGTTAAGTTTGGAGTGCATGGTTCGGGATCGCTCCCTTACCAAGACCATGATGTAGGGAAGTCCTGACTGGTTGTTAAGGATGTAAGACGGGAATCTACGCCCGGTATCATAAATCATTCTTAACGCCCTGTTCTGCACTGACTGCAGTTTGCGTATGGTAGAGGGTGCTGCTGATCCCCAGGCTTCGCAGCCTTATAGGATCAATGGCGGAATGATTGCCCGGTAAATCCTTAATTTTAGGTGGTTGGGCATTGTAGATCTGAGGATGGAGTAGAGCTGTCTGAGCGCAGCGCCACCATGTTTGGCCTTTGCGCGGACGTGTGGGGCGTATGTTAGCCCGCGATCGAGGAGAACGCCTAAATATTTGGCGGAGGTTACCCATGGGATATTTCTCCGCCTAAGCCGAAGTGACCGTTGTGGCCGCCAATGGTGAACCTTGCCAAGAAGGAGAGCGGAGCTTTTCCCCGGACTAATTGCCATTCTCCACTTCTCACTCCAACGGTCGACGGCGTCGAGTTGTCGAAGGGGAGGGAGGCAATATCTCACGTTTTTATTTTGTGCCATGATGAGGACGTCGTCCGCATACTGGCATGTCGCAGTGTGTTGTTCCGTGGAGAAATCGGACATGTAAGCTGCGAAGAGTAGCGGGGAGAGTACACTGCCCTCTGGGACTCCTGCCGCTATTTCTCTTACTGTAGACAGTTTTCCTTCCACTTTCACTCTGAAAGTGCGGTCCTGAAGGAAACTGCTAATTATAGTGAGATATGGAGGAGGGATATTTGCCTGCTTTAGTTTGTACAGTAGGCCTTGGTGCCAAGTTGTGGCGAAAGCCTTTTCCACGTCCAGCAGCACCGCTATGGTCTTGATGTTTCCCTGGAAACCCAGGGAAACCATCTCGGTCAAACGCAGCAACTGCATGGTCGTGGAATGACCCCGACGAAAACCAAACTGGTGATCCGGTAGGAGTTGCGTCTCCTCAAAAAGAGGTATCAGGCGGGTAAGGAGCAACCGCTCAAAAACTTTTGAGACGATTGGGAGAATGCTGATGGAGCGGTAGTTGTTAGGAAAGACTGGGTTCTTGCTCGGTTTCAATATACACACCACCCTCGCCTTCTTCCAGAAAACCGGAAAGGAGCGAAGACGAAGGCATGCATTGAGATTCGGGTCATGCGGACCACGGCCTTTTTGGGTAGGTGCTGGAGCATGAGTGCCGTGATGCCGTCATGTGCAGGGGATTTTTTGGGATTTAGACTTTGGATTTCGGAAATCACCGCTTTCGGAGTGATTATAGGAAGTTGGCTCGCCTCGTGTAGCCGCCGCGGTTCCTCATAAAGGTAATCCACGGTTGCTTCCACAAGTTCAGTAAAGTCTTCGTCTTGCGGGTCCTCCCGGGGTTCGAACTGTACCTCAAGGTGGTCCGCGAACAGACTTTCTCGTCTGGCTCAAAGGCGAGTCGCCCACGAGTGCCGTGCAAGGGATGCTGGTATTGGATCTTGTCCTTCCTCAAGCCCCTTATAATCTGCCAGGGTTTCTTTTCCTGAAGGTTTACGGTTTGTAATGTGTTTTCCCAGGCTGATGTTCTATGCGCACGGAGCAGTCGCCTTAACAGGGATTTGAACCTCTGGTAAACTGGTCCTATCCTGGGTTGGCGGAAACGCTGCCATAGCTTCCGAACAGTTGCCGGGGTTTCAAGTTTGAAGGAAGCCTAGAAAGGTACATATCCGTAAGTGTTTGCAAGGGGTGTGAAGTGCGGCAAAAAAATCATTCTCAACCGCCGCCCGCGCCCCCTCTGGTTGCTGGTGCGACTGTACCAGAGCCCATGCTTCGGGTTGAGATGTCCAGCGATGCAGACTAGTGGGTGTAGGTTGAAGAGAGTGGTATAATCTGCTTCATAGAAGCGATGATCTGGAGGGTCATAAGCTGCAATCAACAATGGCAAGCCTAATGGCAGTAGCCTCCACATGTTAAAGGGCAGGAAGAGGAAACGTTGTATGGGTGATGGTGCTTTTGATGAAGATAGCTGTACCACCGCCCTGTCGGCGGACCAGATCAGACCGATGGGCGACGTAACTAGGCAGCGAGAAGTTTATATGTAATAAAACCATGTATACAATAATTTTTCTTGATTAAAATTATGTAAATATAAGAATACGCCGTTTTCAGAATATTTTGTTGTAGACTGGCTAGAGGAGGAGGAGGGTGCTCATCTGCATGGACACTAGCTCCCTTAAAAAGCATTTCATGGCAAAAGCCAGATATAAACATATGTATAAACAGTGGCAATAGCCAGAATTAAAACAAGGTGATAAATAAGTCAAGAAAGCATAAAACAGAGATATCGAAGTTTCAAATCCTCAAACTCATGTTACAATCCGCTAAAAACTTAAAAGCTCTATCAACCGCTATTTTGTCGTCCGCTAAGACCTCTGCTAGTCTGTTAAGCAGCTGCAGAGAGCGTAGAAAGTTGCATAACTATAACAAATCAAATTTTTACCCATCGATTGTGGTTTTCACATAAGTGCAAGGGAAGTGCGCTATTGCCAAATGTTACAGCATCTCCAAGCTTCCCATTTTCTTTCTTCAAGATACCACTGGAGATAGATACATGAGCTGTTTCACGGTAAGTATCGAGGGTATTTCTGGTTTAAAAGACGACCTCCATCCCACACGCACACACAGGGGCATGTTGACTATACTAACCTATGGAGTAAATGGATTGGAAGACTTAGTTATACGCATGGTAGCTGATACCCAGCTGGCGCTTACGTTTACTTTTTGCTAAACGCTACATTTTGCATATAAATCGTTGACGAATACAAAAGCAACACAAGCATCGACGCAAATTCTATTGCCCTTAAGCTGCCTCGGTAGAAATTTTGTAGCTCGTTTACCTCTTCACAGATTACGGTCGCAGATGTTCGCAATTTACGAGCTATTGTTCCCGGTGCTCAAATCGCCATTAATTCGCCGCTTCATTCATACCATGCTGCGTACTTCCAGCTCGCTAGGTCCAACAGGAACCAATACTTCACACATCTGGAGAAAGAGCAGAGAGATACACACACTGTCATTTTCATTTCGCTTTAGTGAATAAAAGAGAATCTTTTCTGGGAATCGAGAGATTTTTTCCCACCCAAGATACGTAAAAATCCAGGGAAGATAGTGTTCCCAGCTGACCAATTTCTGAAACAAATTAAGCTCACCGATAAAGTTGTTCTTCCTAGGTACTAAGCTTTATAGAACCTGTTGCGGCCTATAGGGTCATGATGTAACATCTACAACAAAAGACGCTCAAGGGAACCGTACAAGTTTTCTTTCCACGAGTTAATGACGGTCTGACTGCAGAAGGCACATTTCTTTCTGGCTCTCAGAAAATAAGGAAAAAGGGTTATATATGATTGCAAAAGCACTGCACTCAACCTTCGCAATAACGACGCAATGCGCAACCAACTACCATTATCATGTTTAACTTATTGCTGAAAAAAAAAAACCGTTGCATTCACACGAATGTCTCTATTCAATCTTGTACAAACTTATTACAAACGTAAATTCCTCCATCTAATTCATCATAACTAAGATATAAATGGTTTTATCACATATTTTTTGTGGATACAATAGGAATATGAAAACTTAGTAAGCTTAAGGGATAGACCAATATTTAAGAGCTGTCGCTGCGTATTGTCTTGGAAACTCCATTCTCTTTTCATGACTAGGAGTGAAAAAAAAGAATAACGCCTTTCAATTTTGAATGAATATAAGAATTTGAAACTCAAACCTGTTAAAAAGAAATATCTTGGAAGTGGGTAATTCAAGAAAAAGATTGACAAATTGTGTGCTTTAACGAGATCTACATTTATGCAATTTTGTCTAACGCTTATGGTTCACCGTTATGCAAAAGTCATTCAGAATGAAAAGGACTTCAAAGGTATTCCTAGGGAAAGTGCAAAATATGTATTTCATTTATGATGAAAATATCTTAAATATATGGTAATTTAATAAAAATAGAAGTACTTTTGAGAAAATATAAGTATTAGACTTCTTTTTTCTATGTAAAGCGTAGTGTAGAATGAGGGATCCTTTTGAAACCCCAGGGTGCCGGTCCCTGGAATGTTCTGAAAATAAATGTCTATTTGGATATTTACCAACTTTTCGTTTTTGACTTGTGGTGTTCGCAGACAGACCCACTCATTCGCAAGTAGACATAGGTCAATTTTAAATGTTCTTTCTTTTAAGTGCACAGCCTCAAAACATGTTTTTCGGTGAAATCGGGCATCGAATTCATGCCTGAAAATAAATTAGAAAATCAGAGAAAACATTTCCTTTGTGAATGTAAAAGAATTGTATTCAAATTGAATGAGTGGTGTTATCTTAGCTTTCAAGCTCAGTACTGGCAACCCGACCGTTTTTTTTTTCTTTATTTTTTTTTTCTTTTTCTTTTCCGGTACATCAACCCAAATCGCACATTAATCACCATTCTTCCCAATTATTTTTCTCTCTGTCGATTTTGGTAACTGTTTCGTTCTTCTTTTATTACAGTTATTGTTTATACGTGTCGTTGTTCATAATATGAATATGCTCGACAAAAGCACGCCATCAGCAAAATGTTTACATTAATATTTGTTGGACTCTACAGTATTTCCTTTCCTCAATGCGATTTATTCTTAAACATCACCGAGCATTTATATATATGCGGGAGGTTACAGTCAGCAATAGATCATCGCAGTGGGTCAAGATGCCCCCCCCCTCCCCCGTTACACACACACGCGCGTGCGCACAGAATTAAGTATTTTCTCTTGTTTCATAATTCGACAGAAATAAAATAGTTCTCCTTATAAATATATCATATATATAATATACATATATATACATACATACTTTATATAATTTCCTTTAATACCGAAAAATAAGTTTTAGAGAATAATAATTGGTTCAGGTGTTTCCTACATTCAGACGTGCCAAGTTTATCTGCTTTGTCATTTTCATTCCAATAGTGGTCTTCGTAAACTAAGTAACTTTACCTCTACTTCTTAAGCTGTTAGAGTTTATTCACTCATCACAGTCATATCTCACGATTTCAGTTATTCTTTTAACAACTTCATGCATTTAATAGAATTGAAAAGGTTAATTCGTTACAGTATTTTCAAATAAAATGTAATTAAACATCTTTTTCAATGTAAATTATATTTTTAATGATCTACATAAAAGTTTAAATAATAATTTGTAACTTCTAGTCTGTTGACTGCATTGCGGATTCTGGTCTCGTACTTTCAAACGTTCCTTCTCTATTTATAATCCCGTCTAATTATAATTGTACTAAGGAGTGTTAAATACTTCTCACTTGGTGCACTTGTTTGACATTTTAGGAGTTAGCTATGCAGACCTGCTCAATCGCGTATCAACAGAGAGAGAGAGAGAGAGAGAGAGAGAGAGAGAGAGAGAGAGAGAGAGAGAGAGAGAGGCATGATATCGACATCGTCAGAAAGCGATCAACATATCGCCAAGAAAATTTTCTACTGTAGAGGTGTAAGGGGCAGTTTTGGATAACACAGGACAAAATTAAAAACATAAAATGAAAATCGGTATTCAATAATGAAATTATTAATAGGCATCACTTCAAATAAAATTAAATAAAGTCTAGAAAAACGAAGAAAAGATAAGCGAAATTACATAATAAGGATGGTTGCACCGATTTCCGAAACTCGCGATTTCCTATAGGTAACCAATACACCAGTGGGAAGCCATTGAAATGGTGGAAACTAATCTGTCGCCAACAGTTTAAAATGTTTAATTTTTTAAAATGTTTAATTTTTTAAAATAAATTACGATAAAAGCTTGAGAGCACTTTATTTGCGTTTAATTATAGCCTCTCTGTTTACAAACCGCAATCCTGTTATTAATCTGGCATTGCTTTGGTGTGCTTTAAGCTAAGCACGGACAAAACAGATTGTTTCCTTTAGCCATAATTTCTACATTTTAGTTACATCATTAAAACAAGTACGTTCTACCTGCATAATTCTAATGCTGAATTTGATCTGCGATATGACACGGTCAAGATCAATATGACATTACCGTGATTCATCAACTTGAACACCTGAAGCGGCAAAGCTCATTTAACATAAATAATTATACTGGGTTTTAATTCAAAGTATACTATGACATGCTGCAGGGTGTCACTTGCCTACCGAGCCGAGCCGAGCCGAGCCGAGCCTAGTCTAGAGTTCAACTTTCGCAGAGTGTATGACTTGTGTGTCGGAGAAGTTGCCTAGCAAGCAACGAGTTCGGTTTGAAACTGCAAACCTTCCGCTTTGCAGCAACATACTGGTCTCTATGGTATGTACCGCACCAAAATGTGTTATACATTGTTTTTTGTTTGGTCGTATCGAATGTCAGTGAAAGCCGGGTACATTTAACATGCATTTAATAACAGAGTGTTGTGGTTCCCTTCTGCAAATACAGATAAAACATTATCTGTGTGGAATGAATGGGCATTGACAGGGTTATATAAAAAATAACATCCATGAGCCCTTATTTTATTTTTATTTTACATCATTTGTGAGCCACGTTATTTCGTATGTTCAACCTCCAGGTTGAACGTTGTGCTTGGCAGCCAACTTCTCCGCAAGACCTGTATAATGTTATGTCTATCAACTTACATCTTAAATCGCTTCAACGAATTGACTCAAAACACTATGAGTCGAGTAAAAATAAATAAAAAGGACTATAATATGCGATATACCGTCCCGGCATACTGATACCCATTCCAAGATGTGCATTCTAAATTTTATAATTAGTTCACACTTCCAAATATTTCTGCAATCATAATTTTTACAGACTCAAGTTACCACTAAATAAAGAAATGAGATAAAGCCATAAAATAAAAGAATAACAATAGAGGAAAATAATACCCAGTTATTCAGGTATACAAGTATTCTAAAACTACCTAATAACACCTCTAGATTTAAGGAATTCATTAAACGACATAAATTATACTATGAAATGAACACTTGGTATATCACGACTGTTAAAATTAAAGTATCAGAAGTTTAAAGCTGTCATATAGCTATCCTTTCGCTGACGTAAAGGGACAAACTGGCAGCTGAAATACCATGTGAATGCGAAGAACACCATATTGTCTCATGTACTTAGTATTTAGTCTGGCCTAGAAACTATATTCGAGAAGTGATATAGTTCCTTTTCCTTTATATATGCATTCAGTTTCTCTTCAATGACATGACTACATCAATCAAGATCTAACACCGAAGGTGATAAAAAGCACCTTCAAAGGTAAATTAATGTAATATCTCTGGCTTCTCTTGGAGAAACTGTTTGTCTGCACAAAGCCTTTATAAAATTGTATTTTACGATGCGGTTGACCGAGGTAGTTAAACCGTTGTTAAAACATGCACGGTGGAAATCCCTGCCAATCTAAAAATTCATCAGCCTTTTACGTAGCAACCCTTCACCAAAGGCACGCCACTGAAGAAAAGACGAAAAGTGAGGGAAAAGTATTTCTACTCTTCCTCTCTGCTTCCCTTTTCCTTCCTTCTCATCTTCCATTTACGCACGCAAGGTGTAATCACCAAGATTCCCTTTCCTACCCCCTCCCATCTCCATTATGTAGAACTCCACCCCATGGGAGAGCTTTTCACTTTTCGTTTCCTTGCCCCATAACAATACAATCTCTGCTTCATTAATTTGAACCGTACGACCTCTGCCATGTTGTCTTTTCGGTGCACTGGCTCGATATTTCTAAACATACTTGGTGGTTTCTTTTTAACACCCTCATTCAACCAATGAAATTATGGCACAACGGTAATAAAAAATTCCGCATAATGCACTATGGCTTTAAAAAACGTTGGACTTTCCATCACACTTTCAGAAAACATTATTACGAAATCCTTATGTAGCGGTTACTGAACCAGAATAAATTTTAACAGGAGAACCGGGAAAGCCCTTTATTACTATTGCTAAATTGCTATAGCTCATGGAACGTTTCTAACAACCTGTAGATTACAAACACATGGTTATTTTACATATATATAGTATATATTTATATAGATCATCATCATCATCATCATCATCATCATCATCATCATCACATATATTCAGATTAGACAGTACTGTTCCAAAACCAAGCAATTCACAACTGATCCTTCCCCCTCTTTCTAGGTCGTCCGATATTTCTTCTCCCTTGGGGTTTGTAGAGTTCTTTAGAGATACAGCCTTTCTTCGTCCGTGTCATATGCTCATGTCATTTATCCCTATACTGATCTATCTACTGCAGAATTCCTATTCTCGAATTTCCTGGTTTCTTTAGTGATCTTACAATCAGAAACTTGCCAATGGTCTCAAGAACCTTATTTCTGCTGCTTCAATCCTTTTTGCCAAACCAGTTGTTAATGTCCAGGTTTGTGCACTGTAAAGTAACATACGCATGGCCATCTCTAAAAAGTTTGAAGATCGTCTCTTGCCTTATATTTTTAAACGGCGTTTTTTATTGCACTCACTATTTGTTGGAACTTACATAATTATTTCTCGGTGCTCCTACAGTACAAATAAATGTCACAACCAAGAAAACTAAAAATAGGGACTTGATCTAAAATTTCCTTAACAATTGCGATTTTAGCTCTAAGATGTTCCTATCCTCAAAATACCATGACTTTTTTTTTTTTTAAATTTTTTTTTTTAACAAAGACACAAACACTTCATTTATAGATGGTATATTTAACGTTAAGTCTGAATAGCAGTTTGTACTTACTTCCACATCCTAAGTACTCTGTTGGGTCTTGAAGATTATATAACTGACGCGACATTGTTTCAAGAAATTAAAAATATACGTAATCAAAGAAATATTCCGAAGTCCCGGGTGCGATTCCCGGCTGAACGGAATGGTAATTTTCGTTAGCCAGGATTATACCCCATCCTCTATAGCAGCGATGTCCTACCTTGCCTCTTTGGAGATGCTTTAGTAATTAGCTGCTATACCCCACCCCATTCCTTCAGTCGGAGGGTGAATCAGCTGTAATGCCTGTGGCGTGTAGGCTCACAAAGAGAAACAAACAGTGGATTCCATAGCAGTTTCTAAGTCACACCTTGAATTTTCTGGAAATATTTTCAGAAGACGTCTCCATTCTATATGATGTTTGCATAAAAGTAAACAGTAAGACACAGACAAAAGCTTACTAAATAAAAATGTGGACCTCGTTAAAACACAATGTATATCAAATCCTTTTTTGTTTTGTGTGAACTATTTCCGAGATATTCTTTATTATTCGTTAGAATTTGTCAATACTTATACTTTTCTCAAATATTCTTATCTCTTGGGCTTACAAAGGAACGGAATTTCAAAAGCATCACATGGTAAGCAGTTCTTAAAACATTTTACGATCGCTTAAACTCTACTGTGTTCGCATGTTCCTCTTGCACCTACAAGAAAATTAGCAATAAGATAATTTTTGAATATGCTTTTGTCCATTAAAATGAAGTAGATAGAAGGATGAACAATTCTAAGAGTAGTGTGTTTAAGAGTGAGTTTAGCCATACATACTCAACAAAGTTTCTGCAAATTGAACTATAGTAAAGGTCTGTATCGCAATGTGTTACTTGGTGTATCTTCTAAGTCTATGGACTTCGACTTTGTCGCCAAATATTCATAGACTTCTTAAATGTAAGCAATACCAAACAAGTCAGTAATGAACAGATGTTTATCGCATAAGATTTGAAAGTTCTTTCGTAAATCAAACGCAACGGACATATAACCAAACCGCCACTACAACACAATTGAATATTAAAACAGTGGCACAATCCACATAGAGTAGAAGGAGGTAACTCCAACCTCCCCTCTTTCGCAAATGTTGGATATGGCTGCTCTACAGTCGATGTATGCATGAGAGTGTGAAAGTGTATATGAATTTAAACACCACTATATGCAAGTGAACATCACTGCTGTTGAACAATTGCTTCATAGCTTAAAAACCACCGATATGACTGACCTTAGATGCTAAAAGCAGCATATAAATTGAACATTAAGCAAATAAGTAAACATTCAATGTAAACAAATTACATTTGCTTGGATAATAGCCCCTCAATGTGTGTAAGGTGTCGACAAAGCTGTCTAAATTCTGACTCGTATCTCATACGTGTCAGTTTAACCATTCACCTCTCATTGGCTACTGTCGCTGAATAGGTTGTTGTGCGATACATGCTAGTACGTTGTTTAACATGATCGTTTATGTTAATAAACTCGAAGAGAATTTCAAATTTACATGTTCATAACTGTATGATTCAAATATAATGTGTGTAATAGAACTAATTAATCTGAAAGGCGTGTACATTATTATCAACAAGTACATGGGAGGACCCTTCGATCTAAGTTTACCTCTGATGACGAAAGTTTGTACATATATCCTGACAGATGTTATCGCCTGATCTTGCATTGCAGAGGACTTGTAGATCGCCATTCACAGATGTTCATTTTAGCCAATCAACGGAATGCCGGAGAATACTCACAGTCGGGCACGGTTATAACTAGAGCGTGGATAAATGTCCCATCGCTTACAATGTTCGCGCGCTCGTACTATACACGCTCCGTGGTGACTGGCAGACGGCGTAGACAAAAGGGCAGGGCTGTGTAAGAAGCCCTAGTCCATTTACATCAGTTCATATCGTCATCTATTCGTTCCTCAAAAACATTGTAGTGAACAATAATACATTTTTAAATTGTTCAAAAGTAAAACTTGTCATCTAAACAATGTTTATACAGCGAGAAACTTCTTTCAACGTCACGGGAGCAAACGTAAGATATTTTGCATTGTGTTCGTCATACGTAGATGACATTTTGTCTAGCTGTTGTAAACCAATTTTTATATGAACCATTGTAGCGTAGCCAGGATCATTACATGATTTTACATGATCTATTTTGCACATGTCTTAAAAAAACTCCGATTGAAGTGACAAATGGTCGTGTTCTTTATTCTTTGATGCTGCAACAAGTGCTTTATGTTTTTGGTATTACAATGTTGCTTCAACAATTTCCGTTTCTCCGTGGAATCTCTAATTTGTGAATAACATAACTTACAGTGTATCGTATCGCCATTCAATACGAAATTATTTCTTCCAAATTCTTCCAATAACTTATTTAATTTACCATCACCTAAAGCTGAAGACATTTTTCACCTCGTATGTAAACACGGATCGCACAGAAAATAACACTCCCTATCTGTACGGTATAGCTGTCATACTGAACCACAGCACGCTGTTCACCCCTCAGCCCGAGGTAGCAGCGATGACGTCAAGCAAGCAATTCGCCGTGCAGTCAACCTGATTTCTTCTTCAGTGGATATATGTCCTCGCTCTAGTTATAACAAACAGGGTTTAGATCAGTCTTATAATCACAACAAAGTAGCATTCCATTTCTCATCGTAATATTTATAAAACACTTCACAGGAAATTGTAGCATACAAACTCAAATGGACCTATTTAAACTCCAATGCGCTAAATGTTGCAATAAAAGGATTTAGTTATTTGAAAAACCCATTGTTTACAGCCAAATGGTTACCTGCAGAAGAAAAGGCATCTATTTCATTCAGACTAATGCTATCAGCAACTTACGCTAAAGATTTGTCTAGCAGCTCAAGAGGATACGCATGCCAAATGACGTCTAAAGTGCTTTACAATTAAGGACTTACTTAGTGGAATCCAGCTAATCCCCTAGCTAGGGCTCCTGAATCTGGGTGAGGAACAAGGTCCTGGTAAAATATCTTTCCCGGGAGTGCTTTTCAGTGACAATAGCCCTTGATTAATAATGTGCCATCGCTATCCCTGTGCGCAACTACCAGAAGCGAACGTTTGAACCTGTAATTATAACCAATGTTCCATTCGGTGCTCCTTTATGGCAACGTGACCACCTGCTTGTTATGAGCTGCCTCGTGTCCATACCTATTCCTTCCACACAAAATGACAAGAGATGCTGAAGATTGGGCATTTGTCACTATTCATGTCAACCTGGCCATACGTGCCTATTGCCAGGTCCCAGTATTTCACTATGTGGTACTAAAACTCAGTTTTCCTTTTATCCCTAATTAATTATAGACGTACTATAGAGTTGAGAAAATAATAAAAATATACATTTTTTACGGCTACGGTAATTGTTAATTCTGAACTTGGAAATAAATAATCAAATGTCTAAAGTCAAATCTCCAATAGCCTGTCATTAGTAACTTTTAGAGACTTAACTTTTTCATCACGGTCTCAAAAATCCACACAAAACAGAAGCTTTTCGTCCTAGAACAAATACATAGTATTTAGTTTACAGATATAGACTTGAATTTTAGGCGATATACTGAGGGGAACAACGACTGGAAACAGTCATCTGAGATCCATTTTTGGCAAACTTGAGATAACTCTGTAAACATCTTTTTTTTTTTTTTTTTTTTGAAGAAACAATAACGCAGTGGTACAATATAGAAAGTTGACTCCATAGTTTTATTCTACTTTTTCATGCAGCCAGTCACATAATGCTGATTAGTGGGAAATTCTATAAACACGTTTTGAGTCCACATGGCTTAAAGAAAGCAATTTTAGAAAAAAAATGTGGTATATATTTGTGTGTGCAACGTGCACGCACGCAAACCCTTTTATAAAACTTCTTTCATTTGGGTTCAGAGAGTCTCAAATCATGTACACCGTGGACCAAAAAAAAAAAAGAGTCATGTCAGGAACTCCTTTAACGGCAGAGAACAAATCCACGAATACCAAACAACTTGCCGTTTTCAACAGGCAGGTATGTAAGTCCGTCTATCACATAGGTATGTATGTAGGTAGGTACGTATATATGTATGTATGCGTTCCAGACACGACTTTTTTTCACGGGGGCACTACCTACCAGTAAAATTTTAGTATCGATTCGTTTTTTTTTGGAATACAATACTTTCCGTTCTTACAGTACGTAGCACAGAACGTAGTAAGCATTCGTAAGAATACTTGTGGATGCTAATGAAATTAAACGATGAGTTGGGAATGGTGTGGATGTTTACAAGCCACTAACAACTGAAAATCACTTAATTTTATAGAAATATCCATAATGAGTGCAATTTATTATTAAGTGATACAACATTGTACATTGACATTGAATTATTATATAAAAATTAAGGACACACAGAAGCTATGAAATAGAAACTAAGTATTTGTCCAATGACTGACACTAACATTTTGAAGTTTTTAAGCAACTTTCGCGTTAGTATATTTTGATTTTAAAGCCAACAAATGGCCATTATTCGTTGAAACATGCTTACCCTGGATTTCTCATTATCAAATTATTAGTACATAAACGGTTTGCCAGCAAAATTCTGTTTGTCACAATGACAGGAGTACTACATGCTTTAGAAATGCACAAATCCATAAGGCTGGAAGAGCTAACCGTATTTTACACACGAAATGCTGTGAGATGAAGCTAAACGTAGAGAAACTAAAATACAGCAAAACCGCTGCCGTACCAGGAAGAGCAGTTTTATTTGCTTATCCGTCTTCACGTCTTCTCCCGGGAAATCGATTGGAACGTCAACTATCAGCAAACACATTCCAACTTCTGATGCAAAAAGCACAACACAAGCGAGCTGCGATAGTTGTAACTTCAGCAAATATTAATTAAAAAGTTCCAAATGCTTGCCCAATTTTCCGCTCCATATGCTCCTTTACAGATACTCCAGACAGCTACAGGTCATAACCTAAAGCAATTTTTAACATACAACGTTAAACAAAGCATTTCGCTAACGCTAATGTTGGCAGCAGTGAAACAGTATCTGGCAGGAAAAGGAAAGCATTCTAGGAAATATCAACTACGAATTATCTAATTGTTCACTTCAAATATGATTGTGTACGTATAATATTATGAATGAATAACTAGACATACAGGAATGATAATTGGTACCTTAATATGTATCCAATTCAGTGTGTTAACTGTTTTTCTCTTAATGTAACTGTTTTCCCACAACACAGCACCTAATTTACAGCTTGATGTTTTTTGCATGGTGGTAACGGAGCGCGAAATGAACAACACCTGTCATAAGAGACCATTCACTTTGCTTCCACTGTTCACACTTCAACATGCTGGTCCAGATAGTCCGGAGTGTCTTGTTTCGTACTCAGTTACACACTAAAAGAAACAATGAATAGATTACAAATGAAAACTTCCATTTTCATATCTTTCTCTATGAAAATGTTAGTTCTAGATATCACAAATAATAAAAATTGGGAACCTAAGAACCGTGACTGACTCTATCATTAGTTATTAGTTTCTTGAGAATGACCTCGACATTTGTTATTGCGAGCACTGCCCGCTCTGTTTTACCTACCCTAAAGTCTGTGCCGCGCCCTCGAGGAAAATAAACACGCGTGGATTGTGTGTGTCATCCGCACTTGGAGCTACTACCCAACCTGAAAATATCCTCTAATTTTTAGCATGCAAATGAATAAATACTGAAGAAATGTTGTTAATTGCATTCAGAATTACTAACAAAATATCTAAAGCTATAAACCTAACACGCTGTATAAATTGAAATGCTACCGAGTACAGCATTGTAAAGTGAAAAACAAATCCCTGCAACGTGGAGAAATACACAAAGTGGGTAATACAGAAGTAACAAGCGTTTGCGTATTCCTGCTACGCACTGCAGGAATACGCATCATATATGGACCGCACCATAAACGAACAATTCGCCAAATACCATAGATTATATTTACGTTCAGCTTCCTCCGAGGGAACAAAAAGATTAAAAAGATGGAAGAATGTTTGGAGAATGTCGATTTTCTCAAAAATGACTAACGCTGTTACATACTCGTATGTTCATGACAAGTGAAGTGTAGATCTAGAACTTTCTGGAAAACGCTTCTGAAGTCTTCTTCAGTTTGGACGACTTTTGTATAGCTTCCAACCAGAAATGTAGACCTTATAAAAGATCTTATGTCACTTTTTTCGGAGTTAACCATTTCCAAGATATTCCCTGCCATCAGTTTAATGTTTTGCAATACTTCTTTATACGTTTTTCAAATGCAGAGTCGTTATTCGGTTTCCCATTCCCTATGATCATACGAAGAGAACGGAATTTCAAAGCAATCACACAGCGACAAGCTCTTAAAAGATTTGATTATCCCTTAAACCTACTATATATCCCTAATCCCATTGTACCTGCAAGTATATTTGTAATAAAATCATTTTCATAAATACATTTTCTTGATTAACCTAAAGTAGATACATGAACAAGCTTTTATAAGAATAGTCTTTTGAAACTTGTAAGTATAGAGAAGGCCATGTGAATGTAACACATCCGACTTTTAGTGACATAGACATCTCGCTGAATTGCTAAAACAAATATATCAAGAGTTAAAATTTCCAAATATGCATTCTTCGAAGCACGTAAGGCAACAAAACTGAACTGTATCTGAAACTCACTAGATAATACACATGTACGGATTGTATAACACAGTGTTCATGTAATATCTTTTGTTTTTCTTTCTCCCCTCCCCTCCCCCCTTTGCAAGAAATTTTTTATTTATGCTATGGGAGATGATTGCTGAGAGGGGATAATTATTAACTAAATATCACCAAAAATTGCATTTTTTTGTTTACAAAGTTGCTTTATATGTCTCTGATGGGGTTCAAATACTTAACATGAAGAAGATAAAGCAATAAGGGTTTGTAAGAATAGTTAGTACAGGAGTATAGAAAGTCACGTGAGTGCAATACATGAGATTTTTATTATCTTACTGCTAATTTTTTTGAAAATGCAAGGGGAATATGGGAATACAGTAGGCTTTGAGTGATAGTCAAATATTTTAAAGCTGGTCGCTATATGATGGGCTTTAAATTCCGTTCTCTTTGCACGCCCAAGAGATAAAAGGTGAATAACGACTTTCCATTTGAGAAATGTTTAAATATTGCAATACTCATACAAATAACAAGGAATATCTCCGAAACGGTTCACTTTACAAAACAAATGCACCTGGACACAACATGCCTTTTAACTAGATCTACATTTTTTGTGTAGTAAGATTTGGTGTATCTCTTTACCAGTTATGCAAAACTCATCAAGAATAAATAGGACATAGACTATAGCCAGAAAATTCAAAATATATATATTTTTTTTATTCGCCGTAAAAATATCTTAAACATGTGGCATTTTAACAAAATCGTTAGCTATTTTTTTAAGAAATCAAAATTTTCGAAACATTTTTCATGTAAAGGGTAGTTTAGGGTAGAGTCGCACACCTGAAAGATATTAAACTTAAATACCAATTGTGATTTTTAAGCGACTTTTCGTTTTTAAGTTACACTGTTCACAGACAGACGCACAACATGGACCTTTTTCTAAAACTGCTTTTTTTCGGATTCAGGGGGTCTCAAAACATATATTTCCGTTGAAATCTCGACATTACAATTTTGGGCCAAATACAATACTTACTATACGTAGTAGAGAAAGTAAAAAACATACTTATACAAATCTCACAATTATAAAGTAATATTTAAATAGCACTCACATGTTTTCATGGGATATCTACGGTCAACTGATTTAAACTCCCGGACCCAAAATAGCTTGCTGTTATTTTTCTGGCATACAGAATGCCATTTCAAGGAGAAGCAAAAGTAGAGACACCTGTGCTGATGATAAAAATTGCAAATCGTTGTGTAAGAGACTTGCAGATGGAGTGTTACAGATGCTACATATTACCATATGGAAAACACTCAAATAAGCAAGGACACCGCAGTAGAAGCAGCGAGAAGATATTACGCTGAACGTGTACCCTGTCAGGAACAGCTTGTCTGCTGCGTATAGTGAGAGATAATCTCTCACAAAGTCATTAGGATTATAGTTTTAGAATTCGAGGTGCGCATTTCAGCACTTCATTACGTTAGCAGAAAGAGCGAGAGAATGTGCTCTAAATGACGGGAAGTTGTTGGAGCGCAGCGCTCAGTAACGTTTACCATTGTCATTATGTTTCCATGTAAATGGAGTAGATGTAACTTCAACTTGGTCAGACAAAGGTCTCTCGAATACAACCAGCATTGCTTTAATTCAAACACAAATGACAAGCTACTATTCGTTTCTCACGTCAAACACATTGTTAAATACCTATAACTTTTAATTTTGCTCCATTTATAAAGTTGCCTTTCATCACTATGACTTCTGATAATCACAACTCATTATATACATGGTTCTTCATTTAAAACCTAACGGGCGCATGGCATTTCGCTTGTGCCACAGCCGGCTTCCTTTGTTCCTACATAAACTCCGCGCGTAAAGCATGAATAACACTCTTACCTTATAGAAGATGCCCACCCTTGGCTAAACAAGCACTATATCAGGAGAACACATTCCGATTCACACGATTAAGTTGGGCCTCTGTAATCTTTACGATTTCATTTCTATTAATTTGCTTTATACTTGTTATATATGTGTGAATACTATAAAGCAAACAGGAAAGTAACATCTGCCTAAAACGGACCTCCGTTCCGAGATTTATTTACCGGCTGTCCAGGTTTCCGGTATATAGGGGGTCCGGTTTAGTCAGGTTTTACTGTATTTAATGAATGTAAAACTTGGCATTTATTTCAGAATCTACCAAAGATGCGAAACGAAATTATTCAACGAAATTCCACCACGCCAAAGTGTCCTTTTCATGGAATATTTTACATTTCCGATTTTCTTCAAAATAAATCGAAAGATTTGGATTGGAGTACCGTATGTATATAATAGTTACATAACAAATAAATGTATATCTTGAATTTTATAAGAATACTGATGGTAAGATTATCAACTGGTAAGATTAAAAAATTTACATAGAAATGTTAGAGATGCATAAGAATTGCAATAAATAATTTTGATATAAAATCAAAGCAAAATGCAGAAACACAAGTTGCAATTTTGTCAGGAATACGAAGGAGCAATAGTAAGTCAGTGTAGCTAAGGCAATTAGGCGTTCGGATGAACTCAACTAACAATAAATCAATTAGCTCAAGTTCCTGGAACTCAGAACGTTCAGAAGACACAGCTGCAAATACGGGCATAAACGAGGGCATAAAAATCGAAAGGGAAAAAATTCTTAGAATTTAACAAGTCAAAGAGCAAAAACTGTTTCAGATGCGGATAAGAAATTAAGATTTGGCAGCGTATGATGCAGAATTTTGGTTAGAGCAACAGCGCGTAAAGCTGAAGATCCGCGGTTAAATTTCCGCCATAGCACTGAATATTTCGGTATGGTTCTACATTTCAACCTTAATTCATTAACTTGCTTTCTTCTATGAGAACATTTAGTATCCAAATTTACTTGATTGTGTACTCAATAACGACATAAAATACAATTCGATTAAGATCGAGAAGAACATGAAGAAAAAGGTGTCTTCGAGTGAAATAAAGAAACAGAATTTAAAACCTATTAGAGTGAGATATTGCACACGCATGTTGTTCTCGCCCATTTAGGCACATTCTGTGTACTGCTGAAGGTAAAGTCCTAATGAATTAGGCGGGACTTTGTGAACTCCTCTAATATGGTAATATATTGGCTGATTTATGAGCTTGGCCCAGTAAATTGGACTGCCTAACTAACTGGCAGCCAGGTAACTCTTCTCAAACATATCTCTCCCAAACAAACACGCAAATTCTTGTTATTTCACTAGTTTTGTTTGCTACGCCAAACTTGCGAAGGCTTATTAATAAATCGCCCAGCATTGCTAGTTTAGGGGAGTCAGCTCCCTACTCAAATTATATTGTGTTTTGGCGAGAACAAAGTTTTCCCCTTGTCTATGCTCTATTCAAGAATACACCGTTAAGAAAGTTGTGCATCATGAATCACTCTGTGAAATGGTACGTTTTCTCTGTGTCTCAACATACCTTTTAACATTATTAGCATTTGCGCTGTTTTGTGTAATTTAATCCATACAACTTCCAGTAGAAATTAGCACCTTACACATACATATTTTGACGCACTGTAAACTAGGTTAATTTTTATGAATGTTTCCTTACAGTGAGAGAAGCAATGTATGAGTAATATTTTAGCGATACCAGTTGTCTCTTACTGCTTTGAAAATGTTAAATTTGCGAAGTATTGATCCGCCCAGATTCTAACCATTTAATATCGATATATCAAATTTAACCATTCCCTTTAAATATGAAAAGCAATATGAAGATATAAGTATATATTACAGATAGCGGGGGACCGACCCATTGACAAACCAGCTCTCTAGTGTTCCTTTGAGCAAGTATCCGCGCCATCTGTCCGGCATCGCCATACGCCACAAAACCTAGAAGCATTCTCTAAATACGAGAAGGAAACGGAATTAGGGAAGGAAGCTTTTTGCAGATGACAAACCATCACAGTATTCGCCTAGCCACCAGGAAAAATCAAGTAAAACTAAGATCAGTGTGAGCGGACGACGGGAATCCAAACACGGACCTCCTGATTGTGAACCTTACACGTTACCTTGTAGCTAAAGAATATGTAAAAGACTTTAGCCTAAGTTTTACAAGTTACAGGTTCCTTAGCGCCAAATACTTATGTTAATGTAACTAAAGTGGTGAATTGTCTCTCTCAGAGTCCCATAGGGTTTGCCAATGTGTATTTCTTTAAATAAAACTTACTTTTAATTTTACATACTTCATAGCTCAAAGAAAAGAAAGCATTGCTTTTGATAGCTGGTGAGGCTGCGAAAATTATATGTTAAATAGTTTATACAATGTGTAAAAATTGTCTTCTAGTATCGTGACAAAACAGAGCAACTCAATCAGGCCACTTTTAATTACTTATTTATTCATTTCCTCCATTTGCATGTGTCAAAACCCTGGCCTCAAAAAATACAAGACAGACAATTCATTTTAACTATTTTCACACAAGCGAACAAGATGCTTAACAAGGTGACAGCCATAGAATAACAACCCAACCACAACTCTATGCTTCCAGTCAACTCCGTCGCATGGCGCATACCTCTTTTAGTGTTGCATAGTGGGCATTGTTGTTCTACTATTAATCTAATACTCAAGTTCTTAGAACAATTATTGTTAGCGCGTAATAGAATTTAGCCTTACAAGCTCAATGTTACTCTTAAAATGTAAACGCATACGAAGGAGCAAAAGCAATATTTCACTATTGCAAACCAATTAATGGTATCTTATGCCACAAAACTATTACACTTGATCGAAATGTGGCAAAGTAACCGTCTTCTATGTAAAAGTACGGGCCCTAACGTTAAAAAAGAAGAAAAATCTCATCTCTAACACTACATCTTACTTTGTTTATGTGTTATGATTTAGTTTCCTACATATTTTCATATTTACTGATACATAGGTTTACTTTTTCTCTCTTTCTCTTTCAGTTAAATCAAATATCTGAGTTAAAGTAGTAATTCAGGATAGAAAATACTGCGATATTGTGCTACATTTTGCAGTCTAAGAAGCCCCCAAAAGTTTCTATAGAACATGTGAATAAGTGTATGCTACTGACAATGATATGAATTTTTTTAGACAGTTGATAATAAAAGTCGGACTTTTAGCAGTTCACTCCGATGATGGCAGCTTTGGTTTCTTACAGAATGTGTCTATGGCCTCATTAAAGTAGGCCACGAATCTCAGTTATACAATGCTTACATAAAATGCCGAGTCATTTGAATGTGAATATAGACTATACATGCGTATATGGACTGCTCGTGCATTTCGATGAGGCCACAGCAATACATTGAACATGAACAGCGCGAATCAATATTTAACCACTGTACTATTTATATGTTATTAAGTTTCAAAATTCTCAATACATTAATTGGTAACAGGAACATTTAATACTAGTAGGCATTGAAATAGAATTTATTAGATTACAGCTTAAATGAAAAACAAAATCACCTTCGTATTTTAATGTAATACTTGAAGCTATTCGTGTTGATCCAAAGTACGCAATATTTGTGTTTTAAATGCGTAACACTTTAAATGTCTTACCGCGACGAATTGCAAATGAATTTCTACAGAATGTAGTCTGTTAACGCGTAAATTTCTACAAACGTGTACATACATCCCGCTGGTGTATTTAAAAAGATTAAAAGGAAGGCGATCTGTTGTACACAAATAGGTTCCGTACAAAACACTACAGTCCATACAATACGCAACCGCACTCCGAGGACACCCCTCGTGTGATTTATTTGAACTAAGAACTTGAAGTAATTATCCAGCTTTGTTTCCGGCGAGAATTGCCGTTTGAGCACTTTCGTCGAGCCCTCTTAGAACTTCTTTAATTAATTTTTGTAAGCAAGAAATGCTTGGCTCAACCTCGCCACGTTTTACTGACGACAATGGCGTGAGCTACCAAGCCCTTTAAATTATCCCGGAGTTCAGCAAACGTTGACATTAATGTTCAGCTCTTTGAGTTAGTTCTGTACTTAGCACAACTTAGCCCATTAGAGAGCGACTCAACATGGTTAAACGTCCTTCCGTTTTCACTTAAAAGCAGGTTATGGAGCGAGCAGAAAATGTATCCCTTTGCTCCAACATCCACCAGAACTTTCTGAACCAACTTACTTACCTCTCTATAAGCATTATCTTGAGAAATTTGGCACAAGGTTTGCTTTCTCTATCACTTAGATAACTAATGTAGGAGGCGCAAGCATTCCTACCAAAGTGTATTGTGTGGTTCCCTGAATAGAAAAAGAAAATCTCTATGTAACTGCATACATTTGTTGGGAGGGTTCTCTATCTTTGAACAGCATAATCAATAGTAAAGTCAAACATGTCCATAACCTTAGCCAGACACTTGTGCTAGGCTCGCATTTGGGAGTCCGCTGTTCAAAATCCCAACGCCATCCTTCCTGACAGAGGTTTACTGCAGGGTTTCCCCAGTTCCTTTAAGTTCTTCCCTTTAGTCCTTGTATAAGTTTGCATAACTGACTTTACTTCACATTTGATTGTACGAGAACAGAAATGCAGAAAGCTGCAGCAACAGTCAAATGTTGATGGTGACTATGCGTTGGTTTTGAAATATCATGCTTTTTGCGTGACACCAAAAAACAATAAATATGCACTAGCCCTTTGAAATTTCAAAGGAATCATGAAGAATCTCTAAGAAGGGATTAATGCCACCACAAGAACATTTACTTGACATACATTGTTTGTACCACCTAGTTCTGCATTTTTCTGCAGTAAGATTTTGTGAAATTCTTACGGTTAACAATTATACCAAGGTCATTCAGAATGAAGAGAACTTCACAGGCTATTCCCAGGAACCTGTTTTATTTTCTGTCTATGTGATTATGAAACATCCGCACACCATTTGTTATGCTGGTGAAAAGAAACATTTTCCAGCTCGGCAAAGAATTGTGTTTTCTTAAGCTAGATGCTATATAAAAACTTAAGCAAAACCACGAAAGCAAGTTCACCTGCCTCCATTTGCGAAAACAGAAATTCCAAAAAAGCCATAGTCAAGATTTGCAGCATTAGTACATTTTCCTCCGCAATGTACCTATTTAAAACTATCCCTCTGCAGATGCAGACGTACATATATCTAGTATTAATGCACTCAGTTAAAATTAAAATTAAAAGGAAATTGTTTTGTAGCTCTGCAGATTCTTATCACATATACTTTTTGGTTAATACTGTACCTCTTATATTGCATTCTTCACCGGCCCAGATAAAGAGAACTATGTCAAATACCTACAAGGATTCTGAAAACTACAACACAAACATAACATCATCTCTCTCTTTTTAATATTTAATTTACAGTTTATTTGTTAACAGATCGATTGAGCGCATGTCTAGCGCTCCATCGCGCCGAGGGATTCGGGTTCGAGTCCCGCCTCGGTCACATGTGTGTGTGTGTGTGTGTGTGTGTGTGTGTGTGTGTGTGTGTGTGTGTGTGTGTGTGTGTAAATATAAGGGACAAAGGAAATGAGTGTGGTATATGAGTGTAATATATATAAAATCTGGATAGCTAAATGGTCCTTGACGATCAAAATCCACTCCACCCCCAAGAAAATGTTAAAAACAGTAACAGAAGTTGTAATTTGTGAACCAAAAAAGCTGCACATATTAAAACTGATGATTTTCCCTAGTTTTGTCTTAGAACTGGTAAGAAATTTGAGCTTCAAACGAATTATAATACATACAGAACTGTCAACATACTTAATCGCACTATTTTTTTATCTTTCAAAATACTCTTACTGCGGGTTTTAAGCGCATACATGGTCAGCTTTTCCTTAACCAGAAAAACAGTGAAGTCTTTAACAATCCTGACTGCTGGGTGCCCATAAATACACATACATATGTAGAATTTATACTGTGAATTTCAACGTAACTTTCTAAAATCCTAAATACATTGGTAAAAGAAACTTTTACGATACAGTCATTATTAACTATAGCACATGTATGTTTCATGCCAATGATGTGCTATTATTTTGTTTCCGTCTAATGTACAAAATATCAACCTAATTGAACCACCTTTAAATTAGATTAGGGTTTCCTGCGATAGGTACATGACCAATTTTTAATTTCTCTAACTTACCTAGCTAGATGGTATTGTATTCCATCAAAAAATGAAGTATAAATTTCACGAAAATGATTGTTTTGAGGTCCATGAATTTAAAACCAGCACTTACAGAAAGAGGTCCACCTGAACACCATATCCTAAAACGAAAAATCGGTTAAACTTTAAGTTTGGTATTTAACTTCACCATCTTCCAAGGTGAATATTTTGAATATTTTCAAGCAAATGTCCTCAACCTAAATGAACCTTTATATCGAAAAATGTTTGTGCTTTTTTACTTCCCCAAAAATAGCATAAGTAATTTGGTCAAAATACCATGTTGCGCTGGCACGGAACGTTTATACAACGCTAAATGCCGAGCCTCTGTGCAGGAAGCTTTGTCGATGTTTTATCTTCCGTGGTCTGACGTCAGTTCAGGAGGAAGTAACTTCTAGCCAGTTTTTACATCATGGCCGTAAAGTACACGTATGAAAGCAACGAAAAATAAGTGTATTTATATGAATTCGTGTTATTACATGACGTAATTAATGATGTAATTAAAGCCTAAGGTCGCATTAGAATCTTATTGACCCCCTCTAGGAATTATGCCTTCCAGTGTATCTTCCAGTATCTCTTCTAAATGCAGATTCATATCCGGCCCAGGTCTATGGTTTTTTAAGTGTGCTTGAAATTGACAGTCTCATGTCAGTAGATTTACTGACTTGCGGGGAAAAAAAAAAAAAAAAAAAAAAATAAACACCCAGCTACCGTACAAAATTCCGGTATACGGTGGCGCTGATATGATTCTTACAATTGACAGCATTGTTAACCCAAAAAATAATTATTTATCTTTTAATTTTCTGAAAATAGCATGTGAAGTCCTCTGTATTCTTAATGATATCCGCATAATCGATAGACTGTAAGAAATAAAAAAAAATGTTACAGCAGAGAAGAAAAAATCTGGTTGAAGCAAGATTTATGTTAACAATTTTTGTGAGCTTAACCAATTCCGATATGTTTAGTTTTCATTTTTCTATTTCTTTTATTTGTATATGTATTTATTTATTTATTTATTTATCTTTTCGTTAATGACTTGAATTTTCGAATACTCATAGCTTTTCCGTTGTTAAATCATACTGCGTTGTATTTTACGCCGCATTAAATGATTTACCCACATACATAAACAGTGCTCTATAATTGAACACAGGTGTTTTTGTTGGTGTTCTAGACCCACACTCAACCAGCATGGCTCCTCCGTTCCTTGAGAAAAACTCTATTTCATTGGATTGATAGGGCACTTTACCTCTCCGAACACTATGGACGATCTGTCCAAGGGTAACATTACAAGCTAGCTGTCCCCAAGTTATCGCTAGCGGAGTAGCGTTAAGATAATACTTGTACTTGGCACAAAATAAAATATAACATAACACTAGCATAGAAATAAGATGAAAGATAAGAAATGTTACTTAAATAGGTATTGTATTTTCGTGCTTTTCTTAATGTCTGGGTTCCATTGAGGTTCGATAGCGACAATGAATTTAACCTTCGTCTGCATGTCGCTTATATAAACGTCATAGCTGCCATCCAGTTTAACAACACATGCAATGATTCTTCACCCTTCCTGTAGAAGGACGGATTATGAATTAGTTTAGCCTTTATTTTAATAATTTTGATATCATTAAAATGGTATTCGAAACACCTCTTCACTTCACGTCGATTATAAAATCGTTCATTCTTTGTGTCCCTCTGAATTTTTTGGGGGAAGTGGATTCAAAGGCTGATCACCTAAGGTTGAAAACACACTCTTTATGAGGGAAAATGCTACTGCAATATAAGAGATGGGTACTTTTATGCATGTCAGTGCATACAGAGTGAGAGTTTCATACAGTTCATACAGTTATACACAGTTATACAGATCAAAGAATGAGTAATACCAGTACTATTGTTACCAGTATTTATTTAACAAGTTATACAAAACAGCGCAACCCAATATACATTTGGACACAAGAATACGAGCTGTATCCACAAGACCAAGATATCTACCAGAAGCAGTTTCTGCATCACAGTTATCCCCTTTTCCCTCTACGCTGACAACTTCAGGTCCGCGTTGTGACAGTTCCAACAAAGTGGGCAGAAACCCCCCAGTACAATTTGTGATCAGCTGTGGTGGGCCACAGCGAATGTCAAACGCAGATAGCAGTCCGGGGTCGCAGAATGAATGTTGCGGTTAAAAGGTGACAAGAGAACTCTAATATTCCAGTCCAACTTTATCGTAGTTCCTTCTCTGTGTCGGCACGTTCAAGCAAAACACATATAAAGTAAAGCTTCACGACTACAGCAACACTCTTACTGTAAATGTCTTATTTAACGCTTCTTTAACACTATTTGTAAGTGTGGAATAATCACAATTACATAAAGTTTGCGTTTCTAAACAAATTTTAAATTTCCTAGTTTTACAAAGCATTTATCATTGATCTCCTACAGTATAATTTTATTGCCTGAATCCTAGAGGACGTGTGAGAACAGTTCGTAGTCCGTGACTTCCTCCTACATTTTATTTTCTCTGCTACGTATAGTAAGTAGGAAAAGTAGAATATTTCACCCAAAAGTTCGATGTCAAAATGCCATTGGATATACATAAGTTTTGTGACTCCTTGAATACATTTTTTTTTTTTTTTTTTTTTTTTTTTTAAGAAAAAGACGTGTGAATATGCGTGTGCGTGCGCGCATGTGTGTGTCGGTTGGCAAAGTTGGTAATTAAATTCAGCTTATTCCGAGCATGCGACACAAAATGTTCAGAAAATCCCCCCATTTCAAACTTCCTTTTACGAGAGCTTATTAAAAGTACTGATTTTCTCAAAAGGAGACAATTTTGAGTACTATATCATGTGCTTAAGATATTTTCATGCAAATGAAATGTATAACTTGAATGTTCTGGAAATGTTCTCAGAAGTCTTCTTCATTCTGGATTACTATTGCATAACTGGTAAACCCTAAGAGATAAATAGAAGCTTATTGAACACAAAAATGTACACCTCGTTCAGAACATACAATTGATTCCAATGCGATATTTTGAGATGCAGTATTTCGGATATACTCCTTGCTTTTTCTCGAATGTTGCAACACTTATATTTTCTCATACGCCAAGTGATTATTCATCTTCTATGTGTAGGCATGCAAGAGGACACAATTTCAAAGTAATACATAGCGACCAGCTCTAAGACTTGACTATCACTTAAAGCCTACTTTATTACTATATTCCCGTTGCACCGACTGACAAATTATCAATAGAATAATTTCTGGGATTTTTTTAGTTAACATGAAGTAGATAGAGGAATAAACATTTAAAAGAATAGTTCGTACATACAAAAAAATATGTGAGTGCAACACATTCTATTTTTTCCCTAACCTGTCAAATTTAGGGCGATCCCGAGGGCTGCCCTTGTTTCCAGTTCCTGAGCTATAACCTATGTTTTGACCATGAAATAGTTTACGAAAATCCCAAGATAGTTCATCATTTTTGCTTTTCTGCAGTTTATGGAAACACTACATTTTAATCAAATTAAGTAAAACTATGCAGATTAAAGTATAATTATACACACCTGAAGCTATTAACAGTGAAGCAATATAATCCACCAATATCACAAAGTATGTAGAGACTAATAACTTTATTTCAATAAAAGCAACAAATTGTGGGTTCTTTTAAATTTAATTTACACAAAAACCGTTGAGTCTATTGAAATACGCCAAAGGAAAAGGTTGTTGTTTATTCAATTTTCTATGAATATAGCCATAAATCAAGAACCTTCAGTCAATAATAATTCAGCCAGGTGATAATAAATTTTTTGGGATAAAAATATTTTTTTCTACAAAACTATATACTTTTCAACATTTTGGTATTAGACTTTCTTATTATTCACAACATGAGAAATTTGCTGTTAAGTCTGGCGGACCATTTCACTTCCACCCGTACATGAGTTAATATTAAGTTTTCAGGGACGATAGACGAGTTGAGATACTTTCACATAGGAACCTATAACAGAAATGCCCTCTTGTGAAGTTAAATTGAGTGATCCATATTAACTCATTAATACTGAGTTTTATTATTTCAATGACTCTGGGATAATGTCTTTTAATTGTAGGTATAGTTTCACACTGTTTAACTTCATAGGTCATCCGTGGCCAGCCATGGATGAATGAAATGAAGCTCAAATGAGCCTGGGGCCATATACAGTTACCCGACATTCGTCTTTAGAGAATAAGAAACGTCTTATCCGGGGATTCGCCCAAAACGAGATTTGAACTTTGCATCATATTCTTGAATATGAGGATACACACATCCTATGCAGGTGCGCAATATTGTTATTACGGATATTGGTACCCCTAACATAAATTGTCTTACGACTTATTATCTCTTAGTAATCAGATTTTAGTCTCTACTTTTGCAGTCATAAATGAACACGCATCTCTCAATTACGCAGCTATTTTCCTTATATTTAGAAAATGAATGTCGGATATTTTAAGCTTTACTGATCTGGAGCTCATGTGAGACTAATTTCACATGTTATTCATCGTTCGATATGAGCTTCCCATTTTAAGGATTTTTAACCCCTCAAAAATACCCATATTGATACTGAGACAATTTAAAAATGTTATTACCTTCCTGAGGGAAATTATAAGTCTTCAAAAGTGTTCAGTTTTATATAGACAGCCCTGTCTTTTAATCAAAATCGTTATGATCCCGGAAATTCCTAAAATGTTTCTCCTTGTCACCTAAACATGCCGATCACTCTTTCTACGAATAAACATATGCTTTTGGGGGGGAGGGGGGACTAAGGGGCTCCAAATTGGAAGATGAGTCTTTGGAGTGGTTGAAATATTTATTCTACCTTATACGTTAGTACATAAATACGTTTTAAATATTTGCACTAATAAAGCAACAATAAATGCACATTGTATACTGATTGAAATATAATTCTAAAACGTATATACCAGCTCCTCTAAGAAAATTCTGAACCCTTTCTAGTATAAAATAGACCACCACCAAATTAGAGCTTTGTGTAACTTACTTGAAAGCTACCACTTTCATATTTATTTTCTACACCCACACACACACAACAGAAACAAAACTGCTAACCAAGTCAAACTGAAGAAATGTGGGTAAGGAGAGGGAAAAAATGAAGGCATTTACAAATGGTATTGCCTTCTTGAGCTCGTAGCTAACCTCAGTTCTTATCCTTCAAAACGGTGTACTATTTACTTGTCAAGGTACTTTAAATCTACAGTCAGCGTACTAGACAGAACAAGGCGTATATGTAGGAAGAAAAGACCAAGAGAAATGAAGTTAAAAGCCCTATTTTGGACTTGCCTTTTTATCTACAAAATGTGGACAGGATGAGTGTTTTAGCAATTAAAACAAAGTTTTCATTACTAATAGAGTGTGTTTAGACAACACGTTTGCAGTTTAGCTGCATCCTTATAATCGTTTTACAACATGCGCCCTTCCTCCTCACTCCTTTCCTTCTGAAAACTTTGAACATGGACCTTTGCAGCTAGTGAAGTAAAAAATCTGGAACTCAGAATTTTGACAACTGAGACTCCGCATGAACGAGTTATCTACATTTTGTGCTACAATAATACTTATTTGAAGTGAATTCATGACTAAATTTTATAAAGTGGTATTCCTGCAATGTAAATCTGACAGTTTATTACAACATTTTGGAAAATTGAGCCGCAAGGAGCTTTGTTTATGGCGCAGTTAAAACAATATATTTTTTCACAAAACTGTTTAATGCGTTGATTGAAAAATTCAGAAGTAGTTAGAAATAAAATTAGTAATGTGGTAAAAATTTTGAAGCTTATTGGTTAAGAAATATAAGATTTAAAATGTTCACAGGTTGGTCCCCTTAAGAACTGATAAGATTTGCCTTAAAAGAACACATATACAAGAGTATAAATTTAAAGAAGTAATGTTTACAGTTTACACTCCCTTAGCAGAAGCGTAATTTAGTAAATTGAATATGATATAAGGGATATAGCTATTTGATATTGCTATACTGTTCTGTCACGATAAATGAATAAGTGATTGTGCCAATTTCAATGCTTATGAGTACTGATGGTGACTTTATTAGTGCGTATTTTGAATTTGTTATAGAGGGTATTTGGCAACGTAGCGTAAGTGGCTATTGCACCGAGCTCTATACATAACACCGTTGTGATAAAGATGCCTTCCTTACCCGAGTCGTAGAAACAGGCATGCTTGATACTACCCAGCACCATGATTAGAACAAATGTGGCATTTTGGTTCTTTTGGAAAAGTGGCCGAAGGTACAAATGCAATCGCCAACTCTGCAATGCCATTTTAAAAAGCAAAGGAGGGAGGGAGGGTCTAAACTACTAGTTTTATATGTTCTCTATACCTTAAATAAACGAGATGAGAAATAGTGTAAATCGATTCCTGTTCTATAAAGTGCAGAGGTGTGACATATTTCTCATCCTACTTGTCCGTGTCACTTGTAGGATATCCATAGACTAAGTGATTTATCTCTAGTGTAGTTTATCCGGTTTCTGTTAAAGGCAATAGTCCTCTTCACTTTAAAATCCTGACCATGCAATACATCAGCATCAGGCAATTGAATCCTCTAGGACGTCAGAGGAGGAATAAAGAAAGGACTAGCACAGAAATGCAGGGCTAAGGAGCTCAGATGTCCGCAGAGCTAGAGGAGCAGAACAAATATACGTTGTACCTTATTTTTGCACACTTGGTTGTGACTCAAGGAGATCGCCTTCCTTTTCCCTTTTCGCCTTCCCTACTGATTCATGCCAACCCAAATAATCGAAATTCAAAACCATCTAAGAATTTGTGCTCAATTGAAAGAGCATTATGAATCACCAACTTCTAATTTAACTGAACTTTGGCTATATTATGTCGCTTCAGACCGGTTTCCTGAACGTCAGGAAAGGTTCACGTTCTCATTTGGCTCCTAAATATTTGTGGGCAAACGTTTTCGGATTCGACTCCCGACTGGGAGAGTGGGAATTTTTCTAGTATTATTCCCCACTCTTCCTAAAGTCTGCAAGTATGAGTGAAGTGTGATTGTGTGTATGAATTTGACGCAATAAATAAAAAATAAAAAAAAAGGAAAAAAGAGAAAGAAAGAAACCAAAGCAATAGAAACCCAAAGTTCAAAACCATCGTTAAGGGAATAAACACCGTCGCTGATGAGCAATAATTTCAAGAGGTTAAAGGTCGCTCACATGACCTTTGATGCTAAATAGAACATAGCAAAATGTTATTAAGAATGAATTACGTTCAACTTTTATAGATCTCCTCAAGTAAATAGTAGTTCTGCGCACATCAACATTTATAAGGACCATAATGACTTAGCTGTTGAAGGTTCGTTAAACCCTACACTCTCACTCTCACTCACTCACTCACTCACTCACTCACTCACTCACTCACTCACTCACTCTCACTCAAAACTTATACAGAATGCTGAAAAATTGATAAATGTAAAGCAAGTTCGAAAGTCGTATTACAAACATTACAGTTCCTCCCAATTCATTACCGTTCCTATTAAATAGGTGCTGCTACTACTATTATAAATCAATCCGCATCATGTTATAATAATTTTTAAAAATGTGTAAAATTAGGCGTCGTTTTTTCCACATAAAGTACTGAACAACAGCAATAACTGAATAACTTTTAAAACATGTTTTATATATCTCCCTACAGCTGCACCTATTTTAATACCTCATTAATTCTTAATACTTTAGTCAACATTCAAAACAGTTAGGTATTAATATACATTTAGCTAGCCTTTCAAAACAATTCTATCAGTTTATTGGTGCGAGCTCAAAATAAGTTGGCCATCCCTGGCGCAAATAATATCTCCTGAGGACCTCGGTATTATCTTAATAGCCGTTTATATCCTGTTCGGAACTTAAAATTTTTATTGTCGTTCCATGAAATGCAGATCAACCAACCAGAAGGTAATATTTTAGCAGGTTAAATTAAGAGCAATTAACCGATTAACCAGTTTAGCGCAACGAGCCTATTTAATAAAAGAATTCACTATAAAAACATAGCATAAATATTTAAAGAAGCGAGTAACATATTTACGCATTTAAGTTGACAGCTAAGATCAAGAAAGGAGGAGAAGTGAGAGTGGATATTTGCAGAAGCAAACCAAGGAGCTCACGTTTGTTTTCTTCGTTTGTTCGTTTCATCTACTAATCTCCAACGGCTGCTAGCTGAATGTACTTGCAAATTAAACAGCAAGGGAAGTTCAATAGCCCCGGTGGAACAGCGCTTCTCTGTTCTCCTGAATTTATGTTCCTCTGCCCGAAACTGTGGAGCAACTAATTTTTCCCCTGCTAATTTCGTTTTAATTTGCATTTCCAATTCATCAAGCTCGAGAGAAGGAGGCACAGTTCAATGGAATCCTTTCCCAAGACGAACAAGAAAAGTTGGATTTCCCAGAGTATTCATATTATGAAGCAGGGAGATATTCTCCTTTTCTAAGAAATTCTTGCGTGCCGGCAAATGAAAGCCTTTTTTGTGGTGTTGAAGTCAGCATTCGTAAGGTTTTGATTCACAAAGATCACATTTATTCCGAGAAAATTCGCTTAAAAGGGAGCTATCATAAAAATCATCACGGCCACTCAAACATATCCAGAAATTACGGACATTTTTAAACTTGAAATACAACCACAAAGCCTTCCCCTTTCCACTTTTAATATTACGGAGTATCTAAGGATCTTACCTATACCTTTTACAGGGGTTTTATTGGCACGTGCGAATGTTGATGTAATATTAAGCTATAAGTTGCAAATACCTAATAACTTCATGTATCTATCAGTAATACGGTACCATTACAAACGATATCTTTAAAGAACTGCGAATTGAATTACTCAAATATTGCCAACTCGGAATTAAAACGGCACTGTTCTCCTTACTGTTTTGTGCAGCCCTCCATCAATTGTTATTCATTGTGGCAAGTAGGGGAAGTGTTGTATTGAACCTAAAATTCCATGTCGAGATTTTATCACAAGTATATGTTTTGAGGCCCCTATGAACCCAAAAACAGCAGTTTTAGAAAAAGGTCCGCGCGCGGGTGTGTGTGTGTGTGTGTGTGTGTGTGTGTGTGTGTGTGTGTGTGTGTGTGTGTGTGTGTGTGTGTGTGAATAGCATAACTCAAAAACAAAGTTACATTTAAGTTCAACATCTTTCAAGGATAGGACACGAAGATTTTGAAGCAAATTCTTCCATCCTAAACTACCCTTTACATGGAAAACATTTCAAAATGTTGATTTTCTCAACGAAGGTTCTGACGATTTTTTTTATTAAAATAGCATAAGTTTTAGATATATGAATGGCAAATGGAATGTATATTTTGAATTTTCTGGCTAGAGCCTGTAGTCCTGTTTACTCTTGATGACATTGGTAAACCGTAAGAGATAGTCCGAATCTTACTATGCAAAAATGTAGATGTTAAAACACACAAGTTATGTCCAATTTTTTTCATTTTTGTGGACTGAACAATTTCGCATAAATTCCTTAAAATATTCTCAAATGGAAGGTAGTTTTTCACTTTTATATCTCTGGGCCATGCAGACAGAACAGAATTTCAAAGCCCTCAGCGAGTAGTTTTAAAAGATTTGACTATGGCTCAAAAACTACTGTATCTTGACATTCCACTTGCATCTGCAAGAAAATTTCTGCAAATGTTCATCTTGACTAACATGAAGAAGATGGAGGAATAAAGATCTTGTAAGAGTAGTTAGTACAAGAGTGGAGAAAGTCATTTAGTTCAAAACATCAGATCTTTTTATGCAATTTCTAATTTTTTCCATTACACATGCAATACCTTGAACTCATTTTCTTGTTCAACTTCATATTTTGCAAGCTCATTCATTATTTTGTCAAAAGCATACATTTCCAAATCGCATTCTTCTTTGAACAAGTTTAAAGATCTATAATTTGGGAGGACTTTAAATCCATGACATAATATACTAGTATATTTAGTGAGAAGTAGTACTGATCAACCATGTAGGTTTAGCGCTGCATTTTAATGAATCCAGTTCTTGTTACCCTTCCCTTTCTTCTCTTTCTTGACCAGCCAATAATTATTTTGTATTTTGCAACAGTCTACCCACGTGCTAAATTGTTTGGGAGATTTTTTGTCTGTTTGAAAAATTATGAAACTGAGTCTCCCTAAGTGTTTTACTCTTAATATGCGCTACTTAGAGACATACAATATTACATTATTTTTATAATGCTAAAGTGACTCAGTAAAACTATCAGAAAACACCAACACACTTCTTTTGAAGTTTAAATACCACCAAAAACCATGATTAAAGCATATTCTAGTAAGCGCGGCAGTGATTGTTTGCTTTGTAATCCCAAGCGTGTACTGATGCATGACGCAGATTTTATTTAGCTTACGCATGCTACACATACCCGACCACCTCTGTACCGCATTGGTAACACACCTGTCTGGCGCGGAGCACCTGGTGTACCTGGTACGGGTGTGGGGATTTTTCCCACGCTGGGAGGTCTGGAACGGGGTGCACTCAGCCTCTTTAGGTCCCGGAGGGGCCAACTGAGGAGGTGCTTGATAGAGAAGTAGCGACCCCAGGTTGCGAAAGGGTTCGGGGCCTGACCGCTTCTCCCAGCTTCTAGTACTGCACCCCACTCATGAGGCCTGTAGTGGGCATAGGTGGGGGATATAGCAGGTAAACCTTGGCCCGTCACGGCTGTTGTGCTACGGAGTTATGCTACTCATACCCATTAGAAAAGCATACTGTCTTACATTTTACAAGACATGTCATTTTTAAGAAGTAATAATGTACTTTTCACTTTAAAGACAAAAGCTAATAGTACCTATATGGGAGAACCAAGATTATTAACCCATTCCTTTGTTGCAATAAAAAAGGAAACCGTATGTATAGACCTACAGACGTATTAAAGTCCTACTTCCATTATTACACTGTAGTAAATTTCACTCCATAGTAGCAATTATTATAAAGTTACAAGAAGGGTTTTAAAATTTGCGCATATTCTCTCTTTAAAAAAGTTACATTACATAAATACTGCATTTAAATATGAAGGCATATTTAAATGCTCAGGAGAAAAAGAGTGGGTTAGAAATAAAATAAAACAATACAAAACTTTACATTCTAGGTTTTGAAACAACTGAACAAAATATTTTAACAATTAAATTAACAATGAGCATTTATTATCAAAATACACACAACATGAGATATTTTGTTGATTATTTAAACATTCACGTGGCAGCTGAGAAACCCTTAGCATTATATTTTTGTTTTGTTACCGACACTATCAGTTGCCAGGGTTACATTAACGTCGCCAGTGTGTTGGAATTTCGTCCCGCAGAGGTTGGTTTACATGCCGTTAACTCTACTAAGGTGGAGCTGTCGCTTTTAGGCACACTTAAGAACCATTGGTTTAGGCTGGCTTTGAACTCAGAATCAGTAGGCCAGTGTCTAACCAACTGAGCCACAGTATTCGTCCAATTGTTGGGCATAATTGAGGGAGTGAAGTTCAAGAGATAGGTAAGACGATGTACTAAAATCGATAAAAAAGAAACGAAATTATAAGATAAATTTGAAAAGTTTTTCAATTAGTGTCAGGGCAGTAGAAAGTGCAATAAAATGGAAAGGTCATGTTGATAGTATGAATGTGAATAAATTGCCGAAGAAAATAATTATCGATCAAGGTATAGAGATCTGGGTAAACCTCGAAAGAGGATTGACAATAGAGATCAGAATAGATGATAACACTGCACCTAACCACTAAAACGTGCAAATCATTTCATCCATAGTGCTATCATAATAATCCCAAATTTTTTATCAGTAGTAGAAATATAGGAGGAGATCCAAATGGATGCTTACCGCATATAAGGGAGCACTTCAATAACAAGGACAAAATGAAGGGAAGAAAATTATAAAACATAACAAAGAGGCCAAATTTATAAAAACCATGGTACATAAATATTTCCAGGTATATATAGAAAGCCAATTTAGTAAAATGCAAGGATATCACGATTGCCTTCGTAGCTTCCCCTTCTTTCTCTCTCTTTACCCCTCTCCAATGACAGCAATACTGAAACTACTGGCTGGAGATAGTTATAACCAATGACACGTCGGCATGAAAGGGTAGTGTTGATCATCACTATTCACTGTTCTTTAATTCACAGCATATCGTGCACATCAGAAACTACATGTGGTCAGATTATTGGTCTATGGCAAACTGGTAACATGGTTCGGCAAATTTTAAAAACTGTGCAAATTCACAGAAATGTAACATAAATTTTAATGTCACCCAAGAAAGGCGTTTTATTGCATAGGTATTAGAAGGAAACCTTTCATTCGAAACCAGAAACTGTATTGTAATATAACGTAATAAACAAACATGTCTACAGCTATTTTGATATCAATTTTATTATAATTCCAATATAAATACAGGGAGAATTTGTAGAAGGTTTAAAACCTTTTTATGTTTTTCAATGTAATATTTCATTATGTTTACTGTAAAGATTTACAAATCTTTATGACTCCAAGGATCAAATTAAAGATTTTCCTACAACACGGAATCGTTCAACACAAAAATTCTGCTTATTTCAAGCAACATTTGCAAACTTTACCATAATGAGCATCAAGAATTTGGAGATAAATCTGGAGAAAATTAAAACGTAGCATTTCTACAAGGCTAGATATATCTACCCCCCCCCCCCTCCACCTTTCCTTGCCTTCATTACAGTGCCACGCCTCTAGCGTATTGCAAACTGTCAGCGATTCCTTCGTCATTAGTTACGCCTCACCTCTTGAGAGACTCCGTAACACAGTAAGAAACAGAAATATTCCCAAACATTGCATTTTACTAAATTGGTTTTGTGTACTGGTTCATTTTTTAATATCCTTAAGATTGCACGTAGAGAATATTTAAGTGCGAAAAATGGGAGGCAAACAAATATAGCTATCAATGGAACTTGTATAGATACTCAGACTAACCATAATATATCAGAAAATAGATGAAGTCAACCTTTACAAATGCCAATGAAACAAATTGCCCACAGATTCTAGCGTACTCAGGAATAAAAGAGCAATACAGACATTTTACACAGTTTCATTTGAGTGGCCTCCTATCTAAAGGGCCAAGGGAGCTTAATTTTGCTATAAGAAAACCAAACAGCACGCTTTCAATAAACTGTCACAAAATTAAAATCTCTTACTGAGATTTCCTTGCTGTTAGCCGAGCATAGAAGGGACGTATTGCAGTTTCTGGAGTAGTTCGAAGTCTGTAACTTTTTTGTTTACTTGAAAGCGTTTTTGGGAAAACCGATTGTATTCTGCAATAAATTGCAACCACATTTTAGCCATGCATTGCTTTCTTACTGACTGGCAGTTGGCAGTCTATACTTCTGTTGTGAAGTGTTAAGCACGTTGTAGATTTCAGCGAGTCGGCGAAGGAAGGCATTTTAGCACGATTAGGTTTAGTTAAACTAACAAAAATTCCAAGAATGAATGAATATGTACGCCTATCTGAATGTGTCAAAGCATGTGTATGTAACTTGTGCATGATATTAAATATCTAGGAAGAATATGCGTAAAGTCATATGCATAATACTATTTTTAATTATCGTAATATAATAGTTAATGTTCAACTTGAGCACACATTTCATCAATAAATAAATATAAGTCGAGCATCAAAGTTAACGATGCATTTTAAGTAAGTTGGAGTCGGCGCAGAAAGAGATGTTGCACACAGAAAATAAAGCACCAAACGTATAACAGGTGACGAATGAAAAACGAAAGGAAAGTATATGAGACTAATGAGGAAGAAGATAAAAAAGAAAAATCTACTTCTCATTTTTCGAGGCACGGGGAAAGAATATGAAAAATCTGTAGGAGGTTGCACACCCTCCTCAAGGGATCTCCCTGGAATAATTAATGGACCTCAATGGTTGGGAAATTACATGTAACATCTTCTGAATCTTTCTTTTCCCTTTCTTTCTTGTGAAAACAAAGGAAAAAAAAATAGAAGAGTTGGAGAAATGTAGCCAAAGCACTAGCAGTGGCAGTAGTAGTAGCAGCGGCGGCAGCAGCAGCAGCATGGCAGACCACTAGAATTAATTGACTTACCTCTTTTACATAAGCAACTGCTCCAACCAGATCACAAATAACAATTGCTAGGGCTGTGCTCTGATTTAATGCTGCTCTTCACTAATTTTACTATTGCTACAAACACGAATCAATTGAAACGTATTTTATTATAAGATAAACCTAATGTTGTTAAATTTGGAAGTTAAATTTTGAGGGCGCGGCTGTTGTTTAGAGATCATCATTCTATCATTGGCACAGCCCTATTTTTAAGAATCCCACAAGCAGGGTTTAGAAATTATAACTTGTTCTTTTTTTTTTTTTTTTTTTTTTCTGAATATTTAGTATTTCTTTTGTTTGGATTTTAGTTTACAGGTCTATGGAATTAAAAAATGTCTACGGTACCTTTTTACCGTCTAGCTCGTGTGTGCCTTGGGCTAAAACCTTATCTACGCTAGCTGGGTCGGCGAAGGTGATAAATCCGAAGCCCCTATAAGATAACATAAATATAAACCATTACTAACAAGTAAAAACCACTACCACAGCAAACACACTAGAAATAAAGTGGCACAAATAATAAATGCTACAAAACATGACAAGATGTACAACTAATGAAACAAACTACGGTGCTCAAGGCGAAACAAGCATTAAAACACAAGTGGGAGTCTAAATGTTGTACTGCATAGCACCTTCCAAGTGTAGACCTCTCTCTGCTGGAATGTAAACACATTCATTGCTCGGAGAATTAAATTGTGAATTATGCAACAAAACAGTGATTATTTCGCGATGGTAGCAAACACTTCCAACATGTTGAATGTGTTGTCTGTCTGGGAAAGCGAACGTTGTATTCAATAAAGTTAATGGATTCCATACTCCTAAAATGATTTTTTCTGTTCTGCTTAATTAATACAAAAACCTCTAACTACTCAAAATTCTAATACGTTTATTGGATGCTTCTTCCAAATGAGGTCAGAGTTCAGCTTCTATTTGGAGTTCAAGAAGCATTCATTGCTGTTTCTCGTGAAATGATAACAATTTCACAATTGATATTCCACATAATTCTTTGTAATGTTTTCAGTGTTACGTTTATGCAGGACGGAAGGTGTTGCTGCTTTCAAAGATACATTTTTCACTGAAATAATAATTCTAGTGTTGTTTTGCTTCATGAAGAGGTGCCAAAAGTGATCCCGCGGATCATTCTCCTCTTTTTCTCACTCTTCTCGCTTTGGCGTAATGGCGTGGCCGTGCAGGGTAATGCTGTACGTCTGCATCCTTCCGAGTTTCACAAAAAAAGAAAGTTGTTGTCCCTTCGTCAACATGTCAAATTCTAAACACAATCCTTCAAAATTATTCCTTGCTCTCATATCTATTACGTCACCAGCGTATTGTTCCTTGTATGGCCAGGAAGGGGAAACGTAACCGTCCTCTTTCCCCTCAATATCACCACTATTTTATGATGATCCAACTTATATTTCATTACTGATGTATTTCGGCAGCTGGTTTCTTGTAATAATGTAATTTTCATCCACTCCTCTGATTTCTCTGGCAATTAATGTTAATATATGAATTAATTTCGCAATGGTGTTTATGGATGTCGTTAGCACAATTTGCTCGTAGGTTCTTGGCTCATAACCCGTAGTCGTGCCGCAATTGCATGTAAGAAACCACACACATGTGACTTGCGTTTCACGACATCGTAGCTTCAAGTAATCAAAGGTAATTAAGATATCGGCGAAAATCTTAAAATATTCATGATTCATTTTGCGTTTTATTGTGTGTTTTTGTTACACAGTTGGTTTTTAATTTAACAGTTTTAAAACCACAAATGGTTATTAAATTGGTCCTTCAACATTTAGGCAAAGAACTGGATTAAACTTTATTTTTCTCAATTCCTTTACTTCAGGATTTAGCATTGTTCAAAATGTTTGCACCGTAGGATAGAACTTCTTAACTTGAAATTTTTAGGGGAGCTTCAAGAATTATAGGTATAAACTGTCGAGATTAAGTTAAAACGCTTTAGAACAGTTAAGAAGAATTCATTTTCTATAACTTACTTACATGTTGAAAATTCAGTAATATATAATTCTTAATTACAGTAATACTCAAATTAATTAAAATTAAGAAATAACTGCGCAACAATGAATGAATTCTCAAATTGAACATCTGGTGTCGATACAACAAACCTCGGAGTATCAACGGTTTCATATAGCTCGTTAATGCTTTTGTGTACTGTGTTTTACATTGTGAACATATGTTAAAAAGTCAAAGGACAAGAAAACTGGATTTTTGGATGTTCGAAGCTACATTGCCTTAATAAATCCAAAACTATGAAATATAATAAATGAACTCATTATACTTATTTATTCAGTTAGCCTCATAACGGAAGCGTCTTGTAACTTCTTTCATCCCGCAGAATAGTTTTTCAATCTTTGGAGATTCTTGAAATTTAAATACCGGTTATATATCGCCCTTTCTTTTACTTTTCCTTCCTTTTTCAGAGCAAGTAGCTCTTTCTGATTTATTTGCACCCAATGTTTTTTAAAGTATAAATGTAATAATGCATTGCATCTCAAAGCAAGGCAGCTATCTGCTCTTAACGACTGCGCGAATGGTTGTTAAAATATGTTATATTTATCAATCAAGCAGACTTCGGCATATTTTACGTTGCTAATAGTTGTCCTAAAGCATGTAGATTTAACCCTTCATTAAACATCATGTAACCACTAGGATAAATGCATATTGTAAATTATTCTTGAAACACGTGGTTATAAACCTAGAATGAAGTTAATTTGCAATCGGTTCTGCATAATTCGTTATATTTCGTTTGCTACTGCCGAAATTTCTAGCGTCGTTCAAAGAAATAATATATCATTTATAGGCAAAAACTAGTAACTCCGGTGTTTTAGTGAATCAAAGTCCGAAAACATATGTAACTCTGAACCGCTTTTCGTAGGTTTGAGCACATTTAGATAACTCTGGGATACTAGGCCTTAACATTTCAAACGCCAATAAAACGATACATTAAGCTGTCACTTAAGGTAAAACAGCTTTGATTCAAAACTTTGTTAGCGTAGCTCAGTTAAGTTCTGGATTTCATCATTTCGTGCCAGTATGGAAAACATTTGAATAGCCTTAGTTAACTTCCTCCAAAGGTTTCGATAGGATGTAATCCTTCTTACCTGTGGCATAACTGATCTTCAATTAGTACGTTTAACAATGAGATATATGTATTCCTGTGTAATTAAAGGTATTTAAAGCATCCGTTTAACTGGGAACACTCTTTCACTGCCCAAGAGATATTTATTTGTATTACAAGCTCATAATCTGAGTGGTTAGGCTGCCGCCTTTCACCAACGAGGGCAAGGTTCGATCCCAGCTGGAGAATGGTGGTGGACGAAGCGGATTTTATCCGGCTCCTCCGGTTTCCTCCTCCTTCGTTCTCAACTGCTCCATTATCACCTTCCCATTCATTTACTTCACCCTCGTTTCATGTCATTCACTCTCATTCCAAACTTTGGGTTGATCACTCATCCTGGTCACTGTATCTCATCCAGAGTTTGTCTGCTCCTCGACAGGTATCTGACCCCAGGGACCCACTTGTAAGCCCTGGGGAGTTATAATCCACCCTAGAGGAGGCTGAATAGAATAAGCAGAATCACATAATGCGCCCGCTGAACTCAAATCCGCCACCGCAATGTGCTTCTTTTGTATTGGGCAGCAGATAGGTAACAATATTTAATTAATGAACCTTTCATGAAAAGTCTAGAACTTCCATCGCCACTTTAACAGTGTCGGTGCACAACGCAGTAAATCGACCTCTTGTTTTTCAATTTAGCATAGTACAACGATAACTGCGCCCTGCTCTAATAGATTACCGCATAACAAGTTTCGCTATAACCCTTCTAATCCAAATGCACACTATATAAAACACTTTGCTGCGCAACGAAATAAGACTGCGATAACTTTTTACCTTCGGTATTTTTTACAGTCAACTAAACAACCCCGCGGCGGAGCACCTCTTTCAAGATTAAGGCCTACCGCCCGGCCACTGTGTTCCCCAGCTCTGTACACTGCAGGCATCATTAATGGCGTGCAGTACTGTAGGATGGGACGTGGTAGCACCCCGCTCCTTGCCAGCCGGTGTATGCATACTTTATAATCAGGGGCCGCTCCTTCTCAATCTCAAATAGCTCCTGAATTGGCCCCTTAAGAATTTTACAAGGCTGAGTATATCACGAACCAGGTTTTCCAGTGGGAGAAGATCTCGATGCTGGTACTGAGAATGGGACCCAGTTGCTTGTTAAGCAGCAACGCTATCACCGTGCTAGGGAGCGACCCTGTTTTTACAGTTACATATTTCAATAATATGAATTTCATAAGTTTGTAGATAATATTATGACTTAAATAAAGGATTTCATTTTTGTAAATGCAAAACACATTTCACTGCCGTGTACTATCGATATCCTCAACATCCTGTGAAGCAGATCACCGTTTAATTTACGTGGGTCCATGCAGGCTTAGTAAAGCTACAATGAGCGTTGGAACATAGCTTACTTCGGATGTAAATGATTTTGGACAGCGATATTCACTGTTTTACCCAAAGTGATCTACAAACCTGAGAATATGTAGTGATGAGATTTAGAGACACACGTAATTATCTTAAAGTCTTTTGGACTTTTAGACGGGTTGTTTAGAAAAACAAATCGCGACTGAAAGACTAAGGTCCTTCATTGTTGCTCATGAAAAGCAGTGGAAGTCATGGAAAACAGAGGATATAACTGCAAGGGCAGAATGCTTCACATGTTTCACTTCGGCTGAGTGAGATGGCTCTCTGGTATGGTGTGACGCTCGCATTCGGCAGTTCCCGGGTTCGACTCTTGATGACAATTTGACTTTTGGTTTTTCGTGGTTTTTTTCTTTTTTTCCCCCAATTCATACGTGAATGTTAGGGTGGTTTATAATGTACCACGATTTCTTTCCCCTCATTTCCCCTTCATTCCGTTTCCTTCTCGTGTTTCAGGTGTGCTCTAGACTTCTGCACAAGGCGGTGTCCAACACACAGCAGGGAAAGACTACTCCCTGTGGACCTTACAGAACTGCTATTCAGTAGAGCAGGTTTTTAATCACCCTGTGTAGTAATGAGTTGAGAACTTGCAGAGTCTTCCGCGCGTCTCTGTGGCTTCTTGTGGTTCCTTCACTTCATCCCTTCCTCCGAAAGTAGGACGCAAAAGATTTCCTTAAGTCTTAGTGCGCAAGGTATACCCTATACTTTATGTTGCAGTCCTGGTCTAAGACTGACAAAGTTTGAGGTAGGAGGTAAAGCGTTGCTTTGACGAGTTGGATAGTTGAAAACTTGACTTAATTTATACTGTTGTTCTCACACCTTTTGCCAAACCTTAACTACAGAATACCTTCGGATGAAGTATGGAATCACATATCTGATATTCCTAATTGACAGACAACACCATTATGTACACATTTATTTAAATAAAATATACTGAAAGCTTCTGACGAGAATCATGGTGAAGGTCTGTTATCCGAGCGGCTTTCTGACGTGCGAAACTCCGTCGTAATAGCAACTTTCTGAAAGCAATTCCGCTAATGGTACAGAGAGGGGTCAGAATGGACATGATGGGAATGCAGTACAAAATAAAAGCTGCTACAGAAAATGTGCATGCAGCATCTAAAACGAAATAAAACCATTAACTACAGATAAACACTCAAACATCGACCACAAGGAAAATAGCCAAAAGTAACAGTGGTGGTGGAAGACTAAAGTAGAGAAAAAATTTACTGCAAGGTAAAATTTCCGCTTGCTTTAGATTTTACAGTATTTTTGTTTTCTCCTTTGATTTCTGTTTGGCTAGATGTGGTCAAGGGAGGAAAGAGGTGAAGGCGTGGACAGACACCTACCTTGGCGTGGACATTCGGATCCCATTCTCCATCACCATCGTCTCCATAGGGTCCCGTTGGCTGAAAGAGAATTACTCTTCAAACCCTTTCTCCCTTTTTCTTTTAAATGTATTGCTTTTTCCTGAGCGAACCAAAACGAACGAAAACAAACCACAGGGAAATGATAGATCTCTAATTTTTCCCCTACTTTCTAGATATCCACTACGACTACCACTACTAAGGGGCTACTCAACTACAAGAGCCAGGAAAAGAAGAGGACAGAGAAACAGAGCAAAAAACAAAACAAAAATAAATTAGGCTACATCTACATACATAAAATAACGGCTACTATATATATTTATATTTGTACTTTAGAACAATGTATCATAAAAATCGAATACAACTATTTACGTGTTCGGTAAAAATGCAGCAGGTGATTGTTTGAAAATTGCTTCAGCAAAGTTGGTATGCTTATCAACAACCTTTGAAAAATTTCACAATTGTATAGTTTGAGCATTTATTTTAAAAGCACCACTAGCAGCATTTAGGATTCCGAACGCGTTGTACCATCATTAAATAAATAACAAATAGTTTAGTCATTAAACATTTGAAAGATGTAATACTGGCTGTGAATGCCATTATACCGTATTTAAAAATGCATTCAGTCGTCACCACAGGCGTTTTCAAAACTTAACGCCAGCATCACAACGTGTTTATTGCCGCATTTTACTCAATAAGTTTAACCTTATACCCCAAGAACAGAAGATAATATTAATTTCTCTGCAGATATAAACATGGATTAGAAGTTAACAATTTTTCATATTTCTCTAAAGCAAAACCGTGTTTGGTGACAATGCAATCCTTTCTGGACATATTATGAGTATTAAAACTTTAAAAATGTTTAATGACATTTGAAACATGTAACATACATTTTCCTCTACATAGCACTCACATATTTAATTTCAATATAGGAAAATATTCTATTGAAGCCTGGAAGAAAACTACCATCTTAACTTAACGTTTTCATGTTTGCGCAAGAACCACTTTGGAAGCTGCATGTAGGTAAAGCTTTCTACCATAAATCAGTGAGAAAACTTGGAACAACTTTAAGAGCCAATACGCTCTTATCCTTTTTGTTGAATATTGGATATCGAATAAGAAAGCCATATTTCTTAGCCAGCGTTTTATAATACAGAAAGGAGAGTCACGGAGTACAGATATTCCATTAACCTATGCATTATCTTCCTGATGAAATAAATAAATTGTAAATGCAGAAGCTATTTGACTTTTATGAAATATTTTAATGTCATGGAATAAAGGAACTGAAAATAGAGCAAAAGAAAAACTATTTAATAAATTAAATAAACGCTGCCTTAACGAAAGATGCAGTATTTTGGAATGAACACAGGTATAATTATAGTAATTTGTGTACTACTCACTGATTGTATTATAGTAGAAAATATAGTAAATAAAAATATTAATAACATTAAAATATGTGTTACAGTAAATAATAATGTTAATAACACTACCTGTATAAGCATATGGTCCTTGTGTTAATGGTTGTTTTGCAGTAGATCAACTCAATAATGAGCCAGTAAGTCAATATTAAAATTTCCCTAAGTTACTACTATTTCCATGTAATTCTGGCATGATATGTTCAAACATTCTTTGTGAATGTCTCCATAACATGCACTTAAAAGTGAGAAATTAAAATTTGATTCACTCCAAACTTGCGTTTCATTGTTTGGTGGAAAAAAATGTTTAACCCACCTGTTCGGGATTTGAATCTATCACAACCTGATTGACTATTACTACTATTTGATATGAGTGATGTTCCACATAGAAGTTAAGGTGTCAATGGTGCACTGAGCCTTGCTGATGGAACACTTATTCCACAAAAAGTAAAACTCCTAACTTAGAAAATACCACAACTGTGGCTAGTTTTGCATTTGTAAAAGAGAAAGTAACTATTTTGTCATAAAAATCAGTACCGCATTCGTATTAGGTATTTATTTGCATTCATCAGAACGAATGCTCACTATTTAGTATATGCTTTACAAAATAATAACAAATCTTATTCACATAAAATAGACCACAAGCAGTACTTAGCTGTTGTCTTTATCATCCTAACTTTTGATTTAACTATCTGCAGTAATTTCTAAGAAAATTGTTCATTATGCTAGAAAATGTAAGTATAAAACAAAAATGGAGAAAACAAACATGTTTGCACATGACTTAAGCATCGTCAGCCATATTTAATGGCCGTACTACTTATTACGGCAAAACTCCTCTGAAAGATGGACTAAAATTTACTTCTCTACTCCAAAATCTATGGCATACAGAATTACAGAACAAAAGTTCAGATGAACTACCTTTTTCAAAATAAATTGAAAATATATGTAATGTGAATACAATAATAAATATGTTATTATTAACAAAACTGCACAAAAGAGTAAACATGTCACTCGGGCAATTTTTTGACATTTTGTTTTATATTTACATTTACAAAACTAAAACAGTGATATCTCACTTATGACACAAGTGTAAAAATAGGATTGTATTTTGCTAGGAGCGATATCAAATCACTTTTAAGTGTCTGACATACGCTATTTTTAGACAGTCCTGAAATGTGCAATGTAACGGTAAGATAAGTACTCTATTGATCCCAGACTTAAGTGCAGGTAAGAGAAATAGCACCAAGAGCAAGATCAACAGTCCGTGCAGTAAGAATATAGATGTTTTGATGTTTTATCGATTCGCTATTATTACCTACTTAAACAGTCAATTAGAGATTGTTAACCTTTCGGCAGCTTACTTCGTCCGGCTTTGGGAATTCAATATTCCTACCTGCCGCCATTTTGTCGATTATTTTTCATGAAATAGACAGGAGAATAACGTTTCAGATCAATCATTTATACTGGACAATGCATTGCAACGAATTGAAGCATGACGATCTAAATTATGAGCAATAATATGACAGCCATAAGAAATTATTTAAAAAGACATACTGAAATGTACAATCTAATCAATCCACGTCGATTTATTTAACACGTGCAAATACAAGGAGAAATTTCTATGTGATTGGTCCTGAAACCAGTTGCTTCCAATGGAGTAGCAAAGATGTCATCGTACTAGTGTGACAAAGAACAACATTTCATGCCCGTTTGTTGTTTTAAGTTTTAATTTTAGTGTAGCAGCTGTTTAAAACCTGTATTTTTGTTGAGCATACATATACAATGCCAAAATGACACATAAAAGAATCTAATTTTGAGTCTTACTCACCATCATGTGACATCTAGCACACGGAATTAAAAAACCGCTACATTAGATACGAGTAGCAGATACGCTGGAATACTTCCCTCAAACCGACTGAAGGTAATCAAATTGCTAAACTGATGAGAGACTGCGCCTCGCATGACGTTCTTCAACTTCCTGCTGCTAAATTAAAACCGAAACTCTAACTGCTCCCGTGCATAATCTCCGATCGCAGTTAAGTACATATGTAGGTACGCGAGATTTGGAAGCAATTATCGCAGTTTTATGGACGGGCGCTGCCTCCATCCGGTAGTCTTCGCCCTATCAACGGCCAGAAAACTCAACGTCATTAAAACTGAAGTGAAAATTGTCTGCCAAGAGACCGACACTCAACTCCCGCTCTTGGAAACGTCAGGATTAAATCCTAACTAACGATCAGCCTTTCAGTAACCCTCTGGCGTTATCACGGACAACTGCGCAAAGGAGTTCAGCAAATAACATTTTAAGAGACATTAATTATTTTACAGGAAAGCAAAATATACGTCAACCTTGTTTTCAAAAGACGCCAAATCCATAACTTTAAAAAAAAGCCATGCATACTCTATATACTTTAGAGCCTGATGAATAAACTTTGACCCTGTCGCTTTTGGATGTTTGCTTGATTTCGGTTAATAACTCAATTCGAGTTATTTTTAACCTTCCTTCCTGAGAAAACTGCGAGCTTGACAGAGTGAGTCATTTATTAAATGAATTTTACCAAGTATATCAAATGATGGATACTTTTTACTGGAATAAATTTCTGATATAAGCGATAATGAAATGTTTTAAGGCCCGTTTACTATGCGATGCCTTTAAAATTCCGTTCTCTTTACAAGGCCAAGGAATGAAAAAAAAAAAAAAAAAGGTATATTCCGATTTGAAAAAAGTATAAGTATTGGCAAATTCAAATAAATAAAAAGGAATATCTCGTAAATAGTTCACTCAAAAGAAAAAAAGAAGTATTTGATATAAATTGTGTTTAAAAAAGATCCACAATATTTATTTAGTAAGCCTTTATCTGTCTCTTACTGTTTATCATTTATGCAAAAATCACCCCGAAATTTCCGTGAATTGTTTGTGTCCGTCATTGCATATTGTCTGTCCCACCTGCTGAGGAGTGGAGAGAGGCACTGCCGCTCACTGCGTAACTTTGTCCAAGTGTAGGGAGCGAACATAACTCAAAAACGAGTGAATGAGTGAGTGGGTGAGTGAGTGAATGAATGAGTGATGAGTGAGTGAGTGAATGAGTGAGTGAGTGAGTGAGTGAGTGAGTGAGTGAGTGAGTGAGTGAGTGAGTGAGTGAGTGGGTGGGTGGGTAAGTGAGTGAGTAAATGATTAAGGGGAGTATAAGGACCCGTCGACAACGAGGGCATTTGGGCTTCTCAAAAATGAAAAGTCGGTTAAAAATCCAACTTGGTTCAGCATTTACCAAGGATGTGACATGATTTTCCAGGAAATCCCTCAGTCCTGAGACACAGTTCATATGGAACGTATTTCTAAATATTTTATTTTCTCAAAAATGGCTCGTAACGATTGTGATCAAAACATCGTAAGTTTAATATTTTCATGAGCAAATGAAATCATATGGGAAGAAATTTTGTTTAACTGGTAAACGTTAACCGACAGATGAAAATGTAGTCCAAAGATAGTAAAATATATTTTTTGTGCCACAAGCCATTTCCCAGATATTCGTTATTAATGGCTGTAATTGTTCAATTCTTTTCGATTCTTTTGAAGTCCTATCGATATACAATAGTTTCACACGATTGCATAGACAAAATTTTAAGACGAGTATACAGTGTCCAGGTTTAAAGTTGACTATTACGAGTATTCCTTTTCTATTTATAACGAAACATTTACTTCTACTAAGTGAAGTAGCTAGAGAAATAGGCTTTTACAAAAATAATTTTACACACAATAAACAATGGAACTTAGAGAAAGTCGTGTGAATGTAAGTCAACAGATTTTTTTAAATTGGTTCTATGGCCATTGCTAATCTGTAGAGTACCACAGGTTGGTATGTATATTGATATACGAGATGAAATGATTGTGGAAGAAAACGTTTCAGGGCTAAAGAGACATCCTAAGTTTAGAATAGCTCTCGTCCTTTGTCAAATAAAAAGTCGTCAACCTTTGGTAGCTATTCAGTTATGCACTTTGAGACCAATCGATTTTAATAATCAACTAAGAGCTGTGAATGACCACGTTGAAGGGTGCTTTGATTTTCTTCTCAGTCCCTCAACATGACTACACCAATGCCAAGATTCGTACAAAAGATAAATTGGGGAATCCAATGAGGTTCATTCATGAGAATAAAAGAATAAACCACAAATATCTTATGTAATTCTGAAGTTCGCAGACTTTATGGATTGAAATGTTTCTGATATAACCATCTAAGTCCCCTAGAATCTCTCTGTTTCTCTTTCTGTGAAATCCTGCACTAGAAGAATGTACTCTGGATCTACCATTTAATTTGTGCGAAGAGATAATTACAGAAGAGAGGAGATAACTGAAATTTTAATAATAAGTCCAAGCATAAGCAGAATAAGACAGGAGGGTTTCTTGTATTCGCCGTAAGTCTAGCGGCCCGAAAGACGTCTGTAGTGCACTTCACATTTTCTTATGGAGATGGTTCCCTTTGCAGTGTTTGTGTTGTGCGCGTTCTCTTTCTTGTGTGGAGGTGGCACAAACTCCTAAAGAGTACGAGAAGAAACTCGAGTGCTGCCTAACAAGGCACTTGTAGCTCCGAAAATTCCAACCCTTTTCTGTCCGAAGCTGTCACGTCGCCAGTTGTTTTAATTTAGCTTATTGCTCCTTCTTCTTTCATAATATTGCACTTTAAACGGATGCACTTAAGGAGTTTTGTCGTGTAACCTTATTACAATATTTCATTTACTTTCTGCTTGGGAATTTATTTTCCCGGAATATTATTTCTTTCAAAATAACTCTCTAATGGCCAGTTTCTAATAATTAAATATAAACAAATCTTCTATTCATAACTAACTTTATCAGAAAGTTAAAGGGGAAGGATGTTAAGCATTCTAAACAACTGCCCTAACGTCTTGCCTTCTTCCGCCACAGGGAAAAGCTGTTAAGATTACAAATCACTCAGAGTTGCATTTTATTATATAAACAGGTGGGATAATATATCGCTTTTAAGATTTCCAATGCTCACATCCAGATTTAAAAGACCTAACATTTTTAAACTTAAGTACTGTTTTATTTTTATTTTATGAAACGTATCTGGAGTTTTATTTAATTTTTATATTTTATAATTCAATAAAACGTTTAATTCCCATTGAATTGAAAATCCTATGCCAGAGATTCCAAAAGGTGACACCATGGGTCATTCTTTTTTTGCCCCTCCAATTGTTTTAGCTTAAAAGGCATGGTCGTGCAGGATAAAGGTGACTGGCATTGAGTAATGAGGTACGTCTGCAGCCGTTTGAGTTTCACAAAATAAGAAGGTCCCTGTCAGGTGTCAACATGTCCCGTTACAAATTATAACCGGAATTCTCTTAGTATTCTTCCTCACCGCTGTTCTAGGTCAATATAGTCTAACGTAAGGAAAAAAGGGATGCCAGTAACAGTCGTTCATCGTAAAAAATACCGAGAAATGTATCGCTCTCAAACAAAATATATCGAGAAACCAAGCTTATTTTATTAGTCCGATACCTCATTTATAGTTCTGTTTGGTTTAATACACAATACTAGTGATAACCAAAGCAAGGTGATTATAGGTTCCATTATGTTATGCATTTATAAGTATCTGTGCTTTCAATTCCAAAACCCAAACTGTAAATCAACCAAACAGAAATTTGGTGTTCCTTTAATGGTGTGATAGGGGAGTGGCTGAATATTCCTTCGCTCTATAGAGGTTTCTGTTGTTTGGATACCAGCTGCAAGCATCGCTGGCTTAAGCCTTCACTTGTTTCTCTCTTGCAGCAACGGCTTGTTTGGTTTGGACATGGCCCATCGCCGACTTAAGAAAAGCAGTGGTGGTGGGGTGAGAGAGGATCCTCCGTATTTCCCCCCTTGAGCTGGCTGCGACTTGATGCAGCTGGAACCAGCATCCCTCTTGCGTCTGTCAGCCAACTGGAGATACTTAAACTAGTATCTCCAGAGAAACTCCTTCCTTACTGCAAAGCTAGGTTCATCACGCATAAATCACTTCCGTTTCTTACTCTTGGCTTTGTCTGGAAACTTTTGGGAACATTCTTAACATTATGGCTTATTCTGTTGTTTCTAAGTAGATTTTATTTTTTTATTTTCTATTTCCTTTTTTTTTTTTTTTTTATTTTCCTGGCATACAAAGTAAAATGTGCTTATTATGTAGGTTGGCAGCCCTGTTTTTTGATATAACGTGTTGGGAACTGCCGATAAGCTGTTTCTCCTAAATACATGAGTCGTGTGTGTTAGGATGGTTTTCTGTGATAGCACTTCATAATATTTTTACTCTTATCTTAAAGCACATGTGCAAGATAACATACCACCCAAACAACCACCCCCACTCCCACCCACACTGATATTTGCATTTTGACGTCACTTTTATAAACATGCTTTCATATTTTGATACTTAATACTATGTTGAAATCCCGCTTAGTAAAACGTATTTATATTGCATAGCACGATTTGTAATATAAGTTCGCAATGAAACAAAAATGTGTGTTACATCTTTTTATTCTTAAACTACATTCGATCGAACTTCTGGATAATATTGGGTAAAGCGTAAAACAACTTTATCAAACGCTCAAGGTGGTTTTTCCCCCTAGGAAATATATTCAACAGCCACAGAACTCATTGGTGTGAAATTATAGCTAAGCACCTACACATTGCAATAAAGAAGATGGAATGGTTTGCTTTTGTTCCGGTTTGGAAAACCCTTTATCATCAACATCCTGAAAGAAAACTCCGTTTTCCAAAACCATTACTTTTATTGCAACTCGTGGGAATTTTAGACGACGGAAAAATCAATGCTGGGTCAACATGAAGGAAAACTAAGTTGAGTTGATGAACTGGAGATCTTAGAGATGTTAAAAATTGGCTTCTGGAAGCGATTTTTTTTCTACGATCGGCAGTCTGAAGGAAGGGTGGAAGGGCACATCTCTGCGGCCGAGTGGTGTAATGTTGTTTGCCGCGATTGCCATTAAGAGGCGCCAGGAAATCGCCGCGAGAGATTGCCTCCAGCTGGTGATTACTGCAGCTACCATCCCAGGAAATCATTTCCGATATTGCCGAGAGCACAGATAACCTTCTCATCTCCCAGACACTTTCCTGCGTTAAAACAGTTGAGAGGTTCCTTCTGCCATTGGGATTAAGGCTAATGTTACTCCGATCTGAGTCGTTGATGTCTGCATCGGAAGTATTTGCGGGTCATCCTCAATCCAGTGTTCCTCGGTCACTAAAGTCGACTAATTTGCCATGTTCTGATGTTTATACGTAACATATAGGAGGAATACTGTTTTGGAGAAATATTATACTCGATTAACCTTTGAATTCGTGCAGTAACCCTTTACAATGTTCCAGAGACAAGTCGCAGACAAAAATCCAAATAAAGTTATTCTCTTCATAACGTTGCAGAAGCTGTGTGACCTAAGAGCATAGCATGAGATTAACTCATCGGTAAAACAAGAGAAGGGGTGACTTGTTGCGTTGTTTTTGTGTCACATGTCTGCAAACCAGTACTCCTCTCGGAAAGGGTAGAATGAGACTGAAAAATTCAATGCCATAGCCGGGACTTTAACCACAGATCACATGGTCTCCGTCCGGCTACTTAACTACTGAGCTACCATACCCAACGTGCCGACAGGACATTAAATTCTCCATGCAATTTTTCCGGTAAACCAGAAGATCTCAATTACCATTGATTGACCTTGTAGGTAGTTAAACAATGAAGCCCGGTTTATCAGGGAGCTTGAGAGTGAGTTGGAGAATTTAATGTCGGTACATTGACCATAGTAACTCAGTGGTTAGAATAGTCGAATGGATACTGGAAGATCCGTGGTTCAAATCCTACTTGTGAACATTGAATTTTTCAGTCTTACTCCTTTCCAACCCTGTGCTACACAGGGCTAGTGTGGAAGAACAATTAATTTCCATAGTATTCCTCTTGTTCTTTCAAACCTCTGCCTTTTTCCTAGCCCCATCTAACTAAAGTTGCTACACCTCTCGCTACAGTAGAGAGACGTTCTTCGATGTCACAGAACACCCAGTTGGCTGACGTTGTTCAAAACAAACCAGTGGAAGGTTAGTTTGCTCCCCTTACGCCCGTACTTTATGCCAGGTTGAAATAAATGTTGGAATCGTAAGTCCCATATAAACGTAGTGTGATTTGTTATGCAAGTTCTTTTACAATAATTTTTATTACACTATTTTTGGAGTGAATATGTTTATTATCTATAAGATTTGTTACATTAATTTCTTGTTTAACAATTATAACTTCCTTCGTTGCTCTTATTATACACGTTTCTATTTTAGAGGAGTATAAGATCCAGTGGCCTAGTTCTATTTTCATTACAAATAAATATGCTTATAAAATGATCGCATTCAAGTCTGAATGTAAACTCAATAGTGTTGATTTGGATTAATGTATTGACTTTATGTACTATATTTATTTGATGTGCGTGTTAGAAGTGGGGATCTATTTTTCGAGTACCAATCATACGAGCAAAATAAAATCGTATTTAATATGCCTTGTCATATACTAATTTTTAGGCAGGCCTAAATTTTATAAAAGTATAACCAGTTGAAATTTGTGTGGAAATAGGGTATATACGGACTTGCGCAATGGTAACCTCTATTGCTTTTGGCCTTCGTTGTTGTTTTACCTTCATAGCGACAGTTCACATGTTAATTTAAACCGTCGTAGCATTATGCAATGATATAGAAGGCAGTGGTAACAAATCAACACAATAAAGGTAAAAATTTTATTAATAAACATGTATTTTATTTAATATTAGTATGTTCTTTGATTTAATTGTAATATTGATTGTACAACTGCAATATTATGCGGAGGACGATAGCTTTAGATATTGATAACATCATGGATTACTTTATTCGGATTGGAAACTGTTGAATTCATTGGAAGAATCCATTCCGCCATTACTCCGCCTCAGCTCAATATACGTATAATTTCCATCGCAAGAGACAAGAGTGCTAACAATGGAGTGTTATAAACATGTTATTGTACTGAGTGTAAGTCATGTATGATCCCTGGTTTACCTACGGCCGAAGCGGTATCTTCCACACGCTATAAGCTACATAAGCTATTGAAATTCGTATATAGTATCGGTTCGACACTCCTAACTCCAGAAGTTCACGTTCAGCACCTATCAGCACGGGGGTTGAGAAGGAGGGAGAAATGAACAAAATGATCATGTTTGTTCGAATACACAATTTCAGGGTGCTGAAATGAACACATAACCTCATAACCGTAGCCTAATCCCAGGAAAAATCCCGAAACAGGAGATCCTGTAGTTCCACTGCGGCCACCTGTATTTGAATATTTTGACAAAGGACACAACAAAGGACTGTCGGGGCCAAGCTACTTCGCACCACATACCAGGCTGGCAGCAAAGGGTGCAAGTCAACCTTCCCCATGCCAATCATGCGAGCAAATATGTTGTCTCAGACAGGTATTTATGGGACTAGAGAGGAGCTAAACCACTGCAACTATAACAATCAAGCGGCAACACAAAGGGTTTTTCAGAGCCTTCTAGAACTGTATGACGGCCGGCGTGTTTGTGGAGGTCGGGGAAGGTCCATGTTAAGTCATCCTAGCTATATAAGGAGGTGTGTGTGGTGTGTGTGTGTGTGTGTGTGTGTGTGTGTGTGTGTGTGTGTGTGTGTGTGTGTGTGTGTGTGTGTGTGTGTGTGTGTTACTGTCATCGTGAAAGATACATTTAGTCGGGTGATTGTCGCCGGCGTTAGTGAATGAGAGACAAATTGAACAAAGACAGCGAATGGTCTGAGTCAAGCGTACAAGAAGAAAACAATTGGAATTTGTAATATCACGAAAGTCTGTGTTAATGTCAATAGAAGAGTAGTGTGCTTTTGTGAAAAAGAACAAAAATAAAGCAATAAAAAGGTAACTGGGCTGCTTCAGTCGTCTTTGCCACACTCTGAATCAGAAGTGAGATTCGTCGAATTGTCAAATTGTCACAATATTATGCTTCATGCTTCATTTTACACTTTTGTGCATATTTTCTTATTTGATTATGCACCTAAATCCAGGATCTACTGATTACTATGCACGCAGATAATTCTAGTTATTTTTTATTACATACACTAAACCCTTGCAGAAAATGAACGGTGTTGGTTAACCTCGTACAAAAGCTAATTCCATGATGTAAATAAGTTGATTCTTTTTCAACGAAAAGCACCCCATTCTTCACCTCCCCTAAATTAATGAACGAACCGCCCTCGTCCAACGTCCTGTCAGTAATTAATAGCCTTTTCTGTTGACTGGTGTGGGTGTTGCTTAATTATAAATTTTCATTCATGTCGTGATGAGGAACAACTTGAACAAAAAGTCGCTTGCACCAATCAAGTCGCTAACCCGACCAATCAAGCCATCATTTAGTAAAAACTCCGTCGCATCAAACACGCCCCTCCCGCGCAATCACGGTTCGTTTCCGGCCCATTTTCGAATTACTACGTCCCTATGTCGCGGCGCAATTTAATTACGCATGGAAAACACTGCATATGATAAGCTAACAAGATTACTCTGCCCGCGGCAGCTGCCTTTTTTTGGCATTTCTCCTTTTGCGATCTGAGAGCTCCTCGAACCTGATTAGGACATAATAATGGAGGGGAAATAATTTACAAGTCTTGTTCCTGTTTCTCCCCTAAGAGACCGCTGCATGCGTGAAGTTGAGCGTGTGTCGCAAGAGATTGGAGCGGATGTTTACACAGCGTCATGCTGCTTGTTTGCAGACTTGGTGCTCTTGGGAAGTCTTGACGTCATGAAAATTATATTCCCTAACTCCAGTTCGATCAGGCAACGCTGGCGCTAGTGCTGCAATATGCCAGTCATAGCTCCACACGACATAAGGGAAGTGCCTGGATTGCATTTAGGTACGCCCTATCTTGCTAATGTTAAAATGTACAACTCCATGACCCATTTTCTCTAAAAGTACTAAATCTACACACACGAAACTCTTACGGCATATTAAATGCTTTTTAGAGGGTCCACTGATCTACAAAGATGCTTTTATTTACAGCCTGAAGCGATAATTATTGCTTCGTTTTTAATGCAAAAACACCCATAACTTAAAGCTAACAAAGTAAAACACAATCGTGTATATGTACAGCTTTCCTGAAGTTAGTTTTACAATATGTGAAAGTTCCATGTCTCTAGTATTTTCTGGGAAAATGGGTGTAAATAACTGAACAGATTAACTTTTGAGAAAATAGCGAAACAACTGAAGCCACAGAACATCAAACGCAAATGAATCAGACCATCCAAAGAATAATATTACAACAAATAACGAAGTTTAACGGCAGTCATGCAAACATACACAGCAGTAAATTCGCTAAAAATGAAATAAACTACAGGAATTACAGAAAATTCCTTATCAAAGAAACATTTACTCCCTGTAGGAAACTGAATCCGAGAAATCAGGATTTACCATCTAGCAGACACCAATTCCAATATTTTCTGTTGCTTCTTTAGCGCTATTATGGTTCATTTCTTCCTATGACAATATGGATCAGTATCTATAGAAATGTTACACTCTCGCATCATTCTGTTACTCCAATCACATTCTGACAGGAGAGACGAGCAAAGCAAGCAACTACACGAACTTTGGCATGAATTGAGAATAAACCCTACTTTTTCCTTGACCTAGGTAATGATTAGCTTTTTACATTTCGTATGTTTTATTAATCATTTTTGTTGTTTAGTCCATCAGCAGCAGTCATTTCACTACTTCTCTCAGACATTCATGCAAAGTCCATAAGGAAGGTATCTGCAACGCACCAATTTCGCCAGCCGCTTTACTACGTTTTCTTTTTAAGAGTGTAAATTATGCAATTATTTTATTTTTCTCCTGAGATGAACAGAGAACGTCACATGATCCTTAGCTGTATTTACATTTACAGTAATGTTATGCTGTATGAACTTTAGGTCCTATTATCGCCGCTTTGTATGTCTCTAAATTGAAGTTTGAACTGAAGTTTATATTACAGAAACAATTTGCAGAAATTTTGTCACACAGACATTTGTCATCGATTGAATCAATGATAAAGGGTAGTTTATACGCAAAGCCTTCTAAAGTTAATGACTTTGAAAGAACCCAACACACGCAGGACTGTAATTTTAAACGCGATAGCACTTGTCGACACATTTCAAATAAGCTGAAAACTGTAGGACTGTTTCACAGGTTATCAACAAATACTGATGTCACTGATGTTGCTACATCACTTTTGCACCTCATATACTTCTTCTTGTTTTTGTCTTGAAAAAGATTGCTAGCCTGTCTGTTGTACAGCATGAAAATCACTGCAAATTTACCTTGGTCTTCCCCTCTAGAATATTATCTTTAGGTATCCGTACAATTCAGTTAGATGCAACTCTTAAAATATGATCATTCCATTCATCTCTTCTTTTCTCTCTCCAGTCCACAATGTTATTTTATTATGCGTTTTCTCTTAATATCTTCGTTCTATAAGCGATATCGTTACTACTGCGATTTTTCTTAGGATTTTCATTTGTATTATTTCCATCAATTTCCTTGTCTTTACAGAGTCTGCCTTATTTTCGAATGAATATGTTAAGGTTGGTCTAGTGATACGTATGTACATCTTTAACTTAGATTCGGAATGCAGATATTTATTTTTCCATATCGTTCAGAAAACCAGATACATGACTTGTCCGTATTGCTTGTGAAATTACTTCATTTTGAAAATTACCAGTACTGATAATCTCCATCCCTAAATATTTAAAAGTCATTACTTGTATTATACTACTTTAAATTACCAACTTCCACATTACTGGTTGCTTGTTTATTTTCATTAACTTGGTTTTGTTACTACAATTTTCTATACAACACTCCTACAACGTAAGAGAAGTTTTCAAAATAATATCCTCATTATACCAGGACAAATAATATCCATAATAATGCTGAATAATAGTGGGCTTAGTGAATCTCCTTGCCGTACACCCTTCGTATATGTCATTTTAGATTTCATCTGTTTATTTATCCTTATTTTTCTAAAGTTATGGGTATAGGTGTCTTTCTTTTACTAGTCACTCTTATAGTCACTATTCCGGCAAATACTTATTTCTCTATCTAATACATTTTAATCGACATAAGTATTTTCAGAAGGTATCTTAATGCTAACTTTCTTGTAGGTACAAGGGGAATATTGTAGGGTTTGAGCGATAGTGAAATGCTTTAAGAGCTGGTTGCTATGCGATACCTTTGAAATAGCGTTCTCTGTGCAAGATCAAGAGACAAAAAGACGAATAAGATATTCATATTTGAGAAAAGTATAGTATTGGCAGATTCAAACAAATAATAAAGAATATCTGAAATGATTCACTCAAAAGAAAAACGAAGTATTTGACATAAATTGTGTGTTTTAATGAAATCCACATTTTATATTTAGTAAGATTTTGTCTGTCTCTTACATACTGTTTTCCATTTATGCAAAAGGCATCCAAAATAAAGAGGTTTTCCGAGGACATTACCAGAAAATTCAAGAAATGACTTAGAAATTGCCTTGAAATCGCCTGTTTGTGTCCGTCACTGTATACTTACTGTCTGGTTGCAAGCAAAGGTAAGAGCTGATTCACCCTTCGACTGAAGGAGTGGAGTGGGAAATAACAACTAATTTCAAAAGCGTCTCCAAAGAGATAAGGTTGGGCATCGCTGATTAATATATTTTGGGTAATTACTTCCTGAAGAATTAACGAAAAAATTGCCGCCATTAATAACTGAAATGAATTATGTGTTAGTAAATTTACTAATTTGTTCAACTTGTTACCTATAGTTTTCAATAGCTACACAACAATAGCTACTCAAAAAGACCTCAGTGGGTGGATACAATTTTATTGTCCAACTAGGAGAGAATCTTGGTTCAACAATGTGGCTGTGACGCGTCCGAACGACATCTACAGTGATAAGAAGAGACACTGAGTTAAACCGGGTAAATATGTCAAAACAATTCACTGGTTTTTGTCCCGTTGTTTGTTCATTTTCTCGTTTTTCTATGCCTTACGCATGAGAAGGTGCTTGCGTGAGGTTAGAGCAGCTGTCCACATGTTCCTGTCGCTGTCGGCAGCAGGAGACAGTTCAAGTCCAACAGCCCTCCTCTGGACAACATTTGCTCCTGTGCCGCTCATTTAAGTACGGGGCGAGTTGTGACGGGAAAAACACGTGTTGAAAGGAAATTTAAAGGGCATAATCCGAGACACTTAAGGTAATCTAAACTAGATATTGATTAAGAAATTCTATTACTATTTTCCAAATGGTAAACTTTACAATTTGACTCTCTATTTAAGAAAAAGTAAGAAAAAAAATCTGATGAGTTGCACTCATATGACATTCTCTACTCTTGTTATAACTATTCTTATTAACTCTTATTCCTATATCTTCATGTTAATCGAGATAAACATTTACAGAAACTATCTTGTTACCGATTTTCTTGTAGATGCAAGGGGAATATGGAAATATCGTAGACTTTGAGTGATAGCCAAATCTGTGAAAGTTCGTTCTCTTTGCACGGCCAAGAGATAAAAAAGTGAATAACGACTTTCCATTAAGTATTCTAAAGCTCAGAAATGGTTCACTCCACAAAAAAACGCATTTGGACATAATTTGTGTGTTTTAAACGAGATCTACATTTTGGTAGAAGTAAGATTTGGTCTCTCGCTTACGGTTTGCCAGTTATACACACTCATCGAGAGCAAACAGTACTACATAGGCTATGGCCAGAAAATTCAAAATATACATTTCACTTAAAATATTTTAAACATATGGCATTTTAATCAAAATCGTTAGCCATTTTTGAGAAAATAAAGATTTTCGATACATTTTCAATGCTAAGGGTAGGTCAGGGTGGAGGAATTTTTGTATTCCTAAAAGATATGTACTTAAACACCAACTTTTCGTTTTTGACCACACGCACACGCACACACACACACACACACACACACACACACACACACACACACACACACCACCCTCTTTTTAAAAATGTTTTTTTTTCTTTTCTTTTTTTCAGGGAGCCTCAAACAGGCATACTTCCGTTGGAATTTCGACAACAAAATTTTGGAGCTAATACAATACTTCCCCAACTTAATATACGTAACAGAGAAGGTAAGTATGCCTACTTGTGCAACGGCACAAAGAATGAAATCAGTGGCGCCTCAGCAATCTTACAAAGTCTTGTTTGAGGACCTTATGTTTACCGAGACATTTTGCTTGCACTTCCGTTGCATTCGCGTTTCCACTATCAATGATTAAACATGATGTACAGGAAGATCAGAATTTTGCACACACGAACTCCAGACATAGCTATTCAAAGCATTCTTAAAACTTGATGCGAATAAAGAGGATATCTCGTAATAGCTGCTGCCACCGACGATGAAAGGAACAAAATGAGCGTCTCTGCTCCTTTGTTACTTTTCCGTTCAGCATTCTCGAAAGAAAGACGAAAAAAGAACCGACTCCTTCAGCAGGATTCGTAGCGCAGCTCTTAAGTGACGAGGACAAGCGCGTTATCAAGTTGTGTAATTATCGTGCTAACGACTTCGCTTAACAGTTTTCTTTTGTTTGGCAAGTCGAGCTCCACGTCCTGCGCTCTGGTCAGTAATTGCGACTCGAAGTGACATCTCCCAGCAAGTGCCAGAACCAAAAGCAATAAGGAAAGAGACACTGAATTACATTTTGCAGGTCTGTCCTCAATTGTGCCCGTTAACTTTTTAGCGTTATGGAGATTCATTGAAGTCTTTACTCGAATTGTGTTGCAAGAACCGCTAACAAAATGTTGGGATAACTAGCGATAAGATTAGGAATAAACACCTACTCTAATTAATTTTCAAACTAATTTCTCATTTTTACTATATGTAGTAGATGATTAAACTAATTTAATCTACTACATATAGTAAGTAGGTAAGTACTGTACTCCACCCAAAAATTCGATGTCGAGAGTTCACCGAAAATATGTTTTTAGGCCCCCTGAATCCAAAAAGTGCATTCTTTAGAAAAAGGTCCACGTGCTTGTGTGTGTGTGGGGGGGGGGGGGGGGATGGGGAGTGTGTGTGTACAGCATAACTAAAAAACGAGAAGTGGGTTAAAAACCAAAGTTCATATTTAAGTTTAATATCTTCCAAGGACGCCACACGAAGATTTTGAAGAAAATTCATCCACCCTAAACTACTCTTTACTTGGACATTTTTTTAGAAAATGGCTCCAACGATTTTGATTAAAGTGGCATATGTTTAAGATATTTTTATGGCAAGTAAAATGTATCTTTTGAAGATTCTGAGTATAGACCCCGTATTCCTGTTTACCCTTGATGACTTTTGCATAACTGGTGCTCCGTAAGGGATAGAACAAATCTTATTCAAAAAATGGTAGATCTGGTTAAAACATACAAGTTATGTCCAAATGATTTTTTGTGAAGTGAAGCACTTCGGAAATATCCCTTGCTATTTGTGAGAGTTTAGCAATACTTACACTTTTTTCAAATGGAAAGTCGTTGTTTACTTTTTATACCTTGCTCGTGCAAAGAGAACGAAATTTCAAAGCCTTTATGAATTTTCAATGTGCTTGTTATTGAGAGAAAAGAACCAATGAGAACATTTTGGGAATTACCATTCTATTTTCTGTATCTCACATTCTTTGGTATATAATCCTCTGGCATTTCACTGTGCTACGTTAACCAAATCTGCTATCCTAGTCGTTTAGCCTTAGACTCGGAGGAAAACCTTCAAAAATCAGTTTACTTATATCAAATTCCAAAAACTAAAACTAGGGCATTCCATGGTAAATATCCTGTAACAGCAAAAATTAGAAAAATACCTGGAATAAGTATTTCTTTACCTGATAACCTTTCCCTTATGTAGGAGTTACACGCCCTAGGCCAGTGCCTAGGGTCAGACGTCTGTCGGGGAGCACAGGAACCTATGGACCAGACAGAGTAAAGTCCTGAAAGCATACCTTGGTCAACCAAGGTATGCTAGTGAGGAGGAGAATGATATGAAATACAGGCGAAGTCGATGACTGGTGATAATGGAGCAAGTGGTGGAATCAGTGGCGGGGGAAACCGGAGAATCCGGAGAAAACCCGCCCAGACGCCGTTTCGTCCACCTAGGTGGTAGGCGAACGGTCTAACCCTCGGCCACGGTACCGCGCCTCTGCAAAAAGTGCAACCTTTTATTTATTTAGGCTGCGACATTATAATTTTGATAAGTGTATTTCAAGTAAATTAAATATAGATTAACTGATGTGTGGAACAATTAAAATAAGTGTCGAATAGACATTAAGAAGAAGTTTTATAAAGTAATGGCAGTGCCAGGCTGTGCTTCTTGGACATTGAAGAAAACAGATTATAGTCGTATTCAGGCTTCAGAAATGATATTTCTTAGATGAGTGTTATGGTATACGAAATGGAAAAAATAAAAAGTCACGAAATCAGAAATAGATTGAATATACTTATATATGCAATAAATGGGAAGATAGACGAATGCAGGAATAGAATGAACGATAGGAAACGCCACAATTAATCCTATCTTATAAACATAGAGGACGAAGTGATCCTGAACGATTAAGGCAGACATGGGATGGGGTCAGAACAGCCCAGTTGGCCTAAACATGAAAGGAATAAATAGACCACTCTATTTTATATAACATTTATCATTTATATTAATTTGGGACATTATATACGTTTCCATACTAAAAAAAAGGGAAGCTAGCGACTACACTCATCACAAAGGATAAATAAACAAGCAGCTTACGCTCTACTTATTTTATTTCTGTATATGTGTACAATATCTTCGCATTAATGTTTCCAGCAAATATACCTAAATATAACTAAACTGTATAATAAGTTCGTAATTCTTAATACCATTTATACTGTTCCTTGTCTCGAGGAATTTCAAACTGAACTTCCTTTCGCTTCTGTTTCTTTGTTTCCTATAGCTCACTTGGCCAAGATAACGTGATCTTTCCTTCAAATTCTGGCACTGTCGGATGCACTGGTAAATTTCATATTCATTTTAAGGGTTTTCCATAACATCGACTCCACATATAAGTTAACTACTATAATACTGCACTGATTTCCTTTAGTTCTGTATATTAATCACAGCTGAAATGGCAACAGCAAATAGTTGAGCAATTGCATTCAAGTGTAGTTAAATGCGAATTGCTCAAACCAGTAGATTTACTTGCGGTGCAACAACTCTAGCGAAGGAAGATTGGACGACGCTGATGTAGCCCTGGAAGCTGCAAGATCATTAATTGATTAACTTGAGAAAAATCCTGAGAAAGTCCTGGCTATTTGATTCCTGGAAAACAAAACTCGAATAGCTTTTAGCTCTTGGTATCCGAGCTTATTCAAACAGTTGCTTTCTTCTGATGTCTGTAAATTTAACATATTGCGCGAGAAAGAAGTATAAAGGAAATTATTCTTTTGAGAGGAACAAACTATTTACTTTTTAGCACATGTTTATATTTAAACACTAAATTTGAACACAAAAATTGTTTCACATATGATTGCTGAGTAGGCTATCTGATATTGCAACAATCACAGTGACAAGAATGAATTTCTTAGCAGAGTTTACAAGCAGCGGCACGTTGTTGCAGTGTCCCCCAACTTAAGCCTTTAAAAGCCACTGTCAGCTCAAGTTGCGCGACGACCACTGTTATGAAAGCAGAGGAAGCGTCTTCATGTGACAACTTGATGCACCCGGAAGAAAGCTTATATTTGCCTGACCTTGTTGTCAGTAGGGATGACAGCGCGTGATAAATTGAAGTTTAAATACGAGGGTGTGTCTGGGCAACACGTGCGTGCCCGCAACCCCCTGCACAATGCACAGTGGACTCGCCTCATTGATCCGCACACACGGGGCCAAGGAAGGGCTCACTGCGCGCCCAGGGGTCGTCCTTAACCCTACAAGTCCCTATGGGGCACATATGTCCCATAGACGGTTTTTCATGCACTGATGGAACATCTTAAGTGCTCAAACCTGCTTGTACTTCTTCCAAAGGAGTACTGATACTTAACATTATAGTTTACAAACTTCCTTAAAGGAGAAAAACAAAAATACGTTTCAACTAGATACGGACGATAAAAAACTTAATATTTGATTTTGTAGATCTTTTGACACATCCTCAACTTCATGCTGATAGCCGCTCAGCCCGGCACTCGACGCGCAGCTGAACTTGTGGACAAAATGAGAGTTTGAAAGTGACAGATTTAATTGCAAACAATAACTTAGCTAAAGTGATTATAGTAACGAAGGACAATGCTGACGAAACCTAGAAGTGAAACAATTATTGTACCTATAATAGTTTACTGGTGTTTGTTGGACTTTGACAGAGATACCGACGACGAATAAAAGTAGCGCAAATGCAGTTTCTTCGAGGGATTTCAGGATATTGAAAGACTGATCACATAAAAAATGAAGATTTTTAATATTCTAGACAAAGTTGACTAATACAATCAAAATTATAAGAGAAACAAATAGATTTTCTAACACAGTACAAATATAAATCCAAAGGATTAAAACGATAGGAAGACCGGTTATGTGGTGGAGAGATGGGTTTGAAGATTTCCTCGACAATGGAACGGTCTAAGTAGATGAATCACTAAATTTGAAGATGAAGAAGAAGACATTATTGAAATTAAACCTAGAACCGACTTAAACAACTTTCCTCGCCTTAATTGTTGACAACTGAAAGTAGACAATTGGTGGAGAGCTTTTCCATTTTAAAACATTTTTCCGAGACTAGCGCTGATGCTGGCCTTAAGATGCTAGTTTGTGTGACAATGATTCATCAAAGATATTATTTTTCAATGTCTTCTTGTTTACAACTGATAGCAAAGGTATATTCCTCTCATAAATTATACTCCCAATGGCTAAGGTGAACAAGCTAAATTGACCGCCAAATTTGGCAGTGAAATGTGCAGAAGAATTTCTGTAGCAGATGGTCAATACAGATGCTTAGATTCAATATGCTCTCTTTTCTTCTAAATACAACTTCAATGTCTTAGTTACGAGGAGTTGTGATTTGAAATTGCCAAGAGATTTTGATTAAAGCTGTTGCATCCATGAATACCTTGACCTCAGTTGCCATAAAAGTGGATGCTAGCTGTTTTAGCCGACCAGATGGCACCTTTCTTACTTGTCTGTGCGATTCTCTTTTCAGTTTGATTTCTTACGCTGCTCCAATAGTGATTTCATGAACCTTGTCTACATTTCTTCTGTTCTTTTCTGTCGTTATTTGTCTTTGACACTCAAAGAATATGACTTGCAGCTGTTAAAGAGAGCAAGTAGGTTTTTCCACATTACCATTGGCAGGCTGAAGTGAGGGTCGGCGTGCAAATGTTACGTAGCGTATTTGCTCGTAATGAACTGGACCGCTTATTGATGGGATAGGGATTGTAGGGTGACGGGTAGGAATAAGTTCAGAGGGTAGCAAGATTGCTCCTTAAAGGATGCTGGTCAGCCTGCAAGGGTCCTTTTGGTTTTATGTGGTTTTAAAAATTGTGACTATGCTACCGTTGGTTTTGAAGTTCAAGCACCTCTTGGAAGACTGTGTACTCAGCTGATGGTTTTTGATATTATACCTACACGATCTGACGTTTATGAGGGTGTTTTACCAAAACAGCGGCCGTGTGGTTAGATTACTTCCGCCGCCTGCGTTCGATCCCAGGGTACTGTATGTGAGATTTGTGCTGGACAAGCGCCTTCTGGGCGTGTTTGCTCTGGGTTTTCCGATTTTCCTTGCCATTCATCCTATCAAATGCTCCAGAATCATCTTTTCTTTCATCCGTTTCGCTTATATATATAATCCCCATTTTCAATTTTAAACAAATAAAAATAAAACATAACCGAAATGAAAAGTTTACGAAGTTAGTTATCGTGCTAGTGATGAATGTTATGTAAAACTACTGGTATCGCATCACCCATCGTCATTTACGATCCTATCAGAGCAATCTTCAGCTAGACAGTGGAACCCCAATTAACTGGAGGGTTGTAGCCGAAAATTACGAATAATCCAGTTTACTAAATATAAACATTAGGTTTAATAAACAATTAGACGAAAGCAGCTCGCCACACACGCGAGTCTTATGTTACAGTTCTTGGATAGTTACAAAATTGGCAATAAATGGGCTGCACAGTAAGAGACGTTTGTTCCTTAAAAAATCACTACAAGTGCTCGAACTTAATCAGTTTTGTAGGTACTTCGCTAGATGATCACAGTACATTAGGATCATTTATATCCTATGATTGCATGCCTACTTTGTGATATGAAACTAAAACTTGAATAATATATAGCTAACGGTTTCAGAACAACCTCCTGACTGGTGTACATCTTCATTCTGTACTCAATTCGTAAAATGCACGGGAAGCGAAGTAGCATAAGCTTTTGCTCTATTATTTTGAAACTGCAATTCCCTGAGAGTTTTCAGAATACTTGAGCCATCTGCTGAAACACGACATGCTCAATTATGCAAATGCAAATATAGGACACATCATAAATGTTTGCTTGGTGAATAATTCTCAAGTTTTGCAAACTGTAACCTAGACATTTAAAAATGATGAGGACGGAAGTTAAAGGAGCGAAGAGTTAACCCAAAGACAATAACCGAGGTTCCACTGCACCATATATTATGTAAGGTAAAGCAATGTACCTATATGTTGATAAACATTCTGCTTTGTGGGTCCTGCGGGTTTCATAGCGCTAGAGATTGCGTGATAGTAGCGTTCTAGATGTTAGTAATAATTGATAGCAGTGACAACGGTATTAAAGTGCCTCTGCCTATCCAAGAAACCGAACGAGGTGGCGCAGTGGTAGCGCATATGACTCGCCTTCTGGAGCTCGTGAGTTCGAACTACGCGGCGACCTTACTGATTCATGATCTTTTCGGTGTTTCCCAAGTTTGCTTGTCGAATCCTGGGAAGCCTAATTACTAGGTTCAAACCTTTATGCAGCTATCACGATATGAGGCGATCACACGCCGTACGTCATTGCACGAGTACAGTGACAATACAAAACGCAACTGGGCTCACCGCCTGCAGTATATAGTTCTCTCGAATGGTTCCCTAGCTTTAACAAACTCCTAGCGCAACAAACCTGACTGGCCAAGGCTTAACGGCCTACCGCTCCGTATCCCACATCTGCCTACTACAGGAGTCATGAATGGGGAGCAGTACTGGAGGGTGAGACGTGGTCAGCGCCCCGAGCCCTCCCGGCCGGTCATGTGGCCTTTGCAAATTGTGTCGCTACTTCTTTATCAAGTAGTTCCTCAATTGGCCCCTCCGGGACCTAACAAGGCTGAGTGGACACCATAGCAGACTTCTCAGCTGGGGGAAAATCCCCATGCCGCTACCGCGAATCCATCTCGGGTTCTCCGACCGAGAGGCAGGCGGGCTAGCACTACTTTACGGAGGCGGTCGTTCACTAGTTCTACACAGAGTAAAATACCTCCAGCGTATTGCTGAACTTGAACAAGAATTTGGGAGTCAATATTTTACTGCAAATGGTGAAAACATTGAATGTAAGTTATGCAACGTCACATACTACGTTTGTGCGTCGACTGTACCTGGCCTCCTCTGTGTTGTGGCCATGTGACAGACTGACCTCTCCCAACTGCTATAGTCCATATTCCACAACTTTTTGTTTCCTGTATGAAGGGTCGCTACTAATTAAATACCCTCATTCCTAATACCATCCCTCCATTTCGCTTCATCTTCGTTGTTTCAGGGTTGTAAATGTCGGCGAGCCTCTCGGCGTTGCATGGCAGGGAGAAAGGATCCTCTCTATAAATTTTCCTCCTTCGGATCGGGGGCGGCCTCCGAGTCTTGCCCCCCTCCCCAGTGGGATGAGTAAGCTTTCAGGGGCTGTACAAGTCGTCATCTGAAAGTCTAAATCCGCAAAATAAGAGAACTTGCCCTCTGCTCTCGTGTCTCCTAGTTCCGACTCCCACTGCCTCCTTTCACCACAAGGAAATGCCCCATCAGAGCATAGGTACAAAAGATCGTCAGTACATCGGGGAGGGTGAGTGAGTGAATGACGTTGAAGGGTCCGTCGACATTTAGGCCCAAAGTAAGAATGTGAGAACCGCGAAAGCTTACAAACTCAAAAGATCAAAGTTAAAACGTTAAACAAATAAAAGTTAAAAAGTGTAAAAGGTCTAAATGTGAACGTTAAAACAGTTAATGTGTAAAATGCTAAAAAACTAAAACAGTATAATTTTAAAACACATGGTTGCCTAATAGTCTAAACGCAAGTTAAACATGCTTCGCGAACTGAATGTCGGCGGTTCGCAGAGCCTTGTCTACACAAATTGGGTCGTCGTCCAAAATGGAACGCAGGCGTAACATCGAGACCAAGGGAATGACGCCCTCGAACGTAACGCGGACAATCTAGGAAAACGTACGACACACAGAGTCGAGGAGATAGGTCCACCTTCCGAACCTGTCATAGCTCAATCAAGAATACCTTCAGACAGATCAAAAACCGTAGTATAAAATAAGAGAAACCAATTTAAAACTTAGCTGGTTAAAACTGACTGCGAAGAATCATAGCCCAAGTGCTTCCAAATCGCATAGAAGACGTGCTTCTATAGACGAATTACGTGCACCTGAATACCTTGCTCGCAATTTAATATTGATGAGGCGACAAGCTCTTCATCTCCTTGTGGAAAATTGCTTCGAGATTTGACCAAACATTTACCCTGATGCCGAAATCTCACGAAGAGACAATCGAAGAGCTGACGAGGCGAGCAGAGATGGGTTAATTACAGGGCAGAGAGTAAACACTGTACTGCAATCATGTGGTGGATTGTTGCACGGACAAGTGGCACCATTTGGAACAATGCGCATACAAGTTAGCATCGGCCAGCTTTGGCAACTCCATTTGGAGGTGTGCAAGTCGTCGATACAATGTGCATGATTTAATCCACTCACTGTTCGCCTTTGATGCCTTCTAACTACTTTAATTACCTATGCACGACGCGCTAAATAGTTTTCTTCTATTGTATTATAATGCATTAATTACTTTCGACACACGTAAATATTTCAAAACATCAAAAAGGAAGATTCATATGTTGCACTCGCATAAATTTCTCTACTCTTGTACTATCTTTTCTTACAAATTCTTATTCCTTTATCTTCTTCATGTTAGTCGAGATTAATATTTGCAGAAAATTATCTCACTGCTGATTTTCTTATAGATGCAAAGGGGACACAGTAGGCTTTGAGCGATAGTCAAATGTTTTGAAGCTTTGAAACGCCGTTCTGTTTGCACGGCCAAGGGATAAAAAAGTGGAGGACCTTCCATTTGAGAAAAGTTCAAATATTGCAAAACTCAAATAACAAGGACTTAATCCGAGATACTTCATTCCTCAAAAAATGCATATAGGTACAAATTGTGTACATTTTTGCATAGTAAGATTTGCCATGTTTTTTATGGTTTACCAGTTATGCAAAAGTCATCCAGAGTAAATAGGACCACGTGGGTTATAGCCAGAAAATTCAAAATATACATTTAATTCGCCACAAAAATATATTAAACGTGTTGCACTTTAATCAAATCGTTACAGCCATTTTGAGAAAATCAAAATTTTTCATCTAAGTTAAGCGTGAAGTGATTTTCTTCAAAATCTTCGTGTCGCATCTTTGGAAAAAAATAAACTTAAATACCAAATTAGGTTTTCAACCGACTTTTCGTTTTTGAGTTATGTTATTCAAGGACTCTATTCCTGTTTTTAACAGCTACATTTTTTAAGAATGAATCGTCTAGTTTCGTAATTACTATTTGGTGTCTGTTACTGATGATTAAAAACAATTTTAAATTTTATATATTCGCCAGATAGCCCTTTAACTTTTCGTTTTTGAGTTATGTTATTCAAGGACTCTATTCCTGTTTTTAACAGCTACATTTTTTAAGAATGAATCGTCTAGTTTCGTAATTACTATTTGGTGTCTGTTACTGATGATTAAAAACAATTTTAAATTTTATATATTCGCCAGATAGCCCTTTAAAAACTAAGCAGCTTTTGTCGCATTCCGTATTTTCTACATTATTACGCGTTCAAAATGTTGAACATGCATAATTTGTATTATTCGATTTCCTTCACATTGTGAAGAAAAGCCCTCCGAGCTAAAAACATAAAAATGTTGACAGTAAGTTTTCTTTCCTGGCCGTAATTGGAGGTATATTGATTATAATATTAATTACAAACTAAAACTGTTGATTCTCATAGATTTACAATTTTTTCTCAAAAACTAAAACATTAATAAAAAATTTTTTCAACATGTTTCTTAAATATTCGTTAGAGTCAAAATAGAAGAGTAAAGTTTAAAATATGGACCATTTTGTGCACGATTAAAATGGTTAACTAAACAAATTAATAACTTAAAAACTACTGGGTATGTTGCAATGAAAATTGGTACACATGCTAAAAATTTGCGGCATAAATTGTCGGCTCATGAGAAATATAGTATAGTCATTTCATATTTCACAGTATTACTTACATATAGATACATTCAAACTAAGGCAGAAGTTATTGTGACGCCGATCGCGTCACAGAACAAACGATGGTCGGGGCCGGGAGCGAAAATCCACTGGTGGCACATATCAAAAGCTCTCAAGGTTAGGCTGCCTACTGTAACTGTTGCGAGTGCTGACAACAATCAGGGTGGCAGAAAAAAAGGGTTTTCTAGAGTATTCGTGAAGTGTCCGGCAGCCGATGTATTTTTAGAAGTTCGAGAAAGTCCGTGTTACGTCATCATCGCTATATAAGGAGGCGAAGCAACGAATGTAGGAGTTACTTACAGACATGAGTCTTCGGGAGTCAGTAGATATTTTATTTTTAGTGGGCGTGTGTATGTGTGTGGTGTGTGTGTGTGTGTGTGTGTGTGTGTGTGTGTGTGTGTGTGTGTGTGTGTGTCAGCTTCCTGTATACTAAGGGAAGATAGCAAAGCAGTTAATGAGTGTCATGTGATTGTATCGTCAAAGTCACCTATTTGTGACACACAGAAAGTGAAGAAAGGCAGAAAGGAGTGAGTCAAGGTTAAGTGAAGAATACAGTTGTATACATCATATATCTCTATAAGTTCTGTTGTTTCTGGGAGTATTGTATCATTTAAATGAAATAGGGTTGGGCGAGGGGGGGGGGTTTGTCTTCGCCTGACATTGACTGAAAAATGATGAATATTTTCAGATTTTTTCACTATCTTAGAAACACTAGTCAACATATTAGGCAATTTCAAAACAAATTAAAAATTTTAAAAAATCTGACATTCCCACTCACATTGTTTTCTCTAGTATCGATTTTTATAACTTTTCACAAATTATTCACACGGAATAATATTGATTTAGCTATACATATAATTCATATCGACCGCCCCCGTAGCGCAGTGGTAGCGCACCTGCCTCTGGCGCGAAGGACCCGGGTTTGATCCCCGGTACCAGCATGGGATATTTCCCCGCTGGGAGGTCTGCACTCAGTCTCGTTAGGTTACAATTGAGGAGTTACTTGAATAAAGAAGTAGGGGCCCCAGGTCGAGCAGATCGCATAACCGGCCGGGAAGGATCGGAGTGCTGACCACGTACCACCCCCTAGTACTGCACCCGTCTGTGATGGGCAGAGGTGGGGAACGCAGCGTCTGGGCGGTAGGTCTTGGCCCAGATAGGGTTGCTGCGTCGCGGGGTTGGTTGTTTTTGTATATATATATATCACATCAATCGAAATATTTGTAAATAACTTCAATGTTGGTAGACTTCAACCAATGGAAATATAATGAAAATAATCAAGAAAATTTCTGATCAATCGTTGAAAAATATTACAGAAGCAAAATATACTATATTGGCGGAAAAGAATAATAACTAAGCAACGCTTTTATGTAATAGCTTGATTCTGAAGGAGGGAATTTTCAAATAACGTCCGGAATTATTATTTAGAAATATATTTCATTGATACAGAAGCTTTGAAGCATGTGTTCCCGTTGAAATCTCGCTATTGCATTTTTGAACCGACTGTACTCCTTCCTCTACCTCAGGGAAGCTATAATAATAATAAAGAAGAAACTATTTTGTCGCATGGGGCAGTGTTTCTGTTTTATTTGAAAGCATTGCTTGGCATAATCATGACACAGAATAACTATGCTCTGCGCAGAGAGTTTCCAGTTTGGTGTGGCTATTTAGGTCAGAGAGAAAATTATCTTTACTGTCTATCTGTCTTATTTTACGAGCACAGGATATATTTCGATGAGAAGGGGCGACATCGGCCTCCAGGCAATGTTAATTTCATCCTGATTGCATTTATGATCTAACATCAAGTTCAGAAGTTGGCATTACAGCTTTAGTTTCATTTTACAGGTCGCTTTTGTTCGCGAAAGGATCATGATCCCATTACTAAAAAAGTTTAAACAAAAAGTTTATTTAAATTATGCATACTGTTATAAGACCATCGATTAGCTTCTTTAAGACATGCTTGCTAGCATTTCCTTAAAAATAAAATAACTTACCACTTTAGACTTAACCTAATAAAAATAATGCCGGATACGTTTTTAAACTAATCTGTCGTAGGGAAAAGGTTAATTTCAGGAAATGTTAAATTGGATTGTTTTAAGAGCAAGAGGGTTACCAACAGTATCACTGAGGAGGAAACTCCAGCGTACGGTTAAGCATTCCCTGCAACTATAAATGTGTAGTTCTAGTGAAAAATAAAAGTACTATTAAATATTACTTCCTGGCTGTTTATCGTCATTGTGTTCTGGTGCAGGCTATAAAAGTTTAGGTTACTTTGTTTCCATTGAATTATGCTCTGAGTTTCATTCTAGAAGTTTAGAGCTACCGTTATGCACGAAAAGGCATCAGTCATTTTATATTAGATATCTTATTTCAAACGCAGAAAAATGCCCAATGAACTGTCGAAACTGAGTATAGGTACAGATTAATCCTGGTAACTTTTGAAGATGCAAGGAGAATATTTTTAGCCAATTCCGTTCGCAGTAAATAATGTTTTATGTGGATAAACTACTGTATGTTTCTCAAACATGTCCATAATGATTTCATTAAAATATGTTTGAATGCTCACAACATGCATATTTGAATGGTTTGTAAAAGACAACCGACGAAGTTACCTTCATTTTGATTCAATATTAAATCAGTAGGAAACCATATAAGACAAAGCGTTTACTATGACAATATAAACTAAATTACGCAATAGGAATCACTAATGTTAAATAAGAGAGCTTGAGATTAACCGTTTCCGAAATAGTTTAAATTTTTGTGCTCATTAATATAAAGATTTATTTTTAAACATTTCAGTCTCTGGCTTGAATCAAACTGTGGGTGATGTGGTTTAATCAACTAAAACATGGATTATTATAATTTTAAAACATGGATACTCAAAATTCCATGTTAATATTCTATTATGAAAGCAAGTGCTTAAAAAGCCGCATATTATTCGCCAATCGTACTGTTTCTCCAAGGATGCGAATATGCAATACTTTCATTTGCTTAAAAAATGATCTAACAATCTTGAGTCAAATTTACTGAACATATTGTCATGAGAAATGGAATATGTATTTTGAATTTTCTGGAAATAGCCTCTGAGGGCTCCACAAAAAGCATAGTTCTTGATTTATGTAAAATTTATTCTTTTTGGAGATAATAATCTTCCAGATATTCATTGTTATTTATTTGAACTTTTAAATATTTATACTTTTCTCAATAGAAAGACACTTGTTTTTCATTTCCTGGCTATGCAAAGAGAGTGGTATATAAGCTATCACATAGCCAACAGCTCTTAAAATATATGACTATCCTTTAATGCCTAACGAGCTCGTTGTTGTTGTAGTGTTTAACGCCCGCTTTTACTACTACGGCACCGCAGGCGGTGACACTGATGATACATGGAATGAAGATGGAGCACCGGTGGAATGAGATGGCGGGGGAAACCGGAGCACCCGGAGAAAACCCGCCCAGACGCCGCTTCGTCCACCACGAATACCAGATGCGTGTCCCTGGGATCGAACCCGGGCCGCCTAGGTGGTAGGCGAGCGCGCTAACCGCTCGGCCACGGCGCCGCCGATAACGAGCTCGCCTATTCCAATTGAAGGTACCTACAAGGAATCATGCAGTGTCTGCAAATGTTTATCTCGATAGTATGAACTAGAAAAAAGAATAAGCTTTACTAATAACAGTTCGTTGAACAATGGGTAGAGATGGTCATGTTAATACAACAAAGATTTTTCTGACTTTATTGTTGTTGGTTAGCAGTCTCCTAGAAGAAATAACAGCTTAATATTGTAACACAAATAAGCTTGTGCTTTCGCCATTGTCTAGCCATTAATACAATGTTATGTTTTAAATTAGTTAAAATGCAGAGAGTTGTGCCTTTGGGCTTTGGCATTATACATTTCAAATTATACGCTCCAAAGCGCTACAGGGTACACACAGTTTTGTATATAAAACATTTTAATTAGCTGCTGTCGCTCTGTGCAAGCTAAAACATAAATTACAACTTTCAGCTCAGCTGGAGGACATCTTTTAAGTGGTTGTGATTCGCGAATTTTTCCACATCTGCATTACACATTCCAGAGATCCTTACATTTGGCTTCCAAGAGCCAGGCCAACAATGTGCTTGAGAGGAAAGGAAAATGTGATTTGGAAGGGAACACGTCACCAAAAGGGGTCATAAATTGCAATCATAGACTCTCTCTACCAGTTATGATTTCAAATTTTGTCTACAAATTATCCACACAATTATCTCGTGTTAAAAAAGATAAATGATTCCTGTACACATTTTGTCGTAGCCCCTCGGCAGTTTACAACGTTCCAATGCTTAAAAAGGAGACTTATAAGAAGGCTTTATTAGAAGTTTATTTTAGGTAATGATATATTTATCATTATTACTTGCGTTACGAGTACATAGGTGAAGAAGTATTGCGTTCCATCCAAAAATTCAATATCGAGATTTCACCGGACATACATGCTTCCAGATCTCTGAATCCAAAACAAGTATTTTCAGAAACAAGTCCTTGCAGGCTATTTCAAGAATAGCCCCCCTCCCCCTTACACAACGAGCTATTCCTTATATAGACATGTTCAAGAAATTCTCATGACAATTGAAAATTAGGTAATATCTTGAATTTTCTGGGAATGGCCACTGAAATCTAGCTGAACAAGTAAGATAAAGCAAACTTTTACTACACCAAAAATGTAGACATCGTTAAAGCGCACAATTTAAGTGAAATAAATGTTTGTAGAGTTAACCATTTCCAAGCACATAGTAGTTTTCTGAACTGCGAATGCGTTATTCGTTTTTTCCCCTTCCATCTTGTAATTAGAGGGATACGCTCGTTAAAAATTGCTTTACCCGTTGTGTAAAATAACGAAATGTGTAAATGCCAATTTCAAGTTTGTATGAATTATTCAAATTTATTAAAATTTATTATTAAAATTAGGTATATGGTGTATAAGTTCATGCAAGATTATTTTGTAGAAAAATAAGTCGAGAAAGCCATGTGAATGCAATACATGGGATTTTTCAATATATTCACGTACATTACATTGCACCCGAAAAGTCTATAAGGAGACCACCAAATATACACGTATTGAGAGCCCCTGAATAAACAAAATCATTTTTAGGAATTGTGTGTGTATGTGTATGTGTGTGTGTGTTTGTGTGTGTGTGTGTGTTTGTGTGTGTGTGTGAACAGCGTAACAAAATCAAAAGTCGGTTAAAAATTAAAGTTGGTATTTAAGTTTAATATCTTTCAAGAATGCGATACGAAGATTTTGAAGAACATCTCTCCACCCTAAACTACCCTTTATATGGAAAATATTTAGAAAATTTTGAATTTCTCTAAAATGGCTCTAACGATTTTTTTGCCATATGTTTAAAATATTTGTATGGCAAATGAAATGTATATTGTTAATTTTCTGGCTATACCCTACGTAGTCCTGTTTACTGTTGATGACTTTTGCATAGCATGTAAACCGTAAGAGATAGACCAAGTCTTACTACACAAAAATATAGATCTTGTTAAAACTCACAAGTTATGTCCAAATCCTTTTTTGTGGAGTAAACCATTTCGGAGATATTCCTTGTTAATTGTCAAAGTTTTGCAGTGTTTGTAGCTTCCTTGAAGTGAAACTTTTTATATCCTAGCCTTGCAAAGAGAACGGAATTTCAAAACATTCACTTTAAAATATTTGACTATGGCTCAAAGCCTACTGTATTCCTATACAATCATGGCACCTATAAGGAAATATGTAATAAGATAATTTCTAAAGATGTTTACCTCAACTATCAAGAATATAGAGGAATAAGACTTTTTAAAAATGGTTAGTAGAAGAGTAGAGTGCATGTGAGTGCAACATATCAGATTTTTAAATTATGAATTTTGTATTTGGATTTGCGGGGTTCGATTAGTGCATTCAAATGCAAAAAGCGTATTACTACAGGTTCCTGATGGACGAGGCTTGATCACATTTTTTCAGACATTTCATTAAGAATTTCTACAAAATGTTTAAAACTGGAGTAAGTTTTGCGTAGGTATTTATAATAAGTGTTAGAATCTGAAGTTCACACCAGGAGATCTAACGTTCCGCTGAAACAAGCATCCAATTATATCACACTGCTTTGTTACCTACGTCGCTTTTTGTATACGGAATTGTTTTGCAGCGCTTCGCTAAGCTTTAATCTTCTTTTATTCTCTCGCAACAGAGAGCTCGACGCTCTGTTTTTAAACCGAGTACTGTGAGACCGTAATGTGCGAGATATACAAGTTGATAATTTTCATTTGGTTCTCTTTAACTTGGTCGTACTATAACTTTCCGTCCAGTATAAAAATGACGTGACCCAACGTTAAGCACTTCCAGTCCTCTCCCCCCCCCCCTTTCCTACCCTCTCTCTCTCTCGCTCTCTCCCTCTCTCCTCGGGAGTTATTACAGCTCGCAGCGGGATCTTTTACGAGTCGAAGTGGCGCGTAAAACTGCACACACAGCGATGCCTGGCTGCATGCAATTTTCCGCAAGCTTTGTTTCACGGCTCCCAAGATAATTTGCAGGTATTACTATGTGCCTGCAATAGTATCTAAAGCATTGCGGAAACGAGCTGCAAATCATTAAAATAACATGCCATAAACGGCTATCAAATAATGATGTCATAATACTTCGTACTATCATCGTTAATGAGGTACCCTGGAGTGCAATGAGTGCATAAATTAGGAATTAAGAGGAATTAATCATTACAAATTAAGGACAAATAAGTTTAACTTAAAATAAAATCTCAAGTGTGGCACTCACATGAGTTTCTCTACTCTTGTACTAACTATTCTTGCACACATTTATTCATCTATCTTCTTCATGTTAGTCGAGATAAACATTTACAGCAATTATCTTATTGTTAATATTCTTGTAGGTGCAAGGCGAATATGGGAATACAGTAGGCTTTAAGCGATAAACGTTTTGAAATTCCGTTCTCTTTGCACGGCCAAGAGAATAAAAAGCGAAAAATGACCGTCCATGAGAAAAGTGTCACCCTGAGAAAAGTTTAAGTATTGCAAAACTCACACAAATAACACAAAATATCTCCGAAATGGTTCACTCTACAAAAAAGTGCTTTTGAACATCACATATGTTTTCACGAGAGCTACATTTTGTGTATAGTAAGATTTGGGCCATTTCTTACGGTTTCCCAGTTGCGCAAAAGTCATCGAGAGTGAACAGGACTACAAGAACTATAGACAAAAAATTGAAAATATACATTTCATGTGCAATAAAAGTATGTTATATCATAAAATATGGTATTTTCATCAAAATTTCGAGAAAATAAAAAATTTCGATGCAAAGGATACTTTAGATTGGAGGAATTTTCTTCAAAATCTCCGTATCGCATCCTTCAGATATATTAAACCTAAATACCAACTTTGGTTTTAACCAACTTTTGCTTTCGAGCTGTTCATACACGCGCGCGCGAGGGTCTTTTTCTAAAGATCCTCTTTTTTTTTTTTTTTTTTTTTTTTTTTTAATTTATTTAGGGAGTTATATTTCCGATAAAATCTCGACACAATGGGTCGAATACAATGCTTCCCCTACTTACTATACACTAGATGAAGAAAAAATGTATTGATCAAGAGTTTCACTGCGCTTTAAAACTCTACATATACTTTCTTCGTATCACTATATTAATACGGGGTGTCTATAAACTATCAAATGATTTCATAGGACTTTGTTTTTGCCAATATTAAACATAGTTATGCCACCATATCACCACTTGAGAGGGGAAAGTTCGAACCTTTATATTCACCTTAGATGCACTCGATGTGAGCCCCTGATTTCATGTATGCCACCCTTAAAGTACGTGTGATATTCTCGATGGTTGTGGTAATTCGCCCTCCCAATGCCACCAACGTCGTGGAGGTATGTAAATAATAGGGCTCGGATTTTTAGGTGCTAAAAATTTGGAAAATATTTATTTTTATGCGCTGAAAATGTAAAAAATAAGTGCCAAAAACAAATAAAATATTTGTTAAAGATATGAATGGCTGAGCTGATTTAAATTTAAGTGGTCTCAGCACACATTAATTATTCCTGGAAGGGACCACTAAGTACTGTAGAATTACAGTATACGACCACATGCTTCCTCAAATTTTCCATCCCGAAATATTGACCATTGTCATGGAGAAGTGCCTTGAATTTCGAAAATGATCGCTCCACGTCAGCAGTTGTAAGTCTAGCATAATTAACATGACATGTCATGTCAATAATTTCTAAATATTGCCGTTTAAAATTTTAGACATGTTAAATGCACTATTATTTTCGAACATTTCTGGCATTTTCTTTTTAAGTTCTGAGCTGTAGGATATCAGATCTTCCAATAATGAATAACAATTGCGACACCTAGCCTATGTAATTTAGCATCAAAGAGTTGAATGGTGACTTAATAATTCTGCTGCTACTCATGTGACTTATTGTAAATATGTGAATATCCGAAAATGTTTAATTACATAAAAAATCAGAAAATACACGTTTTCATCTCCACTAAAACTTGCAATATTTGCTTCGGTTTAAGTTATCAGAACATTAAACTCAGTTTCAAATTCGTATTAGAACGTAAACATTTTATACATTTACCTAAAAATCCTAATAAATCGCAGGTCAGGTCACAGGGGAGGTATTGCCATCAACCTCCCACAAAACGCTAGGCTCTTTTATGGATCATCAGACTGCAGCTTTTATAATAGCTGCATCTGCACGGGAGTAACGCTTCCATACAATCTTTCACACTATTGAGGTTGAAATCTGCAATTGTTGGCTGGGTATCCGTTCAAACCTTTCACGGACTCTGTCAATCGTTTCATTTGCACTTGCCTTCTCTCGCGTCTTTTCCCTTGGTGACAGATGCATCTTCCGTCGCCAAATTGTTCATATTACCTTCGTATTTATGGCGCGGAAGGTGCAGAATGTCCCAAATACCGTCCAAATGCCCAGTGAACTGCTGCAACACTGTCTATTCGCACTACTTCAACCAAACCAAACGTTTCTCACTAGATGACAAATTACATATATAACACAAAACTTCGAACTTCCCTCCTTCAAATTGTGGTAAATAGGCCAGTTGACAAAGTTATTTTAAATAACTCACTTTGAAAATGTTGAATAATTAAATAAAATGTATACCAAAATGTCTTCTCTTAAACGAATTAAAATTAAGAAATACCTAAACAGTAATTTCTAAGTTTGTGCACAAAACTCAAATAAAACTTTTGAAAGCAATTCAATAAACCGTGGGGTTCAAGGAACATTCCATACCATATTAAAAGTGTTAAGAATAAAACTAATATCGTACCAACGTAGCTTGTTAAAATTTTGCGCGTACAATAGAGATACTTTATGTTATGACTATATGGTAAAAGGTCAAATTAATCAGAAGGAAACAGTGATTTTTTTTGGGGGGGGGGATTTTCACAACTTCACGATATATAATAGAAGACTTAAGGAAGGTTTAAGTTATTAAGGCGTCATTATGTATGATCAGCAATTACATACACTTTATCAACTATAAGCTTTTCAGTTTCAACTTATGCATTCCAAATGAGCACACAAAGGTAAAAAGAAAAGGCATTTCCAGTTACTTAGATGTACAAAGCTAAGCATTTTAACATGAGTACGTTTCGAATTTGACTCAGGGATTCACAAGGGAGCTTTTACTGCGAAGCTACTAAATTAACTAATTCACAAGAAGTTTTTCTTTTTCTGCATTACGTTGAAAGGAGCATGCAGTCTAAACATCTGCAACGCTACTTTGGAATTTCCATTGCTGAAGAAGCCATACTCTTTGATTTACAACCGTGCACAAAACTGCTATATGTTTCAGCCAAGACAAGAAACGCTGTTAAGAATATATAGTCTCTTAGAAAGGCAAGATCCCAATCCCTTCGGTTCTTTCTTTCCTTTGCACTGTGCGAAGGAGTTCGACAATATAAAGATGGATAGTGGCACAGAACAAGAACTGTGGGCTTACACAGCATTGGTAACACCTTGCTTTCGGGTTCCGATATATTCTAGCAATGGTACACCAAGTTTCATATTGAATATGTCAATAATAATGATAGTTTTGAACATGATTGACACTGGTGTGCCCGACATCTGGTGTAACACTTTCTTTGCCGCCTTAAAAACAGTTCTTTAATCAAATGTAAACAAATAAAAAGAAACTCTTTTAAAGTGACTGGTAATTACAGCGCTGGTTAAAGTGCTCAGAATAAATAAAAACTTAAATCTTTTTATTTTTCTAAGTACTATAACTATTTATATGAACATTTTCCACAATATTCGCTAACCAGAGCGTTACTCAAGAGTGTAACAAATATGTCTAATACAATTATTGTCAATAAAAAGCAGTTACCCCGAACAAAAATAATTTGTGTCACATATTTTCAGCCATATAGCTTTTTGACAAAGCGATATAAATGGTTTATTATTTCACTAAATGAGTGAACAATACTGTAATGTTTTATTTCAATTTGAATAAACTTAGCCACAATTACAGTATCAAAAGTATAAACAATTGTTTTACATGCTCATTTTTAATTTGTTCGCTTTTTATCGATTCACCCATTCGAAAACTCCCTACGAAATTCCATTGTAAATACGTCATGTTTTGCGGTCTCTTGAAAAGTAAACTCATTTTAAGGTCCGTCCGCGCGCGCGTTTGTGTGTGTGTGTGTGTGTGTGTGTGTGTGTGTGTGTGTGTGTGTGTGTGTGTGTGTGTGTGTGTGTGTGTGTGTGTGTGTGTGGGTGGGTGCGCGCACGTGTAAAGTATAAATTAAAAACCAAAAGTTGGAGTTTGGTATTTAAGTTCAGTGTCTTCCAAACATGCGACAGGAAGATTTTCAAGAAAAGCCACCTACCCTAACTAACCTTTACATAGACTTTTTTCGAAATTCTAAAACAATGGCTGTAATGTGTTTTACTAAAATAGGCATATTGAACATATTCAAATGGAAAATAATACGTAAATCCTGAATGTTACGGGAATAACTTCTGAAGTACACTTAATTCTGAATGACCTTTGCCTAACTGGTAAACTGCAGGAGATAAACAACACTGGGTATAGAAAGTCATGTGAGTGCAACACATCGTTTCTCTTTATTTCTAGTGTTCCAGTGCTTCCAGTTATAATCTTGTACGTATTGTTCCACAGAAATTGCTACACTTACTAACTTTTCTTCAATTTCACATTAATTCCCACATGTTATTTAGCAGTTACAAGTATGAGTATTTAAAAGTGTTAACTTGCATCACTTTTGTGTTTTCCAAAACAAATTTCGGTCTTATTGAGGTCCAATAAATCTCATCGCTTTGATTTTCCTGGCAGATATTGTTGTATTAAAACATTCAAATTTCTGTTACCCTTCAACTAAAGCTAACCTGTAAAAAGCAATATAATTCAACTGGTTTCGTAATATCATTGCTGAATTAATATTGCAAATGAAGCTGTCTCATACAAGAGAAACTATACAGTTGCAGTTTCTTGTACAAACTGTTCACTTCGGTCCCACCCAGGAGGTTTCTATAGTGCTTGTCATTGTCTCCTATTCGGCAACGGTTAATATCCATTATGGATGGCTGCTAGTGCAAAGCAAAGAGCGAGTGGAAACACATTTAATATGCAAATGCGCCCCGCCATGCAGACAAGGTCTACAAAACCTCCTACGCTTCTTTCAACAAACCATGGAGCTAGCTTGCGGGAAGGCAAGGAACGCTGCTGCACTGGCCCAAGTGGTTACGTGGCCTGTTCCGCCCCGGAAGATCGTGGTTTCAACCGGTTTACCTTCTCCTCTTCCACAGAGCCTACTAAATAACTAATAGAGAACATATTTTTGGTAAAATATCAGGAGAGAACTGAACCAAAAACTGGGAACAACATGGGTTATTAAGTTGAACAAAATATCTGATGTGATACATTCACATGAGATTTTCTAGCCACCATTTTTTAATTTCTTCTAAAACATATTCTCACTAAATCTTGTATTTTCTCTCCAGCCCACGTCAAGGTAATGTATCCATAAAATTTAGAAAATCAACAGTATGTAAGGTATTATATTAGATATTTTGTTGAAATGTATTCCAGCTATTGCACACAATAACAATAGCTTTACTGTATTTCTAAATTATAGGTTACGTGGTTATTTAAATATTATATTTATTGTGTAACTCACTATGTAGGCAAAACGATCCTTTACACCAGACTTTTTATATGAACCCGAATTATTATAGAAAACTTATTACTTGTCATATTCACCAAAATTCTTTATTTTTCAAAATGTATTGTAATCAATACTCAAAATTGGCGCATTACTTTTCATAACGTGCTTTTATAGGCAGTATTTTTTAAAAAGAAACAATTAGTACAAAACTGCACTGAGCAGCAATTTTGAGTTTGGAAAAAATGCTGAAAAAACGAAGTTTAATGTTGGGCGCATGCAGCTCTCCACTTATAACTTCAATTAATTCATAAGTTAAATGAATCAGGATCAAAATATTAGATTTTAAATTCGACAGAATTCATATTTTATTATGAAACATTAAATTTCTTAATATTTTACACTTGTAGAAATAGCTTCATTAAACATTTCGTTATAGATACAAGAAGGATACAAGAGACCAAAAGAATGTCAAATGCCTATTTAAAAACTTGTCCATAAATGCTAGCCTTGAAACTATACGATGAGCGGTTCAACTATTGAACAACTGAAACCGATAACACCGGATAAACTGGAATAGGTTGGTAAAGCCCTCCCCCCCCCCCCCAAAAAAAAAAAAAAAAAAATTGAGTAAATTTATTTTGAGGAATTAGTTCAACTTATAAAGACAAATATAGAACTGCACTGCGTTGCACGATACATATTGTCTTGGTTTTCTTTCCTTCCGTGTTTCATTCTGTCTCTTCATTTATTGTGTACTATTTTATTTAAGAATAATTTGGTTAGTATTGCTACGGGAATTCTTAGTACATAAGGAATTGTTATAGCGTTTAATGTTATGATAGATCGAGTTTAAAGCAAACGCAATACCTTTACCGTCTCAAGTGTGTCTAAAATGCGTTCTTTGGGCTCACAAGGATTTACAACTTGTAGTTCCGGTGAAGTATCGATAAACAATGTTTGGTTGCAATGCAATACTATTTGAGGAGTGTTGGCAGGCTGAGGACAGCCTGAGATGTGGCTTACGTGTACCCGCCCTTTTTAGGGCTTAACCACTATAATAACGGAAGAAAGATTGGCTCCTCAACGGCTGCACTAACTACTCGATACATACAAGCAAAGATTAAAAGTGAATCCTGTATGTAATAACAGACATTCCTAATTGCTTATAACGAATATCAACTCAATCAGACATAGTATACACATATGACAATATCGTAAGATAAAATATAAATGGAATAGATGGAAAATTGATGCAGAAACAATCATAACAACAGTAATATTACTAGACGTAGTTTATGACCCATGAAATTGGACACTAAAAGTTGTAGCTTATTGGATCAATAATTCTACTTCCGAAGAGTTTCTTCTTGAGCTTTATTTAGGTTGGGCCATGCAGGGGGCACTACTTTGCATTTTAAGCACTTAAGGTAAGTTTATGCTTTACGTGTGTACATGAATAATGTTTGTACTAATGATTATTTACATTTCCAAAATGTAATTTAAAACCAAATAAGGAAAACGGGATCCTTAGTAACTGAAATTATTTACTTCTATTGCCAATCACCGTTATTGTTTAACTTTTCTGCCACCACTGGATTTCCAAAGCGTCTTAAACTGATACGCTGAATCAGAGCTTACAATTTCCTCTTGAAAAACATTTTAAAATAACCAAAATCATCTTGGAGACTCGGACGTAGAAGTGACTGAAGCCACCATGGCAATACGTCGCCATCGACTAGGTGAGCCATAGATATAGGCTTGGATCATAGATAAAGTTTGATTCCAAGCCGTTTATACTTTTTTCATACCTCAAATATATAAGTCGGGGAGATTAAATTATTTAATTTTCTTTAAATTTCATCGCAGTCATCAAAATGCAGTTGCTGCCGTTGAACGGCGAATAGCTAATAAATGATGCAGATGTAATCTGTTTGATCAGATTAAACGCATTCGATCCCCGGAACTGGAATGAGGATGTTTTTCTATTGGAAGGTCTGATCAAGCACATCCATACTCTTGAAGTTGTACGATTAAGGAGCTACATGTTGAAGATGTAACAATGTCTTCTGAAATCGCACCAAGCGGCCGGTTGGAATCGGCATGCTGACCACCCCCAGTGCTGTGAGGACATAAACACAGAATGAAAAGCCTGGTCCACTAGGGTCAGGAGTTTTAGTTTTACTAAAATAATTATTCCTTCTATTATCTTAGCACTTCAGGTGTGCACAAATTTAGTTTTTATAAACATAATGCATTATTTCCTGGTATAAACCTGTTTCTTGCAGATCTCTTTCAGGTAAATACCAAAGCAGAGTCTTCCCCTATTTTGTTAAACCTTTAAGGAAGAAAACTGACAAAAAAGCTGTTACAAGCTGCAATCCTCCTTTTCTCTGTAAAAGAAAGAAGAAGACTCGAGGCCCTACGCCATAATACAACTTATATAACGAACTAACTTTTTTCGTCCCCTTTCTTCGTAAAGCAGTACAAATGATGCTTTTACGCCCAGTCACGTGAGCTCCAGAAATGTGCACAAGAAGAGAAAGAAACTTAAAAGAACGGACTTGGCAGTTAAAGTAAATGGCGCAAGTGGACGAATGTAGACCGGTGCTTAGTCTAGAAATTTCTTTTGTTCCCATACATTTATACATTTCAACTCGGTGTTTTATCCTAGACGGTTTTTAATAAAATGCTACGAAAGATTGAGAAAGGACTGTCAGGCATGAAGATGAAATGCACTTTGCTTTAATAGCTCACCGGTAATCACAGCAAGTACTTCATTACACATGACTTTTTCTACTAAAAAGCTTGTCTTTAATTCTGTAGCTAATCGAATAAAACTTCATTGCATAATTACATATACGTTATAGAATACTTTAAAGGCCGCCCCGTGCCTGAGTGGTTAGACAATTCGCCTCTCACCAAAGCGGCCCGGGTTCGATTCCAGGCGGCCGCATGTGGGATTTGTGGTGGACAAAGAGGTCCAGGGACGGGTTTCCTCCGGGTTCTCAGGTTTCTCCCACCATCCACCGGTGCTCCATCTTAAGTTCATGTATGATCAGTGTCACCACCTGCGGTGTCGTATGTAGTAAAAGTGGGCGTTAAAACTGCAAAAATTAGGATAGAATACGCTGAAGTAATAGTCAGAATTTTAAAAAGCGAATCGCTAAGTATACCATGGCTTTGAATTTCAATGCTCCTTCCATGATCACGAGAACGACAAACAGCAGCTTGTCACTACAAAATGTATGAGTATTTGACAGTTTAAAAATGTCTAGGAAAAGTTTACGAACACAAAAATGTTATAATAGCTACTGTATGAGTATTACATTTTGGAAGATAATTTTTTTATTTAGATTGCGTAATAAATTGTTATAAATTGTCTTCAATTTCAGTTGTGAGAGATTAGGGTTTAGTTTTTTATTTAGTTATTCATTATAGGAATATTACATTTTGTAATGCTGAACCTTTAATGAGATCTACACTACATATGTAGTAAGTTGTAGGACTCTTAGGTTAACGAAAGTCTTTCAGAACCAAGAGGACTTGTCAGGCTATTCCCAGAAAGTTGAAGATACACATCTATTGGTTTATTTTGTTTAAATAACTAAATGCTGATAGCTTTCAGACAAAAGATGATATAATTGAGAAAAGACCCTACCTTCCAAAAATGAAACTATTGAATAAAAGTACATCAGTAAAATTGTATGGATGGCAACTGTTTCCTGTAAAAGCATCAGGCTCACGTCTTAAATAGCTTCGGAGCTAGTGGATCATGAATTTAGTAGATTTAATACTATTGGTTAACAACCGTTACTCTCATCTTAAATTTTACATCTATTAGCAATATTGAGCAGTGTTATTTAGAGTGGAATTGCTGAAATGTGCAATTATTATGCCATAAAAAATAACTGCAAATGTAAGCTATGTTGTTTCCTGCAGAGATTTAAAGATGCAGCCATACGTACCGGAGTGCTAAGAGATTTATACACAGTCCGGGCGTTTCCAATTTACTAGATACTACCGGGAAATTTCGAACACCAAGTAATTTTCTAAATACTACATAAGTATGTAAGACGTAAGGGCCTAACTATTGCAGAAAACTGTTGAGCCTATCTACGGAATTAAAAACATGAGCAAAGTTTATCATTTGCAAGAGCGAGAATTACAAGATTACTATGTATATAATACTGAAACCACATCCAGGGACGGATCCACATATTTATCTACGATAATCAGCCTCAACCAAAGCAAAAAGGGCAGCGGACATGGTCAGGATATTCTGTGTTAGCAAGTGGGTGTCGTGTTACAGTGCAGCAGTGGTGGATGCGTATAACTAACCTGCGGTATCAATTGTGAATTATAGAAATGACAACTTCTCAAGTGTTGCTACCTCATCTATCCCATCCGCAGAGGCTTTTCTCTCTATTTATAGACTTAGGTGGTGCAGCGAAATGTTTAGGGTGTGGCAAATGACCTTCAATTAAAACACTGCACTAGTCATAGTGGTGAATGGGATGGTAATGCGGGAGTGGAACTTGATATGATATAGACAAGCTCAGACATCATAACCACCGAAAATTTGTTTCAATTGGAACTTATTGTCGTGTAATATGATCTGGAAATGAAGTTATTTGTTCACAAAACAAGTTTCATTGATTTTTACTCAAAATGTTGTCTGTCCAAATTTCCGAGGCTACAAAGAGAAGCTGCTCACCTGTGTGAGTAGTTTTTTAAATTAAAGAAACAATGTAAACCTGGCCATAGAAGCTAACTGCCTGTCACCAATTTAAAATGTGGTCTTTGGTTTAGTACAACAAAGATAATTACTCTAAATACAGGAAAGATAGTTATAGTGAAAACGGTACAAAAATTTTCATGTCTGAATAACGATCTGACAAGAAGGCAAATGCAAATCATGACTATATTGACCTTCCATTCTGCCCCCATTCGGTCAACGGCAGTCAAGAAAATTTTTTTCTGGAATAACATTGGTCTGCTTCTTCCTCCCCGACATACTTTCTTTATGTATGAATTCTATAGAAACTACCGAGCTATAATTTTCAAAACACAATTGTTACTCTTATATCGCCGCATTTTTTGTACTTAAGTATTATATACTCATTCCCCCTTCTGGTTTAGAAGTATATACATTTCTCTAAACTCGCTTTATAATTAATTTTATAATAATCCAAACATAACAAAAGCATTTTATCTCCTCTTAGGTCGAGCTCCTGGTCAAGTTCAAGAAATATGACTAAAAGCCAATTTGAGGGCTATATTCAGTATAAATGAAGCTGTAACTCTCAGAAACTGTTATAACCACACGCATTAATTTACTGTGCACAAATGGAGAACCTCAATAACCAACGATCAATATTCGTAATCAGTGACATGAATGTTCAAAACACCGGCTCTAGGTTTTTTTTAAAGCGCATTCTGCCAAGCAAAAAGTCTAATAAAAGTGAAGGGAAGAAAGCGGTTAGCTTTAAGTAATTTTCTTCAAGAAGCAGCGTGAATTAAATTCAAGAGCCACAAAGAGACTGGTGGAGGATTCATAACAAAAGTCAAAAACGCTTCCTCCTTCAGCCCCTCGGACAAACCGTAATTTAAGTCTCCCTCATCCCCTTGCTGCTCACACGGCATTATCATGTAAAGTAGTTTGGGACGAGAAACATTCCACTTTGTAATAAGGAAAGCCGAAGGGCTTGTTGATGCAAGTCTGCAAAGGACAAACCGGCAAGTATCTGCAGCCGAACACACAACACGCAGCTCTAAATGGAAATGTCCTGTGAATCTCTTCTGGATTCGCAGCAGTTGCCACACGATTTAAAATACATGCACTATAAAACTCCAGTTATATAGGCACAGAATAGTGTAAATTATTTTTCATCTTAAGGTGTAATATATTTAATTATGCTGAAGTATAAGGTGTTTACGATATCCAGAAGTATTCACCTTTTATTCGAAAAAAATTGTTAATTTACTTGCTAATTTTTACTTTCTCTACTACGTATAGTAAGTAGGGGAAGTATTGTATTCGACCCAAAATTTCGAAGCCGAAATGTATGTTTTGAGGCTCCCTGAATAAAAAAGTACAGAAAGTTATGTGAGTTAGATTTTTGCTTTTGAACAGCACTAAGCATAACTTTGAAAACGTTTGGCTTGAATATTTAAAATATATATAAAATTATGTTAATAATTTAAAAGCATAGAACATGTTTATATTCCTAATTTTTGTTAGAATTTGCCGAACATTTTCTATTCCTAATTTCGATTATAAATAACTGTATTTTACTGAACTTCAATTATGAAAGATGCACTGCGGCGTATAGAATATTAGAATTTGCACTTAAATATTGATCTCGGAGTTCAGAAACTTGGAGTCACTTGCAAAAGGTATACTTTATTTATGGACTGAACAAGCATTCAGATAGACATTCTCTACATCCTTACGGTGCTAGCTAAACATTATTTCAAATGTCTGTTCTGAAGTAGAATGACGGAACGCCTAATATATTTTCATTATTACTTTTTGATTGTTCCATTTATATGCCATCTTGAACATCGAAGGTCGTATCGGCGGCTTTTAATTGTTGGAACAATTGCTAAAAGCAATGTTGTACACGCAGTTAACGGTGTTTTCTTTTTTCTTTTGAATTTTGAGTTTCTCTTACTTTGGATTATATTAAATTCACACACACACACACACACACACACACACACACACACACACACACACACACACACAAACACACACTCACATTCTGCCCTGGTGCTCTATCGACTAAGCTATGGAGCCCAGCCGCCCATTTCATTGTTTTTCTCAGAGGAAGAGATCGATAGTAATCACTACGGAGACAGTACATTGTTTCTGCTACCACAGGAGTTACACAAAATAGAAAGAAGATTAATAATTCCATTTCACGGAGAAAATAAACACGAAAATAGCACGTTATTTCCGTAAAAATACAATGTGATATCTGAAAAATGTTCTAATAAACAAAAGAAGTTGAGGGAGTCTACACAGCAGCTTTTTACAAAAGAAAGTAACTTTACGTGAAACTTTGGCAGGGATAAACAAACACTTGAACGCAGTGTCACAATTAAGTGCAATTATTACATAAATCGTAATATTTTATTACGCATATCTCTCGTGCAAGGCGTCATCCTTTGTACCTAATATCTCATTCTTCGCTATGACAATATTCCTGAAGCTCAATTATTTCCTCACTTTTTCCTAAATATGCTCCACAGTGTGCTTGGAAGCTAGACATGGGACCTATCCGCTGTTTAGAAATCGTTCGGGTCAAAATATTGCGTCTACAACATTCTGGATTCAGTCTACGTCTAACGTATTAAACATTTACGCAAACGGCTATTGTGTATTTTACACTTGAACCTAAAGTGGGTATATTTTATGTAGGTACATTTTAAATTTGGTCTAGCATCTGGTGGATGTTTCAGTGTACATCCCGACGCCCAATATTGGGTCACGCTAGACGTCAAGGCGTGTTCGTTTGAGCAGCTAGAGCACGTGGAGAAGAAAATGGATATCGTGATCGTGGAGAGTCATTCCAGAGTGCTCCATGGAGGGGAAGTGGCTAGCATCACGCACGGTACCATGGCCTGACCTAGCTTTCATCCTGCAGGAAATTGCCCACAGGCTTCCTTCGCAGTTTTTACGCACTGCTGCACGGGGTGTCTACTGTGGTCGCATCAGCAAAGCTGTGTAGGCACATCTTTTTCCACATGAAGGAAACTCCAAGAAAAGCACTAACTTCGAATAAATCCAAGATATTCCCTCTGGAGCCTAAGATTTTGTTACCTACCGCAGAACACTTCAGCTATTATTGCTGACTGGTTGAGTTTCGGTGCGCTTTGTGAACGAAATGCCCAAGTCACGGAGTGTCCAACACTGCAGGATTTGCTGCCGTCTTCTCCTAAATCGTAACTCAAGGTAACAAACATTTTAATTTACTTATAAACCATATTCTGACGCTGCATTTAAGTTTTAAGCTTAAAACATTATCGGCACTATAAGATGGAAGCTGCTTTATATTTCGGAGAGAAGATTGCTATAGACTGTGTTTATTTTTTAAAATGGCTTTAACTTCATTATATTTACTATTATGCTTGTTTACAGATTTTATTCTGTATTTGTGGTATTTCCACAAATTCAACCCATAATAAAATAAAAGGTTACCTCGAAATGGCTGGTGCTACAGAATAAGTTATTTGAAATAAAGTGTATGTTTTAAAGAGATGTAAACTGTTTATGTGCAATGTTTTTGTGTATATAGTAATGTTTGATAGTTATACACAATACCTTCCGAATGAAGACGAATAAGAATAGGAGAGATACGGAAGGGGCGGCACTGAAGCCAGGCTTATTGTGCCTATGCCCTCACAGGGGCACCCCCGGGAGGAAGGATGATGTAAGAGGAGACAGGGCAGCCATATCAGACTAACGGTGCAGACATTCCTCATGGTTTCCCAGGCTTGATGACACCTCAAAATCTTTTAGGGCTTCCGGGGTCAATTTAGAAGGACCTCGACCCAGTGTCCAACGTCCCCAGATGTCGACCCTTTTTCCACCCGGATCCCATGGACAACGAGGAATGGAAAGAGTTCCTGTGCGCACAACATCCCTGTGATGCTGCACCTAACGCCTTCGATGACACTTGTGTGACTTAAAGAACCAAAAGGATGAAGGATGAATGAAATGATTAATGAAACGAAATGGAAGGACATATAATAATTTATTTTCCCAGCATTCGCCTGACGACCCGAGGAAACCTCTGAAAACCCCCATGAGTCACGAAGGTCGGCCATGGGGATCGAACTCACGACCTCACGAAAGTTCAACAAGATTATTAAATTACATAAAAATCATTTGGTTTTGGTTTTAAAATATAGGTATATTTCATAATATTGTGACAAACTGAGAGCACTCCAGTGCAGTTACTTTTTCTTACTTTATTTTCTTCTAACCGTTTGCACAAATACACAGTTAACTGACGTTAACACAGTCTACAGTCTTTCGTGATATTACACCTCACAACTGTTTACTTCACGGTCCTTTAACCGTGTTTCTTCCACTTTCTCTGTTTCTGTCTCTCTTACACTAACTCCGACGATGCAATCACTCAGTACTCTTTACAACTTCTTCACTTTGACGCGACGTGTCTTTCACGACAGTAACCCCCCCCCCCACACACACACGCACACACGCACACACACACAAACAAACACAGGGATGTCTCACACTCACTGATACACTGGCCGACTCAAAAACTACCTGTCTTCACGAGCCCCGCCAGCGTTTATATCGGCGATGACGTAGCCAGATCTTTCTCGAACATTAGTAAACAAGCCGCCTGCCGGAAATCTCTCGAATGCCCTAAAAACCCATTGTGTTTCCGCTTGATTGTTGTTAGCCACGTGATGTGGGGAAGCTTGACCATGAACGCCTTTGATACGCTATGGCAAGTGGTGTGAAGCAGTCTCGCCCCGACCGTTCCTTGTTGTGCGCCACGGCCGATGTCACAATATTCTTCACATTTTGCCTATCTCTATCCACAACGCAAGTGAAGCTTCGGTTTCTACCCAAATTACAGGTTATAGACAGTACCATCTAAATTGCGAAACTGTCTGACATAGTTTATCACACACATTTTCTGGTGATCAGCACTGGACGGATTTGCGCAGTTCCACTTTCGTTTGTTTTCTTTCCGTATAAACTAAAGTTTGTCTTAGCTGAGAATAGGGCGTTCTGTACCTAAGCAAGTTTCCCTCTATACTTCTTGGTAAGCCGCACGGGCTCTAAATCTTGGTAAACCGAAAGGTTAAGATACCAAAATTTCTCGCTACGCTCGCTCATCCCTCTATGTTCCGCTTCAACGGAACTTCCCCCAGATAGCGTTAGGCAGGTGAACACTGGGAAGAAAAGCATTTCGCGTGTCTCTCCGCAATAAATAACGGCGAGAGCTTCCTACAAGGGACCCCGGTTTCTGGACTCATAGTTCATCGTGCGTGGTGGCTCAGTGTGAATAGGGAACATGGGACACCCACGGAGATAATACTTCTAAGTGCGGCAGGAGTTGCATTGTTTTACACGCTCACCTTGTCCCACGGGATATTAGATGTTCTTCCTGGCTTTCCCTATGCTAAGATTCTAAAGCAAACGCAAGATTCCAACGTATTACTAGTACTTCATTACAACAAAAGGGAACAAAAGTGCTTCTTCTTCTTCTTCTTTTGGTCATCCTCCTCCTCCTATCTTTCTCTCTCTCTCTCTCTCTCTCTCTCTCATTCTCTCTTCAAGAACTACAACAAGATCCTCCAGTGAGAACTTCCTTTTCTTCAACGGCCACTAATAAACCACTTCTCTCCCTCTTGTTAACAACTATCAAACAAAACCTTCTCCTTCAACGGATCAGTTATATTTATCTCTCTCTCTCATTCTCTCTCCAGAATAATTTATAAATGTATGTAACATATACATTTACATATTAATATATAATGAAGGAACCATAGGTTACACACCGCATGCAGGCAGGTCACGATGACACGCCGAGGTTCCTAACACTTCCAAGTTCAAAGACCGTCTTACTGCTGGAGAGAGAGAGAGAGAGAGAGAGAGAGAGAAAGAGAGAGAGAGAGAGAGCTCGTCAACCAGTATGTACGAGAAATAACATTTCCTTTATGCAGGTATCCGCTGCTTCTATCCGGCACTGCCATACATTATGAAATCCACAAGCACACTTGAAACTTGAGAAGGAAATGGAAATAAACAGCATTTCTAGACAGGAATTGGTGGTGGATGAGAAACTACTCCAGCATTTACCTATCGCCTGAAACCACGTAAAAATATACGCATCTAAATTGAATTGGGACCTCTCGAAGGTGAGGCTCACACTTTACCGTGGAGCTATCTCACTCGATTTTCGTGCCGCAAGATAAGGGACGAAGTTCAGCATTACTCATCCGATTTGGGGGGCGGGTGGGGACCTTATAGGTAGAGCCCGGAACCGCGTGTAGTAACATGCGATACGGGTTAGTTGGAAGTGGAGAATGAATAACGTAACCGGTCCCGCGCAGCCATCGCATATGAACGCGCATCAACAGATGCTGCGGGAGTTGCAAGAATAGAATCCATGTTCTTTAAACTTGTTCTTTAAACTAAATCATGTTAGTTAATGATGTAAATAAGACAAACGATAGTAACTCAGTTTTTCAATAAGAGCAGAGAACTTTACTTTCGTTGTATCTTAACGATATGATTTTAGTATGCACTACAGCACGTCATTTCTTTAAAATGAAACAATATTATGGTTACAGTAATTGTTATACAAAACAATAATTCTCCATCGAAAGTGTTGGAATGAAGAACTTTGATGAGTAATGTGCGTAAACTAGTCATGACATTTCGTTATCATTCATATTTAAATGTTATAGAACAATAACCAAATATCGTTTCACCATTATCGCTGCTCTATAATTTTAAGTATTGCCATCATTTCACTTTTAATATGCCTAAACAATTTTGTACACAAATTCGTGGACACCTGCACATTAAGGGAACAGCATGTAAGATGATGTACTACTTAACACATACACGTTATTTTTATATGACTTGTATAAATAGCGCACAAAAATGAAGAAACTTCGAATACCGTATTTTATTATTTTCACTCTGATCACCAACAAGAAGCTGTAAATTCCGAAGAGAATATGATTAAAATACTATCTCAGATCATACCGCAGGCAAATTTACACAATGGGAACATAGTTAATAAAGGAAAAAAGCAATAAGAAAAATAAATACCTAAAATAGGTAGCAAAATAAACTGAAAAATGTACATCTTTGTTCTATTGGGTGATTCACAATATACCCTACAGCAAATCCTAAATAATTCCTACTTTCTCGAGTCTTTACCACTTCAGTTCTAAAAAATTCTTTAGGGTATTAATTCAGACAAATTTGTTTACTTTCTCTTATTGATGACGCTGCGTGTTGGTTAGGCGCTGGACTACTGATATCAAAGTTGTGGGTTCAAACCCGACCAAGGCCGGGGGTTTTTAGAAGTGCTCAAAAGCAACAGCTCCATGTCAGTAGATCAGCAACGCCAAAGACGCTTACGTAATTAACCACTATTCCCCTCCTCCTGTTGCATTTTGAGGGTGGTGTGTAGACTCCCAAGCAGTTAGTACCCAGTGCCGGACAAAAACATGCGATTCTATGGCAGTTTCTAAGTCATAACTTGAATTCTCTGGGAATTTTCTCAAAAGACCTCTTCATTCTGGATGATTTTTGTATAAATCCTAAACAGAAGCAGACAATACCTTGCTAAATAAAAAAACGTAGATCTCGTTAAAACCACAAATACTATTTTTTTTTTTTTTGAATGAACTATTTCCGAGATAGTCTTCATTATTTGTTTGACTTTGCCAATACTTATATTTTTCTCAAATTGAATATGTTATTCGGTTTTTTATATCTTGGCCTTGCAAAGAGAACTGAGTTTCAAAGTATTGCAAAACAACATCTCACTATCACTTAAAGCCTACTACATATATTCCCATATTCCCCTTGTGCCTACAAGAAAATTAGCAATAAGTTTCTGAAAATGCTTATGTGGATTAAAATGTAGTAAACAGAGAAATAAGTGTTAGTAAGAATAATGTGTATAAGAGTGAGTATAACTCTAGATATATTTTCGACAGAGATTCTCCAAATTGAACTATACTGAAAGTGTGTCTCAATAGGTTACGTGACGGTCACTTGGTATATCTTCTAAGGCTATGCACTTCTACTTTGTCGCCAAATATTGAGAGATTTCTTAAACGTAAGCAGTATCTATCGAGCAGATGTTCATCGCATAAGTTTTGAAAGTACTTTCGTAAATCAAATGCAACGTACATATAAACCACCACTTCAACACAATTGAGTGTTATATATACTCACGTTTGCATAAAGTGGAAGGAGGGAAATCCTGCCTCCCCTCTTTCGCAAACGTTGACATCGCTGCAGTAGATTTACTGGCACATAAAGGAACTGCTGCAGGACAAAATTCTGGCACACCAACGGCGCTGATATATTCCCGGGAACTGGCAGAGTCGTTAATAAAAAATGTCAATTTATTTTCTTTGCAGTTATGCATTTCAGCATTTTTATTCCTTAATAAGTTAAACAAATTTATTACTTAATTGAGAAATTAACTAGTTTATCTAATACTGACATTTGAATGCTACAATCCTTGCTAACATAAATAAAACATCTGAAATAACTATTGAGAGTTGGCTTTACTTGAACCAAAGTACCTATATAAGTTGACAGTATCCTTTTACACCAAAGTCAGTCAGTCAGTCAGTCAGTCAGTCAGTCAGTCAGTCAGTCAGTCAGTCAGTCAGTCAGTCAGTCAGTCAGTCAGTCAGTCAGTCAGTCAGTCAGTCAGTCAGTCAGTCAGCCAGTTAGTCAATCAGTCAGTCAGTCAGTCAGTCAGTCAGTCAGTCAGTCAGTCAGTCAGTCAGTCAGTCAGTCAGTCAGTCAGTCAGTCAGTCAGTCAGTCAGTCAGTCAGTCAGTCAGTCAGTCAGACAGCCAGTCAGGTCAGTCAATCAGTCTTTGCACAATCTTGAGTAAATTATGCATATTCGATAGACTTCTTTTAGTCATGCTGTTTTACAAAGCGCAATTAACAATTACATATCGCATTTTTATTAAAACTTAAATTAAAGTGAATACCTACAGGAATAAGTGATCCAAACTGCTTTTTATACTTTCTAAATAAAAAAAGGTCTTATGTGCTTTTCTTCAGATGCATTGGTCGCACGCGTTTATTTGTAACTATTCCTTATCGATTATTGAGAACAGAACAACCACAAATATATAGAAAAACTGAATAACTGTTTTATGAAATATAGCAACGTCCGTTTGTGACTACAAATCACGTTGAACATAATGTTCTTTATATCAAACCCAAAAACAGTTGTTGATTCAGAAAAGAAATGGTGACTAATAAGTTAGTAATTACTTTGAGACCTCAAAAGGATGTTACGCAAGTATCAAACACATAATCCCATGTTTAAAGTGAAAAAAGGTCAGGCTTCAAAGACGCCACTATTTGTATGGCGCACTAAATAAGTAATCCGGTAACTTAGTTGTGGCACTGTTCATGGCAATCCAATGAACTAGTGAACAATGAGGAGAGACAATTCTGAGCGAGAGACATGTTGACTAACAGTGTCGGCGGCGGTGGACTTAAAGCGAGCCAAGGTCAGGCTGCCACTGCTTATCAATACGTGACTAACAACAATCAGCGCGGCAGAACTGTGAGGTTTCCGACTGCCGGCCAGCTTGTGAACCATTCAAGAAAGAAGTGCATTTCCAGAAAAATCCGTGCTACGTCATTCCTGGTATATAAGCTTGCGGGACGCGGTGAGAGAACTGGCCGTTTTCACAAAAGTAAGAGTTGCTCTGTGACGGAATCGTGAGCCTCAGTGAGTGTTGAGTGTATCGTCAAAGCCAGCTGCTTGTGGGACAGAAAGTGAGGAAACACAGAAAGAAGTGCGTGTCTTTAGAACTAAACAAAGTGACAGAAAAAGTTACTGGACCCACTTGTCTGACATTGGTGTAAGAAGTGGGATTTGTCAAATAGTCATTATATTACTATATATTTGTACATAGAGTAGAGAAACAGAAGTTTGAAGTTCATTTCGTACACATCTACATACGTTCAGAGACTATACTCCAAAATGTTATTCTTCAGTTCATATAAGGTACGTATTAACCTCATTTTGTAATCCTCAGTAAATACATCAGCAACCACCATCCCAGGAACATAATGCGCGCTTCTACTCCAGAACAAACTATGTATGCACTAGGAGAATAGTTGAGTAGTCCATGGGAAGGCAGAAGCAATCTGCAGCAAACTTACCACCCCCTACCACCACCACCTTCTCTTCTCGGTTCGAACTCAACCACTTCTAAGTGTTCCCTGCTATTACCCCCTCCCATTCCACCCTTTGTCTCCATACATGAAAGACACTTTGCATCCCCTTTTCTCTCCCTCTCCCCTCAGAAGCTCATGTAACAGTCCGCAAAGGACACGTTCCTCACACGAAACCGCCGCTGTAATTGTTCCTATTATTTCTTCCTTTATATTTATAATTACGAAGCAGGTGGCCCTGCCTTGCGCAACATTTAATACCAGTGTTGTGAAGGGAGGAGAAAGAAAACCGAGGTGGAAAGAATTAGGTGTCAGAGAAATGTGACAAGTTATGACATCTACAAAATTATCTCTGAAGTCTTAGGTGCCTGGTTTTACAGTCACGAGAATTTCTCCTAAATTTAGTTAAAATACCCCAAGTAAATTATGCTAAGTATTTAAAACAAATAGGCAAATCGCAGTAGTAAAATTCAGAGGATACTGGAATTAACAGCTACCACATCAATGTTACGGTAGGATAACCTTTTCTATGCCGCCGTTATTTACACATCACTGGTACACTCAATTCCATTAGTGCCCTCAGGAAGCATTCTACTGACCTTCACAGGCAGCATATGTATGTGTGCGTCTGTTTACGTTTTCACATATGCAGCGAAGATAACCGTTCTGGTTTGCGTACAGAGTTCTAGATTATTTATTCGCATACGAATATATAACTTCCAGCAATGTCTTCAAATGGCAAGTTGGCCTCCCACGTATCCACAATTGTTTCCTAATGCACATCCGCAATACATGCATACATCGCGTCAGCTACATTTAAGGGACCCTGGGAATGATCTTTTTTTTTTTTTTTTTTTTTTTTTTTTTTTTTTTTTTTTTTTTTTCATTTACTTGAATATTGGCACACTTAATATGAATAAATGAATACATGACTATGGAAACGTTCTGTGTTCTAGCTCTAACAGTTTCTCTGGTAATAAAATTAAGTACTTTAATTTTAATGGATCTTTTAAAAATTGCCTTCACATTTTCAGGGAAGTAATTAGCGGTATTTTGTACTAAAGTACACTGAACATTGATGTTATACTTGCAGTTGAATCCATTTTTATTTTTATGAAGTTGTTGGTCTTAAAATTCCTTTTCTTTTTAGCATTTTTTTCCCTTGTGAGCCAATGAATAATATGAAAATATTATTAATGATGAAAATACACCATTTGTAGTTACGAGGATATTGTCCCTGAACAGCAAATGTAGTAATGGCTGTGAATATGCCCAACATAAGAATTCTTCGTCGCTACAGCTCTGTGATGCCCGGGGTCGCCAACCCAACTGCAGCTCAAGTACTGCGCCAGAGATAGGAGATCATTCAACCATAAGGGGAGGTGATGATGTCAGTATCACGCATTCCTCATCTGGAGTGATGGCCCATCGGAGCTCCTCACCTTCCTCACAATCATCACTCTTAGACGCGACACCTAAAATTCACTCCCCCCCCATGGGTGGGATCCATCCCGGGCGCATTCCGTGGCCTGGAACCAGAACTGCTTGCTATTATAAAGAGAGAAAATGCGTGCGTAGAGGGGGGGGGGGGGTGTATGTAAGGAACCTCTAAAAGCATTGAACCGAGTTTGATAATTGGAAAGCCCTATTCTTCCAGATGAACATATAGGCTATATAATGTTTTCCACAATGTTGAAAATTGGCGTACTGCTCTAAATTCATGTCACCGAATAATGTGGATATTAGAGGTAATATTCTGGCACGTTATTGCCAATACTTTGTAGCCCAAAAGAATAAATGCGGAGGCTAAAACATTTTAAAACTGAGTTATTTTAGAGGACTTTAGGGGGACACAGCGTTCAATGACCACATTTCCTTCATGTTTGAATGTCAAAAACCGAAGAGATTTAGCAGACAGCACTATACTAAACCACAACATGCTTTCAACTGCTAAATGGTTCTTTAAAGTATTCCTAGATCTCATTTATTTTGCAGTAAAGTGATGTAAAAGCAAGCTTGTTAACCAAAATTAGATTTCAAGTATTTTAAACCAGGCAGAAGTTAAGGGAGTGCCACCGTTTACCATAACATGGACCAAATACACTGTGTTACTATTGGTGGAGTCTGCTTCCTGGGGTATAATAAGGGTGGTACCTTCCTCTCTTTGTGGGGCAGTAACCGCAGTCAATAGCCTCCAGCTGGCACCGACCCAGCTGAAAGGAACGGTAATTATGCTACTTAAAGAGCACGACGCTAAATCCTTAATGGATCAACCGTTTTGTGAAACTTTACGAAGCCAGATAGCCGTTTAGGCAACGCCCTCTGGTTGAAATCCCATGTATAGGTGGTGTGTATCGCGTGCGTAAAAATACACCTTACCCTCTCATAAATAATCCCTTTTTCCCCAATATCCTGCTGTGTACAGCCGAATTTCTTCAACCAGCTGTCACTGTGCACGACCACACAAGAACATTCATCTACGTAAATGCTTATTTTTGGCAGCCGATTTTAAATGGAACTAAATTAAGAACACTTTTAGACAAATGATAGAACTAAGTGAGTAATGGAAATGTTCAAGAAACTGAAAGGGATATTCAGATACTTCTGTGGCAATCACAGCAACACTGTACAGAGGTCTTTCTGCTCTGAAATTATAAAACGAATGCACTGTGACGCAAAACAAAAGACGAGCGGTCTAAGCTGCTTCACACCACATGCCAGGCTGGTGAACAAATGCAAGTCGCGCGACCTTTTATGTGTACCTGACTAACAACTATCAGAGCGGCAGTACCAAAAGAGGTTCCTCCAGAGCCTTCGGGAAAGATCTAGCTACGTCATCGCCGGCGTGTTTAAAGGAGTTCACGAAAGGTCCTGTGACGTCATTTCCGCTATATAAGGAGGCGAGGAAACAGTAGAGCTAGTAAATTAGAATTTTGAGTGTGTCAGTGTGTCACAGGGACGTCGTCGTGAAGAAGATTTAACGAACGCTGAGTGATCGTATCGTCGGAGTTGGTGTATAAGAGACAGAGAAAGTGAAGAAAAGACAGTGAACGAACTGAGTCAAGGTTACGAGAAGTAAATAGCTATGAGTTGTGATATAATGAAAGACTGTAGACTGCGTTAACGATAAGAAGAAACCTGTATTTGTGCAAAACTTTACAGGACAATAAAATGTTAGAAAAGTAATCGGATTTTGTCATTTTTTGTCTTGCTGTGAACTTATTTCTTCTATTTATTACTTTAGTAAATATATATATATATTAATGTAATACCGAAGGTGATCGGTAATTTTGGCTGCCCTCTATGGTCTAGGGCAGGGGAAGACAGGTATCGCTGCTGTGACGTCAGCTCACTCAGCTCACATGCTCCCATTGAAGGCCAGTTGAACGTGTAACGTCACAGCGGGGAAGAGGAAAAGGCGTGTGGGACATCGTAATTGTAATGCTGTTTCAATTACGGAATAGTCACACATTATAAATAATTACATTACGGCTTTATGCCATATTCTAGCTCAAATAGAACATAAATTATAACTATTTTGCCTGAGCTAGAGGAGAGCTATACTGAACAATTAGGTGGACATTTTCCGACATTTGCCGTTTCGCTTTTCTTTAACTAGTTTGTCAATCTTAGGGCGTAATGTACGGCACATTTGTAGCCGAAGACTGCATGTTTGATTGTGACCTGACAATATGCTTCGGGATTTTGACTTAGAAAGGTTCATGACACAAAAGAATTGTTCGCACACATACGTAGAACCAAACATAGATAATATCCGTGCAACAAGGGCATATAACCTCAGAAATCTGGTTTGAGGAACATTCTTATAACAATCAGCCGAGTCTTCCTTGTGTTTACATTTGTCCTTCAGCAAATCGTCGCACTGTACATTTATCAATTCAATTTGCTACCTGCTAGAAACATTGTTAAAATCCAAAGAATACGAGGTCGCAAAGACCTGAAACGTAGTTGACAATGTTTCTGCATCTTGAAGCGTGTTCTCAAACTGGTGTGAAACACGGGGAACTGAACACAAACACAAAACCACTACACACAACACTACACAACGTCAACAAAAACACAAAATAAAAACAAAATTCGCACTAACGCCGTTGAGATTCCTCACACAACCAATAAAAAACCTCAGACTAGGCTGAAGAGTGCTCTCCCTAAACAGCCCGGGCAAGTTGTAAACATGCCCAAATAACATTTCTCATATTCATTCAGTTTCCTGCAAGTAGCGCCGCTGATCTAGGCAGCATAGCAATACACCGCTCTCTCCTGACGTCACACGAACGTACGAGCTGGCTCTTCGTTTAAATACGTCACACGGGCCGAAGTTGTCTTCCCCTGCTCTAGGGAGCCTCTGGCTCCCGAGGTCGCGGGTACACACGCGTCTGAAAATTAGTATTTCCGATGAAATGTGGTATTGAATTTTGGATGGAAAACAATACTTCCCATACTTACTATATGTAATAGAAAAAGTAAAAAAGAACTGTAAGTTCTTTTTAAGTAAATGTTTTTCTGGTTTTGGGATTCCATTCCATTTCTGTCAGTCCAGGAAGCACAATTGACGACAGTTGGAAAAATCCGAAAGCCATTAGTATAAAGCAGTGAAAATGGCATAATCTGCATCATGTGCGTGATATTTTAATTTAAATGAATGGAAAGAGGGTGCAAATCGATTTGTTTCATTGGAGACAAGTTGAGTGCCTGCAGCATTGCTCCAAGGCACTTCAGCTTAATGAAAATGAGTCTCTTGTCAACTGCGTTACTAAAATGTGCCCGTTTTAATTAAACCTATACACACAAACAAATGTTTTTCGTTAGAGATCGCCGCAGATGTGCAGAGTTTTCATAATAGCAGTTCGCTTTCATAAAGATAAATTAACTTCAATTTTCTGTCATTCATGCATTTTGTTATACCCAACAGTGAAACCATTAACATGAACATTGGAAGGAGAGTATGTAAATATGACATGATATACAGGGCAATAGGCATTCATTCAGTTTTACTTTTATTTTTGTAATAGTAAAATAAAGATTAAAGTTTTAACAGTAACTTATTTCCTAAACGTTTTATTACAGAATGGAAGCGCAACTCTAAAATTGTTCAGAGTTCAAATAAGCATGTGTAGTATTTGGTACGACTGCTGTGTAACCATACATAAAGACACTTCCAGCAGCTGTGTCAGAAATTAACGTTCTGTTATGTCAGTTACTTCTATCATTGTGGATGAAAAACGCTGATGTACCATTCAATTACTTTCTTTATCCATTCTTTAACAAAATGTTCTTTCAAAAGCATTTTCTTTCATTTATCTCATTTAGTCGAGACAAATAGTTGTAGAAATACTTTTTTACATATTTCCTTGTAGTACAATGGGAATAAGGAAATACAGTATACATTCATAGCCTGAATTTCCGTATAAGCTTACGCGGTAATCAAATCTTTTAACAGGTGGTCCCTATGTGAAACTTTGAAATTCCACTTTCCTTCCATGACCAAGAGTAACTTCCTAGAAGAAAAAAGGTGCAATTTTCTGAAAATTCAAACCAAAGCAAGCAATATCTGGGAGACTGCTAACTCTGCAAAAAACGTCAGTGGCGCGAATTGTGTACTTTAAGGATATCTACATTTTTACGTAGTAAATTATAATTTATTTCTTAAGGTTCACCAGTTATTCCAAAATTCATTCATAACTCTTAAGAGCTACAGAGTCTATCTCCAGAAAATTTGATATACATTTCATTTGTCATGAAGATATGTTGAATATGTGGTATTTTAATAAACATTGTTAGTCATTTTTGTTTGAGGAAACCAACATTTTTAAGAATTTTGTGTGTAAAGACAACTGAATTTTTCTTCAAATTCTTTGTGTCGCATCCTTGGAACCTGCAATCACCAGGTTTCGTATTTCACCGTCTTAGTTATAAGTTACGCTGTTCAGACGCGCGCGCGCGCACACACACACACACACACACACACACACACACACACACACACACACACAGTTGGGCACTTTTCTAACTATTCTTTGACAGAGCTTTAAGACAGTATTGCTACTATCTACAGTCTATAGTTCTTTCATTTCCTGTTTTTTGGAGTATTTCAGGATGTTCTGCTTCGTAACACTCGAGTACAACAGTGGTTCTTTTGTATCATATCATATTTAAAAGTAGCAAAAATGTCTCCGAAAGGGACAGAGAGTAAACGCATTAGATTTACAACATAATTTCTTGTACATGTCTCTCCGCTGTCACAAATGAATGAGTACATTATAACGGCATTAAACATGATCTAGTATTAATAATATATATAATAATAACAATAACAATAATAAATAACAATAAAAATAATCACAGAAATAATAATACTAATACTAATAATAATAATACTAATAATAATAATAATAATACTAATAATAATAATACTAATACTAATAATAATAATACTAATACTAATAATAATAATAATAATAATACTAATACTAATAATACTAATAATACTAATACTAATACTAATAATAATACTAATACTAATACTAATAATAATAATAATAATAATAATAATACTAATAATAATACTAATACTAGTAATAATAATAATAATAATAATAATAATAATAATAATAATAATAATAATAATAATAATAATAATAATAATAATAATAATAATAATAATAATAATAATAATAATAATAATAATAATAATAATAATAATAATAATAATAATAATAATAATAATAATAATAATAATAATAATAATAATAATAATAATAATAATAATAATAATAATAATAATAATAATAATAATAATAATAATAATAATAATAATAATAATAATAATAATAATAATAATAATAATAATAATAATAATAATAATAATAAACCTCCAAATGCGAAAGGAATGCACTATTTTCTGGCTAATGTTACAAAGAGAAGATAATGATCTAAAAAACATCAGTTATATTTCGATATCCCTTTTATCGCACGATATTTCCATCTGCGAATAAAATGAATTACATAATATGGAGAGGACATCCCACTGCGTATGTGCAACTTTTCTCACACTCTCATAGGTACTTTTTGCTCGGCTATCTTCGCTCTGCTTCCGTTCATCGCATTACCTGGGTATTGCTTTTCCCCCCATTCCCATTTCAGCTTTATCTTTCAGCACATTTCATTCCATCCTTATCTATGAGTAGTCCTTCCTTTTCCCATTTGTCTTCCGTTTTCAATCTCAAAACCTAGTCCAGCAGTTAAAGGTAAAGTGGGAATAGGCAGTAAGGCTCAAGATAAATTCCATAGAAGTTCTCCAACCGAAAGAGCAGATTAACATGAAAATGGGTGCTGCAGCAACAAAACCTCATACGCCCTATAGAAATTACCCACATTATGCAAAGATCTGCAATTATTTCCGTCGTTCTAATGTACCTCCTCGGCAGAGTGATTAGATCCTCGATATTATTCCAGTGAAGCTTTCCATATTACTTTCTCTGCTACGTATAGTAAGCAAGGGAAGTATTGTATTCCATCCAAAAATTTCATGTCAACATTTCACCGAAATATATGTTTTGATGCCCCCTGAATGCAAAAAGAAACTAGAAAAAGTCCGTGTTTGTGTGTGTGTGTGTGTGTGTGTGTGTGTGTGTGTGTGTGTGTGTGTGTGTGCACGCGCGCGCGCGAACAGCATAACCCAAAAAAGAAAAGTCTGTTGAAAACCAAAATTGGTATTTAAATTTAATACCCTTCAAGGATGCGTCATGGAGATTTTGGGAACAATTCCTCCATCCTAAGCTACCCCTTTACAAGGAAAAGTTTGATTTTTCAAAAATGGCTCTAACAATTTTGATTAAAATGCCATATGTTTGAGATAGCTTTATGTAAAATGAAACGTATATCTTGAATTTTCTCGCTACTACCCATGTAGTCCTGTTTACTGTTGATGACTTTTGCATAACTGGTAAACCGTAAGAGATAGACCAAATCTTACTGTACAAAAAATGTAGTTATCGTTAAAACACATACTTTACTCATGGGAATATTAAATATTTCCTCAGATAAATGCGGTTAAAGGCATACTTTGTGTGTTTCATAAATTCATTATACGCTAGGTATGAGAGATTCATCCAAAATTTCCAAAAAGGTTCTAATAACTGGGTTAATAAGTAATTGCGTTAAAAGTCATGTTTTAAAAATACAAGGTGGCCCAACTGTTCCGACATCAGATATCCCTTCTTGGTATAATAGTTGCAGAACGCAACGGGGCAATTCCAATTAAATGCGCCATAGTGGCATAAGCGAGCTTCGTTCTGCTCTGCTTGCTTATCAGCGAAGACAAGCGATGAGAGAGTTCATAGTCTTGAACTAGGTTGTGCAGTCCGTGATAATAGAATAACAGTATAAGAAAAGTTGAAAAGATAGGCGGTACGTTTCATTGGCATTAACTGTTCTTTCATACTAAGAGATAACTGCATAGGTGGAAACGGATCAGTTGGTCATCTGGTAATGGTTTAAAAAGATTACATTCTGTGATACGTATTTATATACATATTATATTCGAGGACTTTCAGGGTTAATCTAACGTATTAAAGACCTATTCAGATGTAACTGTCCTCGTGTATTCAGACAAGCTTACAGAAGTCTCTGTGCCACACATCATCAGGTATCATGTGAATACTGTGGTACCAAAGCTTCGTTACAAGTGTAATATACACACAGGGCTACTAAGTTAGTGAGTAAATACCAGAGGATGTTCCACGATTTGCTTCATTCGCTGAAGGAAATGGTGTGCAACAGCAGCTGTGATATTTGAGCCAGGATCTCCCAGCATCAAAGGAGGAAGAACATGACATGAGCCTTTTCATGTCTAGTTTCTCGTTTTCCTCATATTGCAAACCCGCTTCGAATTCAATAGCAAGCCAGCCTTTTGAGATCCCGACGTCCATCCCCTCGATGGCGTCTTGTGCGACTTGCAGCTTCCAAGTACAGAATGTACACATGTTTTCACAATATTAATCTTCTGAGGGATTATTATGATTCGCGCTTGCAGATTATTATTCGTTAGTATATGAGAGAAAATTTCGGCCATATTTACTGCTTATTTACACTACGTAAATATTATCCAAATTCCTTCCTTCTCCTCTTAGCTGATTTCTCTCAGCCATTTATTCCTCGTTACACCTAATCAGTTCTCTATTTACAATATACGAGGCGTGTTTTTAAAGTAAGTACCGTTTTAATATTTTGTCTCTGCAGCGCTACAGTCAAGATTTTGAGTAGACGCGATCACTTTTTCCATTCGTTACGAAGCCACACACAGGTGTGAACGACCATCACTTTCCTCTTCCCTATTGTTTGAGTGCTTCAAACAGTTCAAACAATTGAACGACCCGCCGATTGTGAAATCAGACCAGTAATCCGGTTTTTGAATTCGGGAAATGTTATGTCTGTAAACATTCATCCCCAATTGTGTGTGGTTTACGGGGAAACAATGAGTGATAACGCCCGGCCCCACACAGCCTAAACTCAAAATCTGATCGTATCATTTAATTGAGAAAATTTTGAGCATCCGATTTGGCACTAAGGGATTTTCATCTGTTTCATCATCTGAAGAAAATCCTTAGTGGAAAACATTTCAACCAGCATGATGTTAAAAAAGAAGTGCAAACTTGGCTTTTATCACGGGCAGCATAATTCTTTGACAAAGGCTTACAAAAACTGGTTTCCCGTTGCGAAAAGCGGCTAGTAAGGGCGATAGGGAAGTGTAGAAGTTGTGAAAGGTGCAATTTTTTAAAAATTATCGGTAGGTACCTACTTTAAAAATAGGCCTCGTATTTCCTCCCGTTTATTACATTTGTTTTACTCTTACCAACTATTTCTTTGGCTAGATAGGACCTCTTCGTTTCCCCACTTTTTTCCTAACAATATTGGTTTCCTCAGTCTAAAATTACATGCCAATTATCATATTTGTTACACAGTAGTCACTTTTATAGATCAACTCTTACTCTCAATGCTAGTATCTAGTAAACCATACAATGAATGCTTTTGACGTTGTGACAGGTATGAACCACGGTGACATTGAGATGTAAAATTGGGTATTAAAAGTGTGCAACTGTCTCATTACAGATCGTGGTCTTAACAGAACAAAATAGGTTCAACTATTTCAATTACTTAATATAATATTGTTAAATATAAACTAATGTTTTATTAACAAATTAAACAAGCAAGATTTATAATTATTTGTGCTATTTTCACTGATTGCCCAGTCAATACGTATGTATTCACCCAAATCTTAAAGTTGGACATATTTGCGAATTGTATAAAATATTGTATCTTCCTGATATTTCATTGTTGCTGTGAGTTCAAGTAATTCAATTAACAGCTTGTTTATTTTCTATGGAATCAAAGCAAATCAGCTGAACATTTCATTGTTATAAGTATGTTTATTAAGGTCGAATAAAGCATGATTTAAATTAGTCATTTCTAAATTATAATGCTAACTCTCAAAAGTAATTGACAATATACTGCGATAGTAAAAATAATATTAATTAATATTTGTTAAGGATAATATAATATATTGTCACCGCGCCCGCCGTATCTAATTGCCGACAACCGCAGTGTCACCCATCGCATTATTGTCGGCACTACCGCAAAGGAGCCGAAGGAAAGAGACGGAGAATGGCCGCATTGTTGGGCGCTTGCCGAAAGAGAGAAAGTGATAGAGGCTTCTAGAACTGTCTGCTTTGTGTTTCACCGCTAAATAAGTGAACGTTCCGGAAGCTTCCAGAATAGTGCCTGGGAGATATAAATAGCGGTAAAGTGTGAGAAGAGTCAGTCAGACGTACGTGAAGCGTTGAGTAGTGCCGACGGAGAACAGTCAGACGTATGTGAAGGTTGAGTAGTCGTGCCGACGGAGACGGACAGACGATGTGGAGAGTTGTGCCGACGGAGAAGAGTTAGTTCTTTGTGTTACTAGTTCGGAGCCGTGCTGTTGGAGAATCGGAAAAGACTTTCTTGTTGTTTTAACGAGTGTACAAAGTTACTGTTTACGGAAATAAAAGTGTTTCTTTATCTAGACTACATCTGTCGTATTTACTCCACACCCACACCAAAAAGTTACACTGGTGTCAGAAGTGGGATCCGTCGAATTGATTCTAGTTTCATTACATCGTCAGAAGTTGCAACGTTAGAACCAAGATGGAGGGAGATTCGGAAACCAGGATGATGGCAATGATGAAAGAATTATTTGCCAAAATGGAAACGTCATACGACAACCTCGTTGCCAAAGTGAAGACGGCAAACGACAACCTCTTTGCCGAGCTGAAAGAAGAAATAAAGACGAGACACAACCTCGCTGCCGAGCTGAAAGAGATGAAGACGGCAAACGTCAACCTCGTTGCCAAAATGAAGACGAGAAACGACAACCTCGCTGCAGAGCTGAAAGAGATGAAGACGGAGCTATCGGCGAAAATTGACGGCGAACTGATTGGCGTGACGGAAGACGTGAAAGAACTCGGCGAAAAGGTGGAAGACCTCTGCCAGCACGTGGACGTCGTGGAGGACGACGGGGAACGTCTTGGCGCCCTGGTAGTAAGAGTTGACGAGAGCGTCAAAGTACTGGATGCCAGGGGCAGGCGGAATAGCGCGGAGCCGGGGAGGGAGCACCTAGTGGCCGAGGCGACAGTTGCGCCCGTTTCGGATGATATGAGGGAAGACGTGGAACAACTCGGCGAACTGATTGGCGTGACGGAAGACGTGGAACAACTCGGCGAACTGATTGGCGTGACGGAAGACGTGGAACAACTCGGCGAACTGATTGGCGTGACGGAAGACGTGGAACAACTCGGCGAACTGATTGGCGTGACGGAAGGCGTGGAAGAACTCGGCGAAAAGGTGGAAGACCTCTGCCAGCATGTGGACGTCGTGGAGGACGACGGGGAACGTCTTGGCGCCCTGGTAGTAAGAGTTGACGAGAGCGTCAAAGTACTGGATGCCAGGGGCAGACGGAATAGCACAGACCCGGGGAGGGAGCACCTAGTGGCCGAGGCGACAGTTGCGCCCGTTTCAGATAACGAAAGTGTACGTCTCGGGGAAGACAAAGGGGCAGTTCAGAGACGTCGTCGAGGATCCTCTGGAGGAGTGTGTCGGGTACGTAACCAACCAGGATACGACGTGCAGGACGATCAGCAGGGAAGCGCACAAGCAAACGAGCATCACGCGAGAACCGACTTGGCATGTGACATGGGGGGACCGTCGGAGCCATCCAATCACCTGACGCGTAGTGCCGTGAACGGAAGAAGGGTGGACATCATCGTGGACGGCAGGATACAGGAGAGGCCGTGCCGAGCACGAGTGAACACGAGTGCAGCGGTGGACGCGACTTGCGCGGATGTGGTGGGGTTTGTTGCCGGACCCATCGGAAGCAAGGTGGCTGCGAAGGTGCGCCAGAGAGGTCGGCGGACACGGTACCCAATGAGCCGTTTCCAAGTGCGCAGGATGGCCCGTCAACACACCAGGAAGAAGGGCAACTGGACGAGGGCCCGCCAAGACCGGCGGTACTGTTGCAGAATTTCGAAGCAGGATGGCATACGTCGTCCTACCCGGACCAAGGGACACTATCCAACAGCGATACCTAGGATCGTGCCTCCTGGAGAAGAGGTTCGATGGGTTAGTCCACCAGGGCGCAAGGGAGATGCCGCAGTGATAGTGCTGGTCGGGACGACCATCTCTGAGGAGGGAGCAGTGTCACCGCGCCCGCCGTATCTAATTGCCGACAACCGCAGTGTCACCCATCGCATTATTGTCGGCACTACCGCAAAGGAGCCGAAGGAAAGAGACGGAGAATGGCCGCATTGTTGGGCGCTTGCCGAAAGAGAGAAAGTGATAGAGGCTTCTAGAACTGTCTGCTTTGTGTTTCACCGCTAAATAAGTGAACGTTCCGGAAGCTTCCAGAATAGTGCCTGGGAGATATAAATAGCGGTAAAGTGTGAGAAGAGTCAGTCAGACGTACGTGAAGCGTTGAGTAGTGCCGACGGAGAACAGTCAGACGTATGTGAAGGTTGAGTAGTCGTGCCGACGGAGACGGACAGACGATGTGGAGAGTTGTGCCGACGGAGAAGAGTTAGTTCTTTGTGTTACTAGTTCGGAGCCGTGCTGTTGGAGAATCGGAAAAGACTTTCTTGTTGTTTTAACGAGTGTACAAAGTTACTGTTTACGGAAATAAAAGTGTTTCTTTATCTAGACTACATCTGTCGTATTTACTTCACACCCACACCAACAAAAGTTACAATATAATTATCCACAATAAAATATACTTAACTCTAAATCTCAAATTAACATAATAATCTACACGTTTGTTCTCTATATTTCATAGGTTAAGGTCAGAACCACGCTAAGTAGAATGAGCACTGAATTTCCAAGCCACCGCGAAGTTGTTGCTAAATTTCGGTGATTATATGGTATTTGGTTCCAAAACAGTTGTTTCGTCCATTTTAACTAATTAAAATTTAATGACCACATTTCACTCTTATTCTGGAGTGAAATACTAAAAGAAAAGGTTTTATTTTAACCTAAAACTTTGCTTCGCATGCACTTTATGTAAAAACAATATTATCTTCTAAGGTTTTAGGTGATTATCAAAAAACATTCAGTGAGAATACCATTGTTCTCAAATAGTGCGGTATGTTCTATAATCACCAGCTTCAGCAGCTTTTTGATCTGTCTTAATCCTTTCCTCACTTGGAGATTTTTTATCCGAATGCTTTTGAATCGCAGTAGAACTATGGAACCTTTCATAATACTGTCGATACATAATCTTGAACGCACTCCAAAGAGAGATTGCATAAATATATTCTCTTATACGAAATTTCATCGCACTTTCCATATCAAAGCTATACCGCAGCTCCAATAACAACAGGATTTAGTAATCCTCTTCTGAACTTGTGTCGGGAAACAGAAATAACTTTTAGTCATGTAACATCTGCGCGCGAGTGCGAGCGCGGTGCAATTTTCTTCACTAGATCAGAGAGAAGAGGATTTGCGGCTTCCGTGGCAGCAGTGTCACAAATGATCGACGAACGAAAACAAAGAGCAGAAGGAGAGAAAGAGAAAGAATGGATATTCACCTACGTATCTGCTCCTGTGGCAAGCCGGGGCTACAAAAACGAATAAAAAAAGCTGACAAAAAATGTGCTGCAAGGGAAGTGTTGTAAAAACCCTGGTTTGTTTTGAAACGCAACCTAAAGTACCCTTTTCTTTCCGATTCGGTACAACACATCCAATCGACGCGAAAATATCCAATTTTGGTTCCGGAGAATCCGGGAGGTGGGGGCTATGCTTCAGAGAAAAACCAAACAGAAACCAAAAGTCACCCAATTCATTGGGTGCTACAAGGATACAGCCCGAGAAAACAACACCAAGTTATCCTAAACCTTGTTTAGGATAACTTGTGCGAAAGATGTGTTCACTACTGATGTTAAGATTTCACAAGAAATATGTTTTGAGCGCCCCCAACCCCAGAAAAGCACTTTTAGGAACGGTCTGTGTATCTGAGGGTGCGTCTGTGTGTAGCATAATTCAAAAATAAAAGGACGAGAAGTCTTTCAAGGACGCGACACAAGATTTTCAAGAAAATTTGCCCCCTCCAAGCTACTCTTTACATGGGACAATTTCCAAAATTTTGATTTTTTCAAAAATAGATATTGGGATTATCATTAAAATAGCATATATAATGATATCATGAAAAATGAAATTTATATCGTGAATTTTTTGGGAATTATCTCAGAACTTCCATTCACTCTTGAAGATTTTCGCATAATTGATAAAACGTAAGAGATTCTAAGATATTCTTTATTATTGGCTTGAATTTTCAAATACAGACGCATACTTTTCTCTAATTCGATTCTTGCGACCGAGCTTCCTGACCTTGGGTTTTTTCGGGGGTTTTTCTAGGTCACTCAGGCGAATGCTGGGAAGAATATTAACCTTGCATCCCCCGTTTCATTTCCTTTCATTTCATTAATTTCATTCTATCTATCCATCTTTCCAGGTTGAAAAGTCAGTGGATCCACCGTCGGGCTGCGCTGCGGTGATACTTGCAACCTAGAAATACGTGCTCGGCTAAGGGGAGGCCCTGTGGTCGGCCGACCGCCATCCCAGGGGGACTGATTGTTCAGCAAGGAACTGGTTGGTGGCAGGCTCTCTGTGGCGATTCTGGAACTCAGTCGGGTTGAAGTACTTGCCTGTACCTGTTAGGGACCCATCGAAGTTGTATTCCCGCCTGTGACGAGTTCAAGCCGCCTGTAGGGTAACTTGATATCATCCTTCCTCCAGGATCTGACGCACCATAAGCCATAGGCTTAGGTGCCGGAACCTCTACCCAGACAGACAGACAGCAAACAAAGCTTATATGGATCAACAAAAAGTAACTATAATGTTAAGACGTACGAATAGTTGTTAGAAGAGAGAACAGAGAGAATCATGAATGAACTTGTTTAGCATAATTCCTCATGATAGTAACGAGCTTCGTTTCTGGTACATGTAGACCCACATAGAGCAATTACTAAATCGTTAAAACTATTTTAGATTTAAATTACCACCATTTTAACCGATCTGAGTCATTATACCTTTAACATTTTACGTACAGCCAAACAACAAATCATGTTTAAGTCCATGTTACACAAGGATCAGGCGGTTGGATTAGAAAATAAAACCTAAAAGCGAAATTGGCCATTATGGTAATATGTGCATGGGGTTGGGTATTTGTGCTAGTCTTTTCTGCCGCCATAAAAAATTAATGAACCGTTTTGGACAGGAAATTGAAACCGTTTTAACGGTCAGATGGTCACAGGTTGCTTTATTTTTCTAACAGATCAATCAAAGCCGCAAATCCGAGCCGCACGCAGGTATGGCAGTGGCTAAACACAAACTGTGTCCGTTTAAATAAATCAGCTATAGGGAGAGGGTGGGGGAGGGCCTCATAACGGCCATGGTTGCAGTAATAATATACAGGGCTTCGATGCTACGAATGATTTAGCACCAAATCCGCAAGCGGCCCAGATTTGCGCGGAATAATTCTGGTCTCTGCGTATAATATACAGTGCAAGTCATCCATAACATGTCGACCGATCGAATCATCCGAGAGGAGACAAGGGTTGTTCGGTTAATATCTCACCCCTACCACTTCATTATCGATGAGGTCATTGTGTCAGGTGAGCAACAATGATGGTACGCCAATAATGATGAGATATCGTTTTAATTAACGGTAGCACTAAAGCTGTCAAGAGAGTGGAGCATCTGGAATCGTTCCTAAGGCATTCTGATGTATGACAACTTGGTAAAGTGAGGTCTCTAATAGACTTCGTATACAAGGCTTTGGTGTCAGGAAGAAACTCTTCTAAAGATATATCCTTTCAGTTATAGACATACAAAGTAAGATGGCAATATTAAAAGTCGGGTAAAAATCTTAGAAAAAGTAGATTATTTTCTTTTATTCCTTGCCTTTGACCGTCTCAGCAGCGCAGTGGTAGCGCGCCTGCCTGTGTCGCGGAGGACCCGAATTTGATCCCCAGTACCGGAGTGGAGATTTTTTCCCGCTAGGGGGTCTGGCACGGGATACACTCATCTTCGTTATGTCCCTAAGGGGCCAATTTGATGAAGTGGCGACCCCAGGTCGCGAAGGCCGCCTAACTTGCTCGGAGGCCTCGAGACACTGATCACCTCCCATCCTCCAGTTCTTCATTCCACTCATGACACCTGTAGTAGGCGGCAGAAATGGGGAACGCACCGGCTAGGGGGTAAGCATTGAACCGCGAAGGGTTGTTGCGCTAGGGATTACTATTCTTCCTTCATTTTATTATATTTACACCCGGAAATTTCACTTAATGCTTCTAATTTACTCATTTTAGCAAGATTTAAGTTTACGTTCGGCTTTTTACACTGTCGAGAGCATGGTATCTACTATAATGATTCTTTAAAATTTGAATATTTTAGTACACACAATGTTTTACACATAAATTTAAAAATTTCAGTGAGACTTCAGGAATGATATGTAAGACTGATAAGCCAAGTACATTTTAAAATATTTAAATTTATTTTAGTTAAATATTTTCACATCCGAGAAATTGAAAACCTATGGGAAAGGTTTAGCTTTTGTTATTGCATAGTTTTTTTTAATTAAAAAAAGTATAAAATTCTCATCTTACTCTGATAAGGGCCGAATATTTAATAAATCTAATAAACCGTTCGACACATTGAGCATTTTTGAACGAACATAAAAATCTATTAAACAAAGAACAAAAGAATTAATGCATATGAAGAATATTGAATATTCCTTTGCATTAAAGTTCACATAAATGGGAAAGTGGTAAACACTTGATAATGAATGAACAATCCTTCGTTAATTTTATGTTGCTTCTTATCCCATATCATGACGTTCATGATATGAATATAATAATAATAATAATAATAATAATAATAATAATAATAATAATAATAATAATAATAATAATAATAATAATAATAATAATAATAATAATAATAATAATAATAATAATAATAATAATAATAATAATAATAATAATAATAATAATAATAATAATAATAATAATAATAATAATAATAATAATAATAATAATAATAATAATAATAATAATAATAATAATAATAATAATAATAATAATAATAATAATAATAATAATAATAATAATAATAATAATGTCTCGGAAATAGCTGATGACAAAAGTTATTTGAAATAAATGCATGTTTTAAACTGTTAACGCACTCACAAAAATGTAACCTTAGGCGAACATCAGATTTTATTCCGATTTCAGAGATCAGGTGACACACTTCTCAGAAATGTAAGTAGTTTTGACCCAAATTTACATTTAAGGTCTTTTGTAGTATTTAAATTTGGAACCCTTGATACTGTTTGCAACAGTGTTGTCCTACTTCCATGGAGGTCCTTTTGCGTGCCGTATAGCTCCAAAGATCAACGTAAACTTTATTTTCTGTATTACATTCGCAGTGGTAATTAGTTGTCAATAATAAGAACAGCAGCGTGTTTTTCACCTTAAATTAAAGGGTGGAACCATTGGAGTCTTTTAGTGATATCCGTAAACAAACTTCAGTAACGCGTTGTTCTGAATTAGACTAACTTTCCCTTTCTTTCTTAGTTGCAAAACTAATGAAACTGCTTGGGATAAACTGAATTCAGTAAAAATGAAGAATTCGGCTGTTGGGTGAGCAAAGGGGTTCACAGAGCAAGTTTGATCTTTACTGTGGAATCCTGTATATACTAGAACTTTATCGATGGGATACGCATTCTCAGAAATGCTTACCTAGCGTGAAGTCTCTGATCTATGGTGAGCTACACGCGGTTCGAGTCAACGATATTGATATCCACTGCAAACTAGAATGTTACCTCAGGATGGAGTATTGAAAACTGGTACAGGGATCGCTATACCATGGATAACCAGCTCACGGATTTCAAAGACCTACAAGATACGTTTTAAGAAGCCTTATAGGCACGAAATATGAGAGACCTGTTTGTTCTAACATTTTACATCAGTGAAGAGATTTACCTGTTAGTGTTGAGCTTCTTAAGGATTCGCTGCTTTCAAAATTCCTGTGTGGTTTTTATAACTATATAAGTCTCAGACAACTAATAGTTTGTTGCTATATTACTGCATTGGGTCAACCTTTTAGCCCGCCTGTATGGTGTGGTGGTAGCGTGTCTGCCTTACATTCAAGAGGTACCGAGTTCGAATCACGGAATATGTGAGGTATCAGCACAAGGTGTTTTTTCCCAGATTCTCCCTTGTACTGAGAAGGCGAATGTGGGTAACTTTATGGATCTAGGGCTCATTTGAGCGTCATTTCACTAGTTTCGTTCATTCATTCATCATCCTATTTGACATTACGTTGCAGGTTGTTAATAAAAAACATTGTGTCAACTTTGAGTTCCACAGCTTTTCTAACGTATCATGCTGTTGTACGCAAATTCTTTACTTTCCTCGAAGTCTCATACAGTGACTAGGGCTGGCGTCTTCACAGTCACAACAGAAAAAAAAAAAAAAAAAAAAAAAAAAAAAAAGGATTGCACCATATTCCCAATTCAATTTTCAGACATTCTCAGAAATGCATTCAGTGTTTAATAATCAGTTTGAATGGCCTGTTCTGAGAATTCCTATATTTAAAAGTGTAAAAAGGATTCTCGCACAAATTCTTCTATGGCTGCGACTTTTTCACTATTCCAGATAAAAAATGGAACTCAATAAAGCTAAAAATTGTAGCTCATCACATAGTTTAGTCTTCTGTTTTATGAATGAAGACAAAAATAATATACTTTTACCACATAATAATTATCGTAAAGATGAGACACTAGCTTGGGCGTTTGTATGTTGCTGTTCATCCCCCCCCCCCACCTTTTCTTTTGTTTTTACATAAAATTAGCTGAAATGCGTCAAAATAATATTTAAAAGGGACATTTCAACACTCTAAGTGGAATAGCTATGGTTTTCTAAACGTCTTTTAGGTTATGTGCAAGCATTTCTTTCACTTACCTATTGTTTATTTCAAAGTGTGTCATGATGTATAACGTCATTAGTCGCTGAGCCTAAGAGTACAATCCGCCTAATACTTCCGCAAAAGCGCAGAGCGAGTATGTCGGAGAAGTTGCCTATCACCCAAGGCGTTCGGTCTGAGTGCCAAAACCTTCCACATGTACCAACAAATAGTACGTTATAGGACTTCCAGAACCTCTTTCATTCTGTTTTCTTTGGTCAATTATGAAGGTATATGAAAGCGTATGTGGGGTTATCATTTACTACCATTAGGCAGCATGTATTTGTTATTAGCGTGTGTTGCGACTTACTTCTGCAAATATACCAGGCGGCCCAGGCGTAAATAGATGACTTAAAAGTAGATGCGTTAAAAGCGTTGCAGAGCTCGACGGCGTAATTCCTATAGAGCGAGTGTCAGTGGCAGTAACCAACTTTGCTTGTAAGAGAAGACAAGCATGAACAATCGTATGTAGTCCGTGATTATGGGCCAGAACAGTCTTAGAATATTTTCCACTTTACTTACAAAGGCTTTATTTTCCAGGGAATAAACTCACTACTGTATGTGGTGCTATTGTCTAACATTACCGATTACAGATTGTAAATTGCCGTAACAAAATTCATACAAACATGAGGGCACATAATGTTTCATTGATATTTGTTCGTTTGTTACTACCGTTATTGTATTTTATTATTGTTAGTTATCGTTAATATTTTTGTTTGCGGTTATTACTGTTATTATATTATTCAATGATTAAATTATTTATATTATAAATTTCATTAATTTATTTTTATTTTATCATTATCTATTATTCATGATTATTGCTATTGTAATAATGATTATTCTTATTACTACTATTATCATTAGTATCGCTATTATTAACTTTATTAGTTCTATTATTTTTGTGCTTGTTATTAATATGAGCATAATCAATAGCATTAGTATCCCAATTATTAGTTTTATTTTAATTAGTTTTAGTTAGTTCCTTCTACTTAGTTTCTCGCTTCAAAATAGTGACTCAAAACAATGACGTCATGAGCCATGGCACTCTTTGAAATGAACACTGGGTATGCATGTTTTAACGTGGTAATGGTGCGATGAAGAAAAACTGCCTAGGTGAGTGGAAACGTTACCTTCGTTTTACATCTAACAAATGTTGTACTAAGGCACTATTTGGCAAGTACGTCCGTACCTCAGAATTTAATAGAATTCACTAATCTGTTCTGAAATAGTTTTACTCACAGCTTAAACACTAACATTTGTCAAGGGACTAAACAATTTTTGAAATAGCGTGATTTTGATATGGTATAGACTTTCGTCATGTTAACCAGCACAGTAAATACAACAAAAAAATGTGTTTTGTTCCTAATCAGTGAATTATCAAAGTTAGAGGAGCTGTTTCAAATATGGGCAGTAAAAGCAATTAGAGGAAAATATCATACTTAATAAAATCAGAATGGGAGTAATACACGAAACATGACTGGAGAACTCTAGAGTGCGCCTACATGATTTAAGGGACCAGGATTCTGAATATGTACTAGTATATTTCCTATGCCAAATAAGCATAAAAATGAGATAACATTATGCCCAGCACAGCATCATAAAATAGTGAAGCGATATTTTAGAGAATACTAGCTGAAATAAAAAAATAACTATGCATTATTAGGGGTTTACGTGCGGTAGCTTGGATGATAAACTACTTGCCGAAATATATTGAATGAACAATATTTCAGGTGAAGGAATTAAGATAAAAGGTTCATTTCAAAGATGTTTAAACGGTCGGAGCTTCAGATAAGTGACGTTTTTGACCTTATGGTCTCACGAGCAGTGGCTTATATGTGCTGGACTTCCGTGAATTCTCCCCCATAAGGTTATATTGGTAATGGTTTGCGGCAATAACTTCTCGAGGCAGAATTAGATAATCGTTTATGTTGTAATGAAGTATCTCTTGATTCTGTTACGCTATAAACCTACCATAAACCTTCACGCTAAATGACTTAGAATGCCATGTTAGATTAACAGCCTTTTATTTAATGCTACTGAGACGTGAAACTTCGATCACGTGGTTGTAAAGCTCACGACGACCCACAGCTACAAAATGTCTACCAATCTTATCTCGTCATACGTCATACTTAAAGGTCCGAGTAAGCCAACTGTTTACACAGAGCAGATGAACCATGTAACCATTTAGTTATAATTACTTGAGCGGAAATAAATGAGATCTATTATCTTAGACAAGTCTATCTCTATCCTTCGCATCACAACTGAAATTTTTATCCACGTTTGTTTAACGAAATAACGAATTTGGAATTTCATATTCAGAAAGTAGTGCAGCATATATGCCTTAGATCTGTCTCCATCGCTTGTTTTACAGTTCCTTTATGTCCCCACACTCGTTAAAAAATTAAAGCACCAACGGGACCTTCAAGTAAAAATCTGATGTATTGCGCTTACATGATTTTCTCTACTCGTGTACTATTCTCACAAGTTCTTCTTCCTCTATCTACATGTTAGTCGAGGTGAACATTTGCAGAAATTCTCTATTGCTATCCTTTTGAGGGTGCAAGGGAAATATGGGAATACAGTAGGCTTTGAGCGATAGTCAAAGCTTCTAAAGCTGGTCGCCATATGAAGGCTTTGAGGTTTTCTCCGTGCACGGCCGAGAGAGAAAAAGTGAACAACGGCCTTCCATTTGAGAAAAGGCAAGTATTAAGCATTGCAAAACTCATATAAATAAGAAGCAATGTCTCCCAATGGCTCACTCCACAAAAAAATATTCATTTGGACATAAATTGTGTGTTTTAAGACTTTTGGTATTGCAAGAGTTGGTCTATTTCTTACGATTTACCAGCTAAGCAAGAGTCATCAAGAGTAAACAGCACTACATGGATTGTAGCGAGAAAATTCAAAATATGCATTTCATTTGCAATAAAATATATATGGCATTTTAATTAAAATTGTTACAGCCATTTTTGAGAAAATCAAAATTTTCAAACAATTTTCCGTGTAAAGGGTAGTTTAGGGTGAAGGAATTTTCTTCAAAATCGTCTTATCGCATCCCTAAAAGATGTTAAATTTAAATACCAACTTTGGTTTTTAACCAATTTTTCATTTTTGACTTATGCTGTTCACAGACAGACACACAGACATATATACACGGCAGAGGCGTAGCGTCAATGGATGTGAGAGATGTATTAAATACCCTGTAATTTATCTCAAACTGATTGCCAAATTGGTATTCATTACAATTTTGTTGTATATAGTCGTTTTAATGTCATTAAAAATCAAGCTTTCGTAAACATGATTTGAATTCGCACCACTTTGCAGCAGTATGTTTGGAAACAAAGCTTGGGTCAACGACATCTGTAGTCAGCTAGAGGAAGCTGGTGTTGTGCACCTGAGCTAAGGTATGTGATATGTAAGACCATATCTCGTGTTAAGAATTGCGCTCACATTATTGTCTTTAAAGTCGTAATTTGCGATCTGTTTTGCTTTTTGTATGCGTGCTCTCAATTGTGCACATTTGAGATGCTTTGGACACTTGGTTACACATTATTAAAACAAAATGCAAGTTCAGATTCGCGCGGATTATGGAACATAGGTGTGTGAAACAATCACATCCGAGAGGTCACGAAATGAATCAGAGCATAAGAGTAAACAAACCTGCGTGTCCGTGCCGTTGTTGCAACGAAAATCAAAATAAACTGTGGTGTGATCGATAAACTGAACATAAGAAGCTTCCAAACATAAACATTTCTCTAAAAAGCAATATATAAATAAAGCAGATCTTCCAAAGCGTGCAGTCACAATCAGTATTCAACATCGAAGTTTATGAAAGTGAGTCCTGGCATCTTTTTTCAAAAGAAAAGTGAGTTAGGAATTCCAGCGGTTATGAAGATTTAAATAACCATGAAACACAACTGTTCTTGTAATCACATAATATGGGAAAAACAACTAGAAATGCTTGGGATAAATACAGGAATATAATAATGAGTACCTGCATCATAACAATGAAGTGAAAGAACAGAGCTCCAATTTCTCACTTTACACGGGCTATATGTTTTCTGGCAAAACAGGCCTTTGGTCTTCATGGTCACAATGAGAACCAAGGATATTCACAGGCAATTATATTTAAATAAACAAGCAATATATGACGCCTTTCTGAAAGTGCACTTGGAAAAATCGACTGTTTTTCGTGCAACTTCACTTGATATTCAGAATGACTTATTTTCAAATGTTAGTGGCGTCATGACACATGAAATTAGGAAACAAATTTCTGATGCCTTCTTTGTTTAATTAATATTAAATGCAACTCCTGTGAACAGCATAATTCAAAAACGAAAAGATGGATACAAATCAAAGTTGATATTTAAGTTGAATATTCTTTATGGATGCGACACGAAGATTTTGAAGAACATCCCTCCATTCTAAACTACTCTTTCAATTGAAAAATTTTCGACAATTTTGATTTTCTCAAAAATGGCTCTAACGATTTTAGTCAAAATAGCATATGTTTAAGATATTTTTATGGCAAATGTATATTTTTTAATTTTCTAGCTATAGCCTATGTAGTCCATAATTGGTAAAAAGTAACACACAGATCAAATCTTACTATAGTATATAGATCTCGTTAAAACTTTCAAGTTATGTCCAAATGCATTTTTTGTGGAGTGAACCATTTCGGATATATTCCTTGCTATTTTTGTGAATTTTGCAATACTTAACTTTTCTCAAATGGAAGGTGTATTCGTTATTTTATCTCTAGCCTGTACAGAGACAAAGGGATTTCAAAGCCTTCATATCGCGCAAAGGATACTATATACCCATATTCCCTTAGCACCCGCAAGAAAATTAACAACAATATAATTTCTGCAAATGTTTAACTCGATTAAGATAGAGGAATAAGAGTTTGTAAAGAGCAGGGGAAGTCATGTGAGTGCAATACATCAGATTCTGTTTCTAAGGGTCTCCACGATTTGAATTATTTAATTTCCCTCTATCATGTTACTTTCCAAGAAAATTTGAAGTATTTAAGTTTTAGTCAGAACAAAAGTGAGTGTTAGAAATACTTAATATTGTGTGGCTTATAACGAGGACAGGATGTTGAAATTTAAAACAGTCCGGAACAGAAATAATGATCTACATGCAAGTTAAAAGTTTTAACTAGGTTTGAAGAATAACAAAGTGATATTACAACTCTGTGTACTACAGCTGAAATCGCTAATGGGCTCATGTTGTTTGTAGTTTCTGTTTTAATGAAAGAGTTGGGACAAAAAATAACAATGGAATAAATGCGTATGCGTTTGTCAGATAAAAGTTTCGCTCGACATTAATACGATTATTTTTTGTACAGTTGCAACTTCTGAAAGTAGCTTTAGGACGCGAGAAACTTTGTTTACGGGCTTTGTTGCGATGGAAAGTCATTTCAGCTGAGCTGAGCTTGTTTTGGGTGCAGCTAAGCGAGTCTAAAGATAAGCCGCCTTCACTCTTGTCACTATCTCAACAAATGACGCTCGTTATAAGCTACTAAACTCTGCTGCTGCCTGCCATGGTTATCAGCGAGAAGTGCTGCCAACGCCTGCCGAATTATGTCCCGGTTTGGATAACGCACGATTCTGTCCGAGTGCTATGCCACAATAAAGCGAGCTAAAACGGCTGCAAACTGTTTTATAGTACTTAAACAATCTACATTCTACACATTTGTGATTTTGAAGCAAAATTTAAACTGAATTTATCACATTTTCTTCATCTTAAGGATTAGACCTACGTTACCTGCAGAGTTTAATATTTATTTAGGCAAACTACTGTCTTCCATTCTTGTTAAATGTTTGTGAATCCTGTTTTTGTTAATTAATTATATCTGTTTGGAATTAAAATATGATCTGACATACCAGTAAACATTACTATGTGATGATGACCAGATACTCATACAGGAAACAGAAGATAATTTACAAAGTGTAATATATAAAGTCAAAATGCAATACAATGCAATTTAACTATATCTACAAATAAGACAAAGAAAATGAAAGGCTTTTAAAGGGAAGAATCCAGTGAGATTAAAAATAATAATAAATGAGAAAATTTTAGAACAAGTACTCCCCTTCTGCCGAATATTTAGCCATGGTTCCGATAATCAAGGACTTCCTCCTGATAAACTAAGGCTCCCGGTTAGTGTTACCAACACAAATTCAGTTGCGGGTTTCAATGTTAAAACGTTTAAAAGTTCCTCACTATATTTTGTTCCATGAAGCTGCATTCTCATTATTTTAAGGAATAAAACAGCAGTAGAAGCTAAAAAACAAATCTTAAAACTACCGTTAAGCTTAATTATTTATTTTCATGCAAGTGCTTAAAATAATAATCCAATAAACTTCGAAAGGCTTTGCTTGGCAAAACTACTACCAACGTCATTTAATAATTACTGTAAGTGGTTAGTTTGTTTTCTAGACTATGATGTTGCATTATTCGCTAAGGACAATTTTAATTTTGATTATCAGTTTTAAACGTACAGTATATTATTTTATATCAGTATTTCGTTTTTCTCATTCGTTTGAGATTGCGTGTGATTAGTGATTAGTAATAAAGATTAATACGAGTAAGAAGAAGCTGATACGAGATCGTAAACTACATGCATAAAACAAGTTAAAAGCCCATCAACTTCTTCCCTCATTGAGCATAGCTCAATGGTGTAGTCAAGCTTGGTTTCAAGATAAGGCATTTCCTTTCATGTAAAAGAATATACCTACTGGCGTATACTCCTCATCTTAAAAGGTCCCATACGAACTCGATATAAACGAGAAGCAATGTACCACTCCAGAAATGACTTTTGATTGCTCTGCGATTCCATTAAATTTGATCAGATCTTCAGAAGAATCTAGAATTCGTGGCTGTTTCATTTTGTGAAAGCCGGAATGTATCTGAGAGCATGTGGCCTTTGTTTCGCATGCAGTGTAACTTTTCCCCTCCAGAGAGCGCACCACGTAGGAAACAAAGCAAGATAAAACAAAACCAAAAACAAAAATCTCACGCAGACACACAAATGTTTGTGGCTTGTCGTCGTCAGTTGCACTCATAAACACAAGTTCCTCTAGCAGCACAACGAGACAACTACTACCTACAAGGGTAGACCGGCAAGCGAGCGAGAGAGAGAGAGCAAAACTTGCTGTGGCAGCTACAGCACCAACTGTTACACCAACAAATGCTAAGCGAATCTGAACTGTGAAATACACTAGCTGTTGTGAGTCTGTCAAGTCACAGGTAGCAAAATGCTGCAATTTTCGTTCACTCATGAAGATTGTGAGCATGCGCATAACATGTTTTAATAAACACAACGAAAACGGCATACAGCATCCGATTCATTTATTTATTGAATTTGGTATATACTTATATAATTATATAAAAATTAAAGAACAGTTTTACGGAGGATGTAAATTATATACATACGAACTGAAATGTGTATCGTATTCCTGTCTTAGGATTGATCCTCAGTTAAAACTTTCAGTTCAGATTTATTTTCAGTCAAAACCTAACAGCTTATAAGCAATACTTATGACGTTAAAACCGCTACTAGCTCTTTTATAATTTTAGTTCCCTGGACATTTTGACCAAGATTTCAAAGCCGAAGGTAAAATAAACGTTACAGTGCTAACTTGGGATGGGCCCAAATAAACAAACTGTCATCCGTAATTGATCACAGCTGGATAGACCTTAAAAGATAAACTCTTTGGACTTAAATTTGCTAATATTGCCAAATTTTAAAGATGTGTTGGAATATGAAGGACTGAAGATAGAGAATGATCATAATTTAAAATATTTTAAACAACTGATAATAAGGCAAAAGTTGCACTTTTCTTACTAAATGTTTAATTGCTTTGTCATTTACTAAGAAGGGTCGACATTTCACCAAAAATGTATTTGGATACCCCTTGAGCTCAAAAGGAGCACTTTTAGAAAACGTGTGTGTGTGTGTGTGTGTGTGTGTGTGTGTGTGTGTGTGTGTGTGTGTGTGTGTGCGCGCGCGCGCGCGCATCCGTCTGTAAACGGCACAACTTTTATTTCTTGTTCTTCTTCTTGTTCTTGTTGTTCTTGTTCTTCTTCTTCCTCCTCTTCTTCTGCAATTCATGGATTTCGCATTTTGCCAGTTCCGTCTTAGCATTCCAACAATTTATTCCCATCTTTTTCTAGGACGTTCTGCACATCTTCCACGAGGATTGCATCTTCTTATTAAAACGGGTATTCTTTCATGATTCACTCTATTCATGTGTTCTTTCCAATTCTGTATATTTTCTTCTAGTTTATCTTGTTATTTATATATGCCTAATTCCTCTCGAATTCTTTCATTTCTCGTCAGGCACATTATTAAAATTCTTTTTAAAAATCTCATTTCTGCAGCTCAATCAAAATTTCCGGCTGCGAAGATTATGAGTACTATTTCTTTTATGTGGAGGGAATACAAGCCCCTCGCACAATCTCCAACCTGGGGGGAGGGTGTGTTTTCTGTTAGGGTTCGCTCCCTTAGACGAGTGTGCTCAGACTGACAAGGATCGTCTACCCGGAGTTTTATTTCGGAGTCTTCTCCTAGATGAGCTGTCTTATACGACTATGAGCCTCATCCGCCCCTCAGCATAACTCAAAAAGGAAAATTCGCTTAAATACCTAACTTGCTATTTACGTTCAGTATGCTGAAGGATGGCATACAAGGACTTTAAAGAAAAGCCTACATCCCTAACTATCCTTTAAATGAATTGTATTTCGAAATTTTGATTTGTTCATAAGGACTCCAAGATATTTTCACGAAACATGAAACACACATCATGAAATCATCTTCATTCTAATGACACTGCATAACTGGTAAAGCGTAAGCGATAGGGAAAATCTAAACACAAATTGTGTGTAGATCCCATTAAGGCACTCAACTTGCCACGTCATTTATTTATTTATTTATTTTTTTGGTTAAGAGTTAATTTTTTCCGAAATAATCCTTGCTTTTGGTTTGTATTTTAAAAAGCTTAACTGTTCTGAAACATGAAGTCGCTTTTTGCGTTAGTTTTGTTTTTTAAATATCTTGGTCATGCAAATAGAACGGAATTTCAAAGCCATCACAAAGTGACCAGCTTTGGAATACTCGACTATCGCTTTAAACTTACTGTATTGTCATATTCGCTTTGAACCTACAGTGAAAGACAATGTCTACAAATATTTGTCTCAGAAGTTAACAGAAGAATAAGAGTTTGCGCTGAGTAAAGTGGTCACATGAGCGCATCACATTAGATTTATCCAGCACTTCTCAGTTTTCAAGAAACTACGTTCTGAGTGACTTAAAATAAGCATCTAACAAATTCCCTCGGAAGCTACAGTAAAATGTAATGTAGGAAATGATTCAAAGCATGAGCTTCATAACTTAAGGTTATTTATTATGACTACGTTTTTCTGGAAGATATGTTCTCATTTGTTAGCAGGGAAATCAAGACGATGACTACAGAACTTCAGTTCCTGACATCTCTTGGCGTTATGCCGCTTCTTTTTGTCGTTTCTTCACTTCCTGTTCCATTCTTTCTGAGCCACATCTCGCAAAGCGGTTAAGGAAGACGGAATGGGGAAAAAAAAAAAAAAAAAAGCGGACGATGGGTTTCAATAGCGCCGTCTTACGTCATATTTCCAGCACTCTCCAATCAATAAGGTATCATGGGGTAGGGAGCGGCTCGTCAAAGTGATAAGGCCAAGCTTCAACTCAAAGAAGAAATTCCTGGCGGGCAGTGCTCCTTTGGAAATATAGGGATCTACAACCGCAATATCGCAACCATAACGCTGCTCATACGGCGTATTGCAGAGTCAGATATTACCCAAGAGCGTGCACACTGTTAGCGCACTAGCGTTCCATAATACAAACCTATAACAGCACATTACTGAGATTTCAACAGTAGAAACATCAATAGGAATCTAGAAAAGAGGCAACTGCTACCAAGTAGCGAAAACCGTACAGTTTTCATGTAACGGTAGAAGTTCATAGAAATATTTTAACACACATACATGCTACTAGGGCTACAGCCATGAAAAAAATGATAGAGCGCGTTAGAAGATCAGAATATTTCGATGTCCCACGTCGTGTTGCAACGCGGTTAACCTAGTCGATATTTCCACCTTGCAACTGAGTTTTTATGTTTGTTCCATATGTTATCGTCTGTCTCGACACACAAATAGACTGTGTTCTATACACATATGAACAGAGACTATCAAAAAACCGTGCATGATCAAAATATCAATTTGTGTAAACCGCGCTGCAACACCGCGTGAGACTTAAAAATATTCTGTTCTCCTAATGCGGTCAGACATTTCTTCCATGGCTGTACATCAAATGAAATTATAATTGGGAAAGGAAATGTTTCAGGCTTAAGTTTGGGACACCGCCCCGACATTTGTGTTTTCATTAGATTGAGAAAACCTAGAAAGAAAAGGAAAAAAAGAAAGCTGAGTCAGAACGGTCCTGGTTGGATTTGAACGGCAGACTTCCCACTCACAGTCCGTGCTCTAACGACCTCGGCCACCCATTTAAGGAGGTCCCAGATGCATGTTTAATTGTACTAAATGTAAAGATCCAAACACATCAGGATAGGTTCTTGTTTACTAATCACTATTAACAGCCATAACGCGGTTATAGGCATTCGGTAATTTAAAAAATACTCTTGAATGGCCTACAATAATTTTCGTCTGTAGTCTATTACCTCTAATACAAGGGTTGCATAGATTGGACAGTCACAACCTGTAGCACAGCCTACAGTTTTCTTGCATCCTGTAGTATGTTTCCAGAGTTTTGTCTAGGTAGGCCAAAGAGTACCTACATGTTAAGGACTAAAAAGTAGTGATGAAAAATCAAGGAACCGGAAGATTTTGAAAACTGCGGGGTGGTTTATAACTTTTCCGTACTTTAACTTGCCAAATATTTTTTATCAAAATCATACAAAAAATATCCGTATAACTAGTTCAAATATACCAGTAGGAAATCTTGTATTAAGTATATAAAACCTTTTAAAGCATTGGTTTACTTATGTATCCTTTACCAACAAAGTGATTACAGTCTGGGATTTATTTAATTTTTACACTTCTTTCGCTTCTTCACAACTTTGCCTCCTCTCCAATAACTCAATGTTAAAAGAGTTCAGGCTTCCCCGTTTAACCCTTTAGATTGGAAGTTATTGGAAATCTGCTATGCTCAGAACAAAAAGATGCTCATAATCGACAAAGTGAGATTGAAATTGAATGACATAATATCAGCCCTCCTGCAGTTTTGATATATTTTATAACCCATGTGCATTCAAAAGCCCAGTTAAATTGTGAAATAATTATAAAATTCGGTTCATAAATACACACTACTACAGCACCTTGACACCATTTTCTCTCGTAATATTAGTGTGGTTAAAAATGTCAAGGTTTTTACGTATACTTTAACAGAGTTAGGCTAGTGCAAAGAAAGCCCTTTGGTATGAGCTAGTTGGAGGTCTGAATGTAGACGGAAAGTATCCAAAACTTTCTCGTTTAGGTTCGTAACAATGTATCTGTTCATTGTATCAAAATATTTCTTGGATAGCCTCTAGCAAGACCCAAAACTCTGCACTCATTTAGCGGAAAGATGATATATTTATTAATTAGCTTGTGTTTGTGTGCTGTAAGTTTAGTTCAAAGTCCTTTTCAGCATAATTAGAAACAGAGAATTATTTTGTAGTGAAAGTTTTATTCTGTATAAAATCCACAGGAATACTAAAGCAAAATGTCTGGACAGAAACGTATTCACAAGTAGACGTCATCAAAATTAGTCATGCTTATATTATACAGATCCTGAAAAAATAAAATATTTTGTTGTTTAACGACGCTGTCAATTGCCAAGATCACATCAGCATCGCCGGTATGCCGTTTGTCCCGCAAGAGTTATTTTATGTGCCAGTAAATCTCCTGACATGGACACTTAAAAACCATCGGTCTGAGCCGGATTTGAACCCGCGACCTTGGGATCAGTAGGCCAACGTCAAATCAACTGAGTCAGCCAGACCGACAGAGATCCTGAAGAATATACTACATATTACTATAATCCTATCAGCCTAAGGCAGAAAACAATTTTTACTGCAAATATACTTTCTCTACTGTATTCCACCCAAAAATTTGATGTTGAGATTTCACCGGAAATATATGTTTTGAGACCCCTGAGTCCAAAAAAAAAAAGCATTTTTAGAAAAAGGTCCTTGTGTGTGTATCTGTCAGTCTGTGTCTGTCAGTCTATAGACAGCATAACTCAAAAACGAAAAGTCCGTTAAAAACCAAAGTTGGTATTTAAGCTTATTATCTTTCAAGGATGCCACACGAAGATTTTGAAGAAAATAGCCCCACCCTAAACTACTCTTTATCTGGGAAATTTTTCGAAAATTTTGATTTTCTTGAAAATGGCACAAATGATTTTAATTAAAATGCCATATGTTTGAGACATTTTTATGACAAATGAAATGTATATCTTGAATTTTCTGGTTATAGCCCCTGTAGTCGCATCTACTCTGGACGACTTTTGCGTAACTGGTAAACCGGTAGAGATAGACCAAATCATACTATACAAAAAACGTAGACCCTGTTAAAATACGCAATTTATGTCAGAATAAATTTTCTTGTACGGTGAATAATTTCGGAGATATTCCTTGTTATGTGTGTGAGTTTCGGAAAACTTAAAACTTTCGTGAAATGGAACATCGTTGTTCATTTTTTTACATGTTAACTGTGCAAAGAGAATGGAATCTCAAAGCTTTAAAAGATTTGACTATCGCACAAAGTCCACTGTATTCTAATATTCCCCTTGTACCTACAAGGAAATAACAATAAGATGATTTCTATAAATGTTAATCTTAACATAAAGAAGATATAGGAACAAGAGTTTGTAGGTGATTAGTACAAGAGTAGAGAAAGTCATGTGAGTGCAACACATCAGATTTTTTAATATTCTGTTTATATCCTGCCTTTAACATCGAAAGCCATATCCGCGGCTTTTAACCTCTTGGAACAATTTATTCACTCGTTTAATGGTGGTTTTGAACTTTGCGTTTGGTTTTTTGCTTCTTTTTAAATTAAATTCACACACACATTCGCACTCCCATTGATACTTTCAGCCCCTAGGGGGGATGGAGAATAATCCTAGTGGAAGAAAAATTCTCACCCTCCCAACCGGGAATCAAACCCGGTTCCCCTTGCACAGCAAGCAATTGCCCTACCGACTGAGTGAGAAATGTTGTTTTGGTTTAGACATCTTAGGATTTTCGAATTCAATATGAGCAGGTCTATGACGTGGGTCATAAATTTCAAATAATTTCGCTAGGAAAGGTTCGGAAGGCAGAAGACTGACTGACTACCTGTTGGCAGGCTGAGAACAGCCCGAGGTGTGTCATTGGTGTACCTACCCTTTTAGGGTTTAACCACTATATGACTTCTCGCTATATGACAGGACTTAGGTTGTTGAAGGATGGTGGTGAAATATGGGGATTGTAAGGTATAAGGAGGTAGCATAGAGCAAGGCAAGATCAGTTTTTTCAAGTGATTTATATCCTAGCTACTTACATTTGAAACCATGTAAGTGGAGAACAAAGTTAAAAAAAGCCCGATTCGGATGGCTCCGGGTTTAAATCCCGTGGATGACCAATATCACTGGGCATTTTTCGCGGTTTTTCTCAGTTGCCAAGGTGAACACCGGATTAGATATTTAATCGTACCACCCAAATTTTCACCTTAAATCTAAAACAACAGAAAAACGAAAAATAAATGGTAGTATCGAGTGCTGTGACATCTATCCACAGGTAAAGAAAGCAGGAGACTAGATGGCACCCTAATGACATCTGCTCGGCATGTTAGTAACCTATAGCTACTGTGCACAGAGATGCAGTTGCTAAACACTAAGGTCTGCGTACTCATCACAAAGCAAAGCTATAGTGGTCGAGCACATGCCTTTGTGACATGATACAGGGATTAACTGTCTGACAGACACGAACCGCGAGATATTTCCTAATATGTAGATCTGATGCAATACTGGAATGACCACATAACTAAAGCAACTTACTGGAAAGAAAAAAAAAAAAAATAACAAGCAGTAATGGAAAAAAAAAAGAAAAAACTTAAAATGTATCTTTGTCAAGTATTATACCGGGTGGAAGGTACTGCTTCGGCCATACGTTAAAGAGGGATTCTGTATGAGTGTAACAAATAATTATGCCCAATACAATTATTGTCAGCAAAGAACCATTTCGCTGAAAAGAATAATTTGGTCAAATATTTGGAGCCATCTAGCTTCTGAACGAATGGATATAAATGGTTAATTTAGTAACAGTTTAACTTTAACGTGCGTTGCTATATATAATTTTAAAACTAAACTTTGCATGACATTTTAACATTTAATTGCGAATAAATTAATTTAAATTAAGTTACAAATGCATTACAGCATTGTTCACGCAATATTTGCGTGACAGTGAAAAAGAAACCATTTATATCCATTCGTCAAGAAGCTAGTTGGGTCCAGATATCTGACACGATTTTTTTTTCGGCGAAACGATTCTTTAGTGACAATAATTGCATTGGACATATTTGTTACACTCATCATGTAGAATCCTTGGTTACCGTATGGCCGAAGCGTTACCTCCCACCCTGTAGATTCAAACTGACAACATGTATGTTTTGATATGCACTGTGTGGATATACAGTGATGAATAAAAATCTTCACAATGCTATGTGCTTTCAGAAAGGAAGCCTTATTGCTCACATCTATTTTATGTAGATAGTATGAAAACGGAATTCGTACTAAAAGTATTTATCATGCAATTCGATGAACAACAGACAGACGTTCATTGTCTGTGCGACAAACAGATGCCTTACAATAGCAATGCAGCCAACATAAACCCGAGAATAAAAGCTGAGTCGCAACGCTGAAATTGTGTAGCTAACTTGATAGCCCATATATTACATTTTATTCTCCTTTGTGCACTCGACGTAGTATTTGTCTGCATTATCTTCCACTATTTTACGCTTTGGTTTCCTCTTTTCCTTTATGTTTCTCTTTACCGCGGCTACCTATTCAAACTGTTCAGCAAATATAACCAGGACAGTTAGGGCAATTTACTATGGATGTAATTATTAGAGTTTATTAGTTGTATACAAATTACAAAATGCAAAAAGAAGGTAAGACGCGTACAGTGATCGATAACAGGCTTTAAAAGGAAGCACAAAAAATATTTATGTAGTTTCAAAACAAACATGAAAGAAGATTCCAGCCATGCATCCAAACGGTTATGAAATGTCTAACGTTAAACAACTGACTGCACTAAGTGTGTTAAACACGTGTAAAAACATCTTGATTTGTGTACGCAAGAACGTGGTAATTGCTTTTCGAAGAACGTATGTTCTTTGTAAACTACTTAGCATTCTCCATCTGTATCCCAATACAAACGATAAAAAGGAGTTTTATGAGTTCAACAGAGTATTCGCTACTTAGAAGATAACACAGAAAAAATATATCCTACGGCAGACACCAAATTTAATGGCGTTTTAAAAATATCGCTGGGGCTTCAAATGAGAAATAAAATTACGATTTGTGAACCATGTATGAAAAACACAATAAAGTTAAGTTTGACATTGTGCAATTAAAATATTGGTTTACATTTCGATGTAAACTATTACCATAGTTTCAGTAAATGGCTTACATTACTTCGGAGGGCCAAAATGGCAGGAGCATTTATATATTTTTTAAAATACTACAGGTCTAATGCCACAGTATTTATTTTACACTATACAAATGACAAGCAAAATATTTCTCTCTGACTATATGGAATTTCCTTTGTTCATATTTATAGTAAACAATGGTGTTACTGAGAAACTCTCAAGAACAAATAATAAAAAATCATCCAGAGAATATAGACTACTTTAGGAATAAGAGGTATATATTCGTTTTGCGTATACATTAGGACGATCTGTAATACATGGTATACGAATGTAATGTAGAAATGTAAAACTATATGCAAATAATCTTAAAGTACTAATACCAGCAACACTGAATGTTCATTTCGAGTCTGACATATATCATTTTTGAACCAATGCAGCTCAAAAGGGAAGTATGCAATGCAGTACAACTTTGGCGGAGAAGTTGCCTAGCATGCACGGTGTTCAATACGAACAGCACTGACACGGTAACGACAACAAGCATAAAACGCAGACCAAATAACGTCCTTCGCTATATCACGCATAAGAGAGATGAAAAAATCACATGTTAATTTTTTGGCATAACTATTTTGGCATTTTTCGCATCTATTAATTCCATTAATATTGCTTTCATTTGGGCAGAAGAGAGCCGTAACATATACTGTTACAAATGTACGTTGTCTAACGCTAGCAATATAAATAAGTACTTCGCTTACAGCTTTACGGAACTTCGATATCAACCAAACAAACTACAGTACAAAACAGGATGCTGGCATCGTAGCTCAGTCGGTAGAAGGGCTACCTGCTGTACGAGGGTCCCGCGTTCGATTCCCAGCTCGGAGGAGGGAATCCTTCTCCTGCTAAGATAATTCTCTATCCTTCTCATATTCTTGAAGTGTGGATTAAATAGTGAATGTGTATGGTGTTCGTAATAAACGCCTTGCTTCTTAGGCAACTTACTCGACACGCGAGATATACGGCTCTGTGAAAGAACTAGAGATTGTTTTCTAGTATCAGTGGCTACATAAGTGACGTCATTCCCTGAAATGAATATCCCCTATAATAAACACAAAGCTGCACGATATCTGTGGTAAACACGTCATTATGGTCGCTGACTGGAAAATGTTCAACACGCAGGAATTTAGATAATGTTCAAGTTTGTAACCCTTTACAATAAAACCCTGTTTAAAGTCTGAAGGCAGATCTATCTGTTGATGTACTCGTATTTTTCTTACACATAATGAACACATTACTTCCAATTCTGAAGAATTACAGAAAACCATTATTTTGACTGTTTTATTTATATGACCTAAGGAAGGTATAGAATAATAGCTTAATTAATAGCGCCTTGGATATTCAGAAACTGTAGCTTGTTTAAAGGATAGCCATCACATGCGAAGAAATGATTAATCGGCCGATAAATAATGCCTGCTCCTTTCAAAATGTAAACCTATGTTAAATATTGCTCATTTGTTACAGACGACACAAAGCAAATGATCAGCTTTAAATTTGCTCAAGTGTAATATTTAACGAGTTCTTTTAAACATACAAGTATCTCAAAGCGATTTTATGTGTATTAGTCAGTAATGTGTATTAGTCGTATAACACAATGCAATGTTATTACTTTCTCTACTACGTGTATTGTAAATAGAGGAAGCAATTTATCAAAAAAAAAAAAAAAAAAAAAAAAAAAAACGAGATATCGCCGGAAATGCACAAGCCCAAAAAGGCCCGTATATTTTTATATACGGGGTGTGTATGAACTTATCTGTGTGAGTGTGTATCTCTGTGAGCAGTATAACTCAAAAATCTGATGTGCTGCACTCACATAACTTTCTCTGCTCTTGCACAAACTATTTGTACAAATTCTTATTCCTATATCTTCTTCGTCTTAGTTGAGATAAACATTTGATCAAATTATCTTATTGCTTATTTCCTTGTAGGTGGAAGGGGGAAGTTAGAATACAGAAGGCTTTCAGCGATAGTCAAATCATTTAAACTTTGAGATTCTCTTCTCTTTGCACACTTTCCATATAAAAAATGAATAACGATGATCCATTTCACGAAAGTTTTAGGTTTTCTGTAACTCACATAACAAGGAATATCTCCAAAATGGTTCACCCTACAAGAACATTTATCCAGACATAAATTGAGTATTTTAACAAGATCTACATTTTTGTATAGTATGATTTGGTCTATCTATAAAGGTTTACCAGTTATGCAAAATTCGTCCAGAGTAAATACGACTACAGGGGCTATAGCCAGAAAATTCAACATATACATTTAATTTGCCATAAAAATATCTCAAATCTATGACATTTTAATCAAAATCGTTAGAGCCATTTTCAAGAAAATCAAAATTTTCGAAAAATTTACCATGTAAAGGGTAGTTTAGGGTGGGGCAATTTTCTTCAAAATCTTCGTGTCGCATCCTTGAAAGACATTAAACTTAAACACCAACTTTGGTTTTTAATCGACTTTTCGTTTTTTGAATTATACTGTCCACAGACTGACACACACACGGACCTTTTTCTAAAAATGCTTTTTGTGGATTCAGGGTGTCTCAAAACATATATTTCCGGTGAAATCTCGACATCAAATTTTTGGGTGCAACGCAAGGGTGTGCCACTCCTTTTGTTAAATAACCTTAACCAACAACCAAAATAGGGGTTACAAAGTGGCGTAGAAAAGAAATACATATTTACTCTCTCGAACGTACTGGCTAAAAGAGAAAGAGGAGAGTTTGTGCATTCAGTTTGTCATAGTACCTCTTATCATGACTGATAGCCATACTTTATTGGCAATAGTGAACGGGTTAAAATCTAAGGGGAAAACTTGATGAGCGCTCAGGTTAATGGTGAAACTCACTCCTAAAAGGCCCCAGAAAACGATACAAAATTTGTGGACAGTTATCGCTGGCGTTCTTTGTAGGAGATAAACAAAGCTTACTTCACAAAAGTGTAGACAATTCGTGCCAAATAAAAATCTGTATGGTGTGACTTCCGAAATGTTATTGTTATTGGTGTGAATTTTCAGATACCTTTCTCATGTGGAAAATCCTTACACCTTTCTTTTTCTCTTGTCTGCATTGCAAACAAAGTGGAATTTCAAAGCCATCAGAAAGCGAACCGCTCTTAAATGCTTTGACTATCGCTAATTTATTTCCCTGTTCTCCTTGTAACTACAAGAAAATCATAGTAAAACTGTTCTGCAAATGTTTATCTCGATTCATATAAAGTAGAAGGATATGCTTTTGTAAGGATAGTATGTTGAAAAATGGATAGAGATCATAATGTGAATGTAATACATCAGATTTTATATCTATAATTATTCTTAAAATAGCCCTTATAAATATACAACTCAAGGTTCAATCCAATATACGTTTTTGCAATCTACAGAGGTGCCCTTTTCTTAAAACTTTTAATAACAGTCATGAAGTGCACTGTTTAAAATGATCGATAATGGAAGATATCGCTGTTGCTTTTAAATAAAATGCATGTTCTCGCACTAAATGTAAACAATCGCCTCATTGAAGATAATGATGGCACTTTGGTTCGCAAATGAAGTTCAAACATTGAAGTATGTAAACTGAAGCTTGTTTTCAATTGTTTCTATCCTGTAATTACTCTTTGTACATACAGTTGAGTGATTAATAAACATTTTCATCAGAGAAGACAAGTGATATTTCAGTTTTAGTTTTGTTTACTGAGTCGTCTTTTCTAAGCAACACAGTAGATTAGCATCATGGATGTTTCGACAAGAAATTTGTCTCTCCCTACGGAAGACAAATGAGAAACGTGGGCGGGTCAGCTTTTGCGTGCGTTCGCCCATCTGTCTGTCTGTCTGCCTGTCCATCTTACAGTTGCGTGCTGCTCGTGGATCGATCAAGTATACGCTCCAGCCTCGGCTCTTTCTGACAGATATCGCCAAGTATAGAAAAGAAAAAGCGCCGAAACGAGGCTGTCCGGCTGCTTGTCGATGAAACAAACCTGAGGTTTTCATATAATTGCAATCGGTATATCGATATTTTTTATACTTGCAGGATTATGAAATTAGGTTCTCCCAAAATGGAAGCAATAGGTTGCTTATGTTTCTGAATGTGTAATGTATCTAATAGGCAGGGACGTTGTTTTATTCGATAAGATTTCACTGGAAATGAAATTTTGAAGGCCCCTACATGAAATAGAACAAAGGTATGTGAGAGAGACAGAAAGAGAACAGCCTAACTCAAAAAACGAAAAGTCAGTAAATAAAATGCATCATTGTTAAAGAATTATTCTGAGGATACGTAGGTATTTCAGTGAACTTAAGGTCATTTGTTTCTGTGTTACTAATATATAAAGTGAATTTTTTTTTTTAACCACGAAAGCGTATCTTATCTTCATAATACTCCCAAAAAAAGGGTGACCTATTCTAATAAAATCCACAAAAATCCAATCCAATCCAATCACCATTTTATCACTTTATTTTCTTCCGAAACTCTTGCACAAATACACAGTTCTCGTTTACTGACTTAACACAGTCTGCAGTCCTTCGTGATATTACAGTACAACTCAACTGTTTTCTTCTCGTACCATGGCTCAGTCCTTTCACGTCTTTTTTCACTTTCTCACCTCTCAAACATAAATGGCGATACAATCACTCAATAGACATAACTGCTTCGCTATCTTCCTTCACGATGCGACGATACACGCAGCTGACACACGCATACACATTCGAACTGAGAACTGATTGACCCCTGTATGCAACTAACTCTACTGGTTCCTTCGCTTTCTTATATAGCGAGGATGATGTAACTCGGACCTTTCTCGATCTTCTACAAATACGCCGACCGCGGGACAGTTATCGAATAATCTGGAAAACCCCTTTGGGTTCTGCCGCTTTGACTGTCACTTGCCTATTGCAATCGAAAGAACTTCTACAAATGATTTCTTAAATTGAACTTCAGATATATACGAATCATCAGAAATAGTTTAATTTATAATGTTCAGATTATAACAAAATTATTCTAAATATTTGGTCCTCTCGTACTAACATATTTAATTTTCTTCCAATAATCGGGTGTTATAAGGATTTAATTAATTTTGAGGAATTATGTATGCGTATATGAGGCAGTCGGACTCTGAGAATCTTTGATACACGCACCGAAAGTGGGGTGGGGCAGCCTGGTCCCGACCATCCTTTGTTGCGCGCCGCGGCCGGCGTCAGAATATCAAGTGAATTTTTGAACCAAAAGTATCATACCTCCCTAATACTTCCAGGAAAGGAGTATTTAAATCGGTGTTTAAACACAAGCTGTCCGTATCACAATTGAACGGATTTAGCACAGTATTTAAAATTGGACAGTGGTATGTACAATGTGGGCTAATTGGCAAGGTGAACGGTAAAACGGAGTATTTGGTGCACTAGGAGAAATTGATCAGAAATAGCGAGATTTACTTTTAGTAAACAATTTCTCAGGCTTCCGTGACGGTTTTCATACTGTTTTTAGATTGATCCTCGTTATATATTAATATTTTTAATACCTGACGTGGCATTTATTAAAAACATTTTAGCAATTCTTTCATTGTAATATTCTGTCGAATTTTCAATATGTCAAACTTAAAAGATGGTATAATTTGACAATACATGTTAGTCCAAAAGTTATTTGACAAAATGAGGAGACAACACAAGCAGATGGTACACTTTTACTCAAGAGCCACTGCCGCTTTCAGTTGATAAGTTTGCCAGAAACATCCAAGTATTAATTTCAGACTTATATTTTCCTACCAGACCTTAATATGCTAACGTACAACTCCCCTTTATCGACCCGGCAAAATCACCCCTTTGAGAAGATAGGTACCTATGTGTGTAAATCACGTCCTTTAATTTGTTTATAGCCACCTGCCCCTCCGCATCAACAAATCTGATTTCAATTAGGGGTCCTCTTCAGCCTGAAGGACAATTTAATTTTCAGCAGAAGTGATAAAACGGACGCCACTAATTTCTGCTGCAAAGTTTCTAATTTCCTTTTTATTCCCCCCTGACAAACCTGCGTGTAAGCTTTTGTATTGAATTCTTTAACATCGACAAGCCAAGAGCACAGAGAATAACCAACTTGTTTCCATTTGTACAGTTTGATTTGCTTTACACTGCCTGCTACTGGGCAACATAAAGCTTTAAATTGCTTTACTTCGTCCTGGTATTTCCATTTACATCGCTGTAAAAAGCTTTCAGGAGAACACAATTAAATACTTATAGGCAGGCTATCTTGATTAATTAATCTCTATACCACATACTTAGTAAGTAGAAGGTACTGCATCCCACTCATAAATTCGATGTCAATATTTAACCAGAAATACAGTTTAGTCGCCTCCTATATTAAATGGTCGGTGTGGGGACTGTGAACAACATAAATGAAAAACGTGAAGTCGGATAAATACCAAAATTGGCATTTCGGTCTAATATGATCCAAAGATTCGATGCGAAGATTTCCAAGAAGATTCTCCATCCCAAATACTCTTTACATGGAACATTTTTTCGAAAGTTTGTACTTCCTAAAAAAGGGCTTCAACGATTTTGATTAAAATACCTACATTTAAGTAATTTAGATAACAAACAAAACGTATATCTTTAATTTTCTGCGAATAGCCTATGAACTCCTTTTCATTAGGGAAACGCTTTTCTTCTGATCTTGGATCAATTGGTAAGCAACGCAACATTGTCCCAAATATGGGTGAAGATTTTATGCTAATATTAATTTAACCGGCAATTTCTCCTTTTCTCTTAATCCATATTATGTAAAACATCACTCCTACTTTAGGTACACAATTAAAATAAGATGTTTCACGCAATATCTCGGACTTGCTCCATCCTGAACAACAAGACTAGAAAATAATTCGCTGAAAGACCCAATCAGAAAAAAATAGCTATTAATGTTCGGACAGTTTGCTTTCAGATTTTGACCTAAAGCTCAATTCAAGCAAAATTCTTGACAAGCCTTTACATAGTGACGAAGCTTGGTTGAATAACGTTGTCTAAGGACACGAATGAATTGATGGTAAATGAATGCCTATATGATCCGCGGTTGTTGGAGTTGAACATAAGCCGACGTTACCTGAAGAATAAGGAAACACTAGGAAAAATTACCTAGCCTGACAATGCATTCCAAACGAGATGCAAACTAGTCTTCCCGGTTGCTGAAGCGTGTGTTTGTGCGCAATAGAGAGATCACTTCATGTAATTGCACAAGACGTACAAAATATGTTCTTCGATGTATGCAAAGGACGTTCCATTTTCCATACGCAGATGTAAGCATATTGGCAGCACAACATAAACTTAAATTCTAGCTCTAAATTCTAGGCAATGGATATTGTCCTAGGAAAAAAAAACCTTTCCAATGCATGCAATGCGAAAAACCACCGTGTACCTTATGAATTATTGCTTCCACTGTCACTGGAAATCTAGATCCTTCATAAGCTCTGAGTGAGCTTCCTGTTGTACTTTCTTAAAATTCATTATAGATAGTTGCTCTCTGCACAATAACAAAATGAATAATGTATGAATAAAGATGCCTCTTGTCCAAGCCATTCTGAGTTCTTCATTGCGTGATTTGTCATAAACTTCAGATGTAGGCATGCGTTTTCCTTAACACTGATAAAGAAGCACAAACGGTTGGAACTTAAGGCTCTATTAACTTCAGTTATGAATGGAGATTTCTGTACAATATTACGGCATTAATAAATGTTAAGTGTATGGTGAACAATTAATCATTTATATATCGCATAATCATAGCAGCACGAATGCTTACAAAGCTTACAATTTTAGATAGATGACTAACCAGATCAATGTGGCCCATACAGTTCTGAAATCAGCTCTTTGCTGCTATAGCTCCAAGACTTTCCTGCATCAATTTTTCCTCCTTCGACTTTAACAAAGCATTTCACCTAAAGAAAAAGCTTTCCGTCCCAAAGTCATTACATAAGAAACGCCAGTAGGATATTTCACGAACGTGTGAAAGAAATGGCGAAGTTCTTCCTTCGGGAGGCTGTTGATAACTTACATAAAAGTTGTGACAGTGGAGTATCAGCTTGCCGCTTGACTAATGGTGGCCGATACGTTCCACACGAACTCTAGCGGTAAACGCGAGCAAAACAAATGACGTTCATACAGAATTTCCTCTCAACCTGAGAAGAGCCATTTGAAAGTATCATGAAGCATGTGAAGGAAGTGTAAGCATCTCATTGATAAAGGGGGAAGGGGTAAAAAAAATCCCACCGCATCGGACGATTTATGATACCTCGTCTCGTGTTGCTCGTAATGAAACATCGTTATTGGAAAGGATGTTCGTTGTTTGGTACACTCCATCTAAAAAGTGAAATATGTGAGAGATAAGTTTGTGATGCTCGCGGGGATTATGCTTTATTTATTTTTGTTATTTCTGAGAGTTACCGTCGCATCCCGTCTGAAAATCAATGAATCAGCCGAGGATTTTTATGGAGATGCATAAAATTACAATAGTCTGGGTATATGAAAATGTCTTTTTGGCATAAAAAGTGAATTGCTTCGGAAAGGAAATGACGAGATCTTCCAGCCTGCGTTTGTTGATTCATACTAGTCCTAGCTGGAAATATTTGTGACCTTCTAGTGGGAACGCTTTTAATAGAGAAAGGGAAAGCAAATGGAGGAGAAACAGAAGAAGACAGCATCTGTTTCTTTAAGGTAACTCACCAGTGATGATATCTGAAAGTGCTCAAAAAGTCGATTTTCAGATTCTTAATGTTTCATTCTATTTGTACTTTCTAGTTTCAAATTCAGAATTAAGCACTCCAGAAGCTGTATTGTTTATGAAGTAATTTTTCCAATATTGTTTTTCAACAATTTACACATTCAGATTATTAGTCCACCAATTTTACTGAAATTTGAGCATTTGTGGAGAACTACTGAACAAGGTAAAGTATTTGGGATTTTTATATAAATAGCCGCACGGAACAAGTTTTATCCCTCGTTTCTTCCAAAGTCGAGTTTTACAGGAAAGAACAACTTTCTTTCCTACGCTTAGATAAGGCAGAGGGATTGGAAATTTTGGAAGGATTGGTAGAACACATCACAAAGAGAATTTCAAAAAATGTAAAATTAGAACCTAATGGTTCAGCAAATAGTTTATTTTTCTATAATGGTTCAGTTAGAGATTCCAAATTTGGATTTTATTTTTTAGAGCATATGTAAATTGTCACACAAGCATTTCAACTTGATAGTTCTAGAATTCAGCGTTTTAATATTCATCATCAGTTGCATTAAATAAATTATTTCTCACATATAATTTGAGCTTTAATAGAATAAATGACGATCTATTAGACCATAAATGGTATTTCTCGCCTTTCGCGCGACACACTCCTTAATCAATTAATACCTACCTATTCTCAGGGGTACACTATTACACAACTATCCGATGGAATCAATCTCCTCTGCATGACCCCACTCACCGGTAAACTGATGATCCGGCATGGGACTGATCATAATGTAACTGTGGAATGTTCTAAATACAAGCATTTAGCAGCCAGCAAATAATGAGCGCGCGTTACAGGCATTCTTTATGCAAAATCATTGTGGTTAGAGATGCAATTATCAGCATTTCGATGGCAATGTTTTAGATAACAATGGAAAGCTCGTCCATAAAATATCTAAACTCCTAAATTTGATTCCTGCTTCACCTTCATCTTGATGTCCTATTTAAAAATCCAATTATCTGCTATTTTAAGATACAATTTCTAGATAGGATGCAATTACTGATGTGTTAAAATTATTCCGTAAGTAATAAAGCCAACGGAAGTCACAAATATCACGAACGGCAACTGTAATAGGCGGCTGATTTAATGGCGGCTGATAGCTGATCACAACTATTCTCTTCCCTGTTGTGCGAATATATTTTGGTCGCAAATAATATTTATACCACAGGCTTTACTGCATGATTCGTGACATTCGTGATTCGTTCCAAAAAACACAAACGCTTAGTATGTTGTGTGGGATGGCATACTGATCGGTTTTCAAATGGGAACCTCTGTCCGGAAATACGCCGTTTGGACGTTGGATAGCGGTGAATTTAGAGAACGAACGGTTGTTACAATTTAACATTCGTTTGAAGTACGACACGTACCAGAACACAACTGTGGAAATGGCCGACATGAGCTCCAGCAAACTTCGTTCTAAATGTGCGGAATCACCTCAGCGTTGCATATCCAAATGAATGGATTGGTAGAGATGGGCTAGTTCCATGGCCGGCACGGTCACCAGTATGGTGTTTGGCACTCCAATTACGTTAGCGCAGCACCTTATGGCTGAGGCCACGGAACACGTATTGGGTCATGTGCACGAGGCTCACCACGCCGATATAGGCTCTGCAACGACGTGTGAGCTACACAGTTCCAAGCCCGTTTGTGATGTAGATAGCTCGATGTTGGGTTTATTGACGAAGTGTGAACGTACACCAATCTCATGCGCTACATCGCCCAAACCGTGCATTCCGGACAGGGGTTCCTACTTGAAAACCAATCAGTTTGTCGTCCCGTACAGCATACTAAGCGGTCGGTGTTTGTGGGACACCACATATGTGTATGTATGTGCATGCATGTGTGTATTTATTCACTGCAGAGTCACAGAGTTAAATGTACAATTAAGATTACAAAAATTGCATAAACAATAGTAATACAATGAACAATAAAGGTAGTAGTATGAATAAAAGGGCTACATTTACGAAATATTAGTATAGCTACCGTACGTGTTTAACCATACAACACCGCAAGGCGTGGCAAGCCTCTGACTAGATGTGTTTAACCACGCACCATAAAATTGTGTGGCAGCCATAGAAAGCCTTGCTGAGCTCTTCTGCCAACAGACAATAGCTCAACTGAATTCTTGCTATGCTTCACCATTTAAATTTTCCTTACGAAATAAATGGTTCAAAATTTTCGGAAAGTTTAGCAACTCTCTCTCTCTCTCTCTCTCTGTAGGCAGTAAAACCTACATAAAAGAGTCACCAGATATCCCCAGTGTGCTATTTTCAACAACAGGAAAGAAATTTGTTTCCTAACAAAATGCAGGTACAAATATTCATCCTCATGTATAAGAAGATAAAGTATCAATGTTTTATGTATGGCCCTGCAACAAAAGACCGTGAGCCGTCTTAGAGACCTCTATTTCACCTTACTACTTTTTCATTGTCGCTTATTCTTTCTAAGGTCATGTTTTGCATAGGAAAGATTACCTGCAGACAGGCACGTGGTAGCATTAACATAGTTCTTCTGGGTCACAACTCAAAACGCTTCCCAAATCCGGGGAAGAAAGAACAAGACGTGGAAAAATGACCTTGTTCCGTTGTAGGAACGAGAAAATAAAAGACAAAGAACAGAGAATAGCGATTACAAAGATATTTCTTTGTACCTTAAAACGTTCGACTTCTATACTTGTAGAACCTCAAAAATGAATTTGCTTAATCTGTTACATCATCAGAAAGAATTCAAGGTCAAGGTTACAAACGATGTGGTTTATAAAACAAAGCTATCTACTAATGATTAGAATCCAACTATTTTTGTTGATCCGTTTATTATTATTATGATGATTATTATTATTATGATGATGATGATTATTATGATGATGATTATTATTATTATTATTATTATTATTATTATTATTATTATTATTATTATTATTATTATTATTATTATTATTATTATTATTATTATTATTATTATTATTATTATTATTATTATTATTATTATTATTATTATTATTATTATTATTATTATTATTATTATTATTATTATTATTATTATCATCATCATCATCATCATCATCATCATCATCATCATCATCATCATCATCATCATCATTATTATTATTAATCGACAAAGAGTAGAAATTATGCGGAGAGTTTTAGAAAGCTGGAAGTAAGAGAATTCAGATGCAATGAAAACATTTTGAAGAGAAACGCTATAGCCTAGCTAAATGAACTGAAGGGGTGAATATTCTGTGCACTAGTGAATCCTGTTACACCCTGGTTTTTAGATAAACTCGCAATAACCAACATAAAACCCTGCATGAAATCAAAATGCATAATAGAGGACAAATTCCCTGATGTTCATGTAACCTTCATCTAACTTTCTTAACTTCCCCCGACAATCTTCCTAGTTGTGGAAAATCTGCATAGCTCATAAATAACCTTGGCTGTGGAAAACTACCCGTCGGAATGATAAAGTAACTTGATAAATAATAACAGTAGGCGACATATTTTTTTAAACCTTTGTACCACTTCTTTGGTTACATAAAAACATAATTGTTATTTAATTATGTATCACGACTCTAGTCAGGTTTAAAAATTGTTCTTTATACAAAGATCTTAGTTTGTATTGTATTTTAGAATGGAAATTGATCCCAAACTCTTCGTTTTAATTATTCATCACCTGTAGAAACTCAGCTATCGAAGTAAAACACTAAGAAATTGTGCATAGTTCAAATAAGCATCCAAAAGGCCGCCGCAGTTCATATAATTTTTAAGTATATCAAAGCATAACAAGTTAAGTTTCTGTATATATTTCTAAGTTGATTCTTTCAGTTTTTTATTACTATTACGAGACACATTTAAGCGAATACACAGCATGAAGCAGGTGTGTAAACGTTTGTTTGTAGTATTTCCTTAATGGAAGGAGAGGAATTCGGATTTTAAAATGTAAACCTGCCATTCTGCACCATATCTGAAACGTAAATCATTTTCATTGAATTCCACTTTTTAATTAAAACCGATTGAAAGCTTGAATCCATCACGAAAGCCTGGACAGAATTACCATTTGTAGGGAAACTAAAGAAGCATGTTGGCAGCATGACATATGTCGAGCGGCGTCCCTAAACTCTTTTATTATCAAGTCAAAAATGAAGAAGGCCGACCGAGCTCTTTTATTCCTGTTATTTCCAATCTGTTTTGGCGAAGTTTCGCAAATCCAAGGGGAATACTATGAAACCGCAATGCCACCTGGCGGCTGATCCACTCATTGGACTGCATCCCTGCTGTGCGAGATATATTTTCAGCGGTCTGTTAGCCGTCCAAATCGCGTAGCTCGGGATGAAATATTTGATGTGGCTTTTTGTTTGCATGTTTAAGCTTCGTTAGTGACTGTAATATTTATAATGCTTTTATGGCTACGGTACAAAGGAATTTAAATCATTATATTTAATTTTCTTTTGTAGCACACAGATACTCCCTGCTTTGGTTTTACCACAACATATATAAACGTAATAAAACGACCGTTTCTTAGCAACAGTCCTCTTACTACTGCTTAAATTGTCCAAACACAACAAAAACTGAGAAGATTTTCATTCACTGTCCCTTGATTAAAAATGTATAGAAACATTACAAGAAATATATACAATAAAACATTAATTGACGTTCTAAAGTAATTGATCGAATTGCTTTCATATACGGATTCTACTTGCGCTTGTAAACTTTTAAAACAATCTCTGGTCTGATTTTGTTGATTACTGTTTTCTTAATTGTGTATAGGGGTTGTTGGAATTTGGCAAGTTTGACCTCTGTGTCTCTTGGATTGAAGGAAGAGAGATTGCAGCCCAGATGGCTAAAGGCATTCACTTGTTCAATAATATTCTTGTTGGTGGAGATTTTAGATCTAAGATGGTTCTTTTCTCCGAAAGCCGTTGTTCGGTTTTATTTTTTGAAATTTCTAGCTCGCATTGCTTTGCTGTCAGTGAATAATTTGTGTACTGCTCTTTGCAAATTATCTTCTGAGTTGGCTAATATAATTTGATCATCTGCATACATCAACGTGTTTAGTGGTAAGTTATCAATCAAGAAATTCGTGGATAACGCTCTTTTCAAAGTTTTAAATATTTCGTTCATATAGATATTGAATAAAGTGGATTGTTTAGTTAAACCTGTTAAACCTTCTGTATAGCTGCTGGATTACATGAGGTATTTCATTTCAAGTGGTCACATCCCAGCTTATCGTGCCTAGAAGAATGAGTGGCAGGCGGGGCGTGTAACTCAATTCAGCGATGGAGGAAGTTTCTCTGCAGATAATCGGAAACTCGAGAAATGTGATGGAAGCACTCCGCTGAGAATCGCTTCGCCAGAGAGAGCAACTGCCATGGGGGTCTTTCATATGGTAATGCACGGGTCAGCGTTGCAGACGAGGCACAGGGATGATGGATGGAAATTCTGTGTCCTCCTTTCGCACCCGATCGAAAATCAATTTGACATCACAAAAGCAAAGCAAGCAAGCGCTATTTTCACACCTCCTACACATGCAAATTTTCCTTCCGCTATGATGCACCCGGTTGGAAAAAGGTTTACATCCCAAGGTTTAAACGAGGCCAAAGGGAAATATGCTGTCTTTACATAACACGTTTAGACCAAGCTTTCAACAGGACATAAAGTTGTACCTCAATACAATTAACCGTTATGTTTAGGTTTACACCAATCACAAGCAAATGCGTACCTATGTGATAAGCGGTTTAGTGTTTTCTGTACAAGAGTGCTATGTATTACTACTGTCATTCAGGCAAAAGTTTTAAGCCACAAGGTCCCCAGTATACGCTTAGCCTATTTTAATAATTAGGCATAGGGAATCTTAAAGAAGTTGGCTTCAAGTTATCTATACTTTGAGCATATTTCAGTATAAAGAATGCAAATGACAGCAGTCAAAGTTCACGACAGGCATGTGGTCTGGCGACTGCTGTCTGCAAACGCCAACAGAGTGTAGAGAGGATGGGTGATGTGGTTTTGCCTGTAAAATGTATTATAAGTCCAGTAATTGTTCAACTTCAGTTACTTTCGTTCTTTAAAATGGTTGGAAATTCCTATGTTTGGTAAATATTAATGTCCTTTTATACTTATGAAAGAGCGACCAACTTTTTAACAATAGATATAAATTCCACTATGTGGCAATGATGGTGTATATCTAAGGAATCTCGACTCCTGGATCATTAGCACCCATATAAAACAGACGAGGCAAAGATCAGAGATACGCATTAATATAAAAACTCACGACAAAAGTCAAGAGATAAATCTCAATATCTAGAACTGTTATACTGTCACGATAAGAGACATTTTTCTTGCTGCCTTTGATTCAGATGACTCAAAAGACAAATCATCATTTGCAACGCATTTGGAAACAAGGTTTGCCTGAGCTGTTCGAACCTAGTGAGATAAGATCAATTTTGTTTAGACTTATACTTAGCTCGCGAATCTGATATCTTCCAAAGCACAGGGCCATAAACAAAACGTTCATCGAATAATACGTGTAATTTCATTTTTATTTTTCCCTTCAGAACATTCAACCTGCATGTATTCCCTCAGTACATGCATATTCCAATAAAAAGTATTTCCTGTCAAGTTCGCGAATGCACGGCGTTCAACCGCTTACATTTTGAAACGTGCTTGCCAACAATCGGTTATAGGTCATAGAAAGTGAACGTGATAACATTTCTGATCACAACTACATTATTTTTTTCCGTGTAAATCTACGAGTAAAACCTCTGCCTAAGGGCGACAATGCCGAGCGATGTGCTTGGTTGCGCCATACTGTACTAGGGCTAAAGTGCGCTTAACTCTGCACGGAAAAAAAAGTTAAATGGGATATTTTCGCTACCTGTCATTTCGTACCCATTTATGTGTTGTGGCGCAGTGCCTATGATCTAGTTTCGAGAGCTCAGGGCAGGGCAGTTGGAGAGATAAGCAGCGCTCTCGCTCACAGTAAACAACTCAAGTGCTATCGTTATATAACCGGAGTCTTCTGAATCTTTCCTAGAATATTCGCTTTTAAGACTTTCAAACAGTGGCACATATATTTTATGCAAATATCTTATAAATAGTTAAATTAGTATTGTATTTGTACGACATCCTTGGGATGGAATAAATACATTTTGAAATTCAAGTTTTCTCTCATATTGCTTATTAGAATTAGGGACAGTCTTGAAGAGAAGTTTATTATTAAGTTAAAAATTACAAAACAAGCACAAATTAAAGGTCATTATACAATTCTCAATGAATTTCCATACATGCTTAGAGTATTTGTATGGCAATTTTCTTAACACAAAACACAGTAAGTACGTATTAGAAACTCACGCAGCTGGAAGCTTCTGAAAAGAAACGTAGAAATGTTGTTCTTTAGCAGAAACACACGAGGAACGAACAAAAAATCTAATTTGTTACACCAACATGACCTTCTCTACTTTTCTACTATTTTAAAAAACTCTTATTCCTCTATGTTCACGTTAGTGGAGATAAACATTCGCAGAAATTATCTTATTGCTTATTTGCTGGTAGGTACAACAGGAATATGTGAATACGGCAGGCTTTGAGCGATAGTCAAATCTTTTAAAGCTGGTCGCTCTATGAAGGCTTTGAAATTCCGCTGTCTTTGCACGGCGAAGAGATAAAGAAGCGAATAACGAGAAAAGTTGAAGTATTGCAGAATTCACACAAGTAACAAGGAATATCTCCGAAATGGCTAACTCCACAAAAAATGCATTTGGACGTAAGTTCTGTGTTTTAACGAGATTTACATTTTTTGTACAGTAAAATTTGGTCTATCTCTTATGGTTTACCAGTTATGCAAATCTCATCAAGAGTAAAGAGGATTACTTGGGCTATAGCCAGAAAATTCAAAATATACATTTCATTTTCCATACAAGTATAACGCATTGTAATCAAAATCGTTAGGGCCATTTTTTAGAAAATGAAAATTTTGGAAAAATTGTCCATTTAAAGCGTAGTTTAGGGTAGAGGAACTTTCTTCAAAGTCTTTGTGTTGCATCCCTGCAGGATATTAAACTTAAATACCAACTTTGATTCTTAAACGACTTTTCATTTTTGGGTTATGCTGTCCACAGGAACACAGACACACAGACAGATACAAACGCGTGACTTTATGATTCAGGGGCTTCAAAAGATATATTTCCGGTGAAATCTCGACATAGAAATTTTGGGTCGAATACAACACTTCCCCTACTCGCTTAGAGTAGTAGTAGAGAAAGTAAAACTGAGGTCGTCAACACATTCACAATGAGCCTGTATATTTATTAGACATCCCTCTGACAAATTTATCATTTATGTATAATGTAAAGTCTTATTTCAGCATAATAAACAGCATGAGTGCAAGTTGAATGTACAAACTATGTCTTTAAATGATATTTCTTCTCCATAATATGTAGTACTTGGGTAACAAACGTTTTATCAGAAATGCGAGGTCTCCACGGTCACTTATGCATTATGCTGAGTGCTTGAGGAGGCTATTCCATTGTGACATTTTCCCGAGAGTACTAGGGTCAGAGTACGCCTTTAGGGAGGACAGTACGAAGAAGGGAGAATCGCTTAGCTCCCGGTGGCATGAACGTCATCGAAAACAACGACCCGAGACGGAATGTGCTTGTCCTCGTTACCGAACCTCCGCGCAACTCCTACGACAGAAAAACAACCCTCTCTCCCCGAAGAACAAATGAGAATGCTAAAGGGTTTCGGAAATTGACCAATGCTGCTGTCTCAACGATGACCGACATCATCCCTTTTTCCACCCCTGTGTTTAATTCTTCCGCTCCATTTCCACGACATTCACATGTCATGCATTTTTAAAACCTCAATTTAAACCATCCACATACAAACAACCGAGTCAATAGCCCGCTTTCATGTTATTCTCCCCTCTCCGCCCTTTCCTCAATGTCTCCTCCTCTTCCTCATCTTCTTCTTTCAACAAGCAAGTGGAATTTTCATGAACGCGCAAACACAAACACACATATACATTCGCAAACAGAGGAACATTTTCTTTCTCCTGGCCCAGGTTCTTTCCGACGACGCCGTGGTCTCCAGTGGCATCCCCTTCCTCCCACTATACACACGCACGCACGCACGCACGCACGCACAAAGTCCCTAGCGAAGTTCACATGGTACCTTTTAAGCATCACTTCATGCATTCAGAAAATGCCGCTGCTATAGAGACCGCTCCCCATTCTTCTTCCCTGTGTTTTTTATTCTTCATACTGCTCCACCTTCTGCATTTCTCGTTTCTTTTCTTCAACTCCTTCGCTAGTCTTTATCTCGGAACGGCGTGCAATAAGTCGCCGTAACAAGGAGCGCACTATTCGGAGCTCCTTGGTACGCACACAGGATTGGGGGGTCGGGGATAGAATTCGTTTTAGGAAAACGAGCGCCATGGGAACTTTAGTGACGTGATCAAGCAAAGAAAAATGACGATAGAAGTGGTAGTTTCAAAGTATACTGAAATATTTCTAAAACTCTTTGCGAAAAAACCATGTTTATCATTGCACTAGGTGTATACTTGAATACTAAAATTTGGATCATGTACAAAATGACTAGAAAGATGGTTATGAAAAAGCTCCTCTGCAGAACTCATTCTCGTGTCCTGAAACTGTCGCAAAGATTCTTTTGCGCATTATGTTCAGAACAATGAATAATGTCCTCATATTGGAATAACTTGCTTGGAGGGAAGTACGTAGGTACTTTTGTATTTTGTTTCATTTCTTTTTTGTGTGTAATTGTCTCATAAAATTGTCTCTTTATCTCTATGGTGAAGCAATTAAGTCAGATACAAGTGACCTACAAACCATGAACTGAACCGTTTGGTTTAGACATTTTCAAAGGCTGTAGTCAGATAACAAATGAAGAGAACAATTTATCACAAGTTTTTGACAAATAACAAATCGTGCATGCTTTGTTTTTCCAGACTGATGACCTGGGTGTAAATATGCGAAAAATAAAGATGAATACCTCGTGGAGACCAAAAAGAACTTATGCTGCTGATTAAACCCACTTATCAAAATCTTGTATACCATGGCTTGTTCAAGGTTTCCATGGATAAAAGTCAGTCAATATCACGAAAATGCGGAGAATGCTCAATACTTTGTTTCTGAGTATAAAAACTTTTAGAAAGCTTTAAAAAAAAGGAAGAAAGGGATTTGGGTGCAACTTATTTTTAATGTTGGAAGCTTTGATCGAACTAGGATCTTGCGGTATCTAAACCTAAAATCTAAACATTAAAATACTGAATATACACACAAGAAGTGGAAATAAGTAGACTTCACAAAGTTATAAATCTCCCAGGAGGCTAAAAGGGCTAAAAGTAGGAAGAAAAACCTTGACAGGAAACAGAAAATGAACCTGATTAAGATGCTAGCAAGTTCTAAATTAGCAATACGTGTGGTAATGACATGTAAAACTTTAATGCTAATTTTATTTGTTTAATTTATTTATTTATTTACCTCTCACCTGGTGCACCTTTTTAGACTCCACGCAGGACAGACATACTGTTTACACCGCACATTAACGCATGTTTCAATCCTACCCTAAACAAAAGTTAAATAATTAAATTCCACAAAATAATATACTCGTATAAATAAACAGGGATGTAGAATTTGACCGAGCATTTGCATCATGCTAACGAATTTTATATTTAATTGTTGACTTATTTAAGTAACTGCTTCTACTGTATGCTACACTTAACAATGTAAATAAGCAACAATAATTGCATGTTTATGTAAACCTGCATAAATTGTGTATTCTCTATTTACACAGACTTCAGTGATTTCAATGCGCGAGTAGACACGAAGTGTTATGTCTATAAAAATGATTAGTTAGGTCAGTGGTTACATGCGCAATTCACTGTTTTAAGTAATGAGGAATATTGTAAGTATTTTGAGGAACAGTGTCCAACAATATTGCAAGTATGAAAAAGAACATATTTTAGGTACAATTCCCATAGGACTTTCTCTATCCAGTGCAAAAGTATATATCATACCTCAACTTCAAATACTTTCAAATACGCAATTAGATTATTTAACATAAGTTCGATATTTTAATGAGATATATATGCACAGTTCGTTTAAATTATCTCTTACAGATTTTGTAGTACACAAAATGCACCAAGAATGAAGAAATTTCACAGGCTACTTACTGAAAATTATAAAGATGGCAAGGCGTTCAACTAAAGGAGTCCTTGAGGAGGACAAGACGTTGCTCATATCTTTTTACCCATTTATACAACACGTAACTTAAACATCTATGAAATTTTGTAAATATCCGACATGTTTTAATTTTATTTCTTTGCGGTCTTTATTGATACACAAACTCAAGAATACAAACTCACGTCGGAATCCATGTTTCGATGAAGTTTCGATATGGAATAGTTCCTTCTAATTCTTCCTGGAGCACATAGCATAATTTTCCAGCAAAGGATTAAATCGCAATCAAAATAATGCTAATTTTGCCTGCGTTTTGATCATTTGTGCAAAATTGCTTGTAGAGATATACAAATGAGTACATAGATTCTATTCCATGAATTACTGCGTAATAGTAATTGCACGAAATTTCCATTTTTACTCATATAAAATAATGCTTTCAAAGCTTTTGTAAACCTCTTCGACTGAGGCGAATATTAGAGCCCTGATTTATATGAACAAATACTTCTTAACTTTTAAAGGTATGTGACAATGACATGCTCTATAAGCCACACTTTCATAGAAAATTTGAGTAATGTTGCACAGAAATACATATTCTAGGGGAAATATATATTTTATATGTTTAATACGAAACTGCATAAATTACTCTTCAATGTGGCATTGAAATTATAATTTCCCTCTTCAGCTAATCAGTTATTATTGACACTTGAAGTCTCAGTAATCCATGATTATTTTATTTGTACGTATAAAACGTCCCCAGTGCAAGAGCCCATGAAGGACCAAGGCTTGCCGCTGCGTCCCAGAACTCTGCGCACTACCGGCGTCATTGGTGAGGTGCAGTACTGGAGAGTGAGACGTGGTCAGCGCCTCGAGTCCTCCCGGCCAGTTATGCGGTCTTCTCGACCTGGGGCCGCTACTTCTCCATCAATTAGCTCCTCAATTGGTCCCCCCGCATCCTAACGAGGCTGAGTGCACCCAGTGCCAGACCTCCCAGAGGGGATAAAATCCCCCATGCTGGTACTGGAGATCAAACCCGGGTCCTCCACGCCAAAGGCAAGCGCGCTACCAACTGCGCTATGGAGGCGGTCATGATTTGTATGTATGCACCAGCGTAACTCCAGAACGTTTGAAGCAATTTCAATAAACTCGGTATACCTATAGCTTACAACAAGAAAACAATACTCTGGGAAGGGAACAAATCAAATATAACTGATATTAGTGAAGAATCCATAGTTTTTATTCAGAATATTGAGATGGATAGTAAGATTCTGATACCATTAAGTCCAGTTCAGCCCGTCAATCAGTAGGCTAACTCAAGTTAAATCTAGAACCAGAGAAGTATGGTTCCACTGCGGTTCGCTACGGCCTAACGGCCTGTACAGAAGCACTAGCTTTAACTGTAGTAGCTCTTAGTGTTATTGTTACGAACACATCTGATACACCGATAGTTTATCTTATTTTTGTTCATTGTTTTTGTATATTATGACGCATATTTTTACATTTCTGTGGGTATTCTGCTATTTAATAAGCATACAAATCATGCTGTAGCGATGACATAAGCGAACAAGATCGTCTACGTCGTTATACATCTGCAGATGCACATAATCGTTGTGCTATGCTGTGCTTCGAGTGCAAGTGCACATGACGCTCAATTATATTGATATACTCCATTACGACCATTGAGACGAATCTTCTAATGATGCTTCAGGGGCTCAGTGTAACCGCCTTGTGTGTAGCTTAGCTTACAGGACATGTGTGTGATAATACAATGTAGTATACTGATGGTGACATATGTCTGGCAATATTGCATTGCATGGATGCAGACTGGATCTTAGTTCCAGCTTTATTACATCAGTACCTCCCACCATTTATTTCACCCAGGTGAGGTTAGGATACGGAGCTTAAACAGATTGTATAATAGTTGTGATACGTTTAGAAAAGTAATCTTGCTAAAAATATTCCTGGATTATTATATTGTCAACTGAGCTCTACTTTAACGATTGTCACTCGTATTATAAATCTGATAAATAGTTAATCAATGCACTGTGTAGTTATGAAGTTAGAATTTATGAAACAGAAAGCAGCTGTTAAAGATATTCTGCTTCTTAAAAAGGTAGAACATAACATATTGGTTTTAAATACATGGAACACCACAGAGGGAATATTTAATTTCGTCGGTTTTTAAATTCTCTGTAAATTACTGGGGATTATATGCAAGATTAATGTTAATATGTTTTATGACTGTATAGTTCTCTATATTTTTTGTACGGAATAGGGCATTAAGTGTTATTATACTATCACTCATTAAGACTTTTAATAATTAATGGTAAGAACCAACTTTTAAGAGCTATCAAAGCAAGTTTCCAGTAAGTTCGCAAAAGCATATTTATTAGTTTCCTTTACCTGCTACATTAAAATAAAGAACTGCAGGTTCATGTAGCCTATAATAAATAAAATAAAACTAAAGATCTCTAAGTGTAAGTTAAGTACATAGTTTGTTAAATAAACTTAAATTCCAAAACTTTGAACACCCAACTTCCTGGTCCTTTAGGTGGCTTCGACATGACTATTGTTTAAGTCACTGTTGGACCTTTTTATACCCGACTGTACACATACCTTAACTCTTGAGAAGCTACAATTACCTTTTCAAACTACCTTGCTTGGGCACACCGTCTCAGGAGATTTAAAATCGCATATAAATTATACAAAACAGCTAAATAGAACTTAAAAAGGAATTGGCGATTCGGTACATATCTAGTCATTTTTAATCTTAACCAAGCTAAGATAATGTAACAATTTTCAGCATCTCTAAATTATACAACCAAGTTTCACTAGAAAATAAATACAGAGAAGAAAAATGAGGACACAGCAATTGAACTTTAAGAAAAATTTTATTATCTGGTATAAAATGAAGACAAATGAAAGCGATTTCGATGTCGAAGTTAAAAAGAAGTAATAGCTATCAAATTAATTTAATTTACAATAACTTTTCTTAGGAGATCCCATTTATCAGTAAACATCTGCCTTTGGAACAAATTCATATGCGTCATTCCTGTTTGAACTTTTTCTCTCGCTTGGGATGGGAATATTTAGGGCCTCCGCCTCAGTTACATTGAAATATCGAGCTGTCAGGAATAGAAACTCAAACGCATGATGTGCATATAGCTGCATAGGGCAAGAAAAAAGGTACTGCATGGCGGAATGCAATATTATTTTATTCTCCTAGTTTTTGTAGTGCAATGGAATCCTGTATTAACCTTTCCAAACAGTATTCTGTGAGGGGAGAATAAATGGCCAAAATTGACAAAAATGACATTGTTATGACATTCATTTAATTTGATATGTAGACACCCTATTTATATTTTGAATATATTTTTAAGGCTGGAAGTGAACATGCCATTTTGTGCTCTAAACTTTGTATCATTTCACACAAGAAATAAAAACTCCTACACTCTTTGGACTAGAAAAATACAATTTACTTCTTCTTTTAGTGAAATCTTTGCTCTGCAAATTGATATCACTTCTAAACATGACAGCCTACGATGTCTAAGATGTGATTTTTGCTTTTTAAATGTATCTTAAACAGTATTTTCGGTATATGGCATTTTATATAAATGAACTTTTCTCAACAAATACAAGTAAATTTAAGTGTTGACATGAAAAAAATTTGATGTTGTTGCTATTATTTTTGCTATTGCTATTTTGCTATTGCTATTATTAATTTTGCCTAGCTATGAAATGAAACATACCTTCCTTTATACCACATTTTTATATACACAAAGATCAATAAAACTTGGAAGGCATACATCTAACACCCTACACAAATTTCCTTTTAATATTCCACACACGCATAGAAATTGTGCATTTTGTATGAAGAATTGCACTACCATTGTTGGCAAGATACAATTTCAAATAGAATCTTGTCTTCTTTACTGATGAAACAAGCAACAATGTAAAGGCTTTACTCTTACCCAAGTGGGTTATTCATTCCACATCCATGTTTCAAGTGAGAGCAGCAAAGCTACGTGTTAGAGGGCCAGTAGGAAGATTACAAGAGATTTAGTTTCCAGCTGATGCACTTCCCCTTTCCCAGCGCGCCACGTCACAAGGAATGGCCATAAATTTACTGTAGCCTCAGCCTGTCGCTCCCCATATAATCCTAGATCCTAGCTCTCGCTAGGTGCACAAGCTGCACTAGATTTTTGATCACTTATGCTAACATACACCTTCATATCTACCAAACGAAACGAAACTTTGTTCTTGATCCCAGAACATTAAGTTAAGCATGATCTAATTCCAGTCATATTGTGAGCTACAGATCTAGTTTTCATTTTTGGGCAAGTTCCCAAGAACGATGTTCTGAGATTTCTGCATTAACAAAAGTGTATGTTAAAATTAATCAGGAATTACTACTTACAATTTTTGCAATAAATGAACAGTTATTTGACTACTTGCACAAATGACGCTTTGTATCAGGGAACAGAGTTATAACATTTACTCCTAGTCTAAGACAGGTTTGAGAATTATTCTTTAACTTATTTGTAAACAAATTTTATATAATCAAAATATTCTCTGAATTTCTAGCAGATAAGAGGATGTGGCCAAGAGTGTCGTAAACTTGCTATTAAGTTCCTAAGCAAAAATAAAATGTCAATTTCATTTGCGGTTTAAAATCTTACAGCACACATTTGACAGCATAAGAAATCAAAGCATAAAATCCTGCTTTTCAACTTTATAGGAGCTCCAACAATCGAAAGAACTTCAAACACAACCACTGTACAAAGAGTGAGGCAGTATGAGGATGAAACAAGACTTAATACAATTATAGCCCAGTCAGACTGTACGAACAAAGATATGATGTATGTAGAATTACATTAAGAGCTCTCCTTCATACCAGTCTTGAATTTAAAAAAACTTATACTTGGATTAGAACGTATCTACATTAATATCTACATTATTGGAATTACATACTTGATTTCTAGAAGGAGAAAATTTTATTCCAAAATTATCGTTATGCATTTACATAATCTTTAGATATTCATGTTTTGGCTAATGTGCTCAACATAAAGCAAGACATTCTCATTGCTCATCAAAAACTATGGAACAACTTCACTGGTTTAAGACTGGCATTTGAACCTTACAAAGACACGTATTATATCTGAAGAGAATCTAGAAGAATCTATTTTCTGTGGTGCTAAGAGACGTATCAAAAATCTATTACAAATACCATCATTGTTCTATTTCAAAATATTTTTTATAAATTACTAATCACATAAATGCAGATTAATTACCCACAACAATTATGATTGTTCATGTTTTGAATGGAATTGTTTTTCACCAAGGAAGTGCTTCAACTTCTCTTGTGTGTATTGTTTCAGTTAGGCATTAAGTATTTTCTTTTCTATGGCCTACTTTTTGAGAGACACAGGGAGTGCTTGTCTCCAAACACAAATTCGATAATGAGATTTCACCGGAGATAGACGTTTTGAAGTTGGTTTAGAAGTTTGACAACAAAGGTTCCTCACTCACGTTCTTTAGGTAAAATTCAGACTGCGCACAGTCTAGTTCACACTTGCACCATACTTTCCAGGCTACTGAATGCAGAACAATTTTAATTAATGAAAAATTGACCTAAGCTACCGGTGATCGAAACGAAATGTTTTGTTTAGAAACTCCGTAATGACTGCTAGAGTCCCTAGCCAATGACCTTTAATTTGGCATTCCCATGATGCAATTCTATTTATGTTAATACCTTTCTTCAGGCTAGTATACCAATAAAGCTGAATTTTGCGAATAAAATGTTATTTTAGTTTTACAAGCATTTACAGATGCATAAAAGCACTCCGGTTTTACAATTATGTAATAAATGGATATTCAAACGTATAGTACGATTAGACGATTTGTTCACAACCAAAAAAGAACTCAAACATAAGCTATTCAGTGTTACAACATGGCTGCCAGTTCAAAGATAACAACGTGCATATGTGGTGTTTATTGCAAAAAAATATTGTCCATTTTTACTTTCTCTACTACGTATAGTATGTGGGAGAAATACTTTATTAGACCCAAAAATTCCATATTGAAATTTCACCGAAAATATGTATTGAGGCGACCTGTATTTAAAAAAAAAGCATTTTTAGAAAAAGGTCTGTGTGTGCGTGCGCGTGCGTGCGTTTGTGTGCGAGAGTGAGTGAACTCAAAAACCAAAAATCGGTTAAAAACCAAAGTTGGTACTTAAGCTTAATATCTTTCATGCGACACGAACATATTCAAGAAAACTTCTCAATTCTAAACTATCCTTTGCATACATTTTTCGAAAATTTTGATTTTCTCAAAAATGGCTCTAACGATTTTGATTAAAATGGCATATGTGTAAGATACTTTTATGGCAAATGAGTGTATATTTTAAATTTTCTGGCTATTGCCCATGTAGTTCTGCTTACTCTTGATGGCCTTTACCTAACTCTAAGAGTTAGACCAAATCTAACTAGACAAAAAATGCAAGTCTCGTTAAAACACACAAGTTATGTTAAATTATCTCTGTTTGTGAAGTGAATCATTCCGAGATATTCCTTGCTATTTCTCAGAATTTTGCAATACTTAGACATTCTCAGATATGGTGACCACTCTTAGAGCATTTGACTATCGCTTAAAACCTATTTTATTCCTCTTGCACCTAAAAGAAAATTAGCAATAAGATGTTTATTTCAACTTGAAGCAGATACGGGAATAAGTGCTTATAAGAAAAGTTTGTGCCGGACAGAGAGTAAGTCGTGTGAGTGCAACACATCACATTTTTTCCCTGAAAATGTTCTCTTATAAAAACTAAATTTCTCCACGTGTATGTTTGTGCTTTGTTTCCATACTGCTGTGTGTATACTGATGTGTTGCACTCACGTGACTTTCTCTACTCTTCTACCAACTGCTCTTACAAACTCTAATTCCTTTATGTTCATGTTAGTCATTTGCAGAAATTATCTTATTGTTCATTTTCTTGTTGGTACAAGGGGAATGTGAGAATACAGTAGGTTTTGAGCAATAGTCGAATCTTTTAAAGCAAAATTCATCCGGATTAAACAGGACTACAAGCATTATAGCAAGAAAATTAAAAATATACATTTTATTTGCCATAAAAGTATCTCAAACATTTGGTATTTTAATCAAAATCGTTAGAGCCATTTTCAATAAAATCAAAACACCAACTTTGGTTTTTGAGTTATGCTGTTCACGCTCACATAAACACACACACACACACACACATACACACACACACACACACACACACACACACACACACACACTTTTTTGATTCAGGGAGCTCAAAACATATTTCTGGTGATATCTCAACTTCGAATTTTTGGGTGGAATACAATACTTCCCCTACTTACTATTCGTAGTAAAGAAAGTAAAAAGAAGGAAGAGACACAATGGAGCAAAAGCCAGATCATTAATTCAGTTCACTGCTTTTGGATTTTCTCCAACGCAAGAAGAACGTACGAAGCACAGCAGGAACATGTATTAATGAACAATTTGTGCAGAGGAAAGCGCATGTAAAAGCCCGAAACGCCGCTGCTTCAGATAAATTCGCTGTAAATCGCTCCTGACGCTAACGTAGGCTTAACATCTCACAACACAAACAGTAAGTGGCCGAAGCCTTGTAAGTAGTGGACTCATAAAAGCTCCAGCTATGGGAGAGGGGGCTGCAAGATTACGTCCTACGACGAAGACGCCTTTTAATATCCCGGTCGGCGAGCGTGCAACGTTGCTCCAACTTCTTGAGATGAGTCTGAAAAGACGTGGAGATTTAACTCCTAATTAATTAACCTTACACGAGCTTCTTCATCCCCTTTCCTCTCAAGTACATAATACAACAAACTCCTCTTACACATATAAGCAGTTTGAACACCCAGGCTTCTCGTTCTGCGGTTGGAATTATGATAAAACCCTTTAGAGTTTCATTCTGTGGTAAAAATGAACAAAGAGATTACATTTAGGTTGGTGAACCTAGGGGGAAGTGTCTGCTTCCGTTTCAAAACGGAATTTGTGATTTAGACTTACTAGAAATGAAGATTAAAATGTTTAACAGCGAAAAATGGAGGGAAAAAGAGGTATTTTTCACTAACTCAACTGCTCAAAGAAGTGCTGAAATAATTTAAGAGGTCTGATTTAGTGCAGCTCTCAAGTTGACTGCAATTACCGTAGTCAACACGTTTCAACACGAATATCATACATCTATTGGAACCTTAAGGCAACCCATTGGTGAAAATACCAAAATGAGCAGCTCTCTACTTAAGAACTTCAAACTTTCATACAATAACTGTTATGTACTCTATAAATAAAATACCAATCTCCAAGCTATTAGTGAGAAATTAATTATCTGTTAAAACTTTGGGTTCTAACTTGGCGTTCCTTTAAAACGCTATTTACGATGAACTGACGTATAACTCACTTAATTTCTGTACTGCTAAACTATAACAAAAATCTGATTAGAGTTTTTTACAAATGCTCATTAGTTTGGCTGTAAAAAGTCTCAAACATGTGATTTTTACACAGTTATATAACATATTTATACAGTAAAATGTTTCAGTAGAGAAAAGGGTACCCAAAAACTTTCTTTTTAAAACTTGTGTTTTCAACATTGGTAGAGATTTTGATTATGTAGAGCAGTTTGAATTTTGAAGGATGCTGAAAAAATACTGGAAGAAAATGTATTGGAGACTTGGAGCTTCAAGATGAATACATACGCATCAAGTTTTAAATTATATCACAGCTGCTAGAACGTTAAAAGCGTACTACGAAACTAGAAACTACAAACAGAATAACACTGTGAAAATCTGAAATAGACATTTTGAGCATTTTTAGAGATTTTACTTATTCTTTACGAAAAGTATTTGGTTTTCATCAATTAATTATACTTCGTTTCCCTCTCAGAAATTCTTTTGATTTTCTCGACACCACAGTAATACTGTAATTATGTAAAACGGGCTCAAAAATCATGCGCGTAAGGCAAAATAAGTCATATTAAGGAGAAAAATGTTACAATATTTGCAATGGTTCAGTCAGAGTTTTGATAGTACATTCCAGTACACATAGATGTGAACAAACTATTCAAATGTGCAGTTAAGTTTATTGCACGAAGACATTTTCTGTTAGTTTCCGTTTCTTTAAACAATAGATTTTCAACAATTAGCCAAGATTTTATCTTTTGGCTAACATAAAACGAGTAAAATGAAGTATAAAACTTGAAATTCTTACAGGTTTAAATAGTCGTATACACGCCACAACAGATTTCAAAATATTCGTTTTCCAATTTAGAAATTCACCAGGGCTTAATATTTTCGTTTAAAATGTTTAAGAAGGTAAAGGATTCGACGCCAACTTCTTCTGAAGGCTGGACGTTGTTTAACTTAAATATCGCAAAGTTTAGAAAATACAGTTTCCTCAGAAAACTTGGTTACTAACTACTGGGGGAAATAAAGGTCTCTTATTTTAGCAGCACGTAATAAACAGCTTCTCCTAACCATAGAAATGTCACTTTATAAGCAAAGGCCATCACTAGATGCAGTTCAAGATAGCTGACCTTATTTGTGGCAACCCACTGCATGCAGACTTGGTTCGTGCATACAAATTGTAAATGCAAATGAGAAGGCATGTATTTTTGCTTTAAGAACCTCCACCATAAACTGAAACCTGGATGATCATCTTGCTCGTTTTTTTATGCTTCTCCATTTCGTTATTAAGGTCACGGAGTAAATTTGTCCCCATTACACTCGGCGGTTACAGTGGCCTGTTAACTTACGATAAAAGATAAAGTTCAAAGCGAGAACTATATTCTGGCCATAGATCTTCAGCAAGATCTTAAATAATACTAAAGTGATATAGTTTCATAGTGCAGCATTACGAAGTAGTTAAAAGGGAAGTTCGATACGTGGCGAAGAACTAAAGGCGTTATTCTGATAGAGGTGCAATTACATATTTAACTACAAAACACTTATAGATTGGCACTATCATGTTACAGGAAAGCATATGAGAGCCTTTGTTACTCAATCTATGTTAAAATCTACAAGCTGAAGTTTGGCAGTTTCAAATTCAAGTTCAATTAAAGGAAACAATATTGCACAAAACGGTAATCCATTAAAAATTTTAACTACAAAGCCAACTACTACCAACAATGTTTCAGCGCTCAGCAATTTAGCCTTGAATTAACCCATTACAATAACCCCAAGTTAAGGTCTTGCGGGTGAATCAATGAAAGTATATTTACTCAAATGTCAAACTGCAACTGTAAACACATACAATGGCATACAAACGAATTTTAGGGATATATTAAGCCACATTGCTTATTTTCATTTTGGTTATCTGTTGATTTTACACGTTTCCTGAGTATTTCTTTTAAACATGTACACAGATCCCAAAGTAATTTAAATATGACGCTAACATTCGGTGTATGCTTTGAAAGAAAGTTTAACGAAATTTAGATTAGTCTATGAAGTATAATACATATGGATGTTTTTACAGTCATTGTGAATTTTAGTTATGAGAAGAAATTATTGTGGAAAATGAAAATTTTTGCAACTAAGAGAGCATAATGTCAATACCATAATATTACGCATAAAGTGTATTGCATTTGGAGCAAGCTGTAAACTGAAGCTGCAGCAGCAGTTTATGTTTTATTTGTGTAGATCTAATCCAAATTAGAATAATTAAATATCTTTCTCGTGCAACACTTATTTCTAATAAAACAAACGTTTTGCAGCCAATCTTAAAATATTCCTTAAATATCCGTTATTATATCCGGGTTGCTTAGCACAATAAATGTGCGTGAGATGTTCCCCTTTATCTACCCTTGACCCTTCACCAAAAAAGAAAAAAAAGGAAAACAAGGATAGCTACCGTGTAATAATCTGCAGATTTAAATACGAAATGCATAGAAAGAATAATAATCGAGAGGGGGCATGAGCGTCGGCAAACTTTTTTCTAGGGGGGGGGGCACATGTTGGAAGTTTGCAATCAGATAATATTAACTGATAATTTTACTGTCAAAATTTATAATATTTGTTGCAGATAATCGTATTAATTTGTGCTAAATAAAAACTGTTCGTTACATCAAAATTAAAATAATATTTTAATAGTCAGTAATTGATTGCACATTAAGTTCACCAACTTCCAAGGGGGAACTCCCCCCGCCCCCCTTACCACTCCTTCGCGACGTCTATGAAAGAGGGCCATAAGTAAAGAACTGAATTGGAAGTTAGTATGTCACCGTCCACAAGCATGTTTTATGAGGCTCTAACGCCTTCAATTCCTCCTAAACTTTCTAAACTCTTAACTCAAGTGTAAAACCGGTTTTAAGAACTAGGTGGGTGTTAACAATTAAGCTTAGCTTGCAACGAATTAAAACATACTCCTCGGTAACAAAAAGGTCTGTTTCTGTTCTCAATGGCAGAGTTACGCAGGGCGAGATGCGTTTTCTAACGCAAGCCCATCGCACTGGCTCATCGTTAAGCCGAAAAGCCTTGCACGATGTCAGATAATAAATCATACAGACAGAGGAGGTCCACCTACCGACCTCCTGGACCATGCGACAAATCTTGTAAGTAAATGCTTAGTTTGAACAACTCCATTATCATCTGAGCAACTCGTTTTTATTTCTACTTTACAAGTTAATTTGATCTGTCTAGTTGGGTTCTGGATAGGCTACTTTTAACTGTCGGCCATCCAGGGGTGTATACGGCTAGCTTTGGCTATTCCGCAATTTGGGATAAATTGGTTCAAGAAGAACATTTTAAATTGTATTCATTATACTTTCCCTCGTAAAATACATTATCTTCATTTATGTGTTTCAAATTACTGCACATAGTATTCTTTTACACTTGTCTACCACATAAGGAAGAGGAAGTACATACATAACACACGAGTATTTGAGATTAAATTTATGTCTTACTCTTTATCTGACTAGGCTGAGAAATCTCGTTTCATAACGACTGATTGTTGTATAATACTGCATAACTGAGAAGCCATAGGAGACAGACCAACACTTACTACACAAGAAACAGCGCATTAAAATGCAGAATTTGCGTAAAATATTTTCTTTGCCTTAGTCGCTCAAGAAATAATCCATGTTGCATATCTTCACTGCACGGAGTGTTAACGCATCATCTGACGGACGCATTTTTTGCTTCTGTTTCAAGAGGTCGCTGCCACATCTGAACGTAATTGATGTTTCCGCATGGTGTTTGTAATTGGGCACACGTTAACATCGTAATACTCAACCTCAACACAGGCAAGTAATACGCAAGTAACATCATTCAAATTGATGGTGAGGGTAACGTCTGTTTCCTGCCTGAAATAAGAGACTGCTGATAATGCGAGTGGGTACTGCACTTAATCACGCACCGTTCCGCGATGTTTACTACAAGGAAGTCGGAGAGATACTAATCTAACACTCCTATTTATAAATACAAAAGTCAACTCGACCATAAACCACTGCACAACTTCAAGCCATTCCCCACGTCTAAAATATCTCTTATTGTTTAACCCTCGCTCTTATTGCATACGGCAGCACAGGCGGTGAACACTTGTAATACACCCAATAAAATAATATTTCTAAAATATATATATATATATATATATATATATATATATATATGTGTGTGTGTGTGTGTGTGTGTGTGTGTGTGTGTGTGTGTGTGTGTGTGTGTGTGTGTGTGTGTGTGTGTATCTAAGGAACGAAACCTTCCAGGCTATCTCTCCACCGTTTGAGGAATGAGAAAATCTTAGTCAAGGAGGATGATCCTGGTGGTATTTGAACCACGTACCTCCCGAATACGAGTCTCAAAGGTTACCGAGGAGCCCTCCCAATCGGTCAGGCTTAACACGACTTCGGGTTTGAGAGTCAGAGCACAACGTCCACTTGCACTTTATTTCTTAAGTGGGGAAAAACCTAAAGTACTTCTGAGGGATGATCTCAGCTGAAGAAGATGTTTTGGATGTTTCAAAGATATGACGCATTTTTTTCTTACGATAATGGCTTGCCTTCATGGGCCACGGTAATGTTCTTCACTGTAGGTCCTAATAAAACAAAATCACGAAAAACATTGAAAAGATAAGAAAGTGGCAATGCCATAGTTGAGACGCATCGGGCAGAGGCGTAAGTTATTGGCACTTTGTGTCGTCCTCCAGTATCCCCGCACACCCCTGGAATGTCTTGGAAAGGAACCGCTCGGCCTCCGGGCAACATTACGATCGGCCATAAATGTCAGCGGCCACACACTGGTACACAATTCACCAGCCTCACAACAGCTTCTTTTCAAAAAAGCCCCTCCGTCACTCAAAGCCTAAGGTCCAGAGCTACTGTGTGGCATGTACGCTGTAATTCTAATGAATTTTAATCTCCTCTTTCATCGCTTGCATACCGCAAACTATACTCGTAACTCCTTCAGCAGAGGAACACGTGATGTGACATTACTGTAGCGTCTACCATCCCTCACCAGCCTGTGTTCCATATGGGATGTTATGTTGCTTATAACTTGATGATGTCAAAATGCTACATTTGTAAAGTTCATATCCCAAGTTTTACAGGAGTTTCATTTTTCTGGAGCACCACCCATGCCTTTCTGTATTTCGTTTCCCATCGCTTACCTTTGGGTAGAGGAAGCACTGTAGTATATAGCTACGCAAAATCATTTCACCACTTGCAGTTCCGTTTATAAACACCATATTTAGTGCAGCATTCACATGACCTTCTCTACTCATTCTTCAACAAACTATTCTTACGAAATCTGTCTTTTTTTATCTACTTCCTGGTCCGACAAACTTTATTGTTTCCTCCGGTTAGTTTGCGCTTCTGCCAGCCGGGGGCAGTTTGTGCCTCTCTTTGATGCACTTCAGAACTGAAGAGCTTCCAACATTTGAGTGCAAAACACGCAGTAAAACTACAGCACTCTGTGGTTTCTAAAGTTAGCCCAAGGTTAGGTTACCCCGCCTAGGTTAGTCTGTGTGTGCGTGTGTGTGTTTGTGTGTGTGCGTGCGTGCGTGTGTGTGTGTAAGAACTGATTACGCTGATTACTCCTGTGAGGTTGAGTGACAATTTCTTCTATGCATGCGTAGTAGTATCAAGATGGAGTTCTTTGTTAATATTCGGCGACAATTTTGCTACAAACGGAACTGTCTTGAAAAGGGTGGGGATGAATTACACATTTTCATTGCTTTCGCCATGTTTTTGTGAGAGGCGGGGGGGGGGTAGCAGATAGGTACAATAACTTGCCAAACTGTCAATTCACATTTGAATATTTTGTAACAGGATACAAAAGGTAAGGCATAGTCAGATTCTTGAAGAGCGTGTCGCTTCGTTATTTTTAAATTCCACACTCTAAATGTTACGATAGAAAAAGTACAAGTATATAAAAAATGAAAACAATAGCACAGAACAGAAATGACTAATTCAAAACAAAGTATGTGCTTTAACCAGATCAGCACTTTCTACCCTGTGGCGAGATTTCATTATCTCTTACGGTTTAGCAGTTTTGTAAAAGTCATCCAAAATGAAGAGACTATCATAGACTATCTCCAGAAAATTCAAGATATAGATTTATCATAAAAGAATCTTAAACTTGAAATGTTAATCAAAATGTTTGCAGTCATTTTTTGAGAAAATAAGTTTTGGAACATTCTCCATTAGAGGGCTGCTTGGGGTGGAAGGTTTTCTTAAGACTCTTTGTGACCTATCCTTGGAAGATGCTGAACATAAATTCAAAGTTTAAAATTTAACTGACTTTTCTTTTCTGGATTATCTAAGCTGTTCACAGACACACAGATACGGAAATATTTCTAAAAATACTTTGAGGGGGGGGGGGGTTCAGGGGGTGTTCAAGATGCGTATTTTGTGTGAGATTATTGAATATTTGGGTGGAATTCCTCTACTTCTGTAAGTACACAGTACAAAATAGTTAAACAAGCCTTATGCCTGTCTCTGAACAGCATAACTAAGTAACGAAGAGTGGGTTAATACAAAAGTTTCTATTTAAATTCCAAGGCAACTAGGAGAATAATTTCAAGAAAATCTCCCGCTTTAACTACTGATTTTAAAAAGCTTCAGTATCGCATCAGTACACTATATTCCTCTTGTACCTGCTATGAAATGTAATATACGGGCATTTCTGCAAATTTTTAGTAAGAAATAGGTACAAGAATAAGCCTCTGTAAGAATAGTTTATAGACGAGTGGATAAGGAAGACATGCGTATGTAATACATCAGATTTTTAAATACTACCCAAAATTCTGTATAAGACAACTTTATTGCTTAGAATAAAACTATGGCTGTCGCAAAATTTATTGGTGGGTGGCTCAACACAAAATCCAATCAGAGGCTTGCCAGGCCTTGCGGTGTTATATAGTTACACAGGCTGTAAAACTGGTAATATAAATATCATTTGTTGCGTCCACAACATTTATTTGCATAACAGGAAAGAGAATGTTAACGGTCAGCTATCAGCCGCCATTAACTTCTGCGTCTTCCATAACAATTATGTCTTTTCTGGTGCTGAAATAAGCTAATAATGTGCAAGCCCGTCACAAAAACCGTATAATGCATTTTGTACCGCAGAAGAATCAAACACTTTCCATTTAATATGTTTTAATTGATTGGCACACCTTACATATGTATATAGAAAACTAAAACTAACATTAGAAAATAATATGTCCACACAAAGAGGTCACAGTACGTATAATTCACTGAGCGAAATAATGCTCGAGGCTCGCGTTCGGGAAGCCCCGGATTCATTCCCGACGACTGCCCATTCTGACCTTTGGTTTTTCTAATGACTGATGACATAAAAGTTCTTTTAAGTAAAATGCGTATTTTAAGGATATATATTTTTTCTCATGTTTTGTTTCTTTTTCTCTCATAGGCTATTCTGAGAAAAATTTTTAAAATGCACATGCACATGCACATGCACAATGTCATTTGTCATTTAATCAAAATCGTCAGACATCTATATATTTTGAGAAGACGGAGCTTCCATGTCCCATCTTCGGAAAATGCCCAACCCAAATAACAAGTTTGGTATTTATTGTACATTTTGTTTGTGCTGTTCACACAGACACGCACGCACACACATATGGATGTTCTTATAAAACTGCATTCTTTTGTTTGTTCGAGGAGCATCAAAACGTATTTGCGCTACACTTTTGATATAGAATTTTTGGATGGAATACAATATTTCCTCTCCTTACTTTAAGTACGTAACGCAGAGAGAAAAAGATTACGTTTTCAGATGTGAGACGTTGCTTTCCATTTTAGCTTGAAGATTTATGCGATATTTTATAGTTTGCCTTCAAATGTTTTAGTCGTGATAATTATTATACTAAACTGGACAAAATGACACCAAAAATAAATTTTACAACAGTGGCATGACTTATTAAATAACTGCCAAAATGGCTGAGCTAATTCGCTAAATATTGAAATTTAATTCCACAAATCTGAAAGCAGATAAGGCGCGCGAGATCAGTTATGCTCCGGACACAGAGCAAGCGAGAAGAATCCACAAAACGTTGAAGGTAGGTAATATTCCGTGCACGCAGTGACGCTCATATTACTCCATAGAGACTTGGGATGTGCGTTGCCTATGAAAAGAATGGGCCTTATTCCTGCATTGATCCCGTCACTGTAAATTGTGAGCCCCAGAGTTAAAGCAACTTTTTATACAAGATCGATTACAGAGATCATGATTCTCCCTAAATCTTAGTTCCCTGCACAACTACAAAAACTGTTGGAACACCTCTTTGACACTAGGTATATGTTGTACAAATAAATTTGACCTTTATTCCCCTCTACCATATGGACCTTTCATGGGAATTAGATTTAACTCTCATCAGCACAAAGTCGAAAGAATAATCATGTTAACACTTAAATATCTAACATATAAAACAAAATATAAGAATCATCGTCAGGGATTTCTGTGGCAACCCAAATTTATACAGTGACATACCAAAGTAATAGGGAATAATCTTGGCTAGAGAAAACCTCCCCACTCCCCACCCGAGAATCGAACCTGGGACTACTCGTACAGCAGGCAGGTGCAACGGTGTCAGCCTTGCTCAGCTATCGTTCATTCGGCAGCATTACGGCTCCGCCGTTATAACGCTCTCTTGCGATTGGCTGCTACTCATGTTTCCATTTGTCTACGTGAATGGCTACATATTACATATCAATTTTATCGTCATGTTATTGTTTAATATTCATTGTCAATGAACCCTTAGCTTTTACATCAGTTGATATTTCCTTTTCGAGAGAACACTAACCCATTTCTACAGATTAACGCTGTTATATATTTTCAATTTCCAGCTGTAAGTTTTTCATAAATAGGGACACTTGTCGCATTGTGGCCTATAAAAAGATCTATTGCAAGTATCACTTCTCAAGAAGAAGGGATGAAGTGAAGGAATGACAGGAGGCTATAGAACCGCAGGCCACAGGGAGACGCGGAAGTCCCTAACATTTTTGGCTTGAAGTCTGTAGCGGTTCCGTTCACAATCTGGTTACTCTGCCACTTATCCGGTCTTTATTTTCTTCCCTCGTATCTCGGGGCGTATATGTGCAGAGGAATAAATAAGACGAATAAGCAAATGTGTAAATGACAACTTAAAGTTTACTGCAGAAGTATGTATTTTATGCAGTTTCTTCGTTCTACAATGATGGATTTCAAATAATAAAATATCGTGCCTTTAAGTACTTTCTTTATATTTTCTGCAAACATACAGCTGTAATAATTCACTGTTAGGATAATTGAAAGCTCAGTCCTTTATAACTCTGGTTCTTTCAATAAGTTAAATTGTGAACGGTTCGTCTACTCAAAAAAGATTACTTTTGTTCGTATTTATAACAGTTGGACTTCCGATGCCTCTGTGTTTTGCATCTTGTTTTGAGGCTGCCACTTCAAGAATCAGTCCACTTTTATGATAATTCTCTTATTATTTTTTTGAAAATTTAACATTTTATTCCACACATAATTTCTCTAAGATATATCAGATATTTTACATCCCAAATAGCAGTTAATGTTCAGATTTAACGTTTAATAAAAAACTTGGAGAAAATGACATATTAATGTATTGATTATCAAAAATCCGTTTGTGCTCTAAATAAGACAAATTAGAAATTAATACAGTACAGAAGAATACTAAAAGTTAAATTTCTCGCTATGCATAGTCTTTACACGCGTACAGAAAATTTAGAGCAGGACAAAAAGCATAAATTGGAAGGTGCAGAAAGAAAGAGGCGGGTATTTTAGCTAGCGCAGAAAATCACAATGAGCTTGAAAATTGAATTAAATTGCTAACATAATCTGCACAAGAAAACAAATTAAGTCTTTAGAACTTCATTTACCTGAAAGTGCAAATTCTCAGTAAGTGTATGCTGCCAAGTTCAATTAATCTCTAAAATGTGGCAACTAAAATTCTCGAAGTACAGCGCATACCGACCCGCCCAGAGGGTTGCACCTAATTCATTTTGGAAAGAAAGGCAAAGCCAGCCAGCTTTCTCGTGCTAATTGCCTCCAGGTCCGTTTAGTTACAACAGACTTTAGAAAATAATTTTCCGGAAAGGTATCTGTGTTGCTGCCAATGTTGTGTTCGTTAAGAGTGACAAACTTCTGAATAAAACTAGGCATCATTATTTTTCTTGCTTTCGCTATTTGGACCCATCGACCAATGTATACCGTCATTATAAATTAGCTACACAAAACTATGGCGCCACTACTACTAAACCGAATGTAGTGATAAGACTAATGGGTTTAAAAAGTTCCGCATATCCTCAGGTTACCTATATAGCGTCTGGAGTTACCAGTGTTGCTAATTTCGCGACTTTGTCGCTATTCTTGCGATTTTTGATCCTGTGTTAGCAACAGATTTTCTCTATTAGTGGCTAACGATAAATAGCTAAACGCAATCTTCTTTTCCTTTATCACTAAATTCTCTAATGTATTTGTGTCTTTATAAGTCTATTAACTCAAAATGTAATATATTATACTCTTTTACCTTGTACCACGCATAATACGCAAGTTATACGTAAGATTGAAATTCTATCTTACTTCATTTATAACTTAGCAAGGCAATGTTTATCCAATCAGCCATGCCCAAGGAATACTACGAGCTCTGAAGAAAATAAAAGCTTAGATCAGTGATGTCCAACGTTTGCGAAAGAGGGACGTTTGGGTTCACCTCCTTCCACTTTACGAGGACTTTGCTCAGCGGTGCATTGTGTTACAGTGGCGGGTTTGGTTATTTGATTTACGAAAGCACTTTCGTATCTTATGCGACAAGCATTTATTCATTAACGACCTCTTTAGTACTGCTTATGCTTACAAAGTGTATCAATATTTGGTAACAAAGTCGAAGTGCACAGCCTTAGAAGATACACGTAAAATATTGCGAATACAGACTTTTAATATGCGTAGTTCAACTTGGAGAAACTGTTCATAAGTATATGTAGAACTATACTCACTCTTAATACACGCTATTCTTGTAAATGCTTATTTCTCTATCTACTGCTCTTTAATCGACAAGTATTTTCAGAAAGTATTCTGTTGCTAATGTTATTGCAGGTGAACGGTAATTTATGTGGATATAGTAGGCTTTAAGCGATAGTGAAATGTTTTAAGAACTGGTAGCTATGCGATGCCTTTGAAATTTCATTCTCTTTGCAAGGCCAAGAGATAAAAAAACAAAGTATTTGACATAAATTGTATGTTTTAAAGACATCGACAAGTTTTGTTTGGTAAGCTTTTGTCTGTCTCTTAATCTTCACCATTTATGCAAAAGCATCCGTCCACAAAATGAAGAGGTCTTCTGAGGACATTCCCAGAAAATTCAAGGTGTGACCTAGAAATGACCATGAAATCAGGTGTTTGTGCCCGATACTGGATACTAATTGTCTGTCCCTCCAACTGAGCGGGCGGAGTGGGTATAGCGGCTCATTACGTAATGTTCTCCAAAGTGAGAAGGTTGGACATCCTCGATCTAGATTCTTATTCCCTTAAATAACTCGATGGGTGCGTGCCTTGACGCCTTTAACTTTGAACGCAAGGGAAAGATGCAGTACCAGAACACAAGATAATGAGTATGACGATGGTGGTGCCTTTATCCTATATATCCTTTAGCAAATATTTAAAAAGTAAAGTACTCATATAAGAGACACTTTTTCAAACTCTATCAGATCTATCAGTATAAATATTATGCATTCCTAAAAAAGTCAATTTCCAGATTTTACACCGTGATGGATAGATAACTAACTGTTATTTACATAAATTTCTTTAACATGAAAAGAATGAAAATGCGTATTTTCAAATGGGGTCCAATTAAGATATAACATCAAGTTCCTTGCTTTTACCGACAAACACAAAAACTGCTCTAATGGATGATGAATGCGTAAGCAAAGAACAAAGACATTGTTTAAAAATATTATTTTACGACAGACAAGTAATTTTCGCTCCGTACAATGACGACTTACAAGAAGGGGAATATAAAGGGGTCTTCTTCACCACCGCGTTCTTCATGGGCCCTTCCATTGCATGTAACACATCGTGCTCAGTTTTGCCATCACGTGTCCTCAGAATATAGTCCAGTGCAGAATGAAATTCATCCGAATCAGGAGCTACTGTCTCTTATTTGGGTCCACGTGGTGTCTCTTGTTAGGATCTAGGACACATTGAGATTTTGTGGCTGCTTATGTTCAAACACGTTAATGCAGACATTACTAAAGCTACTCACAACAACGTCTATGGGTACTGTACTATAAACAAGTAATTTAATTATACTTAGAACTAACCTTCGAGAGCTTCACAGCTTTAAAACATGGCAATAAAATTTCCAACTCGTGCAACAAAATGTTCTCCCTTTTCAGCCTGTAACTACTTGTGTTACTGGCAGTACACGAACAACAATGTGTTATCTAAACAAAAGCATTGTGTTACTATTTCCAGCAGATAACAGCACGTCGTTGGAGGGGTACATCGGTGTCTCTTATTAGGAGACTATGTCTTATTTAGATGCGTTACCCTTATATACACACTTTCAACCATACACGGATATTTTTTTAAAAGTGTTTGATTCAAAGGACCTCAAAACGTGTATGTTCAGTAAAATCTCGATATTGGATTTTGGGTGGGAATGTAATACTTACTGTACCTTCTATATAAATCGTAGAGAAAGAAAAAATAGCAGTGATAAAGGACAACGAAAGTTTAATAATGCAACCAGAAATGTAAATAAAAATATTGAGAATACATTAACAAAATAATCTGATATGTTGCACTCACTTGACTTTCTCTACTCTTGTACTAACCATTCTTACAAACTCTTATTCCTATATCTTCTTCGTGTTACTTGAGATAACCATTTGTACAAATTATCTTATTGCTTATTTCCTTGTAGGTGCAAGGGGAATATGGGAATACAGTAGGCTTTGTGCGATAGTAAAATGTTTTAAAGCTTTGTGATCCCGTTCTCTTTCCACGCTTAAGTGTATAAAAGATGAACGACGTGGCACTTCAGGAAAGGAAACTGACACAAATAACAAGGAGTATCTCCGAAATGGTTCACTCTACCCCCCCCAAAAAAAAAAAAAAAAAAAAAAAAAAAAAAAACATTTTTTGTATAGTAAGATTTTATCTATCTGTTACGGTTTACGGGCTATTCAAAAGTCATCCAGAGGAAATAGGACCACATAGGCTATAGCCAGAAAATTCAAAATATACATTTCATTTGTCATACAAATATCTTAAGCATATGACATTTTAATCAAAATTGTTAGAGCCATTTTCAAGAAAATAAAAATTTTCCATGTAAAGGGTAGTTTAGGGTGGGGCTATTTTCTTCAAAATCTTCATGTCGCATCCTTGAAAGACATTAAAGTTAAATACCAACTTTGGCTTTTAACCGACTTTTTTGTTTTTGAGTTATGCTGTCCACACACACACACACACACACACACACACACACACACACACACACACACACACACACACACACACACACACACACACAACACACACACACTATAAAAAGCTTTTTTCTTTTGGATTCAGGGGTCTCAAAACATGTATTTCCGGTGAAATCTCGACAGCGAATTTTTGGCTGGAATACACTTAAAAAATGAAGTAAGGAAGCACGCAAGCAGGAGAAATGGACGGAATGGAGAAGAAGCAACAAGCTTACCGAGGGTGGGAACTTTGAGAATGACTCTGCTCCACTCACCTGTCTGTTAATAACAGAACACGTTAGTGGTCACAAAACCTTGCCACTAAATAGTTGCAACGTATCCAAGAGCAACAACTGCATGCGGGTATACTACACCATGCAGCAAGAACATCATCAATACATCAACCCCACCCCACCCCGCACATCACCTCACCTCACCGCGCCGCTGTAAATAGTTAATTGGAAATTGCGTTCTCCAAGCAAAAGCAGCACAAGTACATGCTCTGAGCAACCTCCACAATCACATTTATGTATTTCCTGAAAAGCGTTTATGTGCATCATTCAGTATACAAAATCGCTCAGAACGTCTGCAAAGTTATTCCAATCAACCGTCAAAGTTCTTTAACTTAATTTGTTGGGTATGTAGAACAAACAAACGGTAGGTATTAGAGCAAAAACTAAAGCCGAATGTTTGCCGCAATTGGATGTAAACTATATCCAGTGGCAAAGATTTAAGAAGTGGGAATAAAATATGTTATTTTCTTGGGGCAACACTGATGGCAATCACAGAACACGAGAATTATTATTTTATTTTCATTTACCCAAGTAAGCTAGAGGAACTGTTCAATTTCCAACAAAATATCGTATATCAAAATTTCACCACAGATACTAAATTTGAGCCGCCGAAAATAAAAAAGAGCACTCTTAGAAAAAGGCATCTATATGTAACGTCACCACTGTGTAATTACGATCACGATTTGTAATGTATGCACATTCTTAATGGTGATGATACGTACAGGAAAATATTAACTTAATATTCGTTACTGGTATCATTATGGTGACAAGTAGGTATTTGTACGTTTTGCAATATGTAGATTCACTGCACGTAAAAGCGATTTCATAATATTTCTTAACGTTTTAGGTTAAATCTTACAGGCCTTGAAAGATTTATTATGTTTTGCTTTTAAAATAATTTTAATTAGGAATGAAATTAAATTTCATTTATGGGACACCGTTTAACTACTTGGTTTCCAGCGTCCCATTCTGATATGGGACCGCTTATTTTCTTCAGAGTCCCCTTTATCAGGCTTGACGTTCTTTTACGTACCATAAATCTACGATATGGGACCACCGACTTTACTTCCCTTCCGCAAAAATCTACCTAGATTCCGTTACTCATGAATCGGGTTTTACACAATGTGAAGCACTTTTAAAGAACCCAAGCGATCCTTTCCCACGAGTACAGTTGGGAAAATGAAGTATTCCTTCTGCTTGAGGGGACTAGCGTCACGTGCGAAATTGAATGCTCTTTATTTCTTTTTCATATTTTCTTATTTTGACAAACAAATCATAATTTGCCAATTTTCCTTTATGAGCTAAGATGTCCTTTGATGTATGGAAAATTAGATAAAGAACATCAAGTTGATATTTATATATTCAAACAGGACCTAGAAAAATAATTCTAACTGTAAATAAATGGACTATGGAATTTTAAAATACATTCAAGAAATTTAAAACCTTCTACACGAAGCATGAACTTTTACGAGGCAAGCTCTTACTGTAAAAATACGTTCCTTCCCGAAGAAAAGTTAGTGTTGAGCTTTTTGGCAAAATAAGAAATGTGATTTTTACAGTGGAGAGGCCTTTCCTGAATTCGACGTACACTATTCCCCTTCAAAAAGCAATTTGGGGCGGCGCCGTGGCAGACCGGTTAGACCGTTCGCCAGGTTCGATCCCAGAGACCCACATGTGGTAACCGTAATGGACGAAGGAACGTCTGGGTGGGTTTTCTCCGGATTCTCCGGTTTCCCCCGCCACCGATTCCACCAACTGCTCCACCACCACCCTTCTATTCATCCATTTCGCCTGCATTTCATATTATCCTCTTCCTCACTCTCATACTGATGTTGGGCTGACCACCCGCTTCCAAGTCTTCACTCTGTCCGGTCCATAGGTTCATCTGCTTCCCAACAGGCGTTTGACCCTAGGCACTGGCTTGTAAGTCCTAGGGGTCTCAATTCTGCATACGGGGAGGGTAATCAAATAACCAATCCAGTACCCCTCAAAGCGATATACTGTCCCATTAAAACCGACCCAGTAATACATGTATTAATAATTAACTAGAGCTGTAATTGAGTATAACATTTGATTAAAATAATTTGCAGGTGCAATTAATTTAAAAAGTGGAAATGAAGATGCAAATGTATTCTTTGTAATTGTATTCAATCAAGCAGGAGAAATATGGCACTTCGTTGTGCCAATTGAAGCAACTAAAGTAAAATTAATCTTAATTCATTGTAATTATATTTCTCTAATATCGTATTATACACTCTAAATAAAAAATATAATTTAATCTCCAAAGGTAATGTTTAGGCAACAGCAAGAAACAGGTTTAATATAAAAGAAGGTATTTGGGAATCAAAGAGTTGACACCCTCTATATGAAACATAAAGCCAGAGTAAGGCATCCATAACGACCACTGTATTGCACCACGTATGCTCCAAAGGGAAGCTGAAAATGATACGTTCATACACCGTGTCACACGTGTATCTTATTACAGACACTGCATTCCCCAGGGAGAACTGCGGCCATGCCATTGGCCTTTGTTTTCCTTTTAGTGGGCCATGCATCCATTTCTCACTGTGCATTCTGAAGCTCCTGGTTTCAATGTGACGACAGTAATACAACTATAACCTGTCCATAATTAACGACACATATCTGGACAACGACAGAAGTGACATCTATTAGAGATGAAGATCGCATTTCCGACTGTCATGTTTTATATAGACATCATGAAGGATTGCATGTTGATTATTAATTGGTAACTGTGTGTTTAAATTGTGAAAATCTAGTTCAATTAACACCGTTTACCAGTAATAGATATCACAAAAGGGGTTACTTAACTATACAAAATGATGCTGAAACTAACAGAAACGTAAGAAAACAAGTGTGTGCCGAGCACGTAAATACACGTAGAGAAAATATCACAAACGTTCCTATTATCATTGTGTTCTTTTACACTATTTTAGAACACGCTACACTCATAATGCTTATCTTCGCTTCAGGTTTTATAGATATATTATAATGTATATGACAGACTGTTAATAATACGATTGAGAAAGTATTTTAAAAGATCAAAGAAGTGAGCTACGGAGCAGTTCCATTTTGTAATTTTGATTTCGAAAATTTTTTTTTTCTGTATTTCATAACAGTACATTGCTTTGAAGTCATGAACCCTATTATTAATTTTCCTAACTACCTGCATATTATAGCAGGGTTTCGTGGTTTCAAAAGAGCTATGTCGTATCGGGACGATGTACACTGCTGCTTGTTTAGGTTTGAACGCATGTTGGTTATGGAAGGAGAGTTGAACTAGGGCGACGTATTACTTTGTCCCTAACTGTTATATCATCAGCGAGTACAGGTTTGCCGACCCCTGGCTCAAATGTTTGCAGTTTAATCGTGCTGAACTATGTATCATGTGAAGCGCTATAGATTTATGCTAATGAGACTTTACTTATAACTGGTTTTTGACTCAGATGCACATAAGAAAATTTATTAAATTTATTACCGGCATCTTCATTTCTAATTAAGCAGATGCAGTAATAAAGTCAGTAAACACGTCATTAACAAACTTGTATCACATACTGCATGCTCATGTGCTGCATCCTGGCCGAATTCATTCAATTAATGTAAAGAATGTATAAGAAGGCTGAACCACGGCGAGTCAGATCATTAACCCCATCAGAGACTGGGGTTCCTAATTACGGTAGAGTGCTGTAAATGGATACTCAAGTGGAACACCGTTTGTTCAGCATGCGATTTTAATGCAAAAGAATCACTGAAAAGGCAATGAAAATTGTATGGCGTGAATAATGAATAAGTCATTCACTGAAGGTAATCAGGAGTGGTTAGCTTCTGGGCTTTGACTCGGAACCTGTCCATCGGTAGTACAGTAATAAGGATCTAAGCGACACAATCATAACTTTCTCTACTGCCGCGTTCAGCTACACAGATTTGTGCCTCAAGCGAGCATCTTAATCTGAAATTCAAGAGGACTAGGTGTGCCTGTGATGATATCAATGTTCCTCAATAAAAATTATTGATACAGAATGCTTTATACACTTATATAAACTCCGTGCTTTTTCCGGTCGGTGGAGTGGGTCCACATCTGGTCACCAAGACTTATCTCAGGTAAGTCCCTAGATTTCAGCAGTGATCCTTGACCCGCTTATCAGTTCCATTATGGATTTGATGGAATGTAGTTATAGCAGGGATGTTCAACATTCTCTCTTTGGAGAACCTTACGTAATGAGCAACTATACCCACTCCACTCCTCCAGTCGGAGGGTCAGTTTCCAGTGACGGACACAAACAGACGATTCCACGGCCATTTCTAAGTGGCACCTTAAATTTTCTGGCAATGTCCTCAGAGTATCTCTTTATTCTAGAGGATTTTTGCATAAATGGTAAACAGTAAGAGACTTTACTGAATAAAAAGTGTGGCTCTGGTTAAAACACACAATTTATAACAACATTTTGTTTTTCTTTTGAGTGAGCTATTTCCGAGATATCTGCAGCTTATTTTCAGGTCATGTACCTCACTGCGTACATTGAACAACAGATTATAGTGAAGAATAGAATGAACATCATGAGTCTGTAACTACTTGACTATTTACAATTATTAGACTCGCTGTCTTAGAGTAATACTGAGCAACATAAACTGTGTTTCGGTGACTTAACCTCGTAAATAATTTTCAGAGTGGCGTGTTTTAAGAAGCTTATGATTTTATAAAACGAAGAAACTCTTGTTTATGGGTAGGTGCATGAAGTTTTGGTCCAATGGCTTATTAAAAGAATACAAAAAATAGACGAAATAGTCATCCAAACGAGTTAACAATTTCTTTAGTATCATGCTTTGAAATCCAGTGGCGCCTAAAAATTTGGATTTGTCAGTTTTATCTCTCAACATTTGTTAGAAGTCCGTAATTTTCTTTATCGTTCGTTGTCTATAAACTATTTCAGAATTAAACTGAAATTGTGAGACATGGCAAATCTGCCAGAAAAAGAGAGGGACAGGCAAGGATTTTGGGATAGGGTGAGTTATAGAGAACGTCGAAGTAATTGTTGAGGGTGAACTAGTTGGTTCAAGCAAAGTACAGGGTCCTCCATATACCGCGTCTCCGTAGCTGAGCCGGGATTCTGCTCGACACTAAGCTATCACCTCCCGTCTGCCCGTTAACGCGAGCTCCTGTTGTTTAGCAAGGTAGAGTGACTGCCTAATAAATTCAAATTAACTTTAAAAACTACTATACTAATCCATGCCATTAAAGTAAATGCTGGGCACGCTTGCCTTCGTTTTCAACATATTTGTCGTTTTCTTATGGAGTTATCCATACTATATCGATATCTTGGCAAATATTATGCTTGAGTTCGTCTTGAATGAATGAATGAAAAATGTTTATTTGGGCATGTTTACAACATGCCCGGGCTGTTTAGGGAAATCCCTCTTCAGCCTAGTGTGGTATTTGTTTCTTTTACGGGTTGGGATTTCCTTCGGCTTTGGTGCGTATGTGTTTAAAAATGTGGTTTCCTTTTAAACACCTTTACCTTTTAACGACCCCCTGAGATAATAAAGGCTTCATATAATCTGGGGTTGGTGCGAAAGGGTTCTTTGCGAATATACGAATTATGAGTAAATAGTCGATGCGGAACAGAATAATTAAGCCTATTATTTGCTATTACTCTCACTTCACATGTTGCTCCAAATGTAAGTTGATAAAACCTGCATTGCGAGACATTGGTCAGTTGTCGCGGCGGACCGATCCCCGCCCGCTCTCGAACGCTCAGCGGGGACCCTGTAGTCAGCCTGACTTCTCGTCTCTATCCTTAACTACAGTTCTCCGAAACCGCTCCATGACTGTAGTCTTACCTAACACAGGCTCTTCTATGTTGCACTTAACTAAACTGATTGATCCATGGCAGTGATTCTCCACAAAATATCTTCATATTTTTGTTTTATTAAATTATAGGTATCCTGTTTTAGAACAATATGTGTGCTATGCAAATATACATGCCTGGCTACGTCTACAACGAATAACCTATCACACAATATATGACTACAAAAAAGTTGTCTGCTTCCGTTAATGGTTCTTCCTTTATAAACTGCCTAGCGGAACTCTGCATATACGTGACAGAGTGAGAATTCCATAATGTAACAACAAACATAAATATAATAATAGTCCCCAAGGTCGCGTGTTCACGCCCGCAGAAGGCGATGGATTTTTTTCGGGCTTCCTTCCAAAGGGAAACAAATTCGTGGTCCCCTAACTGGGATTTACTGAGTCCAGAAGAATACCAAGCCTGATACAGAGGCATCTGAGCAAAATTAAGTGGTCTTTTACGCCAATATGAAATGGGTGACGCGACAGTGGTAAAAATAAATTCAATGGTTTCTTCGACGCCCGTACAAGGATATTCCCAGGTATTCCCAAGTCTTTGCTGCTCAACATTGCTAATCTTTGCGTGCGCTTCTTATTGCGTAACTTTGAATTGTTGCAAGTAGCGCGTAATAGGACAAATATGTGCATGAAGCCACGTTCTCTAACAGTGTAAACACAGGTAAAGAGACACCTGCATACATTAAAAGCAATATCATGATTCACTGGCACATGTTCGTCTATTACATACACATAAATGGACTTGCATACGTAATTATATGCAAACTCTAATGATAATATTTACATTAAGTGCATGTCCTGTGCATTACCAATCAAAACTCAATGCCTTTTCTGCATTTGTAATAGGTCTAAAATAATACCGGGTCATTTACCTAATCGCTACTCGTTTGTCTGTCAGCGCCAACGCATACACCACTCATGCTCTCGTACCTAACCTCAAACTATTCTCATTTTAGTTTAAATGGCCGCGTCTATATGCACCAATCGAAATTGGTGGTGCATAGTGAACGAGCTTGTGCATAGTGTTACAGACACAGTATCCATTATCTCGCATATACACACACGCGTTTACTTAGGGGCGAGGAAGCGGAGCGCGTACATTGCTGCTATGCACTGTTGGAGGATCAGGCCAGATTGATTTTCACGCCATGCGACGCCGCCGTGGGTGTGACTGTATCGTTTACCCTGTGTGCTTCCAAAATACACTGCATAAACTTTCTGGTTTACCTACCGTCTGCAGGAGACCTGATACTTATCGATATAATACCTAGAAGGTGATGCTCTACTAGTTATCCCTTAAAACGCGGCGTGCCGCACAAATATGAAGTACGAGGGCGACAATGGAACCTTTTAGAACGCCATGTTCTCTAGCAAAAATGAATGTGTTTATATTTTACAGCTAATTTCTATACTTTGTGAGTTTACTGTTGTGTGATTTGTTCGAATTGCTCTAACATTTATCAACTATTACCATGTACTTACTCACCCAAACTGGTCGTTATGTGATGACTTAGAAAATTCATTCCCTTTGCTTGCCCAGGAGAGAGAAAGAGAAAGAGCGAGAGAAAATAACTGCTTCCCGTTCGAGATAAGTTTAAGCATTGGAGAATTCAAACCAATAACAAGAAGTATCTCGGAAAGAATTAATTCTCAGGGGAAAAAAGACTGGACATAAATGTGTATTTTAACGAAATTTGCATTTTTTGTATAGTTTACCAATAAAAGACATTCAGAATGAAGGGAACCTCAAGGGCTATTGTCAGAAAACTCAAGACATGCATTTTGATTCCTCGTGAAAATATCTTAATCATATGGTAGTTTAACCAAAATTGCTAGAACATTTTTGAAATCAAATTTTCAGCAAGTTTCTACCTAAAGGGTAGCTTGGGTGGATAATTTTTATGTTTCTTCTTCTTTTTTTTTTTTTTTAACTTCATGTCGCCTCCTTGGAAGATGCTGAACTTAATCTCTCTCCCTCTCACGCACGTATAAACACGTCTTTTTAAATGTTTTGCTTTTCTTTCGGATTTATGCAGTTTCTACCATCTCTTATGTTAAAAATGACTAGGCAATGTTATACAGGCTGGTCTGTAACTAGCAGAAATTTAATCACGTAACAAATATAACAGCGGGGAATCGATATCGACACTGCCTGGCTCAGAAACAGGATCTCTTATCCTACTTCAGGATCTGAAGACATATACTATAGGCACTCCTAGTTGATATTTTACCAGGTATTAAAACTACTTCTTTACCAGGTCTATCAACGTAATACGATTACAATCAACACGTGAAGTACAAGAGCTAGCCAGGATTACAGGAAGAATATCTAATAACCGCCAGTGATGTCACATTAGAACATTCAGGAAGGCAGGCGTGCACTTAGACTTAATGTCATGCCAAGATTCAAGAAACCTTAGTGACAACCCTGGAAAGAAAAGGCATCACGTGAATCCGAATGAATGAGTGAAGATATTGCTACATGCTATTCCTAGCTATTCGCCCGCATCACCTTATTTACACCCGTTCATTTCATGTTTTCCATAATAGTGTTCATTTATCTTATTTCCGACTCTCATTTAGATACATAAGCAGTAGATACATATGGGTTGACGGGGTTTACTCAGTAAACGTAACATCCTTACAAATAAACAGGTACAACCGTGATCCGGAGATTGCGTTTTGATGGGCAATAGCATATGAAATGGGCCACATAAACTTTAATATTAGACATCAGCTGTATAACTTTCATTTTCATATACTTAATCGGAATATTCTTGAAAAATAATATGCTTATAGCTGACACAAAATTTAATGGCGGTGGCAGGAGGAGCTGGACAACACAAAATTCAATCAGACACAATTAAACACGCAATGAAATCACTCTCTAAAACCGGTGATATAAATATCATTTTCGGCCATAAAATAGTATTTGGGGATTCATTCATTACAGAAGCAAGTTCTCAAGGCAGACGTGTGTGTGTGTGTGTGTGTGTGTGTGTGTGTGTGTGTGTGTGTGTGTGTGTGTGTGTGTATCACACATAATTTCTGCACCAAATTTGAAAAATTCAACAAAATAGGGAAATAAAAATTTGACATCTTCCAAATCTAAAAATCAACCAACAAACTCCTCTAAGAATGCACCTAAATTATCTCAATACAGTGCTTTTGTTAAGGGACTGCTCGGATTAACACTACCCGGACCAGAGCAAGTAGGTGCTGCTGTTACGGGCAGCGTGGGCCTGCTAAGCTCCAAAGCGCGCGCTTGCGCTTGACGGTGCGATCTAGAATGTTTTTTGTCTAATACCGAAACCAAAGCTTTGAATGGATTACCCTTCGCGTGAAACGCCTCAGAATGACTGAAGATTGGAGTATGGTATACATAAGAGTATAAATAATAGGACCCATTTTCTTCAATTAAACAATGAGATATATGCTGCCTGTAAGAGTCAATTATTTTAGTAGGCTTCTGCCAACACCGTTTCCCCCACTTCCTCTCAGTTCTCTCGCATAGCGGAAAGAGCCCGCGTACCGGTTACCACATATTTTAATGGCTCTGTACCTTAGAAACCACATTGCGAATGTAGCTATCGATGAACTTCCCCGTTTTATACTTAACATAACAAGACATCATTTAAAGAGAGATAGATCCCAAGCACCAATCCGTCATTGCATTAAAAGAAAATTAGAAACTAAATAGAATAAATAAATACTATATTAAGGTGAACCTAAGTGACATTAAAAATGAGATTTATGGATATTTACCATCATTTTAGATGCAATAACTCTAGTTAATAACTGGAGAAGCAAAAACACCTTATGCTTCATGCACAATTCTGGCGCAGAGATATCGTTCGTATGACGTAGCTATGTAATAATTAGGTACGTGCATACCAGAGCGAGCTAATTAGGCTAACTGAGATTGAATCACGGCTGTTAGGATTCAATTACCGTCAGCTTTGAAGTGTAAGTAAAGGTAACAGTGGGATATACTGGCATAACGTATTCTGCTTGCCCTATCGTGGTTTTGTATCTCCATCCATTTCTGTCTATCTATATATAGTTTACTGTGATGTTTCTACTGTCTTTTTGGTCAGAATAATGGATATTCATCATTCATTCTGCAGCCCTTCTACACACCTAATCTAGGTTCCTGAGTACTATCCTAATATTTTATGTTCATTTGCATCGTCGCGTTTTTGTTCCGTTTTTTACAGCTTGTTAGATGTGTTTTATTACTTTCTCTACTACGTATAGTACGCAGAGGAAGTATTGTATTCGACCCAAAACTTCAATATCGAGATTTCGCCTGAAGTATATGTTTCCAGGCCCCTGAATCCAAAGAAAGCGTTTTTAGCGTACGCGCGCGCGCGTGTGTGTGTGTATCTGCCTGTAAAAGGCATAGCTCAAATACGAAGAGTTGGTTAAGAACCAAACTTGGTATTTAAATTTATCTTTTAAGGATGCCACACGAAGATTTTTAAAAAAAGAAAAAATCCTCCACTGTCTCAAAAACGCCCCAACGATTTTGATTAACATGCCATATGTTTAAGATATTTCTTATGGCAAATGAAATGTATAATTTGAATTTTCTGCCTATAGCCTATGTAGTCCTGCTTATTCTTGATGATTTTTGCATATCTCTTACCTAAAGCGTAAGAGATAGACCAAATCCTGCTATATAAAATGTTAATCTCGTTAAAACACAAGTTAGGTTTGTCTAAAGGCATTTTTTGTGGGGTGAACCATTTTAGAGATATTCCTTGTTATTTGTGTGAGTTTTGCAATACTTAAACGTTTCTCAAATATAAGGTGGTTGTTCACTTTTTTTATCTCTTGGCCGCACAAAGAGAACGGAATTTCAAAGCTTTAAAATATTCAAATATCGCTCAAATTCCCATCTTCCACCTACAAGAAAATCAGCAGTAAGATAATTTCTCCAAATCTTTATCTCTATTAACATAAAGAAGGCAGAATAATAAAGAATAGGTGGTACAAGAGTAGGGAAACTCATGTCAATGCAACACATTAGATTTTCTCCCTTTCTTTACGTCTTTAGATCCAGAATCCTTTCACATAAAATGAAGCACATAATAAGAAACTATAAAAGTGTATGAGGTAATGGCAGGGACTCAAATTAAGACATTGCTTATAGATAAACTACACATCCAAATCAGCCGTCTTTTTTATCTTTTATAAAGGTGGAGATATATTTTCCAACGTTTCCTAACTCCTTGTCTTTGACATGACCTTCGAAGTTACCAAGACAGATGGGATGGAGTGAATTTTCCGCAGTTATGTCAATTGATTGTTTTAACTCTGCTTGTGCAATGGTTCAAAAGCTAAATTTATGACTTTCTTAACTTTCTATAAACGTTTTATCGCCCTTTATCTACATTACTTCTTACCGTATACCTCCTTTTATTACCCTTTGGTCCCTATCCATTTCAGTAATATGTTCTTTTATGCAAAGGTTTCATTCCGTGGAAATCTATTTCCAGTTTATTATCCTTTGTTTCCTGTCCCCAGAGAGCTTCTAGTTTAAGAATGTCGCACAAAACACAGATGTTATTTTCACTCTACCTTCTATTTAAACCAAACTTTAGGAGACCTAATAGTGGTTTGTTACTTGTAAGATGTGTAGAGTAACTTTTCTCTGACATAGTTTCGGTAGTAATTATAGGACATCGCACAGGATTTCGGAATAATTAATCACTTAAAAGACGTGAAGGAATACTCCAAGCAGCTTTTTCACACGTGCAGTAAGTCGACAACGTTGCGTTGAGGTTGGTCACGGAATTGACCTGGTATGTGGATGTAAACAGCTCGGGCACTTTCGCTTTCGCCCTGATGTTTTGGGAGCTAACGCTTGTGATTGGCCTACACTGGCACAGTAAACCCAGAAGCACAAGTCACGGTATCTGTTTATGTTCTTAAAGCTCACCGTTAGAAAGTTTGTTTATGTACTGAGCTAGGGAAAGTGCAAAGAGCACGGAGTTTCAAAGCCATCACATCGCATCAGATAGCGATCGTATTCACAAATCTGACCACCGTTTTAGGCTAATGCGTCTTTCTTATACTACAGCGAAATGTATAATGAAATTTTTTCTCAATTCACAAGAAATAAAGAGAAGATTAAGCCTTTGTAACATATGCACAAACATTGATACACATAGCACATTGCAACATTGCGGTTGCCTGTAGTCATATAGTACTGTAAGCGACAGAAAGATAATCATATTCCACGTGGCACTATTCATTGTGGGAAAGAAAAATTGAATCTGGAAGCTTTGTGCATCAAGTAATATGTTAAACATCCTCATAGGATAGGATTTGACCTCGCGGAGGAGATTCGGCACGTCGACCTTGAAGATCTTTTGTACCAATGCCCTTTTTGGGGCATCCCAGGGTGGAAGGATGAGGGGAGAGGAGACACAGGTCCGCCGACCCAAGGAGTCTTGCAGAGCATAGGGAAGTGTACCTAACATTTACAAGTTAGAACACCCCGGCGACGTCTAGTACAACGGCGTCCCACCAAGTCATCCCACAGAGGTGTTCGGAAACCGGAGACCACCCTGCCGAAGGACGGAGGTTTACCGACAGCTTATTCCATGTAATGCTGAGACCCCACCGACGCCTACTACCCTGAAAGAGACCAGCTAGACGAAGCGTGAAAGGAAACGAGAGGTGAAGTCAAATAGAGGGACAGGAAATTCGGTAGATGTAATGAACCTAACACAGCGTTCGCCTGGCGACCGAGGAAACCCCCGAAAAAAATCATAGATCAGGTAGGTCGATAGGTTGGCCACTGGGATCGAACCCATGATCTCCTTAATGCAGGTCACAAACGAGCCATCCCGCTCGATAAAAACACACCTCATAATGAACTTCTAGAAGGTGATGGTCACAGATCTTTGGTATCAATGAACTTGTTAACATTAAGATCACAGTTTGGGGTTTGTATGGAAGGCTAGAATGCTTGATGGTGTGAAGAGGTTAGCGTGCGAAGAAATTAAATCGTTTGCTGGAGTTAAACAATGCTGTAAAGACAAACAATGCAAAGAAGACAATGATACAAAGAATCACGGCCCGCATCTAATTCTCCAAAGCAAAACTTGCAACTACGACTGCCACTGCGGCATTAACTTTCCTTGTTGCGGCCGGTGTGTATATCGTGTACATTCCAGATTATCTGGTACCAAGTCGGCAAGAGTTAAGCAGGGTGAAAACAACCCCTTTTCCCCTTCTTCCTCCACCATTATACAGGCTCGTGAGAAGCAGACAGCTCCACCCTTTAGCGACGGGAAATATGCGAACTAATCCCCGTGTGGTGCGAGAATACCAGGCAGAACTGGATGCAAATGATTTAAAGGGAGAGAACGGTTTAAGCTGAACTGTGTATAGATTACTTGGTATACGTGTTACGCGCATTATGCATGCCTTGAATACAGATTGGAGGATTGCCTGCCTGCCTGCCTGCTCCGTGGAGAATGCGGTGTTCCTTTACTCTGGAGGAACAGGGCGCTCGCTACTGTCAGGCATCTGCCATTCTAAAGCTCTGGTCTTAACACGCCGCCGCCATTCCAGTTTCTCTGTTTAACATCCACAAATTATTGAAAACAGTATGCGCCGAGATAAATGCCTGTAAGATGCGGTCTGTTTCCACTCCACAACGGTATTAATGATCATTTATTTTTCGCATTTGTATTAATATATACCAGGCGTGAGGAAAAGGGGTGACAGGAATGCAACCTAGTATTTACCCTCTCCACTTACCCCGCCACCTCACTTTCCCGGCTCTGTTTGTTTACAGAAAAGCAGTATTCAACACTTCAGTTTAAATCCCCCTTTTTGCCCTTCTCTTATCAAAACAGAAACAAATATACTCCAGATACGTGAGTATACATGTGTATACTTAGATCTACATTCTGTATATGCTCCCTTAAAATTTAGATCAGATTTAGAATACTACCATTATAATAAAAACCAGATCTGTAGACCTCTCAAGAGAAAACGTCTGCAGGGTGCTCTTCTCTCTGAAAGGGTAAGGGGAGAGAGTATGACATGGTAGCTCACAATGATTCGTAGATGTACTGTCTACATCAAATACATCGCTCAACGTAAGTATCCCAGCATCGGTAGCATAAGAGCCTGTATTTTCCAGAGCCTTGTTGACTAGTCGAAACACTAGCCGTAATCTTTCTCAGATTACAAAGCGCTAGTTCCTTAAAGCCAGGTTCTATACAACTTTACAGTAAGGGAGGAACTACTTTGTGATTGAGACAGGTTCTTGTGTGACAACTATCAGAGGGCTAATACCTCGATATTGCTAACCTTTTAGGGTTAATCTGCTACCGAATACTGCAGATTAGAACTAACGAATGCGTTATTCACAAACGGCATTCGCTGAGCAGCCAGCAAAGACCGTTAATAGCTAACTTCCTAAGATAAATGTAGGAGTTACTCGAAGGGGTACATCAGAAATTTACATATGTGAGAAAATGTATGTATTAAAGCCTAAAAGGAATAAGAAGCAACTATCAAAAGCATAGGTATAGGCCTTGTTGATCACGATCAAGACGATTATGATGGTTTGCTGGTCACGAGCCCTTTTTTCGCTAAACTTCCTAAAACCTTTCCCCTGAGTAAAGGGACTACTTAAATATTGGTTACAGCTAGCAGATCCCGATACTGTTTTCAGAAGTTGAGAAGCTTCTTCAAACCAAAATGAATATTCTGAACAGCGAAACGCTTTGGGTTATTATTTTTATTATCATTATTATCATTATCATCATTATTGTTGTTGTAATTGTATTATCATTATCATTACTATTCAGACGATAAATTGCAAATATATTCACACAAAAATAGTTTAATGTGAATGTTAAAAGCTGAGGAAACTAGAATTTTGAAGAATGATGGCAGCAGAAATAGGATGAGGCAGGATAAGGACATTTTAATCTCGTGTCAAGTAATAGATTATAATTATAATTCTTGGATGATTTATCAATTATCCAAGAATTAAAAACAGACTTATTTATTTTAAAAAATGAATACATTGGTTTACCTCATTTCAGTTACTCCCAGCATGCCCAACCGATGGAATGGTCAATTTGGAATTGAAGTTTACGATCATTTTATAGAAATCAAAAGTAAACAGATGGACAATATTGCAACTCATGAGACCTATACTCGTGTTGTTAAGAATTCATAAATTTGTAAATATTGTAGTGAATGAAAACATAAGATTGAGAGTTACCCAATATTGAAAAAGTACAAAACTTTGACGGGAAGGACACAAGACTGTCTGGAACGCGGACAGCCGCCGAGTCAGGCTGGCGGAGGAAAACAAAAGAATGGCTCGAGAAGAGGAGGAGGAGACCAACAAACAGGAAAGGCGAGAGACGAGACGATACAAAAGAAATAACTAGAATCCATCAACGATAGACACGCAACAAAAACTGAAGTCTTGTTTCTACGCTGATCCGCCTCAAGCTCCTTGCTTTCTTTTTTATATACGTGTGATGGAGTGGTGACTTGCAGTAATGAAATATCGCCAAGTCCTGGTCACGCGGAAGATGGCGCTAGCAAGGGGTTGCCAAGCTTTCCTGTATTTTCTTCTTATTGTATGCAGCAGTCAAATAGCGCTGCGGCGCGTCAAGGTAACGAACTACTAAGACAAATGATGATATGCTTCATATGGATGGATTTGTGCTCAAGATTAAACCTGGCAGCGGATTTTCTGGGCAACCGTGTTGAACTTCGAATTACTTGGAAGTGGTTTGCACGAGCTCTCCCCAACAAAGGTGTGAATTCTTTGGCTTGTCTGTTGCTGTTTGTTAACTATTTTCTTAAAATGGAGAACATAAGCATTTGTAAGACGTTTAGGGAACATCAGAGCGGCTAAGGTTCCTAAATACAACCAGTTTTGAATCATCTCTGGGAGTGGAAGAACTTGTATTTATCTTTACAATATGGAATGAATGACTTTTTGTCGTGTAACGGTGTTTTGCACACACGACTATAGATTTTGGGATTGTAGGTAAGCCCCGAGCCTTAACTCGAGAACAAGGCAGCTCAGCAATTAATAAGGCACAATTCAAAGGTGAGAAGAAGTTTATTAGTAAAACTCGAAGAAATTGGTAAAGTCCTCGTTGAATACTGGCAACAGGTCTGCCAGCGTTACACAGACGACGTTCAGGACATAAGTAACATCAAATAATTTCCAACGGGGTGTCTTATAGCTTTAGGGCCGTTAACTCCCCCGTTGGGATAATTGCTTACGCAGCACAAAAAATAAAACAAGGTCCACACACTTTCTAGGCTGACTCATATAAGAGCGTTAAGTTATTTATGTTTTCCAGTTAAAAATAATTACAAAGTAAACATGGACGAGGGATGGTATCATATTACTTAGGGATGCTTTACGTTGGCATGTCACAGAAGTTGTATTTCTATACGACACCTCCCCCCTTAAGAAAAAGGTTGTTGCTGTCTTATGACAAGCTCAAGCTTTTGAGAACATCCACCCCTTGGAGGCAACATCTTCTTTTGCCTTTAGCCTGGAGGACCTGCGAAATTCTACTGGAGACGGTAGTATAATCTCCTCCTCAGGTGCAGACCCCATTTCAAAATCCTGACCTGACCTTTCAGGCTGTGAAGTTATTACAGGTAACCTTTGATAACCCTGTCCATCAATCAGTATCTGCGATCTAGCATTTGTCCCGCTGTTCACATTAACATTAACTAAGGCTCTCATATGTTCACCTACTGAGTCAGTACACTTCTTCGGTGGACATTGCTTAAATAACCAGGTGCTACAATCTCTGCAACACTTACAATAACAACAACTACATATCCAAATCACAAAAATAATACACATACATAATACATAACTCCAGCCAGAATATACAAAATCTGACCAATCCCTTGGCCTATTGGCTTCTTTTGATTCCTGTTCTTTAATTAATTTCTGCACTTCGTCTATTTTATAACCGGCCAATTTCAAATCCGTCATTGAAGACATTATGTTATGTAGAGGAAGGGTTAAAGGAATTTTATGAATTTCTTCTTGATCAGGAAGTGTTACACAACAATCGGTGTCCAAAGGAGAGAAGGGAATAATGTCTTCCTTGGTATTGTTTGTCTCAAAATGGGCCAGTGGATACAACACACTTCTTGCTGTTAACCCTTTACATAATTTACCTAAGGACACTAGTCCTCTTCCTAAAAGTCTATGAGATTCACTTTTCTCATTACAAATAGTTGTAAACAGTTCAACTTGCGGTGCCACATATAACCATTCATTACTCATATATAATGGTATCCAAAGGGTGTGAGCTAAAGGTAAGTACTTTACATTACAATTTTGAGGTAATTCTTGGGTGTTTGGATGTAGTAATGTGGCTATACAATCCTGACCTGGAACATAAGTCAGAATAGGCATCGCTTCTGAACACACATAGGTTAACTTATTTGGATTATGACACTTTTCCAAGTCCATTACTGTTAAGTATCCATATTGTTGTCGTAGATTGTCCACAAAAATATAGTCTTTCGGATAGTCAATGAACTTTGCAGTCAAATTTGATTGCATAATCACTGGAAATGACAATATTTTATATAACTGATATTGTTTCTCATGCAACAATGGTATTTTTGTAACATAAACCAACATTGATCCCTGAGTATAAATTGTTGGCTGGATCAAGGACAAAAGTTGTGAAGAAGGGAAAGGAGGGAACATCGTTAGATCTGGCATGCTTTCCTTTTTTAAAAGCTCTCTTATCTTTTGCACTGTGATAATTTGAGGCTGTAAAATTCCTTTTTGTGAATTCAAATATACGTTAATGAGAAGATCGAAAGTGTTTTGACACTCTTCAATCCCTCTTTGAATCTGTTGTATTAATTCATTTATTACCATACTTGTCTCCAATTCATAACGTAAAGCTGCATTTTGTTTTGTTGTTTTTAATGACAACTTCTCTATTACTTCCTTAATTTTATTTTCATTTAATGCTACTTCTTTAACAGTGGAATTCATAGTGATCAGTGTAGATTTTAAAACAAGCATCTGTTCCGAAGCTATTCGCAAAAAATCCCTATGATCTGATTCTAAATGCCTTATGTGTTTAGCATAATTTTGAAGTTCATCTTCAGTAGCTGTTCCAAAAAGAAGATTTAATGCCCTACCAATGAAATTTAGAGGGCTGCGCTTGCGTCTAACATTTTGATTCAACCCTATCAAATCGCCTAAGACATCTTTTAGCCGTCTATCAGTTTACGTTTTGAATGAAGATACGGAATGGAAGGTTTACAATCGGTATACATATACCATGTTTCATTTTTTACCTTTTCACATGTTTGTATCAGAACTGTAATCTGCTGTTTTGTCTTTCTCCACAGCTGTTTTACAGGTTCTAAATCTACATATGTTAAGAAACTCCACTCTGCTGGATAGGAATACAATGTTCCTACATGGTCGAAGTAAACGCCTGCCTGATTGCTAATTACTTTTACCTGAGCTTTTATCTCTTGTTCTTCAACCACTGTTCCTAACGCTTCTCCTTGAAGCTGTTCCTAACGCTTCTCCCTGAAGCTGTTCCCACCACCACCATAAAACGATCACCTTGATCAAATAACTAACCCTCATCTTCCATCGCACCTGCAAAATAAGGCTTGGTCCTATTAAAACGAGTTTCGATTTTCCTTTTACCTGTTATTCGTGCCTTTTTCAACGAAACATTTGGGCCCTTTACCTCGGTCACTTCATAAGGTCCATTCCATAAACGATCAAGTTTCTTTCTTTGCTCATTATATACTAACACCAAATCTCCTTTGGCATATTTCCTTGCCTTTATAGTTTCATTAAATTTTTTTTACACTGTTTTTCTTTCTGATCCTGTAAATTAGACCTTGCTTGTTGCCATGCTACTTGGAATTTCTGTTTAACTTCTCTCACTAAATCATCGTAATTATACAATGGCTGAGGCTCTCTTTGCAATATCCCTGGCAGATTTGCCCTTCTACCAAATAACAATTCATAAGGTGTATACTTGGTTGCAGTATGAGGGGTTGTGTTATATGTGAAGCTTGCAAAATTAACCCATTTATCCCAGTCAGTTTGTAACTTGTTTCCAAAACAACGCAAATATTCTACAATAACCTTATGTGATCTTTCCAAACTTCCATTGGTTTCTGGGTGGTAAACACTTGTGTGCAACTTCTTAATCTGAAGTAATTTGCAACAGTCTTGGAATACCTGACTCATAAACTGAGATCCTTGATCTGTTAAAATCTCATCAGGAATCCCATACCTAAGAATAATTTCATTCACAAATTTATCCGCCACAGTGTTTGCACTCTGATCTATCATGGGAATTACTATCAAATATTTAGACAAATTGTCCTGACATGTTAATAAATATTTATTTCCTGAATCTGAAGTTGACAATGGACCTACAATATCCAAGTACACCTTATTCCAAGGTTGTGATTGTGTGCCTGTTATTTGCAATTCAGCTTTAGTGTTTGGAAGTGTCTGTTTGTTTAGTTGACAAGTCGAACATAGTTTTATGTAATTCTCTACATCCTTAAACATATTAGGCCAACAAGTGTACAATTTTAACCTTTCATATGTTCTTTGAATACCCTGATGCCCTCCTATAGGACATACGTGCATCTCTTTCAGTAATCTCTGCTTTCTTTCTTTAGAAATTTCTTCCTCTGATTTTAGAACAGCATTAGTTTCTGGAAGGGGATACCTACTAAGCGCATCTGCGTTTACATTTTTGCTACCTGATTTATGCACTATTTGAAATTCATATTCTTCCAATAACAGTCTCCATCTAAGAAGTCTCGAACTCGGATCCTTAACATTAAAAATCCATAAAAGAGGTTTATGATCTGTTACCACTGTGAAATTTCTTCCTAGTAAGTATGGACGGAAATGCTTACAAGACCATACTATAGCTAGTAACTCTTTCTCCACTGTGCTATAGTTTATTTCCGCGTCATTCAATATCCTACTTGCGAAAGCTATAGGTCTATCGCTACCAATTTTCCCTTGACTTAGAATACTCCCAATTGCATAATTACTCGTATCAGTTGTCAAAACAAAGGGTTGTGTAAAGTCTGGAAATTGCAATACTGGATATTCCAACAATTTACCCTTTAATTCCTGAAAGCTTTGTTCCTGCCTTTCCGACCATTCCCATTCTGTTCCTTTCTTTAACAAATCATTAAGCGGTTTAGCAATTTTGCTAAATGCTGGAATAAATTTTCTATAATAACCTGTCAAGCCTAAGAATGACTTTATATCTTTGGGTGTCTTAGGTTTTGGAAATTTACTTATTGCTTCAACCTTCTTCGGATCAGGATAAACACCTTCTGCAGTAACTACGTGACCTAAATACTGCAATTCGCTTTTAAGAAATTCACATTTATCTGGTTCTAATTGCATTTGATTTTCTCGCAACTTTTGAAAAACTTGTCTTAACGGAGAATTATGATCCTCCAAAGTTTCACCAAAAATAATTACATCATCTAAGTAAACCAAACATCTAATTCCAATTAATTCCATCAATATGGTGTTCATTAACCTTTGAAAAGTAGCGGGGGCTGATTTTAATCCAAAGGGCATTCTAGTAAAAGGAAAGTGACCTTGACTGGTGCTGAAGCCAGTTTTTGCTTGGTCCTCTGGTGCTAAGGGTATTTGCCAATAACCACTTGCACAATCTAAAGCCGAAAAGTAACGAGACCTTCCCAATTTATCTAGAATTTCCTGTATGTTGGGTAGAGGATAGCTATCACCTACTGTCACCTCGTTTAATTTCCTAAAGTCAATACAAATCCTCCATTTTCTAGTACCCGAAGCATCCACTTTCTTTGGAACTACCAAAATTGGAAAATTCCATGGGCTCGAACTCGGGACTATAATGTCCTGGTCTAGCATATCTTGCACTTGCTTATTTACCTCCTGTTGGTGCTGTTCTGGTATTCTGTAATTCTTTAATGTGATATAGCTACCAGGTGGTAAAGATGGTGTTGGGATGTGATGTGTTATTGACTTAGTCTCTGTAAGCCTATCCCCTGGTAACCTAAATATATCGTTATATTCCAAACAAATTTCTTTCAACTCTTCTAACCCCTCTTTCACATGTGCAACCCTTAACTTAGAAAGCAATAGTTCGCTTCTCCCTTCCTTATTCTAATTTCTTTCCCTTTTATATCAGACTTTGTCAATTGCGGAGTTACTGCCACTATTCTCTCATCTTCATTTAAATTAACTATTAAACAGCAAAACTTTCCTCCCTTACAGTTTACAATGCTTTCAGCACAAACTAAATTATCACCTACTTCCTGTTTCTTACAGTACCTTACACCTTGCTCTGATGTATCAAACTCTACTAAAACTTCACTCATCGGTTTTATTTTTATTGCCGCATGCTTCCACGGGACCCTTAATTCACCTTTGTGTGCCTCTAACCAATCCCTTCCTAGTAGCAGGTCTAATTTTTCAGGTAGATGCGAAACTACATAAAATTTATGATTCGGCCCAAACATTACGTTGCTGAAACTTATTTCTGCGCATCCAAAAACCTTGAACCTTTCCCCAGTTATTGTTTGAAAACTAACTTCCTCTTTCTTTATTTTCTTTGACCGCAATGCTTCTTGTCTTACCAGAGAGACTGCTGACTCTGTGTCAATCAGTGCTTCTCCATAACCCTTCTTTAAATCATTACTTAATACAAAAACTACGTAAGGATTTTCCTGTACCCCATTAGTAACATGAAACTTATTTGCTAGGTTCTCTTTCACACCTATTTTGCTTGCTAGGTCCTCTTTCGTACCTATTTTGCTTGCTAGGTCCTCTTTCATACCTATTTTGTTTGCTAGGTCCTCTTTCATACCTATTTTGTTTGTTAGGTCCTCTTTCATACCTATTTTGTTTGCTAGGTCCTCTTTCATACCTATTTTGTTTGTTAGGTCCTCTTTCATACCTATTTTGTTTGTTAGGTCCTCTTTCATACCTATTTTGTTTGTTAGGTCCTCTTTCATACCTATTTTATTTGTTAGGTCCTCTTTCATACCTATTTTGTTTATCAGGTTCTCTTTCACACCTGGGTTGCAACCTTTACTTTAATTTGGACTTACCACAGGTTTCACAGGTAGCCATACTGCCTGTTTCCCCTGTGCGAGACATTCCCTCGTCTCATGTCCAACTTTACGGCATGCCTTGCAGTAGGCCTTCCCTCTGCATTCTTTATCAACATGCCCCGGTTTACCGCACCTAAAACACACTATAGGTGCTATCGCGTGAACCCCTGATGGTCCGCGCCTCACGTTCTCAGGCCTGCTCTTCACGCCCATGCGAGCACCCTGGAACTGGTGGGAACTGTTACTTGCCATTGCCCTTCTTTCTCCGTAATAACCCTTAAACTTTTTCGCAAGACCTTTGTGCACTTTCCTCTTCTACTGCTAATTCTATTAATTGTTTCATCGACATTTGATCGCATTTCACCCTAACTATAGTTTTAACTTGCCCATCTGCCAAACCTTGTACAAAACATGCTCTACTTAAATGCACTATTATATCTCTGCCTCCCATTTTCCTATCATAATTCCAATTATTCATTATTTTTGAAGTGGACCGTATTAAATCTTTTCTACTCTTGCTTCTCTACTGAGTTACATTTTCATTGTGTGTCTGCTTGCTAGTAAACAACTTATTAGCATAATAATCTAACGTTCTGTGAACTGCATAGTGCGTTTCTAATTTTTTTCTTTAACATTTTCCCAGGTAGCCCCCGCAGCGGGCATTTCCTTGAAGTTTAAAGTTACTTTAGCATCTCCAGTAATTCTAGCTAAAACAAATTTCAAAAATGTAGGATGATCTGCTGGAGACAAAATACTATAAGCATTTTCCACATTGTCTATAAATTCCTGCAAATCTTTTGGATATCCGTCAAATTTTGTTTCCAATAATTTAACTGCAGTAGCTACTGACACGAAACTATTCGTTTCTTCCACCTCATCGTCCGGTTCTGTCGGAAGTTCTACTCTACTTCTACTTGCGAAAGACATGGCAAGGGTTACTTAGCCTGATTGTCTACGATTAACACAATGCCAGATTTAACGATGGTGAGGACTTACTTGGAAAGAATGAAGGGAGTCTCGCCGTCCCTCGGGACTGTCCAGGTGTAGTTGTCACCGCGAAGAAGGATAGCTGCAGGCTTGCTGAGTAGATCTGTGTCCCCTCGAGGACCCCAGCTGACAACCAGAGCCCAGGCTTGTTGACGAGCTCGACACCAGAAGGCGGACGGGCTGCGCCGGCCTCCGGCTAGAGGAAGCAAAGACGTTCGGAGGTTCGCGGGCGCCGTCCCTCCTGAAGTACTGCAGGTCTTCCACCTCGATGAAAGATCTGCGAAGTTCTAGAAGATGAAGATGAAGGTCTGATTCAGCTCTTCAGAAGACACCCTGAATCAGGAAGAAGTTCAGTCGAAGTCGAAGAAGTGCCGTCTTCTTGATTGCTTCGCCTTGTAATCGCCTTGTAATCCCGCCGCTGCCACCAGATGTCGTGTAACGGTGTTTTGCACACACGACTATAGATTTTGGGATTGTAGGTAAGCCCCGAGCCTTAACTCGAGAACAAGGCAGCTCAGCAATTAATAAGGCACAATTCAAAGGTGAGAAGAAGTTTATTAGTAAAACTCGAAGAAATTGGTAAAGTCCTCGTTGAATACTGGCAACAGGTCTGCCAGCGTTACACAGACGACGTTCAGGACATAAGTAACATCAAATAATTTCCAACGGGGTGTCTTATAGCTTTAGGGCCGTTAACTCCCCCGTTGGGATAATTGCTTACGCAGCACAAAAAATAAAACAAGGTCCACACACTTTCTAGGCTGACTCATATAAGAGCGTTAAGTTATTTATGTTTTCCAGTTAAAAATAATTACAAAGTAAACATGGACGAGGGATGGTATCATATTACTTAGGGATGCTTTACGTTGGCATGTCACAGAAGTTGTATTTCTATACGACATTTTCAGCGCTAAATACAATAAAATGTGTCTGAAATAATAAATAAATAAAAAAAAAAAAAAAAACACACAGACTGTAGTTTAAGACTCCTACATGGGCTCTGCAGAGACGTGAGAGATTCGTATTCGGGAGGTCCCGGGTTCAATGTTGATCCACTGCCCACTCTGACTAGGGTGTTTTCGTGGTTTTCTCCGTCGATAGGCGAATGCTGGGGTGGAATCTCTTCTATGTAAAACCTATTTTCTGTATTTGGCATGTAGACATTCTGGGTTGAATGTACAATGGTGAATTTTGCAGATGCTGCTAAATGTGAGCAATTTTTCCTAAATTAACTTTTGAAACTATGGGGTAAGCTAATTCAAAAGTCCAACGAAAGGTGAGTTCTTATTTTCCGATAAAGTTGTTTTTCTCTTTCTTTCGAAAGCTAAATCCTTTTATTTATATCCGAACTTTACTTTTCGGACACAGAAAGCTACGAAATGCGTCATGCTTTCGTCGTGTTAAATGTGAATGTGATTTCGAAAAAATCATTTGAATATAATATTGAAGTAAGCTTTCTGTAGTATCAACAAAACAGCATTTTTGCTTTTCTCTTCCCCCCCCCCCCCCCCTTCCCTCTTGCGTTACTTCACTTCCGCTCTTTCGCTCCCTATACCTCCTACTTTTTCTCCTCACTATACCTACTCTTTCCCCGTCTCTTTCTCTCCCATTCTTCGCCCTCACTATTTCTCTCATCTTTGTGCAGCTTTTTTCCTTGTGGTGATATGAAATTCGGGACTAAAATTTATTTTTTCGTGATATATACATACAATTAAATAAAAGCTTTAACAAAACACAAACCTTTGCCTCTTCCTTAAGCTCCCAATTCGACTGGAAATATGCTGTTGACATACGCTTATCAAAAAAGCAAAACATTGATAGGTTTTCTTAAACATTCATCCTATATTAAAGTTATAAATTTATCTTGTGTGAAACATTAGATGTACCTAGAAACTTTAGTTATGTATCACTTTTCAAAAAAAAAAAAAAAAAAAAAAACCAGAGAAACAAGTGAGGTAAATATTTCGAATGCTTGGTTTAGCAAGCTTGTGATTGCCTTTTGCACACAGTAATTCATATGACCTATATAGTAATCGTGACCTTGGTTCCGTTAGCTCGTGAAAGAGGTAACAAACACCATACATGTTCAAGTCAATTATTAATTCAAAGCATAAAACTACCGGAAAATTTGTAGCATTTGGCATTTGAAATGCGCGGCTTGTTCTAAAGTTGCGTATTATAGAGGTAAAATGTAGGAGTTAAATTTGACGTGATCGATTATTCATGTGTGGACTTTTACATTAGCTTTGGAAACCCCTTGCACGCCTTGACAAACAGCCTTCTTCGCTGCGCACTATTCCTAGAATCATTTGACAACCAAAACGGACAAACTGTATGTAAACAGTTTGCCATCGTCCAGATGCAATTTAAATATTAACATCGCTTAACGTCAGGTGTAGAAAACAATCGAAGAAAACAATTTTCCTTTCCAGCAGTGACGTCTGACGAAGTTCAAGGAACTGTGTGATCGACTTAAACGTCCTCTCTAACGCCTGGGCAAAATGCTAATGTTACTAACAGATATAATTCTTCTTTCTTTCTTGAAGTTTTAACGTCCTTTAGCTGCGTAAATCGTATCACTCGGTGAAAGAACGAAATTACTGAAATGGACCTAGTGTTCCTAGACCTCAGTTACCCGGCATTCGTTTTCTTAGGATAAGAGAAAACCCAGAAAACTCACTCTCACCCAGATTCGACCTCGGAATCTCTTGAACGTGAGGCAGACATGCCGACCCCATGCCGTGGAGTTGGGCATATTATTGTTAATTATATCTGGTAAGTGTACAGACTGTGTCCGGGTCCTTAAAGCAAAGGGAACCTTATTCCAGCGTCCAGAGTACAATTTTATTCTCATTTGGTATCAGCTTTCAGCAAACAAGCAACCAAAGATCTAATTTTATAGGATTTCTTTTCCCATTTTATTTTATTACTAGGAAAAAGTAACAAATTTAAAACCAGAAAAATTAAATATTTGACAAGATGGGCCAGAATGAAGGATTTTCTACCTCAAATTTTGAAATATTTTAGAACCGTTAGTAGCATAGGAGTAAAACACTGCAGGTTACTATCACACGGACATTAGGACAAGCTCAGCTATGGCTGTGTTACGCACAGCCGCTCCAGCATGCATGGCACAGTGCAGTGCAGTAGTTGCGAATATGGAATCTAACCCAGGATTAATTTGCACTTGAAATAAATATTTAAGTGTTTCTCCACTGCAGGACTCTAATTATAAATTGATGTACACAATTGTAGAGGAATTAGATTAAAAGAATTTCTCTACAGATGGAGAAAATTCACATGTAAGCTAGGTTGTGCAAGTTTTGTTTTCCAGATGCTGAAAATACGAGTATATGCAGTCATACTTTGCAACAGGCTACAAAAATAATGTGTATGTATATACGTTAACAATGATACAGATAAATAATTCAGTCTGTCACATACAATTCATTTTTTATAAATCCGTTTCACACATCCCAATGTGTAATTTAATGGCTAACCTGTAACCCTGTAAACAATTTCAAATAAGCTGCTCTTCTACAGGTAGGTGCACGTTTACTTTGCACACCACTATTTGATAATGTGGCCGTGAGAGGCGGCTTTGTTTACATTGTCGCTGACCCTGCATTTCGTGGGTTACAGTCGGTGTGCGCTAAACTTGAAGAGACAGATACGAAAATGTCTCGTTCTGATTATAACAAATTAAACTAAATAGCCAAAGATAGGATAAAGCAGAACATTTTCATGAGAAGGTTTTCTATTTTACAACATATGTTATAGGTGTTTTTGAGTATTGCCACAAAATTGTCCTTGAAATTGTTTAACTTAAGCTGCCTGTCACATACTCCTTACACTCACAGTTCATATTTTAAAATTGGCAACTCATCACAACTTATTTAGAGGGTTGGAGAAATTTGAAGATTAATAAAGCTGTAATTTCCGTGGGACTTAAAACCTATTTTCGTTTGTACGAGTGTAAAAAATATCTGCCTTATTCCGAACTGTCGTTAGATATCGATTTACAGTTCATAAATGCTCATTAATATCAGCCAAGTAATGAGAGCATGTATGAAACGTGTATAGGTGATGGTGATTCTTGCAAACCACTAATATCATACTGAGTTTCTGCCTGCACAATCCTATTGTGTAAATTTATGCTCTATATAATATTTCCTTTAATCAGGTTTGCACTTACGCACTGAAAATTCTATAATATGCGAATAAGAACTATTAAGAATCATATCGACATAAAATAAAAAATAAAAAGTTACGGCAATTTTATGTGAACTCTCCACATGTGCTATTTAACTCATCAAACTTTAATGCTACAGAGTTATACTTTATACACATTATACACTGACGGGGATTACCTCACACAATATGATCCACACAGAAGCCAACACATCTAGAAGGAAGACACGAAGTGACAGAACCATAGGAAACTCAAGCCACAAGGTAGACAAGTGACAGAGATGCGCGGAAGCCCCTCACAGCTCTAGCTCGAAGACACCCGTCTCATTCCTAGAGTTGCCTAGAGATAGCGATGAAGTAGCAAACATCGCGGAACAGTGCATGATTAAGTACAACGCCCCTCGCGTTAACAGCAGTCTCTTGTTTATTTCAAGTAGGAAGCAGAGACATTACCCCCACGACGTCACTCCTAGCAAGAAATAAATAAATACTCTTTTCTTTGAGCAAGCATTCACGCCATATGTCTAGCACCGCTATATACCACAAAACCTAACAGCACACCTCAAACACAAGCAGGAAACGGATTGATAAGAAACCACCACAGAATTTGCTTCAGACCAGTGAAAAGTAACAAAACCCAGATCCAGAGTGAGCGATCTACGGGAATCGAATGTGGGACCTCCCGAATGCAAGCCTCACACATTACCGCGGAGCCAACTTCTCGGGGCCAACGGCAGAGATAAGTAAGTAATGCCGTTGTCTATGAGAAGTCCCGGATTGGTCGTGATGGTCTTTTAGGATGATTTCCCACGTTCAACATAGAATTGAAGCTTTGTGCGATAGCGAATTGACCTGCTTCAGAGTGATAGGTATGTGGTAGATGGTACCTCGGGAATAAAAAATATCAACATGTTAAATAATTTCAACTACTTAGGAATTAAGCTGTCGATTAATGGCAAGTGGGAACAGCATAAACAAATGGTTAAACTTTGTAAGATGTTTTGTAGGTATTCCACAAAATGCTGCAAATATTGATGTCCTTTTAGAAACGGCAAAAGTAAGTGTCAGGGGATTTCTGATGGAGCGCGTACTGATTTAGGATAAATAACTTGCAAGACGGGCATATATTAAAACACTGTATTAGATTCCAAAAAGATGAGAGTACTAATAGTTGGGTCCCAAAGATGAAGAACAGTTATCAAAAGTGGTTTGAGAGATATCTGGGTATTTAATAGACCTTATTTCCATTACTTATGTAATGGATTTTGGCGAGAAGTAAGATGTAGATATGGACAGACAATTGATGAGCTCGACATTAGATAAGAAAACTTCACTTAGATTTTAGAAGCACATTAAAGGGAACTTTGAAAGAGAAACTTATGTAGAGAAATATAGTAAATTAGAAAGAAAGGGACTTGCATGTTCAGGTTAGAAATTCGACAGGTATATATAATGTAACAGAGTAAATATAAAGTTGCGTTTTAAAAGTTAAAGTTGACTAAATATATTAAACTCCAGAAAAAGTTATATTTAAATTTTCTACTTTTGGTTAAAATTGAAGGTCTAAGATGTGTAAATTGTTAGAAAATCTTCTCGAGCACCCATGTACGTATGTAATAGGTGCGTTTTACAGAGGGAGGAAATCAATAATTGCACACTCGGGGGGCAAACACTGCGAACGTTTCAAAATGAGCGCCCGGTTGTTGACGTTACTGAGTTTCATCCGATAAATTAGTCCAAAGCAAACTACGAGCACTTAGCCTGCTCCTTCTACACATAACACGCGCTGGCGGCAGCAAATTTTTCTTGCCTGTCTGTCTGTCTAGTTGCCCGTGATATTTGTTCAGTATTGTTGACACGGATGGAAGTGCGAAACGCCAGAGCCCCAACGCCCCCGTACAGTTCTTTATGAAACGTTATAAATTTTACAATACAAACACCTACCGTTTCGTTTCATGAAAATAAAGCAGTGTGCTGATTTTGGAACTTGATAAGGAAGTAAAAATTGAACTCACAGGTAGTACTAAGCTGTGATTGAGAAAAAAAAAATCTGATATGGTTGGGTGGTTTTTAACTTTAAGCCACAACAAAGGCTTAATGCACCATACATACCCTGTCTTCACCTAACGGAAAACCAATTTACTGTGTTTTAAACTGAAATGCCAATATAAAGAATTCGCAAACATGACTCTGGCCACTTTATTAAAAGCATAGTTATTTATTCCTTTAAAAAGAATTCACTCATTCTATTCACTCGTTTACAAAAAATCCTTTCAAACGCTTATTCTTTCATCTATCATATTCATGCGATAAACACTTGTAGAAATATTTTATCATATAGTAGCTGAAATACCCAGCGTTACCCATGGTTTGATGCTTTATCTCTACAAACTTTACACCTAGATTAGGCTTGCCCAACAGCCTTGCGTTTCCTTGGAAGCATTTAAAAATTATTACTTCACACACCTAAACAGTGTTTTGAAGCACGAGGATACACTACAAAGAATTAAAAATAAATAAAGACACTGAGAAATAGCATTTGTTTGCCGCGATGCCCTAGAGAAAGTTATAAAAATAAGAGTAATGACATTGATGTGGCTTTGATGCTTTATCCCTAAACCGTTTAGCCTGAGGTTGCACTTCCCTAATAGTCTTACGGTTCTTTGGAGGCATTAACCATATTGCACAAGAAACTTAAAGCATTCATTAAAATGCTCAGACAACATGATACAAAATTATAGCTATATGTAATAAAATGTCGAGAAAATGCACTGTTAATGACAACTACCAGTTTGTAATCATGATTTCTCTTTAACGCAGCTGAATGTCTTCCACGTTGTTGCATTCGAAGTCAATATAACATTGTTTATTCTCGTAACCCACATACACAAATAACAAAGCCATTAACAAAACACAAGAAAGTCAAAATAAAAGAAAGGGCAAGTTTGACTACGTTATTGCTCCATGGTCGATGTCGGAGACATCAACGGATGTGAACTCTGCGTTCCTTGTTATTTGTGAGGCTGCGAAAACTTAATTATTATGTTGCTAAATTCGAACTGCGATTATCTTAGATAAAGATATAGATGGTCTTGTGAGCTTTTGTAGAATTACGTAAAATTAAATAATGAATTTTGTGAAACGGAGAGTTGGAGTTCTAAACCGGGCAGTAAAACTCCCCTTGTGTCAAAGATTGGTCATCTGCGCCAAGCTTGGTCGAAATCGGTGCAACGCGCATAAGGAGCGCGTGCGCGCGTTTATATGTCAAGATTTCCTTGTAGGTAAAATGGGAATATGGTCAAATCCCACCGTCAAATCTTTCAAGAGCTGGTTGCCCTGTGACGCGTTTGAAATTCCGTTCCTTTTGCATGATCAGGAGGAAAACATGGAATAATGACTTTCAATTGAGAAAAGTATTATCTGCTTATAAATACTGGAAAAGTCAAAGTAATAACTAAGAATATCTCAAAAATGGTTAAGATCCCCCCCAAATTATTTTGGCATTAATTGTGTGTTTTAAAGAGATCCACGTGTTTTATGGAGTAAGATTTTATCTAATACGGTTAACCAGTTATACAAAAATAAACCACGATAAACAGGGGTTCAAGGCCATTTCAAGAATAGTCAAGATAAACGTTTCATCTTTCATGAAATTATTATAAACATGTGGTATTTTAATACAAATCATTAGCAATTTTGAGAAAATAAGAAACAACCAAAATGTTTCCATGTTTGGGATCCTTGGAAGGTCCTGAACTTATCCTAATTTAACCGACTTGACAATCGCAGATCCTTTTGCTATGAGTATATTGAGAGGACCCTCTCTATTGTGTTCATGTCCGTAGCAGCGGAAGAAGGTTGAAGGACAGGTTTATAACTTTTTGGACTGTGGGCACTAAAGATGCGTTTACACGATCCCAGTTGATAAGACAGTTGTCAGGGGCAGTTGTCCTCAAACGATTGCGAGACAGTTGCTGGCCAGTCCAGCTGAAGAACCCGTTCACACGGGGAAACTATTGCCACGGCAGTAGATGGCAAGAAATGGACGGGTGTGCAGCGTCTGTTGTGTCCCGTGAAAAATTACTTTCGAATTATAATGATCTTTGCCGGAAAATTATTGCTGAGTCATGCAAAGTTCTAGTGGAGGAGTTAGAGAAAAAGCGGGAGTGGACAAGGAAATTGTCTTTCTATGGAAAAACGTGACATATCCTGGACTTAACAACCTTTTTCATTTGACAATTTCCTTATTTTCCCCATTTTGAAATAGTCTCCATTATAATATAAATATGTATTGAAAAGAACACATTTTATGTGTTGCATAAAAAATACAATTCTTTACGCAGCATTACTGAGTCTTGAAGGTTTCAAATTCCTAGTGTATACTCCTTATAAATCTTAACGAATAACATTTATGTCTTCTTGAAGATCAAAACATTTACTTTGAAAATCACATGGGATCGAATTTCATGGCTCTGTGGTTTTAATTTCTTTGCTACATGTTTTAACCGCATATGCTTCTTTCAGTTTTTTATAAGTTGCTTCTTTACACCGTTTTCTTCTGATTGAAGACATTCTTGTCAACGTTCCTTTCACGATTACTCCATCATGTTGTACCATTTCCACCTAGGCACATAAACAACTTAATTTTAGCCTTTACTTCATTAGCACCAAAGCCTTGAATGGTTGAGAGGCAATCTCGCACAGTGCCGTTTGGCGTGCATTTTTGTCCTTGTATGGGTCATCGTATTGGTCCCACAAACACCGTTGCTCCCTACACAATTCGATGAACTTTGTGTTCATATCATCACTCTACTTTGAAGTCATAATTACATAAATTATAGCTCAACACACGAAGTTGTACTTAAAAACAAGTGGACAGGCTCAGCAATGCCACATAACTACTGTCCTGTCCGTTCACACGACAAAAGTTGCCCGACAGTACTGTATTCCGGGTGGTGGAGGAAGCAGCTGGGCCTAGCTGGTTGTCCTTGGTCTACTCCTCGAGACAATAGATTGCCGCGGCAAGTGAGGGCAGTTGGTCCTGCAATTGGTTCGAAGTGTTCACACGTAGCCAATAATTTTATGCTAGTCAACTGTCTTCTAACAATTGTCCCAGTAACTGGCATCGTGTAAACGCAGCATAAGAAATGGGGACTACTAGAGTACGTACAAAACAAGAAGCTAATAGTATTGTTGCCAGTTGCCCAGCGAGAGGGCGAGAAGGATGGAAGATATGACTGTCTATGTCACACCGAAACCACCTTACGCGTAAAAGTGGCAACGCCGAGAGAGCAATATCACCGTATTAGCTAGGCCCATGTTCATTCTTGTTTTGTAGCTACTCTATAGATTTACTAGCATGTAAAACAACTCCGGACGAAATTCCGGCACATCGGGGGGAGGGGGGGGGGGGGAGGGGGGGAGCCTAATAATATAGAAAGATTTTAAAAAATAAATACCTTGTTAATGACGCTGTAAATTGCCTAGATCGTATTATAATCTATGTGATTAACAGCGTTGTTAATAAACGAAGTATTTCTTTTTTTAAAGTCCCTCTCTCACCCACACACAGAGGTTCATGGGGAGGGGTGCTGTAAATGTATTTCCGGTGAAATCTCGACATCGAATTATTTATCGACTGGAATCTCTAAGTTCATTTTACAGAAAGTAAAATTTGAAATATGCAAACATTGTACAAAATGAAGGAGATTCATTTGGACGGATAAAGTTCTTCAACAGTCTCTTCGGAAACAACAATAAGAAGATCTAAAAGGTGGCAGAATCGGCTAAATTTATTGTTAGTGTATTTTAGGAACTAAACAGAAAAATAAATTAAAAAACTGGCTGCTTGTTTTCTAAATTGGAGCCCATACCATTAAGTCGGTTCAAAGCAACAACGTTGTCTCATTTTAGTTATGCGTAACGTTTTATACAGGTTATTTATTGAACCGACCACCAGTCTGGCTTACGATAAATAAGCACTAAGAACGTCCAGATTCTATCAAAAGCTATAAATGTAATATAAAGGCATATTTAAATAAATGTCCGTAACTCAAGGGGGGGGGGGTGATGTACGACAAGTGTTCGGAGCGCTGAATGCTTCTCAGTTTATTATAACATAAATGGGACAGGTGAGAGCGAGTTCTTGGCCAAACCATTATACCTCCTGCTCAATTGAATATAATATTCTTGGCAAGTCAACAACTGCGCTAAATATATAACGTCTTCGTCTAGCGACCGGCACCTTTCTTCACCTTCCAGTCTTAACACCATGCAAATATTAATATGGCCTTGCACCTTCCAACTTGGAACTACATTGGGATTAACAACATGCACTTAGAACAAATAGACAACATTACATTTCTGGGCCTTCAAGTGGACAAATATTTAGATTGGAAAGCTCACATTAAGTATATCTTAGCCAAACTCAGCTCTGCCTGTTACGATATCTGAGCACTGGCAAATGTGAGTTCTATAGACACACTTAAATTGGTATACTAGGCGTATTTTAAATATATAATGGAATATATACATAACAATGAAATTCCTGAGATAAACATTAAACAAAAAGGCAACATCCATCCTTTTTGTTTACCTGATTAGCCTCCCCTTATGTAGGACTTACACCCCCTTTGGACTTACAAGCCAGTGCCTAGGGCCAGACGCCTGACGGGGAGCACAGGAACCTATGGAACGGACAGAGTGAAGACCTGGAAGTGGGTGGTCAGCCAAGCACCAGGCATTGTAATGAGGAAGAGGATGATATGAAATGCAGGCGAAATGGATGAATGGAATAGTAACAATGGAGCAATTAGTGGAATAGATAGCGGTGAAACCGGAGAACCCAGAGAAAACCCACTTCATCCACCACGAATACCACATGCGGCTCCCTGGGATCAAACCCGGGCCGCCTAGAAAGATAGAAGGCGAAAGCTCTAACCGCTTGGCCATGGTGCTGCCCAACATCCATCATCCCAGTGCAAATCTGTCTTGCTTTCAGAAAGGTGCAACTATACTATGGAACCACAAAAATAGTTAATGCTCTTCCTAATGACATTAAGGATAAAGTTCACTTTTAAAATTGCTGCTAGAGTGTATCTATGCTCAAAATCATTTTATTCTGTACAACATTATCTAAATGCCAAATTATCTTGTTAAAGCTTAACGTAGCTTTGTAAGTAGTTTCTAGCTGTTTTACTGACAAATCATTGTTAATTACATTTTATGCCTGTTCTAAAGTTACTTAAATTTATATGTACCGAATAACTGGTAAAAGATGCTATTCATTGCAAATTGTATAACTAAATAATGGTACGTAACACGAAAGCCTAGTGAAACTTTAAAACAAAGTTTCATTTGCACTTGTAAGTATACAGTATATTAGTCTTATAACTGCAGGGAAGATTTGATTGTGTTTCTCAATTACCTTTGCTTTGTTTTTTGTGCCTGTATATATGTGTTTTTATCCTATACGGTATATTTCTATAGGCATGTTCAATGTTCACGGTCCTCTATAGCTGAACGCTGAGCGCAATCAAACATAATCTAACCTAATCATTACTCGACAGTAAACATAATGAAGCAAGAATTTCTAATGCTGCCATAGGCATGTTTACTAGACAGTATCAAATGCAAAAGATCGCAAAATCTTGGTAACTGAAAATCTTGATTCGTCTTCCTCTGAATATAGCGTTGATTTTATTATAAAAGCCTTTTGTACAAAGAGCGCCAAAGAAAATCTTCAGCGGATTTTGTATCGTTTTCTGGGGTCTTTTGAGACGTGAGCTTGACAGCTAATTTGGGCGCTGATCAAGTTTTCCCCTTAGATTTTAACCCCTTCAAAGGCGTAACCAATACCAGCCGATAAGTTATGGCTACTAATCATGATAAGACGCCTGTGCAATGATAAATAATCTGACATGCACGCGAAGTAGAGCGATATTTTCCTTTGTGCTCTTTGCATATACACTCCTCTTTATCCCATTTAATTTGTTTTCTTAAGTTTGCTACGTTTTGTCTGTTTGTTTTGGTTTCAATACCTGTACTTCTTTGTTATGTTTCATTGATAGCAGTAGCGTTCAACGTCCGTTCCTACTACATTAGCAATAGGCGGTGACACTGATGATTCCTGGGATGATATTATTATTATTATTATTATTATTATTATTATTATTATTATTATTATTATTATTATTATTATTATTATTATTATTATTATTATTATTATTATTATTATTATTATTATTATTATTATTATTATTATTATTATTATTATTATTATTATTATTATTATTATTATTATTATTATTATTATTATTATTATTATTATTATTATTATTATTAATTAATTTTTACTTTGAACACGTTGACTCCCACATTCATATTACCAAATTCTATAAGAAATCATAGAGAACGGTATGGAAACTCAGACACAATAGACATTTAAAGCGTAGAGTGGTTTACAGATTTTAAAACTAGAGCAAAGTTATTTTATCGGCCATATCTACTCTTCTCAATAGTATGATTTCCATACCATGTCACAGACCGTCACGGCACACCGCTGGTTTATGTGTACCAGAGATTTTCACACTATATCGAAATATTTTATGGCAATAAAAAAGATGTATACTTAGAATTGAGAAAGAGAGAGAGAGAGAGAGAGAGAGACAGAGAGAGAGAGAGAGAGAGAGAGAGAGAGAGAAATAGTACCCCAGACTGCTGAATCCGACATTACTGCTATGAATTTCCTTTTGTGGGCTGAGTAAAGACAGTGTACAGATTTTTGTGGTTTATTTTTATTCTAAGGCCGTGACACTATAGATGTGGATGTGCTATGGCTGTTACAGATAGCATTGTCATGAGCGAACGAATTTGGATGGGATACTGTCACCTACCCTCCATACAGCCCACACCTAGCCCCAAGTTACTACGATGTCTTCCCTGGCTTGAAGAAACATCTGAGTGGGACACGATTCAGAACTGAAGTGAAATGAACAAAACATTTTGGGTTAATGACCCATTTTGTTTCTTCATGTTAACTAAAAGTCCGCTTTAACTGTTGTAATCACCTCCTGGGATACTCTCTAACTTCTAATCCTAATGAAGTTTATTTATTTTAGGTCACAAACCAGCTCGACTTATTTATGTTTCAAAGCGGGTTATATGAAGAAACATATGACTGCAAGATATGCTGCCATATTGCGTGTTTATTTGGTTTGGAACAGCTCACTGATTCATGGTGCTTTGTTAATTATGCAATGAATTATTTACTTATTTCCTCAAGGTGTTTTATCCAGATATTTTAAGCTCAAGTGCGACTCACAAAGAATCTGCTCGTGATCAAAGTGTTTCTACAAATCCCTCGGCAACCGCTAATATCCATTCCTCTCTTTGAGAGTAAGACCATATTCACTTTTCTGATTCTTAAATCTGCCTAAGCCACTTCAATGGGAACCGCCTGTACCCTGCGGCTGGAGACCCTTTCCTTCTCTGCGGAATTGTAAATCACATGAAGATCCCTGGCTGGCTGTCAATTCGGTCCCTTTGTGTGCTCCAGAGGTAGCATCATTATTCGCATCCGAGAATAGACCAACTCCTCCGAGACCATGATGCACTTTCTTTGTGTAACCTTACGTCGTACTGCAGCAAGGCGATATCAGCCAGTACAATTTGCATCCAATGCCAAATTTTGAAACACTCTTTTCTTAGAAGCCGCTCTAGTCGACTCAGAGCTCGGTCACTCCTCAAAGAAAACCTTCCTCAAATGGTGCCTTTATTGTTGTTCGTCAAGAATGCTAGTGTAGACATAACAGTTAAGGTTGGTATTGATTAATCAGAAGTTGAAACTATTCAAATTGCGGTCGGAATACATTGATATTCCATTGTATTAGTTCAGACTTCATGTTGTGAGTGCTGAATGGGATGTACTTTGTCGATTCAGGGGAAAAAATTAGTTACCCTGTTTGGCATCACTGCCAGAAAATGAATGACGTAATTACCATGACAACAATACAGCAATGATGTCACCGCCACAACATACTTCTCTTCAACGTGCCTGTAAGAAAACCTGAAATCCTCACTCTCGCAAGTGCAGAAACATTCAAACACAAGAAACACCTTATTAAACTTATTTTTTCGTTAGCAGCTGTTGATGTTTCTGGAATTAATAAAGTCTCAGCATTTTTGGCTTCCTTCAAAATGTTAAGCGGAATACAATCCATTCTCCAATTGTTTTATCATTATTTTCCACTTTTCTCTATAAGTGGAAGCTAATGAAGCAACATTTGCTCAGCAACATTTGCTTAGCAACATTACTTTCTGCACCTGTGATTTCTTTTAGCAAATTTATTAATTATTTTTACGTGTCTTAATGCTAAAATTTCATAAAACGTTTATGTAACACACTTATAATTGCTTCATTGTGACACTCGTAAGCACATACTTGTATCAGAATCAGATTATAGTTATTTCTGGATTCAGGAACTCACAAAAGACGTATTTCTGGTAAAATGTTTGGGTAGAATGCAAGAACCCTTCTTACCCACTATAGTTAGGTGGCAGAGAAAATAATAAATAAACTCAAACCTTGAGTATTTACAACAATTATTAAGAACGTGCTTTAGTGCATAAAGAACCAAGCATCTCCTCTGCTCCCCCCCCCCCTCTAAGATAGACATTACTTATGTAGATGATGAAGTGTAACAGCTGATGGATGCATCTGCCGAAGCTCACAGACGCTGCCACCAGATGGCGCAACACTGGTTACTCGACGGAGCAAGAAAGAGCATTAATGCTCCCAAGCGGAGCAGTATTTTACGTCCAAAACTGAAAAGCAACCTCATTATGAACCAAAACGCTGCCACATGTAAGAAGGCAAACGCGAGAAAATGCCAACATCACAATTCCCCGGGGTCCGGTATGTTGTAAAGCAGATCAAATTGGTGCTAAGCGCTATTTAATTGGATGGAGGGCCCACATTGATGCCAAAGAGGCAGCAGGAATTAAATTTTGTGGCATGCCACTTCCTGACACTCACACTTGGTTCGTCCTGGCATCGGGAATTCCAAATCCCGTTAAAACAATTTAATTATTCTGCGTAACAGCAAACATTTCCGTCAAACTGTCTACCATTCCTGGAACATGAAAACGGATCGATAAGCCAAATAATACCTGCTCGTTATGCCGGAGGAAAAGCGAATAGTGTTCATAAATACTTAAATCGGGATTCGAATCATTGTGCTTTCAATTTGGGACAATCTGAAACTTGTGTATTTTATTTCAGGCTAAACTAATGTTCTGTCATGACCTCGCCCTATAGGTTACACAACAGCGGGGAACACCTCGTGCACAGATCTACATAGTTCCGAACATCAAATAAAATATTAACTAATTTACATACTCCGAGTTAAAGTGGTTTATTAAAACACATCCTTTGAATTCCAGCAAAGCAGGTATTCTACATAAAACAACACATGATATTGCACTACACCACCTCGGGAGGACGGAATAAATCGCAGCAGGCTACGGGCCGCAGGTTGACATACGCGCGGGAGGTCCCTAAAAATTCTATGCTCATACTGCTGGACTGCCTAAAGGGAGCCATGGGTGTGACTCGTCAACCAAACGACTCTAAGAGTACAGTACACTTCTTTTTACGCAAGCATCCGCGCCATCTGTCCACTACATCTTGTGCAATTATTGTTGAAATATAGCACTTACTAAAGCCGATTTCTGCAATACATTTTACCGAAAGTATATATTTTGGAATCCCGAGAATTAAAAAAAAATAATTTGTACAAAATGGTCTGTGTATGCTTACAGTCAGCGTGTGCGTACGTATTCATTTTGAATAGCATTTGCATAACTGGCAAACCGTAAGAAAGAGACAAAATCTTAGTACACAAAAAAATGTAATTCTCCTTAAAGCACGGTGCTGACAATTTCCGAGCTCGGGAGTTCACTAATTGGATCACCCTGAAGATGCGGGACGCAGTTTTCAACGAAACGTCGGAGGAAGGCAATCCAAATCGACCACGGCCCACAGGCCCGGAAAATCTACTTAACATAGTTGACAACGCCGGCCGTGAAAGCCTCAGCACTTATAGTACTGAACTACATGGAAAAGTATTAGGAATTTTTTAATTTAACAAAAACGATTAACTGTTTTGACCAAAATATCTGCGATATGATTAAGCTATTGAAATGTATATCTTAAATTCTCTAGGATGAATTTTACAGAACTATTAAACTGTAAAAGATACACAAACCTACTGCACGAAGATCTAGTTCAAGTACACAATTGCTTGTGGAGATAACCAATTTCGATATTTTATTGTTGGTTTGAATTTTCAAATACTTACTCTTCTCTCAAATAGTAAATCATTTTGCCCTAGTTATGTAAAGAGAATGTGAAGGTCAAATCCGTCACATAGCGACAAGCTCTTAAAAGATGTGACTATCACTTAAGCCCACTGTATTCTCTTATTCCCATTACTTAGTGGGAAATATGAAATAAAATAATTTCTACAAACGTTAGTTCCGTTAACTTAAGTACATAGGAGAATACGCCTTTTTAAAGAATATTTTTAAAGATTGAGTAGAAAGTCATGTGAGTGCAAAATAAGACTTTTTATGTTGGCTTGTTTGTTTCTTTTCTACAATTGGTCACTGATAATAAAGAGGTTTTTCACTTCTGTGTAGTGGTTACACAAACCAAAGTATTGCTAGCTTAGAAGCAACCACTAATATTTGAGAAAGTTAATGAGAATTTATGAAGCACTTCCTGTTTAGCTCATTATTACTCGAAAAACAAGAAAATGAAAATAAAGGAGCACGTTCAAAAGTTATGCGGAAGCAACATGTAATCTCCTGCTCAAGAAGTTTACATTTTCAGTGGAGGATATCAAATGTCCACTGACAAGTTGTCATGGTGCAGCACACAATCTCTGCGAGGAGGTAAGGAATCTGACACGAACAACAACAACAACTCACGTTAGAAGTCATTCTTTATTTATCTCCCTACACACACACACACACACATACTCCAGACAGATGTTTGTCTTGAGACGGGCCGACAGTCACCTCTCCCTCTGCTTCCCATGTTTATTAAATGCCCGCCCTCCAAACATATGGAACATCCATGTATATTCATCCTCCTTACAGCCCTGCCTCAGTCTCGTGTTTCGAAACCCAGTTTAAGCCCGGCGCTGCGAAATTACTTCCGTGCTCTCTGCTTTGCCTTTTTCGGATGCAAACCTTTTAAAGCACCTGCTAGTGCAAAGCAAACGAATTTTCCCTCTCACTACTAAGCGAAATTTCAGTTTCATGGGCTAACCACACAATATTTCTAACAGTTGAACTGTTCATCGCTTTATGCATGGTAAGCTAGAATTAGTATCATGAATGGTAGTTTAAAACTGCTACATCTAAAGAAGGTGGTGTGATTTATTATTAAATTGTTAATTTGTTTATTGAAGTAATTTTATTCTATGTAATACGGTTATTCTTGTTAATGGTTTTATTTTGCTTGTATTATATGAAATGTATGTATCATAAGTAGGGAACGAACCTTCATACAGAGAACCAAAAGTTGCGTAGTTTGGAGTATAGCAAGAGTTAGTCTATCAGATCACAACACAGAGGAGGCCAGGTACAGTCGACGCATGCACTTGTAGATAACATTGCTGCATAACTTACATTCAATCCTGTCACCATTTACAGTAAGCTATTCACTCCCAAAGTCCTGTACAAGTTCAGCAATACGTCAACATTTCGATTTCGTGCTGCAGGCATTTTACTGTGACACTATGCACTGTAGACAGTGTGTTTTGTGCTGTCACTGTACGGGGGCAATGATGTCACGCCCTGAACGTGTGGCAGGAAACTTGCGACCACCTCATTTCACGATAGTTGTATAAAGATTAGAAGCCTATTCATAATACAGGCAATCTTCTTAAATTACACTATTTAGTACGTTAAATAATGATAAGTAAAATTCAATCATAGTTATGAAATTGAAAAATATTACGAAGCAACATAATTTTGAATTTCAACGAATAAAATGTAATAAAACACTGAATTGATTTACATTGCAAATGCGCCGCAATTAAGTATTCACTTAATTTTTCACGTCGACAATAAATGGCGTAACTGTTTATTGGATACGGTCTTATACGCAAGAACAAAAAGTGAGAAGGAACCTTTCAACAAATTAAATGATTTAGAAGGCTGCTTGATCGAAATTAAAAGCCTGAATGTAGATGAATTCGCAGAAAAGGCACTCAACTATTTTTAGAAATTCAGCAACGCTTATTAAAGTGAATTCTTTTGTCTTGTACATCACATTATTATGATATGAAGAAACAGAGGGCCGAATAATTCCCTCAAGATACACTGCCGTGGGTGCCCTGCCCCTGTCTTCCAAAATGTTATTTTCACTTTCATTTCCTCTGCTCAGTTTACGGGCTTCTTCATCCCGCCACTTCCGGAAACTGAACGATTCATCTCCATTTTCTACTACAATATTTCCTTTCTTGGGGGAACCGAAAATAACCTTTCGAAACACCAAATCTTGTTCATGTTTTCTCTTCCCTCTAAAGAATTGAATCCACAGCCTGGCCCAGTCGTACTGAGTTTTATCTCTTTACGCCGTAATTACAAATGAAGCCAATGCCTGTCTTCATTACATGTTAATGGCTGAGGGTAATACGATTGAAATATGGTAAAAAAAAAATCGAAATTATTTTTTATGTACAAAGAATTGAACCTTAACTTTAGTTACACACTATTACTTTAGAGTCCTTTAAATCTTCAGCACGTGACCATTTACACAACACATAGCCTAATGAGCTGAATTTATTTTCAATATTTTTTCTCAATTTCGATTTTTCTTATGCTTTTCTTTCATGCGGCGTAATTAACAACCGATGTAGTTAAATTTTCCTTAGAATCTCAGTGAAAAATGAACAAACCGGAATATGGATTTTACCGACAGCTGTACATTGCTTAAGATAAGACATGATTAATTCGACCACAGAGAATAGTTACAATGTTATCTTTAAATATTTAAACATTTTATGAATCAATAAGAATAGTGAAACGTTTTCTACATGCCAGTTTTGGCATTAGTATTTAAATAATGCGATAGTCTTCCTATTGTTTCAAAACTGCGATTCCAAATATTGTGACATATGCAACATCTGATGATGATGGTAATAGTAATAGTAGTAATAATAATAGTAATAATAATAATAATAATAATAATAATAATAATAATAATAATAATAATAATAATAATAATAATAATAATAATAATAATAATAATAATAATAATAATAATAATAATAATAATAAAACTGAAGTAAAGTTATTTTAAAAAACTATCACATATACCATGTGGAAGGGAGATTACATTAATTTAAACCAGTAGATCTCGCGTTTTTGTAACACATTTTGTATCTTACGTTTTTGTCTCTGACAAAGACATCTACGGAGATATTTTAATTTTGCCGAAAACAAGCTGGCAACACTGCAGATTGTGTGGGTATCACTTTCACTAGGTCAGTAAATAAACAAGCATCGCAGTAGCATATGTCGTCAGCGTAAGCAAATACACTATTATCTTCGTACATTCTTGTGGAATTACGCATCCAATTTGGAACAAAAACCATTTAATTTTTTAAATCCGCTGTAAAGTTTTGTAATGCTTATATGAAGCACATATTAGATGAAATGTACTAAGTTCCCTTTCATCCGGTATACCTATCCATGAGATGTACATGTTATAATAATCTGTGCTCGAGTAGAGTGCGACAAAATTTGGGTTAAAAACCGAACTAGATATTTAAGTTTGGGATATCACACGAATATTTTAAAGAAAACCCATTTTCCTTAACTTCTCTTTACACGGAAGATTTTTCATACACTTTGAAAGTATCAAAAAGTACACTAAAAACATCCAAAAAAGCAACAGAAAGCTACAAAAGCAATTATACACTCATAAAAGAAAATGTTTGGACGTCTTTCACGTATTTCTTAGCTTTGTGTCGCTAGATATAATGAAGGAAAAATTACTCTGTGATTTACACAACACCTTCCAAGTCAGCTGTTATAGAGCTCATTATCTACAGCCCGCCCAGTTCGTCGTTGCAATCCCCCACTCCTGTAGCACAGAAGCAAATAGCAGAGATCTGTCCACTATCCAAACAATGATAACTCTACTGGGACAGCAGCAGCAGCGGCAATTTTCAATAACAAATGAACAGAGAAAACGCACGTGAAAAGGGAGTAGCCCCGCGAATTGAAAAAGCTGAATAGGATTGTAACGGTTGTTTGGTAGCGTCACTTTACTTCAGACTAGCACACACTTTTGACTGGTCAGAGGAACTAAATGCACCTTAATTCTTTAGCATGGTAAACAATTAACGCCAACGGACGCAGATTTATGCTATAGTAAAGCACGTCTTTAGGTTTTTAAATAATTAAATACGGGTACAGTTTTATTTAGCTGTGAACAGATTTATAATCTACATTGGTCGGCAACCTCTTAGTGCAGATAGTGAAAAGACTCGAAACACTTAAAAGACTTTACCACCTTAATTAGCGTCATCCTTCTAAACAAAACCCGCGCATACCCAGGGAGAGAAATCTCAATGCTGTATCGGCGGCAAAGGACCGAACAAGACATTTCAGGCATTATTAGTCGGTGTGAGGTATTGTTGCCTCAAACTTTCTAATCAACGTGTAACCTACAAAACGCTAATTCGACTTCAAAATTTTGTATCGACGATCGGCGAATATGGCTTCAAGTCAAAGTTATTGTTTAAAGGGTATTAAAAGTTCAATGATATGCAATAATAATCGCCCATGTTATACCTCCAATATTCCCTAGTGTTTCACTCTGTGCATTAATTAATACCACACCGGTGGCTAAGTAAATAAATAAGGCATTATCGAGAATAATACATTCCTATATATTATTCATCGCTGTGGAAGTCCAGCGCACAAACAAAGAGATCGTATTCTACTCTAATGAACTAGCAATGAAAACAAAACACGGTAATCAGCATTTACATTCTGAATTATTGCACTACAAAGGAATAATAAATTAACCTCCGTCGCTTCAAACTTACGGTTATGAAATACACAAAGAGGTGTTTTAAAAATTTAAATCTTTTTATCCTTCACAACTACAACAGTCTTGCCATCAAAGCAACCGGAATACATTATACCTTGAGATAAACCTCTGGAAATGTTAAAACAGTAGAAGAATATGGTACCGATTCATCATTCTATGAGAGATACATTCTTCTCAGTGACAAGAGATTGCATATAAAGTGTGTGCATAAACATCTGACTAGTTTTAGATTTTAATGATTGTAAAAGTCTGAAAATTTGAAGGAAAAAACCAATGTCGCCGACTCCTTTGTCCTTACTTAATACTAATTACAATACAACACTTAAAAGCACCGGTTTGCGGAAAAAATATATCTCCAAGAAAAAGCACTTGACGTCACGCGGACGAAATGGTACCTACAGTTTCTCAAGTATATCCGAGTTGTTGGAAAGGATAGATTCAGTTTTGTGCATTTCTAAGAAAACTTGTGGGTTATAATGTTTGGAACACCTGGTTCACTGTTAACTGAAATTATTTTAAAACCGAAAAATAGCAATTTTTACCCAAATATTGTGTAATGAATTGTTTCTGTCAGGTGTATTGAAATCTACTCACCACAGAACGTGATAATACTTGTCATAATGATAGCAAGAATTCCTTAGACTTTGGAATATGCCATTTCATATTTAATTGTCTTTATTAACAACATACAGCTTAACCATTACTAAGAGCTAAAACATTTCCATCTGTGGTTTTCAAGTAATGAATTTAATGAAGGTTGTAAAATCATGGCAACATTCTTTTTCGACTGAAATCTTCCCACAATTTAACGGCATATTATGGAAACATGAACTATAATGCTCATAGAAAGCACACGCATTGAAAAACAATTAAGAATGGCAAGTATAGATAAAGTTAGTGTCAAATCCGTAAATCTAAAGATTCCACGTGCTCAACAGAGCTCTATTTTATGAGTGTGATATGGCAGGAATCAGTTCGTACAAAAGGAGCAGATGTCATGCGTGCATAGGCTACAATCATATTATAATTACTATTGATGGCTTCAGATATTAACGCATTGTTAGTAGAGCGTTGGTAGAAAGACTAAAAAAAAAAAAAAAAAAAAAATAGGTGCCATACAAATATGGGTATCTTAAAACACACAATTCCAAACCCATTTGTTGGAGCATCAGCTATTTCCGTGACATTTGTTATTGGTTTGAATGGTGGTCATTTTTAAGTGGTGCCACAGTTCAACTGTTTCATGCAATGTTATGAAAACTGTACCTATGAAGTTTCAAAGCCAACATTTGTATAATATCTTTTTATCCCTTACTGTCTGTCTAGCCTGTCTATTCACAAGAAATTGTGTAACGAAAGTATCTACAAACGTTTATCTTGGTTAGTATTGCAAAAAAAGAAAAAAAGAAAAAAGAAGCGTTCGTAAGAATACTTTGGTATGATCAGGCAGAAGTGGATGCAGAAAGAATACCTTTATGAACCCACTATTTCCTATTATAGGAATAAATACAATCTAAGATATATCTGGTTTACTGGACTAATGATGGGAGCTGGAGGGACACTACTAAAAATGTATATCAGTTTTGAGTAGATTATGACCTGCTGTATAAAATAGCAATTATGGCAATCAGAGTTCAAGTCTCGTGTGAAATAATTTGTACTCATAATCATATGCATTTAGCAAATGCACTGAAATTTAAATTGTCACATAATACTTTAACAGCATTAATTTTTAAAAACTATTACTTAAACTTTCATACAAAAATACTGATACCCACTATTTATATTTCCTCGAAGTTGATTATTAATTTAATGTGTTATAATTTTATTTACTCACAATTGTAATTAAAAACATGTTAGTTGTAAAGATATATTGTATCTTGTTGTCAGTCCTCAAATGAAGAAAGTACAATAAATATAAAAATGATTATATTGAGCACTAGAAGTCATGTGAGTGTAACAATTTTTAATAGCCAAGAAATTTGTTATAATTTGAGGTGATTTCCCAAATATGTTCCAAGTGAGGCTTGTGAGCTCATTGGAACTAGATCTTCAATTAGCATCGTGCTTGTGATAGATATAATATGTTTTATGATGATGGTGGTTTTTGCTCATAAAGAAGGTGAGTGTATACATTTAATGAGGCCAGGGATGGTGGAACCGCGCACATTCATTAGAGAACAGGGCCGCCGCCGCTGCCACTGCCGCCGCCACCGCTGACCGCACCCACACAATAAAGTGCAAGAAAGCGCTGAATGACCCATCGTCATTGCTGTCCGCAATCTGGCAAAGTGAATATACAGCAGTGCGCGCTTTTGTTCACCAAAACCTGCCCCCCTCCTCTCCCCTACCCCCACAGCAACAACATGCATAATTTGTGTGCGTTGTTTCTGTTGTAGGCACGGGGAGGGTGCGGGGCACGTGTGATCGAATTCATCCAATCACGAATCATCGCCACTACAGTGGAAATGTTTTCACAGCAGAGATTCACACGCACACACACAAACACGAACACTTACCGTCAACACGAAGGGCGGCGGGGGAGGGAGGAACGGAGGGAATGTTCACCCCACCCCATCCCACCCCCAGGTTGGAATCTGTATCGCGCCAGGGCGTCAACGGCGATGACAATACTAGTTCGATGGATGAGAGGGTGATGGGGTTGATACTGCAGTGGTGTGCATACAGATTCTGAGCTACTCCTTAGGACAGGGAACTGATATTACATTCCTGTATCAAATATTTATGACACAAGGAGTTTTATTTTGGGAGTAAGTATTGCTTATTTGCCGTACATTTTAACATCGTGGTCATTATTGTACGGTAGACCCCAGCTTAGCTTTTGCTCCAATTCCAAGCTCGAAATCAACTAAATCACTTTTCACATGCTCGATTCGTTACTGCATCTTCCCGTAGAGAGCATGACGGCATTGTCTGTCCTTATGATGGTAGTAAAACTGCATAAAAAGTCGGAAATGTTCCGTTTTGTTTTCCATAGTTTGTAAACACAAGTTCACGCTGTTCCATCCAACGTCAGTCACAGTCTGGTTGTTGACCTACAAATATTACCCTTCGTTTAGTGTAAGTATTCAATGTCTATTTTGTGTGTGAATGACATTAGATTATTTCTATCAGTTCACGAAAATCTAAGCGAAAAAATTCACACTGGAATAAAGAGTTTTAATGTACCATAGATATCTAAAAAACTAAACGTATATTTTATATAATAATTGCGGCATTGCAAAGTTAAGGATAATATAAATACAAAAATTATGAAGGTTACGTGAGGTTTTATGCATCTAAATATTTCAGGAATGTATCATTGTAGATTGACACCATTTTCAACACATCTTAAAGCAAGATTAGTAGTCATTACAGTGATATTCATGAGCAAGCAAGTAACGCGGCAGTTTTAGGACAGAAAACCGCCATAGAGCATAGACACTACTCAGAGAATGCATCCGCAAACACCTGTAAAACTCTTCGGCTTCTAAATAACTGACAACTGTGTCTGTTTTGTTAGTTACACTTTATTTGTTGACGCGTTAACCTTTAACTAAAATTCGAAGCTCAAAACGCATTTTGACTGCCAAACAAGGTACACCGCCACTGAACATTGAATAAAGCTAACAGTCACAATGATTAAAGTTCAATGGAACACAAATTGCGGGCAGGGTTTGTTTTCGATATACAGTGCTATGCGTCCAAACTGGTCTCTCTTTCTCTTCGCCTTCATTGTATTTTTCACGCTTTCGGTTTGCGTATTAAAACACTGCCCCCGTAATCATGAAACCCTCACTGAAAGTTAATTCCTTTCTAGTTATTCTGAATAGTGCTTTTGTAAAGGATAGAATTTGATGACAACACTGTTACTGTGTTGTATCGTCTGAAACACATTTATTTTCTCTTATCTCCAGGAAGTTATTTGATGAATTTGCACTGCACCGTCTCATTACCCTAGAAATTTAGGGGAGTCTACATGGCAAAAATTAGCAAAAATTGCCAGAATTGTATTTCTGCTTTTCTGTGCAACCTTATAAATTGGAATTTCCTCTTTAATTTAATATTTGATCCTTATGGTCACCATACTTCTATTTCCAAAAATATATTTTAAAAATCCGATGTGTTGCACTCACATGACTTTCTTTATTCTTGTACTAACCATTCTTACGAACTCTTATTCCTATGTCTTCTTCGTGTTAGTTGAGATAAACATTTGCAGAAATTATTTTATTGCTTATTTCCTTGTAGGTGCAAGGGGAATATGGGAATGGCTTTGAGCGATAGTCAAATATTTTAAAGCGTTCAAACTCCGTTCTCTTTGCAGTAGAGAAAGTCATGTGAGTGCAACACATCAGATTTTTAAGAATAGAATTCTTATAGAAGCGAACAGAGCAAGTAATGTATGTGCACATATCATATCCTCCCACCCCAAGCTGCTGAAGCAAAATCCCAAATTTCCCGCAGAGGATTCGTGTGCAAGAAACGCTATTGTAGCCAAAAAAAGTGACCGCTATAAAAAGGGGAGGATAGGGAGTTTACATTCCTCAGCAGTGGCTCCAACAATCGCTCTCAGCTTGCACGATAATATGGAAACACATTCCATTTTAACTGCAGGGAAGGGGCTCTTACAATACGCATGTGGTCGCGCACAATGAAACCCCAGTACGACCAACTTTCTATGTTACTGCAGTGTCTCTAAAAGGTAGGGCTGCCCTTTTTATGGCCTTCTCTCACTCTTTGATGTCCAGGTGGAAGTAATAAGTGGAAACCCTACAGCATGTTCCCTCTAGTAAGCAACTTTGTATAAAACGTTCTACCAGAAGCGAATTTATATTCTCTCAAATCATTTGGTTACATATTGTTTTGTTACCTACATGCTAAATGCTTCAATGTATTCAATATTCCTTGTGTGCGTGAACTACACATACTCTTCCAACCTCTAGCTCTCCATATTTATACTACATTGCAGCATATCTAAAAAATTATGGGATACACTCACATGGCTTTCTTCACCCATTATTCTTTACTATAATGTATATACGGCTTTCCTATCAAACCCTATTTTTCTTACTGCTTCATGTTAATCGAAATAACTTTTACAAAAAATATTTCATTACACGTTGTGACATCGGGGTCGGCGCTCAACAAAGGACGGACTTCAAGCTACTTCACACCATTTCCTGCTCCAGCAAGCTAGTAAATACGCTCACGGCCGGGTTGCCACGCGGGACTGCTGTGTGTACGTGATTTTAACTATCGAGGCGGCAGAAACAAAAAAGGGTCAAGAACGTTCTCGATACTCCTAGCTGCGTCATTTCCGGTGAGCATGCATGTGTAGAACTGACAGAGGTCCATGTAACTTCATCCCCAGTATATAAGGAAGCCACAGAGTGATTTTTTAAGTTACAGTTACAGAGACGAGTCGGTCAGTGAGTGTAAGACAGCTGTGCGTGGTAAGAAGAATCAATGAGCGTCATGAGTGATACATCGTCGTAATTGGAGCATGAGAGACAGAGGAAGTGAAGAAAGGCACTAAAAGGACTGAGCAAGGTTATGAGAAGCAAAAATTGTGAGCTATGACAGCCGTTAATTGATATTGAATTTAGATTTTAAGTAAAAAGATTGAAATGTTGTTATGGGACGAGAAGACCTATAGAATATAGAAGAGACTGTAGACTATATTAACGACGAGAAGAAAACTGGTATTTTTGGTGAAGTTTTAGAAGCTAATAAAGTGATACAAAAGTAACCGGACTGGATTTTGTCATTTTTTTCACAATATTTTGTTGTGGGTACGAGCAGGATGTACAAACCAGAATCGATAATCGGAAACAAATATTCTCTGGCGTAAAATCCCGTATTATTTACGTGATACCCCAAGAAAAAGCTTAATAGCGACAACACCTTAAAATGTGACAAACCACTGGGAAACAGAAACCAATAATAACAGATATCTCGGTTAAAGCCGATGCCATAGAACATATTTGAAATAAATTGTACACTTTTAAGAGCTATAACTTTCAAAATAGTAAGTCTCTGTCTAGATACATCTTGTGGCTTAACCGTCATGAATGAAGAGAACTTCATTAATTATTCCCAGAAAATGCCATATATTTTATTTTTCATGTAAATATCTTAAGCATGTGTATGGCATTTTAATTAAAGCGAGTATAGCTGCGGCAGTTTAATTTGTCTCCAGGATCAAAATAGTGGAAGGTCATTTGCCCATGCAAGTTAGGGGCAGGGGACAGAAATATCGAAAAACATTGACACTTGCCTCTTCAGTCCAGCACTATTTGGATAGAAGAAGCCGAATGTTGTCCCACCTTTCCCTTAACAACAGAGATAGACGGGTGAATATCTGCGTCTCTTTTCAGCGTATCTCTGTCTCTTTCTTTAGATGTGAGACAAGATAAACTAAATACCCCACCAGTTTTGAGAAACTGAAATATTTTGAAAAATAAATTATATATAAGGTTTGTTTAACGTGGGGGATTCTTTCTTTTAATATTTTTTTTTAATTCTCGTGTCCCATACAATGAAAAGAAATTAAAATAACCTTGTATAAGTTAATATAAAGAAAGAAAACTAGAAGCCGCAAAAATTGCATTTTAGGGTCGCTTTGTTAGACTAAACGAGAAATTACAATATCAGAGAAAAAAACTTGGTATTTTCAAGTCAATTGAGAATATACACCAATACAGAACTGGAAAAGCCATGGATAAAATGGAAGATTGCCGCATCCTAAAACTGTTAAATATAAACTTATAGGTAAGAGAAACATGTTGGCAAACCCAGAAATGGTGAACAAGCAACATTTATTTCAAAAGATTGAATCAAACCTGTCGAGTCTTAATCTCTGAAGATGATGAGATATTTTTAGACTAGCCTTCATGAAGAATATACCAAGTAAAATCCGGGAACGAAAGCTGAATCAGTGGACTGAGATGGTATCTACTGCAATTACTAACAGAGATCCTCTTGTTTTTCTCTATTAATTCATTACTTTCTTTATTCTTTCCGATAAGTGACATTTTCAGAAAAAGTGTTGGTTTTAGCATAAGATACTAGCGAACTCTGTTAGACCAGCTCTGAATCGCGCAGAGCCCTTGGGAGAGCTAAGCCTGTGCATTTCTCAATGACATTTAATGACTCTATGACAACTTGCGGAGGGGGACTCAGCACCTCGAGCTCAAGGCGTTCTTTTGTGTCTATACCCCTGACGGGGCACCCTGGGAGAATGGGTCCTAAGGGGGGCCGGAAATTTGCCACGACAGAGCAGGTGGCAGGGTCCTTACATTTTCCCAGTTAGAAGCACCCTGGCGGAGTCTGGTATAGCTCTTCCCCCTCGGGCCTGTAACAGGGGCCCGTAAATCGTGGCTTGCCTTTCAGTTTGGTTGACGATAATTGTAGAGGTATTTGTTCCCCCTCGCGCTGCTGCCGCGACGCTCGCCGACGCTTCCAATCCTGTAACATACCTAACGGGATGAAGGGTTACATGAAATAATAATTTAATGAAATGGATTAATAGAAAATTCGCAGGATATGGAAATCCTTCCCAGCATTCGCCTGGCAATTCGGGGAAACCTCCGAAAAAAACCCATGCGACTGGAAGGTCGGCCACGGGGATGGAACCTGCGACCTTCTGAATGCAGGCCACAAACATTACCGCCTGAGTCATCACGCTCGGTGAATAACACTTAAGGTGGGCCGTTAAAACGTAATTGTCTTATTTGGACTGAGTTTTAGAGAAAAGAATACACTCATAAAATCATAATAAAGGAAACACTTGTAAATGAATTCCCTGTAAAGTTATATATTTCGATTAGTTAACGCTCTGTATAATTTGGAAATGCCACAAATAAGTATTAAATCGACAACATTACAAGCGATCTTGAAGCAGTATGTTTATGCAAAGTCTGAACTTTTTACCTATTTTCCCTTCCGAAGTTTATTTTTTTTAATTCCAAGATTTGTATGATTTCACATATTGCACCTGACCACCTTAATGTTCGATATTATAAACTGTTTACCAGAGTGGACCTCTTCCACAGCCTTCTAACCAGAGACCGAAACTGAATTTTTATTTGGGTAAATTTTATTTCTGGGATTCGTGTAAAAAAAAAAAAGTGCAATAATCCTCAATTCAGAGGCATCATGGGGTACGCCAACATTGCAGAAGAAGTTATTAAAAGAAAAATGAAAAACAGAAGAAATTTTATTAAAGAAATATGAACTCTTACGTCAAGAGCGACTCCTCGGAAAACTCGCTCACAGAAAAATAAGACATGCATTGTAAAACCAACTGAGGAGGGTTGGTAGTGCTACGTGAACCTATGAAAAGCAACATCTAATGCAGCAGTGGCGCTTGATTAAAATGAACCAAAATCGAGGAAAAACTAGAGCAAAATTGCACTGGGGATTGAAATTACGACCGCTGTATTACGGGTACCAGACGACCAGATATTCTCCTATATTTTTACCTTCTCTCTGGCGTGAGAGAAAAGTTTCTCAAAAAAATCTGGAAAGTCCTACATGTTGAGGAAATTAACCATTCTTCAGTTTCAAATTGATTGTAATTCGAAAAAGATTATAAAAACTTTTTGAAAATGGAATTGCTTTGCTATTCCTTGCCTAAATTAAAGGGGTTTTCAGTGGTATTAGCATACTGGAAACAGAAAATAATCTAAACTACACGGCGCTAAGGCATCGTTGCATCCTCTATGTCTGCCCACACCAGGCATCATGAGTGGGTGCAGTAGTGGAGGACAGAACGCGGTTGCACCCCGGCCGGTGCGGTCTTCCCAAGATGGAGGCCCTCTGTTCCCACATATAGCTCCTCAATTGGCCCCAAGGGACCACAAGGGACTGAGTGTACCCCGTACCAGGTCTCCCAAGGGAGAAAATCCTCGCGCCATCGCCGGAAATTGAACCCAGGCTCCCTGCTTGGTAAGCACTGCGCTATCACCGCGCTAAAGGAGACGATCTGGACACATTTAAGAAAATGCTATTGATCGACTCAGTCACAAGTATTCTCCCAGTAAAATATAGCTTCAACATTTAAGTTGTGTAGAGTGTCATCAAATGTAGACGCGTTATATCAATGCCTTTCACATAAATATAGTTATTACCTAAGATTCTTTATAAGAGAATATAAACCTATCCATACATGTTTGAATTGGGTTTGAAGTTAACCCTCTAATACGTAGCGTTGTCATTTGGCAACAAAGATGCTCAGTCAAAATATTAGAATAATTTAACAGTGCTTTTTGTTATTTTCATATTATACTACATTTAAGATAAAATAAACGTGTTTGTCACTGTTTTATTTCATATATCTATTAGTTTATTTCAGCATTATAGTCCTGGTGAAAAGCAGAATTCATGTAACTACATCAAATCTAGTCATATCATTCGTGCATAATTATGATCCCACTTATTTTATGTGTACCCTCCCCATCCTTTATCAAGGACCCATTTGACTGCAGTCGCTGGACTTTGAACTCAGACATTGAGGTTCGAATGGAGGCAAGACCGTTTTGTTTCGCCTTAACAACCATGGCTATATGCAATATAGGTCACTAATTGTGATTGTAAAGATATACTAGATGGGATGGTTATGAGATGAGATGGATACCCATGTTTCTGGAAAGCAGAGTCCTAGTTTGTCGAGGTTAGTTTTAACATACTTACATGTTGTTAAATGCTTGTGTGTTTTTTCTGGCTTCGAACCTCGCGCGAGAAGAGTCATGGAACAATAACCCTTGTGCTAGAGGGTACAGTGGCGGAAGAGTGCACACGCTATACGATGTACGCTGCCTTTTTTATTTTTATTGGACTTGTTTTAAAGACTGACTCGTGTAGCGGAAAGTTTGCAGTAAACGCGTTAGAGTGGAGACGATTCGCTTTAATATCGTTAGTAGCACGTACACAGAATTGCGATTACTTCATAGCAAAGTCGGTCACTGCGCCTTGCTGGGTAATGCAGCGTGATGCTTCATCTTCCTTCTTCTCCCGAAACTTGTTTTCATACAATTAGCGCTACTTCTAGCATATTACCGGCACATATCACTCTACAATTACCAGCTATATAGTATATGTGCCCTTGACTTCTTTATTTCTGTCTTTAAGCCGACTAATGCTTCCAATTTACTTTGTCAGTCTTTGTAAGGAAGCCATAGTATTTGAGACCCATGTGTGCCTAGTGTAAAGCAAATGAAACTCTTCTTTCAAGTAGCTCTGGGTTCTATTCTCGCGGCCGACCTTCCTGACCCTTTGCGTGTTTCTCCGGGTTGCTAACCGAGTGCTAGGAAGGTGGTTACATCCCCCAAATTTCTTGTCCTTCCATTTCACTTCCATCCTGCTTGGTTGTTTCAAGGTTCTAACTATAGGCGGGGTCTCGGTGTTGCGTGGCCAGGAAAAAGATGATCTGAATAGGGGGGAGGGGGGGGGGCAATCTCCGAGTCGCGGGCCACCTTGTAACCTGCAAGGGGAAAGCGAGTCGGTTGTACGACCTGTCACCTAGCTAGGAGATATACCTGAAAACTCTATGGACCCTGCCCTCCGCTACCGTTCCTCTCAGTTCTGGCCACCTGTCTCCTCTCACCTAACGCTTCCTCATCAGGGTCATACGTACGAAAGATTACCTAGAACTATAATCACAATATTTTGATACTTTTCTGATCTTTAACTACATTTTCTATAGCTTGCATAATGGACTACCCTTCTCGGCACTGCTATTAAATTGACCTCTCGCGTTTGCACATGAACTATCCTCCGTATTAAATCGTAAAATCGATTAACAATCTTGCATTTTAAACATAAAAGACATCCTCATCACAAAGGACTTGGGGGGGGGGGATTGGGCATAAATCTTAACCCAAGAACGACTAAACTTGGTTTAGAGACTTTCTTTAGGTATAAATTAGTATAATACAGTTCGCAGCATGTACGCGACGCCAACAGGGTGTTTATGCAAATGATTTTTTAACTATTACTGAATAATAAATAGCGTTTTTTATTTTCATTTTAGTGACTTTAGTGCACACGTGCATGTAATAAGCTATTCGTATTTTAAAACTTACGCAATCCACCTTTACTAAAATATAACCCTTCACTTAGGCTGTAAACTTATGTTGGGAATCGAAGTAATGAGGTCTCTTAAGACCATATATAACAATAATGGCATATTTGCATTGTATATGAACAAAACCATTATCATCTACTGTGTGAGTAGAAAGTGTTCTCAATTTCGAAGTCTACCATTCTTAATAGCTTTGAACTACGGAGATTTTGCTTCAAAATAGCAACTTTTGAAGCACCATCTAAAACTATTCTAAGAGCATGCGTTGACCTGCGTGGAAGACAGCAATGCGAACCAGCTGCGGTCTAACGTAAACTGGTTCAAATGCAAGGCCGAACAGTAACTTGCAATATTATCCTCGATGACGAAGAAAAAACAACGGGAAAAAGCAGACAAGAAAAATCAAAGCCATAAACCCATAAAAATGTTGGTGTAATGCCGCTTAATAATACATCATCACACATTCACATCATCTTCTCTAGCTACTTTCGTCTATTTTTTGTATATGTAGCTGCAATAGACCATTCTTAAGAAAGCTTATGTTTCTATCTACAGCACGTTAATCGTGATAAGATTTGCAGATTAATTACACATTTTCTTAAAGGTACAAGGCGGATAGAGGAAGCAATCGATAGTCAGATGTTTGAAAACTGGGTCTCTATTAGTTGGCGAAGAAATTCTTCTTTCCAGAATATCGCGGGAAAGGAGTGAAAAGAACAGTGAAGAAAATGAAGTATTGAAAATTAAATTTAAAAAAACGGATACCTAGGAAGTAGCTGATACTACGAAAAGGGTATTCAGCAAATTGTGTGTTTAAAAGAGAACTACATTTTTTGTATACTAGATTTCAGTTATTCAAAAGTCATCCAGAGTAAATAGGACTATATAGGATATAACATGAACATTCAAAATATAGATTTTATTTTTCGTAAAAATATCTTAATTTTAATCAAAATCGTTAGGGTCAATTTCAAGAAAATCAAAATTTTACAAACATTTTCCATGTAAAGGGTAGTTCAGGTTGGGGCTATTTTCTTCAAAATCTTCGTGTGGCATCCTTTAAAGACATTAAACTTAAATATCAACTTTGGTTTTTATCCGACTTTTCGTTTATGAGTTATGCTGTCCACAGACTGACAGACAGACAGACACACACACGCGCGCGCGCGCGCGCGGACCTTTTTCTAAAATGCTTTTTGGATTCAGGGGGCCTCACTAGATATATTTCAGGTGAAATCTCGACATCAAATTTTTGGGTGGAATACAATACTTCCTCTACTTACCAACAGAGAAAGTAAAGCAGGTAAGGAATTGAGATTCCGCCTTGAAATAGTGTAATAAGCATTTTATCATATATAAACCTGCTAAATCATTGGACCATGAAGCATAGATACATACAAAACAAACACATGGAATTTTGTTTGAGCCTGCTTCAAGTGAAGAATGTTGTTGTTTTCTAGTGCCTTGCATCTGGCAATGAAGCCATTAGCATTCGTGCTTTCCAATACTTTTGAACTGTAGTGATGAAATTTGCCTAAAGATGTCCCCACCCAGAGATCCGATTGGGGGACAGTTTTAACTCCGGAATAAAACTGAATGGAAAGTATAAATAATACCGAAAAGATTAACGAACATACTGCATTTGCATCACACTTATGAATTTTCAGATATTCAAAGCGGATAAATGTCTCAAGTAATGTAAGCAATTTTCAGTTAATGTAACACAATGTTCAAAGTAATACTGCATCTTTGAAAATAAAATGAGGTTAGAATAATCAGAAAGGGGTTTGGATTGAACAGTGAATAAATGAAGAGCGAGAAGCAGCCAGATTGCTGCATTACGCAGTCTCCACATTAACTCTGCACCTACAGCATACAAGGTAAAAATTAGCACTTTTGCTGCCAACAAGATTAGCCGGCATGTAAGAATCACGCACCAACTCTATGTACGCCGTCTGCTACTTTGTTTAGCAGCAACCTGCAACTTCACTAAACAGAATAAAAAAACAACTACTTGATTAACAGCTGCTGCAAGAGTTACACTGCAGAACCCATTGCGCGCCATACTAGATTTACATTTCGAGCTTTGTTTCCTATAAACTGTGTTGAAATATTGCGCTTTAATGACTTCTATCTGCACTATACTTTCGCAAATTGCATTAGTAAAGAGAGCAAGCCAATTACACGAACTATTTCACTCTGATTCAAGTGATAAATCCGGGATACAGAAGACTTACTTTGGATCAATCCAGCCAGTTTCCTTCATTCTTTTTCTTTCCTTCCGTTCTTGTATAGTCTCCTAACTGCTGTGGCTTTGATTGAAAATTTGAACCTTAGGTTAAGTTAGTGCAGCCCCCCCCCCCCAGCTTTTTTACGCTCATTTGTTCTAACACTCATACTTCCAAACTCTCTGGAGGGTAGCCAATAATCGTAGTTGAAGATAAACTTCCTCCAGTCGACCACGGGGGCTTCCCTCCCATTTTTATCATTCCTTTTGTATCGATGTCATAATATTGTGGCGTACAACAAAGGATGGTCGGGCCGAGCTACTTCACACCACATACCAGGTAGGTGATCACACTTACCCGCACCATTTGCATGTGATTACCAAGCACCAACACGAATGGTTTCCAGAACCTTCGAGGGACAGCCGGTGGCCGGCGTGTTTGTGTAAGTCGAAATAGGTCCATGTTACTCATCCTCGCTATATAAGGAGGCGAGGAAACAGAGTGAGTTACAGACATGAGTCAGTCAGTTCTTAGTTTGTGTGTGTGCGCGTGTGTGTATGAGAGAGAGAGTGAGAGAGAGAGAGAGTGCAGTAATGAGTGTTGTGTAATTGTATCGTCAAAGTTAGTATTTAAGAGACAGAAAGTAAAGAATAACAGAAAGAAGTGAGTCAAGATTACTAGAGGAAAACAGTTGTGAGTAATATCACGAAAAACTAATACTGTGCTAACATAAGTAAAAGGATTTTCTATAATATATAAAATAAATTAAGCATCAAAACGTACTGTTCTGTTATTAATGATACTAACTCTTATTTTCTACAGTTATCAGTAGAAAAAGAAATTGAAGTGACATTCTGATTTTGTTCTGTTTGATTGATGGAAACAATTAAAATTCCAAAAAAATAGCATTCTATTAAGTATAGGTACTTGTTCTTTATGAGTATACTTTACATGATTTTATCTCTCGAATTTTAGTCCTAAAATATATTAATTAAATAAAACTCTTTAACTCGCAACTTTGTTACTCTTTAACTTGTGGACAAAACCTAAGTTCTCATTATAGTAGTACATATATTAATATTAACGTATGAAGGAAAAAGGAATTAAATTTGTTACATCAAGGACAATTCAATGGCATTAAGTGGATATTTTTTACAATTTATGGAAGCCCAATAAAACAAAGACATCTATTTAAAGGTTAAAAAAGGAAGAGCATAGAATTGGTAAGGATCTTTATGCACATGATATGAGCATGTGATACCGAGCAGGTGAGATATATCATAACTGTGAGGCATACGTATGGACAATTACGCAGCCAATGTTGCCATGTCGCAACTTCAACCTACATTACGACTTATACAACATAAAGTTGTCGAACTTTGGAGAAAAGAAGCATTAATGATAATAACTCTGTGGATTTGTTGTTCTATCATTCACTTCCACAAGCATTGCCTTAATGTTTTCGTATGTGAATTACGGAAGTGCTGTTTTCGGTTAAAATAAGCACCCAAAGGCTAAAACTAATTTTTCACTCTATGTGAATCTAGATCCCTCTTATCGGGTATATTAGGTTTACAACCATCTGCACTTAATTAACTTATTACCTGGCGCCTTGAACCAAAGCAAGAGTTTGATGCATTCCCTTGCTGGAACAGAAGAGAGCAGGTGTTACAGGCTGTAAAGTAGCCTGCTATGAACACAGCATGGTGAGTAAATACCAATTCAGAGCTTTTATTCCAACGTATACACTGTCATTATCTGAGAAAGATACTAACAGGATCTCTTGTATGCCGTTCTCTACGTCAAGGATGATTTTAATATCATTAAAGTTAAGCTTATTTCTAACGGGATGCTCCAAGCACTTGCCACCACTGATAAAGTCAGTTGGCACAAGGACATTTACTGCCTGATGACAAATTCTCGTTTCTCTGGATGTGTTGTAAGTAAGCGACATGTTTTCTCCCCTAGAGAGGTAAACAGCTGCTGTTTGTAACAAACTCTCCGGCAGTGGAACAAGACTACCCCATTAGCGTGATCAAGAGTCGCTAAACGAGAAACCCCACACCCCAAGCCTCGCCGGATTGCTCTAATTGGCTCTATTCCTGCTGCGTCCGTTCTCTTTGAGAAGCACGACTTAAGCAACACATATGTACGTATGTCCATTATTTCTCTCACAACACTGCATAATACATTACTCTCACCAGAGCTTCCCCTCACAATCAGATATTAAACGTCTAAACTTAAGAATGCAAAATGCTGAGGTTGAGATAGAAAACAACAGTGCATGAGAAACATTGTTAAGAATATACTACAGCTAAAAGAATATAATCACAGTTATACGTTGCCAGAGTTAGATAGCTAAAATAATGTATAAATGAGAAAACGTAAAAGTGAATTTTCTTAAGGAGCTAAAAACTCCTTTTTTTATTCCTCAAAATAATTACATACTATTTAATATAAGAAAACATCAAATGAAATAAACACATAAATACGAGTAATAAACAACATTTCGAGTACTTACTTGCATATCAGTGCTGTTATTCGTACTGTTACAAATGAAGTCCAGTTCCTTTTTCTGTCACTTTCTTTCCTTTAAAATTTTATTGTATAATAGAAACACTCTCTCACAGCTGTTCTGTCCTCCCCTAACCTTCACACACACTACTAATCATAGTGCTACTATCCTTTCTGTCTAAACACAGCTGCTTCCCACGATAGTCACTAAAATCGGCTTCACACATAAAACAATTCCGACGCGGCAATTAAACGCCTAAAACTCTCTCGACACTGACTGAATACAATCAAACTTAAAAACTAAGTAATTCAATACACAACTCTGAAAAACTGCTCCAGCACTGGCTTGCTCACTTGCTTTTACGAGTGTATTTCAGGTCAAATGCTGGCGAATTGTATGAAAAATACACCTTTCCTCTAACTTCTCGTAAATATGCCGGCATTAGAAAGTTTCTCGAATAGTCTGGAATGCTTTGTTCTGCGGCGCTCGTAATCGTGTTTGATCTGACCTCTCCATTGTCGTGGGGCGCGTATTTAAAAGGAATAATGTGAGCAGATAACACCAAGATTCCCTTTGAGGAGGCTACCAGACAGCATCATTATACTTCATACTTTAAAAACAGATGAAAAAAGGGGAAGAAAAGAAAAAATATGATATGCTGCACTCACATGGTTTTCTCTACTTATGTACTAACCATTTATTCCTATACCTTCTTCGTGTCAGTTGAGATACACATTTGTACAAATTATCTTATTGTTTATTTTTGTAGCTGCAAGGGAGATATTAAAATACAGTAGGCTTTGAGCGATAGTCAAATGTTTTAATGCTATGAGATCCCGCTTAACATAAAAAATGCACAACGATGTTCCATTTCACGAAAGTTTTAAGTTTTCTGAAACTGACACAAATAACGTGGAATATCTCCGAAATGGTTCACTCTACAAAAAATCATGTAGATATAAATTGTGTGTTTTAGCAAGATCTACATTATAGTAAGATTGGATCTATCTGTTACGGTTTACGAGTTATTCAAGTCATCCAGAGTAAACAGGGCTACATAGCTATAGCCAGAAAATTCGAAATATAAATTTCATTTGTCATACAAATATCTTAATATTTTAAAATATTTTAATCAAAATCGTTAGAGCCATTTCAAGAAAATCGAAATTTTCAAAAAATTTTCCATGTAAAGGGTATTTTAGGATGGGGCTATTTTCTTCAAAAACTTCGTATGGCATCCTTGAAAGACATTAAACTTTAATACCAACTTTGGTTTTTAACCTAATTTTCGTTTTTGAGTTATGCTCTCCACAGACTGACACACACACACACACACACACACACACACACACACACACACACACACACACACACACACACACACACACACGGACTTTTTTCTAAACATGCTTTTTTTATTCAGGGGTTCTCAAAACATATTTCCAGTGAAATCTCGACATAGAATTTTTGGGTGGAATACAATATTTCCTTCTATTTACCGGTAGAGAATGTAAAAGGAAGAAGAAAAGAAAAAAAGGGGAAAAAAGAAAAAAGGGGAAGAAAAGAAAAAGGGAAAAAAAAATAAGGTAAGAAAAGAATACCAGACTATTAGTGCTTTACGCTAACCCACAAAGCGTTCATCATATAGGCTTCGATAATATAAATCAATGTATAATTTCTAGACCCTGAACTGCGTCTTCTTTCTCTTTCTTTCTCTATCCCTTAGGCGTCAGTTTTCTTCAGCCACTTCCGGAATCCATTCCTGTCCTGTGCAATTATATGTATTTCTCTCAGTGTCTTTCCCCGACTGGCTGCTACTTTTTCCATATGCTTTCTCCATTCAAGTCTTGGCCTTCCTACACTCCTTCTTCTCTCTGCCCTTGTCTCATATATCCTTCTTCATTCATTCTTAATACGTGCCCAAGCCATCTTAGTTGATTCCTATTATACCTGAACTGTTATGTCCAAATGCATTTTTTGTGGAGTGAACCATTTCGGAGATATTCCTTCTTATTTGTGTGAGTTTTACAATGCCTGTATTTTTTTCAAATGGAAGGTCGTCATTCACTTCTTAACCTCTTGGCCGTGCAAAGAGATGGATTTCTAAATCCTTCATATTAGGACTAGCTAAGAGTTGACCTTCGCTCAAAGCCTACTATATTCCCATATTCCCCTTTACAGGTACTAAAAAAATAGCAATAATTTCCGCAAGTATTGATCTCGACTAACATGAAGAAGATATAGGTATAAGTGTTTGTAACAATAGTACAAGAGTAGAGAAAGTCGTGCGAGTGCAACACATCGGATTTTTATAATTTAAATGCCTGTACTTACTACTAAAATCAAACTGCACAGTTGCACAAACCTTCATGTACTGATTGTAATGAATTTGTGAGTATAGTTAAGTCTTATTCTTAAGTACCATTTGGGAGTATTTTATCTCCAGTATAAGAAGTGTACATGCATTTCTGCTCTACGCTGGAAAGGCCAATGATACCCGTGCTCTAACCTTGAGTTAAACCGTGCTAAATGCTATAATTATCACGACTTCTCTGTCCTTCAGACTTGCTAGGTTCTTAGCAGGCTTTTTCCGCTTGTTTCCTCGGAAGAATTTCTTTAAAACACGTGTTTAAGTTAACACCGCCTGGTCTAATTGCAAAGCCTTGATTTGTGGCTCAGAAATAAAGTGGTATTGACACAGAGTGTTTCAAAATACATGTTCGAAATGTTGTAATGTGATAGTGTGCGTAAAAAATAAGTATGACTTTTCTTATTGCAAATAACGTCGGTAAATGCTTCTGATTCCAACAACAGAGAAAGGTTGAAAAATATGTGTTGCAGTCACATGACTTTCTCTACTCTTGCAGACGTCTATTCCTCTGCGTATTTCACGTTAATCCATTTAAAAATTTATAGAAATTATCTTATTGCTAATTTTATTGCAGGTGCAAAGGTAATATGGGAATACAGTAGTCTTTAAGCGATAGTCAAGTACTATGAATGGGTCCATTGATGACTTTGAATACATAACCAAGAGATAAAAGTATGAATAATGACCTCTCATTTCAGAACGCCTATAAGTTTTGCAAAATTCTAATAGATCACAAGTAGTATCTCCAAAATGGTTCACTTTACAAAAAAGATCATTTGACATAAATTATGTGTTTTAGCCGATCTAGATGTCTGTATAGTACGACTTGGTATAACCGTTACGGTTTAACAGTTATGCAAAAGTCACAAAGAGTATAAGGATTACATGGGCTGTAGCCAGAAATATGCATTTCATTTGCCACAAAAATATCATAAACAATACGCCATTTTAATTAAAATCGTTAGAGCCATTTTCAGAAAATCCACATTTTTGAAAAATTTTGCATGTAAAAGGTAGTTTATGGTGGAGGAATTTTCTTAAAAATCTCCGTATCCCATTCTTCTTTCTTCTTTCCCTGATTACCCTCCCCTTACACATTTTCTTGTAAGTACAAGGGAATAAGGGCATAGAGTAGGCTAACGCTATAGACAAAAATGTTAAGAGCTGGTCCCTATTTGGTGACTTTCAAATTCCATTCTCTTAGCAAGGCTCCCCCCCCCCCTCCCAAAAAAAAAAAAAAAAAAAAAGAAACGCTCATTTGAGAATATGTAAGTATTGGAAAACTCAAACCAATAGCAATGAATATTTCAAGAATGGTTAATTCCACAATAAAATATACTTGATATAAACAGTGTGCTTTAACGGTACCTACATTTTTGGTGTAGTAAGACTGTGCCTATACCTATCAGTTATGGAAAGGTTATTCAAGGTGAAGACAACTAGAGAAGCTACTCCCAGAAAATGCAAGGTATGCATTTAAAATTTCGTGAAAATATCTTAAGCATGTGGTGTTTAAATTAAAGTTGTTGGCGCCAATTTAGACAACACATGCTTATTCGAAATTATTTTTCTGTAAAGGATAGTTTGGGGTGGGAAGATAAATATTGCACGTACACATAGAAGATGCTGAGCTTAGTATCTAACTTTGGTATCTAACGAATTTTCGTTTTTTAGTCGCTGTTTACAGATAACACGCAGGCGCACGCACGCAGACACTATTTTAATCTTTTCTTTTTTAACTTTAATTTATTCAGGGAGTCTTAAAACATATTTCCAGTGAAATCTCGATATCGGATTTTTGATTGAATACAAAACGTCCTCTAAACAAAAAGAAAATAAAAAAACATTTATTGCTGGGTGTGGTAACAGTTATATAATAGAGTAACCTAACATCGACAAACACAAGCCTGCGATTATTTTTGCTTTTAATTTTTGTTTTATTTACAGCCCAGTTTTGATAGTAGAGTGTCTCAACAATTTATACATTTATAAAAAACTAAAGTGCAAACTCAAAGCATTTCACGGTGAAGCAAAGTGTAAATATTTGTAAACAAACACGATCAGTTACACAATTTCTGTTTTAAACGCTGGCAGGCGTGACGACATTGTGTCAGTCACGGATTATTTCCGAACCATTAAAACTCAGCCATTCCATGCTCTCACATGAAAACGCAGTTAAGTTTAATGTTGAAAATAATCTCTGTCCCTAAAATTGAATTAGCTAAACCGACCAGAGCATGCGAGCGAATACGACAGTTGAATACCGAACTAGAAAATGCTTTATACTGGTTTTGCCTCTTGTACTCCTTTTTTCTTGCTGTAGGTTTTAAAAATTAATCATTACTTACTTTTAAGTGCCTTTCAGTATTAAAGTGTGGGTCACTGTTTAGTATATAAATCCACTTAATTTTATTACTCCCCAGATATATGAAAAAAGTTGTCAGCGAAATAAAGTTCAAAAGAATTGTTGCAAAATACGAGGTTAACAGGTACAGAGGAATTTTTAGACGTGGCGCTTGATCTTGCTAGGATCTGCGTGAGTGACGTCACGCAAATTGACGGTGGGGGTAACGTTTCTGTTTCCTACTAGAAATAAACAAGACACTGCTAATTATGCGAGCGGGTACTCTACTGTTATTAACTCAGGAGAATGTCTTTGTCTTTGAACGCGCAATCGCGCTGTTGAGTGTGGACCTTCTTGGCGAGATGTAAACAGAGTAACACCAGCAGTTCAAATTTACTGTCTACAAGGCATTTCGACGGTAGGCAGCCAATGTTGCTACAATATTATATCCCGTGGTTCTCGAGTCTGCAATAGACATAAATTCATTAGTGATGTTAGTGTCAGTATGATCATACTTGCCCTGTTTTTTTGGAGTAATATAATGTATTAATGACGCTCTTTCGCATAATATTTATTGTACCGGGAAATAAACAGCGCGGTATCTCAGATTCGCTTGTGTCAATCACAAGGTCATAGCTAAACTCCTGAGACAAATACAGTACTTAATAAAGCACTGTTTCCGTAAAGTTTACCAAACGAAGTCTGAGAGCTACTAACCTGACATTGCTATCTATATAAAACTAAATGTATGTTTGCGCTTGACCGTTGACCTCAAAGTTCGGCATGTATATGTATTTTTTCATGTAGAAGATTTGTATGCTATCAATTTTACTATACAACGTAACATTCACATGTTTTTTTCTACTCACTCTTCTTTTACGCAATACATACACATATCCTTCCTACTGGCCTCTCACATACAATCCATACAATTTTCTATGACTGAAATAGGAATGCCAAATATTACATTCACACGGCTATCTTTACTCACGTTCCTTTTATGAAACAATATCGCATTTCATTCTATAATCCATCTTCCACTAGGAATTCACACAGTTTTCCATACGACAATCGTGGAAATGCAACGACTTACATTCACACAGCTTTCTCTACTTGATTTTCTTCCTGGTATCCAACAGTACTTTTCCATAGTGTTTTCCTGGTGATATTATTTATTTTTTGGGGTTCTTTATAGCATCCAACGTAAGTCTAAAAGTTCTAGGGATAAATTTTTCAAACCACGGGCAAGGCCAGATATTTCAGTAATAGTCTTATAAATACAAAAGTGAACTGGACCATAAACCACTGCTTATTAGCCACCTCTTATTATACCTCTGTACCCGAGTATGATTGGTTTGGATTTAAGGAATACAATGATGCGAAAAACCGATCAGATATGGCATACTGCGTGTCAGTAAGTACTGTATGATATCATATACATAGCATTCAAGTTTGAGTACAGAATTGTCTATTTGTCTGAGTGATCGAGTAGTTGTGATGGAATTGACTAACCATTTACGAAGACATGGTACACTTTACGTTGATCACACATACCGAAAGTGTAGGTATGTGATGAACAATCACTCGATTGTTGCTTTGGCCAGTAACAAAATAATTTATTTTATTTATCTTTTCCCTGTATTTCTTTTACATCGCCTTAACTACGCAGTCATATCGCGAGTTAGCCTTCCAGCTCTCATCTCTATCGATACAATTTTTCGTCACAAGGCCACAGAGGGATTAGTGCAAGGCAACTGTACCTCTGCCTGTGCGGTGGGCAGATGGTATTAGGATGTCATCCAGTCTGTCTGCTTTCGTTGTCTGTGGATAGATGGTGCAGCATTCCAATTACCATCTATTTTTTAATTTTACTCTTGTTTTAGATTTAAGGGGTAACTTTGGGTCCTGTTGTGAATTTTCTAATGTATGTCCGTTATGATATATTGATGCAATATTGAAAACATTTATGACGAATAACAAAAAGTAGAAAAAAACAAGCTTTTTATACACTATTTACACAATGGATCTGAATTAAAATATACTAATATACTAATGGGTAGCGAAAATCCTGCAATTATAGCACATAAAATTACTAAAACAGTCCTGTGTAGAAAATAACAGGAAATCCATTAACAAATTCTGAAGAGTTACAACTGGTATTGGATATAAGACGTAATTCCTTCGTTGGTAAGAGGCAATACTTTAGCCGCCTCTTCTACTTTGATTTCTTTTGTTACTGAGAAGGTTTGAACCCTGGTTGAAAAATTACTCTCCTCAAAGCACGTAAGGAGATTGGAGAAAGAAGAAATCCGCAGTTCCCACCCAGCCAGGGAGAGAACCAAAGACCTTACGATCCATAGAAAGCCGCTTCAATCTGCCGAGATATCCTGCGGCACTAAACGGTACACTGTGATTTATACCTCCAACGTGATTTCAGAGCATCAATTGTGAAGTGCTGAAACTGTCGATACTACAAAGTACGTTCAGTGGCGGATTGAACAGTTGTGTGGTGAATACAATTGTTATAGCTGCTACCTTTTGCAATTTCACATTGAGTAAACAGAGTCCCAAACTTATACTTAAAACATAAATTTTCTGGAATGCTTAAAGGCAGAATAACTGAGAAAAGTAACCAAATGAGAATGATACAAACGTTCACAATTATTAACGCGAAGTTTTCCCGGGTCCTATGAATGGGAAAGTACAGTTTGTTCACCAGCTCATGGTCTCTGGCAAGAATGCAGTAAGACAGTATATTAGTAGACAATTCCAGGTACGCAGCGATATTTCAATCGTGCTTCTGGTCGTGCTTATGATAGTAGTGCCAATCTTGGAATGTGTATTAACGCTAGATTAAAGCAAATAAATCGCTCAAAATAGCGGAATTTAAATTTTACTTTCAGTTCATGCAGTATATTTAACTTATAAAACTTAAGATGTCTTCAACTACTCCATCTTTCTCCTACTGATCATTTTCTACCTTTAACCGCCTCCGTAGCGCAGTTGGTAGCGCGCTTGCCTCTGGCTCGATCCCCGGTACCAGCATGGGGATTTTATGCCCTCTGGGAGGTCTGGCACGGGGTGCACTCAGCCTCGTTAGGTCCCGGGGGATCAACTGAGAAGCTACTTGATGGAGAAGTAGCAGCCCCTCGTCGAGAAGACCGCGTAACTGGGCGGTAGGTATCGGGGCACTGATCACGTCCCACCCTCCAGTACTGCACCTCAAAAATGACGCCTGTAGTGGGCAGAGGTGGGGGACGCAGCGGCTGGACGGTAGGCCTTGGCCCTGTCGCGCCAGGGTTAAATTTTTTTTCTATCTTTCCTATAGTTTTCGCGCAATTCCTGTAAGGAAGTCACCTGTTACATTTAAGTATTCATTTCATCTTGGCCCAATCTTGGGACTGAGATCATACATATACTGGGGCAAGCCCATGACAGTGTGGCCCAATAAGACCGAAAATGCGTCCACTTCAAGAACCTCTTTAGGTGAGTTTGTTTGTTTGTTTCATCCTATAAAGATATGTTTTACGCATAGAACTGTCGCTCTGAACCCCTTTGTTCTGCAACCACAATATCATAGCAGATTTCACAGCATCCCTAGGTGGGGTTTATCTACTCCATAGGTACTACTTTTTCATTACTTCCGACATAAAACTAGTTACCTGTACTCTCCTCTTCCCTTCATTCCCCTAAGACCATGAGCTGGTGAACAGACAGTACACTCAGTCAAGCTGTAACTTCCTCATTCTTTTTTCAAGCACGGCATACTAAACCATATTATGCATATAGGATTATTCACTGCATAAATTATTCAAGGCGTCCGTAACATGAAACAGCTACTACACTTCTTTCTAGCCACTGGGAAAATGAAACTGGAAGAAATTGTATCAAACGTGCATCCTGATCACAGACCCTGACTTCTGAGATCCACTGAGTATTGATTTTTCTAGTGCACTCAGAAATTTGTTCTGCCTCAAGAAATATCATCAAAACCACAAAGAACAGCAACCAGCCGTCGAAATTAACAATGAACAACAAAAAACTTTACTGCTCTCTATTAATAAAAGAATGAAGCTTGAAGGTGAAGGTGAAAACTAACATTTAAAAAATACAAACTTAGGCGGATTTAATAAGGACGCGATTTTTATGTGTACAATGTGTACAACTGGACTGAATACTAAGTCATGTTCACTTATAAATTTCTTAACATAAATAAAATAATTTTCCATAGTAGCGGGAACCATATTTTGAATTTCAATTTCTTCACGTCATCTATCAACTTCTAATAATAATAATTATCCTAAATCAAACCCAAATGAAATAGATACATAGATGTTTTATGTTTGTCATGCTTTATTTTTCAAACAGTGGTTGAAATGCATTAAAACATTGCGGTTTGCCTCAAGATTAGAGGAATTATTTAAGAAGGTTAAATGGCGAGCATTGTGGAATGAATTCCACACTAATTTCAGGCACGGAAGGATAACTACCACAGATATTATTCTTGTTTGTTTACGAAGTAAATGATGTCATCTATGTTGTCGAAAACGTTAATTCTATAATTGCAAGAATGTTCTACAATTACTGCTGGCAGATAAACTTTTAAAACAACATGTTGAGTTCAACATGTGGCTTGTTAAAAATTCCCAAATAAGAGAACGGCGTCAAAGTGGAATCCCTTACCTTGTTCGTTTACTGCTGTTCTAATGGACTCTAGGTGTGTATCTTACTTGGACAAAACTTATGCTCATAAGCTAGATGCCTGAATTTAATAAAGGTTGGTTTAGGAACTATCCGCAAATTAAGCTTTAGGTTGTGTGTCTAATGTGCTTCAGATATATAAAGTTAGCAGTTGGGCTGCCCAAAGCAATAGGCGCTTTAGAAAATCAGATTTTGTTTTTGAATTGTTCCATTTATATACCACAATTAACTGCAAAGGTCATATCGGCGACCACTGCTTTGGAACATATTGCCTCGGCAATGGTGATATTCCTTTAACATCGGATGTTTGTATCTTTAGGGGTATTAGTGCATTAGATCACACGCACATTCTCACTTTTGAGCTAAATCCCTGCTGCAACTTTCCTATTTCAGCTGTGTAGTGGAGCGATATATTCCAAAGCTGAAGGCTACCGTAAAGATCATCTTTCCAGCGACGTTCAAGTCTGCCCAAACTGCGCTTTCCTCCGGTTTGTATATTGAAACTATTTCGTATAGTCGATTATCTGGTAGGACCAGTTTTGTTTGTATGTAGAGATTTCGCTGTTTAAATTAACATTTTTGGTTGTTCTCTAATCATTTGATTCCTTATGTGGCCCAAACGCGTATATCCCGCAATACTTTTAAAAATTGCATTTCTGTTGTTTCCACCATTCTTTTATCACTTCTGTTCATCGCCCAATTTTCGGAACCATGTGTCAATATTTCCGCGGCCATAGCTTTATAAAGCTTCAACATTGTTTCCTTTTGAGTTTTATTTTTCAGAGTTCGTTTAAGAATACCACATATATTCCGAAATTGATGCAATTAAACGTGCTTTATATGTAACCCATTTGTAAGTAATGGGCTACGTATACAGTATTTATACGTAAATTTTTGTAGGTGCCGGCTAAATTTAATTTAAAAACATGTTAATAGAACCTCATTTATGCCTAATGCATTTATACGTATTAAATTTCAGTGAAAGGCAACTGAGGCTTACGTAATTATATGCTATCTTAAAAGAAGCTCGAGGCGTGCTCCCCTTATCTCTTGTCAAACACGCAAGCTGAGTAGGCGGCTTTCGGCGCGGAAACGAAAGACAAAAATGTTTGCTGGTAGAAGCGCCGGCTTTCGGCGCGACAATGCGGAAACGAGAAATAAACATGAAAATGTTCAGTATCTAGTGTTTGGTGTTGAACAGTAGCTCTCATTCGGTTCTCAAATGATTTTAATCAGCCCTGGAGAGCAGAAAAAGGAGACGTTCTACGCTAGATTAGAGTAATACGAAAGGTAGAACTTAATTCACATAAAACCAAAACCGAAATTACTTCAGACTCAGGAATTGTTTATACCACGCTAGGTACAATCAACAGTAACAAAATGAGGTGTATGCGCTTTGCAAGAAAGGTGAAATTAGCCAAATTAGCTGATATCTTTAACGCAGGACAAAGTTTAAAATGAAGTTTTCTTTGTTGTTTGTAAAATGTAGCACACGTAGGCCCACTGTAATGTTGTTTTGTTCGTTTTTTTTATTATTTATTATCAACATCTCATTTGTAACCAATTCTGAGTCACAAGTAATCTTTCCTCTTCTTGAGATACCCAAAAATCAGGTTCAACTGTATGTACAAAATAAGTGTAATTAGTGGAGTACAGTTTCCTGCTGAAAAGTAAAAAGCACACAAGTTCCCCAAATATCAGGGTTTTAGACAGCTGACTATTCAGAACACCTTTCAATTTAGGCAACAGTTAATTGAGTTGTAGGTATATACATATCTGAAGCACACGGCGTTAAGAAAACCAGGTTTATCAATAACACTTTAGAACACAGCACACAACTTAAATATTAGCTCCGTTTAGCTATTGACATTTTGGGAACATGTTGCTACTTCATGTAGAATTAAGAATTAATTACCACATACTTGACTACATAAAGCTCAACTTCATTCTTTGTATAAGCCAAATAAGCTTCCACAATTTCCCCAAGGCGACTCAATAGAAGCAACACAAGCTTCTTCCAGACTTCAAAAGAATGATCAAAACTCATGATATTTTACAACACATGCACACTTTTATTCTACAGCCATATTCCACATACCTTACCACACTGCTTCAGATATCTACTGCACATGCTGAAGTACCGAGTTCTTATTCATCGAAGCATCCATGTGAAAATGTAACGCTCCACATACCACAACCGGAAACAGACAAGATTATCCCTAACCTATAATTGCTTCTGTTTGCAGCCTTTATTTCCAAAGGAATTTACTAGAAAAGAAACTGGGTCACAAACTCTTTCTTGCGTGCACTGGAAGTCGAGTTTTCCAGATGTTTCTTCATTTTTTCTTTCTTTCTAGCATAAAGCAGGGTTGAATTACCGTGCTAAGCACAAACAAAGAACAGCTATAGAAAGTTATAAACTTATTTCAACCTAGCAGAAACGTGCACCACATAACCATTTTACACAAAAAAGTGACAGCACATGTACTGATTTAACTTAGTGTAATATTACAAAAATAAAAAACAAACTGCTATTAGGGTTTTTTTTTCTCCATTACCTTGGAACTTCTGTTCTGACAGTTATAAGATCTAGATTGCTAGATTTGCGAATGTAACATGGGCTCTTGCCGGACAGATAAACAAAATGTTGTGCCAAAGTTTAAAAGAACGCATCCATTCAAGCCTTGAGCTTTGGATTTAACTTTTCGATGTTTTAATGGCGACCCAGGAAACTACTGGAATTTAAGAACTGTGGTTACTCGTAGTTACCCGGAAATTACCCGTATTTAAATACACTGAACATGCCTTTAAACATGTATTGCAATATTCAATGCATTACATGTACATTGCCTTTAAATGCGTAATGTTAATTTGTAAGTTGGGGATTGATACACCGAGCGGGTATGGCCCGCATTCGGGGATTTGGTCCCCGTGTTCAACCTTCCTGACTATGGGTATTTTCAGAGGTTTTTCCGAGTCGCGAGGCGAATGCTGGAAAGGATTTCCATATCCTCCGAATTTCCTGTCCCTCCATGTCGTTATATTAATTTCATTTCACCCTTCATCCTGTTAGATTTCTTCCAAGGTTGCGAGAGTCGCGGCAGCATCATGGCAGGGGAGAGGATGCTCCGGAAACCTCTCCCTTGGATTGGAGGGATGGTACAAGCCCCAGAGGGAAGGGAAACTGGTTTCCGATTCCCGCGCCTACCTTGGGAGTACAAGCCCGAAGAAGTGGGAAAGGAATCGGACCGAGTCAGCCTCCACCCGGGTGCTTCTAATTGGGAAAATTTAGGGACCCTGCCACTTGCTCTGTCATGGCAACGTTCCGGCCGCTCTTAGAATCCATTTGCATCATCCACCCCCCACCCCCCGGGGGGTTAACAAAAGATCCCTCTGCACCAGTTGTCATAGAGTCATAGGATTGATAAAAAGAATTGATTTAACAGCAGCTAACATTCGTCAGTTTATAGAACCCAAAGTACCCGGTTACGTCAAAAATATATCAAAAATATTTACTGGCGAAACTACAGTGAGATACGAGGGAAGTGTAGTATAAATGTTATACAAAGGTACCCCATAAAATAACTCAATTTTAAAGGATTTTAAGTATTCTTATTTATCCCACGCGCTATAAGACATTAAAACTCAGTCATATTTACAATAAAGTAACAAAAGTAACCTCTGATATGCATATACAACAACCGGTATTCAACTTTAATGCCATGAATATGAAAAAGAGAGCCTTGCACCCCTAATTTTAAATTTTGGAATATTTATATAGCAGTCTGGAAGAACAGGGCTCATCAATGTTAAAAGAGTTATGAAAATCGCTTGCGTCCTTTTTTTCAGACTACCCAACCACACATGTGCATACATACTCGTTATATTAGCATCGATTCCAGAAAACAACTGCTTATAATTTCCTTAAAGTGCTATCAAAAAAGCACAGATTTATGATTGACAACTTCATTAGTTATCTTGGTTACTTTGGAAGACGATAGCATACCCAGCTCGCATTTTAAAAGGCCTAAACTAGTGTAACACGGTTTGATTTTCTCGCCTGTTCATATTACAAAAGTCATTGAAAGGTAATGAAGTAATCAGGATGTAATAATTAGAACTGGTCAAGTTACGTAGTGGTGATGCGATGCTTTAAATTCATGCATAATTAGAACTAACAGCTGAAATCGCAGTTCCTATGCATATCTAATTATGATAATTCATATCTGTTGCTAATGTGCAGACTTAACAGAAATAATATTAACCTCATCACGATTAAATTTCATTAGAAGCAGCCTTAATTTCCTCAATTTTAGCTTTGCTGGCTTCTGTATGCAACACTGCAGAGCAGAATTATAGCACAACGATGGGTTGCATGCCTAAAAATGTGGCGCTTATTCAAACCCTGATGTAATTCATCGTCACGTCCAAGGGTAAACTTTGTAGTGTTATTTTGGGAATTAGCTTTTCCTTTAACCTAAATAATGAAAGCAGACACCATGAAACTTCAATAAATTTAGTTATTTTCCAGTGACTACGCCGGTTGGAATTTTCTGATTCAGTTTCCACAAAAAATGTTATTTTACAAATACTTTAGATAACGGGTCCGCAACTTCCTCCGCACCGTACTGCCGCCTATCGCTCGAGATAACGTTGGTATTCCTTGATTTTCCCCATTCCACTCTGACCTGCCGACCGGTTGTATTGTTTCCAGCATGTTTATCGCCGGTAGTCGCAAGTCTTTGGCAGTGTTGCCAAGTTGGTGGTTTTCCTACTAAATCTGGTGTTTGAATCACCTATCTAATGGGCGAATTTTGCATCTGGTGGCTAGTGGGAACGTGGTGGATTCGAAAAATGTTTGCGTGGTTTTATGGTAAATTTATTCAAAATTACTTGAGTCATTCAACATAGAGCAAATAACTCTAATAACTTTTAAATTTCTAACGCCTAAACAATTTGATTTGCAACAGATGGTCTTTCGGCTTCTTTCCCGCATTGTTTTGCTATTTATGGAATGGAATGAGTTAGAAATCAGTGACTATAAACATCACTGACTACAGTTTATCCAGATCGTCCTGAAACTCCATAAGCGCAAGAGAGGAGAAATTAGAAGTGACCGGAGTGGTGGAGAACAAGCTAGTGGCGTCAGAACTCAGGCAGTCATACAGTGCATGTTTACGTATTGTAAACAATTATTGCGTAGTTATCTCAGTCAGAGCAAGTGGTATACTAATCCCCACCTCTCCTATTATACAAATAGTATATAATATTTGGTTTCTGGTGGTTTTGAATAAGCTACTTAGTGGGAAATCCCAATTTACTGTTGGCAACACTGGTTGTTAGCTATCAGTAAGCGAGTTGGTACTGTGATGCGAGTATTGACAGTATTGGCTTTGTATAAGGTGACAGCAACCAGTGCTGCCATCGGAACTCCCATTTCACGGGGAATCTTGGTTAGCGAGTGTTTTGGAGCGACTTCTTCATAACCAGTTAGCCATGACACTTTATTTTGAAAATCAAAAAATAAATAAGCGTCAAAGAAACTTAAGCATATTGCTTTATTTCTCGGTACCGTTAGAAAATCGATTATAAGATACTGTATATTTCATCTTCAAAATTATATAAGTGTAGGTATTTACTGGAGCTAACTGAAGTGCATTTTGGCCCACCTTAAGTTTTAAGTTGGGCATATACTCTGTGTAACTTCAGCTTAACTCTTTGAGTGTCATTTCCCATAACAATAATCTTTCAAGAAACAAAGTAATGTCTATTAAGGATATATTGGATAACAGTTAATGTAAAAATTTCGACTGTAGATACAAGCGTTGGCCATAAATATTATTTATTTTTTGTGGATTTGTAATATTAAACGTATTGCATTTCAAATTATTGTTACACCTTGATGGAAAGTCTATTTTTGTTTTTATATCGAAGTTTAAACTTTGGTTCCCTCATTTCCTGAACACACCATTTCGATTGTCAACCGTTGAGGACTTATAAGACCAGGAGACGGTGTTTGGCGTGTTGTCGCCACCGATGGATGTACACTATGTAGAGGTTATTCTTTGGGCCATTCAGGGGCCCACCAGAGGTGGTTACGGGAATAAGGGAACTGTGGGCAGGGCTCCAGCGGTTGGATGCGTTCGAACTGGAAACGTTATGGATCCCGTCCATATTTGCACCTTCTATAATCCGGATATGGGGCTCCTCGGATCTTCCCACCCCCTTCCCTCTTTCCCAGGGACCACGGTAGAAGGAAAGACACCTGTGGCCTATTTGCGTGCTCCAACTCGGTTTCGTGGAACAAAGTAATTGTTTGTACTTACTGAATACAGCATAATTCAAATCACACCGACTCAAAGCTCAGGAGTGCCTTGAGGAAGCAAAATTACAAGTGTCACTAAGATTATAATTTTACCGAAATAACACTCGAGGTAAACAAAGGCATGAGGCAGTGCCAAACACTTGGTCACAGCAAATGTCCCTGACCGCAGCACTCAGCCTAATAGTAGAAAATGGATCACATATTTTCTTAATGGCATCACTTTGCATAATGAATAAGTTTGGTGTCTTTATTCAGTGCACTGCATTTTTCATTGTTATTTGGAAATATAAAATAATCAGCTTGCAAAAACTGAGGAGTTACTGCTTATGCTGTACGCGTATTGCGCGGAGTAATACCAAAGTGTGTTTCTTAGAGCGGATGCTGCATAACATTATCACAGTCATTGTCCTTAATAACAGCTTTATTAATTCAGAGCTGGAAAATAACTGCATAAGCTTTTAAACTAGTTCGCGCCAATCAAATACCAAAACATTGCACTAACAAGTGGTGGATGTAGTAACCTATTGCACACGTTAACACAATACCAGATAATACTCCCACATTCAGGGCAGGGTTTTAACCGACCCGCCCTGCAATTGCAGAGATATACTAAAACATGCATAATGCATAATCATCAAGAAAGAGCAATCACACTCCAACAGAATATAAATAACGAATACGGATGTATAATGAACTTGACAATTGCTATCACGTAGCGCGACGCTCATTTCATGCGGCACGTCCGCTTCGAAAAACATCCGCATGAGTGCAAAATGTTTATCACCTAAGTGGTTTCGAATGCACCACATTTGCACAACATGTTGTTATTAATTTCGTTGGACTCAATGAAACACAATTGCACATCAAACTGGGTGTAGTTCTAAAACAAGCGAAAATAGATAAACAAAATGAAACTTTTGCAAATGGTGTATTTGTTTGCCAGCGGTGCGCTTTACGACAAATACCATGTCTGCTTCAATTAACCCTGAATGCGAGAGAAGACTTAAAACATCCACCTGCGGCGCCGTTTAAGGCAAATAACTGACGCTCAGGCTTGACAACTGCAAGCGTACAGTTTTAATGAGAAATTAAAGCTAGCACTTGTGAAAACATCACGTTAATGATACCGAAAAACTGACTAACACTTTTTTGTAGCAGTTATGCGTATATTCTTAATGGGCGCCACACTTCATTGACCTTCTCTGCAGCACTCCTCCAGTCTACAACTTCCCTGATATTTCGCTCCAATTTTATTTGTTTATTTTTCAGAAATATATTATTTTGTTTCAAGTAATATCATAAATTTTCTTACCTAACCGATAAATTTAGCTTGGAAGGTCAGACCGTCGAATGATGTTTATTTGGATTGTTTCATTTAAATATTATATCCAAAGATTTGACCAGAAAATGTTAAATTATACAAAACATAACCTAAAATATATTCATTTCGATTGCTGCACTTACTCAGCACTACCAACTGAGGGAGACGAAACCCAAAAATTACATGTATTTCGATCTTCTCTTGTTGTTTTAACAGAAAACCACTTTATAATATCTAATAAATTTCACTTTATTTTTAATATTAACAAAACATTTATTCTGGAAAAATACATTATTAGAGTAAAAGTTATTAAAATACAGTTGTCAGATTGATGTTAATCGACTGTTATGTGTTACAGTTTTTCAGAGATTTGTGGGATACAGTTGGCGACACTGACTAAACAAATGAATAGGCTAGTGATAATTTGTACGAAACCAGAGGATGACCAACTGATAATTTTTATATGATTAACCCCTTTCAGTCTCATTCTACCCTTTCCAATCCTACCTTACACATGGCCATTGTGTGGAAGGATTAATTGCATCAATCCTTAGGTATGTTGAAATTACATAGGATCCTACACTCAAGAAATCAGACATACACAGAATAAAATATCAACTAGAAGCCCTAGGCAAACGACTTTTAATGATTTGAATCCTTGCAAAACATAAACGTTTTCGTTTCAGAGATAAAATAGAGGTCTCTACGATATGCGAAAAAAGCTGACACAGTTCCGAGTTCACGTTTAGGTGGTCATGGTAGCTCAAACACCAACAGTATCCGAGTGATCCGAATTCCAGCCACGTCATGGGCATTTCCATTCCGATTAAGCTCGTTTACCCACACTCAGATAGGAAATGCATATAAAAATCTTATGTATAGAAAATTAATATTTCTACGTCCACAATAAGTTAGGATAAAACATACCCCGACTTTAGAGGAAGTCGCCCATGGCAATATAAACATTAGGGCATTTAACACAAAGGTATCTATGCTGGAAACCTAACCGAGAATGCATTTATCTACCTACTAACGATAGTTTTGGAGCAGATTTTCCGAATATTTTCGGAAGACCCAATTTCATCACAAATTAAGTTTCTTAACTTATCAGCTGGTTGACAGTTAGGTCTTTATTTTATTTGTCCTTTGATACCATATATAGTAGGTAAATGTGGAATATGGCTGTGGAATACATTATGGAAAAATAAACTAAAACCATATCTGGTACTCACCTTGACCGTCTGGTTGTGGGATCCTTCATCACCATAACTTCCGTAATCTCGCCGTATTTACTAAAATATTCTCGGAGGCTTTCTGTAACAAATAGAAAAACAAAACCGTTACTTTTATGCCCACTATTATAACCAGTATTATAATTGAAATAAATTGTAAGTTTCTGCATTAAATAATTAGACAATTAGGAGAGTGAGGAAGATGATGGCATGAAGGTGAAATTGATGAAAGGAAAGGTGATGATGGGGGAAACCGATAACCCGTACCCCTGTAGGCACATTATTTATGTTTCAGGTATGTTTTAAACATCAAACTACATCAGCTATTGAATTCTGCACTTCAAAGAAAAAGTTATACTCTCACACATTTTGGAGTAGCAGGACAAACTTTAACCCATGTTTCAGTGGAAGTTTTGGTCTAGAAATTAGCTCTATTGTTAAATTTTGTAGCTGCTTTATGTGCAATATATGAAGTTTCCTTCTTTATTAAGTGTGCGGGTTTATATCTGCATTTTTACTTTGAACAGATTTTCTCTAAATGGCATTTTCTAGTATAAATGATTCGTTCTTTTTTTTTTCCCCGGGAACTAATGCACAGAGCTAAATACAATTTTAGAATGATAAAAATCACCGATAAATGTGCTGTGCTATCAATAAATTGTTTGGTTATTTTTAAAAACTAATTACTATAAATTGTAATGACATGATATTGTAATTTATAAATAAGGCCCCAACTTATTAGATATAGTAGATCAAAAAGTAGTAAACATACATCTACATATTGTAAAGATTCCAGATTGGTACCTTATTAGTTTGACATAATGCTTCGTAAATTTAGCAATATATAACTTACGTAGGACGGGGTAACAATGAATCTTTTTCCCTGCCCTATTACATCAATCATTATGTACCTTGTATTAATGTCCAACACGAAATAAGTATCAAATGTATGCACCGGTCAAAGGCAGTTTTGTATGGGAATGATTCAGGTCACCGTTTATTTTTTAATTGAATGAACTTTATTCTATGCATGTGGTCAATGCATTCTGTAAGTTTCATTACACATTTTAAAACAAACGGGAAAATAAACTTGAAAGTAACGTTAATGTCATTTACTTCAAGGGCTAAGAGCTAAAATTTGATAGATGATAATAGATCAAAATGGTTTTAATCATGTGGGTTATCGTGTTACATAATGTGCAGAAATCAGAACGTCGAACAATGAAATTAGCTCTGGGCTTTATATCTGATATCCACTGTGGTTGTGCTTAAAAGCGACAGCTCCATGCCAGTAGATTTACTGGCATGTAAAAGAACTCCTGCGGGGCAAAATGTCGGTACACCGGCGACGCTGATGTGATCCTGGCAAATGACAGCGTCGTTAAACAACAAAATAATTTTAATTCTTTTTCCCACTGTGGTTAACTTCATTGTATTGAAGAATACCCAATACTTAACACATAAGCATGTTTCCTGTAGGGCCCCGTAAAACAATGCATTTTCACCTCCTGAGGTAGGTATATCGCATATGAATGCTATGATTCTTACACAACGAGCGTTTGAAATTAAAACAGAACTTTCTTCTGGGACGGTACTCATAAATTTTAGAGTCTAGGAAAGCTACCGCACGCAGTGGGTTCGCGGAAGGGTCAAGGTCCGTATACTAAAATAAAACTTCCCTCTCCAAGAATCGCCTTGACTATAATACTATTAAATCCTGTTACTATAATAGCTCCCAAGATTAGATATGGCACGAAAGAAAATGTTGACTTTTCTGTGCATAAATGAAGTAACTTTCTCTCCTTTAGACAAATAACAGAGAAGTGAAAACTGTTAGATACGACTACATGCCTGCGTATTTCAAAAAGCATTATTCAATTAGCATGTTTATGGCCTGGCCAAGCCACTGCCTACTTCTACTGCACAATTAAAGAAGTCTATCCAGTATTCCCAAAACATTTATATAAAAGAGAAAAAACGTGTCAGGTGGATGACAACTAGAACGTCCTCAGTGTCATTAAGAAAGGACATTTCGTACAATTTATGGAACTTTCTATAGCTCTGATATAGTTTGGAAATTTGTTCTATTACATAGGTTTAATGCCCATTATTACCACAGACGATACATGAAATTAAATGATACGTGGGAAAGGAAATTTGGGAAGACCCGATTTTAGAAAAAGTGTTCCAAGCCTAAGTTTAGGGTACCAAACGGTATTTGCCATTTATAAGAACTAGGAAAACCTGAAAGAAACCTGTCAAGGAGAAATTTCTGTTCGTGACCCAACCATCTCGTCAGATAGTTCGTATTCTCCTGATAACTGACAATTTAATGCAATAAAATCTTAAAGTGTTTTGTATGCAGATGTAATCACGACATAAAACTGGCTTGAACAATTAGCTTACGCTCAATTATGCAAATTAAACCAAAGACGTTCCTGTAAGACGGTTTGCTATAACATAATGTTTAGTAATGATTTTAATTTTGGTTGAAACCTTTGCTTATCGTCCATCATTAAATGCCACTGAAATTGATATGTAGGGATGTGTAATTGATAAAAAGGAAGTTTCTGAACAGTGTAGCCATATGGATACAAGCAAGAAACAATGCAAAAGACAAGGACAGAAAATGAACACATAATATTGCATTTTCTGCAATGAAAATGGTGGTAGCGATGGTAAAACATATTATATTTACGCGACTCTGAAGAAACACCCTCTAACTTCTACAGGCTGCACCTTGGCCGAGTGGTTAGACCAGTTGCTGGATTCCAGCGACCACATGTGGGAATTGTGATGGACAAAGCGGCGCAGGGATTGGTTTCCTCCTGGTACCCCATATGACCGAGATGTTAAATTACAGAAAAGTAATAAATAAATATATTCTTTCTTTGTATTATTTGATTTATTTTCTGAGATCTGTGTGGTATAATTCATTCGTTAAAATATTTTCTGAAGCATAATACAAATTATTAAAAGTGTATAAGTAACGGAAAGCAAACATGTCGATTCATTCGTTTTTTATACTGCATACTAACCTAAATTTCGTGCTATGGGAGAGAAAAATAAAAATAGACGCAAAGAAAGCGGGTACAATTAGTTTAGCTTGTCATTATTTAACGTACAAGAAGAGTTTAACCGTGCTTCCTCTGTACTCAAATACGACTAATTAGTCTGTGAAATACAACTTCGTCTTTAAATAAAATAATTAAAACTATTTTAATGGGCATTACCCCAGCACCATTACGAAGGAAAACGCGAAGAATGAAAAAAGTCGAGATAGCTCTCCAACAGAATTGAAACGTGATAAAGGACTGGGGAGGAGTTTAATCCAGACTTTTAGCATTGCAATTCCCCATGATGAATAAAATATGCAATTCAGATGAGTAGAGTTGATACAGTAGTGCCTCCTATCGAACACTCCTGACGTTATAACGTTCCCGAGAGCTTTCAATTGTTTGAAATAGAGACCTGGGTAAGATGTACGATTTTATTGAGTTTCTCACAGCTGCAAAAGTCGCTTCTCAACAAGCAGGATTAAGTTTCCCGCAGCATACACAATTAAGGTTATAAAACATTACCTTTATTTATAAAAAAATTGAGGTGTACCGTTCTCATGACTTTCTCTGCTCAAATTTATACATTTCGTTGTGATAACTCAATTAAGAAACTTGAATAAAAATAGTATTACAATGGATACCAAGACACTGGTGTATATGGTAATGAGATAGCAGACAACTTAAGCCAAAAAGAATGCCTTCTCACCTATGAACCAACTAAAAAATTAACATTCGATTCTGTAAAAAAATTAATAAAAAACCAACATAAAAATTTCAATAAAATCAATAACATTATATCTCAAGGAAAAAATGGGAAGTTCTTGCCCAGAAAGTATTACCAGATCTACATAAGAAAACAGCAATTGAAACCTTTCGATTATTAACAGAACATGATTGTATGGCTAAACACGTAGAATGGGAATATATGAGTCCCGAATTTGTCCACTGCGCAGTCTAAATGAAGAACGGACTAGAATTATCTTCAAAACCGACCATCAGTTCTCAATACACAAAATTATGAAAAATACTGGAGTGTAAGAAGACTAGTTGACTTCATTGTCAACGGTCGGGTATTAGAAAACGTCATTTCATTGAACGATACAGTAGATAAAGAGATAATCAAAGCTCGTCGCTATGTGATGGCTTTGAAATTTCTTATTCCCTGCATGCCACGAGAGGAAAAAACAACCTTCCATTTGAGTATTTGAAAACTGAAATCAATAATAAGAAGTAGATATCTAGGAAATGGGAAATTCCACCAACAAATTAGTTTTAACGACATATAGGTAGGTATGTTTTTCTATGGTAGTAGGATTTAGTCTATCTTTTATTTTTTATTTTATTTATTTTTATTTTAGCCTATGTCATCCCCTACAGGTAGTAAGTTTGATGCCTACTATGTACAAATTATTTATGAGAATCCTAACCAAAAGACTAACAAAGAGAACCAATCGGTGGAGCAAGCTGGATTCAGATTTGATATAGCATTATAGACCAGCTGCAAGCGATGAACCAGCTGTTACAGAAAGTACAGAATATAACACTGATTTGTTTATCACCTTCGTTGACTACTCCAAGGCTTTTGACACGATTGAACCTGTATTTATCTCGAAAACACTAAAAGATCAAGGCACAGAAATCAAATACATCAGAATACTTGAGAAGATATACCAAAACGGTCGGGTCAAAATCAAAACAGAACCAGATGGAGAAAGCTTCCCATTAAAAAGAGGCGTTAAACGAGGCCCCCTCCTGTCACCCAAACTATTCATACCTATGTCTATTGGAAAACCAACTCAGTAACCTAGATCGGGAATGTAAATACGGGAACCTCATTGATGGAAAACTTTAACTCACCTGAGATTCGCAGATGACATCGTTGTGATAGCACAAACAGCGAAGGAATTGGAACACATGCTAAATTACCTAGACAGAGTAAGCGAAGAAGGATTTACAATGAAACCCAGGAAGACAAAGTTAATGATCAACACTATAGAGGGACCTTCTACCTTTTAGACATTCTACCAATTATACAAGTCATTCAGAATGAAGAGGCCATTCTCAGAAAATTCAAGGGAGAGATTTCATTTGTCATACAAATGTCTTAAACACGTGATATTTTAATAAACAAATCATTAGAACCATGTTTGGAAAAATAAAAACAATCAGTATTTATTTCTAGTTAAAGAGTAGCTTATGTGAAGAAATTTTCTTTAAAATCTTGGTGTCGTATTTTTGGACGTCATTGAACTTAAACACCAAAGTTTGGTGTTGATCGATTTTTCGTTTTTGAGTTATGCTATTCACAGGCACAAGAACACACACACACACACACACACACACACACACACACACACACACACACACACACACACACACACACACACACACACACACACACACACACACACACACACACACACGGGCCTTTTTCTAAAACTGCCTTTCTTTTTCTTCTTTTTTTAATTCAGTATTTGTGAGGTGAAATCTCAGTGTCGAATTTTTGGGTAGAATGCAGTGCTCCCTCTAGTTATTATACCTGAGTATGGGTGACACAAAGTTTAATGGCGAGTGGCAGGACAAAATCCAATCAAAGACTTGCTAGGGCTTGCGGTGTTATATAGTTAAACCTGAAATGAAATCACGCTGTAAAACTGGTGATATACATTGTAAACTCCGCGCGACAGCCCACGAAGGGCCAAGGCCTACCGCCCAGCCGCTGCGTCCCCCACCTCTGCCCACTACAGGCGTCATTGGTGAGGTGCAGTACTGGAGGGTGGGACGTGGTCAGCGCCCCGAGCCCTCCCGGCCAGTTATGGTGATATACATTAGGCGCTGCTAAATTTGCGTCTACCGTAGTAAACAGTGCCGCACTGGAATCTATTGTGACCCGCAATAGAATTACTGTCTATTTTGTAAGTGGAATAATAACTAATAATAAAAATGGTTTCATTTAATTCTTAATTTTTTTTAAGTATACATAGCAAAGATTATTTTAATTTGAAAACTGTAAATTCGGGAAATTACATATTTTAAACAATGCCTCGCAATGCAATAGTAATTCATAAACTGTATCTTCCACATAGATCGGGAGGGATACAAGAGCAAATGTTTTGACACTCAGTAAACTACTGTGCTGCGTTCAATTTATTTCCTATTTTTTACTTTTATTTAATAGCTTAAATTTATCAATAGGCCATACATTTCAGGACCTCACGCCGCAGTATAAAAATGTGCCTCCTGCGTGTCTTGCATTTCAAGCCTGTACTCACAAAAAATAAGGAAGCACTTAAACTTAAAGTTTTCAACACTTGAAAGTGTGTTCTACGGTAGTATTAAAACTACTCGCTATTGCTAACTTTCTACAATGTAAGAAAATGAAAATAACATGAGCACGATTAACAACAGAGGCGCATTAATGAAGTTTACTGCAGTAAACTATACATACTCTACAAAATCCAATATATGGTACATAATAGACAGTATAAACATTTCTCAAGAATCTCTTAGATCTATCCGCAAACCTAATATATTGTGGAATATATTATACATAATATGTCACGTGATACCAATAGATATATTGTATCACTTTTCTATGTAAACACGACTACGCACTCCAACCTTCATTAGGTTAGAAAGTAATCAAGAAACTGAACAATTTAAGCTTACAATAAGGTAAGAAATACAAATTTCAAATGTTTAGAATGTTTACAAATTTGTGGTAACACAGAGTTTAGTAATCACTGACAGGTTAATACCAAGAATCATATGTGTAATATTAACACAAATTTAAGTACATATTTTCTCTTCTCCTACATTCTAACTAAAGATAATAGCTAGGTATGAGTTCGCACAAGAATGTGCACATTATGTACCCAGGAGTATTCACACATGGTTGGCTACAAATGAACGAAAGATGTGCACAAGTAGAACTATTTTGCTGCGCATGCTCCTTTTATAACATGTCTCTGTCCAGCAATTAAGGCGAAGGCGGGCACACGAGCAATTAACATTCCCAGAGCCCTAGGGGATCTCCCCCGCCCCTTAAACAGCTTGCTACCCTGCGATAAACTCCTCCTTCGAGGATTTTGATTTTAACCACAAAAATCTCGAAAAATATGCTGTTTTCTCATAATTGGTTGGCATCCTATATACCGTTCGACAATAGAATATGCAGAGTTGTCTGCATATATATGCGCACAAACCAGCATTTGTTCTACTCATTTATTAATTACTAATTTTAATTATTTAAGAAGCGTTATACGCATTACCGCTATTGCATAAGAACGAACACAATTCTTTAAGTTCTACAGGTGCAGTAAGCGAATGAGTGAGTGTGTGTATGTTGTGTTTAAGTGTTCGTCGACAACTAGGTCATTAGGGCTTCAAATTACAAGTATATACTAACAATCATGATACGAAACATAGCTTATAAAACCGCTAAAAGTGAAATTCTAAGCGAAGCTAATTCTAAATTTAAGCCATATGAAGGAAATAGTGTTTTATGAAGCAAACAGTAGGTATTCTAAACACCTGAAAATAACAATGGAACAATTGTATACTTTAATTCTACTTTAAAATGGCTCTCACCATTTTTATTAAAACGCCATATGTTTAAGATATTTTATGGCAAATGAAATAGCCTATGCAGACCTGTTTACTGTGGCTGGCTTTTGCATAACGGGTAAACCGTAAGAGACAGACCACATCTTACTACATAAAAACGCAGATCTCGTTAAAACACACAAGTTATGTCCAAATGCATTTTTGTGGAGTGAAAAATTTCGGAGATATTCCTTGTTATTTGTGTGAGTTTTGTGGTTCTTAAACCTTTCTCAAATGGAAGGTTGTTATTCACTTTTTTATCTGTTTCGGCGTGCAAAGGAAACAAATTTCAAAGCTTTAGAAGACTTGAATATCAATGAAAGCCTACACTATTCCCATATTCCCCTTACATCTATAAGAAATCGGTAGCAAAATAATTTCTGCAATTGTTTATCTCGACTAACATGAAAAATAAATAAGAGCTTGTAAAAATAGTACAAGAGGACAGAAAGATATGCGAGTACGAAACGAAATGTCAGACTTTTTTTTTTTCATTTCATTTTCTCCTTTTCCAGTTTCCCAAGTATAAAAAACCACAATAGTGTTCTTTATTAGCTCAGCTGATTATCCCTTGTCGCACATGTGACGGCGGCCATCTTGTTTTTGTGATCAGCACTACGGTACAAAGATGGACTTGCAGGGTGGTGTCGTTTGCGGAGTACAGCTACTGTGCCAAGTTGAGGCGATGCTGTTTTGTTTTCCAGATGCAACATGGTGCACATAAATATTACAAAGTAAAACATGACTTTTGTTGCTCATATACATTCTGTGTTACTAGACGCAAGCAAATGCATCAAAGGCTTTCAAAACAAGTTACACAGGGGACCGAGCCAACTCGATACTATCTGGGTGGTGGGTCATCAAACAAAATGCACGCACATGTACAGACGAACGTTGTTTTATTGCTGTATTTGCGTAGTAATTATAATTAATGGTTCAGAGTCAGAAACTTCTGTTCAACAAACAACACTCTGTAACTGCATTTATAGATCCATTAAAACGAGCATGTGCCTCAACTTTAGCTCCAACTGTCAGAAAGGCTTACTTCTTTGTTCTGGTGCTTCTCTCAATGTGTGTTTAAATGTCACCAGTATCCCTAATATAAACAGTAGCGACTCCTGCCTAAGGAATGTAGCTAGGTAAAAAAATAGCATAACCAATCAACAAAGACTGGCTCATTAACACCGAAACCCCCTATGCCAAATTAAACATTTCATTGATAAATAAAATGTTACAGATCAATGCATGTAAATTTATAAAATATATTCTATTAATTTCTGCAATCTCACTTAGTTTAATCCGAGAGACACAGAACTCAAACTAGTTAAATTCCAACAACTTCTATACACAATCAAAGTCAGACCAGAAACTGTTTTGAAATGTTCCAAAGTGATAGCAATCCCAGCTTTATTTTATGGCTCAGAAAAATGGGCGTTAACGACAAATCAACTTAGACGAATAGAAGATTCTGAAATGAAATTCTTAAGACTTTAGCAGGTTATAGTTTGTATGATCACGAAAGAAACAAGGGAGAAACTACATGTCACACTCACAACAGAAATCATCAGCACCTATAGAAATAACTGGTATCAACACATGTTGCGAATGCGGAAGACAGACTACCTCGAAGACTATAATTACAGACCGAGAGATAAGAGATTTTGGACGACAAAACGAAAAAAAAAAAAAAAAAAGTGCTGGAGAGACCAATTTTAATCTGAAGCTGAACAGGCCAAGAGACCTATTCCTAGAAAGTTATTCAGGATGATGATCTACTAATTATACAAAGTCTGCGGAACTATCCATCAATAATGACCTTGGTTTTAAGCAAAAATAAAAAAGCTTATTAATGCCTATCTTAAGGTAGGTACAGTGATGGAAAAAAATCATTGAAGGCATTAGGAGAGCATAATGTTTCAAGTCACACGTCGTATTGCAGCGTGATTTACACAATTCCATATTTCCAGCGTGGAGCTGAGTTTGTTGAGAGTCTCTGCTTCACACGATATCGCGGATTTTGACGCGATATCCCACAGTCTATTTGTGGGTCAAACAGACGAACAGAGGCTATGAATAAACCCAGCTGCATGTTGGAAGTATCGACCTGTGTAACCCGCGCTGCAACACGACCTGAGACTTAGAAATAATCTGCTCAACTAATGCGCTCAATCATTTTTTCCATGGTTGTACATTTTCATGTTGGGAACAAAAACTTTTTTAAATTTTTTGCTAATGATTGGCATAACACACTAGAAATATTTACATTGCCAATACTTAAAATATTTTGGGTAATTATAAGAAAATCAAAATTGAAAATGTAATATATTTTTTTCAAATTCTGAAGCTTCTATAAAAATATAGATATCTAATTTAGATTTTAATGTACTAGTTTGTTTCTCTGAACATGTACATTGATTTCAATCTCTGTTATATCAAGTAAACTGCTGTTTAAAAGGTTATGAAATTAAAATTCAAAATTCTTCATTTCACAAACTGAATTTCTGTTTAAATGTCTACACAGTTTTTGTGATTTATGTTAAGAACACAGTAATTGTTGCACATCATTCCGTGCTTAATAAGCTTCAAAATGTTGTGGGAATGAGATGTGCAGCGTAATTTAAAGAGTACTTCTCTGGGATTGAAAAAGATAAAATGCTCAAAACTTTAATTTCGAGAAATTTCTACGTTATGTGCCTAGGATATTGGGATTGCACAAATCATTAAACTAAACGACTTCTGGTAACAATTAGCATGTTAACTACACATTTCTTAAAAATAGAAAGTCAGAATTATTATATCACACAAAAGCAAAAAAGTTGAAAGTTTTGAAAAACATTTGACAGTTCCAAAGTAAAGATGTGCCTTAACAATCCCTCAGGAACTCATGGTCAGAACCTACGCTCCACATCTATGCTTGAACTAGACTGTGATGTAATTTTGAAATAAGATTATTTTCGCATTTAGTGTCGTCTTATATACTCTTCACAAACTGTCTACTTGTGGCAGTCACGTTAAACATTACTCACATATCTTCTTTTACGACACATTTCAAAATTCATTTAGGTATACGTTTGTAGTTCAGTATTTCGTTAAGGAGAATGGATGATAGGGTATTTTTTTTTTTAAGTTTAAATTTCGACATTTAAACACGGCGGCGCACACCACGCCCATTCATCCACAGATTTTGAGACGACAGATAGGTAAAATTTTAATGTTCGATAATTCAAACCTGTAGAAATGTACCGTCTACTTAAAGCAGTGTGTTTATTGTGGTAATGAACGAAAATGATGTGAAAGGTTCAACAATGCACGAATAAATAGGCATCAGGAAAGTCGATCCGGATATCGTCACTCGTCCCGTATAATTTGAGAGATAAATGAACAATAAAAACAGTTTAGTGACCCTAAATGAGCACACGATTTCTTTCTTTCTTTACTTGGTGAAATTTGTTCGAAGAATTTTGCCTTCATTGATGGGGCAGGCGAATTCTAAAGTTCATGGAGGGGCATGATAAATGTTTGAATAAGGGAGCTGATTAAATGGTGAAATAATGTAAGGTTCAATTTTCTAAGTGACGTGTTTGTTTTAATAAAATATTTTCTTTCTGAGTATATTAAACTGTCTGGGGATTCAGACAGTTACGTTGGTAAGTGCAGTAAGTCGACAACGTTGCGTTAAGGTTGGTCAGAGAATTGACCTGGTTTGTGGATGTAAAAACTTCGGGCGCTTTCGGTTGTGATTGGCCTAGCTTCGCACAGTAAACACGGAAGGACAAGGCAGGGTATGAGTTTGTTTTCAAGACGCACCGTTACGGTGTTTATGTACTGAGTTAGGGAAAGTGACTGGTCACACAATCTGCAGTGCTGCCAGTTTGTTTTCGACAAAACTAACATTTAGGAAATGGAAATGGTAAGAGACAAAAATGTAAGATACAAAGATATGTTTCAAATACAGATATCTACCACATGGAAGAGTGGTTTCATTTAATTAGTTTAATTATGTGAATTTCAAGAAAACACAAACTGTTACTTGTTAGAGTATGCTTTAATGACCATCATAAATAAATGCTTAATAACATAGTGATTATAACTTACAATCATGAGGCATCATTATATAACATTTTGCTATTTAAGGCTACTCTTTTATACAAAATAAATTGTTCGAAGAGTTCACACAACGCAGAACGCTATTACATACATACAAACTAGATAATGACTGGAACTTCGTATTTGTAGGCAAATCCACTTTCTAGTGTATTTGGAAAGAATCGATTATTTGCGGAACGTTCTCGAAAACTTAAACGGAAATGAATGAATAAATACCTTATTTAATAGCAAGCCCGATTTGAATTTCCGAGAGCACGTTAACAGCGAGACCACGGTAGCTCTTAACAGCGGACTCGTGAATGCGGTGTCGGCACTTGCATTAAATAATCGTCTTTAAACTGCACGGTTGCCTAGTTACCAATCCGCCCGATATAATAGTATACACAGTAAGGTATTCAAATAAGGCCAACTAATGTTTCTGAAAAACTTCTGCATAGTAACAGTAGGTGGCAGCATCTTCTTCATCGGCATGCTCTATTCACCCTTGAAAGGCATTAACCGTTATTTGTTTCCCAGTATGTGCGTGAACTTTATTTAGCTTACACTAACAATTGCTAAGGACATTATTGTTTATGGCGCCAAGTATTTTTCGCTAAAATAAGTTGTACTATATATATTAAATCCTATTTAATGTACTTTCGTACTGTAGGTCTGATCATTTTTATGATGGCATCATATTTGTGATTTTAGTGGAAAAATTTCGAGAGAGAGAGAGAGAGAGAGAGAGAGAGAGAGAGAGAGAGAGAGAGAGAGAGAGAGAGAGAGCGTCTGTAGCACTATAAGGACATGAGCTGCTACTGTCATATTTACAAAGAGGGCAAATAATAGACGTAATGTGTGAAAGTTGTCGTAGATGTATTCATGAACTTAATGCTGGTATAAAAATGCAAAATACCTTTAATCATTTTCAGTGTTTAGAATGTTACTAGGCTTAACAATTGTCATTTGTTTCTAATTTTTTTTTATTTGTATAAGTGAATTTGTCATTACTAAGCTTTCATATTTCATTGCTATTCTTCAATAAAAGGTACTTTTGTTTAGAATTTTACGTAATTATTCACATGATCATCTCCGTCCTGTACTAGTAAGATAATTTGAAGTGACCTTATTTGGAACCCCTGGTCTTTTCAAGGGCAATTTGTTCCCTTTTAGGAAACCGAGAATTTTAACGTCATATTTACAATTTAGCCAATAAACTTTGCATTTACCTGCTCCCCAAGTATTAATATATAAATTTACCAAATTTCAAATCATTTGGCCCGGTAAATATGAATTAACATTGAATCAAACCTTAGTATGGCCTTACTTTTAATGTATATTATGTATAGCTGTATCAAAATTTCATGGTGGCTGACTCAACACAAAACCCAGAAGCTTGCCACACCTTGGGGTGTTGTGTAGTTAAACACATTGTGAAGTCCCGCTGTAAAGCTGGTAATATAAATATCATTTGCACCCATAAAATTTGTACAACAGGAAAAAGTCAACTATCAGCCGACATTAAATGTTGCGGCTACCATAGTTATACTGCATTATGAGTATATAGTGTTGCATAATATTATAAGCTACTGGGAATAAGAGAGAGAGAGAGACAAGTGACCATTGTGGGACGTAATTTATGTGCATAAACTTGTTGCTTAATAATCGTTAACAATTGAAGACTTCCCTGTGACGTAACCTACCTGCTCTCATCTAAAATGATCGCTGTTTTGACATGGTCTGGCACTGAGTAGGTGTTCACCAACATGATTTATGGAGTTTCCTAGTATAGCACAATATGTTTAAACAACATCTGCCCTCTAGATACAAACTCAAGTGGAATTTACGTAGTTCAAGTAGCCGATGCAATACTTGCTCTTCAACAATCCGGCTGCTTGTGATGGCAGTCAAGTGTTCGCGCATGGTTGGAAACAAGGTTAAAAATTAGACGACAAAGGTCAGGATTGCGTGTCCCTTTGAGAGCCGCTGACTCCCGAGGGCCATAAAACATTTTCCTGAAATGTTGGTCGTTTGTGATGCTCGGATGTCATCAATCACTGTTCCACACGTGCGAGCAGGTGTGTCTACAGCAAAGTGGCAAACTAATAAAAAACAACAAGACGCCATTTCTTGGCAGAGAGAATGGCGCGAAAGCCAGACCAACAAATGACAGTCAATGCCGTCATGCGTGCAAAGTGGAAGATTTTATACCAACACATCGGATACAAACCACAAAGGTTTCATTGTGCACCTCTTGCTGCAATCTTAAGAGCTCTTTAGGGCCATTAAAATGAGAAATGTCGCATTAATGCGAAGCAAGCATCACTCGCCGCACATTCTTTCACCTACAAATATCAAAAGAGAAGCGAAAATGATAATTGTTTCAAAGGGAAGAAATGCATTATGGATATTTCACACATACTGTTAGCACTTTACAGTATGGAATATAAAACAGGAGCAGCTAGAGATCTGATGAAAACATTTTAAATTTATTTATGAACCTAAAATCTTAAAGTGCAGGCACATTCAATATTTTTTATATTCCTACTTGAACTTTCTAATCAGCAGACGTTCCCTTCGTTACCTGTAGATTTTTGATACTGAATTCTAGTTCAAGTGTACTTAGACTTACACATGAGTAATTTCACATCAAATCGCCTAAAATTTGACGCTAACGTATCCGATTTCATTGATATTAAATTTACATATTCTTTCAATGAAAAAATGATACTCCTATTCTTTTGTTAGTCTGTAAATTAATTATTTTGGTAAACATAAAACATTAAATTTTCGGATATTTTGAGCACACATCTCTGGTATTATTTTTCAGACAAACATGATCTGTGGCTGGTTTTGAATAATGAAATATATACCTCATTTAACCGTTAAACAAAAATAATTAGTTTAATATTACTATTTTTACTAAGGTATTAACGTTACAAACATCATTAACAATACTAATCCCTTACATTAAATTTCCAGAGACAAGTTTAAAACGTAACTTGATGCCATATAATCCTAGAAAGAGTTTCGGATTGAAATTCAAAATAAATATAGAAATTACGTAGCTCACCAAGCCGTGCAGTTGCGCAGTAACGCTCAGTACTGCCTTCAAGTAAGTCAAGGGGTACACACAGTCCAATTTAAGTGATAATGAAATCCTTTAAACGCAGTCGCTATGTGATAGCTTTGAAATTCCGCTGTCTTAGCATAACCAAGCGGGAAGATAAAGAGAATAAAAACTTACTCTTTGAGAGAAGTATAAGCATTTGAAAATGCACCCAACAAGGAGTATTTCAGAAATGGTTGACTCCACAAAAAAGAAAAATTTGATGTGTTGCACTCGCATGACTTTCTCTACTCTTGTACTAAACTTTCTTACAAAATCCTATTTCTTTTTCTTTGTGTAAGTTGAGATAAACATTTTCAGAAATTATCTTATTGTTTGTTTCTCTATAGGTACAAGGGCAATATAGGAATACAGTAGGCTTTGGGCCATAGTCAAATATTTTAAAGCTTTTAGATTTCGTTCTCTCTGCACGGTTAAGATATAAATAAATGAATCACGATCTTCCATTTGACGAAAGTTTGTTTTCCAGAACTCACACTAATAACAAGGAACATCTCCGAAATTGTTCACTCAACAAAAAATTATCGTGACTTAAATTGTGTGTTTTAAAGAGATCTACATTTTTGTATAGTAAGATTTGGTTTACTTCTTACGTTTACCAGCTATGCAAAGGTCATCCAGGGTAAACAGAACTACATAGGCTATAGCCAGAGAACTCAAAACATACATTTCATTTGTCATAAAAATATCTTAAGGTATTTCAATCAAAATCTTTAGAGCCATTTTCGAGAAAGTGAAAAGTTTCTAAACATTTTCCATGTAAAGGTTGGAGGAATTTTCTTCAAAATCTTCGTGTTGCATCCTTAAAGAACATTAAACTTAAATACCAATTTGGTTCTTAATCAGCTTTTCGTTTTTGAGTTATGCTGCCCAGAGACTGATAGACACACACACTCACCCACACACACTGGCCTTTTTCTAAAAATGCTTTATTTTGAATTCAGGGGCGTCAAAACATATACTTCCGGTGAAATCTTGACATCGAATTTTTGGATAGAATAAAATACTTCATCTACTTATATACGTAGTAGAGAAAGTAAAGAACGAGATTTACATTTTTTGTGTAGTGACGATGGTCATGATGAGACTGATGATGATGATGATGATGATGATGATGATGATGATGATGATGATGATGATGATGATGATGATGATGATGATGATGTACATTTAAGGGCGCTCAACTACTTGGGTCATCAGTCTCCTTATAAAATGGACAATGGCAAAAGGAGAGATAAAGATCAATACCAAATAATCCTAGCAAATGTCAAAAATATCTATAGATAAATGTACAGAAGTAATCATGGCAAAACACAGGTTTAAGACAATTTACAAAAAGGGTCGAAATGTATGAAAACTCGGTACCTCTAATACTAAATAGTTGAATGTTTACCATTCACATAAATTTAAAACTCCTTTGACCGTTCTCAGTAATCGTCCGCTAGGATCGTTGCAAGATTTTGTACGTATCTTACCGTTCACCACTTGGTGTCACATCACGTTGAAGGTTGTCATTTAAGCGAACTTTGGTTTTTGAGTTACGGTGTTCAGAAATACAGAAGCGCATGCGCAGGTCAAAATCTAGGTATCGAATTTTTGGGTGCAATGCACTACTTCCTCCACTTCCAGTAAGGAAGCAAAAGGACTGAGTGCTAGTGTAAAACATTTCAACATTTAACAGAAACTGATTTCAATTTCGCGCGCATGTAGCCGTGAATGGCTCAGAGGTTTAAACGCTGTCCCCTTTGTTGACAAATAGCAAATTCATCATCCTTATAAACTCCTACATTCCAAGAATTTATGATTTCTGACGATGATTTTGAAAAACCGAACTCAGTATTTTTCTCATGACGTTTTAAAGGATTTTATATGACTCACCTCGCTGTAATTACTGCATTTTGTTCTTACTTTCATTCCGCACCCAAAACACATAAGTGGCGGCTCATGTATTTGTGCTGTTTTCTGTTCTAGTCTTTCCTGTTGTCCTTTTCGCAAAATAAATAAATAAAAAAACAAATAAAATGAAGGCTTGATTGCAGTCATTTAATATTACACTTACATTACCTTATATACCCAATATTGCATAATGAAATAAAAATTAGCACTTTGATAATTCTGAACATAATGGTAACTGCCACTGCCATTAAAAACGCAATATTTGACTTTCCGGCATATTTCGTGTAACAGGATGGTGTGTGATGGATATTATTTTATGGCGTTCAAATATTTTGAGTACAAAATTGAGGTGAAAATAAAATTATTCTCATTTTTAGATTCATGGGAATTATATTTTGTTCTCTATTTCAAAACATGCTCTTTGGCACTTATCATTGTTCCCCTGAACACCTCAGTTGTTAATTCTAAGTTGCAATATAACAGCTCCCAGTATCTTTAAATGAACTACGTGAAATCGAGTTATTTAATAGCGTAAGGTGTTGAATACGCATAAAAATGTTATTCCTGTTGCTTATTTATTTTATTTTCTTCTGTTATTTTCTTTTTACACTTTTTATTTCTTGTTTTGAACTGCTTATACTTCATATATATGCATGTTTAAAAATAAACTTTTATGCAACACTATTTCAATGTGGAGCACTCTTCACTTTGAATAATTATAAATGAGACGTCCTTTTCCTATAATCTTTTTAGCTTCAACCCTGAAGCGTGTATTGTAGGGCATCTGCACTTTTCATGAAATTGCCGGTCAGCACATTTTATTTTTCTCTTGCAGGGATTTTGATTAATAATAGGTTGGCACATGGTGCAGCTGTGAGGAACATTTAATACAATCGGATGGCCGTGACAGTGAAGATGATACATGGCGAGTCTACAGGATTGACAGCTGCAAGCAGGTGCCAGACCGACATATTAATACACTCCTCGCTTATAGGGATGACTCACGCTCTACATATTTTTGGATATTCTATCCTCCGCTGCACATGGTGACTTTTAAAACAAGCCGTGCAGAACCGCCTCACCAATTTCGAATCCAGTGTAAATAGTCAGTTGCTTGTTTGCAGTAGCTGAGAGAAATATCTTCAACAGTGTTACATTTAATGCAGGTCATTCATGCAGTGGAAATAATATAGTAGCACTAAAATTTATTTTTGTGGATACCCTAAAATAACTAAAATAAAAATCGCTCCAGAGTAAGCGAATAGCAAATATAGCGATAACATTTACACAGGTGGTGGTAGTGGTGGTGATGATGATAATCGTGATGATGGCGAGGATGATGGTGATGATGATGATGATGATGATGGTGGTGGTGGTGGTGATGATGATGATAGTAACGATATAAATTTAAGGGCGCCCTTACAAAATGGGTCATAGCAAAAGCCACAGATAAAGTTCAATATAACATAAAAATATTTTGAAGGTATCTACAAATATAGATACATATGTTAAACTATTGAGGTATGCAATATCGATATCTAAAAAGTTCTTATCTTCATGTATACGATTGATGAAAACTCTTTGAGCCGCCCATTTATCGTCCGCCAGGACCTCTGCAAGACTGGCCGCAGCTGCAGAATCCAAAGGTATGCCAGCGACAAAGAGAGCAGGGTGCCCCTGTCAAAATGCAACGAGCTAAGATCATCTCCGTACGAAGAGATACACGAGAGAAGGTTGCCCGATTTATCGGAATTTCCTTCAGTGCTCTAAAGTATTTCCACAGACAGCTAACCATTCTTTGCGCCAGCACGACAGCACCGCCTGAAGATCTCCGAAGTATTGGCTCAATCGGTCTTGACAATCACTGGTGTCCGCCGTGTAATAGTGAGCTGTAGCTGGTGAAGGCGCCAAGAAGGTTCTTCCTATAAAGCTTCACTTTATCAGCTAACCTAGACCTGGGGACGAGTACTCTGAAGGCGTTGAAGAGTAGCGACTTTGGCGGTCACGGGAGGAAGGGAAGTAAGGGAATGTCTTGACACTTGACGAGTATGAGTACTTCTCCGCAGACCTGGGTTAATCGTTACCGACACAAAGTCCCTAACAGGCTAAACGGATGGTACACCGGGAAGGAATTAACAACTTACACCTTCGCTTGTGCAAAATTTAAATTACACATGTGCTGCAGCTTATCTAAAAATAATAAACCGTTAGGTTTTCAGTATTAACTACCTATTCTTAATTTTTAATAGCATCCAACTACACATGAAATGTGACGATAAGGTTTTTTTCAACCCTTCAACAAAACGTTAAAATTCCTAGTGCTGTGTGAGTTGCTTTATAAGTATAGAATCAGAAGTGAACAAATTGGCACCAATAAGTGGTTTGAAGAAAAGGAAGTATTTATTCGCCCTTTTGTATAATTTAATATAACTGTTCTTTTTGTAAACCATATTCTACTGCACTTTTCCTAAATGTGCGTCCAATCTTATTTTCTAGTTCATGCAAAATTATAATTCCTCATGGACGGATGCCAACCAAAGATTTCCTACTCATTTTTAAGCTGTTTCTCAGTTATTTACATCAGGACAGCCTGCATTCGATCCAAGGGAGTCGCTTATGGATCGTGGTAGATGAACGGCGTCTGGGCGGGTTTTTTCCGGGTTCTTCGCTTTCCCCCGCCACTCATTTCGCCAACTGCTCCATCAGCATCTTCCCCTCATCAATTTCGCCTGTATTTCATATCATCCCATTCCTCACTCTTACACCTGGTGCTCAGCTGACCACCCGCTTTCAGGTCGTCACTCTGTCCGGTTCATAGTTCGTTCACTCCCAGACAGGCACCCGACCCTAGGGACAGCCTTGTAAGATCTAGGGGATATAAGTCCTACATACGGGACAGAAGAAAGAAGTAGTTCTTAGGACTTCATTATTCCTTGGAAGTCCAAACAAGGCGAAGCGAAACAAATGTGCAAATATTTTGCTAGAACGGTTGATATCCTATGTTGATTTCTCATTCAACTGCCTGCATATCTTCACAAAACAATATATGAAAATGTCTAATAGCCCAGAAACAATTATTTCCCATGATATTTCTTTCTGTGTTATTTTTGATTCCATATTGCCGCGACTTGACATTACGTTACTCAATAAATTTCCTCTAGACAAAACAGAAGACCCCTTGAAATAACAGGCTTTAAAAGCAATAAATCACCAGATACAGGTGCCGCATTTAGTTTGGTCAAGTTCTGATAGCTGTGTTACGTAACATTCGTTCTTTCGCGTCATGCCTTTAGTAAGCTCGCTTCAGATAGCAATTCCAAAATGTCACATTCTACTTCTGATCTTGTTTTAGTGCCGTTTGTTGGAACTGTGTCAAAATGTATCTATTATCCTTGCGCAGTTTCAGCGGTTTTCAGTTTTGCAGACAAACGTATTCAGAAGCGTAAATTTGATACCGTGTGAATCCTAAAACTAATTTATGCCAGTTTTCATGAAACTGACATAACTCTCCTGCAAATATAGGTAAACTTTTTTGTTCAACTTATAACTGCCTTGTTCTGGCTTAATGCCAGCTGGATTCCACAGCGGAAAGCACGAGTTCATACCCTTCATAGGTTAAACCTCCTCGCTGAAGTTACCACCGGAAGAATTTTATTTTCTCTTTAATGCATTGATAAAAGTTTCTTTAAGCTCAACAGCTACTGCTTGATCTGTTGATAAGCATTACCAGCATGTAACCAAGGTACTTGCAAGCAATTGCTTTATTTCCTAATTACCGTAAACTTTTAAAAGCAGCGGCTATATCTTGTAATAGTAGTAAATGAGAAACGGAGTCTTAAACGTATTTAGGTAATCTCCTTAGCTGTTTTAATTTCTAAACGCAATTATCTTCAAGGATTGATTGTGACAAAGTTTTCCACTAAACAACCAAAGCAGTCTTACGAGACTAATAGCACACCTAGTCAGCACTGTGGTGGACTGGGTTGAATCCCAGGGGACCGTCCGTGGGATTATAATGGACAAAGTGGCCTCTGTACCGTTTAATTCCGGTTCTTCGTTTTCCGCTGCCAATCATTCCATCATCACCTTTCCTTTCTGCATTTCCCCATCATTTCATAATATCTCTTTCCTCACACTTATATTAGGCTGGGCTGATCACCCATCCCAGCTACTCTCTCGGATCCAGAGTTTCTCTGCTCCTCGACAGGCACCTAACCCCAGACGTCCCTTGCTTGTGTGTCCTTACGTGTATGTCTGTAACAGGCATGGGCACGAGAGGAGATGTAGCGATTGAACTTGCCTTACTCACCCCACTTCTCCTGTCGAGTGACGAAGGTTGTCTTTATGCAAGCGCAATGGTGGTTTCGTTCCACCAGCGCGGTGGCAATAATTTCTACGCTGTTATTAACTGATTTGTTTATATGAAATATTTTGTACACAATAATTATTACAGTCACCTCCTGTGATTAGGTAAGTTACATAATCTTAGTTTATAACCTTTATTTATATTATCCTTAGGCTGCCTTATGATTAACATACTAAATTGTTTGTATTTCACAATAAATAAAGTAGTTAAGTTCCATTGCTATTTATCCTTTGAAATAATTTAAAACTATGTGTCAACATAATAAATTGTTTGGCTTTAAACTTGACATTATGTTTGAACGTTGAAACTCGAAATACAACACATTTTATTAAATAAACTAGCAAGAAGCTAATTCCCTAAAAAGTGGACTCTTATCGTCCCTTTTGTATGTTTATAAAAATACGAGTATTCAGAAAATACCTTCTAAAATTGAATCGGTGATTTGTAAATGGAAACAGGTCCACTTTTTACAAAAATAATTTGAAATATACGTTTTGTTTCTCACTGTTTAAGCTATCAGTTAATGTAAAACGAAGCTTGTCCTGCATAAAGCATGACTCCTGCATGCGATTAAGGATTCCATTGATTTTAAAACAGAAGTAAGTCCAGGACTAGTTTCTCTTTTATAGGTACTCGGAGAGGGCATTGATGCTGGTTAATTGCAATGAGTTATTGGATTCATTAACCGTTTCTTCGTCGCCAATACAATATTCTCAGCTAGGAAACATTCAAATGGTTTCATAGCAAGAATAATAGACACTGAAGATATGGACCTCAAAACTTGGTGGCAGAAGTATTTCAAGAAGACAACCAAAGCCATTGCTCATCCTAGTAGTTCTCATTGTGAGCCTGGGCTCACTCTTTCAAAGTATAAACTAATACCTATGACATAAACCACTTTGGTTACCTCTAGACACATGGATATGTTGATGGCATTATCCAGCAATCTTTCAAGTTGACAAAAGGGAACAGTAGTCCAGATTTGCCATCCCGGAAGTATATGAAGCAGCTGTTATTCCATTCGACAATAAGAAAATAGCAGATGGTAAAATATTACAATACATTACATGTTAATATCTGCACTTCTATCAGAAAATTATGACATGGCCAAAAACATGTATGCTGAACTTGCTGTGTGCTTTGTAATGTCAATATATTATATGTTAATTAACCTCATGAGTGATTATCATCAGAATATTTTAACATTGTCTCATTATTTTATAAATGAAATATGTCCTGAATCTAAAACGTGTTCTATAAATCAATAAAATGCAAAACTGAGGTCACTGAATAGCCCAAACAATCAATAATGTGTGGATCTGCAACTTATCTATGGAACATAAATTTCCAAGATACCAACTTTGCATGCTATTACGTTTTTCAAAAAGTATGGTTGTTTGACTTGTTTCCCTTTTCAAATCACCGATTTTGATTTATACTTCCGATCAAAGTGGTTTTTGATATTGTAACGCTTTATATTTGCAAATTGAAATCCGCATATTAAGCAACAAACTTCTTTGTTTTGTAACCTACAACAAATTCTTTCCACTATTCTTCATGAAACAGACGTCCCGACGAAGTCATACTCGCCAGTGAATGAGATCCGTCGGGAGCTGAACAGCAGTGAAGGAGAGAGATGGCCAGTGCAGTGAGACAAGAATGCGTTTTGAGCCGATGTTGCACATAGCTGGTCAATAATATCCTTGCACTACCCATCAGTGGGACCCAGAGATGGTGTGGATTCATAATGTCAGAAAAGTTACTTAATCACTAGCATTCTATTATTACTATTATTATTACTATTATTAATTAATTATTATTAATTAATTATTATTAATTTATTATTATTATTATTATTATTATTAATTTATTATTATTATTATTATTATTATTATTATTATTATTATTATTATTATTATTATTATTATTATTATTATTATTATTATTATTATTATTGTTATTATTGTTATTATTGTTATTATTGTTATTATTGTTATTATTGTTATTATTGTTATTATTATTATTATTATTATTATTATTATTATTATTATTATTATTACTTCCGTTATTATTACTATTATTATATTTATTATTAATTATTATTGTTTACGTGGGCCCTGCCCATTCTGTACTACAACCACTTTTGATTACAGCCAGTGGGCTTAAGCGAACACGGAAGTAATATTATAGCTTGGTCAAAAAATCTATTTTTGGGTTTTTATTGCAAAAAATGAACCATGCCTTAAAGAATATATCTGCGAAGCTAGGGACGGGGGCATACATATTTTAAAGTGGTGTGTCTCAGTGTCTGGCTTTTAAATGTGCATGCCCACACCTCGCATTTCATGGAGGCTTGTAATAAATTGTTTTTAAACAAAGCGCTAAATGTTCTGCTGCCTATGCATTCATTGTAGCCTAGTTGAACAAGTTCTCCAATAAATACCCTAGAGGGCAATGTTTTTCGTTTCTCATGTTTTGGTTTCCGAAGTTATTTATTGTTTCATTTGGCTTCGCAAATTTCTGTGTTTACAAGCTGATGGTGTGCATTTGATCTTACTTTTGAATAGTGTGTTTACGCGGTTATTTGAGTGTAAATATTGATACATACATGGTGTGTAGTATTAATAATTTATTTGTGGCGAAACTAAAGCTTATGTTGTGGTAACAAGACACCTTACTTTTATCTCTATGTACAGATCACGTGTTTGTGAACACCGTATGTTAGCTGTATTTTAAAATCACATACTGAATTACTGTATTTTGGAATGCCGCAAAGAAATGGTAGTACGTCAACCTTATGTAAATCGATGAACAAAATCAGATGGGGAAATAAGATACTTGCATAGAGCTTAATGAGAAAGTGTGTAACTAAACTTTAAACTCATTTTTCTCGGAAACAATTTTTGTATATTCTCATTTTCGTCTCCCACAAAAATTCAGCTAGACATCTAGACTCTATTCCAATGTAGTTCAGAATGGGTAGTAAAATGTCTGATTGGAATTTTGATATTGGTTATAAACATAAAAAAAAAAAAAAAAAAAAAAAAAAAAAATGTAATAATGCGCGCTGTGTTTGTGGCATTTTTATACTCTGCAGTATTAAAAGTTCTTTTGAAGAAAAACAATTGATTATATGAAAGTTGTCATCGTTTAATTTGTTGCAATGGTAATAAGAGATATAAGAAAATCAACTTTGTAGTTCAACATGTGTTGGAGGAGGTAGATTTTGATTATACCCAACAAAATTTATATACATTAATTAATATATCAAGATATATTAGATATTGGAATGATATTTGGTGCATACATTTCTTTGGATGCTGGAAGTGACTGTGCCAAAAATTAAGCCTCTAACTTCAATAGTTTAGAAAATTACCTTTATCACTTCGGTGTACCCTGCTCACGATGTTCGCCATATGGTTTGGTCATTAACAATTATGGCTATTCGAATTACTTCCTTTAAGGTGTCTATGACAGGGATACCTAACCCGGTTCAGGAACTAGAAGAAGAGTGACATATGTAACAAAATAATTAATGCAATGGGGGGTTAAAATTGTTGCGGTAGCACGGTGTCAAGCTGTTGTTATCAAATTCTGGGCTTTGGCAATGAAGCAATTAACGCTCTTCTCTCCAGTATTTCTCTGTAGTGGATCCAAACTTCACAGGTTTGTAGATGATCTTCATTGCTTCTTCTTTGTTGCATAGGGGACATTTTGGATTTGTGTAAATTCCCATTTTAAAGGTGTCAAGCTTAATACAGAATTAAGCGAAGGTGTGCATTTTTCAATGAAGTTAATATTTGAGGATAGAAGATTGTACCTCCTGATGTACATTTACCGCGGAGGGTTTGAAGGAATTAGCTGCTGTGACAGGTCCGTGGAGCCATTGTTTCGGAAGGAAGCCCCAGCGTCTCCCGGCATTTGCGTGGAAGATAATTTTAAACGAGGTTATTGGACGTGACAGGAGACACAAAATTAATGAGACTCATGTGGAGACAAGCGGGAGACAGGTGGGAGGGACATGCACACGTCACTTCCGGCTAACATTACCTACGTAAATCACCTGAGTAACCTCTATCATTATCCCAACAGTTTAATTCGGTTTTGTTAACACCTGTCCTTAATTAGGCAAACAAAACCGTCATTATAAGACACACGATCAGTAAATTTCCCTCAAATGTTGTGCAGGGTGGAAATATTACACTTTTTTCAAATGCAGACACAACGCTAATTGAAATGATAAGTCAAAAATGAGTAGTGGGGTCATGTGTGTCATTTACTCTCTATTTTAGACATTCATTTCAAATACTAACTCTGAAAAGGGATTTTTTCAAGTGTCCCAGTTATATGCCACTTTTAACACCTGAGGTCATAACGGCGGATTTTTACCTTGAGAGCAATTTGTTCAACAGCACTTGGTTACAACTGTGTTAACTCTTTCTAAGGTCGTGGGAGGTATGCTTCCCATTGTGTTACAAAGGTCACGGGAAGCCTGCTAACCACTTCTAATCTATGTTGCAGATAGCGGAAACTTCAGCACAACCAGGAAAATATTGAACGCACTCTAGAATCGCTTCTACGAAGACTCAAAGACAATTTGTGTTTGCGAGTACGTATACGAATGCGAGTGGTGATTCAAGACACAGGCTATTTGAGAAAATATTATTATGGAAACTTTTCACACTCACAGAATAAAACGGTCCATGAAAGGGTTAGTCTTTGGGTATGTATTAATTTGGGTTATCGATGTGGTGCTGGTCACCCGTCAAAGAGACGCTACCTCACACCACTACTTGTAAATACGCGGCCCGGCAACATGGACAGTCAGGCAAGGACGACAATGAGCGCGGGAGAACACAGCAATCCCATGCAGTCCTGGTAAATATTAACGAAAAGGTGGATTTCGAGAAAAATCCGTACTACGTCGTTCTCGGCTGTGTAAACCAGCGTCTGAGCCAGTGTCAGAGCAGTTTTCCAGAATTGGGTACTGAGCCAGCAGTAAGTGTTTAAGTGTGTGTTGTTACAGTCATGCTGAAAGTTGAGTTTTTAGCAGCTTGTAGCTAAGCTTGTTTGAGTGAGTGTGAGTGCATCGTCGGAAGCTGTCTGATACGGAGAGAGGGGGGAAAAGATGGGGAGAGAGGGGAGAGAGGGAGGGAGAGGGAGGGAGAGAGTGAATATTAGTGAAGTGAGTGTTAAGGCTGTGATCGGACAGAACAGCTATAAATTGCATGGCTACGAGAAATAAATAGTAACTTGTGTTAACGATAAAATAAAGCACTGTGTTTTTGTAATTCAATTTTAAGGGAAGCAAAGTCAGAGAAATTGCATTTGTCACTTGTCTCATTACATTAATTTCACACACACACACACACACACACACACACACACACACACACACACACACACACACACACACACACTCACTCACTCATGCTTCCAGACCCTGGGGAATGATCCTGCCTAAAGAAAAATTCCCATCCTCCTGCTGGGAGTAGAACTCGGGACCTCTGATAAGTTCTAACGTTAGCAAGATCGATATAAAATACTACTCAAGTAAATTCATTGCTGAATTATATAATGTGCAAAGAATAATTTTGTCGCAGAGAACAAATGGGTTAGTTTAATTGTAAAATCACAATCTACCTTCTTCACTTCACAGAAATTATCTGCAATAATTGTGACACCTGAAAAAAGTTAATTCCTACATTTTCAGAAAGGAACTAAACGGAGAACTATATTTAAAACTGATGTAAAAAAATGATATACATATTTTTCTGTAGAAATTGCTGCTTGAAATTAGTTTACATACTGCGCCTTAAACTAATACCACGACTGCGTGTGTGTCCGTCTGTTTGTTTCCGGATGTTCCATACATTTTCTCATTATCTTTCTCATATCTTTCTCAAATATGAAGCCGTTATTAGTTTTTTAATTTCTAGGTTATGCAAAGAGAATGAGATTTTAAAGGCATCACATAACAACCAGCTCTTAAACGATTTGACTATCGTTTACTGCCTACTGCATTGCCTTACTGCATCTTTCCTTGTATACCAGGGGGGGTATACAAGGAAAGATGCAGTAAGGCAATTTCTGTAAATGTTTCTCCATGGCACAGAAGAATATTTATAAAAATACTTTGTACAAAAGTGAGTAGAAAAAGTCTTGCGAATGCAAAACATCATATTTTGTTCTGTTTAGTGTGTTTTTTATGTTTAAATAGGTGTGACAAATATGGCGTTTTGCATTTCGTCTTTGAACATCAATAAATAAATAATTAATAATAACAATTAATAATAATTGAAGAAGAAGAAAAAAAAAGAAGAAGAAGAAGAAGAAGAAGGAGGAGGAGGAGGAGGAGGAGGAGGAGAAACGGAGATATTGGAAAACTCTGCTCAGAAATACTTGCTTTAGAATTGCTTATTCTTCACACAATCCCTTTAAATAGATACTGTTGTTCTCCATTTAATTTTGAAGAGTCGTAATATACCCCACGACCAAAGAGTAAGTAAATGCAAATGAATATAGAAGCGATACTATCGAATGTGGTTATATGTTCACAGCAGGGGTATAAATGACTAAAACTTTATGTGCGAAGTCGATCAACTCCCAGCGAATAAATTACGGTAAAGAGCTTCTTTCATACTGAAGAGGTAGATTAATAGAGGCTTTTTGAAATTTTAAATGGGTAAACCACGTATAGAACCGCAGTGGGACGCTTTCTCCAATGTTGAGAAATCAATTGATGGAACTTTTGCTTTATCAGGGTCGGCTCGGTAATTTGGAAGCCACAAACTGCTGTAGTAAGTGAGGGGGACATGGTAAAGCGCTACCAGAACTCAAAATACCTAAAGTTTTAATTCACTTTCAAAGTTGGTCCACTAAAACTCTTTCCACAGGTATTCTTCATTCCTTCTCTTTCTTTCGTCACACATGCACACGAGAGAAGAGAGAGAAACCCAGAGAGAGGCAGCGAGAAACAGCAATTACTTTCCAACTCAGCATTTTCTTTGCTTTCTTCTTCTACTCCATTTCTTCGCTTTAAAATTTATTCTCTTCTGTATTTTGCTTCGCTTTAAACTCCCGGGTTGCCAACAACAGGGCATTGTTTATTGGCGTTTCTTCCCGTATTCCCAATCCTATGGGAACTGGAATCAGGAAGGATTTTTCTAACTCCTCTCCACTTACAGGGAAGAGGAACCGGACAGTCTGAGCTTATCGGATTTAGACCAAGTTACCGGTTGCAGGAAGAAAACTTTTAACTTAACTAGCAGCTTAAGGTAGCAAAAGGAAATATGGTTTCTTTGCTAAAAGATTTCGCTTTTAACATTGAATATTAGATTCCAAACCAATATGTAAACGCAAATTCTATAACTGCATACAATTAAACTTGAAGCCCACTTCCTAAAATGATGATCATTATATTAACTTTTACTGGCAGTGTGTAGAAACACCATCACTATCCTTAGCTGGATATTCTCATGAGCGCTTTCGAAGGCTCGTAGCCTTCTTCTTGTGGTCGACTGCAAGGGATCTTGTTAGTCTGGCTAGGGGTAGCAGAAGCGGCAACGTCTCACCCTGGCGGTTGGATGTTGTAACACTAGCAACTGGAACTTCAATGGACCATTCCAGCGGTCTCACATTTGGATTAGATTAGATTGGATTGTGTTCAGCGAGTTCACAAGCAGCCATGAAGGCCGGTAAACATTGAACATGTCAATAAATACACAGAAAAGCATATGAAAACACATTTACAGGCACAAAAGTGAAGAAAATAACAGGGTAATGGAGAAACTTCCCTGTAATTATAAGACTTATATTATGTATATTTACAGATATGAATTGAGCTTTAAACTTTGCTAGGCTTTTCCTGCCACGTCCTACGGTTTAGTTATAATATAATTGGCAATAAATGTCATCTTTTGTCAGATTGTTCTATACATATACATTTAGGTAGCCTTCACACAGGCATAAAATGTAATTAACAATGATTTGTCATTAAAGAAGCTAGGTATTACTTGCAAGGCTATGTAAGTATTAACAGGATAAATTGTAATTCAGATAATCTTATACAGAATAAAATGAGCTAAAAACTACTTACGAAACTATATGAGTATTAACAGGATAATTTGTCATTCAGATAATCTCATTTAGAATAAAATGAGCTAGAGACTATTTCAAAGTTACATAAGTATTAATAGGATAATTTGTCACTCCGATAATCTTGTACAGAATAAAATGATTTTCAACATACGTACTCCTTAGAAGCAATTTCAAAAGCATTTAAATTTTCAACCCTTTCCATAAGAAGAGCACAAAATATTTTGATGGTTTCATAATATACACCTTTCTGGAAGCAAGAAAGCTTTACACTGGGTTGATGGATGTTGCTCTTTTGTCTAATGTTTATGTCACGAATTTCATTGTTTGTTACAAATGAGGATCGATTGCATATGAAGAATTTTAGGATCGAGAATATATACAGATATTTTCAGTCCTCTAAAAGATCTTTACATGAATGTCTGCTACGGGTGCTGGAAATAATTCTTATAACCTTTTTGTATGAGGAATATTCGTTTGCTCTCTACTGAATTGCCCCAAAATAAAATTTCATATTCCATTATAGAGTTAAAATAAGCATAGTAAACCAATCTGAGTGTGTCTATAGAATAGAGAATTGATGAAATGGTGCAAGACTTAATTCTATCTGAATTTACAAATATATTATCTATAGCAGTGGAAGAATTACTTTGGATTCTTGTTGGAAAGTTTACTGTATGTGTCATGTAGTATGTTGGAAATAAAGAACTGAGCTGTTCCCTTTGAAGACTACATTTCAAGTAATCAACATTTATATCACCACATAGGACTAATTCCCTTTTTGGTTTAAATAAAAAGTTTAGGACATGTTCGAGTTACTTTCTGAAACTTTCAAAATTGCCTAAGGGAGATCGATAGAGGGCTACTACGATTATATTAGTATCATTTAACTGAACTGCACAGAATTCTAGGTCTTGTTCATTACTAAATTGGAATACATCTAGATACATCTAAACTTTTCTATGTCAAATCATTCCTAATATATATACAAATTCCACCTTTGTGTAAGTTTTGTCTTGAACATTCTGCTCCTAAAGAGTACCCATGCAGGGAAATTGGGTGAAAGTCCTGTTGTGTCAAGTGATGTTGGGAAATACATAAAATGTGTGGCTGTAGTTTTCGAGAATTGAGACTAATAACAACTTCGCCCACTTTGTTTCTAAGGCCTCTTATGTTTTGATGAAATGCTGACAAACAGTTTTTATTACTGTTGTTACTGTCACTATTAACATTTCTACTTATAGTGTAAGGAGAATTATTTTTTAGAGATTTTAATGGATTCCAACATATTTGGGCTGATTGTAACAATTTGCTTGTTATTACTGCTCTTTATTGATGCATTAGAACACTGAATCTGTTGGTCAGTTTAACATCATGCTGGTCGTTAGCAGAGAAACGCCGTTTCCTGATCGGCGATTTTCATTCCAAATTTTCCGAAGCAGCAAGTAAATTTCCTGTAATTTCCTTTTTGAAAAATTCCAGTTAATTTCTGAGGCCAGAAATGGTTTCCTCGTGCTTTTTGACCAGTTTCTTAAGTTTACAACATTCACACAGCCATTCTACACAATCTCTCACGTCGTCACTTACAGTGTTACTACATGGCCAGCGAAACCAGCACTTACACCCCTCACAACACCCCACAACACCCCTCACCTCACCAGGGTGACAAGTTCCCTCTTCTGCTACCTCTGGTCACGACTAACAACATCTCACGCAGTCATCCACCACAAGATGAATGCAACTGAGTCCTCGAAAGCGCTCATGAGAATATCCAGTGAAGGACAATGATGTTTCTACACACTGTCAGTAAAAGTTAATTAATTTCTATAACTGCAGTTGCTTTTTCATTTCCCATTGCCATGGTGTGCGAAGGTGTGGAAGAGGCAAACTTTAAACTTAATTCCACTGCGAATGCTTAAGAACTATTGAGACATCTGGTACAAAGAAGTTGATATATTGTATAATCACTTCTGACTTTAACTAACCTTAACAATTCCAATTGTTCTGAAATATTTAAAATTTCTCCGAGGCAGCCTTAAAATTACATGCATTTTCTTAAGTTTTACCCTGAAGTCAGAGTTTTTCTAACCGTAAACATCCAGGCTTTCAGTTGTTAAACTTTCAGTATGTGCTTTTAAAAAGACACACATTATTCCGGTGGTTCCTAACAGACACTTCAATTCATATTCGATTCCTATTCTTCTTCCAAATATTCCCCAGGCCCTAACGACCCATTGGCGAGGGGCCCTTAAACGCCACAAACTCACTCACTCACTTACAAATATTCGCTTCTCTCATAAACGGTTATGTTTGAGATTTCTGTATGGCAAAAACAATCTCAAAATTCATCACAATACAATATGTAATGCAGATAAATTAAGGATAAATTGTAACCCTAATTTCATTCGAATTGAAATAAAAAGATGTCAAAGCATTATTCACAAAATTTTTGCGAGACAATGAAATAATAAACCATTTATATCCATTCGAAAAGAAGCTAAAGGGCTCCAAATATCTAAGAAAATGACGCGGAAGAGTGCAGATATTGTAATGGTTAAGCGATTATATGCTACTAATATACTGTTTTAGGGGTGGGGAGGGTGTAGCAAGTCTAGGATTACCCTTTCGGCAGCTTCCAGAATTTCACCTCGGATTTTGAAATTCAGTCATCTACTTTCGTACACGCCGCCATTTTATTGATTATTCAGGTCATACACAAAGGGAATACTGATTCAGATCAAAGAAAGTAGGATGTTAGCTGGATAACGTAATGCTTTGCATTGAAGTATAACAATTTGAATTAGTAGCTGATACTGAAACTGCCATGATAGATTCATCACATGGAAAGTAGAGAAGTATTTAATCTCATTAGTGAAATTCTATTAAAGGCAGAATTAAACAGGTTTTGGTCAGTAGAAAACGAAGACGACATAGTCTATGTAGTCCTATTTACTCTGGATGACTTCTGAATAACTCGTAAACCATAAGAGATAGACAAAATATTACTATACAAAAAAATTAGATCTCGCTAAAACACACAATTTATGTATGAATAAATTTTCTTGTAAAGTGAACCATTTCGGAGATATTCCTTATTATTTGTGTCAGTTTCGGAAAACTTAAAACTTTCCTGAAATGGAACATCGTTATTCATTTTTTATAATAATGTTAAGCGTGCAAAGAGTATCTCAAAGTTTTAAAATATTTTACTATCGCTCAAAGCCTACTGTATTGTAATATTCCCCTTGCACCTACAAGGAAATAAGCAATAAGATAATTTGTACAAATACTTGTCTGACACGAAGAAGATATAGGAATAAGAGTTTTTAAGAATGGTTAGTACAAGAGTAGAGAGATTCATGTGAGTGCAACACATCAGATTTTTCATTTTCTTTTGAGTGCTTCAGAAGAAACCGTCTGAGTATGTTACTGTTTATTGGATGTACATTGTTATCACCGGGAAACCAAGCCATATCGCTTGTAAAACTGACTGAGCAGATGAATAAATAAGCTGCATTATTGACGACTACTATACGATAGAACCAGTGTACAATAGTCAGTTTCATCGCTACTGCACCAAAGATATCTTTTTTCTTTTCCAAAAAGGTTTTTAACACATTAGCCTAGATAACTGAATATTTCCTGGGATTGTTTGTCTTCTCCTCCTTCCTAATGAGGAGATATTTTGTGGCGTCCAAGACGTGTACTCCGAAGCACTGAAACCCAAAGGAATAGTAGATATTATGTTATCTTGCTTCCACCAAAAGTTAACCGCGACATTAAACGGGCCATAACAAATTCCGTAACGCTGCATCCCGATTCCACTCAGGAAGTGAATCAAACCAAAACGTTGTCAAAGACGTTTACGTAAAATTTCCCTCAGGAAAGGAGCACATTAAGGGTAAGTGGGAGCCGATGATAATCTGGGCTCGGGCGCTCCTTGCCAAAACTAATAAACTTTGAGCTGCCGAAGATAAGACACATGCTGTGATGAAGTCGGAGAGATAATAAAAGTGTCAGCTCTCTTCACGTACTCAGGAAGGGATGTCATTATAAAGGATCTTGAACATCAGCAGGAAATAGGGACGATGCTAACACAGTTGCGTCAGCGGCGGCTCAGCAATTGTCCATTAAGTATGCATACTTTCAGTTTGTTGACAATCAATATTTGACCGGATTTGTATGTAAAAAATGCTTTTTCCTCATATGTACATACCTAAACAAAATGTTAATATCCCAACCTAGGTTCAAGAAGTGCATTTGCAAAATAGTCTTTCAAATAAAAATACGTATTTTGTAAAGACAAATTGTGAATAAATATTTTTTACATTTTTCGGATATTAAATAAATATTGTTGATAATTTCTCTGCAAGCACATAATCTTAGCACTTTCATTTCATTTACAACATAAAACTTATGAGAGCCAAAGAGTTCATTAGTCATGCCACTTGATATCTGCTGTTTAAGTAGCATATGTGAGCCGGGGAAGTACAGAACTGTACCACAATATTACATAATACATTTTGTTAAACCTACCTATAAGCAATGACGTAATATACTGAGCTCAGTATTCTTAATTCCAACTAAATCACACAAAAGCATTTGCGGATGTTAATTAGCAGTGTGAATTAAAAATGGCAAAACTGATTTCGAGTGTACGTGAACGTTTGAAACAGTACGTAGTAGAGTTTAAAAACACAGTTTTGTCAGCCTTGTGCGAAATCTGTTAGTGTGGATCATCGTTCCCAGGGAATGCAACATTTGTCAGGAATTAAGCACGTAACAGCTGCAGCACTCACTTCGTCGAGGCAATTTTTTAAAGGATAATCAACAGTATTTTCTTCTTCTCGCATAACAGAACATTCAGAATGTTATTCCGATTTGTATAAAGCACATACTTCAGCTGGCATTTCCGTTCATAAGGTGAAAAATCCTCAATTCGGGATGTTTCTTCCCAAGGGTATAAACATTAATCCTCCTGCTGAGTTGACGCTACGAAAAATTGCCATGAGAAAACATTAACTCATAAAACTATATTTGTGAAAATCACTAAGGCACAACGGCCGTTTCAATGTTCACTAGTAATTCAGAGGGCTATTTTCGTCAACATGTTTTTCATTATAATGCATTTTCTGCTTAAAGAAATAATAATGCTTGCTTACCAAAGCCAATAGTGGCGACAAACCTCAGCAATGAGAGCTACTGGCCTAAAATGGAGCGCAGTGTAAGACCCAGGCCAAGGGTCTGGCGTTTATGAGCGTGTCGCGGATGATCAGTAGGACATTTGTCAGGCAGAGCCAAATGCCGCACGTCTAATGACAGGCGCCGAGTCACCACGCAAAAGGTGGCCTTAGGTGGCTCGTGTGTGACCTATCTTCAACGTCCTCTACATTTTTTTACATAGCAATGAACTCAGTACATTGGTTTCACGGTTCGCATTCGGGAGATTCTTGGTTCCATTTCCATCGATCGTCCACTTTGACCTTGAATTTTCGGGGTAGGACGGTAGAAAGATACCACGATTTCCTTTCCCATATTTCTCTTTCACTCCGCTTCCTTGTAAATTTTTAGGTGCCAGGTGTGCTTCTAGGCTTCGTGGCGTGAGGCAGTTACCCAAAAATTGGCGCGGATGCTTGCTCAAAGGAAAGAATACTCTCCATGGAAGTCAGATGATTGCCTGGTTGCAAGGTCGTTCATCAGAATCTGTATAGCTCTTCGAATTAAGGACTTCTGCGCGTCTCTGCGAGCGTCGACCTGCAGCCTGTAGTTTTCAGTGGTTCATTCACTTCATGCCGTCCTTCTGCGGTGAGCTGGTCACAACAGATATATCTAGGTCGCAGTATGCATACGGTACCTAGATATTTTAATACCCTGTAATCCCAAATGCAGAAGAGTTGGACCACTTACTTGAAATGGACACAAATAACATTTTGTCTGGTGTAAGATGACGCAAGATTCAGTTATTTAAGAAGGAGGATGACAATGGCCCAATTAATGTTTTGTCGACGTCATAGTCACAGTATTGCTGTTTGTCGTGAGATAGAACAAATTTTCCCTTTCCTTTGTAAATCTTGATTGAAGAGCAGACGAACAGAGAGTTAAGTAACGTTTTTTCTACAACATCCAAGCTGAGAAGCACCCATCAGTGAGACTTAGTCGACATCTTAGCAAAGCTTTGCAACGTAAGGAGAGATGCTTAAAAGAAAAGAGAGAACATAAAAGAGTAATGAGACAGATAATGGAGAAGCAAAAGAGCAACAAAAATCGAGGCCATGATTAAGAAAATGAATATTTTGCCAGTAAAGATGTTTTTACAGCGTCGGCGGAGAAAGCACATGTAAGAATACCTACTTATGGAATCATATTTAGAAACACGTGACAGCATAATAATGGTATTACTAGAAGATAACATGTTTTAAACACAGCATACATTCTACTTCGAATTCAGATACCAAAAAAGGAGTGCCATAGTCCTCGAAATTTACTGCTGCCGATGACGCATATTTTTCTTCAGTGTCTCTAGCCTCTCAGTTTTGATTTCCTAAGTGAAAACTCCGAATTACTTGAATTTTTAGATGATTTTTCATCTAAGAGATTTAGATTATAATGTAAATTGCAACTCCACATGTGCGTAGAAAAATTAAAACCAATCAAATTATTATATAAACGCTCAACAATATTTATTTTGTCAACTCTATTACAAAAGTCGTCCTTGGTCTAGGGCTGACATTCTAACCCAGGGATGTCCAACCTTCTCTCTTTGGAGAACCTTACATAATGAGCAGCTATTTCCCACTCCACGGATACAAACAGCCAATTTCATGGAAGTTTCTAAGGTCATAATTTGAATTTTTTGAAAATGTCCACAGAAGACCTCTTCATTATGGATGATCTTTACACAAATGGTAAACAGTAAGAGACAGACAAAAACTTACTAAATAAAAAAGGTGGATCTCGATAGAACACAATTTATGTCCAATACTTCTTTTTCTCTTTTGACTGAACCATTTCCGATATATTCTTGCTTATTTGTTTGAATTTGCCAATACGTATACTTTTTTCAAATAGAAAATGTTATTCGTCCCCCCCCCCATTCCTTGGCCTTGCAAAAAGAACGGCACCAGCTTTCAAAACATTACACTATCACTTAAAGCCCACTGTATTCCTATATTCCCCTTGCACCTACAACAAAATTAATGTCGATTAAAATGTGGTATGTACAGAAATAAACATTTGCAAAAATAGTTTTACAATAGTGAGTATAGCCCTACATATGTTTGCGAACAGGGTTTCTCCAAATTAAGCCATATTAAAAGTCTGTATCGTAATATGTTACGCGACGATCACTTGGTGTAGCTTCTAATGCTATGCACTTCAATTTTGTCACCAAACTTTGATAGACTTCTTAAACGTACCAAAGAAGTCACTAATGAACAGAGATTTATCGCTTAAGATTTGAAAGTGCTTTCGTAAACCAAACGTAACGTACATATTATAAGCAAACCGCCACTACAACACAGTACATGGCTGGGGGTTAAAGAGAGGCAAAGTCCACCTATAATGTAAGAGCGTAAACGTAAAGTGCCCTCTTTCGCTAAGGTTGGACATCGCTGTACTAACCTATAGTTCCCAAGGTCGCGGGTTCAAACCACGGAGGGTGATGACTTCCTTCAGAAAGAAAGAACAGTCACTTGTCTAGATTTACAGCACGTAAAAGAACCTCAAACATGATAAAGAGGCCTCTGAGCAAAATTAAAGCATTTCATGCCCAATATAGAATGGGATGCTGAGAAACATAGCAGTTAAAGATCATTCATAAATAAAAACTCAATTTCAATTCTATTACAAAGTGTATTCAATTTATCATTTTTGTTTGTTTTTATTTTTTGCTATTTTACTTCCTCTTTACACCTTCTTTGTTGTCATCAATGGCAGGCATGCGAATCCAGTATTCATGTCTAATTTCAGGAGTTGTTCATCAGATGAATAACTATTCAGATCCACTAGTCCCTTGCTCTAACACTGCAATAATCTCAACCTCTGGCAAACAGAACATTTCAATTGAACAACAGAATCATGAAGTTGGAAAAGGTAATTTCACCGCTTCTATTATATTTTCTTATATAGTGACACAGTGCCCATTATAATATACAATTGAGTTTCATAAATTTTCTTTCTCCTTACAATTCTTTATAAAATATAGTAATTTTATATTTCAAGTAGCTATATGTTTTAAATTAATTGATGCACAGTATTGTATTTACACTTACGTACATGTACTGTAAGAATCAACGTGTCATTAGCAAGCTTGCAGACTCGTAAGTCTACATTTAACAGCATACAAAAAACTTCACATGTTTGGGCATATGTATGGAAAAATTGCACATGTTGGAATCCATTAAAATGGCATTGCGACCAAATGTAAATAAAAGATTACTCTTAATAAAATTTAGCTGCTAAAGCAATATTTTATTGTATTTAACATGGCAGTTAATTATACAACTATTAATACATATGTGGCATTAGAATTGAGTTCAAATTGCCTTTAAGGCATTTATGTATGTAAGGTATTTTTCTTGGAAATTCCCTTGTCTTCCACAGATGAATGTCAGGTGGCTCTAAGTTCTATGGATCCCTTTACCCATTTCATGTGTTCGCCGCTCGATGTGACCCATCCATTTAAAAACCTTACCTCTCACAAAATAATTAAGAAGTTAATTATACAAGGATTCAATGCAATTTTAATTAACCTTAGCGTTATAAATATAATACATTTATAGAAATAATCTGTGTTATAGTGATACCTGACGTCGTTCTTTTGAAGGCGAAAGTTAAGATATTCTCAATTAAATCTAGACTCTATTTGTGTTTTCTATTAGTTTACATTGCTTCAACGAAGACCGAAAGATTTGTCCCGGAGAGAATAATAAATGAACTATATTAATAGTAGTATTAAATTTATACTAATCGTCACGTTGGCCTGTTACAAGAATGAATATTTTTTTTTCACATACCAGTATCTCAGAACAACAAAATGAATAGCGAAAGTATACGTCTCATTGAGTCTCTGAATTCTTTTGTCGTCTGCCTTTGATGAACCAAATTTAACTCTCGTACATCAAAGTTTGTGTTTAATAGTTTGCTTCCGAATAAACGAGGTTCTTGTGTAATCGATTCCACTGCGAGCTCAATAAGACGCATTCAACGGGGAATCATTGGCTTATTAGTTAAAAGAAAACTGTAATGGAATCAACAATTCATTGGGTTCAATAATTACATTTCATCGCATCTAGTTTGCTAACTTTCAATAACTAAGGGATATGAAATTAGCGTATGAGAGCAAGGTAATGCCTCTTAAGGGAACATGCTAATAATGGGGAAATACTGGAACAGCTACCTGGAATGTAATATTAGTTTTAAATTTAAAAAATATGATGTATTGTATTCACATGACTTTCTCTACTCTTGTACCAAGCATTCTTACAAACTCTTATTCCTATATCTTCTTCGTGTTAAGGTAAACATTTGTACAAATTATTTTATTGCTCATTTCCTTGTAGGTGCAAGGGGAATATTAGAATACAGTAGGCTTTGAGTGATAGTCAAATCTTTCAAAGCTTTGACATTCCGCTCCCTTTCCACACTTAACCGACTTTTCGTTTTTGAGTTATGCTTTTCACAGACGCACAGACACACACACGAACCTATTTCTAAAAATGTTTTTCTTTTTTGGATTTAGGGGGTCTCAAAACATATACTTCCGGTGAAATCTCGACATCGAATTTTTGGGTGGAATATAATACTTCCCCTGCTTACCAGTAGAGAAAGTAAAAAGATAGAGATGAAATGTAATATATTGTTGAAGGGGCAAGAAGATAATGTAAGAGGTTCCTTTGGTACAATATTAATAAAACCAAGGTATTTTTGGTTCCCCACTGACGAAATAATTGCCAAATTACGAAATCTGCGCAATTTTAAAACATTAATAACAGCGGTATAAATCGATTCCAAGTTTCGTAGTTACTTGCCAGGCTTAAGGTATTATGGGAGAGTATTAGTAGATATCTGCGAAAACTGCTTCTCAGCTTCAATCTATTATGCATTCGGGGTAGTATCCTGTGTACGTATACAATGCTGCTATCTAGTCCTAATATTGTTCCAGAAGACCGTGACAGATGGCATTATGTTATTTAACAGCAAGAGCAGGAAGTCGCCATTTGGGAGAGCTGTGTATCGAAACAATGCTACCGAAGTTTGATGGCATGCAAAGTAGGGAAGAGGGAGCAGTGGCTACAATTTATGCTGTGTCACCTCGTGGAGTTTGTTTAGATGCGGACCGTTCTAATTGCTTCGCTGGCACACAGATTTTAGTGCAACTGTTAACAATGGACGCTTCCCCAAACTCTGAGAACAGACTTGGAATGTCATTCCCAAACTTCAACAAACAAACGGAGGATTGTAGCTGCTAGACAAATGCAATTAATGCTCAAAGAACCTCCCAAGCGTGTAACGTATCATATGGTGATTTTGGACTCTGCTGCCATTTCTTGTAAGATAATTGATGAATATAATTATATAATTATGATTACTCCTAATTAAATATACATGAAGATGTTGTACGCCTTCAGATCCAGCCGTGAATTGTAACATAACTATATGTAACAAGATATTTACAAAATACAACCACAACATACTGCTTTAGCTATCTTATATTTTAATCAACAAGTAATAACATTAACAATCCTGGGCGAATAGCATCAACTGTTCATGCTTTGCTTCTTAAGTTTTTAAAATCATGAAATGATTCCTTATTATAGACTTGTGGCTGAAATTAGGCAAATGGCCACTCCTTACTGATCAATCTTTGAGTTAAAAAAGTTTGAGCTTAGTCGGCTCTTGGAAAAGTGGCCTTCCATTTCTAGCATTAGTTATGCGATTTATAATTTAACCCTCGGTGGTTCGGATTCAAATCATAGTTCTTCTGCATCCATTTGTATGCAGTTCTCAATTTCATTAACTCTTGATTTCGCCTATATAAGTTCTTCCAATTGCTGGCGCCTGGGATATATGCAACCACCGTGTTGTTCTTTCGAAATCCCGATGCGAAGGCATTAAGGACAAGAGGGGGAGAAGGGAACCTATGATATGCTGTTTATTCACATTTCACTACATCACGTGGCATAAAATAAGTACTGAGAACAACTTCGCATTTGTACAAACTGTTTAAAACTAGTGCCAAGAGCAAAAACTATAGGCCTGGTGATCTTATCCAGGGATAAGCAGTAATGTGCATAACATATTAACACATAAAACACTTCCATTCCTGTACTTGGTAATGTAACTCCAAAAAAAGCAAGTGTAAGCAGAGACACACATCGCAAGAGCTTCGTAGCATTAAGAGATCTTCACAGTTTGTAGCACCCATTTAGAAAAGCGTTGAAAATTGTCTAGCACATTCTTGAAACGCGATACTGATATTTTACGATCAATACCCAAAGGAAACCAAACATGCAGCACTTGGGTAGCTCAACTGAATAAAAATATGGTTTTGAATGTTTAAGAAATACGATACCATGAAGATTTCGTTGTTACTTTTTGCAATCAATATATTCTCCGTGTCTTGTAAATACCAAAGAAAGATGGAAAGAAATACTATTGCAGGAAGGTTTCGTTTATGTACACACACCTAGTCGGATTGCATCTCGTACGCTAGAGCACGGTGAAACTCGCCAAAGAAATGCCAACTGATGAGACTTTTGTTTCCTAGTTTAACATACATCCCTGTAGAGACACGATCGAAACCATCGCGCAGGTTAAGCCGTATGACGGCTAGGTACTGCGGTAAAGACACTCGAGCGGGGGAATCATCATCATCATCATCATCCCCACTCGACTCGAACTGCCTCTGGAGCCTCTCTAAACATCTGTGAAACTTGGGGGCAACGTATGCCCGTCTGATATCACCCTGCATTGTGGGAGTAGTGTTAGAAACTGAAGTAGAAATGTCATGGCGTTCACTTGGATTTTAAATAACCGATAAAAAAGGAGCACAGGAAAAGACGAACGAGTTTTGAAGATGTTGCTGCCTATGCCCTAAAGAACACAAAGTTATCTATTATATTATTTTGGAACACCTTCTTAAGAGTAGCGGTGATAATCAAGAAATCAGTGCTGGTTTTGTGTATATTTCAAGCAGGAAGTTATCTGTTCCTGATCATTCTTTGTCAGAGCAATAGTGCGCCAACCTGATTGCAGTTAAGCAGAAACACTACATATTTTAGAATACCGGTCTAAAGGAGAGATATTAAGAAACACACGCCACTATAAACTAAGAAGCTTCATTGCCTCAGGATTTCGCCAATTGCAGTGGAAAGTATACGAGAGGTTTATTATTTAGCAGAGCATGGGTCAACAAGAAGAACATGTATCGCAGCCATCGACAGAAAAAACAAAGTCTCATCCTTGAATCTACTGTCTGCTTTGAAAATTACAGAGAACAACCAGTCCAGGAAGTAAATAACGGGATCTCAATTTACAGTCCATACATTCATCATGTAATCTGAGATACAATTTTGAAAATTAGGCATGGGGAGTAGGCAAACTTACTAAATCAATGTATGTAAAATGTATATATATACAGCACTTCATGGGTTTTTGTTTAACCTTCTTATTATTACACTTTACTAAACGTTATATGCATTCTCTTGGCTTCTGTATTAAATTAAATTATATGTGTACATACTTCATGAAATATGCATAAGTTGTAATCTTAGGGTCTTATTTAGACTTCCAAACATGTTATGAATAATAAACTTGTGTTCGCTAAAATGCTAAAAGTCCTGTGCGTAGTTTTAGGGCGCTGTTACATTAATGTATCGATTCAACTGAGGAAGCCCTAATTATTATTCTCTAGTACGTGTAGTAAAGTAGAGGAAGTATTGTATTCCACCCAAAAATTCGTAGTCGAAATTTCACCGGAAATATAATTTATGTTTTGAAAACATTTTTAGAAGAAGGTCCGTGTGTGTGTGTGTGTGTGTGTGTGTGTGTGTGTGTGTGTGTGTGAGAGAGAGAGAGAGAGAGAGAGAGAAAGAGAGAGCCTGTGGATAGCATAACTCAAAAACGAAGAGTCGGTTAAAAACCAGAGTTGTTACTTAAGTTTAATGCCTTTCTGGGATGCGACACAAAGATTTTGAAAAACAATTTCTTCACCCTAAACTACCCTTTACATGGAAAAGTATTCGAACATTTTATTTTCTTCAAAATGACTAACAATTTTGATTAAAATGTCATATTTTCTATTTAGATATTTTTACGACAAATTAAATGTTTATCTTGGATTTTCTGGCTATAGCCCATGAAGTCCTATTTACTCTAGATGACCTTTGCATAACTGGTAAGCCGTAAGACATACACCAAATCTTACTATACAAAAAATGTAGATCTTGCTAAAACACCAATTTATGTCTAAATACATTATTTGTGGGGTGAGCCATTGTTATTTGTGTGACTTTTGGAGAACTTATACATCTGTCATATGGAACATCGTTATTCCTTTTTTATATGGTAACCGTGCAAAGAGAAAGGAATATAAAAGCTTTAAAAGATTTGGCTATCGCTCAAAGCCTACTCAACTCCCATATTCTCCTTGCACCTGGAAATAAACATGATACTTTCTGCGAATGTTTATCTATATTAACATGAGGAAGATATAGGAATAAGAGTTTGTAAGAATGGTTAGTACAAGAGTAGAGAAAGTCATGTGAGTGCAACACATCAGATTTTTTTTCCCCGCTTTTTGTTTGGTTTTAGCATGCAGCATTGAAAGCGATGCCCAACACTGTCGCAAGGTTACTGCAGCAGTATTTGTCGGTGAATGACAAGAAAGGTAGGCTTGTAAGCACAAAGGAGGTTGCCAGGCACGTGGGCGTTGATCTTCCTAGAGACTACAAATGTAAGTACATGTGTCTCCACAGACGTGACTCCACATCTGTATTCAATGAGGCGAGCTGGCTCACATAATCCGGCTGGAATAACGTAAATCGTCCAATGAAAAGCTTTGCAAGTACTGCCACAGAAAGCACATCTAGTGGCAGGGATTTACTGTTTTTGTAGTCTTTGAACAAAACACCAATACTGAATAAAGGGCATAATACTAAGAAACACGCGCTACTATGTCATTACTTCTTATATCGAAAAAAAAGAACTATGGAAAAATGTGTGCACTCATATTGCCTTCTCCACTACTCTTGTGCAAGTTATCCTTAACCCTCTAATACATAGTGCTGCCAATGGTATTTGCCGCAAGTTCTTAAAATTTACTGTAGATTACAGTTTCGTGATACATCTATCAACTTCAGTGCTACTCTTGTTTATACTGGTCGCCATCGTTTCGAACGCTAAATTACTTAATATTTCTATGTAATTTCAACCTCTGAAAGCAAAACAAATTTGTTAACAGAATCAATCGGCGGTTTTTCAAAATTCATTACTTGGCCCTTATTTTTCAGCATGAATATATTTCCCCAAACTACTAAATCTATAGGCTGGTTTAACTGTTTTAACAATTTAACCTCTGGAGCTACTTAATGATTAAATGGCAAAAAATGATCTGCCATAGCTGTTTTATCAATGCTTATATTTAGTATTTCTAAACTGTTCCTTTATTCTGGTTTCCAAATGACGTTTAGCTTTACCATGTAAAACCTGTTACAATCCTAACAGCTAAATTGATAAATGGCAGATCTTTTTATAATTTGGAAGGTTGTCCTTTTTAGAAAAATGTAGCAAATTTGTATCTTACATTTACTTTGGGGAACCAAAATTATTCCATTTTCTTTAAAAAAAATTTGTAAAGTATTTAGTATCCCAAAGATGTTAAGTAAACCTTTTAAAATTACATGCGTTTAATTTCAATAACTTCCAGCAAATGCTAAGATAAGTGAAGCTTATACTCTACATTTGTTATATTTATGGAATATTTGTGGCTGTTTTATATCATAAGTGCATTAATTTATTTCAGTATTATTTTTGCCAAACAGAAAAATACAAATAACTGCATCAACAGTAACTCCGACATCATTTATCGTTGCCATCACATTTGGTTATTTTACGTGGGCCCTCCCCTTTCTTTACCACAGACACATTTTGCTTCAGGCACTAAGGAGTCGAACTCAGAGCTTCAGCTTTGAATTGAATGCCAGTCAATTCGTCTCGCATTAACGACCATGGCTATTTGAATTACTTCTCTTAAGAGGTCTGTAATTGGGATACACAAACCGCATTAGGACTTAGATGAAGAATGGCATATGTAGCAAATTAATATATGCAATAGAGGATTAAAACGCTTTCTTCCTACCTTCTTCGTGTTAATCAACATAAGCGTTTGTAGAAATCTTTCTACTATATATTTATTTTCGTTATAGGTGCAATGATAACAGGAGGGTAGAGGATGTTGTTGTAGTGTTTAACGCCCGCTTTTACTACTACGGCACCGCAGGCGGTGACATTGATGATACATGAAGATGGAGCACCGGTGGAATGAAATGGCGGGGGAAACCGGAGTACCCGGAGAAAACCCGCCCTGACGCCGCTTCGTCCACCACAAATACCACATGCGGGTCCCTGGGATCGAACCCGGGCCGCCTAGGTGGTAGGCGAGCGCGCTAACCGCTCGGCCACGGCGCCGCCGAGGGTACAGGAGGATTAAACGATTGTCAAATATGTTAACTATTTGGCTACCTTTGATCATAACGTCATGGCTCTTGACATTTCATTCAATTTGCATGGCCAAGGCATAAATAAAAGAATAATGACTTCCTGTTTGACAAAAGTATATGAATATTTGAAAATTCAAACCCAGAACAAAGAATATTTGGAAAATGGTTTTCTACAAACGCACGAACGCACGCACCCACGCATAACACACGCACGCACGCACACACACACACGAGTACTTTTCTAAAGGAAGTCTCAAAAATATATTTCCGATGAAATCTAGGTATCGTATTTTTGGGTGGAATACAATACTTTCCCTACTTATACGTAATGGAAATAGCGCGAAGAACTCAATGAATACGAGAAGCTCCATGAACCGGCCGTTAATGCAATTCACGCATTACAGACATGGCCGGCTTCACGAACAAGAGTACTGTGGGATTTGTTATAGATCCAACACCATTTTGAACACCATTTTGAACACCATAATGTTCAATTCGAAGAGATACATTAGAAAATTTATAAACCCACTTTGCGCTAGGACAATCCAAATACCACTTCAGCAGATACCTGACAACATTGATGGTGGGAGCATAAGTATTTTGGTAATGTTCTGAGAAGTCTTCATACATAATCACCTTTGCATAACTGGCAAACAGTAAGAAATAGAGAAAAACCCTACAACACAAAATGTTGATTCGTTAAAACCCACAAATTATGTCAAATACAAGGTTTTGTCGAGCGTACCAATTCCAAGATATTCCTTGTTATTTCTCTTAATTTCCCACACTCATACTATTGTCAGATAGGAATACTCCATTCCTTTTTTTTAATCTCTTGGCCATTACATGGCAAGCCACTTTGAAAACATTTGGTTGTCGCTTAAAGGTCTACTGTATTCCCATATTCCCTTGTGCCTACAGGAAAATGAGCAGTAAGATAATTTCTGCAAACGTGTGTGTATGAATTTAATGTAAAAATAATCCAAAGTATTAAAACCCCAAAGTTTAAAATCACCATTAGGCGAGCGAACACCATTGCTTTTGAGCAATTGTTCCAAGAGGTTAACCTTCGATGTTAAAGGCGGCATATAAATCGAACATTCAAAAAACGTAGGCCTCATTAAAACACACAAATTATGTCAAATACGAGTTGTCCAGTGGACAAATTTCGAGACATTCGTTGCCATTTCTCTGAATTGGGATGTATGATGGACACACCGGCGCAGGGGTGGGTTTTCTCCGGGTTCTCCGGTTTCCCCCGCCATCATTCCAAAGTTGCTCCATCATCACCTTTCCTGTCATCTTTCGCTATCACTTTATATCATCCACTTCCTCGCTCTCACACTCGGCTGATCACCCATACTGGTTCCTCTGTATAATCACCTCTAGTTCGAAGAGGGAGAGATCGGAGCCCTGACCACGTCCCACTCTCCACCGCTGCACCCCGCTCCTGACGCCTACAGTGCACTGAGGTGGGGGATCCAGCGGCCGGGCGGTGCCCTATGTTTCACAAAGAAATAACAGGAACTCAGTCATACTTTTGTTAAGCAGCAATACGCTATTATTATTTTTATCTCTTGGCCATGCAAATAGGGCATAATTTCTAAACCATCCCATAGCAACCAACTCTGAAAACCTCGGACCTTAGCTTAAAGCTTAGTGTATTCCCATATTCCCCGTGTGCCTACAGGAAAATTAGCATTAAGATCGTTTCTGCAAATGTTGATCTCCATTAACATGAAGAAGATAGAGGAATAAGAGTTTGTAAGAATAGTTTGTACAAAAGTAGAGAGATATACATAAATTTTTTATACTGGATTACCTTCACTGATGTCTTTATAAGCAAAAAGAATAGAAACAGAACTAAAGCCAATATAAACAAGTTTGGATATAAAATAACATCCATATTGTCGTAATTGATAAACAAATAATATAAAATGTTAGCTGAACAATCTGTTATATTAAATATCTATTCTTTTCTCATTCACTTATGTAGCTACCATAATGGTTTCCGCTGTGCAATAGCCATTTCCAAAGTGCAGCACGTAATTACAGCGTAGGAACAGCAGCCTGGGTCTCGTAACCTTCTCTGATAGCCTCCAAATGCAATAGAATGGAGGATCGTTTAATGCGGTAAATTCCTGGCGAACGTTCAGTGCGTCTGTTTTGGAATGACCCCAAGCTTTCTTTCTGATTGACTCGTAAAGGAGAGACATATTCCATTCGACTGGGCTCGTTGCATTGCTGATTTACGAGCGGTTAACGATCCGCAACCGCTATGCATTCTCACCGAACAATACCTAAGAATTTCTGGTACAGCAGTAACATGACGGTGTCGCAGAAAGCGATAAACGGACAACAATGCGCACTGTTTTAAATAACCAATCCAACATCTGTTGTACTGTTTTATTACCGATAGAAACTTTACTAATATAAAACTACCCAGGAATAAATGTGCCATTTTTGCAGCAAGTTATTAGGGTTTCTTCTACTGAGTGAATGCAATGTATGAAATTTCAATAACACAAGATATGATCCCCTCCCCCACACAGTTGTTCAAGGCGTTTGAAATTTCCTCTATACGAGGCCTGTAAGTTGAACTAAATTGCAGTGAGAGGTTGATGCACGTAGTTTATTACGTAGCACCCATAATTGTGTAAAGGACTTTGTGTAAGTCCAAAGTCCTTTAACTTGGCAGGTCACATCGGGCAATGAATAGGTGAAATGATGCTCAAATTAGCCCAGGATCTGTAGAGCTTAAGGGTATCCCACAATTGTTTTCTCAGGATAAAGGTAAATCCCAGAAAAGAAGGTTATAAGGATAACTCACCCTAATCAAAATTCAAACTCGAGACCTCTTGAATGTAAGGCAGACACACTACCACAGACGTTATTCTCTGATATTCTCTTAAAACATCTTAAGAGGTATGTGGTGTAGTGGTATGAAACACAACCTGCGACAAATACTACAAATAAAGCATTTCTGTCGATCATACCTTTCAGATTGTTCTCGTATTTTATTTTGGATAAAGCATTGTTGTCTGATCGATTTGAGAAAGAGCAGAAAAGATACAGTTAAAAGAAGGATAACGTTGTAAAAATAGCCGTCAAGACCTAAAAATGGTTAAAATACGAGGAAAAAACGCCTCAAAAATACAAAAAAGTCGGTTGTAAACCAAAGTTACTGTTTGAGTTTTCTCTTTGAAGGATGCGACACGATCTTTAAGAAAATTCCTCCATCCTAAACTACCCTTAACATGAGAAATTTTTCGACAATTTTTATTTTCTGATAATTGGCTAACGCTTTTGATTAAAATGTCATATGTTTAAGACATTTTATGGCAAATGAAATGTATATTTTTAATTTTGTGGCTATAGCCTATGTAGTCTTGTTTACTCTTGATAACTTTTGCATAACCATAAGAAAAATACCAAATCTTACTGTATAAAAAAATGTATATCTCATTAAAGCACTCAATTTATTTCCAAATGTATTTATTGTGGATTGAACCATTTCGTAGATGTTCCTTCATATTTGTGTAAACTTTTCACAACTTATACTTTTCTCCAATGTAAGGTCCTTATTCACTTTTTTATATCTTCACTGTCCAAGGAGAAGGGAATTTCAAGCCTTCATAGAGCGACCTGCTTTAAAACCTGACTATCACTTTAAAGCCTGCTGTATTGCTATATTCTCCTAGTTTGTAAGAATATTTGGTACAAGAGTACAGAAAGTTATGTAACTGTAATACATCAGATTTTTTAAAATGCTTCTTTCTTAGATTCAGGGAGTCACAAAATATTTACGTCCGGTAAAATCTAGATGTCCAATTCTTGTGTGAAATAGAATACTTTCCTACTTGCTATACATATGAGAAAGAGAGAGAGAGAGAGTAATAAAACTCCGTTAAAGTTAATGTCACTTTTGTTTATTACGTCGCTAATATACCGTTTTCGGTGTGTGAACAATCCGACAGAAAGCTACTAAAAATTGTTTTGAAAACTGCATAGCTTTCTCGTCCAAAATGTGTACTGAAAACTCGGTCGCACTTAAATTATTCTCTTGTATCTGGCATCACAGAGAAAGCCGGTATGTACAAACTACAGGCAAAGAAAATCACTTTTGTTGCAGTTCATTAAACAAGCATCGATTGTACCTCATTGGCACAAGACACCAACATAAAGAAACAAAACACTGATCTCGTTAAGCACCACGCTATCCCCGAACACGGACGTGTAGAACGGATGTCTCTTGCATGACTCACGTGGGCAGCATATTTTTACCACCCAAAGGGCAGGCAGGTATCCAAGCACTACTAGTTCTGGAAGACGAAACAACAAAATCCCTACCATAGAGCTAGCCGCCATTAAAGTACTCCATTAGAGCTGCAGCAGCAGAAAAAAAACGTATTAGCCACCCTGACAGCAATTTGCGGACTGCCGTCTGGAGGCAGACTCGATTTATAGTGTATAATAGTGGAGCTCCTGGTGAGAACTTCATAAATTACACGAAACTTTGGTTCCAATGGCTCAACGAACAATAGAAATAATTGTATGTAACACCATTATTAATAATAAAGTATATTTTTAATTCTCTACATGAAGTATAACGTAAACTAAGGAATAATAACTTTTACTTACTGATAAATGTAAAGCTTTTACAATAGGACAGTGAACAAAAGCGGAAGAAAATCAGCATGTAATTTGAAATGCCAAAGTTAATAATGTAGGAACCAGGGGCGTAGCATCAATGGATGTGCCAGATGTATTACTTACCTGTAATTTTCCTCAAACTGATTGCCAAATTGGTGATCATAATTTTGCTGCATATAATCGTTTTAATGCCATTAAAAATCAAGCTTTCGTAAACATGATTTGAATTCGCACCACTCTGCAATAGTATTTTTGGAAACAAAGCTTGGGTCAACGGCATCTGTCATCAGCTGGTGTGCACCTGAACCAAGGTATGTGGTATGTAAAACCACATCTATCGTATGCATTATTGAGTTTAAAGTCTGAAAGGGAGTAATTCGCGATTGCTTTTTCTTCTTCTATGTGTGCTCTTCAATTGTGGACATTTGAGCATGATTAGGACACTTTGTTACTTATTATTAAAGCAAAATGTAGGTTAAGATTCGCGCGGATTATGGGGCGTAGGTATGTGACACAGGTAATCACATTCGAGATGTCACGAAATGAATCAGAGCCAGAACAGTAAACGAAACTGCATGTTGCTGCAACGAAAATTAAAATAAACTGCTGTGCGATATTCCCCTTGCTCCTACAGGAAAATTAACATTAAGATAATTTTCGGGACAGTGGTTAATTTTTAAGAAGGTATCACTTCAAACTGAATCTCCAGTAAAAGTGAGTTACGAGTAGCAGAAATTATTGCAAATAAAAAAATCTTCACCATTTTCGGATGGCGAGTTTGTTTAAAAAAGTGCATTGAGTGTTACCAATATCATATATCCTGACAAAAATCGTATTTTGCAAAATTAGGTTGTCGCGACAAACTGTAGCTCGTCATATTGACGAATTAGCGTCGAATATAGAGAGAACTTCAAGCTATATCTATTCTCCGACACTTGATGAGAGTTGTGATGTGAGCGATACTGCCCAATTAGCCATTTTCTGAAGGGCAGGAAGATAAAGATTTGAATGGTGCAGAAGGATTAGTTGCTCTTGTCCCTATTAAAGGTACTACAAAAGCCCATGATTTAGTGGGGGGTGTTACTGAAACCTTGAACCGGCTTGGCTTGAAATATGCAAATCCATCTGGTGTAACAGGAGGTCCTGCATTTGCAGAAAGACGAGAAAGTTTAGTTAAATAACTGCAAGCAGAGGCAGCTAAATTAGGAAATATTTCTGAATACAATATCACTACTTAAGACACCAAGAAAACCGTTGTCCTAATTCCCCAAATTAAGATGGTGTTTTGAAAGTCGTTGTACAAGTAGTGAATTTCATTCGTTCACATGGTTTGCAACATAGAGAATTTCAAAACTGAATGCAAGTTATTGTTTATTTTAATGAACTATTATTACATTTCCGTGGTGAAGTCAATACGCTTTGAATTCCTTTCCCGGATCCAATACGCTTGAATACACGGATTCAAACGAAGCTCAACCATTGGATCCGAACAGCTTATTTCATGGGATCGGGTCGAAATTGTTTTGCATCGAAACACCTATCTTTGTTTTGTCTTATTTTATTATTATTATTATTATTATTATTATTATTATTATTATTATTATTATTATTATTATTTTTTTTTTTTTTTTTTTTTTTTTTTTTTTTTTTTTTTTTTTTTTTTTTTTACCTCCTCCAACGTAGTGTCATATAGGACGGTGAATGAATGAAGTGAAGTGAATTTGTCCCTAATTCCCAATTAGTTCAGGTCTGAGGAAAGCATAAATTACGGAAGGAGGGAGTGAATCTGCCTTGTCTAGGGCAGAAAGCTTTGACACAATAGCGGCACAGCTGTTTGGAATGATAAAAGCATTGTTAGAGCAAATACTCTTCTTCTGAGAGGAAAACCGGAAAGCACTGGTCAGGGAAGTAGTGAATACAGCTTTAGGTGTACAAAAACATACTTCATGGGTGTGCGGTGGGAAGATATTCGGAAGGAAGTAGTTTTGTGTTGAAATTTGAATTAATATTAGAAATCTTGGAGTACAAATTTTCTTATGAACGGCGCCAGAAAAGTACATAATGGGCGCCATAAAGTCCGTGGACACCGCGTTGCACAGGGTTGCATTCAGGTAAACAAGCATTAGAGAGGTTTATTCAGGAGTATCACGAATGCGTCATAGCTCGACGTACAGTAGGTGGAGGCAAATTCGCCTTCCGTTCTTTCACATTAGGCTGGGCGTCACTGTTCTAAACAGATGGATCTAAAACATTGTATGCGCTATACAAGCACCTTAAAAAAGCCACGCCTAGCTCACTTCACCGGGAATTGTATTTCCTTACTTATCGCTTTAATTAAAAACTACACACTAGTGCCGCCGTGTGCAATGCAGTAAGAAACCCTTACTGAAAAAGCGAAGCGGAGACGATCTGGTTTACTCGGCATTAGCATTCGAGACGTCTGTTAATTAAAGCTTACGTTTCTTGGTTTGTTCTTGATATCTGTACGAGTTCTCTGATCTCTGACAATGCTACATTCTCTCTGAGCTGTGTTCTTCCACTTCCGAGCACCGTTTTCTTCAAGTTAATTAAAATACATCAAAGACTGCTTCTTTCTTTGCGGATACACTCTTTTTACTCCATTACTTACCTGTAATAAGTAGAGGCAGTATTGTATTCCACCCAAACATTTGATACGGAGATTTAGCACAATTTCCCACGTTATTTTCTCTGAAGAGTAAAAAAGGAAGCTTTCCTCGGTTTTGCTGTTTGAGCTCACCATATACAGGGTGGAAGGCACTGCTTCGGCCATACGTTAACCAGGGATTCTACATGTGTATTAAATATGTTAATACAATTATTGCCAATAAACAACCATTGGGCAAAAAAAAACTGTATCAAATATTTCGAGCCATCTAGGTTCTTGACGAATGGGTATAAATGGTTTATTACTTCACTAACTGTCGCACAAACATTGTGTGAACAAGCTATAATGCATTTCTATCGTAATTCCAATGAATTTAGCCACAATTTAATGTTAAAGTGTCATGCAAAGTTTAATTTCTAAGAGAGAATTGGCAACGTCACGTTAACATTAAATTGTGACTAAATGCATTCGAATTGAAATAAAGACATTATAACATTATTCACACAATGTCTGCGCGACAGTTAGTGAAATAATACATTATTTAATACATTCGTCAAAAAGTTAGATGGCTGAAAATATTCCAAATACTTCACACAGATATTTTTTTTCGGCGAAAACTTAATTGACAATAATTGTATTGGACACATTTGTTACGCTGATGATGTAGACTCCCTGGTTAACGTAAGACCGAAACAATACCTTCTGCCCTGTATTTATAGGGATGTAGACACACCCTAAATTTAAAAAAGAAAGCATTTTTATAACGAAAGTCCAACAGGTGGTACGTGCGCACGCGTGTGCGTATGTGAACAGCATAACTCAAAAACTTAAAGTCAGTTAGATACCCAAGTTACTATTTAGGTGAAGCACCTTCCAAGAATATGAAGAGGAATTTCAAGTAAATGCTCCCAACGCAAGCTACCCTTTAAATTATTCTAATCCTTTGATTTTTTCAACGAGTTGGATTAAAATGCGATGAGTCTGGGTTATTTTTATGAGAAATAAAACGCACAACTTTAACTTTCTGAGAATAGTCGTAAAGTCTTGTTTATTCTAAATGACTTTCGTATAATAAGTGGTGGACAAGACCTTACCACGCAATAACTGTAGACGTCTGTACAGCACACAGTTTATGTCACATAAATCTTTATGGTGTTAACCGTTTCTGAGATATGCGGTGTTATTTTTTAAGGATTAAAACCATTCACAAAGTTTTTCAATTATAAATCTGTGTTCTATTATTGTAGTGTTTATATAAAGAGCAGATAATTCCAAAGCCAACACTTAACGAATGGTTTTGAAAAGATTTTACTATCGCTTTAGCTTGTTCTATTCTTCTTATATACAGAATTCTTTATTCATAAACTCTAAAATTCGAATTCGATTCAATACTTTATTTTAAAATAATGGTCTAACCAATACATTACTCAATATTCCAAAATAAAAATGGTTATCCTATAGACCGCAGCAGATTTTAGGCTGCGAGTGATTATGTATAAATGATAATGAAGACTTAACGTCAATTAACGAGAAATTACGGAGAAGGGTTTGTAAGAATAGTGTTAACTGGAAAGTCATGCAGCATTTCCAACATGTTATTTCTATTAGATGTTCAGTGACTCTCTTAACAGAAATTTTATCATTGATACCCTTCCAGATGAATTATGGCTTGGACTAGAGGTTTCTTTTGTTTCTTTCTATTATACTCTGTATAACAGCATGGCAAACTTCAGTTTTGAAGTTGCTTACATTTTCATACGACTGCTTTATGCTGACCTGTAAAAGATGTTCGGATGGTCTTAAATTATCTAATACAAAGAAATATTCCTTAAGCACGTGTTCATCTTCATTTCAATCGAAGTGTTAACTATGGGTGAGTTTGGCGCTGCTGGTAGAATTTTGTGAACTGTAACAGCTGCACTCGACGGATGGATGGTGTTGTAGTCGCCTGACTTACTGGGGTGGACCGCTGTCTCAACCCGAGTATGGTGGCTCCTTGGCGACCGCTGATATAGAGATGAATCTCCATCACACGTTTGGGGTCCTCACGATGGCTCGAGCTACGTGCCCAAATTCCAACACGCCCATAGAGTGCTCTCATTTCATCGCTTCCTTCCGAGGTCTGACGTACAATAACCTCAATAGCTGGCTCGGTGTGGAATCCCCTCCGTCTGCACTCTAGCTCTATCGTAATATACTTTGGAGCAGGTGTTCGGTATAGTGTATGGGAAGAGAACCTGCTGAATCCTATCAAAGTTTCCAGGATGATTTCGAACAGCATGACAGACACGTTGTAGATGTTGCTCCATAGCGACATGAAGTATCTCATATTGCATAATCCTCTTTTTAGATCCCCTAACGTCATGAGGATTCAATTATGGTGTCCTCGGAGCATTCGCTAGGACCCCTCTTAATCCATTGTTATGAGGGTTAAATGATTGACAAAATCTACCACATGAAAAAACAATCACATATTGCCGTCATACAGTCATAGGCATTTCTGTGCATGACATCAAAGAGCCTTTCTTGATTCTTGCCACAACAATAATTTCTTAGTTGGTTCCCGCAATTTATTAACACCTAGTATATTATGCTTCATGTTTTGAAGTAATATTAATGTCCTTATATACATTAATCTTCCGTCCATCGCAAGCTTCCAGATAATAATGCATTTGTTTTTCGCGTGTCACTTTCGGCGTTAACGTTCGAAGGCGTGCGAATTATAGTAATTTCTATCGATGGCTGCTTATATTAGCCGTCACCACACCCTTTGACCCTGCTTCTCACAATCTTGTCCCTCTGACACGTAATTGTTCGCGTTGGGTTTCGATCTCCTTTCCCACGATTGGCTAATGTACACCTTCGAATGATGTCAAACAAACCATGTGCAACGCCAGAATAGGCGATAAAAACGATATGAACATTCCCTCTGTTATAGGATGTTTGGTTTATCTTGTCACATGTCTAAAGAAAGAGATATGTGTTGAAAAGATGCACAGATACTCAACGACGTGTATTTATTGTTGAGGGGAATCAGTGCTGGGCTCAAGGGGCAAGTATCAATGGAGTTTCAGCGCTTCTGCCCGCAAAGCTTATTTTCCATAGTTCGTGAAATTCAACTTGTCGGGTCAAAAAATAAAGAGAGAGAAACACGTACGTCTTGTTGCCTCTTCTTGTCTCTCTTATTACGGTAAAGGGTATTTGCAACGTGCGTGTAGCCATTTAAGTGACAATAGAGGACTGGAAATGAGGTACGTGTTTTCTAAGAATTTAGAAGAGCAGGTAGAACACCTAAAGACTAGAACAGACGCAAACCCGACAAATTAAATCTCACTACCCCAGCTCCTAACTTGCGTGGTGGAAGTGACCTTGCACTTAAATGATCCTCGAGACAAGCTAAACCACCGGAACTATAAATGCACCTGCTTTCGTCATCCTAAGATGCAGGTTTAATCTGAGGATATATTTATTGATAGGATACATTCCAAATGCATTGAATCCGTTACGTAATATATTTAATTCATGCCGTTATTATAATTAAATCTGACAATTATCTGGAATATGATAAATTATCATATCAGATAAGAAATTACTTTGCATCGCAGAACAAACGTAATCCACGACAGCAGCCAATGAGAGGTGACTAGTCACGTGACAGTTAAGAGATAAAGTTATATGGAACGAACTTCAACACGGTTACAATTGCGCTAACAAACTGCAACCCTCTATGCAACTATAGGCAGAAGACTTTCCATTTACGGCACTTCGGCTGTTTCCAAGAAAGATAACGGACTAGAGCCATCTACCAGTAATATGATAAATGATTTTCATCACCGTCGTTTACACTCTATTCAATAATGGCCAGCTCCGCAGCACATTATTATTTTTAACTCAGTATTGAGTTGCTTCTCGATGTCATGAAAAGGCAATGCAATTTCTTGACCAGCATGTAGCAACCTGGTATTTAAAATACGTTTCCTCTATCCCCAATGAAACATGTGAAGAAACAATTTCTGCAAAAATAGGTAGATAGACTTAAGCTTCAATTACAACGCGCAGAGAAAATCATGTAAAGTAATATCAGATATTTATTCTCTCACACGCAATTTGTCGGTGCTGATAATGCATTATTTTGTCTGCTAATTGAGAAGTGCATTACGTTTATGTGCCCAAACAATTTCACTATTAATTACCTATATAATGTTATTCTGTCAATAAGAAGCCCTGAGACTGAGTATATTGACACGAGAATGCATTTAATTTAGTATTACCTATTATAGTTCTAGAATACTTATTTGTATGTATTGAACCAGCTTCCTTCCTACACTGGTACTTAATACTTACATACTTAATATTCGAGGCATCTATTAGCAAAAATCAGAAAGCCGCAGAAGAAACTGAATATTTATGAAACCATAATTCAGCATCACTATCGTAATCATTAAAGGCACCAAAAGCAATGTAAAACTGAAATGAATGCTTAGAAATTATTTATAATAAGGACAAAAGGACACCCGTATATGCTAGCGGGTAACGACTCAGTTAATACTCGCGCCCCTTAATGAACAAATTTTGCACGTATTGAACACATTATCAATTATTGTTTAATCCTTGGGTAACATAAAAAGTTATTTGCTTACAGAAGCCAATACTGGTAACAAACCTCCGCACTGTATCTACAGCTATCGGATCGTCGCCTAAAATTGACTTCAGAGTAGAACCCAGGCCAAGGAACTGGCGCTCTTAGGTGTATCTCGGACAGTCAAGAGGAACATGTACTATGTAAAGTTGAACGCCGCACGTAGAACAGATAGGCGTCTCTGTCCGCCTGGAAACCCTGCAGGACATCATCCGGGGTTGCACGGTGTCGTTGATCCTCCGCAATTGTGTGTCTGGTAATGCTTCCCATGGTTGCTGCCAGACTGATAAAATATGGCGATGGAAGTAACGCTGCACATCTGTATAAGGCAGAGTGTAAGTGGAGACTCCAGCATACGGCATGCAGCTTTAGCAGCCACATTGCCGGGAACACCCACATGACCTGGGGTCCATCCTTGAAAGAGCAACTGTGAGACGAGTGTCTGAATTTTAATGGCCATTCACAGTGTCGTTAACAAATAATTTTTCTGATAAATCTCATTTCCAAAGTTTCTATTCCTTTCTTATCTCTTTGTCTTAGAATCCAGATTTCACTGTCTTACAAGTTATATGGTCTTAGCTTGATCTTTTTCCTCTCTGTGTCCAAGTATTTCTTAATGCAGCAATTTCCTCCATTATATTTTATGTTATTGACTTGATATTGGCACAGCTTACTTGTTGTGGGATAAATCCCAGATGTTTAATATATAACAAAATTAATTAGCGCATACGATTGTACATACTGGTATAGTCAAGAAAGAAACAAACATTTATTAAAACTTGGATTTAAAATATTAAAACCGAATGATCTAAAATATCTTGCTTCCATTGCAGCCTAAATCGGTAGCAATGTTCGGTTGTCAATGAAAACAAATGAAACATCTGTATATGTTCATTTAAGGCTCGATAAACAAGTTGGATATTTTCTGTGGCGAAATTCGATATCGATGTTTAAACGAGGCACTTAGAGGGTACAAGAAAGCTGCCAGAGGGGGACTGCGGTTGTATGCCCATTTCCAAACCTTTATTCGATTAGCTGCCACTAACTGCGGTGAGCCGCTTTTCACACCGAACATGAGATTTGAGTTCATTCTCACTCAATGTGCTAACGTTCCCAGCATCCTTCACTTTAAAACTCTCATCACCCTAATGCTGCACAAAACTGAAACAAAATCGAACGCTTCATTTCTCTTTGCTTTGCATAAAACCATTTATTGTAACTGCAGACAAGAGTATTGCTCTAACAAATTCCAAACAATGGAGTGACAAACATGTTATCCACAAGTAAAATTACATCTTTACTGCCTCTACTACGTGTAGTAAGTACGTAAAGTATTGTATTCGACCCAAAATTTCGATGTATAGATGTATGTGTAACTCAAAAGCAAAAAATTACGATTTTCACACAAATTGCTTTAACGATTTTGATTAAAATGCCATATTTTAAAGATATTTTTATGGCGAATTAAATTAATTTTCTGGCTATGGTCTATGTAGTCCTCTTTACTTTTGATCACTTATGAATAACCGGTAAACCGTAAGAGATAGACTAAGTCTTAATCGGTATTCAAAAATGTAGATCTCGTTAAAACGCACAAATTATGTATGTATGCATTTTTTGTGTAATGAATCATTTCGGAGATATTCCCTGTTATTTGTGTGAGTTTTGCAGCACCTATTTAAACTCTTCTAAAATGCAAGGTCGTTATTCACTTTTTATTTCTTTGCCGTGCAGAGAGAACGGAATTTCAAGGCTTTAAAAGACTTAACTGTGGCTCAAAGCTTACTATATTCCCATATTCCCCTTGCATCTATAAGAAAATCAGCAGAAAGATAATGTTTGCAAACGTTTATCTCCACTAACGTGAAGAAGATAAAGGCATAAGAGTTTATAAGAATAACTAGTGCAAGAGTAGAGAATGTCATGTGAGTGCAACATATTGGGCGTGAACGATCGCTTAATTTTGCTCAGAGGTCTCTTTATCAGGCTTAAGGTTCTCTTATGTGCCGGAAATTTACAACACGGGACCATAGTATGTACTTCCCTTCCGAAGAACGCCATGCTTTAGCCGCAAAAATCCATCGTCCTCCGCCAGGTTTGAACCCGCAACCTCAAGAGACATAGACCAACATGCTACCCCCAGTCCAAGTAGAACATTTTATCCATACACGGTGAATTATTCAATCACAAGCATTTGACATGTAGACAGAAAAAGCAAACCATTAACGAACTTTCAAAACCGCACATGGACAAGTTGCTAATTTTGTACGTGAGGGAAAAAAATGTAGGTATATCTTTAGACAGTTGATATTTTACAAGCAGTAGAGAGAGTGAAATTACAATTGTTACCCAACTGCCTCCCTTATATGGAATATTGTGGTTTTGTAAAAGCATGTTGCCATCACTGATGCTACGCAAGGCAAATGAACATCGCAACCCGAAGACTATCATGACCATGAGAAAGGTAAAACAATATCATATATTTATACATAATCTATAATATATTTATAAATATTCAGGACTGTCTAAAACTAGTGTATGATGCACGGGTTAAAAGGATTTTATTTTGTTCGTAGGTTTCCTCAACTCAGCCTGGGGCCTAATTTCGGAATCACACCTGTTCACAAAATAAATTCTTCCTTTTAGCCCTTGTATCATTAATAACTAATTTGCACTATTCGTGAGTAATAACTAGAGACCTTTTTTATTAAGAATGTCATAAAAAGAACTTATAGACATACAAGATGGGTTGTACACTGTAAGGATATCTTTGCCTATTTTCATGTCTAATTCACATAAATGTTTACTTTTCCGATTTTCAAAATTATCTTTGCATTACTTTAAAACAGCAAATGTGTGTACGGCTGCTGGCAAATATTTATTGAGGTGGGGATTAGTGTACCACTTGCTCTGACTGAGATAACTACACAATAATCGTTTATAATCCGTAAATATACACTGCTTGGGTATGTGACTGCCTAAGTTCTGACATCACTCGCCTGTTCTCCACCATTTCAGTTCATTCACACTTTACATGTATGTTGACTCATTAAATGAAACATTACTTAAAGGTTTATTTCATTTGGTAGCAAATATTAATATGTTCCGCACATCTTTCAACCGGTACGCTATATTTCAAAATGTGAGTAATTCCTTAAAGAGCACTACACTGAACTAAAAAGTTTCCACTGGGGTCACAAACCACATTTGAAGAATCATTACTATTAAAATCTAATTGTCTTCACATTACTTTCTCTACCCACTATCATTTATTTTCGCATAGCTTCTACGAACTATTGCTACGTAACTGATTTTTCTATCTGCATCAAGTTAATCGAGATAAACAATTGCAAATATATTATTTATTTATGCCAACTGTTTGTGTTTTTAAACACACAAGCCGTGTGTGGGCAAAGTTTAAGAGGTAGAACTGGAACTTAAAAATTCAATGCCACAACTGGGATTTGAACCACAGACCTTCCGCTCAGTGGTTAGAGCGTCCGCCCGGTAAGCGGAAGGTCTGTGGTTCAAATCCCAGTTGTGGCATTGAATTTTTAAGTTCCAGTTCTACCTCTTAAAAATTGCAAATATATTTGCATGGTATGTTTCGTCGTCGGTATAAGGGGAATAGAGGAAACCGAAGTGATAGTCTGATACTTAAAAGCTGCTCGCTATAGCCTTAAATTTCACACTATTTCCACAACATCGCGAGGAAGAATTGAACATCAACAGAATAAACAAATGAAACCACTATTAACGCGTATCTCAGAAATGGCTCCCGCCAGAGCAAAGTTATACCTATTTGGAAGATACTGAACTTAAATATCAAGTGGTGTTTGTAAGACTTTTCATTTTTTAATAAAATCATGGTCTTCACGGAACAGAGACATACGAACATATTTCAAAAAATGCTTCTGGTCGAATCTCAATATTTAATTTTTGTGTGAAACATTTTTTAATAAAATCATGGTCTTCGCGGAACAGAGACATACGAACATATTTCAAAAAATGCTTCTGGTCGAATCTCAATATTTAATTTTTGTGTGAAACATTTTTTAATAAAATCATGGTCTTCGCTGAACAGAGACATACGAACATATTTCAAAAAATGCTTCTGGTCGAATCTCAATATTTAATTTTTGTGTGAAACATTTTTTAATAAAATCATGGTCTTCACGGAACAGAGACATACGAACATATTTCAAAAAATGCTTCTGGTCGAATCTCAATATTTAATTTTTGTGTGAAACATTTTTTAATAAAATCATGGTCTTCGCGGAACAGAGACATACGAACATATTTCAAAAAATGCTTCTGGTCGAATCTCAATATTTAATTTTTGTGTGAAACATTTTTTAATAAAGTCATGGTCTTCACGGAACAGACATACGAACATATTTCAAAAAATGCTTCTGGTCGAATCTCAATATTTAATTTTTGTGTGAAACATTTTTTAATAAAATCATGGTCTTCGCGGAACAGAGACATACGAACATATTTCAAAAAATGCTTCTGGCCGAATCTCAATATTTAATTTTTGTGTGAAACATTTTTTAATAAAATCATGGTCTTCGCGGAACAGAGACATACGAACATATTTCAAAAAATGCTTCTGGTCGAATCTCAATATTTAATTTTTGTGTGAAACATTTTTTAATAAAATCATGGTCTTCACGGAACAGAGACATACGAACATATTTCAAAAAATGCTTCTGGCCGAATCTCAATATTTAATTTTTGTGTGAAACATTTTTTAATAAAATCATGGTCTTCGCGGAACAGAGACATACGAACATATTTCAAAAAATGCTTCTGGTCGAATCTCAATATTTAATTTTTGTGTGAAACATTTTTAATAAAATCATGGTCTTCACGGAACAGAGACATACGAACATATTTCAAAAAATGCTTCTGGTCGAATCTCAATATTTAATTTTTGTGTGAAACATTTTTTAATAAAATCATGGTCTTCGCTGAACAGAGACATACGAACATATTTCAAAAAATGCTTCTGGTCGAATCTCAATATTTAATTTTTGTTTGAAACATTTTTTAATAAAATCATGGTCTTCACGGAACAGAGACATACGAACATATTTCAAAAAATGCTTCTGGTCGAATCTCAATATTTAATTTTTGTGTGAAATGCAATATCTTCCCTACTTACCAGGTTCCGGTAGAGAAAGTAAAAATATTAAGTGTGAGAACACGTGCGCGCTAAACATCTGTCTTTAGTCTAAGACGCTGCAGGTGATGATTAATGATGTTATAGATGAGGCAGAGTTCCTTGGCGCCGGAGATGACCTCCTAATTGTCTTTTCGGGATGAAGGAATAACTTCCTGCCTTATCTTGCCCCTACCAATCAAATCTGAGCCCGCAAATTGCAGAGCTTGCGCATTATTTCTATGCCACTAAGTAAGGAATAGGGTAAAGGCGGGGCAAACGGAAGGCCTAAGGGCGTTTCTTCAAAAATGAAGCCTACACTAATTATTGCAGAGTCACATTTTTTAAATAGATGCATGGAATATTCATCTAAACAAATTGAAAACTAAATGTTATCGAATAAGATACAAGAACAAACAAGAAGAAGCACAAAAACACGAAAAGCACCTAATTAGTTGGAGCACGTTACAATGTCCGCCTGCCCCATCCCCTGGAGTAAACGCACACTCTGTTTGAAACAAACTCACACTAACATTTTTAGTCACTGTCAGCACTCATATAACTATGACACACAAAATAAGGATAATTTAAAGTCTCTACACACTTAATGTGTGTCCAGTTTGTAGAATTGAGGCACTGCATCCAGTTCTCAATTTCCTGCAACACTATTGGCATTCCCTTACAGAAATCCTTTTTCTCATATGCAAGCTTCTAATTTTCCGAACTTTCGCTGCTGCTGTCTTTTCCTTTTCAGCATGTGCAGTTTTCCTAGCTTTTAGCTCATTTATAAATCCTTGGTCTCTGTCAGATTTCCGGCGCGCAAAGCAACTCCAAGCCTCATAAAAAGGCCTCTGAGAAAAATTTAGCGGTCTTTCCGCCTAATATAGAATGGGACACCAAGAATCATAGCAACTAAAAAGTGTCCATAAATAAAAGCAAAATTTCAATTTGTGCTTTAGAGCATGATGTACTGGTTCTAAATCTTTTCTACTATTCTATTACGTTTTTTGAAAATTGGTTTTATGGCTATTACGGCGAATTGAGAATCAGGAATAGGCTGTGTTGCTCCTTTATATGTTACTCAGAGGTCGTGTTCCCTTAAAGGTCCTTAGCATTGGTGGGAGCTTTTCGCTATCTGTCCAACGAGCAATTGATCTAAATAGTTTTTCTTTTGCCCATTATTTCGTGCTATGACGTCCTTGGATATATATTATAATTAGGATGTGTTTATAATGCAATCTATGCCTGACGCAAAATTTAATGACGGGTGGCATGAGGAGCAGAGGGTTGACATGCTTTGCGTTGTTGTGTAGTTAAAGTGTGACAAGTGGTTAAGTGATGATTATCAGTTCACATTGTTGTGCTGTATTATTACCTAAAATGGCACCGACGTCCCCAAAGTGTTATAATGTGAAAACAGTTCGTAAAGCCCGCCACAATGTTGCAACACTGCATGCCGAATCACGTGATGATCAGGTTTGTATCGCTCATAGCCTGAACTTCTGTATACATGAAAGTTGATTTTAGAGGGTAGCTAGAAATAAGTTTACGACTTATATCTAAGAGGGGACCAATCTTTTGTCGTTTTTACTGCTAAGGGAAGGCTTTGTGTCCGAAGCTCGTAACTCCTAAGGCCGATGCAGAGTGGAGTATTGCCAGAATAGCAATAAAAATCTCAATTTCTTACGCAAAAAGCCTGACCCGAGGCGAAAGTTCAGCCAAGCACGGACCGGGATCCTTACGTTTAAGAGGTACCTCGGAAAAGCTATCCATTTAGGGAATTTTGTAAGTTTGAGTTAGCGAGGGTGCTGAAATGTACGCAGACACATATATAGACATTATAGCAGACACAAAATTTAATGGCGGCTGATTGTTGACCTCTTCATGATCAGGTTACTCTTTCCTGTTGCGCAAAGAAATGTGGGCCTAAATGATATTCATATCAGAGACTTCACAGCGTGATTTCACAGCGTATTTACCTACAAGACACGCAAGGCGTAGCAAGCTTCTGATTCAATAGTATATTCACCAGCTCCCCCAGCCATTCGCTACTAAATTTTATGTCTGCTACAGGGCCGAGACACTCATACCTAATGTTAACTACGCAGGGTCTAGGCTTGCGAAACATTCATTTTCGCACCAAAAATTGCCACTACATAAGAAGCTATTGGAACCAGGGAACTGGGTATACTGTTTCCGTTGGTGATTACGTGGAACTGCGGCGCCGAATGGCGCGAAACACAGGAGTTATATAGAATATAGATAAACGTATCGTGACTTGCGGAGACTATAGCGTGATTATGGGGTTCAAACCCGGCCCAGATTCATGATTGGAGTTAACGGGGGACGGGGGTATTTCCCCCCTCTCATTAAATAATTTCCCCGGATCGTCAAAGAAGAATTCCTTCCCTACCAGGGAATCAAGGCTTCACGGGTCAGATTTATAAACATTAAGTTTTCTGCCATCAAAAACAGCTACAATATAGGATTTGCAACAGTTGCTGCGTTTCTGGATGTCAAATCAGCCTTTGACAAATGCTGGATCAATGGTCTCTTATATAAACTTACAGATTACAAAATACATCCAAGAATAACAAGATGGATTGCCAGCTTTTTGTCCGACAGAACAGCCAACATAAAGATCGAAAACAACCTATCCAGATCCATTACGCTGGAAGCAGAAACACCTCAAGGGAGCGCCATATCAGGTCTCCTGTATATCATATACACGGCAGAGACACCACAGCCAATTCACCCCAGCATCCAACTTGCCCAGTACGCTGATGACACCGCGTACTGGTGCACAAGCCCCCGTACACTCCAGGCCAAACATCAACTAGAAGTACAGCTTAAAAAATACCTTGATTGGACCAAAAATGGCGCATATCGATAAATACAGAGAAGACACAAGCCATAATCATCAGAAAGAGAAAATTCCTGCACCACAACCTCACCTTAAAATTAAATAAATCCATAATTCCATGTGCAAAATCAATCAAATATCTCGGCATAGAAATCAACACAAAAGTTACAGTAGGACCACATTACAAAACCCTCCTTAATAAAACAAGAGCAATACATTCCACGCTCACGTTCCTCGCCAGGCTCAACAAAACAGGACTTAGCACACATATACTGACACGATTATACAAAGCGCTAATACGTCCCTGTCTAACATATGAAGCAGTGGCCCTGATGCCACTTATATCAAAAACAACTATGGCGAGGATTCAAGTGTTTGAGCGTAGATGTCTACGAACTGCCAACAAACTCTTCCCTAATTACAAAAACACATTAATCCACGAGTACGCAAGCACAATGCCAATAGACAAGCACATTGCAAATCTGATGCTGAATTATATACACAATGCCCATACCAGACCCTACAGAAGAATATTAATAAGAACAGCCCAAACCATGAGAAAACTCCCTCCTGAACAACAAGAAGAAAATCCACCACTACTAACCTTAATCGAAATTTACGACAAACACCAAGAGCAACAGAAACAACAAGTAGAACAATATCTTCAAGCATTAGTAAACATCTAATATTCATCACCCCCCCCCCCCGAAACAAGAGAACAAAAACCACAAATAATTAAAAAATTGCAAGGCTGAGCTAACAAATAATCAAAAAACAGGCATTAAACAAAACGTCTGAGGGCAGAAGCAGTTGTGGGACCCGGGCCTTAACAAACACACTTAACATTGTAAATGTGTAAATATGCAAAATACAAAAAAAAAAAAAAAAAAAAAAAAAACCACAAACAAACAAACAAAAAAATAAATAAAAAAAATAATAAAAAATAATAAAAATATATAAACAACAAAAAATATTAGTATATATACATTAAATAAACAACAAGATGCATATTTACACATCTTAATAACTACAATAATCTGCCATACGTACACGCTGAAAGATTTCTCCTCACGTAACAAGACAAAAAATTTAAAATACTGCGCTGAAGAGGGTAAAACCCTAAACTGCCTGGGTTTTGGTTCTACCAAACCCAAATTCCAGTTTTGAATTTGAATTGAAGCCATTGTAGACTTCACAGCCTTCATCAGAATCAAAAGACTGAGAGAAATATTAATATATTTATATTAATAATTTTTTTTTTACTTTCACTGTATTTACTATGTCTTCGAAATACGAGAAGACAAGGAACACTTTCGATGTAGACTGTACATGGTACGAGTGCGAGCTGTGAGTAAGCAGAAGTATCATATCGCCAGTAAGCTAAATTTGCTTCAACTACAAGTAATATTAATATTACAGCTTGTCAGGTAAAAACTGAAGCATTGAAAATGACATGTGTTACCGAAAATAGAGTAAGTGCATTACACTAATCGTGGATCTGTAGATAAAACTGTATTTCAAAAAATGAAAAACAAATCGCCCCTGACGAGGGGAGAGTTATATGCGTGTATTGCTCAGAAATATAAAATCACGGTGTCTTTAAAGAGAGTAAAATGCATATTGCTGTTGCTGTTACGTTTTATATACAACACACCAATGCTGCTACTAATACTGGTATTACCGTCATTATTGACTTAAATATAACATAAACATTTGTCAGAAAGTCTCATTCGAACGCTGCCCAGATTTCATAGTGGAGTCAGTCAGGAACGTGTGTGGAAATTGTAACTACATGGAATAGACGTCATGTGACCTCGTGTTCATCATCGTTACCTCACGCTTGAGATACCTACCTATCCTGAAAGCCTCGTGAAATGTTAGAACCCAAATATCCATTCCAGTATCACCTGAGCAGCATCACGACGGTAACAGACAAGAGGCAAGCGACCGGCCGAGCACCAACTCCGCTAAGTGGAGAGGGTTCCGCTCAAATCTTGCGTTTATTTCTCTTTTCTGAAATTTCTTTCGCTACTTATTGTATAGACATTTAGAATCTGTATTTCAACATAGAAGATGCAATCTAGATGCTTCTTGCAAATTGCTAAATACACATTTTGCTAAGCTGCCAAACAAGAAATAAATGCTACAAGATTTGTTTATTTGTTAATCTTGTGAATTGCGATTCTACCCTAATGGCACAGAATTCACAGGTTTGTATAATTACAGTGCAAAGTTATCTCCTAGTGCGATATTTTACGTGCTTTAAGAGAATTGCTGGGTAGTTTACATTCCAACCACAGAATATATGTCTACACAGTACATTTCATAATTAGAATGCATATTATATACCCTTAGGATGGCGTGGAACCATATGCACGTTTCAAAGCACATTACTTCTGAAATACTGTTCTCCACAAATACTAGCACCTCTAAATTTCCTCTGGATGTGCTAGCAATCACAGCCAAAGCTCCAGTGTCTACTATTTCACATAAATTAGCTACAGTGCGTTTTATAAGTGGGTGCAAAAATTCATCTGTAAGATTACATACAGAAATAGCAACGGAATGAGTGCATTCTTAAGTCTTATTCCCGCAGAGCGTATTCATTAGTTGCGTTCGAAGTGTTATATGGCACAAAATGTGCATTAATAGTAAATATATGCAGGAAAATAAGATGAAACACGATATGTTAATCAATTTGAATGTTCTATTTTCTTTGTCTTCTAGGTTTTGACCCTTTGACTGTTCTGCGCACTGCACTGATTGTTCTATCTTCTGGACTACAAATATTAGTTTGCAATTAATTATTTACGGATATCTAGCTTTCTATAATCTTTCGCAAGAGGCCCAAATTTAATCTTGTTTCATATTTATTTCATTTATATCAAAACGTTTAGATTTGTACTTCCACTACAACTACGTGTGCTTGTTTGTTTGTTTGTGTGTGTGTGTGTGTGTGTGTGTGTGTGTGTGTGTGTGTGTGTGTGTGTGTGTGTGTGTGTGTGTGTGTGTGTGTGTGTGTGTTTCATGATCATGAAAAAATACGACTTTTCATTTAAGAAAGTATTTGAAACTTTAAACCAGTACCGTAGAATACCTCGGAAATAGTCCTCAAACCCCCCCGTATCTAAACAAATAGTATATTACGGAAATTATTCGGAATGAAGAGAGCTTCACAGGTTACTTCCAGAAAATGGATGTGCGTTTTGTCATACAAATATCGTAAACAGGATATAGGGCGTTTTACTAAAAATCGTTAGGGAAGGTTTTGAGAAAATGAAAAATAAAATGTTTCCATATGAAGGGCAGTTTTGGGTGGGGGTATTTCTTGAAAATATTCATGTAACATCCTTTCGGGCTGAGCGAGATGGCTTCTCCGCGGTAACTTGTGCATTGGGTAGTGCCGACTTCGATTTCTGTGACGGCTTACTCTAACATAAGATTTTTTGTAGCTTGTCCCTGGTCCGTACGCAACTGCTCGGATGTTTTCTTATCTATCACGATTTTCTTTGCATCAATCCGCTTTCATTCGTTTTCCTTCTCATCTCTCAAGTGTTCCAAATTTCATAGCCTATGCCGGTGCCGGACAAATGGAAAGAATGGACACTACAGTGTTGAATGTTCGAAAGTTCTTTTTTTAGGGGGGGTGGTTAGTGTATAACGCCCGCTGTTACTACACGCGGCACCTGCTGATTATATATAGATACATGAAATGAAGATGGAGCACCGGTGGAATAAGATGGCGTGAAGAGGGGAGTCAGGGGTTCAGTCTGTTAGTCTGTCACTACTAGAGGCCGGAGGCATGTGCGTTTTTCCATAGGTGTACTGCACATGGACTTGACTTACCTCTCGCAAATGTAAATAAACAACTGCATGTAGGTACAGCCACACCATGAAGACCGCCTCACTACACCACAACCTAAAGGCATCACTAAAGAACTCTTATCACTCCACATCTGCACCTCACTCCGAGAAGAAACAAAATAGTTTCGTTATACTACACCTTGACCTTGTATCTGCATACGCTTGCAAGGCAATGCTTCACCAATCTGCAGAGTACTGCGTTACATTGTTTTCGACTCTTGCTTCTAGTGGCAGTTGTTTGCGCATTTGAAGGACGTACTGTACTTCTGACGTCACTCATACTCTGCGTCCAGCTAATGCAAGTGCACATTCCTCCGGCCTTTAGTCACTACACAGAGGTTAGATAATTCGACGCACGAACGCAGTAGATAACGTTGTTGCATAACTTATATCCAATGCTGTCCTCACTTGCAGTAAAATATTCACTACCAAATTGCTGTAGAACTTCGGCAATACCTGAATATTTCGATTTTGATGCCGCAGGCATTTTACTATGTGGAACTAATAACGCATTCGAGAGACACTATGCACTGTAGGCAGTTTGTTATGTGCTACCCGGTTAACTGTACCCGCACAATGACGTCGCGCTCTGCCCATGTGGAGGTAACTTGTGATCACTATGAACGTTCGTAGGATACTAATAGCAATGCTTGCAATATATCCCTTAATGGTGTGCATGTGCTTGTAAACCGGTAGGCATGAGTGAATAATAAAGTCAGGCCAGCGAATAATAATAACCTGGTTGTCATGTAAATGTTGGAAACCTAACTCATTCACTATTTATAATGCTCTATGCGAGCATAAGGTTTGAGTTGATCAGAGAACTTAGACTTAGTAATTTAAGTGCAGCAATTTTTGGAAATTTTCTGCAGAATATAAAAATTTTTAAGGAAGTAAAAACAAGATATGTGAACACATCTATCTTTAAAAATAACCTATGTGAAAGTTTATATTCAAGAAATAATTTAATTCCAATACAAGCCACTTTGTTTAAATAATGAGTTGTCTGCGTGAGTAAGGTAGAAGCCGCCTCTTTGGGGATGTAAGGTGAGGCATGTTCATAAGTTGGGACGATGCCCTGCACATAAATATCCTGGCGGAGGATGAACCAACGGTTCCGTGCGCATGTTTATTTAAAGCTCTCTTCGCGCGCGTTTGCCATTCACATTCTTCTCCCACGTGTCTCTTCCCTTCCTTTCTTATTCTCTCGCTTCCTGGCGCAGAATCTCCACGTGTATTATTTGTAGTCAGTCGCCGCCCTTCGAAAAAAGAAACTCGCGCGCTATTACTGTTCATTTGTTTAATTTTTCGCGTTATAAACAAAAGCGAAACAAGTTAGCGAAGTGCTCAGAGCGAGTTTAACACTTGTATGTGTTAAAGAATTTATGACATGCACAACAGATGTCAGGACGGTTTAAATAACATCGCATTATGTGTACTTTATTACTTTATGGAAAATAATAAAATGCTGTAAATGCATACATGACGCAAACAATGTTAACTTCATTTTGGCTGTCAGACGGATTTTGCTGTGTTTAAAAGTAGCTAAAGAATGCATAAAAAGGACTATAAGAAACTGGACCAGCAAATATGAAATGCATCAAAACAAATGAAACATTGTTGAAACGCAGAGTTTCTTGTAGTCCTTTTTATGCATTCTTTAGTTTCGATAAATGGCTAGGTGCTGTGCAGATAAACATACCAGACAGGAGAACCTGTACGACCTGTTCTCGAAAGCTGGAATGCTACCATCAGCGGTCAGGACAGGAACTCGAATGAACACTTCCAAAATCACGAAGAATTTGTATGCTTATATTTTATTTATCTATTCATTTAATTTTAATGTCCATTTATATGCCATTAACATCGAAGGGGCGACTTTTCACCTATGGGAACAATTGCTGAACAGAAATGGGTTCACTCGCTTAGCGGTGGTTTTGATATTTGAGTTTCTATTACATTGGATTATCTTATTACATTAAATTCATACACACACACACACACACACACACACACACACACACACACACACACACACACACACACCACTTTGAAACCCCCATTCATACTTCCAGACTCTAGGATGGGAATTATCCTAGTTAAACAAAAATTCCCACCCTCCCAGCCGGGAATCGAACCCGGGACAGCTTGCACAGGAGGCAGGTGCCTTACCGACTGAGCTCGGGGCCATCCTATATTTATTTTGTTTACCACTATAGAGATTATACCAATTTCAATCAGATTATTAAGTGTATAGCTTCATTGTTTTAATGTGCTCATTTTAATATTAATCTAAATGTAAATGGTTGTAAAATTAAAATTGGTATTTATAAAAATATTAGCTAATTTCATTAAATTATTTCGAAAATGAATGGTATTGCAAATACTTTTTATTCTGAAAGTTGTAACTCCAAAAAAAGTATTGAATGGGCATGATCCAAAATAAGTGTATAAAACATTCAAACATGCTCTTTTGCTCGTTTACTACTTCAATAATCACTGCAAACATACCATTTTGCTTTATCTATGTTTCGTGTGAACTATGTTCAACTTCGTGTCTATTTGATCATCTTTAATTCCATAATTAACCTGATACATGCGTATAGGTTATTTTTTAAACGTGGCGAATGCACAGTGATTAATGGTCGAGTTCACTTTTGTATTTATAAGACCATACGGGTGTCAGGTTAGTATTTCTCCGATTTCCGTGCAGTATCAGTGCGTGATAAAACAATGTCCGCTCGCACTATCAGAAGTATCTTGTTTATTTCAAGTAGGAAATAGAGTCATTACTCCTGGAGCAGGTCCTAGCAAGATCATTTACCACGACTAAAAAATACACCAGTACTTAATCTGATGGGACAGGGGGAGGGGGGGGGGGGTGTAATGGGTTCCGTGCAAAGAGTTCGTGTCTCACTTGACTGGCAGCCATTCAAGCGACAGAAGAGCAGACCTGGCGACCATGTGCGTTACCCATACGTTTGCTCGGTTGATCATCATTCCCTGCTATGGCGCCGGTGACACAAGTTGTGTGAATCATTCTCATAACTCGTCCTCCTAATGTACCCCTTCGTTTCCCTATCTATATTGCAGGCAAGTTACAGCATTTGCAATCATCGGTCCTTTTACCACCAAAACAATATTCTTCTACAGGTATGTTTATTGTAATTCTTTGTCCTAAAATAATTAAGTACCTACTAGGGACTGCGTTTTGCTAACCTAAAATTGTTTGAAAATTGCCTATAAAACACCGAGCGCGATGGCTCTGCGGTAATGTGTAAGACTCGCATTCAGGAGGTCATGGGTTCGATCCCCGCCGCCGGTCTATCTGACTCAGGGCTTTTCCCGAGTCGCCAGGCGAATACTGGGTAGGTTACCTTCATTCCCCTTCATTTCACTTCACTAGTCATTTCATTCATCCTTCCATCCATTTCTATCTTAGGGTGAAAGTAAATCATTGCTTCACTTAAGTTTCAATGGAATCTCTTGGACAAATAACAAAAGTCGTTATGTTGAAATTTAGGATGTCCAAAATTGCTTTGAGGGAACTGCTGAACTGTATGTACTATGTTTAACAGATTGAAAATGTCTTGAATGACTATGACCAGTAAAAGGATCATATTTTTTATTTTCTGGCCTTGTCATAGGTTAGTTACAGTTGCTATATGTTTAATTGCAGTTCGGGTACAGCACAACTCAATACGCTGTCACGAAAGCCGGGCTCCGGATCGTGTCCCCACTGCGGCCCTTTAGCCATGGTGGGACGACTGCAGGTGGCACCAGTGTACTGAGAAAATATGAGGGGACATACGCTCTGCTGTGCCTACTCTCCTGTGGTCTGGCCGTCCTCTGTCTCCGCTCGCCTCCTTCCTCCCTCCCGGGGGCACCCCTTCTGGGCACAGGCACACAAGATTTCTTAGGGTCGAATTGCCTAAGTCTTCCTCTGCGCCTTTCCTACCGCTACCTATAAAATTACTAAATCTCTTTTAACCATTAAATACAATTACAAAAAAAGGCTTAGAACTAAGATTATCTTTTTTGAGGAATTTGAAACAAATAAGAGAATCTTTGAAGCAGATCTAACATAGCTAAGAAGTTCGAGTTCTCAAATTAAACAAAATGCATTGCGAATAAAACGACTTCATAGCCAATGACAAAATAATTAGTGAAAATTCAGAGAAACAGCTCAAAACTCAAGATTATTAAAATGACCAAAATGACATAATAAATTTGCATTTTCAATATTTAGGTACTATACACGTTAGCAATGTAAGAACTAAAAGATGACGTCATTAGAATCCGCCCTCTTAAATATAAACTACTTATACAAATGCCAAAAAGATACAAAAACCTAAGAACTGGATCTGTTAAAACAATATCATATGTGATATTGTAGGAAAATATTTATTAACGATAGCTTTTTCAGTTACACTTAGGAGATACTATAAATAGCTTCAATTATCTTTAATTTTGCACCATGAATTCACACGTCATATCCACGTTAAAGCGAAAATAAACAAATAAAAATTCTAAGAAAGACGACTCGTTAATGACATATGAAGCACAATATATGAAACCCTGTACAGCACGAAAAAACAATACATATGGAATATTCCTTTCATCTATGTAATTTGAATACCTTTCAATGTTAGAAGCTACATTTGATGGACATATAACACTTAATATTTTGGAGGAATTATGCTTGAAAATCTGATTTGTGCACTCCCACGACTTTCTTTACTCACTCCTGTGCAAAATATTCTTGAAAATGCTTGTTGTTCTATCTACTTCATGTTAATTGAGATAAACCTTTGTAGAAATGGCTTTTATTACACACATCTAGGGGCGCTCTTTTTTCGCATTAACGATAAAAGCGACAAACATTGTATAAAAGTGATTTCCCATTAACTTTCCAAATTATGTGATGTTGAACAGTAATCCAATATTATTATTTTAGCGAATTTTAGTTCACATTGAATTGAAATTTCCTTATTTTGCGAAAAACACCAAATTCTAGCGATTTTGAATATAAACCTTATTTCTCACTTTCTTTTAAGTTCATTCCTATGAATTGCTAAATTACAAAAAAGAATAAAGTAAAGCTCTCAATTACAAAAATAGTGAAGTAATGGCTGATGATCAAGGGCGGTTTAATATCTTGAAAGTTGACCATTCTCTCATTAGGGTGAAGTCATGGTCTGGATAGTTAAGGATAGATTAACATTCTTGACAATTGATCCATTTTTATCTGACCATACTGAGCGTCAAGAGATGGCCCTGGATTGGGAAGTAGAAAAGAGTAGGAAATTCTGGGAGAACAAAACGCTTTGCACTTAGGCGTTCATGGCTTTCTTTAAATTTGACTTCTTCAGAGACTGTATTTACTTGTGAAGATGGGACGGACAGCGAATGTTACGGTGCACAGCAGAGCGAAAGAGTTTGCCAATGAAGGTGTCAGAAAGCGATATTTTGATGTGCAAATTTTGTTAAAACGAACAGTGTGGAACAAAAAAGACACCTATCAAAACACTAGTTTAAAAACAAGGAACATTGGAAACGTAAATTAAATGCAACATCTGGGACACACCAGACATACTCATGCATAGACCTTTCACTACAAAAATAGATGAATGCCAAAATAGAAAACAAGCGAATTTGTAATGAATATTCCAGCGACGCTACTGAAAGACAATATCCCAGTGGAAAACATAGATGAACCTGCGGTACCTGAGTGGCTTCAGAAATTCGTTCCAGGTAAGAGTAAAATAACAGCTTAAAAATGAATGCTGGGGAACATTCCCCGGTGTTATTTACCATGAATTGAAAAAAATATCGCGAAATTAAAGCGGTAGTAAAAGCTATATATTCTTATAGTTCAACGGAAAGAGGAGAATACACTAGATTTAAGCGGTAGTCAGAGGGCTTTGAAATTCCCTTCTTTTTGCATGGCCAAGACATAAAAATACGAATGACTTCCTAACTGTGAAAGGTGTAAGTACTGCAAAATACATGGTACCAAAAAACAAGGAATATCTCGAAAACCTCCAGAGGCAGAAAAAAAAGGTATTTGACATAAATGCTTTAAAACGAGTCCTACAGCTTTTGTATAGCACGATTTCTCTCTCTCTCTCTGTCTCTGTCTCTCTCTCTCTCTCTCTCTCTCTCTCTCTCTCTCTCTCTCTCTCTCTCTCTCTCTCTCTTGCAGTTTATGCAAGAATGAAGAGGAGTTCAGAGACTGTTCCCACAAAATTCAAGATATATAGCTACATTTAAGTTTTCGCAAAAATATCTTAAACATGGGCTACTTTAATCAAAATCCTTTGAGCTATTTTGGGAAATAAAAATTTTCGAAAAGTTTTCCATGCAAAGGATTAAGGTGGGGGATGCTCTTGTATATCTTCGAGACGGTGAACTTAAATACCAAACATGGTATTCAACCGACATTTCGTCTTTGACTTAATGCTGTTTACAGTCAGACAGATAGACAGACAGACAGACAGACAGACAGACGCTCGTGCACGCAAACATATACACCTTTTAATTTTTTGGTGGAGAGTTGTTCTTGGGACCTAATATATCTCCGGTAAAATGTCAACACAGACATTTTGTGTGGAATATAATACTTCTCCGACATGTAGTGGAGGAAGTTAAACCACGACTTCGGGATATAGAAATCCATATATACATAGCACCCGTTAATGGTGTCACTTCAAAGATGAAAGTTGAACTCGCAGAAATAACAGAGATTATCATATACATTTTGACACATCGGTTTATCCTAGATCATATATTTTTCAATATTCCTAATATGCACTTTAATTAATTCGCGTTTAACAAAGGCGGCATTTAATTTGTTAAAAGTATGCTGACTTGTAAACAATAATCCACATTTTTGGCATCTCAAGCAGCATTTTATTTTATATAGGGCATGTTAATCAGCGTTATATACCTAATTTTCGTGAAATGTGGTTCTTTAGCTACCTTCCTACTGTTCATCTTCCTCCTCACGTCATATTTCATAGAGAAGGATGTTTATATGGGGTGGAAGACGTTTATTACACCGACATTGCAAAGCCAGACTACATAAATTTACAGTGTGGAACTGTATGACCGTTTATTTATGACTCCCACTGTTATCGAGACCTACAAGAGAGAAGGCACACAACTATACTATGTATTTCTGGAAATGATCTCATTTTAAAACAATATATTCGTTATTCGACTATAATTTAGGTTTCTGGGACTCGCTCGAAGAAGAGGACAATGCTTTGGTAACTAGATATAATTAAACATTCCCTTATGAGGTTCATGTTTAGCTAAACATATTTAGACAAAGGTGCCCTAGTTTGAGTATATAATAATTCAAAAATGACAATTCGATAAACAATACGATTCTTTATTTAAGTGAGAAGTATTCTAACGTCTCAAAGCGAGTGTATCAAGGAATTTCCCTAAACCGAACAACCCTTAGCATGGAAATGTATTATTTGTCATCTAGAAATTCCATTAAAAATATTCGCTTGGCATCAGCACTACAAAATTTAAACCTTGGACTACCTTTTTATCCTTAATCGGAAACCTACAATATTTACACAAAAGCACCTCAGGAGAAAGAAAGGTCTCATTTAAACTACAATTTATTTTTGTAGCACCCGAAAGCTAAAAAAAAAAATGCGTTTTAGATAAGCGTGTATTTATATGTGTCTGTGTGAACACAAACGTTAGATAAATGCCATTCTTCCTATTTAAGCTCAATATCTTCCAAGAATGAAGGTTTTTGAGAACATCTCCCACTCCAAATTACCCTTTAAATAGAAAATTTCCATTCTTCTTGATTTGCTAAAAACAGATGGCTTTAGCAACTTTCTCTTACATATAGATAAAATTTAACACACTTACCTTGCAAATAAAGTTTTTCTTCAATTTCGGCAAACTGCTTTGAAGTCCTTTTCAAACGGCAGGAATTGTGTACATGGTAAAATAAGAGTCCTAGACAAAACAGAATCAATATATTGGAGATGGCCCCGTGGTAAAGGGTAAAGCTCGCATTCGGGAGGCCGTAGGTTCGATTCCCATGGTCGACCTTCCTGACCCATGATTTTTTTCGGGGATTTTCCGGGTATCTAGCGAATACTGGGAAGGATAATTACATTTCCCGAATTTCCGGCCCCTCCATTTCATTTTATTTTCATTTCAGTGGTGGCGATGAGCCAGTTTGGTGCTGCTGTGTGGATACTTTGGAAACTGCAGCTGCATTTCTCAACAGTTGGGTGGTGTTTTAACCGCCTGACCTGTCGAAACCCGTGAGACTGGTGGCTGCTTGGCGAACCCTGGGGTAGAGATGAACTTCCAGCTCACGTTAGGGACCCTCTCGCTGGCTGGCACTACTAGCCCGGTTTCCAACACACGTATAGAACGCTGCTATTTCACCCCTTCCTCCCAGGATCTGACATAAAATAGCTAAAGCAGTTGGCTCAGTGTGGGATTCCCATTCTGTACTCCATCTCTACCTCTGTCATTGCTTGATGAGTTGTCCATTAAGCTGCCCCCCGTGACGTCACGAAGCCAGCATACAGCGACGATTTTAGAACATTTCACCATAGCTTCGGTTTCCTGTATCTCTTTATACCTACGACGAAATCTGTAGTGAAACTATTTCTGAAAATGTTTATCTCGATAGACATGAATTAGAAAGTAAAATAAGCTATTGTATGAATAGTTTGTAGAAGCTACATAAATGTAAACGATAATGTGTGGAGAAAGTCATGTCAATGTACCTCATGTAATAACTTTTTTTATGGTTATGTATTTAATTCTATTAAACGCACACGACTGTGAATATGTTTTGTTTTTATTTGCACTCGTGCACTCGTATAAAAACATACTGTTTCATACAAAAATAAAAGTCACATGTCTGTGGTCGGGGAAATAAAACAGCCTGAAACGAATCACCTATTAGAGCAAAGTTGCAAACAAATGAAGTCGGAGAAGATGTGAAACGAGGAGGTGGGGTTAGACAAACCAGCTTAATTTGCCTCATTATGCTTTGATTGGCAGGCTGTAATATAAGTTATTAATGTAACGCGAAACAGGAAATAATTTTACGTGAGGAACTAGCAAAGTATAATTGGAACAACTGATTAAACCAAACTCGTGTAGAGCATGCTAATCAATAACTGGCATCTCTAAAATTGGACATGTGAAAAGTTATCACGGCGGAAATGTAATTTCAGAGGTAAATCTACAGCTAAAATGAGCATATTTGTTTGCTACGTACCTTGGTTGTAATTTTGGATATAAATATACTTATTCTGGAATATGATGCCCATTATTTTGAAATTAAAATACATCTATAGGTTAGCGTAAAATTACTACAGCTAACCAAAACTCGTGCCCTAAAGGGTGTTTTTCTTTGGTAACCACCCTAAAAAGAACTAAAAAGGTATACTGAGCTTATCATGAATCCCCACATAAAACACATATCCCTAAAAAGAGAAGCACTTTCTTAACTAGAAGTGTAAACTTTGAGAAAAAGGTGGGATTTTTTTTTCTTTCAACTTTATTATAGTAATTTCGCGCTTCGTGTGTCTTTTTTAACATAAAAAGTTTAAAGCAAAAAGTGGCAACTTAATACTCTCTTGCCGCAGTGAACTTTCAATTTATTTATTTATTTATTTATTTATTTATTTATTTATTTATTTATTTATTTATTTATTTATTTATTTATTTATTTATTTATTTATTTATTTATTTATTTATTTATTTATTTATTTATTTATTTATTTTTTTTTTTTTTTCAATTCCTGTTTTCAAGCATTTTTACTATTACAAATCTTCTTGTTCCAACATGCGTTTATAGCTTTTTAGCTTAATGTTTTTGCAGCGCTTCAGAAATTACGGATTTAAAATGTTGTGCACCGTTAAACATATTACACAGTAAATTAGATGTTAAATACCTGAAATTGATTATTCAGCACTCACAGTGAAAGCGCTGAAAAAGATCAATAAGTACACAAAATATGTGTTTCTCTTAAACTAATTCAAATTAATGCATTCCTTTAAGTTTGTATACTAAGCTCAAATTAAAAATCTGGGAGCATTACGATAAACAGTATGGTCCAACGAACATTTCATATCCCCATATGAAAGAGTACTCAATTATGAATAAAATTAATATTCTATGCACTATATATTTTATATTATTCACAAAATACAATAAAAGGCCAAACCAATCGGAAGAAAACTGCAGACTGTTAGACATAGCTACATTGCCTTAAATAACAATAACCTCGCCTATGCATTTTTTCATCGCCAATGTAATGATTCTCTCTTCCCTATCTTCATACATATGTATGTTTTCTCTTTATTCAACGCAGAAGGTGTTTTCAAAATCGCAACAGGCATAGATGATGATGATCTGCACCGTAAACTGACAGAAGTAAATTATAGTTTCTAGGTTGTAAAAAATTACAAAGCACAAGATATCGCATACTTATTGTCAATATATGCAGGGTTTCTTTCCTTATTACTCATTGTGTTAGATGCCCGTGAATTACCACACTGACATACTTGAATAAGAGGCAGTCTTTATAATACAGAGCACTGACTGCTTACATCACACAGTGAAGTTCCCCATACCTTTCAACGCCTAACATCCCTATGCACAATCTATATTGACCATCTAAGCCACGAACAAAAGTCCTGCTTCTTTACACACACACAAACGCGCACGCACGCACGCACGCACACACACACACACACACACACCTACAGAGTAAGTAAAGGCAATGAATTTCACCTTAGTATTCACAAGTGAGACTTCACCGTAAATGAAAGTTTTCAGCCCTCTTGAATAAAAAATCATGTTTGGAAAAAGATTCGTGTGTGTGTGTGTGTGTGTGTGTGTGTGTGTGTGTGTGTGTGTGTGTGTGTGTGTGTGTGTGTGTTAGAAGTGTAATTCAAAAACTAAAAGTCATATAGAAAGATGCAATACGAAGATCTTAATGATAATACCCCTCTTAACTATGCTTTACATAGAAAATATTTCGAAATATTTGATCATATCAAATATGGTCCTTATGTTTTTTGTTAAAATACCTTATCTTCAAGATATTTTCAGACAACTGAACTGCATATCTTGAACTAATAGCCTCTGAAATTCTCTTCATTTTTGCGTATGTGATAAACAGCTGAATAAAGTACCACACATAAAAGATACGGAGCTCGTTAAAGTACACAATTTGTGTCCAACAGCATTTTATTTTTGGCTTTAAAGATTTCTGAGATATCTGCGTTAATGTTTAGAATTGTTAAATAGTATACCTTTCTTAATAGGAAAACCGCTAATTTCTCTCTCTCTCTCTCTCTCGACCATATAATCAGATCGTAATTTCAAAGTCATCACATAGCGACCCGCTCATAAAGGTTTCACTATCGCTTAAAGACTTCCCTATTTCCTTAATCGCCTTTTATCTGCAGCATGATATGCATTAAAATGGTTCTACAAACGCTTTTCTCAATTAATATGAAGTAGATTGAAGAATAAGACTTAATAATAATAATAATAATAATAATAATAATAATAATAATAATAATAATAATAATAATAATAATAATAATAATAATAATAATAATAATAATAATAATAATAATAATAATAATAATAATAATAATAATAATAATAATAATAATAATAATAATAATAATAATAATAATAATAATAATAATAATAATAATAATAATAATAATAATAATAATAATAATAATAATAATAATAATAATAATAATAATAATAATAATAATAATAATAATAATAATAATAATAATAATAATAGTGATGATGATGATGATGATAATAATAACAGTGGTAATAGCGATGATAATTTCTGAAGAATGGGCAAAGAAAATCAGTGAATGTAACATACATGAGGATACATAAGGTTTTCTCCCTTTTTTATTTATCACTTTTCTACTATAGTAGGTTTTGTGAGTCACTACCCAACCTAAATACAAACCCGTTCTAATTTATATTTTGCTTTGTTCTGTAAGGCATTGATCATTTTATTGGGACAGTTCTTTTTATAAAAGGAAAAATGCAAATTAGGCTCAGAGCTACGCCATAAGTCCAGAAGTGCAGGTCAAAAGTTGTATAGCGATAGGTATTTCTGGCTAAGGAAAGCAGTATAGTTGGCAAGCGGAAAATCTGCGCTTCTACGATTTATATAAAACAGATAATAAACAAATTTTTAATGGCAAAACGAGGGGATTGCAAGTTATTGATTTCGAAACCTGCTCAATATTATATTCATGATAGACAAAATTATTTTAACCATAGACCTACAGTAGAATATATTATCAAACAGTTCTAAAACTATGCACATGTGTATAGTTCATTGTCAAATAGCTGTAAGTATGGTACGGCTGACTATCTCTCCCGTTTAGTGGTTATCTTGATTACTTCTAGATAACACATAAATAGCAAGAAACAACTGAATAGCAACTGCACTTTAGAAAAATGAAGGAAGTATTGAGAAATTCAAATCAATAGTGGATGTTCCCCTTAATAAGAAATGGAATGAATTGCCTGTAGCATTCTTTCAAACTGTCCTGTGTCCATGAAGAAACTTAGAAAAACTTTGAATGGAGTAAGTGTTGGATACTTAATTGTAAAGGTTACTTAAACATTAAACTCTGACATCCAGTCATACCCCCTTGCAGTGAATAAATACATACATATCTCTAAAATGGTAAATGCTACAAAAGAACATTATTTGTTTCGTATAAATTGTGGGTTTGCAGATGTCCGATTTTTTATGCAGTACGATTTGGTCTATCCCTTGGTACACAAGTTATAAAAAAAATATACGAAATTCCTTTATAATCAAGTAAACTTCTCAGGCTATTCCCAAGAAATTTAAAATGTACACTTCATTCATCATGTAAATATGTTAAATCTATATTTTAATCAAAATCTTTGCAGAAATTTTTGAAAAAGGTGCAAAGTTTCGACCAAGAAATTGAGTAAAGGGTAATTTAGAGTGGCAAAGTTTTTTTGAAAATCTCCGTGTGGCATCGTTGCGAGTTGTTGAAGCTTAATTCCAAGTTGAAATTTATCGAATATTTCGCTTCTCGGTTATGGTGTTCATAGACACAAGCGTATGCGGACCTTTCTCTAATATTTTACTTAGGAGGTCTTACAACAAGCATTTGCGATGACATATCGAGTTTTTGGATGTATGAAATACTTGTTCTTACTTAGTATTACTAGATGTTAAAAAAGTAAAACGGTATATATACTCGTAACGGGAGTATAACTATGTTAACGTATAGTAACTATTTTTATTCATTCATTTGTTTCCAGAAATAAACAAAACTGCGTTACATATTGAAATTAAAGCACATTTACATTTTATAATGCAAATAAAAGGGGACAGAAAGAGAAGCAACTCTACTGAAAGCCATAATTTACCAGCTAATTTCGCTATTATGTGTATAATGATGTTGCCATTTTAATTACAACGAGAAGTCAGCTCATCCATTACAGCAAACCAAATCCTAATGGCTGGTAAACTCTGCATAACGAGCTCTTTTACACCAAAACAGCATGCCTGCTACCAAAATTTGCAGCTACTCAGCACGAAAACGATTATTAATTATTAACCCACAGACACAAGGGAAAGCTGGGTCGCATCATGAAAATGCAATATGTATCGTGCATGTTTATATCAAAATGTTAACTGTATTTCTGAATGCTGCAAGATTAATTAGTTTTAAAAGCACTCTGCAAGTTCGAGCAATACTTCTAAAAGAACTTCCAACAAACATGTGAAAACAGCATTAAATATTGATACCTACCTTGAATGAACGCGTTTGCGTACACATGAATATTTGTTATGTGAGTGAATCAGTGAGTGAGTGAGTGAGTGAGTGAGTGGGGTTTAAGGGCTCGTCGAGAACTAGAACACTAGTAGGTAATTTTACTTTACGTAATGGGTACCTATGGTAAATAGAAGTACGGTTCCACCCAAAAAACTCGGTACCGCGGTGTGTGTGTGTGTGTGTGTGTGTGTGTGTGTATGTGTGTGCGCGCGTGCGTGCGTGTATGTGTGTGTTTGTGTGTATGTGTATCAAGCTGCACGTTTACTAAATACGAGTACGAAGTCTAGAAAGAATAGAATACCATCTTTATGAAATACGGAACAATTGTAAATATTCTCACTGATATGACGATTATGATTAAAACGCTATATGAAAATACGTAATGAGAATAACAAGTGCATATTGAGCTTTCCATGGAGTCTAAGAAAGTTCCCCCCCATTTTGTGTGTATGTTAAATAGTTTGTATAATTAGATAACTAAGGGGATAATCCTGAAAGTAACGACCGTTTGTGCATTCCCACTGCCCAGATCGCTGTTTGACTTCTATCCAAGGTCCTACAGTTTCCTTGATGAAACTGTATAAACTCAGTGTATCTAGAAAAAAATTATTATTGTGCATTCTGTAATTGTTGAAAATGAACGTATCATACAAAGCCCCGTCGATAGTCAGTTGAGAAATTTTGGATTTTAAGTACTCGGAAGCAGAAATGTACACCTAGTAAATAAACAGAAGTGTATAGTGCTACAGAAAGAAATGTTTCTTGAAGAAAGAAACATGAGAAAATGCTGTGAAATGTGCATGAAATTGGACCCGGAAGTGCGTCACTCATCACAAATGATTTGAACACACTAGTAAGCAACAAAATTGTGCAAATCATTTGCGTAATCCTAAACAATTTTCACATTTCGTTCCCAAACATTTCTCGTTCCTTAGTGAAACTGTAAGCGAACATCTTGGTTTAATGGATCGTAGGCGGCTGATTACAACACGGGACTTCAAAACCTCAAACAGATATGACAAATGCTTAAATAAAACAGTAACCTCATATAAGAGGCAGAAAAATATTTAGTTCAGGAAAAAACGCACAGCTCATTACAGTATACATGGATATCAGCAAAGTAATTTTCTACGTAGCTTTAACTGTTTTCTAAGATGTTCTATGAGTAAGTTTACATTTTTCCACATTCCTTAAAAATTAGGTTATATTTCTTTAATAAGGTAGGGTATCCACCATATCTATCCGCCACCTGCATTGCATGTGAAACCTAAAAGCACAAATGAAAGATGAGAAGAAAACGGAATTAAAGGGAAATGATGGAAAGAAAATCGCGGTAAGTTAAAAACCACCCCTACATTCGCTTGCTGACGAAAAGACCACGCATAAACCGAGATCAATGATTGGAATCGAACACGGGACTTCCCAAATGCCTTACAATCTAGTTAGGTCGTCATCTAGACAAAGTTCTCATTCGTTTGAAGGTTAACAGTGAGCGAGCTACCTAACACGCAGTTACTCAACGCTTTAAAAGAACACTGATATTGGGGAAAAGTAAGGTTCCGGCAGAACCGGGAGACGGAAGTGTGGGTGCGGTCGAGGCTAAGAATATAATAAAGAAGAGACTCATTTAAGAGGAACCGCTCAAGCGACGAAGTAGTTGGGGGTTTAGAAAAAGACAAAAAATGTTGGGACAGGTGTCCAAGATTGATAAGGCAGTTAACTTCACAAGGACCGCGCAGCGTCGCTAGTTAGTATGGTTTCAGTTAAATGCAAAACGTTCCAGACTGCAATACATTTCAAGTGGATAGATATCATAGCGATGCTTAGCGTCTAGATCAAATCATGACGTTAATGTACATACTTTGATGCAGCGACGGCCAATCTTGAATTAGTTGCTGCTAAATCCCCTCGGTTACACATTTACCTTAACCCTTGCATGTACCTAGTCCCTGACCCTATTGGCTAATTAATATGCACTATTCTACATGCAGAACCTTCACACCTTTCTCAATATTTTATGACCTTTAAATAAATAATGAGACTGCGCAGTGGCCGAGCGCTTAAACAATTAGCCCATCACCTGGGTTCAATCCCAGGGACCCGCATGTGGTATTTGTGGTGCTCGGTTTCCCCCGCCACTCATTCCACCAACTGCTCCATCGTCACCTTTCCAAACACCCATTTTGCCTGCATTTCATATCAATACTCCGTCAGGTCCATAGGCTCTTCTGCTCCCCGACAGGCATTTGACCCTTCCAAACCCCAGGGATTGTAAAGCCCCCATACAGGGATGGTAATCAGATAAAGGAAAACAAATCACGTTTTAAACAATACTGTCTTTACTATAAACAAAGAATTATTGATATGGGGTCATAAAATGATTTATCTACATCTACTTAAGTTAAATGTTTCTAAACTGCACATTTTTTTAAATGCAAGACATCATTCGCAACTCATTAAAATTTGGGTATAAAGTCATAAACATTTTATTGCAGCTTCCACCGAAACTGGGCATTTTAATACGAGTGTGTTTTTACATCAATAACTGCCAAAATCACAAAGAGCGATTATTACACCGAGTAATTTGGGACACAAGTGGATTCCCGACAACAGCAAACAGGTGCTACAGTGCATTTGTTTTTGTTTCAAAAAGAGCTACGCCGTCATATCCATCTTCTGGTATATTCCACAACGATTTAACAGAACTGCCATTTTGTGGTAGAAGCAGCAAGTCGGGAAATGAATGATAAACGCTTCTGGCTCGTAATTCCAACTTAAAAATAAATCGTTGTGGCAGTGAATGGCTTCCATTCAGAGCTTTATCTATGTCAAGCTCGCAACATAAATATCTTTCAACACAGGTGCGGTCTAAGTCGACAGCTTGGACTGGATTATCCGCTAAATGCTGCCGTTCACAACCGGTTCAGAAGCACGTCAAATAACCGCAAAAGCAAACAATGTTTAATCCAAAGCCTGTAATTTGCTATTATATGTGTGTACAGAGGCACTTACTGGATTATGCTAGAGTGATGCTCTCTCTAGAGAGGGTATACCTTCCAGCCACAAGATTCCAAGTATAAAACATTTCATTTTCATCTGAAACTGCTTTGCTCTAAGACATTATTCACCATGCAAAGAGAGTTCCAAGAAAAGAGGACGCTTGGTTGGGTAATACCACCATGTGCGTTTATGAACACCCCCTGTCTCTCTCTCTCTCTCTCTCTCTCTCTCTCACACACACACACACACACACACACACACACACACACACACACACACACACACACACACACACAGACACACTTTCATTCTCTCCTTGGTCTTGTCTCTTCCTTTTTTTTCAAAGAAAAGGGGGGGGGGGCTTGTTTAAAATATTTCAAACAGAACTGTTAAATTATCATTACGAATTATCACTTGCACATTTTTTTTCTTTCCCTATTACGTATAGTAAGCAGGGAAGTATTGTATTCTACCCAAAAATTAGATGTCGAGGTTTCACCGGAAATGTATGTTTTGAGGACCCCTGAATCCAAAAAAGGTATTTTTAGAAAAGGTCCGCGTGTTTGTCTGTCTGTCTGTGAATCGCATATCTCTAAAACGAAAAGTCAGTTAGAAGTCAAAGTTGGTATTTAGGTTTAATATCTTTCCAGGATGCGACACGAAGATTTTAAAGAAAATTCCCCCACCCTGAGCTACTTTTTACATGGGCAATTTTTCGAAAAATTTGATTTATTAAAAAATGGCTCCAACGATTTTAATTACTGCACAAAAAATGTAGATCTCGTTAAAACACACAAGTTATGTCCGAATATATATATATATATATATATATTGGAAGACCATTATTCACTTTTTATATTTTGGCCGTGCAAAGAGAAGGAAATTTCCGTCTTAAAACATTCACTATCGCTCAAGGCCGTATTCCCGTTGTACCTGCAAGGAAATAAGCAATAATATAATTTCTGCAAATGTATATCTAGATTAACATAATGAAGATGGAAAAGAGAGAGTTTATAAGAATAGTTAGTACAAGAATAAAGAATAGTATTGCTAAGTTGAGGAATTTTGAAATTCATTTACCCACGCACTTCTGCTTTAACTAAGAATTTGTAACAGTTTCTTGGTGACATACATGTAGCAGTCTTCTCTTAGACTATATTCAACTCAAAGACGCTATGCTGAGAATATATATATATATTTTTAATTTATTTATTACTTGAAGTCACTTCAACATAAAAGTCATATCGCTACTAAACACTGAGGAAAAAAAGGAGGAAACAGAAGTTTACATTGAATTTAAACATTAACTTTGCATTCTTTGATGAACTTGGATGATTTTCTTGTGATATTTTTGTATGTTCAATGTCTATCAAAGTATGGTCGGTGCATTGGAAACTGTTGGTTACAATATCAGATGGGCGATCACAATTCTTGTGTAAATCGTTTTCTAAAGGAAATTGTGAAATTATTGTTTTTGGTTTCATTTGCCATTCTCCTAGTTTGGTTGCTAGTGGTGCATCAGAATGTCCTTCCCAAAAATGTTGAGTCACTGCTACATCTAATTTTTTAGTACTTTCCAAGTAGTCCGAAACGACATAAGTATTCTATATGAGTTACAGTCTTACACGAAGAGCAAGTTAACAAAAGTTAGGTTTTATGAGCAGAACGGGAATTATTTTGTTTTTGAGAGTTTTGAAGCATATAAGGGAATTTTCTCTACCAAGAACCTGGCAATACTAGTAGAGCAAGCAATGTGAGTGACAATACACCAGATTTTTTGTACAAATTATCATTAGATCATTCCTTTGTTTATCAGCATCCTCAACGGTATCCCATAAATTGCTGTATCCCACATTACCATCAATTAAAAATTGAAATAGTACTATTTCAATTTACAACTATGTTTCTACCAATTCTTTTAATAATCATTGTATTTTTCCAAAAGAAAGGTTATTTGTTAAAGTTAAAAATAAAGTGAGTTTTGTTTCAGATTATAAACTGGTTTTCTGTTATAACAAGAGAAAATTGAAATACATATATTTCTTGGGTTTCGTTTTCCTCAGTTGGCAGTGCTGAGCAACTCGAACTACAGTAATCGAAATTAACATATTTTAGGTCTTTTTTATGTAATTTAACATTTTCTGGTAAAATCTTTGCGATATAGTATTTAAATTCATATTTTAGTTATGAGATAGTCCAGATAAATTTCGTTCGACCGTCTGAACCTCCCAGATATATTGTCCCTCTCCGCTCGAGAATTTGTTGGTTAGATCAGACGTCTTATAGCATTACTTGTGATAATTTCTCCGTATGTGCATATGAGCACTTCTCTTTCTCTCTTATCTTTGTCCGAGAATTGCATATTTCTAGTTCTTATATTGTAAATAGATGGGCCTTATCTGCTCATTGACTTATAATAACCCTATTACGAGAACATGTGATATAATTTGGCTAGTAATAGATCCGTGGTTTAATAAGTAACCATATGGCACGAGCTATATGCATTAAAAAATCTGCTGGACTCATATGACTTTCTCAATCTACTGTCTATCGTTTATTTGTATATAGCCTCCACAAAATATGCCAATGGAGGTTTATTTTCCTATGTATTTCATTTTAATCGAGATAAACATTTGCAGACAAAGCTACATTACGTATTTCATTGTACATACATGGAGGATGCAAGAAAAGAAATGTTTTTAATGTTCCATTTATATACCGCCTTTAAATCTGTGGTCATATCGATGTCTGTTAACCTTTGGTACGAATGCTTAACAGAAATTATGTTCAATCGCTTTATTGTGGTTCTTAACCTTTTGCTGGTGTAACTTTGGGTTCTTACATTAAAGACACACACGCACACACACACACGCACACACACACGCAAACACGCGCGCGCACGCACCCCATCCTCCCTCTCCCTCCCTCCCTCCCTCCCTCTCTCTCTCTCCATCTCTCTCTCATTCATACTTCCAGGCTTTAGGGAGGCTGGGGAATAATCAGTTCTGAAGAAAAAGTTCCACCATGGGTACTAAAATGTCCGCTTGGAAACTTTATATTGGTCATAATTTAAAGAAAATAGTTAATATAATAATGCACAGATTTATAGCATTTTAGCACGTTGCGCTATTAAATGTTTTAGAGTAAAAATATTCGTTATACGAAAACATTCATCCTTTAGTTTGTTGCAAAGGTAATGAGAGATATAGTTTTAAAAAATCAACTTTGTAATTCAACATCTGGTGGAGAAAAGAGATTTTGAATACACCCAATAAAATTGATATAAATTAATTAATATATCAAGAATGTGATTAGATATTGGAATGAAATTAGGCAGACATTTCTTTAGTTGCTGGAAATACCTGTGCAAAAAAATTAAGCTTGTAACTCTAATACTTCGCCTTTTTCACTTCGGCGTATCTTTAAACAGGGTATTTTGGAATTCGTTAGATAAATGTAGAAGAAAAGTATTAGTAATCTAGAAAAATGGGTCAATTTTTAGCACGCTAATTCCTGATTTCCATGGAAACACAAAAAATATAAAAACACTTGTGAAAAATTCACCCTCATGGTATATATTAAAAGCAAATGAGAAAAATAGCTCGGGCGCTAAAACGGCAAGCAGACACGAGTGTTTGTACAAGAAGCGTCAAAGACGAAAGAGGTAATCCATTACCTGACTTAGGAGCAACGCATTCAGATTTCCCTCGCCTCTTTGCTGTTCTATGTATGAGGGAAACTATCGCCGGCGACAGGAAAAGGGGATAATACCAAAGTTGAGTAAGAAATCGACTTTATGCTTCTTCACTCAGAAGTAGCAAGCAGCATCGGCAAATGGCTTCGCTAGAGTTAATTTACTTCCCAAGCCATTCTCTTTTTCTTCCTCGTGGAGCAAAAGGAGCAAGATGAAATACTTTTTCAGATAAAATAGGAGAAGTGGAGTGCAAAGAAAAAGGAAGGATCTGTAATAATGGAAAACATAATATTCGTTCCTGTATTTCTGCTTCCTTTTCGTTCAGACCGAACGAAACTGAACCGCCGGGCAAAGTGCTAACGATGCTTTTGCAGTCCTCGGATGTATGTCAGTATTCCTTAACAGGTACTTCTCAGGGACACTACTTTTCATTTTAAGAGTATCCGATGGTGTGGTTAAAAACAGATAGTCTATACAACATTACTATTCTCACTTTCTCTACTACGTATGGTAAGGTGGGGAAGTACTCCATCCTAAAATTCGATGTCGAGATTTTACCGGAAATGTATGTTTTGAGGCCCTCAGAATCCAAAAAAAGCACTTTTAGAAAAATGTCTTTCTGTGTGTGTGTGTGTGTGTGTGTGTGTGTGTGTGTGTGTGTGTGTGTGTGTGTGTGTGTGTGAGTGAGTGTTTCTGTATGTGTATGTGTGTGTGAGTGTGTGTCGACAGCATAACTCAAAAATGAAAAGTCGGTGAAAAACCAAAATTCGTATTTACGTCAAATATCTTTTAAGGATGGGACACGAAGGTTTTGAAGAAAATTGCTCCACCCTAAACTACCCTTTACATGGAACATTTTTCGACAAGTTTGATTTTTTTTCGAAAATGGCTCTAATGATTTCGATTAAAATGTCATGTTTAAGACATGAACATTTATTAGTTTTGGAATACTTAAACTTCCGTCAAATGGAAGATCGTTGTTCATTTTTACACGTTAGCCGTGCAAAGAGAACGGAATCTCAAAGCTTTAAAAGATTTGACTTGTGTTCCCCTTGCACCTTCAGAAAATGAGCAATAAGATAATTTGTAGAAAGTTTATCTCAACTCACTCCAAGAAGATATAGGAATAAGTTTGCAAGAATTAGTACAAGGGTAGCGGAAGTCAGGTGAGTGCAACACAGTTTTTATGCGGAAATGTATGTTGTTTATCTGTTCTGTGAAGTCTTAGAGAGTGAGATATCTTCTCGATAACATGTGAGCTTTGCATTCAGGAGGCCATGGATTCGATCCCGTCGAGTCGGCCACTCTGACCTTGTGGTTTCCCGGCATCAGTTGGGAATGCTGTTATGGTGCCTTTTGTGCCATAAATTTCCTGTCACCATCATTTCCCTTATTCTAGTTAATCTTCCGTTTCAGGGTTGTAGGACTAGGCAGCTGCGATTGACGCGTTGCGGCGGAACGGTGGAATTTCAGTTGTGGAAAGGCGCTTGGCTGGTTGCTTGTGTTCCTTTCCTGGAAGCGGTTCAGTCATCCCGGGATCTCCAGGTTAAAGACAGCTAAGGTGGGATCGTGTCGCCGGCAGAATATTCTGACTTGCTTAGCGCGCATTGCCGTGCGAAAGTTAGCCCTTCGGACCTTTCCCTTGTCCCTTCCTCCGAGGGGTTACAATGGAAGCCTAGTGTGTAAAACTATGTATAGGTCCTTAGTGTCCTTTGTATGTTCGTTCTATGTTCTTTTATAACTTAATTATTTAGTAAGGTTGTGTTGGTAATGTGCCTTTTTTAATCTTTGTTGCCTAGGCGGAAAGAAAAAAAAAAATGTTTCGAATATTTGGAGCCGTCCAGCTTCCTGACGAATGGATATAAGTAGAATATAAATCGTTTATTATTTCACTAACTGTCGCACAAATATTGTGTGAACAATGCTGTAATACATTTCTGCCTTAATTCGAATGAATTTAATGCTAAGATGTCTTACAAAGTTCTAATAAATTTCTAATAGAGATTTGGCAACGGTAGGTTAACATTAAATTGTGACTAAGTTCAAACAAATTGAAATTAAAAAAAAAAAAAACTATATATTACAGCATTGTTCATACAATGTTTGCGTGACAGCGAAATAATAAACCACTATGTCCATTGGTCAATACGCTAGATGGCTCCAAATAGGTATTCCAAATATTTAATACACTTTTTTTTTTCTGCGAAACGTTTCTTTATTGACAATAGTTCTCGTCATGTAGAATCCCTGGTTAACATATGGCCGAAGCAGTACCTTCCATCAGGTATATTAAGCCTTTTTATATGTTAAAATGTTACAAATTACTTTGGCAATGCACAATATTCACCTATGAGCTTAGCGTTTGATTCTTATTATTTGATAGGTTGCTTAAAGTTCTTTAGAATCTGATCAGCAGGTAGATATTGTTTAGATAAATGAATAATCTCTCCTAAACATTACTTAAAAAGAAATAGGGTAAAATATTGGAGGTGCATCGCAATCTCAAATTGACTGTTTTCCGCGAGGAGTTAATTTTTCTTCCCAGCAACAATATCGTACTCGCGCCCATGCTTCCTGACCGGCACGGTATGCTATGATTCTTGGCAAGCAGCCGACCTATGGCATATTTCCAGAACCTCATTTCACAAATGTGTTTCTGCTCAGCTTTACGTGCAGTGGCGGCTGCCCGGCTGTGGAGGCCTAGAAGCGAAACTCTTGATGCCTTAGACAGGCATGTCGTACGAAGCCATATTTCTTTCAAAGATTACAAAACATTCCAGAGCTCACGTAGATATAGGTACACGTTTAAAATGTTCTAATTGTTGGTAAACTGTTCCTTCCCCACACAAGCCATTTTTTTGTATTAAAATGATAATTAAATAAATAATTTTAACTTTAAAAATTACGACTAAAGAAATAAATTGATGTGTATGACTGACACATTGATCGTTTGGAAAAACACCTCTTGCGGAAGAGGCTACCATTATTATCAAACAAAGGATAGAAGAAAGCTGTGGATCTATCACTTATAATTCACAACACACAAATGAGACTCATAGGAGCTCAACCTAAAAGAAGACGAACAAGAACAAGACAATTGATTCGAATACGGGATAGTATACCGTTATATCACTTTATACGTTTGAAATTATGATCACTATAAAGAAAGAATGGGTGGAGAAAGAAGTTATTTGCAGTTAGAAAAGTATAAAATATCAAACCAATAAAAACACCCTCTCGGTAATGGTTAATGCCACGAAATGCTTTACTACACGTATGTTGGTCCGACAAGATCAACACTTTTTGCTTAATAAGATTTTGTCTACTTCTTACCAATTATACTACTTGAGTTATTGAGAATAAAAAGGACTTCGCAGGCTTTGGCCAGAAAATTCAATGCAATATACACATGGAAATAGCTTAAACATACGTATTTCAAACAACATGTTATTGTTAGCGCTATTTCTGAGGACATAAAAATAACGGAAAATGTTCCACGTAAAGGGTAGTTTGGGGAAAGTGCATTGAGTCGCATCCTTGGAGGTTCCCAAATTTCAGGTACCAAGTTTCGTATTTCGTATTTTAAATATCAATCTTTTTAATTATGCTGTTCTAAGACACACAAGTTGATGTCTCAGTTGGCCTACTGATCCTAAGATCGCAGGTTCAAATCCGGTCCAGACCGATGTTTTTTAAGTGTGCTTAAAAAAGATAGCTCCATGTTAGTAGATTTACTGGCATGTGAAAGAACTGCAGAAACCAAATACCGGCACACCGGCGACGCTGATGTGATGCTGGCAATTGACAGCGTCGTTAAACAAGACAATTTGTTTGTTTCTAACACCACGCACGCACGCACACAGACAGTTAGACAGACAGACAGACAGACAGACAGACACACACACACATACACACACACACACACACACACACACACACACACACACACACACACACACAAAAAACACACACACACACCTTTTTCCTAAAAATTATTTTTAGACGGGCTTAAAGCATATCTATTTTCGGTGAAAGCGGTATTGAATTTTTGGATGGAATACAATAGGTGTATACAGCCGTGGAAAAAGATGGTCATATCTGGAACGCAATATTCGTCTAACCTACACAGTGCTGTTTTCACCATTTGCGATACAGTTGTGTAGCGTCAGCAACAAGTTGTCACCAGTTCCAAATTTTAATATTACTAGCCGATGCTATCAATCAAGGCGCTGTGCCGTGTAGGACGTAAGACGAATTTGGCGTCCAGACAGTTTTTTTTTTCTATCTACGGGGTAAAACAGTAATGTAATCAGGACAATTATATAGTTTCCAGTTTCACACAAAGGTGTGATTCTGCCCTTCTCTGTAATTAATGCTTTTATACCTATTTATATTTCCCTTTTCTAAGAAACATGTGAACAATATTGATTTAATAAATGTGTCAATTTACTGCAACACTAAAATCAAAGGCGGTGTAGCGGAAATGCAACCAACTGGCTTCTAAAGTGAATATAGCTCAAACAGTAAGTCACAAATGGCGTAGGGGCCGAAGTGGGAATTTAAACGGTGACCCTACTATAGACTAAGTAAAAATTTGTGGTCACTAAAGTTATACATATTTAATTGACATGATTGGCTATTAGCTACTTATGATACATATCACTTCAACCCAGAAAGCAACACGTTTAAGAAAAACTGAAGTTCAGACTTATGCAGATAGATTTCTTTCATACTTTGATGCACTACTACTAGATGTAAACAATATAAATTACAGCTGCGCTGCAGAAAATGCCTGCAAAATCAAAGAAAACCTTTCATGCGTCGATGGAGGATTTTTGTGGGGGACGGAATGAGAATGTGAAATATCTAACCAGTGATGATGTTTATTATGATGATGGTAATAATGATAATGATGAGTCATTACAGGTTGTAGCAGCGGTCGTTGTCCTTGGCTTGGTCCTGGAGAAACAAAGGTTATTTAGAATCAAGTGCGTGAGTCAAATTCTAAATAGAACGTGATTGAAGTGTTTCGAAAGTATTTGTGTAGGTGCGTTCACAGTCTTCCAGTAATTTTAAGGATAGCTAGATGGGTTAGATGCGTTTGATCCTGAACTTCGATTGCAACATGTCACTCAAAACACACGCTCAGTTTTAAGGCACTGTGAATTCAAATTATGATTTTTCAATAAAAGATCAATATGGGATTGTAATCTTTTCCCTCTAGGAGCAGCAGGACCCGGACATTGATAATCTAAAATGTTTGAACAATGACACGAATAAGAAATGAGCTAAAATGTGATATTTATTTAATTTGTTAAAATTAGTGCACAGAAACTAATAAATTAATTTATACAGGGATATACTGCTAATCAAGCAGAAAAGGTCGTCAGGATAATCATATAATTTATAACGTTCGTTAAAATATATTTACTTGAGGTTCTTGTTTGAAGAATGTGAACAGATAAAGAATATTGCTTTTGATCTTAAAGATCAGTAGTATTAGCTTTTTGAGTTGTTAGATTACACAAGATTAATATTGAAATGAAGAGGACTTTCGCTGCTGCTAAGGACAATACTAACCTGACTGTACGCACGCACTCAGTAACCCGAAAAGGATAAAGCTGACCTGTCTCCTCCCTGGGACATAAATTCACAACTATATTTATATCTGTTTACTTGGCAACTGTCAACTCTCCATTCGCGAATAATCCATTCCAGACTCTCCGTTAAATACGAATGTATTTCTTTCCCAAGAATGCGATAGTAGGTGCACTAATTAGTCTTATTTCTTACTTGAGTAATAGAATTTCTGATGTCTGAAGTTGTTCACATGTAAACCGCAATACCAATGTAAATGCAAGAAAATGACTGCATAAAGACGCAAGGAGTAGGAGCATCACAAAATAATAGCGTAGAAAAAACTACTTGTCCTTGTATAATAAAAGAATTAATTTTGTTTAAAGTCATAGTTTGTATGAGCAAAAATTTAGAAAGAAAGTCTGCTATATTGATTTGGTTTATAGCAAATAGGTTGGTTAGGAATTCCACGTTTTCAATGTTGTGGGTGGTGTAGTTTTGTGTAAGAATTGACAAATAGTGAGTTTGTTTTATTTGTCTTTTTGTTTGGGTGTTTGTAATTTTTAAGAGATTTTTAATAAGATTTGTTCCTGTTGTTCCCAATTGTTTTAGAAGTTGTATTTGTATATCTTGCGATATTTTTCTTAGAAAATCTTGATGGGATTCTAAGTTGTAGAATGTAATCTACTGAGTTGTTTCTTTGTGAAATGTTGGATTTATACAAGTCCTTTTTTTCTTCTGTGTATTGTTCGCAAGGTTCGAACGTTGAGTCTGTTTGGTCTGTGGAAGATATTTGGTCAATTATTTGCTTTAGGAATTTTGGAATTCGTGTACCATATTTACGGAATGTGTGTAGACGTTTACTGTTTACAAGTTTACAGCTCAGCCCTAGATCTCATGACATTAATTTCAATCATCTTTAGTCCAAAAATCTACTATGCATATTGATGTAGAAGGAGCTTCTGATACGGTTATAAATTCGAAACGCGAACTGAAAATGAAAAGCCGCCACTGCCTAAGGTCGCTCTGATTCATGTCACCATTCTCGTAGATTGACACCGGACGAACAAACAACATAAAAACTACATCTGGACTGACTAATGGATCGTACCGCGAAAGTTGCATTCTCGGTTTCACGGCTCATTAGCCCTCTCGAAACCAAACCGAACAAATACGACCCCAATCAAAATCCATTAACTAATACAGTGACTCCCTTCTTCCTTTATCAAATGGAGCCACGCTGTTACAGGCGGGAAAGCATCAAGGAACCGACAAACCGCGGCAGCAGGCTTCACTCTTCCCAAAATACCTACTCTACGTTCCGTTCATAGTAAAAAACAACAATCTTGAGGTTCCCTCTAATATAAAACAAATGGTTCACGAACTGCATGCGCACAGTTGGAATTTGCAGGCAAGTCACTTGATTAATTAATGACAAACCGTGGGTTGTGAACTGTTTTCGGCTATAGAAGTTCGAAAATAAATGCAGTCCACTTTAAAATAAGATGATAAAGCAACTAAGAATACCACAATACTCACCTTGTCTCGCCACACCTCGTACCACCATATCCTTCATTGACTGGAGTAGAACTCATTACTATCCCGCTTCCATCCAGCAGGAATGATTCATATCTAATTTAGCCCAATCAGAATATCTTCCCTGACTTTTGGTTCCACTTTACTGCTCTGAGAAGTTTAGTCGCGATGTCGATATAATTCAGCCCTGGGCTTACATTTTTGACACATTTGATCAACCTAACAGATTATTACGTTTTAGTTTAAATGCATTATAACTGTTTGGAGGGGGGTGTAGTTATTTATAGTTTAAACAAAACATTACATTTTTGTTGTAAAAATATACTTAGGAACTGCTATTGGCAATTGTTGCAATGATAGAATTGACTGGAATCCTCCAAATCATCGTAAAAGCAATGATGTATTTATTCTGAAGCCAGATCTATGCGAATAACCCCAAGAGCATACGTAATTTTAAAAACAGAGCTATGAATCTTAAAACTCTTTCTGCATCTTCAAGCTGAACATTTTAAGCTTTTGAGGTGTTTTGACTGATATGTTAGAAAGTTGTTTTACCAGCAAAGGAAGTAAATTACAATCTGAAATCAGAAAATGGGATTTCTACTCTTAGTAGCAATGCAAACAACTGAAAGATAATATATTTGCACTAACCGCACTGTCAATGTTCTCTCAATGTACAAGCAGGAACTCAAAACAAATAGGTAGTCGGGTTGTCGAACAGGAAGTGCGTCTCAAATAGCAATATTTGTTTTAGCCACCTCATCGCCTATGCAAATCCCAAAGCAAGATCCACGGCCGACAACGATAAAGAAAGAAAATAAATAAATGTCTCAACGACACTGGTTTTGTATCCGTGGTTGGAAATGAATATAGAAATGTAAGTTGAAACATTAAGACAATATAAGTGTATGTCATTCCTGTAACCATATAAATATATATCGCTATTAGCTTATTTCAACCGTATTTCCTTAAGTAAACTTAGAGAGATCTGATTTTGAATCCATAACGCGGATGTCACACGACTTTCTCTGCCCTTCCTGGCTTTGGGCTTTTTCGGGGGTTTTCCCAGGTCACTAAGGCGAATGCCTCTTTTCGGCAGCTCGCCGGTGAGCTGCACTACAGTGGAGCTTGTGCAATAGAAATAGGGTGCTCGGCTGAGGGAAGGCACTGTGGTCAGTTGTCCTTCCAGGGGAACTGATTGATCAGCCGGACCTGGCTCTCTGTGGCGACCTGGAATTCCATCGGGCTGAAGAACTTGCCTGCACCTGTTAGGGACCCATTGTGGTTGTAGGTCTGCCTATTATGCGTTCTGGCCGCGTGTAGGGTAATTTCATCTCATCCTTCCTCCTGGGGTCTGACGCACAACAAGCCATGGGCTGACGTGCCGGAATCCCTAACGTGACAAACATAATGAACTCGGCTCAGAGAGAGAGAGAGAGAGAGAGAGAGAGAGAGAGAGAGAGGTATAAAAAGATGGCTTTACTTCCTCCCCCCATTTCTGCCCCCCCCCCCCCAATTCAGAATGTCTCAGCACATATTTATGGTTAATACCCAGTAAGTTTTGCTTTTTATCAAATGCTAAACTTCCTCTGCCTTAGGTATATTTGCGGCAGAGAAACTAAGACCTGTAAAGAGATTTTACAAGCGAGACGTTTTAAAATTGCTATGCATTACACCAACATTTCTTTCTAGCTAGCAGAAGTGTTGAACAACCAAAATATTTAATTGATTGGCAGGGCAAAAAGGTTTCTAGGGATATCAACTAACAAATTTTCGAGTTTAACCCTGAATAATTTTGGTATACGTATTAATAGAAATTGTACCTGAGTTTAATCAATATCTCACAATTAATTTCACGCATTGTGGCTTGTCGATTCAAATACAGGTCAACTTTGTGAATAGACTAAAAGTTAATCAACGGCCATCCACCCCAGTGCTGACCATGCCCATGTGTGCTTATAACTGGCAATGCGCCAGCAGGAAAGACAATCCCTCATCCTCAGTCTGCACATTATTCAAACACAGTTCCAGAAACAACCTTCCCCGTCCACAAAACCGCAAGCAAACTTTACGGAATGTGTTCTGCTTGCTTGGCCTTGGTGCTTAGACACGTTGTGACACTTGTGCCGCCCGCCATCTGGTGGACGATACCGACACGCCCCTCTCTTATTGGCTACGTGACAGGCCAATCACGCACGTCCATTGTCCATGGGTTACATCCGAACGGAAAAATAAATACGCTCTCTGCAAAATGCTTTTCAATGGGCAATCAGAGGCGAAACGGTGGCTAAAAAATTCAGATAACGTTTCCCGACTGTCACAACGCTTCCGTTTTTATACTTTTATTCGTTTCGGAGTGCATAAGGGATGTCATGGACCGAAAAATTGGAATGGGATACTTAAAAGCAATTAAGGAAGATAACCTAACAAAGGGTACCTATTGTTATGCCACTACTTTTTAAAATGCTGAAGTTCTGTTGGACAAATTATTCTTTTTCTTTAAATAAAACGTCCGGGAATTTTGTATAATTGCGGAATGCTGTACAAAATAAAGGAACATTTTAATGCAAAAAATGTGGTGTGTGTGCGTGTGTGTGTGTGTGTGTGTGTGTGTGTGTGTGTGTGTGTGTGTGTGTGTGTGTGTGTGTGTGTGTGTGTGTGTGTGTGTGTGTATTTGGATTTGTGTGAGAACTGCGTAATTCAAAAACGAAAAGTCGCTTAAATACTGAACTCAGTATGGGCAATTTTTTTGAGATTTTGATCTGCTCAAGAATGACTGTAATGTTTTTAAGATACCACTTATTTAAATGACTTTCATGAACAATGAATTGGAATCTCGGAATATTTTAGGAATAGCACCATAAAATTCATTCTACATTACTTTTACATATCTGATAAATGATGACAGATGACAATCTTACTACACAAAAAATTATCTCTTTAAAAACCCATTTACACCCAATACATTTTGGGCTACTAGACGTTCGTAAACAGGTATTAAACAAAAATGATATCTAAAACAACTGATAGTTGCACTCCAGAATATATCTCAAGAATCAAAAATACAAATAGTTTCAGAAAATGCACGATTGTCACAAGGTATGTTAATAATGGTTTAAGACTTGGATATATTCTGTCTTCGCTGAAGAAAATTAAAAAATTAAATACCGTTAGGAATAAAAATAATGCGTTAAAATGTTACTCTTTGCGGATGACATGATGTTAGTACAAGAAAGAAATAAGTATGTACAAGTTACAAAAATTGATCCGGGATTATGGTTTAAATATATCAGTGGGAAAGTAAAATATTAAGGAAGAAAAAATAAACAGATCGAAGATAGTGTTAAACAATAAAGTGTTAGAACAGGTGGGAAAATTTAATTACTTGGGCTGTTATGTAGCCTTTAAAACAATAAATAAAAAGTAGTAAGGGTGTAAGTTCCAATATATTTGTGGAATAATAGTTCATACCGTAAAAATAAAAACCCGAAAGAATACAAAACTAAAATTGTATAAAAGAAAAGGATGTTCCAGTTTTACCTATGTAACATGGGCACTTAAAAAGAAAGTTTGGAACCAAACACAAGCGGCAGATAGGAAATATCTCCGAGCAGTAAAAGGATGTAGTAGATACGATCATATATAGGCAAGAATTAGATATATTTTCGTTAAAAGAAAAAATAAACGGAGAAAAATGGAAAAGTCATTTGTAATGATAACTCTCGTATTCCATTAAGTTATACAAATATAAACCTGGTTATAGAGCATTAGGAAGAGCAATTAAAAGACAGGAAGAGATATGAGGTCCAAACAGGGGATTTCTCCTAAACCATGAAGAGTTGTAGATTTGGTGCATGTGGAGTAAGCCATATCCAAGATATTCCTTGTTATTGGTTTGAAATTTCAAGTAATTTACTGTCATTCGTATTTTTTCTCTGATATTGCAAAAAGAGTGGAATTTCAAATATTCGACTATGGCTTAAGCCTACTGTATTCCCGTACTCCCATTCTATCCACAAGGTAATGTGCTATAAAATCACCTCTACAAACCTTTATATCGATTAACATGAAATTACACAACTAGAAAGGTTAAGTTATTCATTTAGATATACACAAGCACAAATCCTATATACATTAATGCTACATGATGCAGTAAGTAAATCAGATGTAATTTACTTTGCAACCTAACCTCACTAAATGATCATTTTATGATTAGGTACATTATTTTGAACTACGGGATGGATGAAATTAAATCAAACGATAGTTACATAAGTTAAGCTAGACGTAAACGTGAACTAGCCTGCAATTGTTTTTAAATTTTTTCTTCATATTTTTGTTGTTGTCTTTTTTCTTTTTTATTTATTTTTTTGTAGAAAGCATAACCTGAACATATAATGCATTCTGTTCTATTGCGCTACAGACGTTTAATACACCTAGTTCAATTTGGAAAAGCTCTGTTGGCAAATATATGTAGAGACATACTCATTCTTTTACACACTATTCTTTGAAATGCCTATTTCTCTATCTACTACATTTGAATGGACATAAGTATTTTTAGATATTATCTTATTGCTAATTTTCTTAGGTGCAAGGAGAATATGGGAATATAGTAGGCTTAAGCGATCGTGAAGTATTTTAAGAGCTGGTTGTCATGGGATGTCTTTGAAATTCCGTACTCTTTTCAAGGCCAAGATATGAAAGAAACGAATAGTATTCGTATTTGAGAAAAGTATAAGTATTGGTTAATTCAAACAAATAATAAAGAATATCTCGTAATCTCAAAAGAAAAAGGAAGTATCTGGCGTAAATTGTGTGTTTAACAAGATCTACATTTTTTATTTAGTACGTTTTTGTCTGTCCCTTACTGTTTACCATTTATGAAAAAATCATCTAGAATGAAGACGTCTTCTCGGACATTTCCAGAAAATTCTATGGAATTTTATGCAATGGAATTGGCTGTTTGTGTCCGTCACTGACTCACCCTCCCGCTGACATAGGAGGTGGTTATAACAGCTGATTACGTAAGCGTGCCCAAAGAGATAAGGTTGAACATTGGTATGCTAGACATTTCCGGTGAAAATTGAAAAATATTTATTTTAATTTCACCATGAATGTCAGAAATAAGCGCAGCTCTACACACGATTTCAGTATACATTTTGTCCTGCATATCTTAACCCGGAGAAGCGAAAAGGAATGGAAGAAAAGGAAGCCATGAAACTAACTTGGAAGGAAATAAATCTTGAGGTCTTTGGGACAGAAACTGACATACCAAGATGGTCTCCTCATTTTGTGTAACAAGTGCTTATTGTTAGAAGATCTGGCTGTGGTCCACAAGTGGAAAGTTCAAACAGATACGTCCTGATGATATTTTAGCATCTGTTATTTCCACACCAATGACCTCAGTTAAATGCTATATGTCGCTCCGGCGCGCTTTCTACAATTTAAACGATCGCTCGCCCTGTCATCGACTGGTAACATAAGGCCCAGACTGTCGTCACTCTTACATGCTATTATTGCTAACATCGTAACCTGCTCGCGTTATTTAATTGGAGGATTATTTATTTTCCGACAGCATGACGTAATCCGCTATAGCGTTCTTGTTTACTGGCGACAGATTTCGTTTTTAACTCGGAGGGGGGGGGGGGGGGAGGGCATTTTGAGACAATCGGACATCGGCTCGTGCCGCTTCAGAATAAATTATAGATAAAAACAAATGCTTACTCTCTCTAACACGCATATTGGTAGGCAGAAGAGGTACTACATTCCATCCAAAAATTTAATACCAAGACTACACTAGAGGTCCGCCGAATCCAAATAAGCATTTTTAGAAAAGGAGTCTCCCTCTCGCGCGTGCGTTTGTATGTGTTTGTGTGTGTCTGTGCGCGCTTGCACAGCATGAAACGAAAACTTGGTATTTAAGTTCAGAATCTTCCAAGGATGCGACATGAAGCACTTTCAACAAATATCCCTACACTTGAAATGGATCATTTTTGGAATTTTTTTATTTTATCAAAATGGCGCGTTGTTATACGTTTTAATGTTTCAATACTTTTGTTATTTTAATGCGCTGTCCCTATTCAGTTGTTTCTAGCAATGTCTTGAAAAGAGTATCGAATTTCTAGGTCAGCGTATAGCAACTCGCTTTTAAACTTAGGTCGATTTAGTTTCCTCTATTGCCCTTGTAATTTCAACGAAAACTTTAATGATGCTTTTCTGAACCTTCATCTCATTTCTTGCCTATCCTAAGCCGCTATTCCACAATTATATGATGTTAACGTTGTAAGGTACATTAATTTTAGTTTCCATTCTGTATCCCTATTCCACACACATGGAACTTCGATAACAGCTATCAATTTTGTTCAAATAGGCAAACGACAATATCATGTGTGTATCCGCATTATTCAACTTACTACTACTTGCTTCTGTTTCACTTATTTTATTTAAAATCATTTTGGTGCCACTATCACTGACAGGGCAAGCGTATTTAGTGTGCTAACAATTAGCTTTGGTTGCTACAGCAAACTTACCACATAATATGGATTAATTTATATTAAGATTCTGAATTTGTGTTTTAATAAATTCTAGCAAGCTCTTCTGTTATTCGATAGAAATGTTATAATAATTTATTTTGATATTATTAGTGCTTTTGTAGATTACAATTTCATTTTACGATTTTTATCTAGAAACTTATGAGAAGTGGAAAGTGCGAAATGCTAAAAAATGTCATTTTTCATTTTCATTACCTACAGTTAAATTCTCTGATTTTTCACATTTTCACATTATATATAATGACAATTATGGTGTTATAACTCACCATTTCAATATGGCACCCATATTTTATTGAAGAAAAGGTGTAAAATTTACATTTTCAGTTCTCTTCGTATTGAAAAAATCATTACAGCGAAAGCATTACAGATACTTATATAATGCTAGGTCAATAGCATTACAGACATATGAGGCCCAAGTGTAAACATTTCAGAGTTGTACTATTTATATTTATTCTAATTTTGTGGCATCAATATACCCTATTTTTCACAAAAATGTTTCTTCTTTTTACGTATTAAACAAAGAGAAAGTATGAGAGTTAGGATAATGAAATTTTCCGTGATATTTTCCAAAGCCTGATATGTATGCCTGATTCTTTTCTAACAAATTCACTTGGTAATAGTTGATAAATAGAGGATTACTTTGTCCAGGGCGTACTCGACTAAGCTCCATGCTTCCTACTTCCCTTAAAAATCATGAAGATGTCATTCTATATTTATGGGATTCTGTATTATTAGCTGTGTACACCATTATAACATTTAAAATGAATAAGAATGTAATATCCGTAATAAATAATTAATCGTAATGTTATTCTTGGACATCTGAAGATTGTAAGTAGTTACTTGGACAACATATTTGCAGTTGTGATTTGTGAACCAGTTGGAAGACAAGTTGAGTTTCGAGTTGGAAATCTGATGTTGAGTATACATATCCTGTGCTTTACGTATGTAGGTACACAAAACGAATTTATTAAAATGAACTGTTTGGGACTACCAGTTTCTTATCGCCTTACGGGGTCTAAGGTGAAGCATAAATACTGACCAATACGAGGCTCTATGGGGATAAAAAAGGTGGGGAAAGGGTTGATACACCTTGTAGAAAAACCATATTTTAATTTTCTTTTGATTGATCTCTAAATTCTTAGTGTTTATCATGGAAAATTTTGAAAATATTGCTTGAAATTACCAGTTCTTATTGATTTAAACGATTCTGTGTTATAGGAGAAGCTTCAACTTCGTCCTTAGAATCACAATAACGTGTAAAGCTTTACAGAAAACAAAATGCAATATTATATTCAAAAATATAAAAGCACTTAATTCTTCTACAAATTCTCCCCATATTTATAGTGGAATTAAAATTCGTGTGGAATACAGTTTCTGCTTTCGAATGGAAGCGTTTCTTTTCATAGGTATGCAAGAAACCGCTTTTCTTGGGATGGCATAACATTACTGTGAATCTACAATTTTTGAAAGTTGCCGAACTGTGTTACCAGCTTGCTACAGAACAATAATCTGGCCACGTGTAGATTCTGACGTATACATCAAATACATACAATCAAACAGTGGAGTAACGGTTACCCATGGAGAGGAATAAAGAGAGGAAAAGGAGGGGAAGCTACGTAGGCCTCGTTAAATAATCATGATATACATGCATTTTACTAATTTCGCTTTGTGTACAAGACCACAACTCGTAACTGATTACAATTCTGTGGACGTATTAAATATTATTCTGGAACAGTTATTTGAATTATACTGAATTTTTGAACTGTAACTATAGGAACTGATGTTGGAAAATAATTTTCTGCTGTGCAGAGTTTATACAAAGGTGGAAATAGTAGACCTAACATATCAGTGACATAGACATATCAATATATATTATTTCTAAGGAATAGTTTTTCACGTAGACAAGAAGTACCTTGTTACCTACAGAGGCTGCACAGTGGAACCAGATATCTGCCATGATCACAAAGCTACCTGCCTACGCTCTGTTGCGGTTACGGGTTACTTCCTTACCTGGAAACCAAAAAGAAAAACAGATTAAGAAAAGTGTCAGTTTCGTTTCTCATATCTAGTTTCTAAAACAATTGAGAATGTCCCCGCGTAAAACAGGTTAGTGTGGTAAACAAATGAAACTAGAGGTTAAAATATATTCAATTTAATATTCTTCCCTCAAACACTGCAAAAAATATTAAACCTAATATTCCATAAAGCATTATTTAAACTTTCTTCACTTATTTTACGTATTACTTCGGATATTGGATACAAGTACTATTAAACTGTGGAAACTTGTGGTCGGACTTTACAACGACACAAGGCTAAGAGAATGAATGCACCTTGGGCGGTAAACAAACCGAAGAACAGGACAAGGCAATGGGTTAAACCTCATACCCTCTTCATTAGTGGCACTAATACAGCCTATCCGTTTTGTTCCACACCTCAATACGCGACCTGCTGGCTTAGGTAGTGTGTGGGGTCATTAATCTTGCTGAAAGCATTCGAATTCAGTACCAAGACAACATTCTTACTGCGAGGCCTGCCTATGCTACATTACGCTTTCTGCTCCATCCTCTTGGCTGAAAATAAACACCAATGGCTTATGTGTACCACATCTACTTGGGATTCTCTACTTTCTTGGCAAATGTGTTGAAGCTTATGGAGTGAAGAATAATTCAACAGAGGTAATGTTGTAAAGAGCACACACTTTACTATTTTGATAAATGTAGTTTTATAAAACAGTAATAAAATAATAGCAATCAAAACTGACGTTTGTTAAATTGTAATTATAACTATGTGCAAACAAGTAGATGTGGGAAAAACCAGAAAGTACAGAGGTATTTCTTATACGTAGTGAACGATCTTGCTAGGATCTGCGCGAGTGACGTCATGCAAATTAATGGTGGAGTAACGTCTCTATTTCCTATTAACAAGACACTGCTAATAATGCCAGCGGACATTACTGTGCGGAAGTTGGAAGGATATCGGAGGTATACTAACTTGACACCCCTATAGTCTTATAAATGCAAAAGCGAAGTCATTCATAAATCACTGCGTAACTTCCAGCCATTCGCCACGTTTAAAATACTCATCTGTAATGTGTTTTATACTGTCTCACAGTCTAGTGATTAGCGTTATGAGTAAGCAATTCGGAAGTCCCGTGTTCGTTTTCCAACCGGGTTTATGCTTTACTGTCACTGTGGTCTGGTGGTTAACCAGAGGTCTCTGATTCAATTCCCTGCTGGAGGACGGGCATTTCCCTTCAGCCAGGATTATTTCCTATCCTACCTTGGCACTGGAAGTATGAATGAGAGTGTGAATATAGAGGCAAATCCTTCCTCTTTTCCCCTTTTCCCGAGTTATGACGCATGTATGGTACTCAAACAAACCTCTCTAATGCTTGGTTACCTGAATGAGATGTTTCACGCACAAAACCAAGGAGTAAGTGTAGTCATTAGCACATAAGAAACAAGATTGCGCATTGCTGCTTTTGCAAGATGCAACCAGACTGATTACTTTTAAAACGCAAGGGCAAGTCTTTGTTTGCACAAGACAGGCGCACACTACTAAGCGGTATGGCGGCGCCGTGGCCGAGCGGTTAGCGCGCTCGCCTACCACCTAGGCGGCCCGGGTTCGATCCCAGGGACCCTCATGTGGTATTCGTGGTGGACGAAGCGGCGTCAGGGCGGGTTTTCTCCGGGTGCTCCGGTTTCCCCCGCCATCTCATTCCACCGGTGCTCCATCTTCATTCCATGTATCATCAGATTCACCGCCTGCGGTGCCGTAGTAGTAAAAGCGGGCGTTAAACACTACAACAACAACTAAGCGGTATATTTTACTTTCCGATAAGTGACACACTGGGAGAAGAAAGAAGATATCACTTGGCGTGTAGGTAGTAATAATACGTACATATGAGTTGACAGGTTGTGAGGTGTGTATCACACAGCTGAAGAATAGGAGAGTACCCCTATGAAACGCGCCATCGCACGAGTTTTCAGCGAAGAAATTAATCGCGCACTTTTTCCAGGGTGACGTGAAAAACACCCCTTTCCCCGACTTGGAGGGAACCATGCCAGTTTCAAACAAGGGGGTGAGGGAGAAACGGAGAGAGGGATTTGATTACGATGGAGTTTGACCCGTTACCACACCACTGTGTGAACCGTAAGCTTCCAGTAGCGGCTCTGCAGTGACAGTGGCGGTTAATGGAACGAAGAATGTATGACTTACCTACTAAAACAGCTGCCAGGTTACAATTTCAGGAAAACGTTACTCATACCAATCTGGGTATGTCTTCTTTGTTTCTTATCCTACTTTTTATTAGGAAACTAAAAGTAATAACGTAGTTGTGATAATGTTACATTCCACCAAAGAGCATAAAGCACTTCCAGTATTTCCGTTTAAGCATTATCGGTTTAACCCTTTTATTGATTTTCATAGATTCCATTTTCTTACTGCTTTACATGTTGCATTTGCGCTGGAGTCCTTTTTCTGTCATCCCTTCCAAAGGCGTTATTCATGTTTCTTTTCTGTTAAGCTGAAGACAGTGATTCTCTAATGTCAACGCAATTTGCCCTTTCCATCAATCAGCTCATGGTTACTCTAAGAAATATCATTACAAACCAGTGCCTAGGGTCAGACGCCTGTCGGGGAGTACAGGAACCTATGGACCGGACAGAGTGAGGACCTGGAAGCGGGTGGTCAGGTACGATAGTGAGGAAGAGGATGATATGAAATGCAGGTGAAATCGATGATTATGGAGCAATTGGTGGAATGAGTGGCGGGGGAAACGGAGGACCCGGAGAAAACACGCCCTGACGCCGCTTCGTCCACCAGGAGTACTACATGCGGATCTCTGGGATCGAACCTAGGTCGCCTAGGTGGTAGACGAACGCTCTAACTGCTCAGCCATGGCGCCGCCTTCTCCTTTCTTGTGTAGTTATTGATTCACTGAACTATGAATGTATAGGGGCTCTTATTCTCTAGTAAGTTGTGAATTTCAGCAACTTTTTAAAATGGCTCAAGTTTAAAATCCTCTTATGACAACCTAAATGAACAAAAATCGCTGTATCTTCTACTTCCATCCACGGAGGTCTGGAGACAGAATTCTGGATTTTATCAAGTTTATAATGTGTCTAATCCTGAGTAAGTGAAGTTCACAACTATTAGATCATGTTCGCGATTGTTGTAAGGAATTTCATTACGTTCTGACGTTGTTTTAATCCACGGATGAAGTGTTAGATGTGTTGCTGCAACAGTCTTACATTTGAGTTCACAATTGATTTTTTAACAAAAGTGTGGAAGCTTCAGAAATTATTCGAATAGCTCCTACCTTTTTGAGCGTACCAGTAATTTAGTAGCAGGCAGGAATAATTGTGAATTCAATAAACTGGAAGATAGTTTGAAGCACATTACTAAAATGAGAGTGTACAAACCAACGCTTAGGAACCCAAAGCGTCTGAGAGGTTTCGTCACGTGCCATAAATTGTGTTAGTTTCACATTTACCTCTTCTCGTGACCCCTAAAACGTGGTAAAGGAACCTTTGAAACACCACGAAAGTCAAAAGACTTTTTTAAGACCACCTAGCAGAGAAATGGCGAATCCGGTAAGGTATGTCATATAAAAACCATGTTTGTTTCTCGTACCATCTGTGTCTATTCGTGGGTATTTATGCGCGCATGCGCGTATTAGTAGATTAGTGTTGAGGATGGACTTTAGGTCTTTGTAGTCGCAAATTCTTATGATGTTAAATCAACTATAATTCTAACATTTTCATACCTGATCTTTCACAATGGCATTTTTCAGACTCTATACAAATAAAATGTTACAATCGATGAGATTCTCTATTATCCCCAACTCACTCTTGTGTCGTGCAAACATGTTCTTCGCGTACACTTCCCTCATTGGCTGTTGTGAGATGTTGTCTATTCCTTACTCTGGTAAATCTAGTGGTCCTTCTCTACTTATCTGATCATTTCTTGTCAAAACGTTTCCTTTTCTTCTGTCCTCTTAACAAATTCTGAAGCGCTATATGTTATGTTGTTGGCCATTTTGTCCATGACTAAAAGTATTCCTTTGCCCTTATAACATTCCAAATTTTAACCACAATAGAGCTGTCTAGGTCGAAGTGAGCGAGGTGTCCCCCTCTGTATCTGTACCCTTAACACTTTTCTATCTCATTTCTATAGGAAATCAAGCCGGATCACCTAGGCGTTTGTGACCCGCATTCGGGAGGTCACGGGTTTGATCTCGTGGCCGCGCACTCTGACATGGGTTTTTCCGTGGTTTTCCCATGTCACTTAGGCGAATGCTAGAGTGTATTATTTCACAATATGGTTTTCTTTTAATCATTTCCTTATCTTTCAGGTGTACTTTCAGGCGTGCAGTGTTGGCAGTGCTGGGGGCAGATGGCGCGGATGATTGCGCATGGTAACTGCTGCTCTCAGCGCAAGGTGGCGTTGGCCGGCCTTGTTCTCCGTCGGGCGCGGACACTCAGTGCGACACTATAACCGCGGTGTGCTGACTGCTTGGCGGGACATGGCGCCGAGATGAGATCTCAACACTTGTTAGGGACTTCCGCACGTCTTTGTGGCCTGTCTAGCTGCGACCTTGTGTGGCGACTTCGGTTCCCTCATTTCATCCCTGCCTCTTGAGGGGTTGCAGCCACAATAGATCTGTATAGGCCGAAGTGAGCGAGGTGTCCCCCCTGTGTCTGTACCCTTTACCCTTTTCTCTCTTATCTCTAAAGGAAGTGGCAGGGATCAGACTGTCACATGACCACACTACAGAGGAGGTGAGGTCGACGCATGAACGTTATAGATAACGCAGTTGCATAACTTATATTCAATGCTGTCACCATTCGCAGTAAAACATTCACTCCCAAATTTTTGTATAAGTTAAACAATGCGTGAATATTTCGATTTTCGTGCTGGAGACATTTTTCCTTGTGTGTGCAACTAGGCACTATGTACTCTAGCCAGTGAGCCCAATTGTGTTTTGTGCTGTCACTGTACTCGCGCAGTGACGTCACGCACTGCCATGTGGCAGGTAACTTGCGATCGCCTTATTTCGCGATATATAACGGTATAAATTAAATATACTACATTATAAAGTTAATACATCTAGAACATGTGTAAATTCTTCTAAACAAATAGATCCATTTCTGAGATATTCCTCCTTGTTGGAATGTCATAGCCATCACATACGGATCATGTCTTAAACAGATTTGACTACAACCTAAGCCTACTGTATTCCATTACTTCCATTGTAGCTATAGGGAAATGCGTAATAAAGGCACTTCTACAAATATTTATCTCGGCTAAATAGAAGTAAATAGAAGGGTAAGCATTTGTAAGAATAGTCTGTTAAAGAATGGGTCATGTAAATGTAACACATCAGAATTTTTTAAAAATATGTTTTTTAGTTTGAAATTGGTAGACTTCAAAACGAATCCTTACATATCTGAAATATGTTTATATGATATGCATAACATATGCAATAATTAATGTCCGTAAATGGAATGTGCCGGCGCTTTCAAAGAGGATCACCCTGTATAATGATGGTATGTGCGTAGTGCAAGTGCAATGCATCCACATTTATGGTTAAGTAGAGACACAGATTCCACGATTATCAGTGCCTATTACCCATTGAACCTGAGAAGCTAAGGGGTCAGCTATGCATTTGTACACACATAAACAAGGTCAAAATAATTTAGTCATGTGTCGTAAGCAGCAGTAACAGGCATAATAAAATAGATGGGGACGCCTTATTCATTTTTTGAAAGTAATAAAAATGAAAAACGCTTTCAAAAAGCTGGGGTTATATAAGGGCAAACAGTTACGTCACTAATGGGTTATTGAAGAAGATTGGAGCCAATTGATGGGACGATGATCGAGGTTGTCTGTCGCCGCCCTTCCGCCTGTGTATCTCAGTGGGAACAATAACATCATGTGCTTCCAAACGCTCCACTGGAGTTCGCTCATCTAGGTAGGGCATTTGTTTCAATTCATTCTCAGACAGTGCTTGCACTTCATTATAAACTGTTGTTGTGGAATGGAAATGTTATTTCTCTTTAGGAAAGAGCGATTGTCATATTTTTATTACTTTTTATCTACTACGTATAGTAGGTGAAGGAAATTCGACCCAAAATTTGGATGTCAATATTTCACCGGAAATGTATGTTTTAAGGCCCTCTGAATGAAATCTGTGTGTGTGTGTGTCTGTGTGTGTGTGTGTGTGTGTGTGTGTGTGTGTGTGTGTGTGTGTGTGTGTGTGTGTGTGTGTGTGTGTGTGTGTGTGTGTGTTCTGTGAACAGCATAATTCAAAAACGAAAAATCGGTTAAAAAATGAGACTTTGTAAGAATGCTTAAGAATACAAGAGTAGAGAAAGCCATGTGATTGCAACAGATCAGATCTTTTAGTTATATTGTCCACGCACAGACACACACACACAAACACAAACACACACACAGACACACACTCACATGGACCTTTTTCTTAAAATGTTTCCTTACTCAGGGGGCTTCAAAACATTTCCGGTGAAATTTCGAAATCTAAATTTTGGGTGGAGTACAATACTTCCCTTACTTACAAATACGTAATAATGAAAGTAAAAATTGAAACAAATTCTGTGCTTTAAGGAGATTTACATTTTTTATGCAGGATTTATCTCTTATGATTTACCAGTAATTCAGAACGCATACAGAATGAAAGTACTTTGAGGCTATTCTCAGAAAATTAATGGGATACCTTCATTTCGTTAAAATATGTTAAATATATATCTAGTTTAATAAAAATCGTCAGAGATATTTTTGAAAGAGTGAACATTTTCTAAAATATTCCATGTAGAGTGTAGGTTTTCAAGTCACACCTATCTAATTTGTGTCTACTCAGGGACAACTAAGAATGGAAGACGCGCACTTTATTTACATATTTTAACAGTTGTAACTGACAAGATGCAAATACATTGCATTTACTATCATGTAGGTAGTGTTAACAAAATAATTGTAGATGTATGTTGTGTGTCAAATGTATTTAAATATGTTTCATGAAAATGTGCTCAGAGATAATAAAAGGTTGAATGTTCTTTGATACTTAGAAACTTTCTTAGAGCTCTATGAGAACTGCTGAGAAATTTATGGAGTGATCTCGTATATTTTCGACGCTTCCTCGCACATGACCTCCATTTTTCACAACTTGATTATTTTCTAAATTTAAATTCCTCGTCTGTATAGTTTCGCAAACAGCGTGCTGCCAATTATTGTCTTGCCTGTCCACAGGTCTCTCCTGCAGGTATCCATTCCAATTATTGCTTGGGCAACTTTCCATCCTTCATTAGTTTTAAACGCACAAACAGTATCAGCTGCTTTTGATCCACTATTTCTTTCGCGTTGCTTTGTTACGCTTTCATCACTTACTTAATGTGGCATTTTCGCATTTGAATTAAATAATAATCTATCGCTTTTATTTAAACCGCTCGATTCTGTTCCATAAAAAATTAGGCTCTGATCCCAGAAATGCTTCTAATTACTTGCATCTGTTGACTTAAAGTATTTAAAACAATTTCGTTATCTAGCATCTATTGTAGATACACCTCTAAATGTTATATTTATGTTTATAATTAGTTTAATCATATCTTATGTGTTATTAAATTCTGTATTAAAAATGCATGTCAAGACCTTTGTAGAAAATATCATTAGTTTTCTTTATTCCTTACATCTATCTTCGTTTTTACAATAGGAGAGATAAAATTACAGATAAGGCCTGCATACTACCATTCCTCCGCTTCTTCATTACTTTCCGATAAGAATAATAGCTATTTATATGTAAAGTCTGCTTAAGCTCTTGCGTGTTTGATGTATAGAATAGCTTTTAGTAAAAGCTTTCAAAATCATATTAAATAAAGTAACTGTAACTTAAAACATATTGTATAAATATAAAATCCTACATTGTGAACAACTCCAGCACTTAAGAGGCGTTACCGATAACACGAGATAAGGATGTACAGTAAAACCTCGTTTATCCAGACTGACTAGGACCAAAGGCAATCTGGAAAATCGAAAATCCAGATGATCTGGGTTATATATGTAGATAATAAGTAAAACAACACTCTTAAGTCCTCAAATAAGCAGACTTACTTACCGTAGTACATAGTACGTACTGTTTACAAGACACTAAAAATCTGATGTGTTGCACTCGCATGACTTTCTCTACTCTTGTACTAACCATTCTTACGAACTCTTATTCCTATACGTTCTTCGTGTTAGTTGACAAACATTTGTACAAATTATCGTATTGCTTATTTCCTTGTAGGTGCAAGGGGAATATGGGAATACAGTAGGCTTTGTGCGATAGTCAAATCTTTTAAAGTTTTGAGATCCCATTCTCTTTGCACGCTTAACATATAAACAATGAACGATGTTCCATTGCACTAAAGTTCTAAGTTTCACGAAACTTACACACAAAACTAGGAATATCTCCGAAATGGTTCACTCTACAACAACAACAACAAACAAAAACAAAAAAAAAACAAAAAAAAAACAAAAAAAAAAGAAAGAAAAAGAACATATTGGCACATAAATTGTGTATTTTAGCAAGATCTACATTTCTCGTACAGTAAGATTTTGTCTATCTCTTACGCTTTACGAGTTATTCAAAACTCATCCAGACTACACAGGACTACATAGGCTATAGCCAGAAAATTCAAAATATACATTTCATTTGTCATAAAAATATCTCAAACATTTGGCGTTTCAATCAAAATCCTTAGAGCTATTTTCAGGAAAATCAAAATGTTCGAAAAATTTTCCATGTAAAGGGTAGTTTAGGGTGGGGCTATTTTCTTCAAAATCTTCGTGTCGCATCCCTGAAAACTTAAATATCAACTTTGGTTTTTAACCGACTTTTCGTTTTTGAGTTATGCTGTTCACAGACTGACAGACACACAGACTGACACGCAGACACACACACACGGACCTTTTCCCAAAAATGTTTTTTTTTTATTCAGGGACCTCAAAACATATATTTCCGGTGAAATCTCGACATCGAATTTTTGGGTGGAATACAATACTTCCTCTACTTACCAGCAGAGAAAGTAAAAATGTAAAAATCTTAATCAAAAACTAGGAAAACTGAGGAGATTGAGGGAGATGAAGTGACGGGTGCATTTTACAGTGCAATTACCATAGCTTCTTGCACAATTTATGCCGAAATCGTACATTGAATCAACCTAAATGTGAATATTAGGCGAACTTATTACGTTCTTGGTATCATAGTAAAATTTATTATCTAATGTGACCATTAAGTTATAAACACATCTTCAAATCCGATCCGGATAGAAGATGTTTTACTGTAGATAGTAATGCATATTCTGAGCGCTCATTTCAACATGCTTGTCAGTGAAATAATGGGTGAAAATCGGAAGAAATTTTAAAGAGAGCCAGAATATTTTTGCTGCAATATGGTAAGCAATATATTGCATTCAAAGGCTGAAGCAAGCTTAACAGTATTTCTCTTGTGAACGAAGATGTGATGCTGACTTACAGTTGCGATGGTCACTCCCACCACCTAAGTTAGGGGCAGGGGGTAGAAAATGTGCTTCGTAGCAGTAACATCGGAGATCTACTCATTCTTGCCTCTTCAGTCCAGCACTGGTTGGATAGAAGCAGCCGAACCTTTTGCCACCTTCCTCATAACAAATGAGAATTAATTCTTTATTCAACACATCTCTTCCTCTTTCTTTAGCACGACACAGGGTAAACCAAATACCCTATAGAAACAATGTAATACCTACCGACTGCGTTCCAATTATGGAGGAGAGCGGCAAGTAGGCGTGCTTTTACTTACACTTGAATTACCCCAGAAAAATGTTTTATTGCCAGCTTTGGAAACATTACCTGACATGTAAGTTGTAGCAAATGAAACAAAATAAAACCGCGGTGAGAGGATCAGGGAAGTTGAAATGCAGAGAGGGAAAGGCATTTTAAAAGCAAACGTTAAATAGCGACACAAATAAGAATTCCCACATTATACGTGCTGAGGCAAGCAGAGCTGCGAGCTCTGAAAATTGACAATAAATTGTTACAAACACATCACGGAAAATATTAACTGTAAGACCCCATCCTTGTCTTTAGTGCAAAAGCTTTGTTGGTATGCTCTGTTTCTGCAAGTCCAGGTTTAAAGAATAAGGGTCATCAATGAGGCAAAGGTCCCTAATGGAGGGGCGTGGTTACAATCTTTCTCGCTGATGAGAATGTAAACAAAAAATTGCGAACACCAAGCCGTTCCTCCGTTGCAGACGCATTTACAAATTGATCGTGTATTTAACCTTGGCCCATTTTTCCAGGATTTGGCTTTACTACGCGGTATAATTTGTGTGATGACTCTAACCTGCTCCATCCATTATTCCATGGTAAGGAGATTACAGTCACATTAGTGAGCAGGAGGACCGTCCGCTACATCCTATTACATAACCTCGTTCCGCCGAGTACGAGAATTTCAATTTCCTCGACGAATTGCTCTCAATATGGGAGGAAAAAGGGGAAGCAAAGAAGTGGAAGGAAACCCTTTAAAACAGTGGCGTGCGGAGTTTTTCCTCCCTAACGAGGCCTCGTAGCGATCCATAGAGACAAGAGTTTAAGAGCGAATCCATGAACTCCTACAGAAAATTACACGGAATTAAAGCTGTTCATTTTGTCTTCGAGGTGGAGTTAACCCTCCAAGAGCTCTATGTTCATGGCTTACATTCTCTTAGGATATGTGAACAGTATACATTTGGTAGTAACCTACACAGATTCTTTTTGTTTAAGTTTGCATCATTTGCCTTCAAATTAGAACCAAGAATTCCTTGGAAAGTATTTTATCCTCTTCAAGCTCAAGAATAGCCTCGTTCCCATAAGCTTTTCATAAAAGTGATCACACATCAGTTTGCACAAAATGGAAGGCTATAGATCAGGCCTTTCCAACTCGGCCACTTCGCACTAGGGCGCGCCAATACGGCACTCAGCGGCCACTGTGACTGCATGTGTGCGACAGACTAACATTTCCAGCGCGTCTTGAAAAAGCACCATTAAATTTCTAAACAAAGCTTATAAAACTACAGTTGACGTAATCCTAGGTACTACCATTGCAGCGATGATTTAATTAAATTTTACAAAGATGTTAATGGGAATGACCCAAAATTCATGTCCTTACCTTAAAATGTGTCATTGTTCGGTATAACTTCTCCATGCGAACAGATGTTTTCAATTATTAATTTAAATTAAAGGAAATTCAGAGTGTCTCTGCCTGATGCTCGTTAGAAGCGTTAGTTGCGCAAAACGATATCAAAATGCACACAAGATTTACCACAGTACATGTAGAGAATAAATGGTATGTTTGTGTCTTTTCAACACACTGCTGACTTGACAACCTGTAAACGCAAATTCACCCCACCGCAGATACTTCGAATACAGAATATAATATCACAGTAGTTAGTTATTAGATTATCTTTAACTTCCCTTCTAGTACTATCCCTACTATTCGCTAAAATAAGGAGAATGAAACTTCATTAAACAAAATTTAATAGAGAACTATAAAACGACTGAATTTCTGTTTTATACAGCGAACAAAAGTCATATAATTATTTGAGCTGCCTGTGATGAATGAATGAAAGAGTTATTTGGGCATGTCTTTCGACATGCCCTGGCTGTTCAGGGACACCCCTCTTCAGCCTCGTGGTTGTGCTTTTGTTTTTGGTCGTGTGGCGGATTTCAGTGGCGAGTGTGTGTGTTGGTGTTGTGGGTTTTGTGTTTGGATGGGCGCTGTGTATGTTTTGTCATCCCTAGCTGCATGGCCTGTCGTCTACCCAAGAAGAAGAGGTAAAAAAAAAAAAAAAAAAAAAAAAAAAAAAAAAAAAAAAAAGTGCCTAAGAAGTATAATTTGTTTGTGCTAGTAGGTTTTGTCTAATTTGTATGTCTGCTGCAACAGCTCATCGGTAACTTTTGTGTGCTTGTGTGTTTGTGTGTTAGGTTTATGTGTGTGTTTTTAAATTAAGTGTTTATGTTTACTATGTGTTTAGATGTTTTGGAAGTGTTGAAGGTGTTGTTGTAGTCTGTCTTCTTCTTGTTGCTGGTATTTGTCGTAAACGTCGATTAGTGTTATGAGAGGAGGATTTTTGTGTTTCTCTGTTTGTGTTATGGTTTTCATTTTTTGTGCGGTGTTGATAAGTGTTCTTCTGTATTGTCTGGTGTGTGCATTATGTATGTATTTGATCATTAGTTTGGCTATGTGTGTGTCTATTGGTGTTGTGTGTGTGTAGTTGTAAAGTGTGTTTGTCTTGAATGAAGGTAATAGTTTGTGTGCAGTTCTGAGGCACCTCCTCTCGAAGGATTTTATTTTGTCCAGTATTTCGGTCGTGATTAGGGGCATGGTGGCTACGGCTGCGTAAGTCAATTGTGGTCTTATTAGTGCTGTGTAAAGTTTTTGTAGTATGCGTGGCGTAAGTCCTCGTCCGTTTAGTCGTGCTAAGTAAGTCAGTGTTGAGTGAACGGGTCGTGTCTTGTTGAGTAGTCGCGTGTAGTGTGTCTTAATTTTCAATCGGTTGTGAATGTGTATGCCCAGGTACTTTATGGTGCTTTTACATGGTATCTGTTGTTTATTGAAGGTGAGGGTGGTTGTTTAATATGAGTGTTTGATGATTCTCCTTATCACAATGGCTTGTGTCTTGTCCGTGTTTATGCTGATACGCCATTTTTGTGTCCATTTCAGGAAAGTGCGGAGTTGTTTTTCCAGTTTTCCCTTGGCTCCTATCAGCGTGGCGTGTGTGCTCCAATACGCAGTATCATCTGCGTATTGGGCTAGATGTAGGTTTCTTTGTGTTGGTTGTGGTGTGTCGGATGTGTACAGTATGTAGAGGAGGCCGGAAATAGCGCTCCCCTGTGGTGTGCCTGCTTTAATATTAATGGTATTAGATAGTAAGTTGTTTATACGTATGTGTCCTGTTCTGAAAAATACAGAGGCTTAAAGGTTCCTTATACACTGGGTACTCGAGCCACTCTGTGGCTTATGAAACTATGCAGCTGATTTGTTGAACAACCCGTTTAAAATGGTCTGGTCATGGAGAGTTCAAAAGAGCTAAGCTCATCAAATCTTCAAAATGATCAAGTCGCTCCAGATTTCTAGAATTATTTGATACAGCTTCTGAAATATTATATTGCTAAAAGAAGAACAATATTAGAAAATATTCCTCACAATTAACTGTAAATCACTAGAAGTAATGAAGATGTATAACTCCAAAATAAACTACTTCCCAATTATTATTTATTTATACGCACGAGCTTACTGCTGGTGTTTTTAAACACACAAGCCACGCGTGGGCAATGTTATGCTTCCAAGTTGTTTATTTTGATAAACAGTAGTTCTCAATTAAAAGTGGCAAATTTGTTGTAATGCTAAACATATAGTGGTCTCTATACGTTTAAATGAATTGAAAAGCAGAATAAAGTACGTAGCTGTTACTGTCATGGTTGATTTCCTTTTCGTGGCACATGGAGCAAAGAATCAGACGCAGTGAAATGTAGAAATAATGACTACTGAGCTTTATTTGACCGTGACCCTTAAGAAACTCTGGTTGTCAAGGAGACAGCATGTTGTGCTGGATTCAGTTTCAATTACATACTTTACTGCTTTTATTAGTTCTGTGCTCTAGAGCCTTTTTACCGATATGAGAGAAGTCTGCTTGCGTTTGAAAAAGTCAAGAACTTGGGGAAGCTATATAGATGTACTTATCTACACAGCATGTTTTAGAATAAGCATATACAATTTTCAGTTATATTAAGGGGACTGTGGTGAAAAATATATAGCGTTCACTTAAACATTCTTTGTGCACTTGAACGTTTTTTCTGAGAACTTTTCAAGCCCCACGGCTCTTTTAAATACCTACACGTGCTTTATCGGAGTCGCAGTTTTCGTTTCCTGCTTCGGAGAGGTTTAGGCTGCACGTGATTGTTTAACATTTCGAATATCTAATAGGTGCGCCATTAACCAAAATGTTTAGATATTTCAATTGAGTAAAGTAGAAAGTTATGTAGATTTTTAGTTATGGACTTATATTATGGAATTACTAAAATTAACATATGAAGGAAATGTTCAATGAACCGCAATTTTCATGACATCTTCTGAGAGAATACAGACCTTCGGTCTCAAACTCATTCAAACCACTTTTTTTCTCTGGTTATTCTTTTGCGTGTTCTCTTCCATAAAAACCGTAGGTATCCAAACTCGGTTCGTAGTAGCTACGGAAACAAAATTAAAAGAACTCCCAGCATATGTCGCTAACCCATTTATGAACAATGTATGCTGTACAATATATCAGAGGTTTGTTCAATGCGTAAGTTATTTGCCATGTATCCCAAAATATGTACTCAAAACGAATTTTCTTTAGATTTATCTCCAACTTATTAATGCCTATAATGGAAAAGGTTGCAAATGTTGGTTGAAATAAGCAGCATTTATTGGGTTAAATGACTCAGTGCTTTAAGATAAGAAAAGGGTTAACTTAATCCCTAGAATCAGAAAAACGTAAAACTTTACAGTAAACATAATGTAGCATTATATTGAGAAATAGAAAAAACGTTTAATCATTCTACAAATTCTCCCTATGTTTGTACTGAAATTAAACTGCGTATCGAAAAAAATATTTAAACATGTTTGTCCATTACGTTATATGCAATAAACCACTTTTCGTCTACGGCATAAAATTTAATTACATTTCTGTGAATTAGCAGAACTTCTGAATTTGTCGAACTGTTACTAGACCACATACCAATAATCTGGCCACGTGTATTTCTGATGTATACGACATGTTGTGTATCAAGTCACACTTGTAACTTAATGAGTTACAATTTAATGAGCCATCAGAAATAATCAATACTTCCCTTTCAAGTCAACGTGTCGTTAGTTATAATTATGTCCAGCTAGTAGCATGAATACTGCTGTCATTGGAGAGGGGGAAAGAGGGGGGGAAAGGGGAAGCTACGAAGGCCGAGTTAAATAATCATGATGACCTTGCATTTTACTAAATTACTTTTGCACATATTTGTTATTTCTTAAATTCAGGGCCCAGATTCTGATGACATGTATTCTTTTAATTAAAGACATGACTTTCATAAGCACTCAAGTCCACTTTTAGGCACTATGCGGATTATGTATATCGCTGCAACGCTCTCCCCGATCTCTTTCATATGAGATTCAAAACATCATAAGTTTAGTGCTTTTCCACTTGTTATTGCGATGGCGAGCTTCATTCCCACACAAGTGCAGGAACTCAGATGGTGTATCCAGGACTGGATAGGCACAATGCAAGATTCACCCAAGGATATTAAAGTGATGTTCAATACTATATAGCTTACTATGAAATTCCTCCGAATCCTGCGAAAGCCAGGGATATCTGTAGCCGATCTCCTAAGATAATTTATCACCATCTGTCGTTGATGTCCATTCCTCTGTAATTCTCCACTCTTCTTTAATTCCGAGTATCCTTTCATTGCAGTGTGTCCGCCATTAGCAGTATCCTCCTTGTTCCTAATGATGTTCCAAATATTATTTCCTCGTAGGTCCATTCTTCTTTCATCAACTCATGACCATGGATTTCGGCAGACATTTTTTTCAGGGGAACAACATGTTGGAACTTTGTAATCAACAATATTAATTTATTGTCAAAACTGTAAAAGATATGAATTGCAGTATTTGCTTTCGAACAATTTGAGCAAGTGTGTTAGCATGTGCGTGTGTGTTGTTACTTTATTACTCAGGTCTTCACTGTACACTGTATATAGTGTGAATGTTTACAGGTCATACAAACACAGTATAATTGGAAATGGTTGGCAGTACTGTATGCAATAAGTATCTTGTTCATTACTGATTTGTCCGCACCCGTAGCGCAGTGGTAGCGCGCCTGCCTCTGGCGCGGGGACCCGGGTTCGATCCCCAGTATCGACATGCACTTTTTCCGCGCTGGGAGGTCTGGTCCAGGGTGCAATCAGCCTCGTTAGGTCCCTGAGGGGCCACTGAGGAACTACTTGATTGAAAAGTAGCGGTCCCTGGTTGAGAAGACCGCATAAGGGGCTGATCACGTCCCACTTCCAGTACTGCACCCCACTCATGACGCCTGTGGTAGGTAGAGTTGGTGAACCCAGCGGTCGGGCAGTAGGCCTTGCCCTGGATAGGTTGTTGTGCCATGAGGTTACGTTCATTATTGATTTGATTGCGTTATTATATTATGGGTTTCGCATTTTAAATATCTTCCGGTAAGACTTGTCATGAAGTTAATCTGCAAACATGTGTGCAAGAAATAAAAATCTTACAACTAATGTTGTGGCGTCAGTTAGATGGTGAATTAAATCCTTATTTGGTTTTAGATTCTAGGCATTCCATGATGCTCAGAAATACGAGTCGTGTGCACGTCGTCTTTCATGTTGTCCTATTCCTGCTGTCATTTCAGTAGCCATATTTCTCTAATTTCCACCTTTCTGTTACACCTCCTACCTATTATCTCTTCGATGTGCAATAGAAACCAAAATGACATCCCCACAACATGGAGGTGGAGAAACTATGCTCCTGTCTGAAAATTTGAACCGAATGTACCAACCTGTACCATTTGCCAAAACAATGTAACTTCTATTCCGCAATTAAAAACTACTCTTCTTTCTTTCTTCACGAACGCTAACAACATATTAAAAGCATACACAATAAATGTCGCATGTAAAGAAAAGAAAAATATCGCGGTTATTTAGTCTATAGAATACGAGAAAGGGGAAGCCTTTTGTGTCTGAAGAACTTAATTTTCGTCAAGAATAGCTTCAATTGACGTGCTTAAGTTCCTTTCTAAGGAAATAAAAAGAAGAAAAAAAAAATCTTGGGAGCTCTTGAAGGTTTTCCAAGAAGCTGACATTGACATCTTTATTTCATGCGTTCGAGACGCCGCCTACGTTCGACGCATGCCAGAATTTTACTCAGTCGCTCATTCGAATAAGCTTATATTGTCTTTATCTGCTCTTCCATTCTGTAACGTGAAGTGCATCCGAATAAACTAGCATTGCAGGTTGCGATACTCCATAATAAAGCATTTTAATAGGAAGTCAAAAATCTGCTTCAGGAAGTGATTTAAGAGCCACTTTAACAAAGCTCGATCAAGGTTTATTGCTAAAGAATATTTAACTTTTAATTTGATTTTCTGTTATGTATTTATCTTTGCACTACTAAGGTAGAATACAAATTGGATGTAACATACATATTTTGTTGCCTAAACAAAGTGGAAAAACTTTTGTTTCAGCAAATAGAAGACCTAAAAAAAATTAAAGAAGCACATTCATCGTAAGATTAAACGGTGGACGGGAAAGACGGAGAGGGAGAGGGAAAGAGAGGGAGAGAGAGAGGGGGAGAGAGAGGGAGAGAGAGACAGGGAAGAAAATAAGATGTAATCTATAATATTCGTAAAAGTTAAAGACATATGGAGGCGGGCCATGCTGCAGACTCCAGCGAATCCTAAGCTTGCCCCTCCTACCAGCGCTGCCGAATGTGGTACACGCATCTCACGCGCTCTTATGTACAGAACCTCTGCCGGTACACACACTACGCTTGGCAACAGCGCTCTGCTTGAGCATTGGCCAGCTTTCACAAGCCTTTAACTTTTGCGAGCAGTATAGTTTTTTAACATGTGTACTATAAATATGGGTATTTTAGAAAACAATTCCAAAGTATGTAACTTTTACAAGGGTCAATGGGTTTCAACCTTACTGGTTGAATATAATTTATAATAATAATTTATTGCACTATATAGCTGTGCTATATAAAATGCAATGATTCATTAAGCACTATGTTGCGCACAGACGCTCAGTGATAACGAATGTGCTCTAAAAAACATTGGATGTATTGTACTCCCATTACTTCCTCTACTTGTACAAACTATTTTTACGAGCACTTTTCTCCCTATCAATTTCATGTTAATCGAGATGAACATTATCTCATGATAATTTTCTTCTATGTGCAAAGAGAGCATAGGAATACAATAGTCTTTTAAGAGACAGTAAAATCTTTTAAGAGCTAGTCGCTATATGTGCACGAAATTCAGTCCCCTTTGCATGGGTGACACATTAAAAAAGGGGGGAAAAAAAGAGAAAGAAAGAAAACAAGAAAAACCGAATAGGTTATTCCTATTTGAAAAAAAGTGTAACTATTAGAAAACTCAAACAAATAACAAGGAAGATCTCAATGGAAATGGTTCACTGAATAATTTAATTTTCATTTTAAATATTAATTTTAAAATTAAACGTTTAAGGTCCATGCATAATGCATGAAAAAATCATAAAACAAGGTGCAGAAACTAGGAAAATAGAGCAGAAGTTAATTCCATTTCACAGTTAAAAAGAAACTGAAATACACACTGGTGATGTCTACTTATTAGTAAATATGAATGCCCATGTGGTAACATACGTAACAAATGGAGCATCGACTACTTTCTTTAAGACTAAAATAACGAGAAAACTACATGCATAAAAACGCTGCTAACATTATTGTAAAACTAGCTCAAATAGTTCTGGTAGTTTTATTTTAGCGTTGCACAGCTTCGATGTTAATCATCAATTCCACTCGACGGTTCACTTCAAGATCTTTTCTTCGTTTAATGGTCTCTATTCAAAGTCAGGGATTTACACGCTGCATATTTTTCGTTATTACTTTGGTTTGCCTGGCTGACAACTTGACCTATTTGAGCATCAAAGCATGCTTGAATCCGATCATGCCTTATCGCCGCTTGCACGCATCCATCAGCAGGGACCCAGCCGGAAGATTACCGCGCGAGTTAATTCCCTCGCTTCTCCCCAAGGGTCTGACAGTAAACCGTGTTATGGAAATTACTTTCAATGACAAATAGCACAATCCGTCGTCATCATTTTGCACTGCACTGTGTATTGCTAAGACGTTGGGAAGTCGACGAGATCAATCCTTTAGATATTGTGAGTTAATACATATAACTGGGTGTTGGATACTTTATTTAAATTTATTATAAAAAGCGGACACAATGACATGGTACAAAGGTAATCCAGAAAGTGATGGACGCTTAGAATTCACGCTGTACACATTGCTATCGGACTTCACCTAAGGTAGAATAGTATCCTGTACATCGCTTCTGAATTTTGTCACTCAGTCGATACTTCTTATTGTGCATTCTGTGATTGTTCAAAATGAACTGTGTGATAAAGTCTCGCCGACTGTGAGGTGGGAGATGCAATTAGATTTTTGAATGCTTAGAACTTCAGAAATTTACGCAGGTGAAGGAAGTATATGTGATACAGTAATAAGTAAAGAAATATGAGAAAGTGCTGTGGAATATTCAACAATGGACGAATAAATGTTCACGATACAACTCAACCGGGACGTCAGATGGTTTTAAGAATCAAGTGAACAGCAACATCGTGCAAGATAGGCACGCAACCCTAGACGAGTAATAGATTTCTTTCCCAATAATTTCTCGTTCTTTGCTTGATGAAATTGTGTTCGAAAATCGTGGCTTAATGAGCTGGTGGAATTCTAAAGCTTGTGAACAGATGAGAGAAATGCTTAAATATGGAGAAATAAAGAAAGCTTCAATTTCGTCATATGATTTTCATTCTTTTTTCATGAGTTTATTAAAGCTAAACGATCATTACTATTGTATTACCCTCCCGTTTATTAATCTAGCAGCTTGCTGCCGCTTCACCTTGTGTGAATGTTTGATAAGAGCGTATTTCTTCTGTCGCTCACCAAACCAACACCGCAAAGCCCACTGCTTGAATATCACATTCACATCACTTCGGACTGTAGCTGTTGATGGGCTCGTTAGAGCGTATTTTAGCATTCTTATGAGGTGTCATATAGAATACTAGTACTTACAGCTGATATTAGTGCTTTGTTACTCGTACATGTTATGTTGTCTCAATTGTATGCATTAATGTAAACTCGAAGTTGATTCCTAAAGGAAAGAAGCAGAACTAAAGTTCCAGCAATTATATTACTTACTGAACAAACATTCTCATCTGTTTCTCTACAACAAGATACTAATATACAAGACCATCATTGTACTATATGGATTTATGGTATCGAACTTTCGGGAACATTTTAGTTTTAGCATTCCCCTTTAGCTACCTTTAGTGTTCCAGACATTACCTATAACCCATTTACTGAATGTTCTTATAAGAACATATTGTGAATTTGCAATTAATGTAAAAAAACAAGTTTATTCCTATATGAAATAGGAATCCTGGGGATTTTAAAACGCAAAACATTGTATTCTGAAGCTTCAGTATATGCATCGGCGAGGCAGATTCCCTCTTCGTGCATATGCATTGGAACATCCGAGGAAACCCAGTTTTATTATCGATTTTCGAAACACTGAGAATTAGGTAATTTGCACTTGGGGAGGCTTTATGTTTCCTACTACTCCCACACTCCCACAACGTCAGCGTTGTAGTAATACCCTATCCGGGCTGTTATAAGTACAGTGGAACTTGGATGATTCCAAGCTGAAGGGACCAGAAAACATTCGAAATATCCAAGCATTAAAATTACAAAATTTACGTCTAAAATTGACATTTTAGCAATACAGGTACGTACATCCATCAGGAATTTTCAGTTATCTGCACTATTTCCATTTTCACTCGAAGCATTGTTAAAGTATTCTCCTCGTGCTTCAGATAAGTTGACAAAGTGTTAGGTGGTACCGGGTATTCTTTCGCGATTTCAGATTTTTCCTCAAACCCTTTTCAACTTCTGGAATGATGGTGGTCTTTACTGCAAAAGTTAGTCTTATACTGGACACGCAGTTTACTAAGAGCCATTAGTGGCAGTAGGGAGCTCAAGTGACAACTTAAGATGCACGTGTTTTAAACAAGGGATGTGGGAGCAGGTATACAAGCTGAAGGCCAGCAGCTAGGAAAGCTACTCCCCCCCCCCCCCCCCCCAAACAGCACTCCAACTGCATTCCGACAAAACAAATAACCCTGGAGGGATGAACTCTCTTGCAGAAACATATGGACAAAGTTATATTACATTTCCGTGTTTAGATGACATTTCTGAACAAAAACTTGGAATCAAGGAAAATAAAATTAAATGGGATTTTTTACATTGCTTTAATAAAAAATTCAAATCTTAGGATTAACGGCGATTTCGAATTATAAGTGCTCGAATTATTCGATTTTCACTGTATCACACTTTCTAACATGTTCTCAACCCTGGTAGGGTACCTACCTCCATGTTGAGTGAAAAATATCCTAATTAAAACCTGTGATCCTTAATCAGAAATGTACTTCAGAGCGAATATTTATGCTTAATTAGATAAAAATATGTGAAAAACGAAAAGTAAATTGCTGAAATATGTTTTCTGTACAGCGGAATGTAAACCACAATGTAAATAGTATTTACCATTCGCATATAAGGAACAGAGCTCGCTCCACTGGTATCCAAAATGTAGTCCAGGAGCAACGAAGATGATTGTGTGCGTGTCGCCCAATCGGTTACTTACGCATATTAAGAACAGTAAAACAGTTTCGATCGTCTTGGGATGAATAATAGGAGGCACTGACGCAGACCTATGCGTGACCAGAACCATTCCCTCTCCGGGTGCACCTCATTATTTACGACCCTGAACAGGGATAAACAAACTTCCTGTAGCTTCTTTGGCTATCGGAGGCGCGGTCGATCAATAAAGCATGGCCTCTTCTTTCTGGCTAGAGACGTGTTAAGAAATTACTATAACGTTCGTACAGTAAATGAGCATTATCATTGGGTTATGTCTGTTTAGTATTTAGAACAGTACGTTTTCGAATGTGCAAATCGTATAGAATCTCTCTTTAATTAGTGAACTTCACCTTAAATTACGTATTTGGATTGTATAACCTACAGCAGTTTCAACAGGACTGCTGCTTATGTACAGCCGTAGACAAAAAATATGAATCTGCAACACGAAATTCGTGTATGTCGTGTACAGCACAGCATCTTGTTTACACCAGGAGCAAGTTTTTACAAGTTCCAAATCGTATTAGTACTAATCCTAACGATCAATCAACACTGATAATTGTAGTTTCGTTACTGCTCTCACTGCATTCTGCAGTATTTCAGCCGTTACATACAGAACATCTTGTCAAAGTAAAACTTTCGATCTGGGTAGTGGATAATTAAACTTTGTGGCAGAACCGTTTGTGTTCGCATTTGCATGAACCCGCTGTACATGTATGACGGATGTTTGAACAGATACTTTCTGCAATTATAGCACAAAATCAAGTATTCATAAAATCCCAAAGACCATCCTGAGACGAACAGAGCCTGGAACCTTAATGGTGAAACGTTAATTAGGTGATATACTCTAATTATGAAATGTACTTAGGCTTTGAAACATCTAGAGAATCAAAGATGACCAGGGTTGCCACAGGCATCCGGCTCTGGATCAGCAAATTTATTTTACGGAAAAGTAGAGCCAAGAGAGCCAAGAGCCAAATCAGGTCGCTCGGGTTTACCCGAGCGGGATATATGCCCACGGTACCTATCCATTTAGTATGGATTTACCCGTGAGGTATGAAAGATGTAGTCATTTTACAAGCTATTTTTGTCAGTGTCAGCCAATGGTGATGATTGGTTACTCTCTCTTGCTATAGACTAGGGATATGAGTGCCAGTTAGAATGTCTACCCATCCTGGGGCACCCATGCCCCTCTGCTCACTTAGCAAAGGTCAGCTTGTCTAACCAGCAAGTCAAGCAGTGTCAATTTAGCGAGAAACCGAATGCATTGGAATGTTTGGTGAAATGAGGAAGCAGTGAAGCTAATTAGCCCAAGACATCCTTGGGTAAACGATAGCTTTTGCGCCTCCTGGGAAGATGGGGATCATATTGTCCCAGGGTATTCACCAGCTGGTTAGGGTGTGGTGTAAGTTTCGCATACATAGAGCGGGCTCTATCTCGCACAACATCCACAATATATGGAATGCCAGAATGAGTGTGGAGAATATGGGAAGAAAATCTACGGTCAGTATCGTAGATCATCCTAAGGGCCCTGTTCTGCACGACTTGCAGTCTGCGGATGGTGGTTTGAGCCACGAATCCCCATGCCTCGCATCCATACAGGATCAGGGGAGGGATGATCGCACGATAAATGCGTAGTTTAAGTCGTGTAGGCATAGTTGACCTAAAGATGGGATAGAGCTTTCCCAGAGCTCCGTGACCTTGGGCAGCTTTAGCTGTGACATGTTTGGTGAAGGTAAGTCCTCGGTCTAGTTGTACACCAAGGTACTTGGCTGTGTTGACCCAAGGGATTCTCCTCTGACCAAGTGTCAGGTCCCTTTCTGGTCTCCAGGAATGAATTTTGCCTAACACAAAAGCAGAGCTTTTCTGTGGACTGATTCCCATTCTCCATTTTTCACTCCAACTCTCAATGGCATCTAGGTGTCTTTGCAATGGGGGAAGGCAGTAACGTAGATTTTTGTTACGGGCCAGTATGAGGACGTCATCGGCATATTGGCACGTAACAGTGCTGGGTTCAACGGGGAAGTCAGACATGTATGCGGCAAAGAGCAGTGGCGATAGAACACTACCTTCCGGTACTCCGGCCGCTATTGGTCTGATAGTTGATAACCTGCCCTCCACTCGCGCCCTGAAAGTGCGGTCACGAAGGAAACTGGCTATGAGGGTCAGGTAGGGGGAGGGGAGATTTGCATCTCTAAGTTTGTACAGTAGGCCCTGGTGCCATGTTGTTGCAAAGGCCTTATCCACATCCAGAAGTACTGCGACAGTTTTGAAGTTTTCCTGGAAACCCAGGGCAGCCTTCTCAACAAGACGCAGGAGCTGTAAGGTAGTGGAATGGCCTTGACGGAATCCGAACTGATGATCCGGAATGAGCCTCCTTTCCTCAAATAGAGGAGTTAGACGGGACAGTAGAAGTTTTTCAAAAACTTTTTGAAATTATTGGGAGTAGACTTATAGAACGGTAACTTGATGGAAACTTGGGATCCTTGCCTGGTTTCAATATGCAAATCATCCTCGCTTCCTTCCAAGCAGTAGGGAAGTGTCGGAGATACAGGCAAGCATTGTAAATTCTCGTCAAGTGGATAATGGCTTTGCGAGGCAGGTGTTGTAACATATGTGTCGTAACACCATCATATCCAGGGGATTTGTTGGGTTTGAGACACCTAATTTGCGAGGAAACTTGCCTTGGTGTGACAATTGGTATGCGAGTCGCCTCGTGAGGTGGTGGAGGATCCTCATAGAGGTAATCCACCGTTGCCTCAACTAGTTCTGAAAAGTCCTCGTCTTCTATGTCCTCTCGGGGCTCAAATTGGGACTCTAAATAGTCCGCGAAGTCAGTGGCTTTCTCTTGCGGTTCGAAAGATAATCTCCCGCGAGTGCCATGTATAGGATGCTGATATAGCGTTTTGTCCCTTCTCAGGGATTTAATTATCCGCCAGGGCTTCTTTTCAGAGAGGTTTACGTTCCTCATGGTGTTTTCCCAGGCCTCTTTGCGATGTGCACGTAAGAGGCGTCTAGCCAGGGTCTTAAATCGCAGATAAATTGCCTGCAATCTGGGATGGCGGAAACGCTGCCAAAGCTTCCGAACTGTTGACTTAGCTCTCAGCAACAGTCGGAGTTCGTTTGGGATGGTTGTGGGGTTAGGAGTATTGCAAGGAATGCGGTAAGTGTGCCCTCGTGTCACATTTGATATTTGTCGGGAGAATGCATTTGCCGCTAATTCTAACGACTCGATAGAATTTATATGCGGTCTGGGATCCACTGATTGGTTCAGTTCAAGGACGGCTGCATCCCAGTCTACCTCATACGACCAATCAGGAGTTACCAATGCTGACATATTAACATTGGTGTCGATTAACACAGGATCGTGGTCAGAATCCAGTTCATTGACTGTCGTCAGGTCTATATGGAATCTAAAGTTTTTAGTGACCATAATATCCAGCACGTCCGGTCTCCCTCGGGCAGGATGAAAAGTGGGCTCTCTCGGTCCATGAGCTATGAGGCTTGGGTTACCGCTTATAAGGCGGAATAGTCCTCGCCCCTTCGCATTGGTGGCACGACTATGCCAGTTGGCATGTTTTGCATTTAGGTCACCTGCAATGCAGACCACAGGGTGGAGGTTTAATAAAGCCGTGTAATCTGCTTCATAGAAGCGGTGATCAGGGGGGTCATATGCCACTATCAGCAATGTATCTAGACCACCTAAAGATAGCCTAATAGCACAGGCTTCTACATGCTGAAGTGGTGGAAGAGGGAAAGGCTTATGGGTAATATGGTTCTTAACAAAGATGGCTGTACCTCCCCCTTGTCGGCCAACCCTATCAGACCGATGGGTGACGTAATTAGGGAGGGAGAAGTTGGTGGCAGCATCCAAATGAGTTTCACAGACCATCAGAATGTCGATTCCGAAATACTGTACAAAATTAGAAATATTAGGGTAATGACTCCGTAGTCCGTTTGCGTTCCAAATCGCAGCTCTAAATGGTCTCCGGACATGTCTTCCAGCCATTATTGAGCGGAGTTGGGGTAGAGCTGTTCCAGTGTCTGAAGCAAGATGGAATGCTTCTGCATGGGGGTCAAGTTGGGGTTGTTCAACTGCATTTTACAGTTTCTCAGAGCAGGTAACGCCTTGTTTATTAAATCCCCGAACCATGAGGATAAAGAGCTAAATTCCTCCAGGTCACTTTGCGAAATAGTCGCTAGTGTGGAGGAGGATGTTGCCGTGTTAGGCATTGGTGGGATAGGGGTAGGGGGAATATCCCTAACCTTGGATATAGGCTCTGCCTCTACAGGTGCGTCTGTAGTTATTACAGGAGCTTGTGGCTCCGAAGTTACATTGGGGGCAGAAGATTTGCTCTGCCTAGGTTTTCTGTTCCTCCTCTTCCTGCGTGGTTTTGGTGCAGGGGGTTTAGGCACTATTGCCTTTTCTATAGGACCTGGAGGTGGTGGCACAGAATTTGATGGGGAATCGCTCTTTGGTGTAGCAGCCTCTTGTTCCACTCGACGCAGAGTGGACTCTGCCTTATTTAAGGCATTGGAAAAGGACACACCTGGGCGAACCACTTGATCATCTGGGCGGTTCTTGCGGCGGCTTTCTATGATCTTTTTCCTTGTGGAGCATCCTTTGTACACACTTACGTGTGTACCATCACAATTAGCGCACTTGCACTCTTCCCTAGGTTTAGGGCAGTTCTCGAGCAAGTGGTTCCCTGCACACCGCAGACATGTAAGCTTTCGCTCACACATCATGCTGGAGTGATTGTACCCCATGCATCGGTAACATTGCACAGGTCCCTCTCTGCCATAATACCTTTCCACTTTGACTACAGTGAAAATTAGTTTCCTTACTGTGTCAATTGGTTGTACTTCTTGGTTAAGTACTTTGTCAAGTACTACCAAGAATAGTGGCATAGGAACTTTGTTAATACCCCCCTCGGTATTAACGGTTCTCTTCAACTGTGCCACTGAATTGACAGTTATGCCATGTTCTTCTTTAAGTGCAGTTTTGATTTCATCAGGGGTGCACTCTGAGTCTAAGCCTCTGATGACTCGGCGCTCAATGTGTGGACGTTGTGGTGAGTACGAGTAGAACGTTATGTTCATTTCTCGTAACACCAACTTAGCGGTCTCTAAATCACCCAAACTGTGGGTAAGGATATGGACGCTCTTAGGCTTCCTTTTTGCCTCAAAAGTATACTTGAGGTGTTTGGCCAGTGTACGCATTACCCTAACATGGTTAGGGAATACGTCCGCAATGATTGGCGGAATTCTTGGCCCCTTCTTGGCTTGGGATGATGCAACATTCTGAGGATGTTGCATCATATTGGATGATGCAACATCCTGTGCATGTTGCATCATATTTGGTGATGGCGTCTGTTTTCCCCGTTTACGGTTTTCCACAACCGTAAACTCCCCCAGCTCCATATCGGACTCGGAGTCAGATTCAGGTAAGGGATTGTTTGAACCCAGGCTCTCTAGTTCTGCCATGGGTATGTGGCGTGGAGTAGAGCACTTACGCTTTTGCGTATCGGTCTTGGAGCGCTTCCTATTTGGCTCCACTGCTTCAGGTGATAAGGATCTATATGAAGATGATGTCGAAGGTAATTGTCCATCATCGGCAGTAAGCGCGGTTGCCCTCCGGCTGCTCACAGAGGACCGCACCTCCTCTAAGGCGGCGCCTTTGCGAGCCATTTCGGCTCGAGGTTTCAGGCACAAAGCCGTCAACCCTTGGCTAGGATCTTGTGAGCCCGCTGTCACGTAAGTCGTCAGTCTGAAAGTCTGTCAAGGAAAGAAAGAATAAAGCAAAAGAGTAGGAAGAAAAGGGAAATACCTGAGTAGCTTTCTATGCCACTCCGGGAAGCTAGCCTGTGGTGAGTTCCAAAGCTTGCTTGCCAAGCCCCTTTAGGAACTACACCAAATTGTGCTGTGACTAATATAATGTATTAGTCCGTAGATTGAAGCGTGCAATCCACCGACGCACACCACAACACTCCACCAAGTCGGCACGGGATCTCCTGCTCCGGCGAGTCAGCTTTCTGGATACCGTCTTTTCCACCAGTGAGAAGCAAATCACGTCCGCTCTGGTCGAACGACGACGCGAGAATGATCACGGAAAAGTATTTTCTTCTCCTTTTGCCTTAATTTTGATACGGATTATTGACACTCATGTAAAAAAGTTCCACCAATCATGCCCCGTCTCCTCCCCTTACCTGTTTTTAGTGTTCTCCATTTAAGTTTATCTTACTCCCTCCCCAGCCTTTTCCCTTCGCTTCTGAGGCTGAAGCCGACATGTGTTCATAGGTTAATGTTTCAGCGCCAACATGTAGCTTCTAACAAATATGTAATGGACTCATCGAGGGACAGGGGTGGATCGCGTCTCCCAACCCAGTTAGGTAAAATGTTTTAGAACTGCTCCCCTTTCGTTGTTCATCTGGGCCTGACCTCTGCCCATAGGTTATTCCTTCGGTGCCATTATTGAACTCAAACAAATAAGAGATTGGAACACCCAAGGCTGGTGTGAAAGAGAGATAAGGGCTTTCTGCCCCATTGTAGGAAACAAAGTGTGCACTCTGCATCTCCTAGGAACTTAAGTAACATTAATATTCTCATTCATGTTTTCTAAAACAAGTCGCTGTGCAGAATGGCAGAGTATTTTCAAGAGTGAAATCTCTTTGAACAGAAGTTGGCAATAGTGTGAATGTCAATACAGTGAAAACTCAATCAAAGCTGCGTAAGTAATCAACACAAAACATTTTTTGTGCAATGTATTAGTTCACAAGTGATAAGAGATTATTGGAAGCAGCTTAAAAAATCTAGCGTTGGCCACCTTAACTGCTGTGCCCCCAGCTGGTGTTAACGATACGAAAATTTGGTTAAGAACCAAAGTTGATATTTAAGTTTAATGTTTTTAAGGGTGCAACACGAAGATTTTGAAGAAAATTCCTCCACCCTAAACTACCCTTTACATTGAAAATGTTTCGAAAATTTCTTTCTCCAAAGGCTCTTAAGATTTTGATTAAAATGCCATATGTTTAAGACATTTTTGTGGCAAATGAAATGTATATTTTGAATTTTCTGGCTATAGCCCATGTAGTCCCGCTTACTCTGAATGGCTTTTGCATAACTGGTGAACCGTAAGAGACAAACCAAATCTTACTATTCAAAAAAATGCAAATTTGCTAAAACACACAATGTATATCCAAATAAATTGTTTTTGTAGAGTGAACTATATCGCAGATATTCCTTCTTATTTGTGTGAGTTTTGGAAAACTTAAACTTTCGTCAAATGGAACATCCTTATTCATTTTTTATATATTAGCCGAGAAAAGAGAACGGAATTCCAAAGCTTTAAAAGATTTGACTATCGCTGAAGGCCTACTGTATTCCCAGATTCCCCCTGCGCCTACAAGGAAATAAACAATTTCTGCAAATGTTTATATCAGCAATACGAAGAAGATAAAGAGTTGTAAGTTTGAATGGTTAACACAAGAGTAGAGAGTCATGTGAGTGTAACACGTCAGATATTTTTATACTGTGTTTTTAATGTTCACTGTATTACACGCAAACCTGGCAACCCCGCAAGTGACTGTTCTCTTTTGCAGAAAAACATTATCTTTGTACTGAATATATATTCAGTGTGTGTGTATGTGTATGTGTATGTGTGTTTATTTTAATACGTATCGCTTTAATTTTTTGGTTGGACTAAGAGCAATTTAACAACACTGAAGTGCACAATGCAGTAAATGCTTGTTCAGAAAGCAAACGATAGTAAGGATGTAGGTTATAATCATTTTATGAAAGCAAAACGATTTGTATTTCTTGCCAGAAAGCCTGGGTGTTAACGGTTCGAATAGCTATTTATTCAGTTGTATGATTATTGATTTAATGCACGGTCCTGCGATTCCCCTCTAACCAGGCTATAAGTCAAGCAAGTCACGAGAACTTTATTATGCATCGCGTTCAAGAAAGAACATGAATAGCATGCTGTGCGATGAGCAAATCATCATGGCACACAGATTTAAACTCATGCTATTAAGCAGTTAGCTTCTCTAATTAGTGGAACCTCCTCGCGAGCTTTCCTTTGGTCCAGCAAGCCACGTGAGCCCAGCTGCATACCTACACGTGGCCACGTCAGGCTGTCATAAAGGATAGTAAGGGTAGCACGGTTAGCTTATGCAGTTAGTTCTCTTCGCATGCAAAGAGTTGCTTAAAACTGGCAAACTCTTATATAAATAAATGCTTTAGAAGTCTAATATGCTCGTTGAGCATTCGCTTTCTAAAATTTGCAATCAATATACTAAAATCGGAAATTACTTGCTGGACATTATATTAAACATTTGATGTGTTGCATTTGCATGACTTTCGCTACTTTTGCACGAACTATGCTTGCAAACGCTTATTTCGCTCTCCATCCATAATAATCCATATTATTTGCAATAATATCTTGTAGATGCATGGGAATGCACGCTTTACGCGTAGTGAAATTGTTAGAGCTGTGTGATGGTCATGCAAAGAGAATGGTATTTCAGAGTCAAAAGATAAAGAAACGGATAATGTATTCCTATTTGAAAAAAGTATACGTATTGGGAGATTCAAATAACAAAAAACATGTAGGTATATCGGAAATAGATCACTCCAATTGTATTCTACGTAAACTATGTTTTAACGAGATCTACATTTTATAGATAATAACTAGGGCTAGGAAGTTCATGCATTTGCATGTTAAAAATGTATGCTTTTACATTATGTGCACGAATTACGGAATTTTCAGTTATTTGGACATGATTTTATGGTCCATATAACTGCATATTTTCTTGATTTTTGATAACTGCATATTATTTCAATACTATAGCCCCTATATTGCATATGTTAATGATTTTTATGGCTTTTTATTACTTTTTTCTATCTGGATAATATTTTTCATATGGCAGTACTGCACATGATGATGCAATTCACGAAGATTTCAGTATTATTGCCCCTATATTGCATATTTTAATGATTTTTATGATTTTTTTATTTTTTTCATCCGTATAATATTTTTCATATTGGTAGCATTTCTGAGACAATGGTTCTTTCCCATTGGTAGATAGATTTGTGTCCAATACGAAGATAATTTTTGTTAAATCTCCTAAAAGAGTTAAGTTGTTTAGATCAACAGCACCTAATATCTGACTTCTTCCTGCACCAGTGTTAATCTATGGGGAACATGGATCGATGCAGTTTTATATTATGCTGAGCACATAGAAATAATCGAAGAGGTTGTTAATTCATTGGACTCGAACGATGCTTCATCAATAGAAACTGTGCAAAATATTCTGTCAGGCACTGGGTTAAAGAAGGATCTTAGTTTCATATCTTCCCATTTTTCTTTCTTACCAACAGCCATAACGGCATTGGAAGCTGTAGGATCTCCTTTACATGAATCACTGTCTTTGAAAAAAAACAATATGCGATCTAGGTTCGGTTCCTGGTAGCATAGGATAAAAAGTGAAAGAGAAAGTGAATTATGTAATTTCAAAATATTCTGGTTATAAACAGATGTGCGGTATTCGAGACATCCTCAAAAGAAAACCATGTCTCACCAAGAGACTTGACTCTCTCTCTCTCTCTCTCTCTCTCTCTCTCTCTCTCTCTCTCTCTCTCTCTCTCTCTCTGTGTGTGTGTGTGTGAAGCAGTTAGCATTATTTAAATACGCCCCGATAACATCTTGTGACGTGGAGAGAAGTTTTTCACGTTACAAAAGTGTTTTGCGAGACAACAGACGATGCTTCACAGTTGAAAATTTGTGCAAAGTGTTGGTTGTGAACTGCAATTTAGCAGTTAATACTAGCAGCGTGACTACTTCTGCTTCAACCCTTAAAGAATAAGGTAACTTTATTTATTATTTATACTAACTCGTCTTGTCTACTGCAAAGGGACATTAATTGTTTTAATTAAATAGTGCATATTTCTTGGCATATTTTCAAGTTTTTAAGAGCATATTTGCATGCATATTTCAGTGTTTCTTAGGGCATGAACTTCCGAGCCCTACTAATAACATTTGTCTATCTCTTACGGTTCACCAGTTATGTAACATTCATTCAGAATGAAGTGGTCTGCTGACATTCTCAGAAAATTCCTTATATACATTTCATTTGTCATGAAAACATCTTAAACATGAATTGCCTTTATTTATTTATTTGATTCAGGGAATCTCAAAACATATTACAGAGTTCAAACTAGAAAATAAAACAGTATCGGAAAAGTTCACAAATCGAAATTTACACTTGTGCAAGATTCTGCCACTTAAAAATTGTATATATTACCTATTTCATTAATTAAGGTTTAAAAGTGAATTAAGTGTATATTGAATTGAAGTCAAAGAGTAATCTACTCAATGAAATTTTCTTATTTTTCTAATTAACTTTATAAGAATGATTTTATAATCATTAGCATTGTTGTCGATATTAAACACTGCTTTAAACTCTAAGTTCTTCTTCAATTGTGGCACGAACGTAAGGAAACTCCAGTTGGAATCAAATTTGTGAGAAGTATAGCGCGACATACGCGACTTGCTTGCTGAACATGATTTCTTTCCTGCAATGTTTACCTTAGAAGAGGCTTATGTTCTGGAACCCAAAACAATCGAAACCCCAATATCAATCCGACGACACCGACGACAAACAGCGGCAGGGGGAGAGGAAAGAAAAAAGATGAGATGAAAAGATAGAAACATGTGTAAGGTAAAATGAAAAGTCTTGCGGAAGTGGCGCGCACACACGCTGGCGCGAAATAAATTCCACTGCAGCTAGCTAGGGGAGGAGAGCAAAGAAGGATAAAGCTGATCTAAAGAGACATCCATCCAGAAGGGTGTACAAAGACGATAGAGGCAAACAGATCGATAGACAGGGTCAAGAAGAGAACGGGAAAGAGAAAGCAGATGCAAGAGCACAAAACATTTTTTTCTGAAAACCGCCTTCCCCATAACCTTTTCACTGCCTACTGGGTGAATGCTACGACTTCCAATCTTTTCAAATGCGCGGACGGCATGAGACTGAGAAGTCAGTAAATATTAATAAGACCAGAAAGTGGGCAGAGGTCATGGAAATCTTCTCAAACGCTTCCTTTTCTATGAAAAACGATATGCAGATAAAAGAGTGTCATTCCCTTATAAACACATTTTTCAATGACGGAAAGGATTATGTTGCGCCAATCTTTCTTCTGTTGCTGCACAAAACGGAAAGCCATGAATATTTAGAACAAAATAGTGAACAACATAGAATACTAGACTATACTGCAATATCTATAGCTCTTTACATGTTTAAGATGAAAAATGCTTTTGTAACGCGACTAGCTGAAATACCCGACATTGCTCCTGATTTGACGATTTTATCCCTACAACTTTTAGACCTAGTTTGTATATTATAAAGAACGCAAAATAAACAAAATAAATAAATAAAAACACTGGGAAAACACTATGCAATGTATCGTTGAACAATCCCGAGCATCACAGGAAGAAAAACTGAAAGCTGTGTGAACGTAATACGTTGCATTTGTATTTCACTCATAAAAACTACATGAATTGTATGTTGAAGGGCGAGTAAAGAACGACAAGTGAACGTGTTACGTAAAAGAAAACCGAGTAGAGAAAACCGCGTGAGTACAATACGTTGCATTTTCAGTTCAGCCATAGCAAAGTGCAGAATTGTAGGTTGAATGGCGTGTGGAAAACCATAACATAGCTAAAGTGCAATAATGTACAAAATTATTACAAAATTTTTAAATAGGACAGCTAACCATTTTAGAATTCTTCATTATTTATTTAGCTATCTATGTATTTATTATGTATTTATGCATTTATTTATTCATTCATTGCTATTTATTAGTTTAGTTTAGTGTAGTACACAGATGATTGTATAAAAGAATCTCCGATAATTTGTAAACCAATATCTTCTAAAACACGTAATTAGAATTCAAAACGTTGGAACAAATTAACAGCAAATTTAGTGATCACTCCGCTACCAATTTGAAATGTTGTATTTGTCTCAAATAAACAATGCAGGGCTCATAATGTATTTTTTTTATTATCATTCTCCTTAGTTTCGTCTACATTTTTCAAAACGGATTGTAGGGTAAATAATTACTCTGCTATTTTGTTGCCTGTCAATAACAATCAATTCTTTCACAAATATAAGGTTAGAAAATGTGTTGTCAACGTAAGTATCGCCATTTCGGGGGCTCTAATGACCTAGCTGTCGACGGGCCCTTAAACCCTAATCACTCACTCACTCACTCACTCACTCGCCATTTCGAAACCATCGCAATGTATACTGCAATTAATTATTCCTGGATATAAAAGCCGTCTTCCTAATATTTCCAAAACTTAAGCGAACAAGATATATGTGTATATGTCACCAAGTAATAAGTGTAACTACTAATAATTCCTTATAGCAGCACCGTGAAAATCAAATGTCTTGTCATGACCTACAGTAGACTGAGCGATAATCAAACCTTTTAAAGCTGGTCGCTATATGAAGGCCTTGATATTCCATTCTCTTTGCACAACTAAGATATAAAAAATTAATGAGGACCTTCCACTTAAAAAAGTAAGTATTGAAAAACTCACACAAATAACAAGGAATATCTGCGAAATGGACAATATACGAAGAGAAATTGCCGGAATTTCAGAACATAAATTAATGCGAGTAAATGCCAATTTTCTTAAAAGGTATGACAGATGTATGGCGACACAGGAACATCATTTCTAACACCTGGCAAAGGTATGTGGTCATTGTGATTATCGTTTGCATGATAAACCTGTGCGATTGAATTTAAAGGTCTGTGAATAGCTGACTCCACCGGCAAGCAGCTGCCAGCCCGCCGCTAGAACATTCCGTCGACAGCGCGGACCACGGTCGAAAAATGGCACTGTAGAATGACGTGCGTTGTTAAAAATCTTGTAGTCAGGCAACTATAGATAACCGAGCAATAACGTCTGTGGCCGCATTCCGTATGTAGCGGGTTCGATCCCCATGGCCGCACACTCTGACATGGGTTTTTCCGTGGATTTCCCGTGTCACTTGGGCGAATGCTGGGGTGTATTATTTCATACCACGGTTTCCTTTCCATCATTTCCCTTCATTCCACTTCCTTCTCGTCTTTCAGGTGTACTTTCAGGCATGTAGTGTTGGCAGTGCCGGGCAGATGGCGTGGTTGACTGCGCATGGTAACTGCTCTTTTCGGCGCTCAGTGGCGGGAAGGGGGACACTCAGTGCAGCACCGGAATCGCGGTGTGGTGGCTGCTTGGCGGGGCCTGGCGCCAGGATGAAGAGATCTCAGTACAGATTAGGGACTTCCGCGCATCTCTGTGGCCTGTATAGCTGTGACCCTGTGTGGCACATTCAGTTTTCTTATTTCATCCCTGCCTCCTCGGGGATGGTAGCCACAATAGATCTGTGTAGGTCGAAGTGAGCGAGGTACCTCCTCTGTGTCTGTACCTTTACCCTTTTTACACTTTAGGGGACTATAAATAAAGCTTAAAAAATGTGAGGTTATTCAAGCAAGTTTCCATTTTGAAACAACTTTGTCTTCTTGACATATTGGCACACTGTTTAGAAGTTCCCCTCCCCTCTATGTTAACTGTGTCATGTTTGTATAAACACAAGAATACAAATAGCAGTTGTAGGAGCAATAGCTTAACCTATTCGAATTGGCCTCCTTCAGCGCTATTACTAATGTAACAGACAATATGCACATGCACTGAGAGGAGTAGAAAATTAAATGGATTGGAAAGAGGATCTGCTCTGTAAAATCATTTTGCAGGATGAACAAATTTGAGGCAATTTGAAGAAATTGAAAATGAACGAACACAGTGATGGTAAATGGGCAGCGATATTTTAAAATGTAAGACATTGCAATACCAAAGTTACAGAGCCATGAAATCGGAAGCATTGTTTTCACGGCACTCCTCCCAAATACATAGTATGTAAAAACACTACGTATGATGATCGTGTAATTAGTCGACATTTTTCAAACAGTTGGCCTTCTAGCTCCTCGTGAAGACTGTAGCTGTCAATATCGGATGCCGTTGAGAAAATCCCTAGGAATACGCTTGCTAATGCCATTTATAGCATAGAAGAAAAACAGTCGCTTATTGAACAACACATGGCGGTCATATTTAATTTTACCTTGTTTTAACAGAATCCCATTTCTTTACGAACAAATTGGTGGCTTTATTTTGTTAGAATCTAAACATTTGACGAATTTATTACCATTTTAAACTGGGAACTTACTTAAGAATATATATTACTTATATTAGAGGTATATAACAATGCACTTCGTGTTTAATACCTTTCAGCTTTAAAGCTCCTTCCAGCATCTTGCCGAAAAGCCAGACGTTACCGGAACAGAGAGTTGAGCTCTCTGCCAAGGCCAGATCAGCCAACAGAGAGTGACATCACTTCCTCCCATTTAGGAGCAGGATGAAGCATGAAGAAACAGAAGGAGAAGAGAAAGAAGATGATGCACTTGGCTGGCTGTGGGGGCAGAACATCCGGAACGAAACGTGCATGGACCATTTTGCCGTGTCTGTCAGCATCTCCCTGGATCAGACGTTTCCTGGAAGAGGCCTTGGGGGTTCCTCCTGGACGTGGAACAACTCCGAATTTCGTTTAAATGGAGTCGATGTTTGGCTATGGTTATTAAAACAAGGAATGAACTTTCTTTCAGAGGAGAATGATTTGCACAACTGGGACCATTCAAAATACCTCATTACCTTCTTCTACTTCGATTCTTCACGTAAATGAACCGCATCGCTCCTTCCTCGTAGATGACAAACGAACTTGTTGGACATTCCATACAGCAATTTTCTCACGAGAATATCTGTTAGTTTCAATATTTGACACAGTGTTTTATTCTGCTTAGTCATTTATGCAACGGACTGAAAATAAAGATGTGGACTAGTTTTCGAAAGTCGTAACTTAGCCTGCAATTTTTGCCGAATCTTAAAACCAGAAGTTTTAAAATGTTGTCTACAAGGATTATAGTTTTTCGAACGGTCTTTAATCTTTATTGAGTCCTAAAGGTTAACTATTCAGTTTTGCGCAAATCGTACAGGGGATTTGTATCCAAAGTGTTGAGTTACAGGCAGTCATTAAAAGTTATAAAGCAATGTATAAAAAATATATTTCTAAAGCTTAAATAACCAACGATTTGTCCAACTGAGTAAAACAATAACGGTAGTATTTGAAAGTTGCGGAGTAAACTCCTAAAGTCTAGTTAATGAGCGAATGTAACAGGAACAGCTTGTGATAAATTCTTTGCCGGGTGTAACGTCACCTAGCAGCATGGAAAAAAGAAATGGGCAGCCAACCAGAGGCAGAGAGACAGAGAGAGATATATCAAATATAACCACGACTGCACATGAGTATGCACCATCGCTGAAATACGTTTATGCTTGTCCAGAATTAATAAACCAAAGTTAAGAGTTAGCGGTACGTTGTTACTTCTAAGAACCACCCCTCCCCTTTTTACTCCCCAAAAGTATGGTGTTTAAAACATCTATCTTTCTTACTACTAATTGCAAAAAATGTTCACTGGTATTAACAATCAGTACAAATATAATAATACGGGGTGGCAGCTTGATATATCTTGTAGCTTAGCTACAATAACCGGGAAAACAGCTAAATTCAGTCCCTCACTTCGAAGTATTTTAAATCAACAAATTCTCTGGTGCAGCCTGGTTGGGCCAAGGTTTACCTCACGGCCGCTGTATTATCTGCCTCTGTCCACATATCATTCGATGGGCAGAGCAATAAGGGGGTTGCACAAAGTGGGCATCAAAACAACAGCGCCCTCTCCTGACAGCTTAGTTCAGTTTCTTAGACTGGGGTCGCTATTTTTCTAAGCCCTCGATTGGTCCCCAAAGTTCAAGAGTAGATATTTTGATGCAATATGCTATCCTCTAGTTCCCGCGGTCACAGGTTCAAACCCGACGGAGGGCGATGGATTTTCTTCGAGTGTAAAAATACTTGGTATGGCTTCCTTCGGAAAGGAGGTGAAACCGTTGCTCACGTGTCGTAGATTTACGCGCGTAGAAAAACTTCAACCCTGAATAAGAGGTCTCTGAGCAAAATTAAACGGTCTTTCACGCCCAATTTAGATTAAGACGCTGAGAACTATAGCAATTAAGAAGCGTCTATAAATAAAACTCAATTACAGTTTCAAGGATTCAAAGTATAGTCTTCAGTTGCTTGAGCGTTTGGCTTTGGGGTTCCATCGCATAGAGAAACGCGGGGCATGAATACTTGTGTTTTTGTAAATATGTGTGTATATGTAAAGCGAAAAACAAACGCAACAAATGGCATACAAGAAACTTAAATATGGAAAACAAAAGGCAAAAAGGGGTCAAAGAAGACAAATGTGAGGTCGCAATGCATCCCATTGTAAGGACTAAATCGCCATACCCCTACCGGTAGTCAAACTGGCACCGCAGTGATTAATGACACCGTAAGGCCCTCGGAAACATTATGACACCAGAGGACATTCTACGAGAGCTTATTTTGGAGGAATTCTGGTTTCGAAATGCGCAATAGCCCTAAGAATGTTTTGACACCATTATTCATACATCTGAAGTAATGAGCTAATATTATTGTGAAAGACGTAACGGCATTATTCAGTGATGTTGTTCGGACTCTTCTAGTGCCAGGTAAACAAACGACTATCCGAAGATCAAACATGTCCGCGCATGCCATAACAAGGTCTTCATTTTCGTAATTTGTGATGCAGTTTGTAAACAAACACTCCTTGCCGGCTGTATCATTTGTTCGCCTAATGGGTTTACAGATGGCACTAATAACCTATGTTACAACATTTTTCACGGTGCAGTCGGTGGTCCCTGAATATGTAAATGGTTGCGCCGAGTGTCATTCATTACTGAGGCAGAGATGCCAACGCACGCGGCCATCTCATTCGCCTTACATTTTCATCATCTTCTCTTGTTTACATGCCTCGCTCTCCAATTACGAGGACGTGCTTTGGAAAACAACAGCTCCAAAGTATCCTTTAGACACATCGATTTTTGTATACCTACAGTGCAACTTATGGCTTGTCAACGTGTTCTCATACTTGCAGCTCTAAAGTTGGGAAAGAATCGAATTCCCGAGTTCATCAGCACGGCCGTTATCACTACCAAAAGTCTTCGCTGAATTGTATCTGTCTTCCAGAGGTTGCATGCTCTGTTCCCAGTTGAACAAACTTCCAGCGTGGAGATAAGTTTCCCTCGCGCTGAAAAAGAGAGTGCTAAGACATTAGATTTATCAAAATCAACGCTATGAATATCATCCTGTGAAACGTTGAGAACCTCAAAAATACAAGAATCAAGGTAGATCAAAATCATTATCCAGGATTTGCATTTAACTTTAAAACAGTGGTGTCAAACGGTGCGTTTAAACGCAAGCGCGTGCTTTGGAGCTTAGCATGCCCACGCTGCCTGTAACAGCAGCCTGCTTGGTGCTTGTGATTGTGTTAATCAGGGCTGTACAAGTGCATGCCTTTTACATTTGCAGTCCCATAATATAAGCACAGAAACTAATACCTACGTATTGTGACATTAAATGTATTCTTAGAGGAGTTTGTTGGACAATTTTCAGATTTGAAAGCTCTCAATCTATACTGAATTTCTTTTCCTTGACCTGTTCTATTGATCCTGAGAATGTTCCAGTTGAACCTCAACTAGAACTTACTGATTTTTTATGCAGATGTAAAAAAGACGTATAATGATTATAATATTGTCAGGTTTTATCAAAGCCTTGATCCATTAACTTACCCGCATATCCTCTGCAGAAATTATGTGTATGTTCGGCAGTACATAAATCTGCGAACAATTTTTCTTTGATGAACTTGATAAAGTGTCGTCTAAGAGGAAAATTGTCTCATGATAACCTTATGTCTCCCTTCAGACTTGCTTCTGTAGTTAATTTCTCCCCAAATATAAGGTATTGGTGGAAAAGTATAAAATGGTTATAATAAAAATAATGGCGTAATTAGGTACAAAGTGTGAGAAGTAGAGCTTTTAATGCCGAGCTATTTTTATGTTGCAGGAGCGGTTTGTTTCCTTTTGAATTGAAAACTCAAAAGTCATAAATACTCGTAATCTTTGGTGGTTTTAATGTCTTGTTTTTGAAATATTAATTTGTATCTGAATAATTACATTATTATCGTAATTCATATGAAAATATTATGATCACAAAATCTATGTAAATAAATAGTTTTAAAACAAACAAGAAGAAACACAATAATAAAAGAGTAGACTTAATTTTCCTCCAAACTTCGTACACCCAGTTTTGCTAGGCTTTGCTTAACGCCACCGCTACCTTTGAGTATGCCACAGTTTGTCTGCCTGTCAAGGTCATGAAATTGCGCTTGGGTTGACATCGCTGCTCTAGGTAGCTAGACAACGGAGGGGCCCACACATTATGAGGCATAGCTGTGCACATTCAGGGCACTGATCGAGTTTCCAGCCTGAAATAAACGGGCGAGTGTGCCCTTCTCATGGTGAAAGTTTGTTGCATATTTTATTTTTTCCTTTTTTTAAGAAACATGAACAATGCTGCTTTCAGTTCGGTAGAAATGCCATAAATGTGTAAAGTTAGCAGAATCAAAGATGCCGAAGTAGAGACGCAGCCAGCTCCTAAAACCAACAGGTTGAAAACAGCGAGTCATAAATTGTCAGGCTACATCAAGACTAGAATCAAAGAGGCCAAAGTGGCAACTTAACAGCGATCCTACAATACATATGACAGAAGACTCTTTGTAATACCACCGCGCCTCTATGAGGTAAGGACGCGGACAGCGACCCAGAGGGCAATCTGATCCGGACGACGACGGGTGCCAGCATGGTCCCTAACGGCCCGAAGCTGCCCTGCTTGAATCTCACAAGCCTCATACCCTCAGCGGTCTCCATCAAACGCTGGCTATATAGGCGGCACTAACCAGGCGGGCTTGGAACGACACCAGAGAACAAATCTTTACAGAGTGCATAGTCACCGTCCAGACACAAACCGCCCAACAACGTTGCCCTGCCCTAAAACCACGAAATGGATGAGAAGGTAATAATCAGGAAAGCCGTGCTGTAAGGATCAGCACCCCAGTAGTCGCCAAGTGACAAAGAGGAAACCATGGGAAGCCCCCAGTGTCAGAATGGGGGGTAGGTAGGGATGTAACTCACGACCTCCCAAATGTGGGCCGCATGAGCTATCTCCTGTACCCGCTCGGTTACTCTTGGCTTTTACTTTCACTCTGTACGCTTGGAGTAAGTTTGTAAGGAAATGCGATTGAACATACTATGGCTCGTTAAGTAATGTTCTTTAATCAGTAATTGCATGATTTCTGCAGTCGCCCAATACAAAAGCTGAACATAGTTTACGGCGAAACGTCGGCACAATTTTTAATTTTTTAAAAAAGTCAACAGGACGTGGCCCATACCGGACACCAAGAAAGAATTAGTAATGTGCTTCCTTATACATAGGTTAAAATTCGATACGTAAAACCATACTATAAAATTCAATGCTAGGGCCGAAATTTAACACACAAAACATAGATATCAAAAACGGCTTTCGGTGTTGATGTTCTAAACAACTGAGCTAAATGGCTGTATGCAGGTAGGATAATAAATTCCACAACTGACTCACTTTTGAGTAAACCACAAGGCGTATCACAGTATGTTTAGGTAAAATACCCCAATGGCAACGTAACCGCCTTAAGATAGGACAAGATAGGATAGGATTCGGCACGTCGACTTTGAAGACCTTTGTACCCACACCTCTTGCAGGGGACACGCCAGAGAGGATGAGGCGAGAGGTAATAGAGGGCGGCCGGCCAAAGGAGTCTCGACAGAACAGAAGACAGTGTCCCTACCGTTTACAGATAGAAACACCCGGCGGCGTCTAGCAGAACCAGCGTCCCACCCGCAGTCTTGGACATCCCACAGGGGGTTCGAATACCAGAAACTGTCCCGCTGAAGAAGGAAGGTTTGCCAAGAGCATATTCCTTGCCATGCAACCCCGACACTCCCACCGACACTAACAGCAGCCAGATGAAGGGCGAAAAAAATTGTAAAGAGAAATGCAGGGACAGAAAATTCGGGGGATGTAATGAACCTAGCCAGCATTCACCTGGCACCCCAGGGACCTCCGAAAAAGACCCGCGACTGGATCGAACCCGCGATCTCCGGAATGTAGGCCACAGGCGAAACCGCCTGAGTCATTCGGGTATTAAGTCCCGGGTTTTATAGGTCTTCCGTCTTCTTTATCTGATTACCCTGCCTTTATGTAGGGCTTACATTCCCTAGGACTTACAAGGCAGTGCCCAGGGTCAGATGCCTGTCGAGGAGCACAGGAACCTATGGACCGAACAGAGTGAAGATCCGGAAGTGGCTGGTCAGCCAAGCACCAGGTATGATAGTGAGGAAGAGGATGATATTAAATGCAGGCAAAACTGATGAATAGAAAAGTGATGGTGGAGCAATTGGTGGAGTGAGAGACGGAGGAAACCAGAAAATCCAGAGAAAACCCGCCCAGACGCCGCTTCGTCCACCACCAATACCACTTGCGGGTCCCTGGGACCAGGGTCGCGTAAGTGTTATGCGAACGGTCTAACCGTTCGGGAACGGCATTGCCTTCAAGCACCAGGTAAATTAATGATAATTAGGGAACGGAAGGTTGCAGAGTTCGGACTATAGGAACCAGAGGGGTCATTCTGCCACATGATCACTGCACAGAGGAGGCCAGGTACAGTCGACGCACTAAACTTCTAGATAACGTTGTTGCATAACTTACATTCAATGCTGTCCCCATTTGCAGTAGAATATTCACTTCCGAATTCTTGTACAAGTTCAGAAACACGTGGATATTTCGATTTTCCTACTGAAGGCATTTATCTGTGTGGAACTAGTGAACGCATTCGAAGACACTATGCACTGTAGACGGCGTGCTTTGTGCTGTCACTGTACTGGCGCAATGACGTCACGGTCTGTCCGTGTGGCATTTAACGTTCCACCACCTTTCTGCTCCAACACGCACTTAAGTGTAAATGGTGATCTAAAGCGCAGTGTTACTTTTTGTATTATGTATGATTTGACTGTGGTCCACCTTTGAATACAACGTATTTCAAACAGCAGTAAAATTACATTATCACTTTATTAACGGTGGATGTGTGCAAAGTTTAATACATTATATACCGTAATTTTACTTTTAACTTCCATAATGTACACATTTTGGATATTTACTTATTGAGTTTGTATTGAATAACATGTTGACACTTGCTAAATGGTTTAACACTGTAGCATAATTAAAAGGGATTTCTTTTGAACTGTAGATTAAAACAGCAGACAACAGGGGAATTAGGGCATTATTATAAATTGTGCTCCGCCACTGCCCATTAATATACACATTTATTCTGATGTTGTATCGAAAGCGATGATATTTCATGAGGTCGGATTTCATCCGTCATATCGCATTTACATAAAATATATGTGACTTCCGGACTAGAGCGCGCTTAGAGGATTTATGTCAGCTACGCAGAGATCTCCGTCCATCAAACTCGAAATTAATATTTTAAAATAGACAGAAAGAGACAGTGGAATGTATGTGAAACACAATAGCACATGGGTTTATATTTTCCACCCTGTTTTATAATTATACTCCCGTGTACAGTAAGACGTGATTTTGTAAATAATGCAAAATAGCCAGGGGGACACCATGGAGGGAACCCTCCATCGGGAGCTATCAAAAAATGCTAAAATACTTCATGTAAGCCTACTTACAACTATCTCTTACGAATACACTATTGGTCTTCAGGTCAGATATTTTCCTTGCATTTTCCAGCTTGATACAAAGTTTACTTCTCTACTACCTACCTATATAGGAAGAGAAAATATTGGATTCCACCCAAAAATATGACACTGGCATTTCATCGGAAATCCGTTACCGTTAGAAAAACGACTCTCTTTCTCGGTTTAATATCAAGCTCGGTTTTTAGGTTCAGCAACTTCCAACGATGTGACATGAAGATTTCAAAGAAAATTCCCCACCAAAACTACACTTTTCATGATAAAAGGTTTTCAAAATTTCAAAAATAACTAACATTTTGTTCAAAATACCATGTGTTTAAGATGTTTTGATGACAAGCAAATGTATATCTAGAGTTTATGTATATTGTAATTCCTAAATTTTATCTTGTTATTCACTTTGATTGTTGAGCGCTCTCTTTCTCTCTCTCTCTCTCTCTCTCCCACTTTTGAAAGACATGTCATAAACACACAAACCCCTACACCAACACCCACCCACAAGCGCACACACATAGAGAGAGACCGGGGGAGTCATTAAAACTTCCAATGCAAATATCACAATTGATAATATGGAAAATCACATTAAGAATGGCGTTTGTAGCATACAAATGAATCAGTTACATATCGAGAAACTCTAACCTTGGGTTGGCGTTTGAGATACATCGAAACGCACATTACTGGCATACCAGATGCGGTAAAATTTATTGTTGGTATTATTTTCTTTGTTTTCAATTGAGCAGGAAATGAACAGGGTTTCTTGCCACAAAAATAAATAAAAAGTAAGAAATAAATGTTTAGCTATTTTAATTTATTTTAATCCTCAATTTGAAGTTGCAATTTCCGTGAAAGAAATTATTTTGCGATATAACAAAGACTGTGTATGCGAATGTGCTAAAAACGTAAGTTTATGTTGAAAAATATTATTATACTTATATTTCGTGAGCCTTTTATAGCCAATGGACCTGCGAAATTCCTTTTTCAAGCCATACGTCCTAAGTCATATATTTTGTCGTTGCTATATTAATTTCTAATACTGTTTTCTGAACATACATAATTGGGATAATTGGTCACTTGTGAAACATATGCAGACACAAACTTTAGCAGGAGAAGCTGGTCAATACAAAATCCAATTGGAGGCTTGCCATGCCTTGCGGTGTTGTAAGTGAAATCACGCCTTAAAGCCAGTGATATAAATATACCTTCCACCCACAAAATTCATTTGGGCAACAGGAAAGAGAATAATCTGATCATGAAGTGGTCAGCTATCATCCGCCATTAAATTTTGTGTCCACCATAACAACAAACATGTTGATCTCCTTCGCTAATAAATTCAAAACAAACAGAATGTGAAAATTCAGCATGGGTGCAGCAAGATTTCATTTGCATTCCGTGGAACGCTTAGAAATCACCAATCTTATACAAGAAGGTAACATTTACTGCAGAAGGATATTCAACATTTCCATGATGTCTTGAAACCGTGGATATTTTCCCCCTGATCAACAACGAAAAGAAACTCTTAGCTGTGTAAACATTGGTAGATTATATGCCGTGATACGAACTACGGATCACAGAGTAGCAGTGATATTTAGCAACTGCAAAAGCTTTTGTTTTTCATTGTCAGGCTTGGCTTCTTGAACCGTATACAAAATGGCTGTTTCAATTCACTGGAAGGAAAGTTTTTCTTTCGGGCACTTACAATGGAGGTCAGTGGAGCTGATATTTGAGAAACTACAACACAACGTGACCCAGAGTTCAAAGGCGGGACTGCTTTGTGAAAGGCAATAGAGGCAGCAGCACTTTTGATGCGTCAAGCTGTCTGCCGTCTTCTTTGACGCTAATCACTTTAACGGGCTAGTCTTGCTAATGGTACCAACGTCCTTTCCTCTTGGAGGCGGTACACAGTATCGCGACAGAAAAAATGGGCAAAACGGCAGTTATTACCGTGTTGGCATGGATACAGTTGGGAACTTGCCATCTGTTTAACAAGTGCACCCTAGTGTTCATTGTTTGCTGCAATTACCACTACGACTATGTGATTACTTTCTTACTGTCGTGACGGAGGAAAGCACATCTATACGTCTGCATTAAAATATGTGTCACCATTGAAGAATAAACCTACTTCAGTGTTAATTCCACAATAGAACCCCTCTTAACCGAACCAAAGGCGGACAGCGACATTTGGATAATTCATTTTTTCGGATAATCGATGGCGATGGTAATGATTTTAAGCAGCGAAAGAAAGTAAATAATCGCATTCAAATACGTTTAATAATTAGTTGTGTGTACAATATTAAAATATGCTTTACGACATTTATAAAGACTATTTTGTAGCCAGTAATACATTTTCTAATCTGCTGTGCTTTAGAGAATAAAGGAAGGAAAAGAAAAAGGTAGTGAACGAGACTCGAACTCGAAAACGACGATGATGATGATGATGACCTTACACTCTAACGCTGTCATAATCATTGCGCCAAAGATGTACGCTCCAAAACGATCCTTCATTTGCGTGTGTTGCGCTCTAGAATGGTTGATAGACAGTGGCGAACTGGCACTTCAGTAACTCACATGCGTAACAGGCCACAAGCCTCCTATCTCAAAGTACTTGTTTAAGACGTTTCCATTTCCTCTGAAAATATTTCAGTATACACACATAATACATATACCTGTATGTATATATCCATGTAGGTCGCGGGTTCAAAGCCGGCCCAGACCGATGGTTTTAAGTGCCCTAAAAACGACAGCTCCATGTCAGTAGATTTACTGGCATGTAAAAGAACCGCGGGGTGACATTCCGGCACACCGGCGACGCTGCTGTGATCCCGACAATTGACAGCGTCGTTAAACAACAAAATAAATTTGCATATCCCAAATATAAAATGTGCTTAAACAATATTTACACAAATTTCTTATCTCTTACTAACGCCCTCCGCCTGTTGAAAGCCAAAAATATCTCCGGTAATAATTGTTCCCGTCTGTACGCAAGCTGACAAAATATGTGTCCAGTCTTCTTGTTCCCTGCATAATGGGAGGATCCTCCTACAAGCATCGTCAACAATCTTACGAGCCTTCCACCCTCCCAACCTAAGCCATGCTATTTCCGTCCTCTGATTCATACCCAGCTCCAAAATACAGTTTTCCTTACCCTCTCAATGTCAATTGTAATTTCATTCTGTAGTTCCATGCTGACTTTAGTCTACATTTAGATTCCATTTCCTTCCTGTTTACATCACATAGTCGTCTTTCTTTCACCGCACTTTATCTGTTTTCACTACCCCTTTGCCAAATGTCTTAAACGAATTTTTTATAACACCTTTGTTGTCCGATAGTCCATATTGGATGTTCTATGTTATTCACTTGGTGTCCATAACACACTCCTTTCAGAGTTGTTTAGTCGCCTTTGATTACTCGCAACAAGTACCTATATGTATATTAACAAATACTACATTTTCACTACAGCCTTCATAATCAAGAACGGAGTTTGAAGTACTCCTTCCCAACCCGAGAACACGCCTACATTGTACTTGTTTATATTTTCTACCCTCTCCCATCATAAGTTAAGGACCTAACCCGCAGTAAATTAAACGCAGAGCCACACAGTGCTCGCAGCCATAAGCTAAGTACACAACTATCGCGCCGTACAGTGTAGGCAATTCTTTGGCGACCTCTTTTTCTCTTCTGAATGCCTTCTAAGTGACTTTAGATCGTAGTCTGCGGTACGTCCCTTAGCACTCTTGAATCTGAGAACTTTCTATGATTGCACAGAGTAACAATCCTACACTGATAGAAAGAAAGTATGAGTTGTCACGTTTCTGCTGGCCTAACAATTTACCAGCAAACTTAAACTAGACTAGCAATGCCTTTATAAAACGTGGGCAGTTTATTTTATAAAGAATGAATTTCATTAGGACACGATATATACCTACGTATGTTTATGCAACTAATTCAGATACTCTCTTCGTTTAAAACAAGGATATTAAAACGCAAATCAAAAATAAGGCCAGATTTAGTAAATATCATCATGATGGCAGCAATTAATGATTAAGCTTGTAGATCCACTTTATTACATTTCGTAAACAGGTTAAACAGTAATAACTATTCTCTGTAAGTTTTTAGATTTTTTCAAAGATTGCTTGATTGATTCAATCAATTAGCCTGGTTGCAAACTATAATTATAATTCTTTATTTCTTCCATGGAGAATATTTTATGGTGCTTCGGGTGTTCTCTCCCAAAACAAAAGAAAATCGAAGGAAGACAACCAGAACGGCTTTACGGTATAAGCTCTAATCTATAAAGTAAATGGAGCGTATTTTGTGTCGCTAAAATCGCATCGTTAGGTTTATTAAACTTGTGTAAAAACTAGATTTTTAGTCCTTAGGAGCAGCCATTTGCTTATTGCATCATCATTCTAGGGATGCAGACAAAACGTTCTACAAGCAAATCAGCTGTTAAAATAAATGGGGCATAAGCTAGAGTACCTCAATAAACGAAAACGGTGTTTTGCATGAATAGAATGTAAACAGGAAAGCGTAAGACTCTCGTCCAAAAAGATATCCCTAGCAGTGGCGTTGTAGTAGAAGAACGGTGCAGAAGTGCACGGTGTGATGCTTTAAGCTTTATAAGATACGTACTACTGAGTTTCAAGTTATTTCTTACAATTTACTTACTGAGAAAGTTCGCGCGCAGGTGTTACATGCTTACTGTGTGCATGTGTTGTAGGATTAAGGAAGCTCAACTCTTGGTCTTAAGTGCTCTTATAAAATAGATCACGGCAAAAGTCAGAGATACATTTCAATATAAAATATAAATATATACATAAATATACCAAGAAAGAGGCAAAAGCCAGAATTAAAATAGTATTAAAGCAAAGTTATAAAAAGGTGTAAGGAGTATGAAATTTCGATTAAGGTTTTAAATCCTCAGGTTCATGTCTACCTTTGCTAAAATCTTCAAAACTCTTTCAATAGCTTATCGTCCGCCAAGTCTGACAGGCAGCACACAGGGAAACACACTCTAGTAGCACGTGACGGGCTGACAAAAGATTGTCGCACAGCGGACAAAGAGGAGCAGGGTCCCGTTTTACCATGCGTAAAATTGCAGTGGCCAATGCGTAACCGAGCCAAAATCATCTCCTCGCAACGAGATATGCGAGAGGAGGTTACCCAGTTTATCGGCGTAACAGATATAAAGGAGAAGTAGAACTAAAATAAAATTTCGTGTTTAATTCGTGCTCATCGGATGCATATAAAGATTTCTATGGACAATTCTCCAACAGAAAGAACATCCCGTTAAGAAAATCTTATCTTTTCTATTTTAATTTGTTTTATTTCTTAAAAAAATGCTTCATCATTTTCATACAGTGATATATTTTTATATAAGACAGTTTAAAAGCTTATGTGACTTGTATTAACTGAGATTTGTAAAAGAGTAATGCAAGAAAACTGTAAGCAATTCTTGTTAAAGCATATAAGTAAGCCCAAAACGTTTTGCTCAAATACCTATTGGTCATTTCGCAAATACTCGTTGCGTTACCTTTAAACTGGTTTAAAGTTTAGTGCAGGTTTGTGAAGAGGTGTTTTATGATTAAATTTGGACTCAGCCGAGGCTCCCTCTTTGGCTGGTTTCCCTAGCATTTTAAGTGTTTACTTGCTACTGACTGATATATTATGCGCACTACATATTTAGTGACGGGAAATGAAACATTTTCGCCACTACATTTGTCTCCAAGCTCTTAGACTTAGACGGATCGTATCAGCTTATTTTATTAAAGTGGCTTATTTATTCTCTTGTGTGCTACCAAATGCATATTACTCAGATGAAACTATTTCCACAATAATAATAATAATAATAATAATAATAATAATAATAATAATAATAATAATAATAATAATAATGATAATGATAATGATAATGATAATGATAATGATAATGATAATGATAATGATAATGATAATGATAATGATAATGATAATGATAATGATAATGATAATAATAATAATAATAATAATAATAATAATAATAATAATAATAATAATAATAATAATAATAATAATAATAATAATAATAATAATAATAATAATAATAATAGAGTGAAATAGATGTTAAAACAATTTTTATTTGAATGATCTTAGAATATCTATACACGGCCATCTACTGTCATGTTCACTTCTCATTTTGGGGTGTTTAAAACAATATCGTATTGATTTAACTAATTTAGGTTAGTGTACCTGACGTGTCTCTTTATTTCTTTGGACTTCCAGAACTGTAAACTGCTCCTCGTTTCATCTTTTTGTATCCTTTGCTTCAGTGGCTGTCCGATAGTGCTTAGTTGTGCGATAAACTTCCCTGTAATTGATGAATCCAGCTTGGGCAGTGATACCGAAATGTATTCACTTCGCAAGTGTATTCACTTCCACGACGAAAAATAAGGAAAATATCTAGATTAGTTGCCGCATGACAATTGAGTCCAAGACGTTCCAAATGTGAATCTCAAACGCTTTTGTACGAACCAACTTATCAAAGTATTCGACAGTTATCCTTTTATATTTCTTATTACCATTATCACCATCATTACAAGCATTATCGTCATCATTATTATTAATTATTACAGTTTAATATTAAAGGAAGGTCATGCCATGATAGCTTCTACAGTTTCATTTGAAATCCAATGTGTGCAAATAGATGGTCTTAGTTGTATAGTTTGTTTGTTTGTTTTTCTTTTTTTCCTGAACGATATGCTTAGTTGCTTAGCCACCTTTGTGTTCTATCCTTTCAGTATTACCTAGTTATAGGTATAATTAAAGGAATTTCAACCTCAAAAATTAAAAAGACAGTGCCAATCCAAACTAAATGTAGGGGAAAGGTAACGAGTTAATAGGCACACGTACATGAGGGATTACGGAGCTTCTAGCTGTTCAGTGGTTGTTCATTTTTAGTTCCTTTACTTCTTAGATGAAACCTTGAATGGTGTAATCAAATATAGAGTAGGTCTATTGCCCGCAACTGAGGAAAAGCACAAAAGAAGTCAATTCAGGTTGGAAGATCTTTGCGCCTGGACTTCCCGAACTCAAACATTCTTAAACATAAGGTGTTATGTAATGTTCTTGAGAAGCAATAAAAAGCCACAAGTGACGCATGAATACACACTAATCTGGTGGAAAGTGGCATTAAACCCTAGGATGACATTACCTAATTTATGCAGTCCAATGTTTTCATCTCGTCATATTATATAATTTTGTTCTTGAAATCCACGGAACGTTTAACTCACCATCAAGTCATCACTGTGTCTGCGGTTATGCTTATAATGAAGCTTTAGGCGCACATATAGTGTGTATAAAGTAGGAATAAAACTACTAAAAGGCTGCAGGATAAAGCTGATAACTGTGACACCCTGTTATTTTCTGATTTCGAATTGTGTCATTTAAAAAGGGAATTACTAACAAGAACTCAAATTATTAACATACCTAGAGACATTTATAATCTTCTTAATACGATAAAGGTATAATTTACTTTAATTTATAGGCTAACAAGATGTATAAATTTAACCATTACGCACTTTACAGATGGACTGAGCTGCTGATATTATGCATTGTTGCTCATTGTGGCCAGGCGCAGAATTGAATGGGGTGGGAGGGAGGCGTGAGAAAGCAGCAGGTGTTCAGCAATGCATGCTATTACTAATAGTCAACAATGCATGTGTTTAAAACAATAGGGTTGCCTGAAGCATTAGCCTCCATAATGCATATGTGGAGTAATTATAAAAATATTATGCATGTTACTGCGGAATACAAAGGGACATAACACATTTTGCACATTTTGTATGAGAAGTTGCACTCAACAAGGAAAACTTGTGAAATGAGACTGAAACTAGGCTCTTAGAAAGGTATAAATACACCTTTTACGGTTCTAAGCGTAGCTATTTCTTTGTATTGTTTTATTATTTTATTTCTTGAGGTATAAGGTCTTTCAACAAGTGTCCTTTCTCTGAACTTAAATAAAACAGTTTCATAAAATGATAGAGGTTTATTTATTTTTTATTTTGGAACATAAATAATGTCATTAGTGTGGAAGAGAACATCAGTTAAGTGACCGCCGCGACTTCGTTGGGTTGCGCGTATACGGTTGACTCAATTTTCAATGGCAGAAGAACGCAAATTAGGTTCAACTTCACAAATAACAGCGGGATGTTATTCATAAGATCATTTACTGTTTCTGGCTTGTTGGCATAAATCAGAGATTTAACATAACTCCACAAGAAGTAATTCAACGGCGTTAAATCACATGATCTCGGAGGCCAGTTAACATCACCACCACGGGAATTGATGAAACCTCTGAAATTCTTCAAACGACCGATTGCTTCGAGAGCAGTATGACATGTGGCACCATCTCGCTGGAACCAGGTGTTTCTGAGATCTATACCATCCAATTGAGGCCTCATAAGAGCCCGGTATCTTTCTCCATTGACAGAGCTTCTCCATCTTCGTCTTGAAAAAAATATGGACCAATAATTCTATCATACCAAAATCCACACCACACAGTAACCTTTTGAGGATGAAGTGGTCGATCTTCAATCTGCATTCGATTGTGATTGCTCTAATAGGGGCAATTTTATTTGTTAACAAAACTATGCACCCAAAAGTGGGCTTCGTCGCTGAAGATGATTTTTTGACAAAAATCCGGGTCAGCTTCCAATTGCTCCATAGCTCAGTCAGGCGCAACCTATGGTCGCTGGGCTTTAGTTCTTGAGCTAAGCGTGTGACTTCGAAGTCCAGATGCAGAAATTGCCCAGTTGTCGCCGGCGAAAGCCCCAATTCTTGCGCTCGACGAGCAATTGATGTTTCCGTTCTCGCGTACACTCTCACGAATGGCGCCTATAATTTCGATGGAGCGCTTACGTCGATTACGTACAGGCGTTCTTTGAGCGCTGACAGAACCACTTCTTTCAAATTTATCGATCAAAAGCCGAATAGTTCTCTCACAGAGACGATTATGCACACCGTATACTTCACGCAATACACGGAAGGTTTGGCGTTCTACGCGTTGCTGAATGCTGTAACGTTCCACGGCTATTTGTCAATAAAAACTGTAACCACCTGAAAAAATGACTCCTGTAACTCAATAACACGGCAGCTATCACATGTTAAAGATAGCACGCTTGTTGAAAGACCCATTATAATATCCGTAAACGAACATTTTCTGATACACAGAGGAGAACATTCATTGTGCACAGCATCAATCTCATTCCATCAAAGACATTGAGGATACAAATTTAGAAGAAAATTAGTAAAATTTGCTGAACACCTGTCATGTATAAGCCTTTAACTAGTACCAATACTGCCTGAGGTTGATTATCCTAAAGCTGACCTAAGAGGGCTCCATTGATGCTAAAAGAACTATTCACCTGTCAATGTTTAAATTGTTTGTAGAGGTTCCGAAATTCACCATATCATGGGGTAGGTTAATGTAGGTTAATTTGATTTCCAATCTAATCCCTTATAGAATAATTAACTCAAATTATTGGTTTAATATCAGTCATTATTATATTAATTTCATTAATTATAGTAGCATTAACTAATTTTTTATCAAAAAATATTGAAGATCGAGAAAAAAGATCTCCTAGCACGTTCGTATTGAAGCCGAAATTGTGAACGCCATAATTATGGATATAATACTGCCTCACATAGCGGAATTAGATAATCAGAAAATGTTAAAATTGTTACGTGTATAAATGTACGAGATCTGGGAATATCAGTTGTGACTAAAATTGTCAAAAGGCAGGAAAAGATACAAGCGAGTCATTAGTGGTAAATTCCAGGTAGTCAGCCGGATACATAGGTATACCGGTTTTCCTGGAAATCGCTCAGCGCCGGTGCGAGCCGGAAAACAAGGGGATGGTCGTTTCTTCGAAACCCTGTTGCTAATTAGGAAGTGAAATGTACAGAGAGGGTCATAACGCACAGGCACTTGCCTGCGAGAACCCGGAGAGAAAGGGTCGTTGCGAGTTGCCCTCCAGAACCCGGCGGGTCACTACACTCGTCGTCCATATCTTCAGTCACGGGACTTGTATTCCGGATCCTCAAGTGTGAGGACACATTATAGTTAATATTAACAATCTTCTGTCTTAGTAAAGACACGGTAACGACTCAACTAATTTAATAACGATCGGCAAATCTCACGCTTTCTTATTTTGGTGAGAATAAAAGTGTTTCAACGAAGTTCTGGTTTTATTCGTAAACACCCACGCATACCCTGAGATTAAAGTCACATGCCAGAGCAGCCGGAGCAGAAGATCAGAAAGCAGCATCCAGCATAGGAGAGACGAGTCGACGTCAGTATTATTATTATTATTATTATTATTATTATTATTATTATTATTATTAATTATTATTATTATTATTATTATTATTATTATTATTATTATTATTATTATTATTATTATTACCATTTCAGGATTTTTTAAGATTCAGTAGTTTTCCTATCACCTATTCATACAGTTTTTCTTCTTAAATTGCTATATTCGGTATTTTATTTGTTAGTGCTCTGAACGCCATGCTTTTTGAAACCCCATTTATCCATTGTTCTCCTGAGCTTCTCCCTTCTTTCAACTTCCCTTTCTAGCATCATTCTTACTGGTCTATCATTACTCATTCTTCTCACTTGTCCATATCATTTCAATCCTCTCTTCCATCACTATAAATACTTCTTTATTTTTATTTATTGCATTCATTGTTTCCCGAACGTTTGTGTTTATGATTTAATTCCTTCTTGAGACTCGAAGTTCTCCATCGAAAATTCGTCTGAGTTGTTAATACTTTTCTTCTTGATGCATATTCATTGTCCATGTTTGTGCTCCATATAGTAATACACTGTGTACTATTGAATTATATATGAGCTTTACTTTATTAAAATGTTTCTGTTTCTAGTTATGGCTGTCAACAGTTGAGCTGACCGGTTATCTTTCATTTCTTACGTCAATATAAACCAGGTGGAAAGAACATGTGGAAAGAGTGGAAGAAAAGCGCATTCCGAAACTACTACTAGACAACAAAGCAATAGGCAAAAAAAAAAAAAAAAAAAAAAAAAAATATATATATATATAAAATAAATAAATAAATAAATAAATAAAAAAATAGCACACCAAGGAAAAGATGGTCTCAACAAATGTTTAATGCATGAGACCAGAACAACACTTTGGAAGCCTAAAATTTGATGATTTGTTATTGTTGTTAATGATGTTTCTACTCCATTATATAATTTCAACATTGCAATAGATTTCCTTCCATCACTTAGTCTTTCAATTTCTACTCTGCTACATCTACCGGCTTGTTATATAAAATGCTTAAATTTATTGATTATTCTAACTTGCTAATTGAGAACATCTAACTTTTAATCCGTGTTCATAATGTTCATAATAAATTTTCTGTTTTGTTAACATTAAGTTTCCACATTTTATATTCTTCAATTAACCTTCTCATAATGGATGAAGTGTCCTCAGCGTCTTCTGTTATATTACCTGGTCGTCTGCAAAAAGCAGGTAAGTTTAAAAGAATACTGCAGATACACATCATCCTAGGGACATATCCTTAGTACCACAGGCATAAAATTACCTGGCACTTACTTTCCGAACACATATTTTAATATTTTGATGACATCTCCAGTTATAGAACGGTTTTGTAATTCAATAAATGCTAGTTCTCCGTATTTCCATTTTTCTCTACATTTTTTACTTCCTCTACAACGTACAGTAAAGTAGAAAGTATTGTATTCCACCCAAAAATTCTATGTCGAGAATTCATCAGAAGTACCTCTTTTGAGGCCCCACTGAATAAAAAAGAAGCATTTTTAGGAAAAGGTCTGTGCGTGTGTGCATGTGTATTTAAGTTTAATGTCTTTCAAGGATGTGACACGAAGATTTTGAAGAAAATTCCCCCACCCTAAACTACCCTTTGTGTAGAAAATTTTTCGAAAATTTTGATTCTTTCGAAAATGCCTCTAGATTAAAATGCCATATGTTTAAGATATTGTTGTGGCAAATTATGTGTATACTTTGAATTTTCTGGCTATGGCTTATATAGTCCTGTTTACTCTGGATCACTTTTGCATAACTGGTAAACCGTTAAGAGATAGATCAAATCCTATTGTACAAAAAAGCCAAAACACATAATTTATATCTAAATAGCTTTTTTAGAGTGGAAGATATTCCTTGTTATTTGTGTGAGTTTTGGAGAAGTTATACTTTTGTCAAATAAACATTGTTATTCATTTTTTACATGTTATCCGTGAAAAGAAAACAGAATTTGAAAGCTTTAAAAGATTTGATTATCGCTCAGTCTACTGTATTTCCACATTCTTTTTGTATCTACAAGAAGATATAACATAATTTCTGCAAATGTTTATCTTAACTAACACGAAGATGTAGGAATAAGGGTTTGTTGGAATGGTTAATACAAAAGTAAAGAAAGGCATGCGAGTGCAACACGTCAGATGTTTCATGGAGGATTCTCTGTATGAAGTTTACTTTAATATAACACTGGAGTGAATTTTTGGTTGACATGGTTCAATGTGAAGATTCTGTTGCCACCCGAAGGACATAACAAAACACTATGAACCGTTTTCGGATAACAGACACTTCATCCGCACCCTTCTGAGTTGCTGGAAATGTGTTTTTCTTAAAATTGTATTTCGAGAGTGTCTCCTAACTACCGTTTTATTGCTGTACTCCCTTCCTTTATCCTTGGCGTTGGCTTTTCGAAGTTTCGTATCCAAAGATGGTGTTTGCAGTCTTCTTTCTCCTGTTAGACACCGTTTCATGCAAGGTCCTATTTCTAAGCAGAAAAATCTGATATGTTGCACTCACGTGACTTTCCCTACTCTTGTACTAACCATTCTCACACACTCTTGTTCCTGTATCTTAGAGTTAGTTGAGGTAAACATTTGCAGAAATTGTTGCTTATTTCCCCGAAAGGTGCAAGGGGAATATGGGAATACAGTAGGCTTTGAGCGATACTAAAATCTTCTGTAAAGCTTTAAAATTCCGTTCTCTTTGCACGGCCAAGGAATAAAAATGTGGATAACATGTGAGGTAAGTATTGCAAAATTGTCACAAATAACAAGGTAATATATCTGAAGTGGCTCACTCCACAAAAAATGCATTTGGACATAACTTGCGTGTTATGGTTTACCAGTTATGCAAAAGTGATCAGGAGTAATACAGGAATATATAGGCTATAGCCATATAATTCAAAATATAGATACCGTTAGCCAAAAAAATATCTTAAATATATGGCATTTTAATCTAGAGCCATTTTCGAGAAAATCAAAATGTTCGAAAAATTTTCCACGTAAAGAGTAGTTTAGGGTGGAGGAATTTTCTTCAAAATCTTCGTGTCGCATCCTTGAAGCACATTAAACTTAAATACCAACTTTGGTTTTTAACCGACTTTTCGTTTTTGAGTTATGTTGTTCAGTCTCATTAAACTTAAATACCAACTTTGGTTTTTAACCGACTTTTCGTTTTTGAGTTATGTTGTTCAGTCTCTCTCTCTCTCTCTCTCTCTCTCTCTCTCTCTCTCTCTCTCTCACACACACACACACACACACACACACACACACACATACACACGGACCTTTTTCTAAAAATGCTTTTTCAGGGGGGCTCAGGGGGCCCCAAAACATGTATTTCCGTGAAATCTCGACATCAAATTTTTGGGTGGAATACAACATTCCTCTACTTAAAATAGGCAGTAGAAAAAGTGAAAACGTGTTGAGGATCGAATCTGCATCTCCTACTCCATAAATGGCAAGACAGTGTTTAGTACATCACTATGGATACGGCAAAACTCTTGTGGGGCCTGTAAATTCTCTTTTCTCTTGAGTAATTGTATAGCATTTAGATGCTAACCGGAGGAATGCCGAAGAGAAGTAATTACTATGTGAGTAATTAAACACGGATGAACAACTATACCGTCGAGGAAATGATGGAACTACACTTAAAACAGCCTTTGAAGACTCATTCTCACACCCAACACAGGTCGACATCAGAGCAGATGGCAATTGGATTGCATTCCAAACGACTCTGAGGGGAAAAAAGGTCTTTTTCTGCTTGCTTGTTCTTTTGACCATTAATAGGAGAGTGGAATGAAAATTGCATTACCGTACGTGGACAACATGACTTTGTGATACATTATGTTTCTTTGACTACCAGTCTGTAACTTCTCGAATAGGTGCTACAGCAAAAAGTGGTCATAAACGAAGGAGCAGTAACAGTTAAATGGATTCCGCTCTACTTTAATCTTCTGCTTACAAGTTCCATAAAATGCCACTTTAGGATAAACCATGAGCAACTGAAATACAAACTGAGGGATACTTAATGAAGTATAAACGTGATTTGACCAAAAGTCTGTAATTTTTTACAACTCAACTGTTTTGCGCTATTAATCATAATAGGATACGAAATAAACTGATTCACTGTTGACAAGTAGAAGAGAAGGGCTAGACATAAACAGGAAGACACAACACAATACCGGTAGCTCAGCCGGTAGAGTACCGGCCTGCTGTGTCAGGGGTCTCGGTTCGATTTCGGGCTGGGGGTTGGTAATTTTTCTTTAGCCAAGATTATTCCTTATCCTCCCTAGAATCTGAAAGTACGAATGGAAATATGAAAATATGAAATTTAGTGCATAATAAATTTAAAGATCCAAAATCCTCTGTTCGAGTAACACCATTGCCGATTTTTCCGAAAATGACACAAGTAACAAGGAATATCTCCGAAATGGTTCGCTCTACAAAAAAATTTATTCGGACATAAATTGTGTGTTTTAGAGAGATCTACATTTTTGCACAGTAAGATTTTCTCTATCTCTTTCGGTTTACGAGTTATTCAAAAGTCATCCACAGTAAACATATCTTAGGCATATGTAATTATAATCAAAATCGTTACAGCCATTTTCAAGAAAACCAAAATTTTCGAAAAATTTTCCATGAAAAGAGTAATTTAGGGTGAACAATTTTCTTCAAATTCTTCGAGTCACATTCTTGAAAGACAAACTTAAATACTAACTTTGGTTTTTAACCAACTTTTCCTTTTTGAGTTATGCTGTCCACACAATTTACTCACAGACAGACACACACACATTTTGTAAAAACGCTTTTTTTTTAAATTCAGGAAATGAAGTCATTTTGTTGTTTAACGACGCTGTCAATTGCTAGGATCACATCAGCGTCGCCGGTGTGCCGATATTTCGTCCCGCGGAGGTTCTTTTACAAGCCAGTAAATCTACTGCCATGGAGCTGTCGTTTTTAAGCAGACTTAAAAACCATCAGTCTGGGCCGGATTTGAATTCACGACTTTGGGATCAGTAGATCAGCGTCTAACAAACTAAGCCACCCAGACCGACTTCTAATTCAGGGGTCCTCAAAACATATATTTGCGCTGAAATCTCGACATCGAATTTTTGGGTGGAATACAATACTTCTCTAGTTACTTGCTTCTCTATTCGGTTAATAGGCCTAAACCTTTGTATAAATTGTTGTATTACACATGTTCTTATAGACAAGGAGTAGTAGATCGTTTAAGGATAGATCAATGTTTTAAGAGTTGGCCCCTATGTGATGGCCTCAAGGTACATTCTCTTTATATTGCTAGGACATAAAAAAGAAACAAGTAATGCATTCTTATTTGGGAAAAGCATAAGAAAGATTAGAAAATTTAACCAATAACAAGGAATATCTCTGAAACTGCAGAAAAAAGCTTGACAGATTGAATGCTTTAACTAGATCTACATTTGTTGCGTAGTAAGATTTTATCTAGCTCTTACAATTTACCAGTTATGCAAAAGGCTTTCAGAACGAGAGGATTTTATAGAAAGTACAAGATAGACATTTCATTTGGAATGAAGATATCTTGAACATATGGCACTTCAATCAAAATCGTTAGATGCATTTTTAAGAAAAATCAAAATGCTTCGTGAGGCACCTTTGCTTTGGAAGTTTGCTATTTAACCACTTTTCGTTTTCAGTTACACTATTCATGCTCTCTCTCTCTTTCTCGCCCCCCCCCTCACACACACGCACCCCCGCACACACACACACACACACACACACACACACACACACACACACACACACACACACACACACACACACCTTTTTCATTCTTTTTATCCAGGGAATCTCAAAACATGTTTTGCGAAATGTGCAGTAGTGAATGGTCATGAAGGTACAGTTGTGCTCTTGAAAGAGAATTTTTGGGTGGAATACAATGCTTCCTCTAAAAATGCGTTAAGTTTCCTTTATTTGTTCAAGAAACGGTAAGCAGAACCTACGCGAGAAGTTCTATATCCTTGATTCTTATTCTGATGAATTGAAAATGGGAAAAAAAATTTCAAGTATAAACAAAACACATCTTACTTCCATTAATAATGGAATGAATTATAAAACTACGCTTAATTCAATGCAGAATTTCATCTGTAGGACGAAACCGCTTTACAAATAACGTATGCATTCAAAGGTTATTTCAAAAGGGCTCCTGGGTCCTCAATCTTCCCCTTCCTCCCAATGTGTAGTCTTCGTCCTATTTTCTCCACATTTCTCTTCAGCTCTTCCACTAAAACGAAAAGAAAATGAAGCAACTAAGGGAAGAGGCATGCCCCCAAGCATGTAAGAATTCCGTATTCCAGAACTGGGGATGTCATTTCCATTCCTTTGAGTCCCACGCAGAACACTACGCTTCAAGAAAAGGAAACAAAGAATCCTTTAATTCTACAACGCCAATATTTATCTATTTGTATGTTATTAAAATGAGATGTCAACCTCAGTAATCCTAAAAATAAGCGTGCACAATTTTAAACATTATTCAAGAGCTTTGAGGCTTTCTTATATTGAGTTTGGATTAAACACCAGATGTTCTGAGAAAGCTGTTTGAAAAGTTGATAAACATTTCCAAGTTGATATAGAAAGCCTGCTCAACGAAGTAAGCATGATGCATGATTTTCAGTAGTAAGAAAAATATGACTTTTAAGTATTTTCTCAATGTTCTTTTTACAACTGTGAAAGTTTAAATAGGATGATATCCAACCTGTATAGTATATTCAAATGTTTCGCAAGGTCATATTCTTATTTTCATTCTCTTTTTCTTTCTTCTACTCTTCCTCCGCTGTTCTTATAAGTGACGTGTACATCATCGCATTCTGTACCTTATTTACATCTCAATAATAAGACATCTTCTGCGGAGAGAAAGGCAGGAGGTTCATTGATACTTAACTCTTCACTCTGATTGGCCAGAAGGAGCCGAACCTTCTGCCAGCTTCAACTTAGCAACAGTGACCGACGGGTGAGTATCTGCGCCTCTTTTCAACATATCTCTTCCTCCTTCTTTAGACATGACACAAGTTAACCAAATAACCTGTAAAACGCACTGCAGGAAAAATCAGTGTATATTAAAGTACGCTGTTTAAGGCAAAAATGCCTTGCATAGCATCAGCCCTTTAGAAAATGCTCATTATATGCTTATGTTTTCTCAGAAATAAGTTCTGGGGTTCTTCTTTTTCTACATGAATATTTTGATATTAAGAATCAAGAGGTAATAAACTAATTTATTATATATCTGGCAAAACAACAACAACCCGGTGATGTCAGAGCTAACACGCCTCCTAACATGAACATTCACTGCGAAAAGATACACACACTAAAACTCGCGGTAGTTTACACCTGTTTTGTTTCCTTTAATATGCGTTTTCTTAACCTCTCAGTTTCAACGCTGGCTATGTTTAAGACCGCTGCTGTTATCACAATTTTCACAGTATTCGATTTGTTGCGAGTGTTTTCTGTGCCGGAGTAAACCTCAGGGTATTCAACAGTGTGAATTGCAAACCTTTTACTTGTGATTTAAGAAGTTCATGATCATTATTTTCCAAGTTAATATTACCTAAGTTCAAGCCATTTCTAGACAAAACATCATGACACTGTATGTAGGTGTCTATTCACCAGGAAAAACTCAAAACTTGTAAGATCTAACAGCGGACTTAGGTCTGTCTTCCACTCAAGGATTAGCTCACCGGAAGGGGCTAATAAACTTTGTCCCGGACTGAGGTTACCAGTATCTGCGTGCAAAACAACTCTAAACATAACTTTGTACCAAAAGCGCATGTAGCGAAGAGAAAATCGTCTGCAGTTACCTTTATTTTTGCCCCTGATGCGGGACTAGAAAAAAAATTTTGTTAAGGACGCTGCCAATTGCCAGAATTATATCAGCTCCATCGGTGTACTCGAATTTCGTCCCGCTGGAGTTCTGTAACAAGCCAATAAATCGTTGTCGCCTTTAAGAATACTTAAAACTATCCGTCTGGGTCAGATTTGAACCTTGGTATCAGTAAAATTAAGAGTGAAACGTTCTGAGTTGCAAATAGTTTTTTTTAGTTGTGCCGGAATGTGATCCCGCAGGAGTTCTTTTACATATCAGTAAAATTAATGACGTGGAGCTGTCGTTTTTAAGCACACTTAAAAACCATCGGTCTGGGCCGAGTCTGAGTCCGCGACCTTGGGATCAGTAGGTCAGTGTCTAACCAACTGAGCCCCCAGATTGACTACCAGATCAATCTGCAACATCAGTATGACAATGCTCCATTGTTATGTATACATTGTAACTTCTATATTTTGATCCCTGTCAAAGTCGATGTTGCCACTTTAACAATGAAAATTAACATCAAACATTACTTTCCATCTTATGGCTGCTTTCGCTGCCAAGACATTGCTTTGTCTTTTTTGCAGAAGTTCAGTAGATTACAGGGAATCGAATTTAATCATATTTACGGAGTGATGGAGTGGGTGAGTAAGGTTTAAGGGCCCGTCGACAACTAGATCATTTGCACCGTTGGAGTGATGGAGTTTTCCAATTGAGAAATTGAACCACACGATGACTTGTGCTTGTGTCTCATCAATTAATTTGTACTTTGAAGGGAGTTATCACTAAAATGGGTGAAAAAACTGCTGAACAAATTCATAAAGGCAAAATAAATCTATGTGAATGTAAGTATAGTAAAAACAAACTGTTATGGAAAACTGCTAAGAGTAGGAGACGTTTCATTCCTGGAAGGGTATTGCTTGTGATGGAAGGTGTCTGGAACCGGAGTATAAACTGCATTTATCTACTTTCATCTCACATAAAGGCGTATTGCTTTCATTAAGATGGAGAAATGTGCAATCAAGCAGTTTTACATTAAAGATGGAAGAAGTCAAGGTAAATTGTGTATGAGGATAGCTGGAGAGGAGGGGGTGGCCAAGAAAAGAAAGAAATTGTCTGAAATAGGTTTATCTGGAGCTAAAAAGCCATCCTGGGCATTGTTCCTTAGCAAACAAAGCATAAAAAATTGTTCCTCTTCTTTGGTTCACTTTATTTCCTACAATAGCGCTAGTAGACATGGTATTCGATTTTACAACATCATAGGGAGTTTCTTTCCCCCATTTCGGCCGACTTCACAAACTTTTCCCTCCCCAGAATGAAAGAGGAAAGAGGAGGCCGTACTTTTTAGATGTTAGAAGGCGCCAGGAGGGTTGCTAGGGTGGTGGAGGTTACGCTAAAAGCAAAACTTAAAACCTCCCTTATGCTGCCTTTCCTTTCCAGTGGCGTGAGTCTGAATACGACCTTTCAGAATTTAATTATAATAATAATAATAATAATAATAATAATAATAATAATAATAATAATAATAATAATAATAATAATAATAATAATAATAATAAGAATAAGAATAAGAATAATAAGAATAACAATAACAACAACAATAATAATAATAGTAATAGTAATAGTAATAGTAATAGTAATAGTAATAGTAATAGTAATAATAATAATAATAATAATAATAATAATAATAATAATAATAATAATAATAATAATAATAATAATAATAATAATAATAATAATAATAAGAAGAAGAAGAAGAAGAAGAAGAAGAAGAAGAAGATTATTTTCCATCGTATGACTAAATGTAATTATCGATAGATGAAGCTAAAACAGTGGATTTTGCACTCTATACTGTGAAAGCAAGAATATTCTACTGCAGTTTTCGAAAAAGAACTTAAAATGCATTTGGAAACAAAGCTTTGAGATAATAATGGCATAGATAAACTTGCATCCATTTTGTTACCGGAGCCCTTGTCAGCTCTGTATGATAGCCATTACAAAAGATAGATGGAGATTGAACTACCTATTTCAAGTATGTAAATGTATGCCTCTTATTGGTCGGTATTATTCAAGCGTACTTCTATAGAGTTATGAAAATAAATCGGGTCGCGTTAGCTTTTGTGGTTGGTTTGTAAATTCAAATGTTTTTTTTTTTTTTTTTTTTTTTTTTTTTTTTTTTTTTTTTTTTTTTTGCATAGATTCATTTCCCCTTTATCCCAAGGTATGTAGACACAAAATTTCACAGAGCCAATTAAAAAGTCACCTCTTACTGAACTAGTGGTATTTGATTACGGACCACATGCTGTTCTTATGTAGAGTCTGCTTACTCTATGCGTGTGCAGTTTGGTCGCCTCCTTTGAGGAATCATTATAATCGTTGGATAACACGGGCGCTTCCTCTTAAGTCTTTTCAGGCAGAGTTGCAACATCTTAAAATGGATCTTGTAGTTTATAAAACAGAGAAGAACTGGAATTCGGAATTTTGACAACAAACTCCACGTGGATTCAACATATAACTGTTATTTTTTTAAAATCAGGGTTCCTATTTGTCTTCAAGAGCAGAGACAGAGGTTTGTCTGGGGCGTGGAGATGGATTTATGACAGTCTAAGCTGTGAGTAGCGCAAATTTCTTTGGGAAACAACTGCGCATGCATTGACTAAACAAACTAACAATCTGTTTCTCTACAACAGGTGACCCGTCAACATAATGACGCTTAAGAGTTGCGGCATTTGAGATATATATTTTAGGAGCAAATTAGTGGTGCAATCTTGGCAGTCTCAAGGTTAGTTAAATTGTAATTTTTCCAGGCACTTCACCTTCTTCAGTCCCTAATCCTTGAACTTTCAAAGCAAATCTCAAGTGCCCTTAATTTAATGTACTTCACATCTTAACCTGGCTGCTGCCACTTCTAGTCTACTTGGAACAGCCAATGTTGGATGCATTCAGTGGAACTCAGAAACTTACTTAGGATGAACTTTGGAAGTTTTCGCAGATGTTCGGCACCGAACTTTGTCCAATAACATTAGGTCAGTAACATGTTTTTCGGTTATACTTTCTTCTCAATACATCACATTGTTTTGATTCCCAATCTACGAAACATATTAATGCATTTACTTATTTATAGGTTAAGATATACTTGGAGGTTTCGGTATATGTATAGTCTTGCAATACAGTAGGCATGTTGGGCGAGGCATCAATATTTTCGGAACGCATTATTGTTGCGCAAAGTTAACAATACATTCGTGCAATATCATTCTTCCCCAGATTGTACTAATGATAATAATGATGAGGATGATAAAGAGGTAGGCCTTAATAACAGAAGTGTTCCCAGTGTGCAAAAGACAATACAAACCCTAGAAATTATACAGCGATTTCAAACAACACAAAGCTTGAATATTAGCATACTTGTTTTAAGTGCGTATTATAATCTATTGTGTATGAGTGTGCAGAAAAGTGAATCAAGAAAAGGAAAGACAATTTTTAATCCATCTCTGATCTTTGTTTATCTCTCTTACATTCAATTGAATTGTAGTGCTAATACGCATTTAAGTATTCAAAACGGTGTACTACATATTTCTTTCGTATTTGTTTCAGTTATTGAATTTTTGTTTTGAAGCTGCAACCACTGGTCTCTGATCATGCTTGACAATACAATGCCCCTCACCATAAGCATTAAATACAAACCACGTTTATCGTATATGCGTCATTCACTACTAGAATCTCAGAATTTATGGATTTCCATTTCTCTTTTTCTGATTTCCCGTAGTTTCTTTGAAAGGAATTGAGAAGACAAAAGTATGTTCTAAGTATTAAGGTTAGTCCGATACTGAAAAACAATCGGGTGGCCGATACTTATGACAAACACGTGAAATGATATTTTCATATTAAACGATATTACAAATGAATTATCATGAAACGTTTGTTGGATAGTGCTCCTTAAATAACACATAACCGAAAGGAAAACGAAATTAACAATTTACATTAAAAAGAAGTATCATAAGTTTAAGAATACAGTTAAACCTGCTTTATTGTGACCCAGTTCCAAATAATTGGTGAGTTATACGTACATTTTTGTTCATCCCACAAAATGAAATTTAGAAACGTGTTAATAGAACCTTATATATACGTAATGCATTTATACGTAATTCGCTGTTATACACATTACATTTCAGTGAAATACAACCGAGTTTTAAGTAATTATAATGAACATATGTCATACGCTATTTTAAAGGAAACTCAGCTTGCGTTGACAAAGACGCAAGCTGAGCGGGCGGTTTTCAGCCGCGGAAACAAAAGACAAAGACTTTGCTAGTAAAGCCGGCAGCTTTCGGCGCGACAATGTTGTAGCGGCAAACACGAAGTATAGGTAAAACTTTTCGATATCTGGAGTTTATGGTTAACAGCGGTCTTGTCTTTTAGTTCTCAGTTACTTTTAATCAGCCATGGAGAACAGAAAAAGGAAATGTTATACACTAGATCGGAAAGTAAAATCTATACCGCAATTGCTTTAGACCTAGCAATTGCTTATAGCGTGGTACATGCTACGTACAGTCATCAGTAACAAAATGAGGTGTATGCATTTAATGCAAGAAAAGTGAAACAAGCCAAATTAACTGATTTCTTTAAAGCAGGGTCAGGTTCAAAATAATGCCTTCCTTGTACATATCTTTGTTGTTTGTAAAATGTTACACATGTAGGCCAATTTTATTGCTTTATAGGCTCGTTCAGTAAGTTATCTATCTGAGTATGAAAATTAAATGTGATGATGAAATTGACCTGATTATTTTCAATGTTGTCCCCCTTAACTGCAACGCACTTAGTCCACTTCGCGCCCAGTGACTGAATACTTTCACACTCACATCTTGGGTGTCAAAATACCCTGTTATGGCTGCCTTGACTGTCATCAGGAAATCGTCACCCATGCATAAGTTTTTTTAAGGTTTCTGAACAGAAAGTAGTCCCTGGGAGCCATGTCTGAACTGTAGGGTGGATGGTTAAGCTCTACGAAGCCACTCTCCTGTGTAGCAGACGGTGATATGCGTGACCTGTGAATGGGTGCATTGTCATGAAGCAGCAGAACATCAGCCGACAACTTTCTACGGCATTTCTGTTTGATGTTCTCGCCTAAGGTTGACAAAGCATAGATGTTTTCAGTATTGGTTGTCTTGTGTGGCATGAATTCCAAGAGTAAAACACCTTCTGAGTACCAAAAAACTGTTGCCATGATCTTCCCGGGTGATTGTTGCGCTCAAAATTTCTTGGTTAGGAGATCCCTTGTGATCCCATTGCACGAACTCTTATTTGGTCTCTGGATCATCATGATGAACCCACTGTAAAAATTGTTGAGAAGTTTTCTGGGTTTGCTCAATGCATGTGTAAATTCCCTTCTCTAAATTGCTGACCGCATGCTTTCTCCTCAGCTGGACATATTTAGAGCACCCATCGGGAGCAGACCTTGACATCATCAAGACTACTTCTTCCCTTCGTTTATGAGGCAGTTTATCATGGAACGAAGTTCGAATATCCTCGTGTTCATTGTAAATCCGCACGCCACTGCACTTCCCATTATCTCAAGGTCAGTATTTATCACAGACTGATTTGTAACTGGGTCTTTGGCACGTCAAAACATGTCCCAAACTACCTGTGAAATATTCGCCTGATGTAGCAATATAAAATACTGGGGTAGACAACTTATTGAACGTCCTTATATTGATCCATTATCAAAATCTCATTTGTTAGTAATTCTGAGTTACAGGTATTCTTCTCTGTTCCCCTTGATATACAAATAAGTAAGGTCCAACTGTGTACTCTGTGTATTAAGAGCTGCAACAATCATCTTTAAATGTTCAGTTCAGATAAATTACTGAAGGCAGGAAGAAGGTATCAGGCTACAATAAGGAATCACAATAGTGGCAAAGTGACCAGGTGTATTGACAATGGTCGTCAGAGCGCTGCGTTGGCTGGTTATCTGTTAACTAGGACAATGAAATATTAGTAACTTGCCGTACAGTCAGTAATGCAACACAAATAAATATCTCCCTCCCGCTGATGTAGATGCGTTGCTGACCTGAAGACATGGCTGAACTCGAACAGAGAGTACATACACTGACTGATTCGTCTTGAATGTGCAATAGGCTCATGTAAACAACTCCGCAGTTTCACATTTTTTCCGATACCTCTCTTGGGTTTGTCACCTTACTATGCCGGCCGCTACAGTACAAAATCTCTTTATGAAACGATAATTGGGAAAGGAAATTCGGGAAGAAAACGTTCTAAAACTCAATTTAAGATTTCCCAGTTATGAGGGATTTGTACTGCGACCTCCCATTCGCGAGTCCAAGCCTTGACCACCTCGACCGCCCGTATCCTCAGGAATAAGTCTTTGGCCACTGAAATTCTTTAAGATTATCATCTGTTAGTTAAAAGCTGAACTCGGGTAGAGTGTTCATAAGAAACTGCTTTCTGAAATACAGCATTCACCGTCCAAAAGTAGTTGACGACCTCAGGTCTCACACATCTGAAGCGAAGCCCCTAATTGTTGTCGTTGTCTAAATAGGCCAAGCTGCCTGGGCTAGCGTCTCATTTACCCACCGAAAACAAAGCACAAGCTCCCTGGCTTCCAAACTTCCAGAGAGGTGCACAAAAAACGCCGTGGAGAGAATGTGGAAGTAAGATGCAAGCGGGTGGTGCCATTATACCACCCGAAAACAATGCACATCCGCCGCCTACATTTTTTATCCCTCACAAGGCTTCTTTGTTCAGCTCTATCCGTGAATCTCTTCTCTCCTTATGGGCGCGATTCTCAAACCTGGTAGCGATACGCCTTACCTAACCTTCATTGCGGGTATTATATGTCATGCCTCTACTAAAATGTTGCACATTCGTGATGGTGGTTTCAACAAGCTTCCCTAAACAAATGCTAAGCAATGCTTGTAGTTAAACTAAAGTATCTTTAAAGGAAGATTGAAGTACGACATTGATAAACCACTATCTCAGTAACAATTTAACATATCAAACTAGACTTCCATAGGTTGTAGATGTACGACTTCTTAGCATATTCATCTACTTCTATACAAACCCCGAAAAATCTGGAAAAAATAGCACAATTGTTCAAAAACAGTACACACATCTGCTATCATTCTGGTGATTAATTATTTATGATACGTAACATATTGAGAAGAAAGAAATAATAAAAGTCTATGCATTATGGTTTATGACTTGAGGCTATGCTTACTGATAAGAAACATTATTTAAGGTACAATTCGCTTTTGAAATGTTCAGCTTCGAGGCACAAGCTCATGTATGTGAAATACCATCAAATGGAATGTTAACAGATGAGATCCGGCAGGACATAATCCATTACATGGGTCAGGAATCTACTACAAATGAAACATTTTCTTTAGACTAGCAAACTCTGGTACGTTGCTTTCATGTGGTTTTCACTATTCACTCTTCTACACATATTCTTACAAAAGGCTTCTATTCTAGTTACCTGTTAATCGAGATATACCTTCAATCCAGATTTACAAATTTCGTTGCACGATACAATAGGTAAAGCAATACTCCGCGGGGACCCCCTTCGGTTGAGAACGCATTAAGGGAACTGAAGAAGAAGAAGAAGAAGAAGAAGAAGGAGGAGGAGGAGGAGGAGGAGGAATCACTATGTGAGGCTTTGAAATGCCATGCTCTTTGAAACAAAAAAAGCGAATAACGACTTCCTATTTAAGAAAATTCAAACAGACAGCAAAGAAATGGCCCACTCAATATATAGTGTGCTTTAACGAGATTAACTTTTTGTGCAGTTAACACTTTGTCTATCTGATATGTTTAGCCAATTATACACATTTCATTCAGAATCAGGAGGGCTTCCGAGGTTAATCCCAGAAAATTTAAGACCCACATTTAATTTGTCATGTTAGTGAGTGTCTTAAATATATAGTATTTTAAACAAAATCATTACAGAAATTATTCCTAACAAAATACTCTTATTAACTTTTGAATTTACACGCAAATGCACATGCGCGCGCACGCACACACGCACACCGCACGCCAAATTCTTAAAGTGCCTTTTTTATGATACGGTGGCTCTGAAAACATGCATTTCTGGAGAAATTTCGAATTTTAGAGATTTTTGGCATGGAATTTTTGTTTGGAATAGAAAATTGCTCACACACTTGAGGTAGCAAGCAGTAGAGAAGTAAAATGCTGTTAGAATGATAATGTTCCATGCAAAGGCAAGAGCATGTGCTTGCACAAATACTCACTGTTCAGCAACAAAAGCACTATCATATCTCTAGAATCAAACAGCAGTGTTTGCACAAGAGATAAGCAAGCCAGGACTAAAACGTTGCCAGAAAAATACATACGCGTAGGCTGCTTTTGCGTATCCCTCCACCGAGAAACCCCAAATGGTTATTAACATCAAGTAAATGCAGCAGCAGTGTGTAATTCATGAATGTTTCGCGCCATGTAATTTCAGATATCTCCCAAAAAGCAACACGAAAAGTAAACATACATTTGCGTATGCAGTACGTCGGTAACCATATCTCGTGAAAGCTTTGCTAAAATGAAAGAAACTATTTTAAGTTAAGTTTTAGTAATATATAAGCCATTGTTAATTAAGTAATTAAGAACTTATAAGATATTTTTCTTTGCTTTCTTTAAATATCCATAAGAAAATGTGGATTAGTACTTTCCTTTGGATTAGAGGATTCGATCCAAAATTTAGACGTCCAAGCTATCTACACATAAGCACTGAATTCCTCTCCATCCAAAAACTGTGCCAAAAGCGGAACCTAAAAAAGAAAATGTCCGCAAATTTCAAACTGCCTACACGAGATATACTGCTTCAAGCAAATATTCAAATCCTACCAACGCAAACCGTTTTGTAAACAAAAATATTTGACTTTTTGTTTCCTTTAAAGTAATTAATGATTTTATCAAACTATTCCATGTTTGAATTAGCGTCATTTCGATTAAAATGTATACTTTCGATACATAGCCTCTGATGTCATTTCCATTCTCACTTGTGTTTGTGAAAATACTACATATGCAGGCAAACTACCCCACCTCATTTAAGTATACAATTTATGCCGAATAACATTTTTCGTTGCACGAGTCTACTCTCAAACATTCGTTGTTGCAATGTAAATTTTACTGGAGTGAAGTTTACTCCGGTCGCCGATTATGGGCATACGAAACGACCAATTCTCCCTTTTTCCTGCATGGACTCTTCATCTTCCGTTTACTCAAGTCAGCATTGTGAACTGTTTAGTGTGAACTGTTTAGTGTGATTAAGATAGTTACAATCATTTTGCATATAACTGTGTAATGCATATTAAATAGTAATGAATACAGAAATTCATGCCAGTGTTACATAAGTTCTTGTACAAAACTTAATGGTAGGCAATCCTTACACTATGAAAGTAATGCCTTTTTATACTAAATACTGAAACTCGTGCGTTTGTAGATCCGCATAAAAGCATCTTTTAAAGCATGATGGTTAGCGTGTCTGCCTCACGTTCAAGAGGTCGGAGTTCGAATCTCGCTTAGGGTAAGTTATCCGAGTAAGGTTTTTTTTCCGAGGTTTTCCCTACCCTGAGAAGACGAATGTCGGGTAACTTAAAAGCTCATTTCACCCATTTCATTTCATTCATTCGTCCGATATGACACAATGTTGGAGGACGTTAATTCAAAAAAAAAAAAAAAAAAAAAAAAAAACCTACGCCCACCACACTTGTATAATTCTGTCCTTTTCTGACCTACTACCCGTGGTTTTACATATCAGATAGCTTTAAAATAACGTGTGCAATTCTCAAGTCGAAACCTGCATAAGGAAACGGTTAAAATATTGCATTTTTTAGTTTTCTATGTTGAACATTCTTTCAAATTACTGAACAAAATACAATACACATTTATGGTACTTAGACAATCAGTATAATTGTTAAAGGGGATGTTAGGCAGACCATACTATCCAGTAAATTCAGACATGACATGTGCCTGCCTAAGAATACCAAATTTCAAACACGATTTTCTAAAATATGTACATTTTCCGTGCAGACATCTTTTTCTCAGGAACTATTCATTAAAGAAGCATGACATTTTATTTACATATACATGTGCTCTGTGAAGCAGACGTTTTGAAGTTCAGTGCTAAGTTGAAAATCTTGATGTAAAATGTTTAAAAATGGTATATATTTTAAAATCCTTTTAAGATTAAACAAGCTATTTTATTTTTATGAGTTTGTTTCCCAGGGTAATTAAACATGTTTTCAGAATAAGTATGCATTTTTGAGTTGTGAATTGTAAAAGGTTTTCAAAGAAAGGTATTAAGTTGGACATTATTTTTGTTTGTATTAGTATATATTATTTTAATAAACTATAATAGAACTATGAAAACTAGAACTATTTAGTCACTTGCCTTTTAGACTTTTATTTGTAGAATTACAGTTTGTCAACTGATGTAAAACAGACAGATGCTCTTAACCCATTATCTCACTATTAACTAGATTAGCTATCTGAGATATCAGATTGACATTTTTACAAGATGTAAACGTCTTTTAAGTTCAATGATCTGCATTTACGCAAATAGCTTCTTTATTAAGGATGATAAATCTATGACTAGCAGCTTTTGATTTAAATGTAACAGCAATTACTTTTGAAAAAAACTATTTAATCATCTGATTAACCCAAAGGAGTTTTATGAGAGTACTTAAGAGGATGTTTTTATTATCCTAATAGTTTAATTTCTTCAACAGTTGTTAAGAAATCGGGCTATATCTACCAGAAAGATTATTGACAGAAAAAGCCGTTCATAATAAAAATACAGAACACAGATTAGTATTAAAAAACGTAGCTTGAGCACGCATAAGCTGCTATATTTCTTTAAAAGAGTACAAAACTGTAAAACCACACTTCTAAAAGATGTGTCTAAGTTTCCTCTCTCTACACAAAAGCATGTGGGAGTTTTCATTTAATTTTTGCGAAGTCAAAATTTCACAGTACAAAACGGCAGAGACAGTATCACATCTACAATCTGATCTGCTACATACATATTATTTTCCCTACCCATTTAGCAAACTACTTCTATAAACCTCATCTATCTTTAATCCAGATGAACACCCGTCGAAACGATTCATTACAAATTTCCATGCAGCACAACGGGAAAATTTCGACATTTTGTTTTCCTTTAATGGTGTGAGTGAGAAAAAGTGCAAAAATTAAACCCAGATGAAAAAGGGCCATACCAAATTATCGTGCGAATTATTCTTGTCCCTCCTATCAGTGCTACCAAATATGGGTACACACATTTTACGCGCCTGAACTGAGAACACTAATATTTATTAACTACGGTCATATAAATATTTAAAATGTCAGATGTCAATCTTATAATTAGACAAACATTTATTTTCTGATAATAACTGTACAAAAATTCTTCCTACGATACTTAGGTCGTGAATTATGCGAATTTGAACATTTTATATGGTTATCGCCGTTTAGGTAACATTCATTCAAAATGGTTAAGTCTGAAATACATGTACAACATTTATTAACTTTTTATTTACAAACAAACGTGGATTTGTCCATTCAGAGGGCAGGAATAATGTATTTAATGTATAGAATCTTTTAAAAAAGGTTCCAATCTGCAACCCAAAAACCCAGAAAGTGGAAAGTTGTGATGTAGATTGCGTGTCACGAATTTGTAGTGAACCAGTTTCATACGAACAAAAAGGGAATGTACCTGTAGATATCTCAATCTCCAGGAAAAATCCACGAAGTTGAAAAGCGAGTTACGTGGGCTACTATTTATATTTTGAGCCCATGTTTTGAAGGTGTCACAAAAACACTGCAAAAATGCTATGAAAAATGGTTTTAAATGCATTCAAAAGTAAGGAGAATATTTTGAAAAACAACAAAAGAATTTTAAATGACAATTTAGTGTTTTTTCTACTTTCTCTACTACGTATAGTAAAGTAGTGGAAGTATTGTATTCCACCCAAACATTCGATGTTGAAATTTCACCGGAGATATGTGTTTTGAGATCCCTGAATAAAAAACAAGCATTTTTAGAAAAAGGTCGGCGCACGCGCGCGCGCGTGTGTGTGTGTCAGTCTGTGGACAGCATAATTCAAAAACGAAAAGTCGGTTAAAGATTTTGAAGAAAATTTCTCCACCCTAAACTACCCTTTACATGGGAAAGTTTTCAAACATTTTGATTTTCATGAAAATGGCTGCAACGATTTTGATAAAAATGCCACATGTTTGAGATATTTTTATGACTAATGTATTGTGTATTTTGAATTTTCTGGCTATAGCCCATTTAGTTCTATTTACTCTAGATGAATTTTGCATAACTGGTAAACCATAAGAGATAGACCAAATCTTACTATACAAAAAATGTGCGTATTGCTAAAACAAACCATTTATATCTGAATAACTTTTTTTTTTTTTTTTTTGTAGAGTGAACCATTCCGGATATATTCCTTGTTATTAGTGTGAGTTTCGGAGAACTTATACTTCTGTCAAATGAAACATGGTTACTTTTTTTTATATGCTAACCGTGCAAAGAGAACGGAATTTAAAAGCTTTGAAGGATTTGATTATCGCTCAAAGTATACTGAAATCCCATATTCTGCTTGTGGCTACAAGAAAATAAACAATAAAATAATTTTTGCACATGTTTATCTCAACTAACGCGAAAAGATGTAGGAATATAAGAATAACAGTTTGTAAGAATGGTTACTACAAGAGTAGAGAAATTCATGTGAATGCAAACACCAGACTGTTTATCATTAGGCTAAATAGTTACTACCGGTACACGTCCACTACGTTTGCCAACAACGCCCAGCTTTCATATGTCAGCCATTAACATTTGCACTTCCTCTTGTTGCTTTTCAGATTGCCGGCCCATTATATATAGGTTTGCTTACAAGTGGTAAATGCTGTGCGCTCTAATCACACACTTCCTTAAACAAAGAGTATGTTTTACTGTACATAAGGAATGCCTGATAAGCTCCTATTATTAAAGGCTCTTCCTGATCGTGTTTTACCCACTACTTGTTACAAAGCGAAGACTGATAAGAAAGAACCAAAACGTGGCTACATTAATCATCATACCGTAACGTTATCGCTCTTAATGAGGTTCCACATTCTAAAAATATTGCACTCTCTGGAGAATAAGTTCATTCTGATATAAACCAAGTACTGCACCACAGTCTTTTTCTTATCTATTTTTGTTCTAGATACTTTTATTTTTAGTTATTTACCCATGGTTAGTACTTTCAAATGACTACTAGGAATGGAAAGCTTATACATTATTTATGTTGGATGCACCCGTCTGTACCATGCAAGAAGAAAGGAATGTCAAAGATATCACAGAGCGACCACTTCGTAAGAGATTGACTAACGCTTAAGTCTGTGTTCTCGTATTCCCATTGAACCTACAAGGAAATGTGTAACAAAATAATTTATACAAACATTTGCCTCGATTGACCGCCTCCGTAGCACAGTTGGTTGCCTCTGGCACGGAGGACCCGGGTTTGATCCCCGGTACCAGCATTGGGATTTTATCCCCTCTAGGAGGTCTGGCACGGGGTGCACTCAGCCTCGTTAGGTCTCGGGGGGACCAATTGAGGAGCTACTTGATGGAGAAGTAGCGGCCCCAGGTCGAGAAGACCGCATAACTGGCCGGGAGGGCTCGGGGCGCTGACCACGTCCCACTCTCCAGTACTGCACCACACCAATGAAGCCTGTAGTGGGCAGAGGTGGGGGACGCAGCGGCTGGGCTGTAGGCCTTGGCCCTTCATGGGCTGTCGCGCCGGGGTTTTAGTTTAATTTGCCTCGATTAACATGAAGTAGATAAAAGAATAGGCATTTTAAGAATAATTTGTACAAATGTGAGTAGAGAAAGACATGTGAGTGCCACACAAGATGTTTTACTCTCAGCTACAACATAATTCGCAGTACAAAATGGTAGATGCAGTGCAATTCCAATTTAATGTGATTTAATTTTCTCTTATTTTTGTAGCTACATTTAAATTTTCAAGACTCATCAAAGCCATTCGTAATCGGAGATGAAATCGAAATGGGATCACCTTGAACTATTTCATAACAAAAATTGAAAACTTAACACTGAAGTGTTTTATATGCTAAACTATAGGTTCTTGCCATATGTACACATCACGTAAAACAAATCCCGTCGCTTTATTAAATAAATACGATTTTTATGATTTCGTATTATTGCTTTCTTATCTGTTTTCCAAAAATTTGTTGCAGTTAGACACAACGAGTTACTAAATTAGGTAACCCATTTATTTAACCCTATATGTTAAAGCGAGTTATACATTCGCCTTAAATATTAAGTACACCGCATATTTTGTAATTGTAATGTTGTAATATTTCATTTATACAGAGTGTTCCGAAACGACACCGAACGAATATATAGAAGTAGTTACTCAGCTTCTATGTGACAAGTATAGATAAGTTTTACCGCCAATATAATCGCATAAAAACGCTCCAGAGTAAGTGTGGATTAGGCAGGGACAGGAACAACGTCGCTTGCCTCACGGCCTTTTTTACCTTTGGGACGAATACTCATCGACACTATTTTAACTCGTTTTACAATTGGATGGCATTTCTTTTCTTTAACTATGTTAAATTTACAGACACACGCATTCACAAGTTCATTTATATTTCCGAACTCTAGGAAGGATGGGGAATAATGCTGGCTAAAGAAAAATTTCCATCCAACAGGCAGGACTCTAACCCAGGATCTGTAGATTTGTAGGCTACAGCTCTACCTCAACAGAACACAGCGGTAGCCAATATCATGTAATTCTGACTCATTCATAAGAATCTAAGGACTTAAGAAAGAACAATGCTGACAATACTATGACCAAAATGTCAGGCTTATGCCAATTATTTCAGCATTACTAGCCTGGTATTCCTCTTTTCTACAAAAGTTATTTCTCCATACCTTTTAAATCATCTCCAATCAATGTCAACCACCAACTAGTTTCTTTTCTTACCTGAAACAATAAACACAAATTGTTAGACTCTGTATAGCTAAAGCCTACGACATATACAAGTAGTCAATTTCTCAAATTTCACATGTGTTTGTTAGATAGATTTAATAAACATGTCACATGCGTTTGTTTGGAATGCTAAACGTACATAAAACGAATTAGGTAAAGTATAAACGACTCAGGCTTGCTTCATGAAGCCTTCTTAGCTTCCCCTCCTTTCCCTTTCTTTACTCCTCTGCTTGTTGTTGTAGTTGTTGTAGTGTTTAACGCCCGCTTTTACTACTACGGCACCGCAGGCGGTGACACTGATGACACATGGAATGAAGATGGAGCACCGGTGGAATGAGATGGCGGGGGAAACCGGAGCACCCGGAGAAAACCCGCCCTGACGCCGCTTCGTCCACCACGAATACCACATGCGGGTCCCTGGGATCGAACCCGGGCCGCCTAGGTGGTAGGCGAGCGCGCTAACCGCTCGGCCACGGCGCCCCCATACTCCTCTGCAATGACACCTCTGCAATGACACCACAGCACGTTTATGTTGCTGGCTAGACAAGTTATAATTATAACCAATGACACATTAGTCTGAATGGGAAGAATTGATCTTTTCTTGTCGCTTGGTACCCCTCTCTTTATTCCTCTCTAATGGCACCACTGTTCTTGATACATGCTATATTTACTATAAAGGTTTACACGTTTTTGTGACTCTAAGAACAAATTTAGTTTTTCTTATAACGTAGAATCGTTTTACTCAATAAATGCTGCTTATTTCAAGCAATATTTGCGAACTTTTCCATAACAGACATTAAGAATTTTGAGACAAAACTAAAGAAGTTTAAAACGTGGATCGACTAGACTAGGTCAGGTATTTCCTTGTTCTCGTTACAGAGCCACGCCTCTAGCGCCGTATCGCAACTGCTCAGCAGTTCATTGATTAGTAGTTATGCTTCACACCCTTTAAGACCCTTGCAAGATGATAAGAAATTGAGAGGTGATCCCAAACAGCGCATATTGCTAAAGTCGCTCTGTGTACATTGATACTCTCAGAACGATGTTTCATTTGTTTCATATAATATATTTTTATGGTACCGTAATATTTACCAAAACAATGCCATTTACAACAGCATATATTGTTGAACATCCTCATTAACGTTTTTTCAAATATTTTAGGGTTTCTATGAACAGATTCTTTTATTCGAATTTCCATTCCCCTTTCGCTTCGTTACATTTATCTGACTTTTGTTTTCGAAGTTCATTCAATGCTCATTCCGACTTTTGCTAGCGACATGGCCTCACAGTAAGGACTGTATCTCACATTCAGGAGGTACCGGGTTCGGTTCTCGCTGGACTACCCACTCTGACAATGGACCAAGTGACGGCAGTTGGTGTGTTGCAGCAGGACGGTGGAAAGATTTCTCCCTGGCGCTGGCGCCATTTTTGGACCATCTTCCTTTTTGGGAGTATCTCCTGTATTCCAGCTTAAAGCAGGGCTAGATGGCATCAGGCTTGTCGTTTTGTTGCAATTGTTAAGGACTCTGCACTTGCTATCGCAGACCTGATCTGGTCCCCTTCAGGTCTGTTCTTCACCCCTTCCTCCCAGGGGTGATGGTGAAAGCACAAAGGTGTGCTCCAACTTCTAGAAGTCCCTCCGTCTGACTACTTCCTCCATATTTTCCATCTGTCGATTGTCACTCTTTAGATGGCCCAGTGCGTTTACTAACTTCAACATTACATACTTTTAATATTCATTATAAAATTCGATATAGCATGAAATAAAATAGCATACGTTTCAGGAAGTGATTCGTTTCAAAAACATCTCAAACACCCGCAACACATCAAAGTCAATGCTTACAACGTAAATTACTAATACAATACTGAAGCTGTGCTCTTAGAACAGTTTCAATAGAGAGAGTGAACTAGTCGAATAGGTCTAAACCCAAGAATCAGGGCGGAGCGGATATTTACCCGTGTATTGCTGCACTAGTGCGGAGATTAATAACAGAGCATGAAATCTCACTGTATACGAGTAACATAAAAAATAATTTAATTTGCAAAATGTAACGGCATGGAGGCTCTTTTCATTTCCTTTACGTGTTTCTGCTAAAGTAACACATGCAGCTTTGAATTTGAATATTTTAATTTTCTTGATATTCCTTCTTTTCTGCTACCATCTGCCTTTTCCATTGCCGCTTCTCACTTTTCCAATATCGCTGCCAGATCAAACAGCATGCTGGCAGAACATACTATTATCTAATGAATCTCTTAGATTTTCATGTGATGCTACTCCGTATTTCGAAGATATTTATTTCCGTAACATTCCAGGGACTGAAAAGCTCTTGCGAATATTACCTTATTGTAAGGGTGTTTGAAATGGTACACGTTGCGAGAAAAGTCTGTACTGTTTCAAGTAAACAGGCGTTGTGCACTTTGTACGTTGGCATTTTATTTAAAAATTCCGGGAAACAGATATGGAGTTTGATGTTCAATGGACTCTACTGAACAAAATGAAGAGGAGCCTACCATCCTTTGTATATTAACCCTTTCACTGAAGCTTACTTTCCGTAATTAGCGACCGCACGGACGTTGATCTATGCTGAATAGAGGTGCAAGAAAAGGCATTTTTCATTAGCATTTCCGATTGCTGCAGTTCCATTCAATATTTACCTAATATTAAAAACACTTGTCTATTTTGGATGCGAGAGCACCAGGGAAATGTTGGGAATAAAAACTTATAGTCCATCTGACTAAATCTGCAATATCAAATTTACATTATTCATGTACGAAGCGTCCCGATGTTGAAAATAAAATGTTGAACTACATCCTGGGTTGTTGGAATGATCTTTGGACAAAAAATGTCACGGTGCTTCAACTAGAGATTTCTTCCTTAGTACTCTAGTACCCTACAGGTTAAATGTAAGACACCTCACTCCAAATTTCATTTGAACTCAATGACAGATCATGTAAAGTTAGAAGTTATTTCATGACACTTCATACTAATTCAGGCACCGATTAATTATTATTGTAAATATTAAGAATGTATACAAATTGAAAAATATGTTTAATTTGATTGTTCGATATTTGAACGAAAAATACCTCACCTGAGGTTAAATATGTTATTCCATTAGCTAGGATTACTCATCCTCCCTAGGGTTGGAAGTATGTGTAGAGTGTAAATGTGTCTGTGAATAAATATTGAATGAATGACTAAAAAGAAAACCCAGCGTAAATAAACACAAATTTACACAAACAGTATAAACGAGTGAACAACACTGCAGGTGAGCAATTGTTCCAGAGTAAAAGGCCGCCGATATGACCTTACATGTTAAACGCGGCATATAAATTCGAACTATGGACAGTCATCTCCAAAATGAAATAATTCACTTGACATAAAGTGTACCTGTTACCGAGATTGGCATCTTTTCATACACATGCGTGTCTCTTAGTATTTCTCCTTCCAACTGTACAATAGTTCAGACAGAATGAAAAGGGCAGTATAATGAAAGTACAGAATATTCAAAATGTATAGTTTGATCTTGATACTAACATTCCAAATACGATACTTTAATGAAAATCGTTTGGACAATAACGTTAGCATGAAAAATGCAAGAGACCCTACAATAGTATTGATACATATAAGCATGAAAAAGTTTACAATTTACATTTTACTGTACTTCTTAGATACCCAGGCAAGAAAAAATAGTTTCTAATGTTCACAGAAATGCATATTTCTGTACTGGCAACATTGAAAACATGGGGATGGGTTACAAAGCTTAAATGCGTTAATCCCTTTCCCCAATTCCCAGCAATATTTTCTTCCAATTTATCTTTGGATGTGAGGTGCACAGGAAACACACCAAGGTCAGTGATGCATCAAAACATTTCAGCAAGACGATGTTCCTGGTGTATCCCCAAGAGATAACTAGCTTTCTCTGCACAATGCTGGCCAGTGCTGTCGTTCATGAAAAATTCTGAGTCAGTGGACCAACATGAGAAGAATACACTTCATTTAGAGTATTCGCTAAGAGAAAACTGTTGCTCATTTGGGACAGCTCTTTGTATAGCACCGACCAAAAAACTGACATTTCCGTGGGTACTGAATCTTTCAAGGACCATTCCCTTGTTGTATTTCAATTTTCTTCAGTATTTCAAGTAAGCGAGCATGAGGGGTGGAGAGGGGAGGGAAGAAATGTTCTCGTTAATTTAATTCCAGAAGTTTCAATCTCCCTGCTGTGCCGCGGGAAGAAAGGAGGAGAGTGAAAAAAAGTAAACTAAAATAAAAAGGAATCTTAAGTTACATTCTGTGATGGAATTCACAGAGAGAGGGGAAGGGGTGGACTAGGCACTCTAATAAATACTGTAATCCACAAGAATGGCTCGACAGAGCCGGAATGTATATTAAGAACTGTATTCTCCTGCGATAGCAACGAAAAGAAGGGCAAAAAGAGAAACGAATAAGATCCAAAGAAAACTTTCTTTTTAAAACTTTCTGTTAAACGTGAGTTGTTATACTAAATCGCAGGTATTTTTCTTGGATTTCCCCGTGCTTACAAAAAGGAGCATGCTAAGGAAACTTTACAGGTCGGTTTTTTAACTTTGTAACTTTATCTGCTGGAGTAGAGGTTATGAAAATAGACAGGATAAGTTGAGGAGAATTCTCCAGTGAGACAGGGGCAATTTCCCGGGGCAGGAAGAGGCACTAATAAGCGTGGAAGACGCTTCACCTAATCAAACATGAGGCTACATGGATCAACGTGCCACAACTCATTGTAACTTGCTTAGAAGCCAACATTAACCATACTCGACCGCACCTCGGGAGTTGAAGCAGAGCTCTTAACTTTAACTTTCCTCTTCTTGCAATGCCAAATCATCAACAATTTGTGGGGCGTCGATACTCTCGCACATTACCTCCGCTCCACTCCTCAGCAAAACACCACCCTTGCAAGCAAGTCAGGTGCAGATACTGTTAGCAGTGAAACAATGGAACCACTTAATGAAGTCTCATATCCTACATATTTATACAGCTTTACTTTCGTTACTTTTATTTCTAGCCAAGTTTATCTAAGGCATTTAAATTTTCTGTAAATACCCGTGGATTTCTCTTGGTTCTCCTTGATTTGTATAGAAATCATCGGAGATGTGGATAGAATACAAATATCTTTACTTACAGTAAGATATGTGAATTAACGGGTTGAAATTTAAGGATTGCTGAACCCATTAACTTAAACTAAAATGCAAATTGCTGACTTATAGAAAGAATTTAAACAGTTTTATGTGGTACCAACAATTAGTTCAGCATTATGTTTCAGACTGCACAATTACTATTTTTGTCATTAGCTCATTGTCATAACCACCCATTACATGAACAGCTTTCACTTCGTCTTACGGATATTCTCGTATTTTCCACAATTTAAGCGTGTTTTATCGTGATTAAGGTGAATCAATTACTACAATACAGCGATGGGCAAAAATACAACTATAGATTGGTGGCCAACACAATGAAGATTGTGTTTTCAACGATATGGGGCTTCTACTCACTAAGCAAGAATTCAGTGAGCATTTTTGGCCAAAGAATTTCTAGATAAGTGAACTGGACGAGGGTAATCAACGGTATGCCCATTAAAACCTCCCTGTCATACCTATCTTCCTTAGGTATGTTAAAAAAGATAAGGCTTTTTCTTCATGAATATTGTTGATGCCATGATTCAGTTCATTCGGGGGCAGAGATCTTCAAAGACTGAAGTCAAGCCCTCGGGCCTAGACCCTGCATGGATCATGAAATACCTTTAGACCAAATGGTCCACTCCATAAACCACAAGCAAATGCTCCTGTAGTTAAGGAAATTTCTTCGGCGACGAGAAAGAGAGAAAGACATCGGAAGCCTTTGTTGTGGGACTATTTGAACTAAAGGGCCGGCCGACAGCTGCAACATCCCGGATGATTGGGAAAAGGGGCAGACAACCCTTTATCCATCCATTTCATCGTGCACGATGAGGTCAAAATATCAAATTATATTAGCAATTTTTTTCGTTCTTCATGTTTCATTATCGTTTGACTATAGCGAGTGATCTAAAAGACTCCGAACCGGCTGCGCCGTGTTCTGGCTACACGCGTCCTTGGCGCTCGTCGCCGACTACCACTGTCATAGAACAGCGCGGATGAAATCCCACAGTGTTTTCGAAACCTTACTTTTAAAGGCATTATTTACCAATGTAATTAAAGGAGATGCTGAAACTGGTCACCATGTTGTCCATACATTTTTGGCAATCTTTAGGAAACTATCCATCAGTCGCTCTAGTTCGTGTTGAGGAATGCTGGCAATTTCCTAGCGGATATTTCGTTTTAATTCTTCCGAGGTGTGTGTGTGTGTATGTGTGTGTGTGTGTGTGTGTGTGTGTGTGTGTGTGTGTGTGTGTGTGTGTGTGTGTGTGTGTGTGTGTGTGTGTGTCTTGCACTTTATGCTAGTTAGCCCAAATACAGAAACAACAGATCACGTGGAAATCTTTCTACAAATCGCACTTTCACTTTGCTAGCACACTGAGTTAACACATACAAATCATAAATAAATACATACTGTGCAGTAGAAAATAAATACTGAGCCGTAATACAGTTTGTGAGTAAGTAGAGGACAAAATAATAAAGCACACTGGTAATAGCTCAATAACATGCTAACATATCAGCTCAATGCTGCACTTCCAGAGCAGAGTAAAACAAGTCAACCGCCGGACCCTGTGTACAGTAGCTGCGTCATCGTGTTTCTGTTTGCGCAGCGGTTCGGATGTTTTTGGGGCTCTCTGTGTATACTACTTGGCAAAGCGTTCAGGCGTACTGAACTTGGCTGTTGAGCGCTACGATCGCTTCTTATCTTGTTTATTAGAAGAGCGAAATAATAGTAACTTGGCGTTTAGTCAGTGATAAAACACAAACAGATGATCTCTCGCGCCTGCCGATGTATGAGACATTGTTCTCCTGAAGATGTGATTGCATCTGAACAGAGTGCATGCACATGTTTGTGCGATAACCTGGGCAGTTTCACATTCTTTCCGAAACGCTTTGCCAGGTAGTACTTGCCTTTCTCCATCCCAGTATATAAGGGATACTTGTCAACAGAGTGTTAAAAGTAAATATTGGCACTTCCATGGTGGTCTATTTCTGTGCCTCAATAACTATTGACTAGTTCGATGTAGCTGTTTCGGCTGCTCAATTAGAATTGATATGCTCATTCAGTTTGCCTACATGTTGATGTTTGTGCTTTTTGCCTTAGTATTGCTGGTGCTTTTATTAAATTTCCAAGACCGATATCTGATTTGGAATTTTTCTCCCACATAAGGAAATATGTCGAAGGGCGTGTGCGATATCTGGAGCAGGAACTATTATATGAGGCTCCTCTCTGCTTGCGGAGATCTTAATCCGTTCCCGATTCCCCGTGTAGACGTGACTCGGATACAGAGGGGAGAATATACGGCAGCGTTAAACAACCTGCGAAAACAAAACTGCGATATTTCATTGCTGCGGACCATTCCAAATGTTGAAGGTGCTGCCGAACGCATCCGATCTTCCATCACTGCGAGAAGAGTGATGCATTATTTATAGGCGTGTTTTATCGGAAAATCGCTCTGAGTAACTTTATGATGGAATAATACCTGAAATTGGGCTACGAGATTGCCGCTTTATTACCTATTCACATTCAGCTCAGAGGGATATTTGTTGCCTACTTTCTACAGCTCTATGCTGGCTACTATTGAGAAAGTAACATTGTTTCCGGCGTTTTATTTACTACAGAAAGCAGCTCCTTCACATTCTCTATCGACTTTCCTCTAAGCTGTAATTGTGATGCAGTTGAGAAAAAGATCTTGTAATTTTATTGATCAAAGCATAGGTAAGGTCGCCAAATATGGCCGCCTTTTTATTATTGTTTATAAATCTCTCGCATAACCTGCAGGAAAAGCAAGCCATGCTTTATTACACACTTATGTAAGCTTACACTTAGATACAAGGTCACTGTAATAACTCGATTTACAGTACAATAATGAAATAAAAAGTAGCATTTTCTCACTCATGACAAAGGTGTTCGAAATATGGCCCCTATCATGAAATACATATAAAAATGTGAGAGCACGCTACTAAATATGTAGTTAAACACAAGTAATTTTGTAAAAATGAGTTAACTTTGGAAAATAGTTTAATGACATGGAACAGCATAATATTTCTGGCTTGGGCGATTCGCGCGATACCTTGAGCGACCTTCATTTTTTACCTGCTAAACACAGTTATCAGTACAAGGCCATGAGCAGACTGTGCTCAGCGAGCACCAGTTGTCCAAACCTACCATATTCGGTATGCACCACCAATGGGGCCATATTAGGAGAAAGATTTGTTTTAACATGGCGATTGTTTGGCGATGTTATGTTTACTAAACAACTTAGTAAACTAGTGATCAGAGCTTCACGGGTGATCAGCCGTGTTAAATTTAAGAAGGTCGAGCTTTCGGCCATTATACACTCCATGGCCATCTTCAGGACTAACACGGCTGATCCCCCGTGAAGCTCTGATCACTAACGTTCGCCGTGAAAGCTTCAAATCTTACAACTTAGTAAACTGCTCTACGATAAAGTCAAGAATCCTGGGCGTCTGTGACGTAAACTGTGCTTTATAATAATTATATTTAAGGCAAAATAGCATTTGTAGCAAAAAGGTGTCGAAAACCCGCCTTTACGCTCAAAAGTAAGTCCAAGATTTGGGACTGCTACAAAAGAAGCTACTTCTTCCTCGCTCTTTGTATGCATGACTAGGGTCCTCTGTTGTAGTTCACACTTGCTGGAGGGTTTACATACGTGACCATATTAGAAAAGGGTGCCATATATGGGTCCTGTACCTCCTATTGTTTCTTTTTACAGTCTAACTAATCCTTCAGAGTTTAGAGCAGGCATGCAACTTTGTGTCACTCAGTGTATTCCCATACATTCTCCCTCCAATTTCAAGTGTGGGAGGTGGTTGGACTTTATAGCGACATTTATCGACATTGCTAATACAATAGAAACTCTTTGGACGGTAGGCCAACCGAAAAACAAAATATGGGTATGGGTTAAATATCTTGTACCAAGCGAGATAGCTCCGCCAGAACATTTGAGGCTCGCATTCGGGTGGTTGTGGGTTTACTTCCCGTGGGTGACCTTCCTGACTGTAGGAGTTTTCCCGGGTCACCGGGAAAATGCTGGGAAGGATAATCACATTTCAGGAATTTCCCGTACCTCCAATTCACTTCATCTTCAATTCAATCCGGTATTTGAGGGTCGGAATATTGACGACGGGCGAGTTTAGCGCTGCTGTTGGGAACTTTGAGAACTGTAACTCTATTCTCGATGGATGGGCGACGTTTAGTCACCGGACTAGTGGTTGCTTGGCGTACGCTGCTGTCGAGATGAAGGATGTATAACACACGTTAGGGACCCTCACGCTGACTCGCACTTCTCGCCCGGGTCATTACGGCTCGTAGAGTGCTCTCATTTCATACCTTCTTCCCGGAGTCTGACATACAATAACCTCAGCAGTTGACGCCTTGTGGAACCCCCTCCTTAAATACTCTACTTTTACCTCTAAACTTCGTATCCCCTCCAATGGTTTAGAGTGCAGACCTACTTGTTCCAGGCTCCATATTATTCTCTTAGGTCTCTCTTTTAGGTTGTTGTGTACCAAATAGACAACTGACTTCGTTTGTTAAATGCAGGCAAGTTTATCTGCAGTTTAACATATAGACTCATACACGAGTAAGAAATAAATGATGAGCGAAATCTAAGTTATCAGGAACGGCGCCAAGAGGCTAAATGGAATGCTGTAAAAGAATTCATTAATCAGTCCTGGTATGGAAGGATTAATTTATTTTATAAACAAGTGAATCATCGAAAATAACGAGTAATATAAAGAGGCACAGGCAATACAGTTCTTAATCTTGGTGAACTGATCTGCACATATAACCTTGATTTTTATTTATTTTTTTCTTCCCAGTGCTCTCTGTGTAGTTTTATTATGCATTTCTTGCAAACTACCTAAAAACGTCTTTACACCTGTTATTTCTATATTTCTATCTATTTTATCTTCGTTTGTTTCGTTGAGATATTTAGGTTATGGGTTCCACCAGTTATATTGATTTTTATAGAGTTGCATATTGTCAAAGTAGGTGATAATGCTATAAAAACAGCTTCAACTAACTTTTTTGGCTGAAGGTATACAATTCCTAACTCCGTCGGTTCTTCATACAAGCAATAGCATATGAATAAAAAACTTTATTAGTCGGTTAGGAATTTCAAATGCAAATGTCCCACTCCAGGCTCTTCGAAATGTTTGTAGCCAGAAATGTTTGTTCTTCTAACGCTTGATTTCCTAATGCATCTTTTCCAGTAATTAGTATTACCAACCATTTATTTTGCGTTACTTCTGTTAAAAATGAAATTAAATGTATAGAACCTCTCCTCTGCCTAACTCCTAGTGCAGGTTTGTAAATGTCCTCCACACCTTTGAGCTTCTGCCGCTCTGGATGCTTATTATAATTATTATTATTATTATTATTATTATTATTATTATTATTATTATTATTATTATTATTATTATTATTATTATTATTATTATTATTATTATTATTATTATTATTATTATTATTATTATTATTATTATTATTATTATTATTATTATTATTATTATTATTATTATTATTATTATTATTATTATTATTTTTTTTTTTTTTTTTTTTTTTTCTTCTTTATTAAACTAGATGTCGTGACTCTTTTCAGTGTTCACTGTCTTTTCGCTAATGTTAGTTTTCACTGACACTTCATTTTTCCTTGCTTTACGCGCAGTAGTTTAATGAACCACGCACTTACTTCTTTCAGTCGCTCTCTAAACGTCGAAGCCGGGGGTAGTCTTCTCAACCGCACTTTCACTCGCCCTTAGAAGACACTGACTGTCGTGGCCACGATTCTCAGAGTTCGCGGTATGCGGAGAAGAGCGATCCAGAAGTATTTTGCTACGTCTCGAAGGCGTTCCAGGAATTTATCCGCGCTTATCTCTCCAACCAACCTGTCGGCTGGTGCTGAAGTACATAGACAGCCACGCAATGAGTTGAGCTCATAGCACCTGCATCATAATATTTACATTCTCAAAACGTTTATTTTTCCATTTACGCTCTCAGCCTACATGAGTTTACGTTTTAATAAAATTGATGTGCTACAAGTCTTATTTTCACTTAATCAAAAACTGAGCTGGAAGCATTTAAGAAAGCTTACTTTGGTATTAGAGCATTAAAAATGTACTTAACGTGCGCGCGCAACGAAATAGAAATGTCTGTAAAACATTCTAACAAGGGACTTTTTTTTTTCAAAAAAAAAAAAAAAAAAAAAAAAAAAGCCCTCTAGCCTGGGACTATTAGAAATGATACTCCCCGCTTCATCACAGAAAATACCGTTGCCGCAATTATGCAGAAACTGAAAATGTACTACGCTGTACTGGCAATAACTATGCAGCTAAAATACTGGCCTCAAAAGCCACGAATGGTAAGACTAAGATAAAGAGCAGTAATTTTCAATTTACTTTAGTAATGGCATGATTATGTAATCATTACAGGACGTTGTTTTTAACTAGCGAACTATCAGGTAAAGAGCCGGTCTTTTATGCCTACGTAAGCAAAAGCTGCAGAAGTAGGCACTTGATTCTAACCAGCAAAAAATGAAACAAATAAGTGATCTAGCAGCGCAACTACAACAAAACACTAATGGTCCAGTTTTAAGCACTGCAGTGTTAGCTTCTCTGCATTCCTGTTACCTCAGGGTAACCCAAGATGTAACCGAAACATGCATTTATTTTCCTTGCCTAACTTAGGAGTTGCGAAGCTCGGAAGTTGTTTGGAATAAAGGATGAGTTCGTTACATATATAAGTGCAAAGAGACAAAAAATATAAGTATATGTATGAACAGCTGTCTAATTATGAAAAGTTGGAGAGAGTCAACTTAGATAAAATACAGATATGACATCTGCCCCTAAGGCTGGTTCACAACCACTAATAACGGTAACGATAACCAGAACGAGAAACTTGAAATAGATGTATTCAAATGAGGGTATTCACAATCGGGGAAGCTGTTCCAGCCCAGGGAAACGTGAAACAAGACTTAGCCAGCTTTTAACTCTCTATTTCCGTTACCAGACAAGGCATGTTAGATTCATTAGTGCGCATTAGACTTTTTGCTGTGGAAATTAATCAAGGTGGCAATCGCTAGAGCTGTCTCCAGTCGCAGGCTAGAAAAATATAATTTTTTAGTTAAAAACAAATGAATTCCCAATGCACAATATCGACCTCCATTTTCTGGTATCTTGTCATCGTTCCCGGGCCGTTGTGAAGCAAAATATTGAGTGATACCTTGCTTCCCGTTGCCGGAATCGTTGTGGTTATCGTTACCAGGTTGTTGTGAACGAACTTCCACACATAGGTCATCTGATCTTGACAACGTCACGTTCTTGGCAAATGAGGAATAAAAATTAATATAGTTAAGATATCACTTTCTTTCAGGACGAGTCAATCGCCCATCACTAATGCAAATTATGCGCAACACAGGCTACTGATGACAACCGAGCTAAATACTTGTATAGTAGTTCGAACCAGAGCTTAGTGTTTAAATTACTAACACCGCTTAGCACAAAATGCAACACTCATAACCGATTTTGTTTATTTGATACAGACAACCCCTTTATGCAGGACAGTATTACGTGTGAATGGCTCAAAAGAAAAACCAAAAAAAGAAAACGATTTTTTGCTTTGTGTCGCATAAAAATCTACGAGATTTTAGGAATCCAATGATGTATAACATTATGGGTATTCCTAACATTTAAGGCCTCTAAATGGAGATTTGTAGACGGTGTCTGCTGGTCGTGCCCGTTTTAAACACCTGTGTCACCATCGATATTGAATTTGCAATAACTTTATAACTGTACAACAATTTGTTCAAGAATCGACCAGAGAGGATAGAATCAAGAAAAGCAGCTTGAAGAGGCAGACTGAGGATCAAAAACCATTGAAACAAACAGATTATGGTGCAGGAATATTTTAAATTTTGGTGAGCCAAAAAGCACATTAATTTATAGTTTAGCATTTTCCCGCAAGTTTAAATTTTGCAGCTTTGGGTACACTTTTCTCAGAAATTGAGTAAGCCAGAGGGCTGAATTTTTTTGTGTTGTAAGCATATATTTTAAGAGCGTGAGCGGAAGGATAATTTTTACCTGCAATAGATTACATTTTTAAAAAATTAAAAATTTTGCATTTTACGTGGAATATCTTTTTTCTATACACGTCTTTTTAGAGCTTATATTTCACTGGATGAAAAAACTAATCCGCTCATATTGTTCCTCATTAAGTACATTATGTCTCTCAAAAAGTTGGAAGATTTGCAACCAGAATTGTGGCAGCTACGTGTCCCTAACTAATAACATAAGTTTTTAAAATTTCATTTATAGACCTCACTTAAAAAGTCTATTGACAAAAATTATGAAGTGATAATGCACATTTTGTTTTGTCAGCATGTATAGATGGTATAATTCCCATTGCCCTCTGACAGAGCTAAACTCTTGGATTCTGATTTTGAAATATATACAGTTGAACACCATGTTTAGCTTGGCACCAAGTGGTGTACCACTGTCCTTAATCGATTAAATATCAACAGAAATATAAAAACACAACTTTTTTTCCACCAGGCGTTTAGGCGTAGCACTGTACAAAGATCTTAAGCTCGGTATTGTCGGCTAAATAGACATCACTAAACCTTCATTTTTTATGTTGTTTGCCCACTTTGTTTTTCAATGATTTCTGTTGTTCTGTTCTGTTGTCCGCTTTTTATACATACTCGTATACACAATAGACACAAACAGCAATGCGGGACTCGAACCCGAAACCTTCTGCGTGAGACCGCAGATATACACTCCAGCAATCGCGGCTACAGGACCGGTGGATTGTAAAAACACGTATAGGTATATCTCTTTACTTACAGTTGTAATTACTGCCTTAGTTTTCATTTACTCTTAATTCAGAGGAGAAATCACTGACACAAATATCTATGCTGCTTATAGAATGCTAGAGTCAAGGAATGGGGCTTCTCGAAATGAAGAAATGCAGGCGGAAATAAAATCTGCGAGTCCAAAATCTCTCCAGGAAGGAAAATGGCAGACAAGAACTTATCTGGAGCGATGTGAAGCTCTCAATGCTCTGTGAAAATCCCACATCCGTTCATGAGGCACTGAATGACAAGACTAATGGAAAACGCATCATCTGTTTCTCTTTCTGTCCTACCTTACACGGGTTGCCACTTAAAATTAGGAGGCGGCAGCTGCAGGAAACATTCTTCTCGGGAACATTTCTACCTCCGTGCGTTTCCTCTCGGGGATTTCATAACCTGGACGTCAGGACGTAACTGCGAACATCTGCGTCGATCATGTTCATTCATCTAGAGCAAGACCTGCCACATTATGTGTGTTATTTCATCATACCCTAGTGTCTCAAGATCCGACCATACGCTCTCCTATCCTCCAGTCTGTTTTCTTATATACCAAAATACAGTTCATGCATGCAACACACTTTCAAACTTATGGCTAATGAAAATCGTAGCCGTCGCCATCATCATTATCATCAACAGGTATTAAGTTAGTGTTTGTTCTAAAATCCTGAAGGATACTGAAGTTTCAAATATTTTCAGAGTATTTCTTTCATTGACAATTTGAAATAAAATTTCAGTTATCCCTCAGCCGACTACATAAGTCAAATTTCCTCAATATTCCTTTACTGCAATACTTAATCCTGAATACGTTGCCATTAAATGACCTCTAATAATCTAAAGTCAGCACCACAGACTTAGTACTAAGATAGTTTTCCTTTGTTAATATCCAGTATAACTCAGATCTGATTTCTATTACCATCTGCATTTATTTCAGCAAGGATGAAAGCCATAAACAGCATCGATTTGAACTAACAACGCCTACTTTCGAGTTTATGATCACTTAAGAAAGTTCTTTTAAATAATCTATGTCCTATTTGGATAAGGAAGCAATGGCATAGAATGGAAATATTTTAATAAACACCAAAACAAGCCGGTGCAACTGGAAGATCGGGTATATCTACAGACATATACACAAAATAACATTTTGATGCTTCTGGTGGTAAATTAGCTCCAAGATACACGTGTCCATTAAAAATTCTACGATTGATTTCGCCAGTATCGATATATGCACGAGTGAAAAATATGTGACAAAAGTTCATGTTGCACAACTGATAACAACTGGAAGTATTAGGCAAATGATGGCTGTGTTGTTTCATTTTCATGTACTCGATGTTCCTCCGAGCCTGTGAAATCTGGATGATTTTGATGGAATAGTCAAGCCGTCATCACTGTGACGTTTTGGAGAAAAATGTTACTACGATGGGAATATTTCCATCAGTCTCCTGAGTGAAGAAATAGCGATTTCAACAGAAAAACGCCAGTGAATAAGTTTCGGAACTGGTAACTATAGAAGAGCGGAATCATATTACATTCCAGGTGATTGAAAATATAGTTTTACCTTCTTGCAATATGCTCACAAATTATTAGAGAGATTCCAATGTACGACGATAAGTAAGTCTACAAATTCTACATACTGAGAAAGATATAGAGAGCAGACATTACGAGACAAAACTGTGAAACATTTGTAGCCTGTGTCAGTAACTGTAAATCTATATAAAGGTGTTAGCAGCAGGAGTGCGCCGATTTCCAATGATCGTATATTCAAATATGAGGAATAAAAATATTCCATAACAAATTCCTCCATAGTGAAAGCTAAAGGACATAATTCAATATTACTGAATACACTATCAGGACAGTCTGGAAACAGAGTAGCACTGAAGAACCGAATGTTTTGTTTACTAATAAGGGTGGTGCTATCATGCATGCGTTCACACCAATGACGAGTAAAGACCCAAACTAAGCCAGCCCTAGAACACTGGTTTCGGCGCGTATCTGTGTGTTTATCAGTTGCTGCAAGTAATGAGGGGTGGTTGGTTTTCTTTCAAGTTTCCCAACCAGTATCAACATTCGTGACCTCCCACTTTACGAATTGCCAAACTCATGTCCACAAGTTTATACCAATAGACACACTGGAATTCAATTATGTAATATCATTTTGTGGCTAAACGACTCATTTTAGCAACAAAGAGAAACGATACGAATAACTCGTGTTTTAAAGCTCTACCTCTGTCAGCCAATTGCAGGAATAAACGAGAAAGGAGTGGTTAATATGCACTATACAGGATAATGGCAGAGGAAGTTAATTTTCTGCTTAACGTCAAGAAGTTGCCTTTGGAGTTTGAGCGCTCATACCCCTAACACATTGAATGTGTGAGTGAATGCAATTTATCTGTTGGATACTTAAGCTTTAAAGATACATCAGCGTAAATTTTATGTAACAACTAAAATTTGAAAAACTGCTAAGCAAACGGAGAACAGTGCGAAACAAACGACAATCTATTTTTGTTATAGCATTATCTATGGCATTCTTTCTTTAATTGATTTAATCAAATATTGCAGTCGTGGCAATCGAAACCTCTGAGTAATTTACACTCTAACTATACAGTAAATAATTATTGTTCTGGTTACCAAACTATTAATAATAACTCTTAATAGGTTTTGTTGAATTTATTTTGAATGGTATAAACAAGTTCATTACGAAAGTATCCTTAATGTATAAGTTTCATTCCAACACACAGTCTCTGATTAGCCCATGATTAACTAATGCGTGTACGTAAAACCACGTTGTTGTTTTCATCCTTATGTCATGTCATACACTCTGAACTTATCTTCATGCATTATGAATTCTATATAATCTGGGATCTAAAAAGAATTAATGGCACCTGCATCAGAAATAGTTTTCTTCATTTCCTATTCAGATTCTTCAAACAAGACCACGGAAGAAATATAAATACTAATTATTTTTTGAAATTAACTCTTCATTCTCATACATATATTTTATTATGGCAGTTTTACCACGTATAAACAAATATATAGCTTTTGTACATTAATTATAATCAAATCAGTGTGTTCAGTTTTAGATCCTTTTTACTTTCTCTACCACGTTCATAATAGATAGAGTAGATAGACAAAAATTCGATATGAGCTTTCACTAAGAGCATCTATAAGAAGGTACCTGAATGGATGGAGAAGATAATGCGAATATAACATCAGATTCTTTTTAAATCATATTTTAAGTGTGTTAGAGATGATCATTTAAATAAACGCATGCCCTAAATGTGGCAGGCAGCCACAAGGGTTTAAAAGGTAATATGTTAAAAGTTCTCCCAACCTGTTTTAAACTGAAAGGTTTTACTGTCACGTGCCACTGGAAGCAGTGCTTTCAGTTCACCCTCCTCTTCAGCAAAGTGGTTAGCAATTTGTTCTCTTCGAAGGGGAGCTAACAAGATTGGAGAAGGGGTGACATGCACAAAATTCAGTCAAGGTTTAGATTTCTCCCTAGCTACATAATTAAAAATGGATGTGACAATAGTTCGTGAACTTGTGTGTAACATAGCACGCAACCGGAACGGTAAATATAGCATAAGAGGCTGATGGCCTTTATCAGACGTTCTGCACGCAATCGCTGCCCCAATGGGAAGGGGCAATCATCAATTTACTAGGTGGATGAACTCCAATTGTTCTTGCCACATCAAACAATTTCGCTAATTTTATGACTTTTTAAAGATGAAGAGAAGTATAAAATGATTTCTGATACTGAGAATGAACGAGCAGATAGGTATATGAAATTCAGTTTGCAGCAAATGTAACCCCATAGTCAAATCATATTAATTACGCATGAGTGACATCAGTGTCTTAATTAATTAATTTCCTCTGTAAGCTAAGGTGTCTGGATAGAAGCCGTTCTTTTCCTTATTGCATTTTTAATGGATCCAGTTGTACACCATTTTCGCACTAAATCTTGAATGCTGCTTTTCTCTGGTACTGAGTGAAGCTGATATTTGTGTCTGAATAATTCTTGTGTTGTCTTGATAGAGCTGGTCTTTACGTACGCCTCTACAATGAATATTTCTTCATTGTTTGTATAAAGGTTACATTACAGCCCAAGTAATTAAATTTACCCCCCTGTTCTAACATTTTATTATTCAACACTAGCTTCGATATTTCCATTTGTTTTCCTATAAATGCTATAATGTTAGATTTTCTACTGATATATTTAAAATATAATCATAGATCAATTTTTCCAACTGGTACATACTTATTTCCAGCTTATCCTCTCCGTATTGTATTAGCATCATGTCATCCACGAAGAGTAGCATATTTAACACAGTATTTTTATTTATTCTTATTTCTAATAGTTTTTCAATATTTTAATTTCACAATAAAATTACAGACTTTGGACAACTAAAAGTTAGGCTCAATTTTTGCAATCCATAAAATTATAGTTTACAAATTCCTTGAAAAATATAGCTGGCACAGCTCCTTCACTCATTTTAAAGTTGTCATGTTTTAGCATTTAAGAAAAGTCCAGATTTCTGGGTTAAATCGCTTTGGAGTGATTGGTTCCTTCTTCTTTTGCTTTTTCTTCCTCCTCTTCTTCAATGGATTACCCTCTTCTATGTAGGATAGGCCTGGCAACTCGCATAGGTTGAGCAACCCTCATGCTTTTTATTTGCTAAACATACATTTAGAACAGTGCAACGTCTTGAGCACCAGTCCCCCAGGCCTGAGATTGATACACAGATGTGAAGAAGCATTACTTGTAATTCGGTTTCAAACAGACCATGCATATGCTTTAACTATCGGGTAACTTAAAACTCCATGGACCTCGGGCTCATTTGAGCATCATTTCACCCATTTCATTTCATTCATTCGTCCGATATGACACAGTGTTGGAGGACGTTAATTTAAAAAAAAATCTTTAACATAATAAAATGGAAAAAGTCTAAAGGAACTTTAAGAGCCATTGAACTATTTTAACAATATTCATTCAAGGAGTGTATACCAGATGGAAGGTACCGCCTCGGCCATACGTTAAGCAGGGATTCTACATGAGGAGTGTAACAAATATCTCTAATACAGTTATTGTCAATAAAGAACCATTTTGCCGGGAAAAAAAATGTGTCAAATATTTGGAGTCATCCAGCTTCTTTACCAATGTATATAAATGGTTTATTATTTCACTAACTGCTGCATAAACATTGTGTAAACAATATTGTAATGCATTTCTACCTTAATTCGAATGAATTTAGTCGCAGTTTATTATTAAACTGTCATGCAAGGTTTCATTTTTAAGAGAGATTTGGCAACGTCACGTTTTGACCGCGTCACGCAAACATTAAATTGCGATTGAAGTCATTCGAATTAAGATAAAAGGCCCTTACAGCCCTTACATTCACACAATGTTTGTTATTGAAATAATGTTTTTATGTGTACACACGGCTTGTATGTTTAAAAGCACCAGCAGTACGTTTCTTGGCATAAGTAAATAATAATTACCATTTAAAGGTTACTTAAACCCGTGATATAAAGTACTTACAAATTGTAAGTAGTCCTTGGGGTATTTATCCCTGATGTGAGATTCCCTTGTGGTCTACCGGGAAAGTACGAATCGGCTGGGGAATATAATGTCATACTGGCAAGTTGGTCATGGTAGCTTAGTGGTAAAAGCAGCCGCTCGATAAGGGGAACATCCGTGGTTCAAATCCCGGCTATGGCATCCACCTCTTAAACGTTGCCCACACACGGCTTGTGTGTTTAAAAATACCAGCAGTAAGTTTGTTGGCATAAATAATGTAGTAAAATGATTTACCATCACAACTATTATTTAATGTTGCTTTATTTAGGGACAGTTAATATTCCATCGAGCTTAATAATACCATAATTTGGATAGTGTTATACTTTGATAGAAATAACACAATTTTTACTCATAGACTTTCTTCAGAATAACATTTGGTAATTTATTCACATATGTGTCACGAATTAGCCAATAAATATTATACTCATGACGTCATGTTGCATATCTTAAATTGCGAGGCCCACGATTGATACGCGATATAAAGTATGGAATATGGGCCTAACAAATTTTCTGCTCAATATCAGATACTTAATCAACTTTCAATACAAAAATTCACCATAGAAGCCTCATACCTTTAGTGCTCCTTGCTAATAATGCCTTACAGTCTACGTGAAATATACTTGGTTTACTTGTGGGAAATAAATGATCATGGTAATATATCAAAAAAACATTGTACAATTGTGACTCTGTAGCCAGGAATTTAGCAACGAAAAGAGTAATAATTTAATATAAACGTCTCGCAGTTTGTCTTTATTACCCACATAAATAGTTTGGACTCCTCCCTCTCTGCTATATCAAGTCTCAAAAGTAGGTTCCAAAGCTGTAATTTTCGGGCATAAATTGTATGATTAAAACGTGCTAACATGGTTATAGACTGTGCAACATAAAATCTTGTTAATCTATGGTTGTTCCTTCCTTCCACAATAGTGTAGGGTAACATAAACAAGGCACTTAATACAATACGCAAGACAGTGCACCACCTTTTAGTGTCTTCCTTCAATTCCTGAGATACAGCTTAATAGTTATGCTAGTATTATTATTCTGCCTCGGTGAAACCTGCTGCAATATTTGAATTTAGTTATACGAAGGGGGCAGTTAAAGATGGGAACAAGTCAAATCTTGACTGTTATCGTACCACATAGAACATAATTACCAGCGCCCGGATTTTCATTACTTAAAAGTGTTTGAGAAATTACCTATAAATGAGAGCAACATTTTTCAAAAAAGACATTATTAAGGTATAAGCTGTAAATTAATTTATAGAATTGTTACACAGGTAGGAAAAGAAGTATAATAATAACAATAACAACATATTTTAAAAAATATCACACGACTTTCTTTACTCTTGCACAAAGTATTCCTACAAACACTTATTCCTCTATCTACTACATGTTAATGTACAAATTATGTTATCGCTAAATTTCTTGTGAGGTGCAAGGACAATACTTTAAGCGATAGTCAAGAGTGGGCGCTATATGATGACTTGGAAATGCTCTTTGCATGACCAAGTCCTACTATTTGAGAACGGTCTATAAGTATAACAAAATACTGACAAATAACAAGGAATATCTCCGAAATGGATCACTTCACAAAAGAATTTGATGTGTTGTACTTGCATGACTTTCTCTACCTTAGTACCAACTATTCTTACATCCTCTTATTCCTCTATCCTCATGTTAGTCGAGACAGACATTTGCAGAAATGATCTTATTGCCCATTTTCATGTAAGTGCAGGGGGGATGTGGGAATTCAGTAGGCTTTGAGCGACATGCAAATCTTTTAAAGCTTTGAAGTTCCATTCTCCTTGCTCGATAAGGTATAAAAATGAATAATGATCTTCCATTTGTGGAAAGTGTAAATATTGTAAAACTAACACAAATAACAAGGAATGTCTCCGAAATGGTTCAGATTACAAAAAAATATTTAGGCATAAATTGTGTGTTTTCGAAACATTTTCCAAGCATAGAATAGCTTAGGGTCGAGGAATTTTCTTCAAGATCTTCGTGTCGCATGCTTGAAGCATATTAAATTTAAACGTTGGTTTTTGACCGACTTTTCGTCTTTGAGTTATGCTGTTCAGTCGCACGCACACACGCGCACACGGGCACACGCGCATACGCACGTACCCACGCACCTACCCACACACCCACCCGCACACACACACGCGCGCGCGCACCTTTTTCTACAATTGCTTTTTTTGGATTCAGGGGCCACAAAACATTTTTCCGTGAAATCTCGACATCGAATTTTTGGGTGGAATACTATATTTCCCCTACTTACTATACAGTAGAGAAAGTAAAAAGATCAGTTGGCATTAACTGTCTGTTTTAACGAGCTCTTTTGTACTTTTTTGTATAGTAAGATTTAGTCTATCAGTTTACCAGTTGTGCAAAAGTCATCAAGAGTAAACAGGACTACATGGGCTATAGTCAAATTCAAATATACATTTCATTTGATACAAAGATATCTTAAACATATGGCATTTTAATCAAAATCGGTATTCATTTTAGAGTAAATCAAAATTTTCGAAAATTTTTGCATGTAAAGGGTAGTTTAGGGTGGATGAATTTTCTTCAAAATCTTCGTATTGCATCCTTGAAAGATGTTAAACTAAACATCAACGTCGTTTTTAACCGACTTTTCGTTTTTAAGTTATGCTGTCACTCACACACACACACACACACACACACACACACACACACACACACACACACACACACACACACACACACACACACACACACACACACACACACACAAGCGCGCACAGATCTTTCTCTAAATTTTTTCAGAGGGCCTCAAAACATATATTTGTGGTGAAACGCCGACATCGAATTGCTGTGTCGAGTACAATACTTTCTTTACTTATACGCAATAGAGAAAGTAAAACCTATGTTTTTGAACGAAATGAAGAAATTTGTTTTTGAAATAGGTCTTCCAAAACTGCAGCATTAAATCTCTGAAGCTTTCACCCTATACACAAAGCTAAAGAAGTTGACATCACAGCCTATATTATATGATACAAAGACAGAGACAATAGCATCTGACAGAACGTACTTAAGCGAAAAAGGGAAAACTCACTTGTCTCATTCCTTGTTTGGGACATGAATTCGTAACTGTAAATTATCACATTATTCAAATGACCAGTGCTGGATGGCAGTGTTACGCTGGATGGCAGTGTTACGGACAGTCTTGAGAATACTTGCGTAATAAAACAATTTGTGGTCTGCATGTGAAAATAAGTATTCCAGAAGTTCAGAATATGTATTATTTTCATCATTCGTGCAATACTGAATACAGTGGAAAATGTACATCTAACAGGATATAAACGTAATCTAAATATTGATTTTGTATTCTTCGCTACCTAGTATCACAAGCGACTCACTGTGAACGTGTAGCCATTTGCAAGAAACCTAGGCCTCATTGGTAGAAAAGTACCCATGTAACTACTCGTCACAAAGTAAATCTCCCTGGATGTCTAGGACATCTGAGCTTCTAGAATATTGCTCTTAATCTAAACTATTACATGTGTCATTTTTATTAATTACACAAGTTCTTTACTGTCGTGTTTCAAAAATGTGTATGTCCAGAAGTGTGGAATGTGCTTCTTGTGTACCTTCATCAAGAATATAGAAGATTCACATTCCAGCTCTTAAGCTTCTCCTGTCTAGCATATACAAGATTAATTCCTGCACAAGAATTAATTTAAAAGAAGGTTATAAAACAATCTCTGCGCTACCTGAACATATTAAAGATTAATCAAGCCGGTAGATGCGCCAGAGCCCCCTTATAATCAAGTTCTTGAGCTTCAACTAATTTAAAAATATCTCATTTAGCAGCTGTAAGGAGATGAAATGAGGAACCAAGAGGGTGAGAAATTACGCTACAAGATATGAAAACTCTTAACAAGGAATGAGAGATTAAGCTACAGTGAGCAGACCTACATGCATGTTTCAAATGCACATTTTAAGTCTGTTGTTTCTTTACCACGAACCTAGTAGGAAGGTATTGCATCCCACTACATAGCGAGACTTCACTCGAAATCATGTTTGTTCGACTCTTATGCTTGTTCGCTCTGACAAATCTGTATCGAAATAAACTTCATTTAGGGGACACAATCAGTAAAACCCATGGTATACGCAGATGATCAAATATTAATAGCAAAAAACGAGAATGAAATTTGAAGAATAGCATATAAATTATATCAAATAACAAAAGTACATATATAAATTACAAAGATCTATAAATAAAACAAAAACAAATGGCATTTAAAGGCAGCCAACCAGTTTGACCTGAAATGGCTTCAGAAAGTAACATAGTTGAACAGATCTCAGAATGTAATTTCCTCGGATGTGAAATAGGTATTGTACAGAACAGAGACAAATATTAAAAAAGAGATTAAATTCGGCTGCATAAGAAGTACAATAAAAAGAACGTTAAAAAACAAAGCAAGGACCGATTCCATTATAAAAATATATAAAAGATTGGCTGTCCCAATTTTAACATGAGGCTCAGAAACACGGGCAATGATGGGACAACATAAAAGAAATATACAAACAACATAAATGAAATCTCATAATGGTATATCGGACAACTAGACAAAAAACAAAACATTCAAATACTACAACAAATAAAAGTAATATTAAACAAAACAATAAAGGAATAGGAACCTATTGGAATGAGCACTTAAATAGAATGGAAAAAAAAAAAAAAAAAAAAAAAAGCCAGTAATTAACTATCAATGACAAGGACAAAGGAGCAGGACGGTCGAGGAAAAGGTGGAAGGAACAAGACTTTGGAGTCCGAACAGGCTAAATTGATGATGTCAAACGGTGCGCTTGAGCGCAATCACGCGCTTTGAAGATTAGCAGACCCACACTGCCCGTAGCAGCAGCACCTGCTTGCTCTACTTAGGGTACTGTTACATAATCTGGACTGTACAATGTGCATATCATGGAAAAAGCGAAGCCACTTCCACATTTGCAGTCCCTTGACATAAGCACAGACATTAATAGGTATTGTGAGATATAGTGGAATTTGTTGGAAGATTTTCAGATTTGGAGGCCCCTAAATCTAAACTGGATCTCTTTTCCTTGCTCTATTCTATTGATCCCGAGAATATTCCAGTTGAGCGTTAACTAGAACCTTATGTGTGCCGCCATTCAGCTCTAAAAAGGTGTATAGCAAAAGTAACATTGTCAGTGTTATCTGATTTTGATCCACAAACATACCCAAATTTTGTAAACTTGCTATTATGTGTGTTTGACAGTACATATATTTACGAACATTTTTTAATCAACTTCAAGTTTCGTCTAAGAGCAAAATTGTCTGATGATAGTCTTACGTCTGCCCTGAGACTTGCATCTGTAACTAATGTTTCCCCAAATATTAAGATATTGGTGAAAATCACAAAATGGGCATAATAGATGCATAATTAAATTTAAAGTGTGACTACAAGTGGAGGTTTTAATGTGGAGCTATTTTACTTTCTCTACTACGTATAGTAAAGTAGAGGAAGTATTGTATTCCACCCAAAAATTCTATGTGGAGATTTGACCAAAAAATATGTTTTGAGGCTCCCTGAATCCAGAAAAGCTATTTAGAAAAAGTGTGTGTGTGTGTGTGTGTGTGTGTGTGTGTGTGTGTGTGTGTGTGTGTGTGTGTGTGTGTGTGTGTGTGTCAGTCTGTGGACAGCATAACTCAAAAACGAAAAGTCGGCTAAAAACCAAAGTTGGTATTTAAGTTTAATGTCTTTCAAGGATGAGAGACGAAGATTTTGAAGGAAAACTACCCTTTACATGAAAAATTTTGATTTTCTTGAAAATGGCTCTAACGATTCCAATTAAAATGCCATGTTCAAGATATTTTTATGGCAAATGAAATGCGTATTTTGAATTTTCTGGCTATAGCCCATGTATTGCTGTTTAGTCTGGATGACTTTTGAATAACACGTAAATCGTAAGAGATAAGACAAAATATTTCTGTACAAAAAATGTAGTTCTCGCTAAAACACACAATTTGTCGGAATAAATTCTTTTCTAGAGTGAACCTTTTCAGAGACATTCCTTGTCATTTGTGTCAGTTTCGGAAAACAAACTTTCGTCAAATGCAACATCGTTGCTCATTTGTTATACGTTAAGCGTGCAAAGAGAACGGAATTTGAAAGCTGATAACGATTTTACTATCGCTCACAGCCTACTGTATTCTCATATTCCCCTTGCACCTACAAGGAAATAAACAATAAGTTAATTTCTGCGAATGTTTATCTGTATTAACATGAATATGTAGGAAGTTTGTAAGAATGGTTAGTACAGAAATAGAGAAAGTCAGGTGAGTGCAGCACATCAGATTATTTTATGTTGCAGGAGCAGTTTGTTTTCTTTTGAATTGTAAAGTTATAAGTTATATAACTATTCCTTGTCTTTTGTGGTTCTAATGTTTTGTTTTTGGAATATTAATTTGTTTTTTATATTTAAACCTTATGGCCACTATATCAATGTAAATAAATGCTTTTAAACCAAAGAAAAAGAAACAGAATTATGATAGTTTACTTCATTTCCCCTTCGAACTTTGTGTATCCATGTTTTGCTATGTTTTACTTAACCCTGCCGCCACCTGTGTGTACACCAGTGTTTCTCGGAGCGCTTCATGCCCACGAATAGTGCCAAGGTCACGAAACTGCGCTTGGGTTGACATCGCTAATTGGTCTAAACCGAGTTGAAGAAGAAGAGGAGGAAGCTGAAATTGGACCATTAGGTTCCAACTATTAACAACCTGAACACGGGCGATTGCACATACAAGAACATGCTCAAAAATGTAGCGTTATTAAACGCATATTGTTGTTAAGAGATTATACATACCACAAAATGAGAACATACCGCACAATGAGAAATAAAGGAAGTTGGAACGCGGTATAGGAAGAGCAAATAAATAAAAGCATATGTATTGTAGATAGACTGAATTTGAAGCAGTTGCAGTTCTGGAAAGTCCAAGCCACTCCCTGAAAGGCAGAGGAGCACTCCTTTGATGTTACACAAAAGGAAAAACGGCCAGCTCCTAAAAGCTTGAAAAAAGAAGCGGTACACGCAGTTCCTCAGTGGGGCATAAGGATTATTGAGAATATCCCTTGCTGTTAACTGGACTATGAAATCCGTCTGAGAGGCGCTATGTACTAGTACAGCTTCTGTGTCGCGGCCCAAAGCATTAATTGAAACTTATCTCCGTGAACAATCTCTGCAAATCCCTTTTATTTTATAAGCTCGCCAGCAACGCTGACACAGCCTTTATTATGAATTGCCACATAGTAACCCACTCTTCCACAGTTTACAGCTACTGGAAAAGCATTCAGTTCAAAGGGAATTCGTGCTTGATTATGCTGAAGCAGATATTTCGCACCATAGTGCTAGTTTCGGCTTCATAACTTTCTCAAATCAATGGTGCAGGTTTACTACTGCAAACTAAAATAAAATACGAGATTTTAAATTTAGCATAAAAATGTTATGTGATATATTGAACTTCTCCACCAATTGCAAATTCACATACATCCGTTATATTAAATTACAGCATATATTCGTTACCTTTGAAATCCACCCGGTTTTGTATTGCGAAGTTTACAGGTATATTCAAGTTTCCCTATAACAGGTTTCCAACTGTTGCTAGGGTAGTCAGGTAATGACATTTTATTCAATACAAGCAAAAAGGTAGTAGGACCAATAGCAATAAATAGAGGAATAAGACAAGAGTGCCCCACTTTCTTTAGTTACACATTGTTAGACAATGGAAGAAACAGGTTAAATTAGGAATAAAATTGAGATCTATAAATACGTATTTAAATACTTTGCTCTTTGCCGATGACCAAATAATTCTGAAAATATCAGAAAACAAAACCTAAGTTATGGTCTTTAAAGGAAAATACCTAATACACTCTAAAATAATAGTACATGGGAAGCCAATGGAACAGGTATCTTACTTTCACTTACTAGGATGTGATATATATGATATCTCAATAAGCTAAATAAGTTTCAAATGATATATGCTACGACAAATAGAACAAAAGCAAACAAAACCAGGAAATATACGAAGATAACACTCTAATAAACCAACTCTACAACACCAACAGTTACATACGTTGATTTGATGGGTGGCCTACCTGCCAAAAAATAAGGGGCGGCTGACTCACCTTGTATATATAGTATGAATGAAAGAACAGAGAAAGGGAAAACGAAGTGGAGAGAATATATGGGAAGAATGGGAACAGGAAGTATAGTTCGACAAGTAATAGACTAGAGACCTAAAGGAAGCAGAGATATAGGAAGACCAAGGAAAAGATGGGTAGGTATTGTGAAGCCGGAATAGGCCACAAACCTACTCCTTGAAGTGAAAAATTAGATCTATTCGATTAAAAAGTAATACTTCTATCCAGTTACCTTGAGCCAGTTTTCCTGAGTAAGTACTGATAAAATATAGAGGCTTTGGGAAGTAGTCTTACGCAAGAAAAAAATAACATCTTTGAAGAAGTCTGAAAAGAATATATTGTATCTGAGATCTAAGAACAGTTAATTGTAATATATCCAGTGCATTTGTAATTCCTGAGCGCCATAATGCATTGCAAATCAGAATCAAGAGGATAAACAGTCAATAGTATACAAATATTAATCCTCGTCATAATGTATAAGATAATAATAGCGAGATGATGATGATGATGATGATGATAATGATAATAATGAGTGAGAACCAGGAACGACAACCAGTAAACAGGTATTAAACTGAGATTCTGTCTTAGAAACAAAGAGCAGCGTCTTACCACATACAAATTTACAAACTTTCTAAATGATTACGCTACGAAAGAACAATCAACGAACATACAAAAGAAATAAGGAGCCATACGTATCAAGCTTACTCCCGATGTAATTTTGTTTAGGAATGACGTTGTATTAAGGAAAACGTGGTTGTTACGACTTGCGGAAACATCAAATGGTTCTTCCTTGTAACAGACCCTTGTGACGAAAAGAAATAATAGCCGCAAATCTGTCCGTTGATGACACTCGGCATGAAATATTCTGAAAACGGCTAATACTCGAAAAAAGTTTGATGCAAACTGTGTTGTAACGATCTCCGCATTTTTCCCTTTAGTGGTTAGAGTTTTGCTTATTTTTAATGGTTTCCTTATAATTCAAAATTCTGGAAAATCCAATCACACAAGCTATTCTACAGGACGATCCGTCGGTCTGGGTGGCTATTGGTTTGACGCTGCCTACTGATCCTAAGGTCGCGGGTTCTAACCCTACCCAAACCGATGGTTTTTAACTGTGCGCTGATACGATCCTGGCAATTGACAGCGTCGTTAAACAAAAAAATAATTTAATTTTACGGGACGATCCGTAATTTGTGAACACCCTGTCATCTGAATGCGACAAGCGGGTACTTTTAAAACAGGAAATGCATTATGCATGGCAGTAAAAAGGAGCTTAAAAGAAAAGAAGAATTATGGCACTCGTAGATGAGTCACTTTCTCATACTCGCTTCAAGTGTTCCCATTTTCATTGCTATAAATTCTGGAAGCCTTCCCATGATGATCCACTTTGCGGAACATTTTGGATACCAGTGACAAGTATAAAGAAACCCTAAAATGAATCCAGCCAATGGTTCAATGCATCAAAGTAATTTTCCGCAAGAGTTCGCGCGAACCGGTTACACTGCAATTTTTTTACGGGAACCTCTTCTCGAAGCTCTCAGCCCGGAAAGAGGGCAGGGAAAAACGCTTGGGTAAAATCCAATCCACTTTAGCCGTCTTCATATCTCTTGTCATTCCCCAAGTTTCATGATGACACCAAGGCCGAGATAAGAGAGGATAATATTGATATTCTACATATTTTCCGAAGACTTAATAGTTTAAAAGTCCAGCTCAACGGCTTAGAATGGGGAACTTTTTCCATTTCCGTGTGAAGTTATTCATATTTCAACATGAAGAACATCCTATTGTTAAAAAAATGTCGACCTTCCTCTTCTTTAGACGTAGAAATCATAAGTTCGAACATTCACAGTACTTATAAGATATATTATATCCCGAAATATGTTAATAAGCATTAGCCAATGGAAGTTTATTTTTTTAAACAAACGTGTAAGGCTTATTTTTATTTACAAGATTCTATTTGCTGAGCATTGTTTTGTAAGTACGTTTTAGAATCTTTCAGAACATGTTCTACCATTAAACCGTAATAAATATTATTATATTTTAGGTCGAAAATAACAATAACACAGCATAGGGCGAACAATGAGTTTACAAAACATTGGAAATATATCAAAAAAGCAACAACATTATTGGGCAAACAATGCGATTTGCGAACATTAGGAAGACGTCCGCCATTCTCTTGTTCAACGTATAGCATTGCACAGTATTTAGCAGATAATGTCTTGGAATATCGACAATTTCTTGCGAGATGGTATGTTTCAGTTACAGTGAGTTTGTTGACTGTGCAAGGAAAGTTCGTTCTTGAAGGTAACTCCGCAACTAAAATCGGCTGCATTGAGATCTGGAGATCATGGATGCCACATTTTTGGAAAGTGCCTACCAATGACACGATCACCAAAGATTCTGCGTTATTAATTGCTTCACAGGTATGAAGGAGTGGGGTGGAGCGCTATCTTGCATGAATATTTTATTATCCATAGTCCTGATTCTCAGTCTTGTCATCAGGAGGCACTTACCAACTACTTGGCCTTCAACATCTCCAGATCCAGATCTCAGATCTGGTCTACTTTTGAGTTGCTTTAGAGAACTAGCTTTCCTGACATATCCAACAACCTCACTTGAATGGAAGATGTCATCTGGCAAGAAAGTTCCAATATTCTAAAACATTTTCTGGAAAATTATGTGCATAGTGTTGCAGACAGAACGCTATACAATGCATAAGAAAACGGCGGACATCTTAAAGTTTTGTAAATAACATTGTTTGTCCAGGTTTCATATTTATTTGGACATCTTCCCAATGCTTTCAAAAGCTCATCTTCAATCTCTCTCTTTCCCTCTCTTTCCCAGCACTGACTTTTAGAAAAAGGTCCTTGTGTGAGTGAGTGAGTGAGTGAGTGAGTGAGTGAGTGAGTGAGTGAGTGAGTGAGTGAGTGTGTGTGTGTGTGTGTGAGTGAGTGTGTGTGTGTGTGTGTGTGTTGTGTGTGTGTCTGTCTGTGTCTGTCAGTCTATGGACAGCGTAACTCAAATACGAAAAGTCGGTTAAAAAGTTGGTATTTAAGTTTAATGTCTTTCAAGGATGCGACACGCAGATTTTGAAGAAAACCCTAAACTACCCTTTACACGAAAATTTTTATTTTCTTGAAAATGGCTCTACGATTTTGATTAAAATACCGTATGTTTAAGATATTTGTATGACATATGATATGTATATTTTCAATTTTCTGGCTATAGTGTATGTTATCCTGTTTACTCTGGATGACGTTTGAATAACACGTAAACCGTAACAGATAGACACAATTTTACTGTACAAAAATGTAGATCCCGCATAAACACACAATTTATGCCCAAACATTTGTTGTAGAGTGAACCATTTCGGAGATATTCCTTGTTACTTGTGTCGGTTTCGGAAAACAAACTTTCGTGAAATAGAATATCGTTGTTCATTTGTTTATATGTTAAGCGTGCAAAGAGAACGGGATCTCAAAGTTTTAACAGATTTGACTATCGCTATAAGCCTACTGCATTCCAATATTACCCTTGCACCTACAAGGAAATAAGATAACTTTTACAAATGTTTATCTCAACTAACACGAAAAAGATATAGGAATAAGGGTTTATAAGAATGGTTAGTACAAGTGTAGAGAAAGTCATATGAGTGCAACAGATCAGATTTTCCCCCTTTCTTTTGACATCTGCCTAATGTTGGGTTAACCTATGTTTTGATTGCCCAATCCTGTATATATGTATTTGCTTTTTTTCATGTCAAATATTATAATATTTATAGCGGTTAAATGTTTGGACTGACTTTTGAAAGACCCCATATGTATCTAAGGGGAAATTACAAGGTTCACTTTCGGAATTAAATTTGGTTAGAATGCATCATAATTCACAGATTTTTTTCAATAATAATGTCGTTTATTATCAAGAACGAGATTTTTCTTAATTATACATATTCTGATTAACATTTATCGTCATTTTTATTGCTCAAGCATCGTATTAGCACTAAAGCACGGTATGTTGAGTAATACGGTAGGTATCACGCGCAGGTTTCTCTGTAGCACACGCTCTCCGTGACGTCATACGGTGTATGTGTAGATGTAGGTACGCACAGCCGTGGTCACCGTTATCACAGTAATAGCTGCCTGAAGTTACACACGCAGATTTCCCGTATAAAACAGATAACTACTCAGCTCTAACCATTTGATTCAAATTATTAAAGGTAAACGAGCAATTGTTTAAAATATTAAACATAAATATTAAATAATACAAGACTCGAAAGCGACGGAAGCCACGATTTATCTGCAGGAAAGTAGCTTGTGTAAGTCCCGTACAATGAAGGAAGCTGCATAGCCTACCAACAGTTCTGACAGTTGCACATTTTGGGAAGTTGTGCCTGTGTTACTGTTTGCTTCTTGTATGAGATTTAGTTGCTCAAAAGGATGGTTAACACACGAGAAAAAAAAAAAGTATAATGTTCATATTCCAGCTGGTCTCTTATCTAAATTCCTTTCTTCTCACACTTAACACCTCGGAACAGTTGCGTCCAAGAATCTAGGATTTTGTTCTCTGATTCACAGTAGTTTGTAAGGGACGATCATGAAATCTATCTAGACTCCTGATTTGAGGAAAACAATTCTCGATTACGTATTGATTACATTTTGATCCCAAAAGATATACTGCTACTCAACGTAGGTGGCTCACATCAAAGTCTTCATTCACATACTTCAGTGTTCTAAAACGATTCCGCGAACTATACTATCACTAGTCCTCATGAACACTGTCATTTCAATCATAGCAAGCACCTGGACGGCTAGCGACTTCTAGACCACCTTATATCATTGGCACGGAAGTCTACTGCCCAACTAGCAGGTGATACCTATCAACATATCGTGCCCCAAAGTAGACCTGCGACAGCATTAAGGTGCTGTTTCTATCATCCCAAGATCTCAATTAGATAACCCCTTTAATTTGAGAAAACGGATGTTATACCACAAAACGCCATTTAATATCAGTTAGAAAACTATTCAAGGTAAAAATGGCTAAAAGAAGCTACAATTGTTTGGAAAGAAGCGGACATTTATAAAACAAAACTTCCTCTAAACGTTGATAGAGGTGCTACACGAAAAAAGAAAAAGAAAACATAAAAAGCGGCACAACGTTGGGACCCGTATTACGGTCTATTTGCTATATCTTTAATAGATATTCAGCTAATTGCTTATTCAACAATCGAAAAATACGAATATATATAAAATTTGAGAACTATTAAGAAAGCTATCTTGATCGCATCGAAAGCTGTCATCAAAATCCGGGCCCTCGCAATAAGGATGGCATGGATCTAAAGGACCTGTGGACTCCGAACCATGTTGGATCTTGGAGGCAAAAGGTTACGGCTTGGATAGGGACGATTTAAAATCCCCATCCTAGAGTTGCAAATCGAACCGTAAAACATCAGCGCGAGCCGTGAATGCATCAACCGAGTTACCCTCGCATCCAGCCCTTGCAAATTTTGGAGTGTGTGTCTGTATTTTTGAAGGTTTTTAACATTTAGAAAAACTAAAGTGTAAATAAACCACTACGCTTCAGATTAGCTTGTGTATATCAGTTTTACAAGTTCTGCAGAAATCGACACAAGCAGCTGTTCGTTTTCTATGTGAAAAGTGTAACAATTTCAAGATGCTTCTAAAAAAGTTTCGGAAATGTTATCTCAAAGTCAGTTTAATGTGCATTCTTTTCTTCGCTGCCGCTATTTGTCGTTTTTCTCTGACTTTTCTAGTTCTGTACAACACAAAGATGTATAACAGGAACACGTCCTTTAAAGAAATTGAGAAACAAACTTTCAGAAAAGTCCGTTTCTAACTTTGCTCGCCTCCCTTGACCGAAAAGAAAATGTTTATAGTTCAAGGAAATCCTTAAAGACAATGAGAAACAAGCTGTCAGGCGCTTCCTTTTTTAAATCTTGCTGTTTGTTTTATTCTAGAGATAGACTTTTCCGTCTTTGAAGGATGGCCATTGTATCTTTTCAGATATCGGCTTTCCTTATTCTTTTTTGGGGGTAATTTATTTTGAACATCTCCAAAACTCTTATACTGTTATCTGCATTGGAGAGAACAGTCTCTTAAATTAGGACAAAGCTATTCAATTACTTTATTTCACGTTAGGAAACTGTTGGATTGCTCTGGTTAGACAATCTGTGTGTGTGAGAAAAACGGAGTGGGTGCAAATGATGTATAAATGAGAGAATGAAATTGGAGTATATTTGAATAGCCAAAGTAGACACAATTATGAATATTGTAGCTCCATATATTTAGGTTAGATGTGTAGCTCAGTACTAAATCCCATTTCTTTTGACCTTGTCCCGCTGGCATGTAATTTTCCGCGCTAAATGTCCTTGTTTCTACCAATTGGCCAACGTACCCCGTTGAATAGCGACGTAGAGCTGGTGCAACGAATACTTGCCAATCTGCGGAATGCGCAATTATTTTCATAAACGTGCCTTTACGCCTGTTGCAGGGCGAGGGTATTTCTATAACGGGCTGCAGTGTCAACGTTTCGAGGCGTGCATTTTACACTGAATAGGGGGAATAGAGAGTGGAAGCGGCAGTACAATGTGGAGTACGCAAGTAGCATACCTATAGTCTTCAATCGAGTGAGGTAACCCCACATTATCTGAGTAGTATCGAAATTTCGCGCATCTCTCGTTGACAAGCGTTCGCTGCGTTACCTCTACAAGCTCTGTGCAATTCAAGATCCGGTGATAAAAGCGATAGATACATTCCATCGGTGAAGACGGTTTAAAACGAATGATCTCCCTATATATTTGGTGATAAGAATTTTCATGCATTTCGGATGCATTAACTCTTGTTGCGTAATACATTTTACCCACACGACTATAAAAATGTACATTTGGCAATTCTCTCCAACATCTTAATGTAAATAATCGTATTAAATATGAAACTATTTTGTGTAGCAAAACAACTATTTCACGGCAGCAGCAAGCCAATAGGAGCTTTAGTTCACGGTTTTAATTTAATACTGAATATAAAGAAACGCGCTCCCTTTTGTTCGTGTTCTTTAAAAGCATTGCAAATAGAAGAAAATGTTGCGGACTACTTTTCTATGCATACTTAGGAACAAGAAAACAAAGGCAGCCTTGGATTTTAGCTATTAGTATTACTATTCAATATATAATTCAATGATTTTCACTTCTTTAACTTGTGTTCTATTCCATTTTAATTAAAATTAGCAAATATTTTAGATATCGTCAATTTTCAAAATGTTCCTGAAATATACGCGACAACTCTAACATACAAACAATTCGATTTCAAATTTCTGTGGCTTTCTGTAACATATCCATAAACACGAACACGCAGATTGGCCCCAATCGTAACTGCTTTAAATATGTCATTCATCCTGCGGTATTCTCCAGATATAAGCACGATATAATCGACGTTTTGAAAAGAGCTGGAAATACGTATTATTGCAAAGAGTTGAAGATATTAAAACCTTCACTTTAGCTAGCTTAAAACGGCACTGCGGCCGTTAGGGTAAACAGCAGTTACAATAATATATAAGAGAGCCAGAGAACGTAATCCGATTAGCTTCACACAAGCGCATGCGCACACCCCCCTGCTGAATACCATTATATCTATCTGTTTTTTAAACAGTCCCTTTATGTTTTATAAAAGCATGTTCCCTTTAAATATTTTCAAAACCAACATTCATTTTCCTGTAATATCCCCACTATGGATGTTTTTATATACCTCGTTTTTCATTGGTCATCCCTAAGTATTTCTTTGTATAGTTTTGCGAACCGTACACATTCCTGCATTTTCTCTCCCATACTCCATTTTGTTTGCATTTTCTCTTGTATCATTATAACCACTTAAACGATAAAGTGTTAGTCGCATAATCACTTACCGTGTAAATTTAAGGAATGCAAAGTGCTTCCCGGGCCCAAATGACCTAGCTGTCGACGGGCCCTTAAACTGCACGCACTCAGTCAGTCACTCATTCTCACTGTCACTCTAGTGTTTCCAATGGCCGCCTCCGTAGTGCAGTAGTAGCGCACTTGCCTCTGGCAGAGAACTCGGGTTTAAACCCTGGTACCGGCGTGAGAATTTTTTCCCCACTGAGAGGCCTGTCCGGGATACACTCAGCCTCGTTAGGTCCCTGGGGACAACTGAGGAGCTACATGAATAAAGAAGAAGCGGCCTCAGATCGCGAAACCGCATTACCAGCCGGGGGGGGGGGGGGGGGGGGGGCGGCTCGGAGCATTGACCGCGGCCCATCCTCCAGTTCATGACGCCTGTGGTAGGCAGAGGAGGAGACCCAGTGGCCGGGAGTAACCGGGCTAGGGTATTATTATATTATTATTATTATTATTATTATTATTATTATTATTATTATTATTATTATTATTATTATTATTATTATTATTATTATTATTATTATTATTATTATTATTATTATTATTATTATTATTATTATTATTATTATTATTATTATTATTATTATTATTATTATTATTATTATTATTATTATTATTATTATTATTATTATTATTATTATTATTATTATTATTATTATTATTATTATTATTATTATTATTATTATTATTATTATTATTATTATTATTATTATTATTATTATTATTATTATTATTATTATTATTATTATTATTATTATTATTATTATTATTATTATTATTATTATTATTATTATTATTATTATTATTATTATTATTATTAATTATTATTATTATTTAATAGTGTTTCCAATGGTAAATATATTACTGCATTCAAATTACATCTTAGCAGTTTCAATGTTGTGAATGGTACTTGGGTATAACAACCATAAAAAAGGAATAGAAATTGAAAAATCTTATGTGTAGTACTTACATGACTTTCTCTACTCTTGTACCAACCATTGTTACAAACTCTTATTATACTATTTTCTTCTTGTTAGTTAAGATAAACATTTGCAGAAATTATCTTTCTTGCACATGCAATGGGAATATGGGAATAAAGTAGGCTTTGAGCTTCCAAATTCCGTTCTCTTTGCACGGTTAAGATATAAAAAATGAATAGCGATGTTACATTTGACAGAAGTGTTTTCCGAAACTTACAGAAATAACAAGGAATATCTCCGAAATGCTTCACTCTACAAAAAAATGCATATAGACATAAATTGTATGTTTTAGCAAGTTCTACATTTTTGTATAGTACGATTTGGTCTATCGCTTACGGTTTACCAGTTATGCAAAAGTGGTCCAGAGTAAATGACTTCATGGGCTATAGCCAGAAAATTCAAGATATACATTTCATTTGCCATAAAAAATCTCAAACGTGGCATTTTAATCGAAATCGTTTGAGCCATTTTCAAGAAAATCAAAATTTGCGAAAAATTTTCCAAGTAAAGGGTAGTTTACGATTAGAGTGGAGGAATTTTCTTTTAAATCTTCGTGTCGCATCCTTAAAATACATTAAATTTAAATACCTACTTTGGTTTCAACCGACTTTTCCTTTTTGAGTTATGCTGTCCACAGACAGACTGTCAGGCAGACAGACAGACAGACCGACACACACACACGCACACACACGCGCGCACGCACGCGCGCGCACACACATACACACACACACATAGACACACAGACGGACCTTCTTCTAAAAGTGCTTTTATTGGATTCAGGGGACCTCAAAATATATTTCCAGTGAAATCTCGACATCGAATTTTTGGGTGGAATAAAATACTTCCTCTACTTTACAATACGTAGTAGAGAAAGTAAATACAAATTTAAGATGCTGGTTCTAACCTTAAGCACTCGAAAATGAATTTAAAACATAGCATAGAATTTACAGGTTTAGGTAAAGAGCAGTCTTAAAAGCAACCTTAAGATGCAGATGAACGCGTCATCCTTTGGCGCCGCCTCGAATCTAGATCTCCAGTGATCTGCTGTCAGCTACTCCAGTGAAGAGCATAAAATCTTTATACACGGTATGCGTGTGTAGGTGTGAGGATAAACACCACCAGTTAACGCGTTGACGATAAATTTATTTGGGGCTAATAACTATTTCTGATAAGTTGCCGACTGAGTTTGAAGAAAGATACTGTTGAAAAAAATGAGACAAAAGACTAAATCGTTTTACTGGAAATGATAACTACTGAATTATATCTGCTAACTTCTGATCCAGAGTTTATGGTTTAAAATAACATAACAATACAATAACAATGATAATAACAACAATAATAATGATAATAACAACAACAATAATAATGATAATAACAACAACAATAATAATGATAATAACAACAATAATGATGATAATAATGATAATAACAACAATAATGATGATAATAATGATAATAACAACAATAATAATGATAATAATGATAATGATAATAATAACAACAACAACAACAATAATAGTAATAATAATCATAATAATAATAATAATAATAATAATAATAATAATAATAATAATAATAATTAATAATAATAATTAATAATAATAATTAATAATAATAATAATAATAATAATAATAATAATAATAATAATAATAATAATAATAATAATAATAATAATAATAATAATAATAATAATAATAATAATAATAATAATAATAATAATAATAATAATAATAATAATAATAATAATAGATAATAATGTATGCTTATTGATAAATCTTTGATTTAGAGCCTTCTTTACATTATAAAATGTTATGATTGTGGAACTGATAATAGCACTTTCCAACAAAAGCGCAGGCCAAACAACAACATACTAGAGCTCTCAACTGCGGTTATCCAAATATATGCTGCAATTTTGACACAAATTTCGGCTATATACTTTATGATTCAATGTTCATTACTGAAAATATCTGGTAACAATATATGTTGCAAGTAAATACGTATATTCTTAAGATTGCTACCTCGGTTTTCAACTCGTTCCGCAAACATTTCTACTCCAGTTTTAACACTCGTGTCATAATTTGCGAGTAGTTCCACATTGTGTCACAATGAGGACACGTGTTTCTCTGTGCAACATGAGCAATCAGTATGCCACATCTTACTGTCGCCCACATGCTGCAGAGACTACATCTGCAATGTGTTTGTACTCTAGTTTTGCAACCTCGGTACGAGGGTGGTAAATGATACTTTTAACTAAACTTGATTTTTGTATTGAAGCTCATTATGTCATTGCAACATGTCAGGACAAGGTAAGCGCCATAAATCCCACTTCAGTTCTCAGCGTCCTTATCTACGAGTTAACTCCGTTAAATCTGTAATGCTTCCGTAATACATTTCGTGGCTAAACTCTCAACCACTATTTTAAAACTTAACAGCTTTTACATTAGGATATTTGTGACATCCTTTATTATCTTGTTAGCGTTTAGTTCCTTTGCTATTTACCCGCGTAGTAGGTAGAGGATTTACCCATTCAACCAAAATATTCACCGGAAATACACGTTTTGAAATCCCCTGAAGGTCCCAAGAAGATCCGCACGCGTGTGTGTGAACAGCACAAATAAAAAAAATTGGTTAGATACCAAACTTGGTGTTGAATTATTCTCCATCCTCCAAGTATACGACATGAAGATTAAGAAAAGCCCTGCACCTCAAACTATCCATAACATGGAACATATTTCTCAAGAAAAACACTATTATGTGAAAGTTATTTTCATGTCAAACCAGATGTACATATTGAATAGACTCTGAGGTCCTGTTTGTTGTGAATGGCTTGCATAACTGGTCGGCGTTACACGAAACTTTAAAAGAAAAAAAAAAAAAAAAAAAAAAGAAAGAAGGAAGAAAGAATGATGCAAGTGTTTTTAAAAGCACACGATCTATTATTATTATTATTATTATTATTATTATTATTATTATTATTATTATTATTATTATTATTATTATTATTATTATTATTATTTTTTTTTTTTTTTTTTTTTTTTTTTTTTTTTTTTTTTTTTTTTTTTTTTGAGGAAGCAAACATTTCCGAGACAATCCTTGTTGTTGGTCTAAATGTTCAAATAGTTATAATTTTCTCACATAGGAAGTTGTTATTCTTGTTTTATGTCCTGGCCCTGCATCAGAATAGAATGTCAAAGGCATCACGTAGTCACCAGCTGTTAAAAAACTTGACTATCGCTTAATCCTACTACGCTCTCCTATTTGCATTGCACCTGCAAGAAAATATGCAATAAACCCATTTCTAGAAACGCTTATCTCAATTACACGAAACAGAAGAACAATTAATTTGTGTGAGAGCGGCTAGACAAAATCATGTGAGTGCAGGCATTATATAAAAAGAGAATAAAATTTCAAAGCAACACAAAGCGATCCGCACTTAAAGGATTTGAGTATCACTTAAGACTACTGTATTTTCTTATTCTGAATTGCACCCACAAGGAAATATGCAATAAGACGATTTCTGTAAATATATATTTGCATTAACAAAGTATATAACAGAATAAGTCTTAATCAAATATTTTGTTCAGACATGGAAAAATGAAGAAGTTTCATGTAAGTGTAACACATCAGATTTTTTAAACAATTTACACTAAATATGTAACCGGAGAAGTGTACGTTATAAAACTATGAACTAATTATGCTATGGTTTAATTCAAATACACGAGGAAGAACAAAATGTCTCTTTAATGAGAGATATGAAACTAACATGATAGTTCATTTGCCAGTGAAAATTGTGGTCACGGAAGTATGCACTAGTACCTATAACCTGGCAAAGAAATGGAGGTTTAACGGGTCGAGATCTAATTACAGCGCTAGAATATGCCTCAAGGTTTATGTAGAACAGACCGCAACTTTTATTTGCGAAGAGGAATGCTAGGCAAAATGAGCGCTATAAACAGAAGACTGCTTAATAAACAAGCGAGCAAGCAAATAATTGCCTTCATTATCACAGTCATCCAAGCATTAAGATGCACGTAGCGTCTTTGGGCGGAATAAATCGTAAAGCGTACTTGCTAAGTGAACGAGCATTTACCATTCTTTTTCTTGCTGCGCAAGATTGTAGAGAAGATAACTCAGTGCTACTTGGCCGCATTGGCTCGTAATAATTCGTATCATGCAGCTACAAGTTGATTGATAACTTACTCCTCAAATTTCCGGTGTTATTTTCACACGACTTTCTCTACTCATTTTTCTACAAACTATATTTAAAAAATGTTTGTTCTTCTCTTTACTACTTATTAGTCAAGATGAACTTTCGCTAAACTACGCACATACGTACATGTTGTACGTAAAGCGATAGTCAGCTTTTTTAAAATGCGTGTCACTGTGCTCTTTGCAAGGCCACAAAACAAAGTGATGAATTTTCATTTGAGGAAAGTACAAACATTCGAAAAGTAAATTAATAACAAGGAATATTACTGAAATGGTTAAGTCCATAGTTATCCTAAGTGAAATCTTAGTTATTACGTATCGGAGATCACAGATGTGTACATACGCTAAGCAGATGCTGTTTCATTTGTTTCAGCGCTCATAAGGCAAAATGGAAGGTAATCACAAAACTATTAAAATTACGGATAACATTCCGCTTGACATTTTGAACGAAGTCAAAAGTGCCCCGAGTTTATTAATTCCAAAAAATCAAAACACGTTTTCGAAAAAGAATATGAAAACTTTTGTGGATGGGGAAACGAAAAATGCGCCAGTTTGACTAACGAAACCACATTACTGGAATACTTTTCAGAGCTGGTAACTATGCAGGTTTTCTTACAGGCACATTTGGGAAAGTTATGTTATGGCAGTGAAAACGCTTTTCACAACTAACCTTTTTCTCACACTTTCCACAATACAAAATTCTACTAGTTATCAAATCTGTTCCAAACTCGCGTTGATATCCCTGTAACCTACCACTTTACTTTCGGCATGGTTCTATGAAAACAAAAACCTTTTACAGGCTACACTCCACTGACCTCAAGTCTCAACTCACAAATGATGAAATGATGAATTGTTGAGACTTGTGAACCTGCTGTCGAATCTCAGAAGTGAATTTCTAAAACAAACTATAAAGTAACACTTGAATATTTTGAAATTCATTCCTTTAATACGATACAATGTATTATAAGTATGTGCAATTAAACAATTAAGTTAAAACCAAATTAATATTATATTATGTTATAAACAACATAATTCCGAGAATCCCTTAACACGCACCTTTATTTATACTGCTAGAATGATGAAATAAACAACATAAGGCGGGGATTTCCCGATATAGCGTAGCTAAATGAGTTGTGGGGTTGAGTTGCAAGTTTCTATCAGTGTTGCCAGGCTTCAAGACTGATTCGTATTTATATATGGGGCAAATTCACAAGAAATAACTAAACATTTTCAATTTTCTATGTAAAACAAGAAAATATGCAGCATAATTTGAAAAATACAGAAATATTATGCACATTAATAAAACGTCCAAAATATGCCAATATGTGCCCATTAAAATCTCATTCAAATGGTTAGAAATTTAGCGCGCGCGCGCGCGCACACACACACACACACACACACACACACACACACGGACCTTTTTCTAAAAGTGTCCTTTGGAAATCAGGGAGCCTCAAAACATATATTTCCGGTGAAATCGTGACATCAAAATTTTGGGTGGGATGGAATACTTCCTTTGCTTACTATACGTAGCAGAGAAAGTAAACATCCTAATTTCTCGATTAATATTCATCTTTTTGTAAAGTATTATTGCTTACATCTAGAGGATTTATTATTCACAACATTTAGATAGAATAAATATTTAGCGATTAATACTATGGTTTCATTATAACTATTCTTGATATAATGGCCACGAAAGACAGCTACATTTCGGGTTTATTGCAAGAATAAGACAGTTTATGTACTAGTGCATATTTTGCTTACGTTTCGGTTTCTATTAATCCCGTACCAAGAAACGTCATATTACATATACATATTACATTGTTTTCAAAACGTCATATTACATTTAAGTTTTACAGAGAGGAAAGCAGGCGACTGAGGGAAAGGTTCGGTGAGTGTGATAAAGAGGGGGAGAAACGAGGAGGGGGACAAAGGAAGAGCGAAATGCAGGGAGAAACTCAGAGAAGCTGTGAGAGGCAGAAAAAAAGAGAAATACCCATACTTAATGCAATGACACAAATTAATGCTCTGTTTGGTTTTCTTTCTCGTTAATCAAACTTGCAAAATGAGTCTCTTCCCAGGTTTAAAAGTCAGAGATTTAATTGAATCTGCCTGCTAAATATCCCTGTTCATTTATCTCTATAATCTCCATAATCAGAGAATGCATTCCTAGAAAATCAAGGGCATATGTAAATTGGATGCATATGCACGTTTTCTTTTTCTCTTCTTATTCCTCTGGTATACGAGTTTACATTTTATAATATACTATGTTTTAATTAATTAGCGTGAAGTGTTTAAGTTAGTTGAGATTATTGCCAGAACACTTCACTAACTTAATGCCGTGTTGATGGGATAATATTAACGCTAAAACTTTTTTCCAGGTATCCTGCTTCCCGGTGACGATGCCTCTTATAACCTTATGAGCTACAAAGTTCATTTTCGAGTTAAATAATTCTTCAGTATTATTATGGGTTACTTTCGTCGATGTCTCCCTCGTTAGCTGCATGTTCTGGATAACTTTCTTTATAAAAAGTGTTTTGGTGTTTTGTGATCAAAGTTATATGGCGTATAACAACATGACACAAGACAGAAGCCAACATTACCTACATCAGACATTGTTACACACACTATACTAATATCCATCAATATACAAATTTTGGAATCTTAAGTTAAAAGTGACCTATCTATTAACCAATTTGGGGTGGTAAGAAGGATCGAAATAAACCTTTAGAGATAAAGTTAAGTAGGTATTATAAAAACCGGAAGTTAAGCGAGGCAAGGAGGTGGGAGTGATAAAGAGATTAGAAAGTGAATCAGTGAAGTGTACGAAATTATTAGCAAATGATCATGAAACAAAAACTGAGGAGGGAAATACATTTTAGAATGAAAGGATGCCTTACAATAATAATGAATTTAGGAAATGGAAAGTGTAAGGGAATTTGGTGAAAACGAGTGAATCAAAAGACGAAAGGAAAAAGAATAGACACATTTGAAGAAGGTTGCTAGCAGTAGTTACAGAATAAACAACGTCAAAAATTATATATAAGGGCTATCCAATGAAACAGAGGCTAGGGCAGAAAAGAAAAAAGAAATATTTTATATAACTTGTGTTTTAATGAGGTCCACATTTTTTATTTAGTAAGTTTTTGTCTGTCTCTTACTGTTTAACATTTATGCAAAAATCATCCAGAATGAAAAAGTATTCTGAGAACACTTCCAGAGAATTCAAGGTATGACTTTAGAAACTTCCATGGAATCGCCCGTTTGTGTCCGTCGCTGGATACTGACTGTCTCACCCTGCGAACGAGGAGTGCGCTGGGTTATTGCCGCTCACTGCGTCAAGTTCTCCAAAGAGAGCAGGTATAACATCCCTGCTATATATCTTGAATTTTTTGTGAGCTGTTTAAAAAATGCATTCTGAATGAATTTTGTACAACTGGTATGCCCTTAAAGATAAACACAACCTTCCTAAGCAAAACGTTAAAGCACACCATTTGCCAACTTTTTGTGGCCTTAACGATTTCCTAGGTATTCCTTATTATTGGTTTGGATATTCAAATACGTATATCTTGCAATAAAATATGTAACGAACGTAAACAACAAATACACATAAGAGGCTTTTGTAATAGTAATTTGCAGAGGAATAAGAACTTCATTTGATTTGATTGAGCTTTATTCTATTTATTTATTTTTAAGTACACAATATTAAGGTCCACTGATCACTGAAATTACACAAGTATACTCCAGCATTTTTTCTATAAGCAACATTATTCCCAAGAGTTTGGAAATATAAATGAGGGAGCAAATGTATGTGAGTGTGAATTTAATCTTCGAAAACAAAACCTAAACATATACAATAATATAATAGTGAACATCACTGCGAATGAGCACACACTGAAACACGTCCTTCTGTCATCGTAAGTTGCTGCTTGCTTTAAAAATTAGAGCACGTAGCGTTTAACGCCACTTAAATCTACTTGACGTTTAATATAAAATACTTGTTATAAAACCATTACTATTCCTCTCAATCCGTGCTAATATAGCTTAACTATAATTCTCTGTCTTCAGTATTAAAGTAACTTGGTAATGAAACTCCAATATGTTATCAATAACCATAAATACAGCAAATATAACAGGAATTGCGGTGACAACCAACAATAAACCGAGTTTTATTTCGCTGCCATGAACTCTAAAACCATGTGTTTTAGGTTATACACGTCGTAGAAATACGCCCTGTATAAGAGAGCCATATAAAATTAATGGCACCGGTCAGCAAGAGAGGAGTCCGACACATGCAATGCGGGCTTCTTACGATGCCATCTGACTTATTGAAGTATAAAGTTGCCCTATCTGGAGCCGTCTGTCGCCCGCATCGTCCCTCGGAAGAGCACATCTCCGCCGCCATCTGCACACCGCTCAAATCTCTCAACATCACGGATAAAATGTTTGTTGGTTTGACATTAGTGTACGACAACCGTTCCATTTGCCGAGATATAGGCAAAATTATGATGAAAGCGAAAAGGCTATATAATATTTTATTATTTCGGCGATACTGTTTTATACACCTCTGTTCAGTTATGTTGGGTGGGAAGGTGAAATTCCTCCACTCCGTACTATACCACAGACATCAAGAAAATGTGTTTAATGATCCAACTAATGATGTACGAGTAGATGCACTGTTTGTTACAGACGTGCAATATAACTATATTTGATAGTTCAATTTACAACTTAAAGTTTACCTCTTTATTTCCCTTTATTTGTCAACATTTACTTCACTTCTTCAACAACACAGCTTAGACCATTTAGCTCAGGGCCGGGCGACCTGAGCGACCTTCATTTGTTTTTTTACCTGCTGAACAAACTGCTATCAGTCAAGATCGTGAGCAATCCGCACTCCTGACCCTGATTTAGCCTGTTCCGGCTCCAAAGTCTTGTTGCTTTCACTTTTTCCTCAGTCGTCCTATGTTCCTTTGTCCTTGTGGTTGACAGTCACTTGCTATTTTGGGAATTCTATTTTCTTCCATTCTATTTAAGTGTCGTTTCCAATTCGTTCTGTATTCCTTATTGCTTTGTTTAATTCTTCTACTTCTAATTGTCGTTGTATTTCATCATTTTGCTTTTTGCCTAGTCTTGTATATCTGGCTATTGCTTTAAGTTTCATTTCTGCTGCTTGTATATTTATTTTATGTTATGCCAGTATTATCCAAGTTTCTGAGCCGTATGTTAAAATTACAATTTAATTCAGAAGCATTTAAATAAAACTCGTGCAAGTAGCCCATGTCACCTTCGGGTGATGATTGGCTTGTTCGATGTAGTTATCCTCAGACCTAATGACCTTCCTCATTCCACTGCGTTTTAGACACTCTGAATGCACAACAGTACTTCAGCGACTTGACAACTGCTGATCCTTTCCCTAAGAGTATATGGAGAGGACCTTCTCATTGTATCATGCGAGGGACAGTTTTACAACTTCTTGGAATGTGGTCGTTAAGGTATGGGAACTACAATACACCACACCAGTTCGCAAATACTAGGGCGTTCGACCTTGATAGTACTTTCGAAAAGCTGATGGCGATTAATTTTATTTTCGCGTCAGCATTTCTATTATGCACTTCGTTGAGAAACAGTTTGGAATACATGGGCGTTAAGCTCTTTGTAGAAACTTACAAGTGAAACTCGACTTTCTTCTCATTCTGCAAAGGTGCATTTACCATTCGTGAATCGTGATATACAGAAATGCATGTGGACCGCTACGCGATGTTTTCCCATTGCGAACGCGGAAATACGATAACAGCATCTGATATACACAAGGTCACGAGCATCGCTTGTTTTTCTCTGCTCTGCTCACAATCAGTATTGAGTTGAAGGGATATCGTGCGGCTGCATTATTACCTGTGTGCTTTATTATTTAGTCGTACACTTAGTCACAAAGTGTATTATGGTTCAGCATTTGTTTTCTACTGCACAGCGTGTATTTATTATGATTTTTTCGAGTTAACAGTTGTCGCCCGCACATACATGAATACAATTTTGCACCCTTTTCTTAGAGAATTAACCGACAGGGAGCGTGATTTTGCCTTTTTTTCAACAAGGCTCTGCAACAGCTCATAGAACCAATCTTTCGATGATAACAATTGAAAGTGTATTTCAGAAGAGAATTATTAGTGAAAATTGGTGGCCCCCTCGGTCCCCCGATCTAACACCCTGCAATTTCTATCTCTGGGGTAACTTAAAGCTTAAAGTGTACAAGACAAACTCAGACACCCTGGAATATCCTTCAGGAAATTGTCAGCATTTCTCAACGTGAACTACGGCGAGTGATGGTAAATTTCCTAAAGAGTCGCTAAAAATGTATGGATAACGATGGAGACCAGTTTCAGCATCTGCTATAATTATATTGGTAGGTAAAGCCTTTAAAAGTAGTTTTTAAAAATTCTGTATGGTTTTATCCCCGCTGTTCTATGACAGCAGCAGTCGGCGACGAGCGCAGAGGACCCGTAGAGACAAAACACAGCGCAACCGGTTCACAGTCTTTTGGATCACCCGTTACTATTAATATACTTACTGTATGTAAGCTACACTATTGTGATACTTGTAAGCAAAAAAAGGAGATGCTATTTAAATGTTTATCCAGCTTCAACACTCCGACTGTTTGAATAAGGAAGCAACAGTTGTGGTTTGCACAGTTTGTACATTTTTGTAGATGGTCAGTTTTGGTATAACAGAATAACTTCATTACTTCAGGAGAGCTTTACTTTCTTCATGTTTAGCAAAGGCAGAGAAAATATTGCATTCTAGCCGAAATTCCAAATCGTGATTTCACCGAAAATATAGGTTCCGAACCCATAAAAAGAAGTTTTAAGAAACAAAATGTATATAAATTTTAATATATGTGAACAGCAACTCAAAAATGTCTGAAAAATACTGCATTTCACTTTAGGAAAGATTATGATTTCTATGTTCTTATATGTTTAAATTTGCTTTAAAAACTTAAAATGTGCCACAGTGCGTGTAATAGGATCCTGGGGAGATAGTATGCGAGACGTGAACACCCTGTATAATGAAAATAATGGTAATATTAATTATAATAATAATAATAATAATAATAATAATAATAATAATAATAATAATAATAATAATAATAATAATAATAATAATAATAATAATAATAATAATAATAATAATAATAATAATAATAATAATAATAATAATAATAATAATAATAATAATAATAATAATAATAATAATAATAATAATAATAATAATAATAATAATAATAATAATAATAATAATAATAATAATAATAATGATAATAATAATAATAAGATGATGGTAATGGTGATGATTACGAAGGAGCAGAACAAGAATAAGAAGAAACTGCAAGGATCAGTCTTTTAGTTTGTTCCGGCTTCTAGAAATTGCTCGTTCCCAAGTTACTTCATGTTGTACTCAAAAATTGTACCTACTATTCTTCCTTCGGACATTCTTAACATATATGACTTTTCTATTTTCGCTACATTATTTAATCATTTTGTGTACACTTGAAGCTTTTAATTCTCTTCTAATTTCCTCCTTTCTAATCATGTCTACAAATGTGTACCCAGTTGTGTTATGATTGCAGAAATTTCATTTCTTGTGATTGTATTCTTCTCGTTTTATCTTTAGTAAACGCCCAGCATTCAGATCCATATAGCAAAGTGGTTAAAGCGTTGTTTATATTTATTGTGTCTATAATCGTTTAATTTTCCTACCACATCATTGCTCTTTGTATATAGTTATTTCATATCCTGCAGTAACCTGTTTTGCTATCTTATTTTCAAATACTATTTTTGCTCTCTTCGGTTCGTGTCCTTTGATCTTTGTTTTCCCTACAGATTTTGTCATGTTATATAGTCAAGCTATATTGTTTTTAGATAGATTTGTTTGCAAATTCCTTCTTCATACACCTACTTTAAATACTTTTACACAATCTGTTTGAATCTGTCTTCTCTTTCTCTTTTGAACTCTCTTTTACCTGACCCCTGGCCTTCCGGCTCATCGAGAGGCCTCCTTAGCTTCTAATAACCTAAATCTCTTCCTCTCTTTCTCATTTCTCCTTTAGTTTAGCTGGATTACTCAGTTATATATTGCATCTTAGCTACTTCCCTCCGAGAAATCTGTATCACAAGTATAATAAGCAACAAAATGTGCAGCATTTAATATTTAGTATTTCATCTACTATAGTTTTGCTGAAAATAATAGAACTACTTAAATTTATTAATCTGCTAACATAAAGAAAGAAGGCCTTCCATTAACTCTGAGCAATGTTGTATTTTGAAGTTGTTTAAAACACACCAAATTACAAACCTTTCTTATTCGATTTGTGCATACAAATGACTGAATTACTTCTCAAGCAGAAATCAAAATAGAATTTCATCACATGATTTTTGTTGGGAAATACCTTGAGCATGGCCGTCGCGAAGTGAGGGGTGTCAAGGTCAAGGGATGTCGCGTTCTCCTTTAGAAATTAATGAATTTAATATGCAGTTAATGACGGGCTAATGGACTATTGTTTTAATTTTGATGCAAAGAGAAGATACTCGTATTACCAATACGCTTGCCATTGATGCTATTCACATTCTTAATCTACATAAGGAATGCATTATTTTCAATTAGTAGCTACATATCTTGACTAGTTACTGTGTTCAACATTTTCGTACCGGTAGTTATAAATGTTTGTTTACTTTAGTCAACAGTGATTCTGCACCAGATTGTTACTATTTCCTATTACATTTTTCCTACAAATGACTGAATTGCTTGTCCAGCAGACATCATTGCAGGAGTTTGATGGAAATTACCTTGAGCAAAAAGAGGGTCTTGAGGAAAATACTGCAAGGAAGTGTATAGTGTTGTTACTTATCGCGTAGTGCTGGTATCGCGTGCTTCGCTGTAGTTCGTCTACAGGCTTTTTGACTTGCCGATTCTGTGGCACAGTTGGGAACTGCAGTACTCCCATATACCTACATCGCGTTATCTCCTTCCTTCGCAGCTGAAGGCGCAACTTTGTCTTAGTTCGAGAGGGGGCTGAGGTAAGTACTGTTGTTTTAACATTAACTTGTCACTATGAGGCGCTAATTAGTACAGTCTGGTTCCCTACGCGCTCTTTGTGCCGCAATTCAGCGTAAAAATAAACAAGGATCTAGCGCGGCGCCATCAGGCTGGATGATTAATGAATGGTTTGCTTCGCGGGATAGTCTGACATTCACGTGTGTGTTAAAATATACACGCCTTCGTTCCTTGTAGGGTGTGCCTATATTTACAAATATCTTGTGAACTTCCATTAGCTGCCATTAAACGTCAAGGCTGTGTCTTGTTGAAATCGGTCACGTCGTAGAACAAAGTAAGCTTCTCTTTGGAAGGAACTTGAGGTCAACTCATCTGTTATCCAGTTCACTTTCAGCAGATAAAAGCTAGCACCGACAGCTAAGGTAAAGCAAGCATTGCATTCGATCCAAAACACGATGCAGTGATTTCACACACTTGCACTTCTTCCAGACCTCATAATATGTGCATGTAAAAAACAAATCTGAAGTGATGCTCTCATATGGCTTTCTCCACTCTTGTACTAATTATTTTTATAATTAGCAACGAGTTTGTTTATATGGCTTTGAGAATGAGCTGGACATAGCTTGAAACCCCTGGGTCAGCAAAAGAGAAAAAGAATATCAACATTACTAAGGTAAGTGAAGTTTTTAGTATCTAATTTGTTCTTACTTTAGAATCTTGTTGCTTCACTATTAATAGCTTCAATTTTTACTTAATTATCTTACTGCTTATTTCCTTGTAGGTACAAGGGAAATATGGGAATATAGTAGACTTGGGCGATAGTCAAATCTTTTAAAGCTTTTAAAGTCCGTTCTCTTTGCACGGTTAACATATAAAAAAATTGAATAACGATGTTCCATTTGACAGAAGTATAAGTTCTCTAAAACTCACATACACAACAAGGCATATATCCAAATGGTTCACTCTAAAAAAAAATATTTAGACACAAATTGTGTATCGCACCTTTTTGTATAGTAAGATTTGGTCTATCTCTTACGGTTTACCAGTTATGCAAAAGTCATAAAGAATAAATATGACTACAGGGGGCTATCTTCGTGTCGTATTCTTGAAAGATATGGTATCCTTAAATACCAACTTTGGTTTTTAAAGAACTATTCGTTTCTGACATGTTCACAAGCAGGCAGGCAGACAACAGACATACGACACACACACACACACTCACACACACACACACACACACACACACACACACACACACACACACACACACACACGCGCGCGCGCGCGCGCGCGCGCGGATATTTTTCTAATTTTTTCTCCCCATTCAGGAGGCCTCAAAGCATATTTCCGGGGAAATCTCCGACAATTGTGTCAACTGTGATATTCCTCTAACCATCCACCACATCCTTATAGATTACCTACAATACAGCAGATATAGACAGCAAGCCGGCATTTTCAGTCTTCATCATGCAGTCAATACACCGAATATGATCAGCAAGACTCTACAGTTTATGAACATAAAACTTTCAAATTTACTGTAAATGTCAACATAATGTAATATGTGTATGTATAATTGTAAGTTAATATCCACAATGTATTACTATGTATGGTCGTGATAAGACCGTGCTGTCAAAACGACCTTAAATGAATATTAAAAAAAAAAAAAAAAAAAAGGGAAATTTTGGTTCGAATACAATACTTCAGTTTCTTGCTATACGTAGTGGAGAAAGTAATAAAGACCAGAAATGGCGAGAGGCTACAAGAAACAGAAAATAACTGACGATTCTGGCAGGAGCCCTGCCTGTGCTGTGTTTCAGATGAAGATAAGATACATATTATGGTGCAATGTGCATAATGGGAGAACCAGCGAACAAGGTAACTATGGTTGGCATAAAATATAATGGCTCGTGGCTCAACACAACGTCCAAACAGAGGCTTGCCACTCCTTGTAGTGTTGTATACTTAAACACGTTGTGAAATTACGCTGTAAAGCCGATGATATACATGTCATTTGCCCCAACAAAATATATTTCCACAACAAGGAAAGAGATAGTAATGGTCAGATATCAGCCACCGTTAAATTTTGTGTCTCCCATAACACAAACATTCTTACATTACTATTATTATTATTATCATTATCATTATTGCCTTATATTGCCTTATGTCTTCTGGTATGCACATCCGGTGTTTTCTTCATTTATTCCCATCCCATATTTTGTCATAATTTCAATTATTATTCTACAAAGTTTTAATTGATTTATTTTTATTTCGTTTCCTTTACGATGTAGCATACCTGGAGGTGTACGGGTAGCCTGTTCATCTCATTTTCAAGGGTACCGCATTCGAATCTCGGTTAGGGCGAGTTACCTGTATAAGGTAACCTGAAAATATGAATGCTAGGTAAAATTTTTATGCACTTCGGGCTCATATGCGCATCATTTCACCCATGTTATTATTTTATCGTCCAATATGAGCCGCCAGTTCAGGTCAAACTAAAAATCGATGTAGCAGTGTATATTCCACTCATCCTCATAGCAACTTAATTTCTGGTAATAATATCTGTCTTTATGTTTGCATTATACAACAGTAGCAGTTACTAATTATTTTATCGGGCTTTATTTTTTCGTTATTTGCTCTATTTTTCATTGTGCGCAAAACTGTTCCACAAAACTGTTTGTAATTAATCGTATGTAGAGCTTTAGATGTGGCAACGTGAACCTGCGTGAAATATCAGGTTCGTATCTGCTATTTATGGACTCGAGCGAACCTCGACCAGAAGAATGGTGAGTCAAACGTGTAATCATGCCTCAAGCAATAATAACACTCTTCTTCGAGAACAGTTGTGTGCAACACAACACTAAGTGCCTACAACCCTTTTTTGTTTTTTTACAAGCGAAGCTGCAAGCGATTACCTCCGATGTGCCAGCCAAGAACATCACGACCCTAATTTCCAATATTTTTACGTGAGCAGGACATACGAGAAGCGATTATAACTGAAGAAACCGAGGCGATGTTACTGCTCTTATTTCTATGAAATAAAATAGAAAGCCAAAAATAAAGCGTTTAGCTATTTGAAATGTGAGGCCTCGATGTGCGTCAAAATGAACCATAATGAAATCATGCAAGTTAATTAACACCCACAAATAATAGATGTTGTTGCTGCTTTTTACAATTGCTGTATTAGTCATCATTAATATATTGCAAGCAACTTCGAAGGCTCCCAACAAAGCTGCTTTCACCAGAGACATGATTTATGTTGCAGTAACACAGTTTCTATCTTTGGAATGGAAGGCCTGATTTCTTTTATTTTATAGGGAATGAAATGTGGAATGTCATGCACTCTCAGAAGATTCGAGAAAATTTGGAGGCCTGCAAAACTTTGATATGCTTATGAACTACTACTTCTTTTAAATCGATGGTACATATAATCAAATTTTCAATTTCAACAGATTACGTTTTTAGTAGTGCATTTTTCACACCACCAAGCTTCTAGAGGTAAGAAATTCCAACACTGTGTTTGCCTTCCCTATGCACAGGACATCGATTCTGTTCGGACTTCATTAATTTAGTGCTACAAGTGGAACTCAAGAGTGGGCTTTCATACACCTATCTGATTTCCAACATGTTAAATTTAACTACTAGTCCACATACTAAATTGTGCGCAATTTCATACATGGACACTATGCAACAAGTAACAATTTTATAGTGATTCTATAGTAATTCTTTAAGTCGTACAATTCTATAGTGCTCAATGTATTTACAATTATGCCAAAAAGTCATTCAGTTTTTGAAAAATTCGTCTTTGTTTCAGGCGCTATAATGCTAACCCTTGAAGTACTGTTCATACTGACTAAATTTTGTACTATTTTATTTATCTGGAAAATTAAATTTCTAAGAAACTTTTTCCCATTTTCGGAATCTTTGTGCTGCATGATTATACTTTCAAGTACGCCATCTGCTGGTGGTATTGGGAAGTCAATGCCTCTTCGTTTTTCTTTCTTGCTAAACATCTTTATACTTTTCCACAGTTGCATGAAACTAAGCGCTTACTACATCAATTCAAATCATTTCTGATAACTTAATGTGGGTAAAAGAATTGTTTGCATTACTCGCATAATACGATGCATAACTGCTGAACTTGTCACGGCATCAGATTTTTACTTTTTCTACCACGTGCACAGTGGGTAGAGAAGGCAATGTACTCTACCAAAAACTTCGATACCGGAAATAAACGTTTTAAGGTCCCCTGTATGCTAAAAAGGTTCGTGTGTGAGTGCGTGTGTCCAGAATCTAAGAACAGAAAACTCAAAAACGAAAATGTTGACCAAAGGTAGTCAAATACTTAAAATATTCTACTATTGCTTAGACCTACTGTATTCCCCTACTGTCACTGCTCGTACAAGAAACTATGTAATAAACAAACCATTACACACGTTTATCTCGATCAATATAAAGTAGATAGAAAAATAGGCGTTTTCAACAATAGTTTGTACAAGAGTCAGTGGAGAAAGTCATGCGAGTACAAGAGCAGATTTCCTTTCAATATTCGCACTGTATTTTTACTGTAATTTCATTTATTTGACCGCCTCTGTGACGTAGTGGTAGAGCGTCTGTCTCTGGCGCGGAGGATCCGGGTTCTATCCCCGGTACCGACGTGGGGATTTTCCCCCGCTGGAAGGTCTGGCACGGGGTGCCCCCAGCCTCATTAAGTTCCTTAAGGACCAACCGAGGAGCAACTTTATTAAGAAGCAGTGGCTTCTGGTCGAGAAGACCACATAACCGAACGGGACGGACCAGGGCGCTAACCACGTTCCACCTCTAGTACTGCACCCCACTCATGAAGCCTGTAGTGGGCAGAGGTGGGGGATGCGGCGGTCGAGCGGTATGCCTGGGACCGGGCTGTTGTGCCGTGAGGTTTTTAATGTATTTACATCAATAAAAGAGACAATTAATCAGTTACTTATGCTTAATACAGATCCTAAATTTAAACCTTACAATAACTTTCATTTTGATTTCGCAGAACTGTTTATTCCTAATCATTGTTATGGTTTGTAAATAAAATTATGTTCGCAACCTATGGAGTATGGGATTTGTTTTACACTAGTGGAATTTTCATCTAAAGTAGTTTCTTATTTTAGTTTTAAGACAATCATCTGAATAGTTCCGCTTTTACTTGTTTCCCTTAAATTCATGCACATGTGGCAGGAATTTCAATTTGTAGAATGTTGTTTATTTTGTTAGTTTTAGTTAACCTTACACCGAATTTTATAATCCCTTAATGGCACTTTAAGCGTTGAAATATAAAATTATTAAAATGTGCAAACGAATGGCGTTTATTGCAGGAAAATGAATACATGTTATAAGTTTGCGGTAAACATGTTTTAAGGGTAATCCAAAAAGAAGGCCATGCATCAATAAACGTTTACAAATATTTTATAAATTAATTGCGAACGGGCACTTTCGAGACACTCCACGCTATCCGTTGTATTATATAGATGTATAATGCTATGGACTGTACATCTTTCAGAAGTATCTTATGGAAGGGAAGACTTATATCACTATTGCACGAAACAAATGAAATCTTCACTTTCCATCGTGACAACGGGCAGAGCTGCTATTACCGTTGAATTACTTTATTCGTTTCTTTTCTTTGTGGCTGCTTATGACGGCTTAATTATTATTACTAACCACTAAACACATAAAATCTCTTTCTTTTTTGCTACAGCAAACAAAACCTTGAATTCTGTTATTGCACAGTAGCCATTTTCTAGGTTATCTGTTCTGAAAAGGAGCAGCATATTATCCGCTCATTCCAATCACGAAGTACCCATACATCAGATGTGTTCCAAACAAATGGTTTTCTCTTCTCATTCTTCTATAAACTATTCTTACAAAAGTTTGTGTTTCTGCTTCCTGTAAATCGAGATAAACTTTCGCTTAGGCATTTCTTATTAGGTAACGTAAAGTGATAAGTTCCTAAACATTGTGTCGCTATGTAATGGCTTTGAAATTAAACCCTTTTTTAGTGACTACTACCACTAGCTAAAGGTATAACATTTGAGAATTATAAGTAATAAGCATATCTCGGAAATGGTTAATGTCACAGCAACATTTTTTTAAATAAATTGCGCGCTATAGCATACATTTTTGTGCAGCAAGAGATTCTCTTTCACTTACAAGCCTGTAAAAACAGGCTATTCCTAGAAAGTACGCACATTTTATGTACCTAGAAACATGTTAACCGACGGTATCTTAATCAAAAATAATGGTCAGAGCTATTTTTGAGAAAATAAAACATTCCGAACATATTTCCACGTAAAGGTTAATTTGGGGTATGAATATTTTCTTAAAAACTGCGCATCTTGGAAGATGCTGAACTTAACCAACAATTAACCAACTTTTCGTTTCTCAGTTATGTTGTTACAAACATTTTTATTCAGTGAGCCTCTAAAGTGTATTTCCAATGAAATCTCGATATCGAACTTTTACGGGCTCTAATGATCTAGTTGTCGACGGGCCCTTAAACCCACCTCACTCACTCACTCACTCACTCACTCACTCACTCACTCACTCACTCACTCACTCACTCACTCACTCGAACTTTTGGGTGGCAAGTAAAGAGAGGAATCTGAAGGGTATCTAAACGATGTCGTAAACTCTGCAAGGCCTGTTCAAGCTTGTAACAAAATAAGGCAAAGGTTTCTCTGAAAACGAATAATCCCAAAATGAAAACACTATCAAAATTGTACAAAACATTACACCTCTCAAAGTAGTTCTTTTTAGCGCATAACTTATTTTTAACGGAACAGTTATTTTTAGCGGAGCATTCATTTCAGCGGAACAGTTCTTTTTGGTAGAACAGTTCTTTCTAGCGGAACGTTTTTGCTAGATTCAATAATGAACAGCTCTTAAGAAAATAAATCATTCCACTTGTGCTGCGGTAGGATAGGATCCGGATTCGATTCTTGGTATCAGCATTGGGCAACTCGTAAGACTCTCCTCGGGGAGCAATTAACCCTTTCATGCCTGAATTATTTTGCTACATATACCGTTCTTCCTCTAATTCGAAACCGGTTTAGATTAGGCGGTCTGGGAGACCTTCAGCCTGCTGGCTCGGATAGCCATGATCGTTAAGGCAACACGTAGTGCACTGGCCATGCACTCAAAGCCTGAGGTCGTGAGTTCGGGTCTCGGCAACCGCAGTAAAATGTGCCTGTGGTAAAGGACGGGGAGGGCCCACGTAAAATAATCGGTGTGATGGCACGCGTGGATGATGACGGGGTATCATTTGACTGCGATACTACTACTCTCTCAATATTTTGACTCTCGTGCTAAAAAATATAAGAGTGAAATTTGGTCAAAGCTAGTGTGTAGCAACAAAAACACAATTCGACGAATCAGTGTGACAAAATGACAAAATCCAGTCCAGTTACTTTTCCATCACTTTATTGTCTTCTAAACCTTTACAGAAATACACAGTTTTCTTTTACTGACGCTGATACAGTCTGCAGTGTTTCGAGGTATCACAACTCACAACTGTTTTCTTCTCGTAGTCGTGACTCACTCCTTTCACCGCCTTTCTTCAATTTCTCTCTGTCATATACCAACTCCGACGATAGAATCAGTCGATGCTCGTTAAAACTCTTTACGACGCGACGACACACGCACAGCTGTCCCACAGACTGAGACATATCTATAATTATAACTCTCCTCTGCTGATTCCTTGACTCCTTATCTAGCGGAGATGGTGTCACAAGGATTTTTCGCGACTCTCTTCAAAGACGCCAGCGATGACAGCGAGATCTTTCTCCAAATCACTTTTGGTTCCCCCTCTCGATTGTTGTATACACAAACAGTCGCGTGAGGCAGCTTAACTTGAGAAGTCTGCTCGCCGGCTTGGCATGTGGTGTGAAATAGCTGAGCCCGACTGTCTTTGTTGTGTGCTGCGCCCGATGTCACAACAATCTAGCGCACTTCTGCGGCAAAGTATGTATACAATTTTATTGGTAAGTTTATGTCGCTTAGCATACACTGTTTCAATGATTTAAGCTTTGTTTGCGAGCGCTCCTATGAAAATAAACTCGAGATTATTGGGAAACCACGTCAAGCTTCATTACACTTTGCAATCCCCAAATTAAAACGCGCTTGAGTCACAGAAACGGCGCTTGCTCTGGCTATTCCTGTGCTCTGCTCATGTTATTAAGGTCACTAATAAGCAGGCAGCACAATTAGTGAAGTCCACAGAGGTTCCCCATGTTGCATATTAAGGCTACAGTGTTCTCGGGATTGCTTATTTCGCGTCGAGAAACTGCTCTAACGCTGTCTGGGGTCTAACATCTACAGGCGACTCATCACAGCAGAGTGATACTGACAAATGACTGTGCTGGACATAAACTACTTACACTCACATCTGTTATTTCCTGTTCCTTGTGCTACGTTTAAAAGACGTAACGGGTCCTTTATTTAAAGTAGTAAACGACGTGCGTTGACCTTTCAAACATCACAACAGAATTTCACGAATGATATGAGCGCAGGGTTGCAAGTTTCCTGTAATGAAAGGCAGCACATTCCACTAAAACATTTGGCATTATAGAGCATGTTTGATTAAAAGCATTAGAAAACTTAAAACTGCAAATCTAAATTACTGCTCAACTATGTACGCATAAATTTGTATTTTCTTGCTTATAACAATAATAATAATACATTTTATTAATCTCCGTTGACAAATGAAGCATACAAAACATGCTTAATTAAGCAAATTAAGGATAAACATACACAATAAAAGTATTCTCAAATACTTTAAGCATTCGATAATAAAAGGAATAATCTGCTTTAATGATCCTTGACAAATATATTTGTGCGAAGAACATATTTTGTACAACGTATTTTGATATACCATGACATTTTCAACTTAAAATTTTTACTTTCACTGCCATGTATAGTAAGTAGGGGTACTGAAGTACTCAAGCCGAAAATTCGATGTTGAGATTTCAACGGACATGTTTCGAGGTCCTCTGAATAAAAAAAAAAGGTTTTTAGCGAAAGGTCCGTCTCTCTCTCTCTCTCTCTCTCTCTCTCTCTCTCTCTGTATTAACAGCATAACTCAAAAACGAAAAATCTGTTAAACCCCAAAGTTGGTATTAGAGTTTAATATCTATCAAGAATGCGACATCAAGATTATGAAGAAAATTCCTCCATACCTTTAAAAAAAAAAAAAAAATTACATGGAACATTTTCAAAAGGTTTGATTTTCTCAAAAATGGTTAACGATTTTGATTAAAATTCCACACGTTTAACATAATTTTAGGGCAAATGAAATGTAGGTATATTATAAATTTTCTGGCTATAAACTAATGGCACCCCTTTACTCTTGATGACTTTTGCATAACTGGTAAACCGTAAGAGGCAGACTAAATCTTACTATACAAACGAATGTAGATCTGTGAGCCATTTCAGAGATATTCATTGTTATTTGTGTGAGTTTTGCAATACTTGAACTTGTATCAACTGGAACGTCGTTATTCACTTTTTATCTCTTGCCCGAGCAAAGAGAACGGAATTTAAAAGGTTGATAGATTTACCTTCGCTCCAAGCCTATGTACTCAAGCATTCCCCTTCTACCTACATGGAAATTAAAGTAATTTATGCAAATGCTTATCTCGACTAACACGAAGAAGGTGCATGATTAAGTGTTTGTAAGAATAGTACAAGAGTAGAGAAAGTCATGTGAGCGCAACACATCAGAAGTTTGAAGCAGTATTCTACCGTTTCATCTTTAAAACACAGATTTTATTGACATCGCACAAAGTAAATTGAAGAGAAGGAGAAAGGAGATAAAAATAAATCAGTGAGCGTTTCTGAGGTTCTGCTGGGAACAAGTTTTCTAGAAATGCAATAGAACTGAAGCAGCCAGCCGCCTCAGAGACCGATAGCTGTTGTGTGGTGGTTGCTTTTCATTACTGCACACTTGAAAAATTAAAATTGTACGTCGGTCTGTTTGCAGAGCAGGAACCTAATTTTGCACTTGTTCAAGACAGCGAAGCGGGAGAGAATGGATGCGGCTGTCTAAGCTATAGCTATTTGGAAAACCCGCTAGAAGAAGAACAAACAATTTTACCCTCTAACGCGAGGGAAAGGCTTAAAAACACAGCATCGCTGTCAGCATTCGCCCTGCAAGTGCTAATACTGCAAGAATTAATGCAGCTAGGAGGGGAATTTAAGTAGCTTGCTACAGAAACAATTGCTTTGAAAGCGAGGATCATTGCAATCTTAAGCAAACCAGCCTGCGTATAAAAGTAATGGGCTTCCACAAATAAATAAAAAAAGAATGAGTTTGCGAAAAAAAGAAATTTTATGTGTGTGCACTTATTACTTTTTCTTTACTTTCTCTACTACTTACCTATAGTAAGGAGAAGAAATATTGCATTACAACAAAAAATGGATACCGAAATTTCACTACAAATACGCATGAAATGAGGCCACTTGAATTTTCCTCCAAAATAGATTTTTTTTTTTTTTAAAAAAAAGGTCCATGTGTGCGTGTGTCTGAAAAAAAACTCAAATCGAAAAGGAAGTTTAATACCATATTTGGTATTTAAGTTCACCATGCTCTAAGGATGTCACACTAAGATTTTTTACAAAATTCCTCCATCTGAAACCAAACTCGACATGGAAAAATTAGTTATCTTTATTTTCTTAAAATTATTCCTACGGTTCTGACTAAAATATCGTGCTTAGGATGTTATGCATAAAAATAAATGCCGTAGAAAATGTACGGCATTGCACCCAGAAATCCGATACGAGATTTCTCTGGAAACACACGTTTTGAGGATCCTTGAATAAATAAAAAAAAAAAAGCTCTTTATTACTGGTCATAATTTTGCTTTATTTAAGCAGCATTCGTCCAATGCATTCCTGCATTTAAATATAGTGGAGCATTGACTATCTTATCTCTATAAAAGGAGAATAGGAACCAAAACAAATATCTTAGCTGACATAGTTTCGACTGAAAAGCCAGTATTACCATCTGAGTCACTTGGGAATAAAAACTTCAACAGGTAAGGAACTGTTAGTATCAGGGTAACTTGTTGGTTACTAAAATAATATTTTAAACGATTAAAATAAAGTCTAAACCGTATACCTCTATCAATGTTAAAGGCTCCCTTACATGATCTGCAACATTGTACCAGGCTTTCCACGTACATTACGAATTTCTTTAAAAATGGAGGGTAGGATGCTATGCCTGTTAGCCAACGATATAAAGTAGCCAATATATAAAGCAAAAATTAGATTGCCAAAATTGATGGGGACTGATAAATTTCTGATGGTATAATTCACCTAGAGTTTTAATACTACATATATGGGGTGAGAAGTTATGCAGCCCCAGCGTTTTCAAGGCTACGCCGTAAACACTGTCTACTATATCGCGTGGTATCAATTTCGGCCGAAAAGACTGCTTTGGTATACTGTGCATGGAGTGGCTTGCTCTCATAGCGAAACACGGTGCGCGTTGGCTTTCAGTAGTGAAGATCCAGGTTAAAATGCTGCAACTTGAAGGTACTTTTTATGTTTAGTAAATTTAACAAGAAGCGATGTTTGGTATGGAAATGCCGTTTCACTTAACTAGTTTAATTTGTGAATTTCATGACAGCACAAATTGCTACCGGTTAAAAAAACTAAGTCCCATTACTACAGCCCTTGGAGAGGCAAGCCTTACCGCCCACCCACTGCGTCCCCCACCTCGGTCCACTACAAGCGTCATTGGTGGGGTGCAGTATTGGAGGGTGGTACGTGGTCAGCGTCCCGATCCCTCCCGGCCAGTTATGCGGTCTTCACGACCTGGAGTCGCTACTTTTCTATCAAGTAGCTCCTCAATTGGTCCCCCCGGGGCTGAGTGCACCCCGTGCCAGACCTCCCAGAGGGGATCGAACCCGAGTCCTCCGTGCAAGAGGCAAGCGCGCTACCAACTGCGCTACGGAGGCGGTCTTGTTACTGGTTAGGATATGCTTTAATGAACACCATAAGTAAAATATATAAAAGCATTGTAATTTCAACTTAAAGACATAAGACATTATTAAATAATATTTTACTACTAATTACTATTAATTATTATTTTATCAACATAAAGTCAATTAACTGTTTTTAGACACGCATATATTATATACACACGTGAAGTCCTTTGTGAACTTAGCATGGTCAAAATTCTACATCTAATTAGTAAAGCATTTCAAAGGTTCCATTTGTGGTTCTTTCCTATACAATTCTGGTTAGCTGCACAGCTCTCGTATCGACGATCTCTCCAACTCAGGTTCAACGTAGAACTTCATATGCGTCTTGCTCCTGTTTGCCGATATTTGTATAGCACTTTCATTGCTTTTCAGTAATCTTATACACACACACACACGTGCTTAGTTGAAAACTTTTAAAAACTGGCAGCACAGCATGTATATGTATCACTCTCTCCCCTCCCCTTAGAGACGGAGAACTTTGTGGTAGATATGAAGCAAAAGTTAACTGCAATAAAGATGCAGCGCAGCATGCTACTTGGGCAAAAAGCAGTAAAAAGATGACGGAAAAATAAATAGAAAGTGAATTTCAAGAAAAGTAGCAACGAAACAAGAGTAAAGTTCACAAGTGTAACAGTCACATGGTATTCATTCCCAATCCATTTTTATTTATTACTACTGAAATACCCGATGTTGTCCATGATTTAACGAGTCATCCCTACAATTTGTTGACTTATACTGCACTTACTCAATAGCCTTTTGTTTCCCTGGACACACATAAATAAATAAACAAATAAATAAAACCACGGGGAAGACACATTGCAAACGCACTGTTAATCCCAAATACTACTAGAAGAATGCACTACTGTGTGATTGTAGTGCGTTGCATTTCCATTTCAATCACATAGAAAATTGCATTAATTTTTTTGTAGAAGAGGGAGCAGAAAATGAAGTGCGATTGTGGTTCATAAAAGAAAAGTGAGTAGCGAAAATCCTATGAGTGCAATATGTATAATTTATATTTCAAACATGAAGAAAATTGTATGAATTATTTATAGAAAAGGGAATAGGGAAAGAAATGTGATTGTGTTTCGTAAAAGAGAAGTGAGTAGACAAAACTCTGTGAGTGTAGTACGTTGTACAATAAAACGGTTAGCATGAAAATCTCCATGAAAAAACAATTAGATGTGCCTATTTCCATGGTCAACGGGTGTTGGCAGTTTATCAACTTCATAATATCAACATCCATTTATATACAAATTATGTTGAAGAGCGAGTAAAGAAGGACATGTGAATATGTTAACGTGAAAGTCAAGTTAGAAGAGAAAACCGTGTGAATTTAATGCGTTGCATTTGTCTTTTAAACTTAGGTATACAAAATTGTATAAATTGTATGCTTAAGAGCGAGCACAAAAGAATACGTGAATGTATTACATACAAGAAAAGTGAGTAGAGAAATTCGTGTAAAAGTAATACATTGCATTTGTATTCCAATCATATAGAAAATTGTATGAGTTAGTTGAAGGGCGAATAGAGAGAACACGTGAATGTGTTACTTAAAAGAAAAACCTATAGAGAAACTCATGTGAATGTAATAGTTTGCACTTCTATTTCAATCACAGAAAATTGTATGAATTGTGTGTTGTAGGGCAAGTACTAGAGAAGGACATGTGTATGTGTTAAGTAAATTAAAAGTGAGTAGAGAAAACCATGTGAATACAATACGCTGCACAGTAAGATGGATAACACAGAAACCGTCTCCATTACAAAAATACATATGAAGGGTGAACGGGGAACAAAGCGGAAATGTCACATTTTCAACAAACTGAGATAATTCAATTTGAAAGTTTCAACCTTTAACGGTGTCTATAATAATACATGTACAGAAATTATATTAAGATTAGCCGAATATATTGGCATTGTACATAGATAATAAAACTGGTGAATTAACGTTTATAATCCAAAAAATGGAAATTTAAGTAAATGCACGTTTGTCACTATAATAAAGGGGAATGTCACTGTTATCAACACAGTATCACGGAAATAAAGAACGTCACTTTCAGCAAACAATAACAAATAGTATTATTACACTTCTTAATTAATAGTGAGGAAGTGTATCAATCAGCATCTTCCCCCCGGCCCACAAAATGATCTAAGGACTTGTAGATCAGTAAATTTTGCTTCAGATATCGTAAACCTGAAATAGGACTTAGAAATTTAAACCTTCCATACCTCCCGCATGTTTGCGAATGTAGAGCAATTTCATGTACAGTAACTCTTGCACTTACATTCATAAGATGTCTGGAAGAACAAACTCACTATTTGGTGCTTCTGGGAAGTGTAGGATCATTTATCGTGGATGCTCAATGGAGATGACAGGTTCCCCTATAGGCCTTATTTTTAAAGGGCAAACTATTCTATATAAGGGAGCCGAAACCTTGGCCCATTGGCGAATCATTGGTTCATCTAGTTTGATTACCCGGAAAGCGAAGGGCTTATTTTTGGCACTTTTAAAATGATCCGTCCAGTCTTCTGGCATTTCAGCTCCAAATTTCTGATTAATTAGCGCCATGTTTCTACCGCACACTTGAGTAGAGTGCCCAAGAATTGGAAACATATTTTCGCAGAATCTAGGCGTTTGGCATGATGTCTACAAACTGAAGGCATTCCCCTTTCATCAATTTAACAGGGCTTCTGAAACGTGTTATATTTCAGTTTTATTTGGTTGGACATTGTCTTTAACTATTCTCTTGTCCAGGGATCGGCAAACATGTACTCAATGAGGGGTGAGTATGGCGTCTCAACATGCAACCCGCAATACACATGACGTAATGTAGAACAGGGGATGGCATTGACCTTCGTTTAGTGTCAGTGCTGGACTCGCTCGCTACAGAGTACAATAACAAATAGTACAAATACTTGAATCCAGCTACGAGTGGTCTACGATACTTTAGGTAGGCCTAGATATTTGAGCAATATATTTCAATTCACTTCTATTTGCGATGTACCATTGAAAATCTAGTGATATATCACAAGTAGCCACTCTCAGGAGGCACGCAAATTAACATCTGTTAATCGCGATGCAAGATTTTTTTGGATTCAGTTTCTTTCCTTCTACATATTTCTTAAATGCTTGAGATAATTCTGTCCCTATTATATGTTCCCTAAGTGGAATGACTTCAAGCATATATTCTTGTATCGAGAGATTGTTAGTAACTCCACGAGTGAAAATTACCAATTGTGCTGTGTCACCGTTGTCAGTGCTTTCATCCAACGCGAGAGAAACGGCTATAAATTCATGGACATCGGTTTGTAGTCTTTTTTCGGTTATTTCTGCTATTTTATGTATCCTTCTCAGTATGGTTCGTGGTGATAATGCAATATTACTAAAAATATCATATTGTTCAGGGAAAATTATGTTGGCAACTTTACTCTATTTTTTATGAAATCTCCACCACTAAAACACCTCAGTGACTGAGTAATCTCCAAAGCAACAGCATAGCTGGCGTGAAATTGTTTATCAGTTGTAATATTTGAATTAATATTAGGTGCATTATCTGAATATTGCTCTTTGAGCTGTTGCAGTTGGTTCGTCCGATCTAGATCTGAAAAAAAAATGAATAAACGACATTACGTCAGAGTTATGCTACTTTAAATCGTGGTATAAATTTATGAATACATGCTTGTCTATAATTGTATGGTGATCTTATGACGTGTATCATAATGCCGCTTGATGTTCTATTGATGAGTGTCTTTTTGAACTTTAGAGCACAACAAACACCTTACGTTCCTTACATGATGAGAGAAGAAATCATCAAAGTGCTATTCTAGATATCAAATTTAATAGACCAGGATAATTACATGTGCTCTAAGGCGCAGAAATTTATCTTTAAGTCTTAGTATTAAATTACGCTTTGACAGACATGTTTAGAAGTGCAGGTAAATACGAGAGGACAGTTCGCCCGTGATTGGTGTGTATGCAGTGCCAGTTAAGGCTGCGAGGGAGGGGGAGGGGGAGACAGAATAAGCACTGCCCCTGACACGGCATAGTTGCGAGGCCTCATTGAGTACATATTTGCCGATGCCTGCTCTTGTCCATAAAGTACATATATCCTGGTAGTCAGTTTTTGTTTTACCTTGACATTCCCCCTTTTTCCCGTGCACCCTTCATTTACGTGCTGAATTTCGAGGTGATCGCTCAAGCGGTTTAGGAGCGCATAGAGGACAAACATACATGCAATTTTTTTATATACACAGTAAAGGCGCCGTTATCCGAGCGCCGACTAACAGAGTTCGGAATAGCCGAGTTCCGCATAACATCACTAATAAAAAGCTGTTCCAGTATAATTCTTAGTGATTCTTTTTGTTGTTGTACATCTAACACCATTCCCACAACATATTACATGGTTTATACAAACATGACAATTCAGGTATTTATGTGCAGAATGAATACTGTTGCATATGTTGTTATATCACTACTCTAGACATTTTATGACAACTGGAAAACAACAAATTGATACTTAATTGATAGAAAGTTTACTGCAAAAGAACTCTTTGACAGCGTGTTGATAACCTTGTGTTCTTTTAAAAAATTAAATGACATTGACATTAGTTCTCTAGTAGCCACTAATAAACACCTGATAGATTGTACTACGTGTGGAACAGTCACCAGCAATGGCACTCGACTGGATGACAACACGCAAATGCAGATTCTGGCTACATTCAACTTCGCCCTATAGCCCCGATATTGCACGCCGACTTTTTTTTTTTTCCAATTATTAAGGGCAAAGCTCCGGGACATTGGATTTGACAAATCTGAAGCGCACTCAAGAAAAGTAAGGGAATTCTCAAGGACTTCACAAAAATGGCCTGCATCATGTTTTCGAGGGCTGGTAGAAACGCTACAAAAAGTGAATTCAAGAAGGAGGAGTTACTTTGAAAAAGACCATGTACACAATAAAATGGAGTAATGGACATTAAATTTGTGGAAAAAAAAAATAATGTCAGGAGGTATTTGTTGATCAGCTCTCCTAAAATAATTATTAAACCGTGATCAGCAACATCACAGGGTCGTAAGGGAAGAAGGGAAGAACGAAATTAGCGAAACTTATTCCTGGTTTAAACTGAACCCGACAACGTAGTGTTCACATAACATCAAGTTCTTGCCAAACAAACAAAAAATAAGGGGCAGATCATAACATCATTATATTCTTTGCTTTAAAATAAGGCAACGTGGTGCTTGTGTTCTACTTTAAACTCATCTCCTTGTTCCTTCCCTACCCCCACCCTCTCTGTTTAGCTCTCACCCCCTCTCAGCCGCAAATTGAACCAATTTGAGATCAAATTGTGGTGGGGCTGGAACACAACGGGTTTGGAATACTGACTAGCCCGCAATCTTCCTAGCCACCACATCCCGCCATTTTTCCCTTCCATACTTGAGCCGTAACAATATGTTACTTAATAGCGTAAACACTACAGCTGTTCGCCCACTTCTTCCGAACGTTTTAGTACGTAATCGAAGACATTCCATACCAAGCTGCACACGGAGTCAATTTTGTGGTATTTATGGCAGCTCGTGAGAACACGTAAGGCGATAATAACGAGTATCCCGCCTGAATTTTCAGACCTTGTGCACCGCAGGTGTGCCCCATGGCATCGATCCTGCCAACTTATCATGAAACAGGGCGTGCTATGACATCTGCACAACTCTTGTTTCCAAAATAGTAACCTGACAGCCTATCGGAAGTCTCGGGTTGTAACGCTAAAGTCCTTCGTGATATAAGGGTGACATTCTGCCTTTGGTTCCCGAGGTCGCGGGTTCAAATCCCGTGGAGGGCCATGGATTTAAAAATCCTTAGCATGGATTCCTTCGGAAGACAAGTAAAGCCAGTGGTCACGCGTCTGGATTTAAGAACCTCAAGCCAGATAAACAAGCCTCTGAGCAAAACTGTAGCGGTTTTTCACGCCCGGTGTAAAATGGGACGCTGAGAACATCAGTATTTACAGAGCGTCCATAAATAAAAACTCAATTTCACTTTCTTAACTCTGACTTAGATACTTAGTTGCCGAGGTGTTCAAATGATTTTCTCAAATATTAGAGCTATAGATTTAATTTTTTGCATAGTCATTCCCAGTAATAAAGAACTATACAATATTTCACTCCAATAGTCCATTCTCGAAGTATTAATCCATATCAATTTTAGTAGTTACTATAATAAAATCTATCTCCTCCAACAGATATTACACTAGAGATGTAATCTACTTTCTCTATTATAGTGAGTAACGATATGAATGGTTTGAATTTAGAAAATTCTGTGTTAACGGTGCCGACGGCCATCCGCTTATCTGTGAACAGGATAACTCACAAACGAAAAGGCAATAAATACGAAATTTGCTGTTTTTACATCAGCGTCTACTAAGGCTGCGACATGATTTTTTAAGAAAAAATCTCCCATCCCTAACTATTATTGACATTGAGAACTTTTTGAAATTTTTGTTTTGCCAATAAATACTTCTAACGATTTTGATTAAAATAGATATTCATGATATTCATTAAGATATTCATGACAAATGAAATTTTGACGTTTCAAGTAATATCCTATGAAGTGCTCTTCTATGAAATGACTTTTCAAAATCTTATTACACAAAAAATGGACATGTTAAAGCACATAATGTACTATAAATGATTTTTATCCCGTTAAACATTTCGGAGATATTGTTTGTTGTTGGTTAGAGCTCTCTGATACCTATACCTTTGTCATATGGGAAGTCGTTATTCGTTTTTCCTTCCTATTCGAGCAAAGTCAACGGAATTTCAAAGCCACCACATGGCGACCAAGTTATTAAACATTTGAATATCACTTATTCAAATTTCCCTATTTCCATTGTACCTACAAGGAAATCTGTAATAAAACCATTTCTATAAAATTCTATAGTGCTTATCAGGAATGCATAGAAAACAGGCGTTTGTAAAAATAGTTTGTAAATCACCCCCTAAAGCAGTGGTACCGCACCTGCCTCTGGCGCGGGGGACCTGGATTCGATCTCCAGTACCACCGTGGGGATTTTTGCTCGCTGGGAGGTTCGGTCCGGGGTGCACTGAGCTTCGTTAAGCCAAATGAGTAGCTATCCTGGAAAGGCAGCGTTAAAAATTGTTGTTTAACAACGCTGTCAATTGCCAGGATCACATCAGTGTCGCCGGTGTGCCGGAATTTCGTCCTGCAGGAATTCTTTAACATACCAGTAAATCTACTGACATGAAGCTGACGTTTTTAAGCGCACTTAAAAACCATCGGTCTGGGCCGGATATGAACCTGCGACCTTGAGATCAGTAGGCCAGCGTCTAACCCACTGAGCCATCCAGATGACCCTAAAAAGTCAAATAGTCGCCTTGTGATCGGGGGAGTCGATGCGCTGACACCGCTACCCCTATCCCGCACACCTTCGTGGCCTTAGTTGTGGCTGGAGGACGCAGCGGCCGCCCCGATAGAACCCGTTCGCCCTAGGGATTAATAACAGCTTGTGCAAGAGTGACTAGAGAAATGCATGCCATTGCAATAAATACATGCGATATTTAAGATGTCTTTCTGAAATATTTAACAAATACCCAAACCTAAGACACAAAATGTTTCTGACGCACACGAAATGCGCATTTTATGGAAGTTTTAAATAAACATATCCTACTGACAAGTATAAGATTAACAGCGCACATTTTTTATACGTTAACATTCTTTAGGTAAGCACTTCAAGGCACACAGGCAGAAGGAAAGATATGGAAAATCCTTACCCGTTGTTCAAAAGACGTTGTTCAAATATCTGAGTCAGTCAGACCATCATTTAGATTTAGAATAAGGAATAATCCCGGAAGAAACTTTTGGGTAGCCCGTCCATACTGAAACTGGAATTCAGGACTCAAGGGAAGGGCTAAAGGGAGCAGAACAGGTTTTTAAAACATGAAGCAATAGCAAAATAATTGTCAGACTATTTTATCACAAAACACAAAAAGCTGAATTTCCATCCAATTAGTTTACAAACCAGAAGTCTTCTATTTTTAGTCAAAAGGGACTTGAATTAAAAAGATGGATGCAGATTCGCAGTCTACATAGCCAAGTAATTCAAACTTGCATTTTTTTTTTATTTGATTTAGTTTTTACAACCTGCATTTTGCCCTGTATGTATATCGCAGGATATTTTATCTAAGCAACTGAGTATTAATATTTGAGAATGTTACACTGCTGACTGAGTTAGCGTCTAGTATATTACAGAGATTTGCATGATAATGTTTCAGGCTTTTGTGAGAGATTCTTTCAATATGTTATACTTCACTGCACTTCACCGTACTGGTTCAGTTAATATTTTGAAACAATATGCACTTTAGTCGCATACCTTATGAAAGTTTTGAAGATTTCACCTATAAACTGGATTGTAGGTTGTGATGAAAGCACTGTTAATAACACTATGTTCGGATTCTTAAATGCGCTGGTCTGTTCCTGTCTTGTAGCTGGCAGTGACGCGAGAGATTTGTCATCTAAGCATGGGCACATTGGTGCGATTGTTTTTCCAATTCAGTGTAAATATTGTACGAGTTTTCCATTGTTTGTAAGGAATTGTGTGAGTATGATCGTAAACTTTGGAAGTTAAAGGAAGAATAACCTTCAAAGGTAGTAAACTTGACATTTAATAGTCTAACCAGACAATGCAAACCAGTTGGGGCATTTAGAAGTTAGAGCAGCCTCGGTAGAGCTGAAGATTCGTGGTTCAAATCCCGGCATTGAAATTTTCAATCCTGATTCTATCTCTCTAATGATAGTGACTTGAAGGATTTGAAACACAAATGGAGTTATTTATTTTTTCATTAAAACTAATCAATTCTTTCTCCATAAAAATTGCATAACATTCATGTTCGTCATTTTACAGTAAATTTTTTAACATGCGAAACGATTGTAACAGTTTAAAGCAGCAGATTACATTTTCTTTCTTTTCCCCCTCGGTTCATTATTTTGTTGGTGGTTAAAGCGTTTAATTACCCCTCATCCTTACTTCAGAACTACTCCCATAAAATATAAAACCAGTTTAATAAACTATGCTACAGCTATCCACACAAGGTTATTAAACGTTTATACCTATCTTTGGAAGTTTCAAGGAAATATTGATATTTTATACTTCGTAATAACTTTTAAAGCTCCATGAAAAGCTTTTACAACTATATTTCAACACCAAGTGTTTTTACTTAGTTACATTTTTAGACAAATTCACATCATTAGTGTCTTTATTATAGTGATTTAAGTTACTCCGTTTCAACGTCACTAACATAATATTCTGTATCAAGAAAACAAAAGATAAATTTCTTCAATGCAGAGAATGCATTTCAAAGGTGAAGAAACAAAACTATTAACAACCTTGGGGTACTCAGACACTGGAAATATGTATAGGTACTGACGAGACCCAAATTCCCTCTCTTTGCGCTATGCGAAATAATTTTTTACTTTCTCTGCCACGTACATGCAGTAAAAATCCATTTAAAAATAACAATTCAATAATAGCTACGGATCATAAATCACAACTTCTAATAACTCATTAAATTTTAACCAATTTAAGTAAAATGCAATAAAGGCCTTCCCTCGAATAAAAAAATAAGTACTGCACTCTGCCCTCCCCCCCCCCCCAAAAAAAATGTCTGTGTTTATGTTTGAACACCACAACTTATAAACAAAAATTCCGACAAATACCAAAGTAGATATTTCAGTTCAATAGCTTCCAAACACGCCGCATTAAGATTGTCAAGAAAATTTCCCACCCCTAACTACCCTTTGCATGTAACATTCTTCAGATTTTTATTTACTCCAAAGTGACTACCGATTTTGACTAAAATACCGTTATTTTATTATTAAAGCTGACCTTATATAAAGGTTTGCCATGTGACACAGAATAGCTTTCATGTGTTTGAACTGAATACATAAAAAGGTTAATAAAAAACAACAAAAAACAAAATATAATCTTGAAGTTTCTGGGAATAATCAGTGAAGTGCTCTTCATTTGATAGGAATGTTTTAATATTATATAACGAATAAATAACAAGAAATAGACAAAAGTACTATGCAAAACCTTAACTGTCTTTAAAACCTTTTTCTGGCATTGGTCGTTTTCGGGATATCCGTTATTATTATTTTGAACTATTCAACCTATGGAATGTGTGGAATATCAGTTCCAGCATCTATCGAGTAGCTTTTAAGCATTAAATTTTCGATTCTGTTTCCTCTATCCCCGTTGTGCCTACAACACAATGTTTAACGAAACTATTTCTGCAAATATTTATTTCGACTGATATGAATTATATGAGGAAAAAGAAAGCTTTGGTAAGAACACCATGTAGTATAAATGACAGTAGGTAGAGAAAGTCATGGGAATGTAAGACCGCTGAAGATTTTTACTTTGACTATGCCTCACGAGAGACTCTGCGAGCTACTTAAAGAATAATTTATATGCTAATTTCAGTTAAAGCTGTGGAATTACTTTTTAATTTTTCTCTCCGTCTCCTACAATTTTATTCAGTTGCTTTTATATGAACACGGAGGAGTTCATCTCGTCTCTTTCATAAGTTACTTTGCTTGTAGGAAAACAAATGCCTGCATACACGTAGTTATGGGTTAGAGGTCTCTGTACAAGACGGGCATTGAGTTCTCGTTTAGCATTATTTTATGTAACTTAGACAAATAGAACAACAATAAATGACAAGGATTACCATCACTATAAGTGATTGAACATCATTGCTGTTAAGCAATTTTTCCTAAGGTAGAAAGCCGCCAATATGACCTTAGATGTTAAAGGCGGCATATAAAGGGAAACATTAAGATAAACAAATCGGTGCATCGGCCTCTAAAAGAGGCGGTGCACAATGCTGAAGAATAACACTGCAGGGTTGACTTTTCTATAGTATTTCAATCCCTTCCACATTGTTTTGCATATTTTGATTTACACACAAGAATCTATGTAATGTTGCATTCATTCACTCCCAGGAAACGTAGTCAAGGTTTATAAACAACTATAGTTCGGCAACCTTTGGAGACAAGTGTAAGGTAACAACCTGAAGTTTCCATTCGTTTCATCCCTTATCTAGAATTAAGTTAAACGCAATAACTTATCAATAATGCAAAACTTAAAAATTCAAGTGTCGAAAAATCATCCAATGTTTATCTCAAAGTACCTATAGACATATGTACCTGGGTACCACCGAATATAAAGAGTAATGGGGGTTCGAGGTCCGTGCCTAGTTTAAACAATAGTTATTGACCTGAACTTCAACGTTTTCTCCTTCCTTGATATTCCTTGTATGGGTACAGCGTCTTTTGAAAGTTCTGTAAAATCACTTTATACAACACTTGTCTCTATCGTATTGTATACGGTAGCTCAGGCCGTCCACATCCCATCCTAAATAGAATGTCGGGAATTGATTGTTGACATTAAATTGCGTGTTATTGCATCTTTTAAGGGGACAATGGTGTTGCGGAATAGAATATAAAAAGAAAGTAGCTTCATGTTTTTGTAACTCTATGTTTTGTATCATCTATTTTTCCTTTGTTTTCACTGCCTTCAACGTTTATATTTAATACTCTTGTTCACACGAAAGGATAAATTAAATATGGTGACGAGAAAACGTTTTAATCGAGTTTCTTTAAACGTATCAATGTTTTATTAATCACGCAACTTTTTGGTGCCGAAACCCGGGAATGCACCAAAGGTACTCCAGAAAAACAAATAACACCTTAGTTCTTTAAGTTCTCAATGGTGTTTTCTGTAATTTTTACTAATTATTCTAACAATCATGACAAATTTTTTGAAGTGATAAGTGTGAGCTTGAGCCTATCAAATTATTTCATCCAGCAGAAAAATAAATACTTTTAAAACATGCGAATTCGTGTAACTTTGTCTCTAAAACTACTTGCACTACAGGATTACGCTTCTGCATGCTTGTTTTTAGATCAACCTGTTGTCATCTGGATCTCAATTATTTAGCTAGATGTATCAATTTACTATACATTTGAAAAAATATATTGGCAAAGTCAAAAAGGTAAAAATATTGGGAAATTTGCAATGTTGTTGGTTTATTAATATCAGTACTATAAATTATAAAAGTATTGTTCAGGTGTAGAAAGTTCAACTACGTGTTATACACATGTACTGAAAATGTCAGCTCTCTACCTTTTGAGGAAAGGGTACATGAAGTCACATATTTTAAGAGTAAATTTTATTAATAAATAATTTTCATAGACTCAACTACCATGCAAATAACCACTTGAAATAATTGCCATGATTTGTAGAATAATTTATAAAAAAATTCAGGAAAAACCATTGAGAACTTTAAGAGCAGGTGTAATTTGTATGTTCAGACTGCCTTGTCACCTTAAGCAACGTTTAAAATTAGCATAGAAGTGATTCTTACGTATAATATAGGATACTGAACGGAAATATGCATTACCCTAAGCACAATTGAACACAAAGAGTAAACTAAAAACAATATTCTAGTCTGGAAATTAATAATTCTTAGCACTCAGCACTTAAATCATTAATTTAAACGTATTTTTAAGAATTATAAATAAGAAACATTAAAAATACATGCGGTTGCGCAATCCAATAACGAATAACGTCTCAAGTTTCACCTTAGAACGAACCTCGACTTTGTTTATCTATCTTTACTCTGTGAACCTATAAAGTCACTTCGCATGTCGTTTATACACAGCTCTGCTGTTTTACATGTCTCTTTATTCTTATTGCATTTTCTTAACGTACGCTCAGACATTCTCAAGTACTGCCGCTTCCAGCCAAGAAAATTAAATTATTTTCCCATTCCCTGATTCTGCTTTTGCGGCGTTAAACACGCAGTATGTGTCTTAACACAAGCAGTAAGTTTTAATTAACTCAGCTGCATTATTATACAAGTTTATCATGCGCGTAAAAATAAAGCACTAAGCACAATTCAGTCTCTGTATTACAGGAGTAGAATTTAACCACCAAAATGCTGGAAACTAAGTAAACCTTAACCCAAGTTACAGTTGTGTCAATGAAAATTAAACTGCTGTGGCGACACCTTATATTTTATCCATTTTAGTCTACAGTGGCAGGTTGTGGACCAAAACGCACAAGCAAGTGTTTTTTCAGTGTGTGAATGCCAATAAAACTTACGTTTTCTAAATTAAGGAAACCGACCAAAAGAAGCTGCGTTAAACCGTATATATATTGACAGTCCACAAAGATATTCACCAAGATTTGGACCTTCTGTATTTACTTTTATTTATTTATTTTTGTTCGCTGCTTGAAACTGTAGTAATCTGGTATGAATCTTCTATTTAACTTAATTTCATGTTATTGCCATTATTACTACGTTGATGTTTGAAGAGTTAGTTAAGACCAAACGCGTAGGTGAAACATAGCTACTGTCTTGGAGACAAACATCTTTTGAGAAGCTACAGTTGTTACCAATCTATTATCTGTAAGTACATATCTAAGTACATTCCTTATTGCATGTTAACTAGTCGTTAATATATTACAGGCCTATGCAATGTATAATTGAGGCGTTGAGCGCAACAGTGGCCCAACCACCAAATGTACATAACGGAGATAATGGAGTGTAAAAAATATCTGTGATTTGAAAATTTTATATTGACTTTAATAACTAAGCAAGAGTCATGATATTTGGAAATTTTAATCAATATAGCACCGACATTGTGATACATAGTTGCATATATGCAGGAAGGTAGGGCCACTGTTTTTATCCAGGGAGCCAGATTCAGTTCCATGCAATATCACACTTCTCATGCCATCTGTCGGCGGTTGTAGAAATGTGGTATAGGCCACTACTGCTCTCCTAGATTTTGATATGGGGATCATGTCTATGCTATTAACTCAGTAACTGAATTTTTGTGGGTTGGACCACTGTTGCGCTCAACGCCTCAATTTAAGTTCACTTAAACTATTTAATCATATTCAAATATTATCTAAACTTACTTTACATTGTATTACATTAAACTGCATACTTGAGTTTTGTTAATACATTATTCGCTACATATTCTTTCCCTTCCCTTGCATATTGACTCACTTGAGCTCCTAACTTCCAGCAAAGCTTCCACACTTCCATCATTTTAACTGTAGCCTGCCAGATCACAAACGTGTAGGAAGAGCATTACGAAGGTGAATTTTATATGAATGGCGTGGCGGTTGCAATTTTTAAACGTAGAACTACATATTTACAATACAAGCCCCACTTCAGTAGTGCAGGATGAGAGGTCCAGGTGAAGAAAAAACAAAAGCATGGCTTTATGGGGCTATCTACATATTGGTAACTTTATAGATGAAAGGACTGCATCTGAAATCTTATTGCAGTACGAAACAAATAAATAATAATAATAATAATAATAATAATAATAATAATAATAATAATAATAATAATAATAATAATAATAATAATAATAATAATAATAATAATAATAATAATAATAATAATAATAATAATAATAATAATAATAATAATAATAATAATAATAATAATAATAATAATAATAATAATAATAATAATAATAATAATAATAATAATAATAATAATAATAATAATAATAATAATAATAATAATAATAATAATAATAATAATAATAATAATAATAATAATAATAATAATAATAATAATAATAATAATAATAATAATAATAATAATAATAATAAACTCCGCATATAATTGAAATGCACAGGATGTCAGTGATATAGGTACAAATATTTAGATAACTGGTACTTAATATGAACCCGCTAGGCACAATGAGGTAATTATTTTTTGTATTCATATGACAGTTTTTCCACAAACTTGTCACATAACTCACTCCTACGTGTTTTCAGTACGGTCATAATTCCGCCGGGAAATGAACAATGCCTGTTAGTATAAACCATTATGGGTATTCACACTTCAATACATGGCTTGCTGGTCCAGGTAGTCTGGGTTCATTAACTTTGCAGACAGCATTCGAACTCAGTTATACATTAAAATAAACAGTGAATTAAAAAAGTGCTCAAATAAGCATTGAACTCGAACTTATTTAAAGGTTCCTGTCTCATTTCTTTCTTTATAATAGTTTAAGTTGTACATGACACATATAAATACTTAGGTGAGTACGTTTGTGAGAGTGACCCGACATTCGTTATTGTGGGGACTGACCGCGCTGCTTCACCCCTCCTAACAACCTATCCCGCTCTCGGGGAAAATGGGCAGGTATGTGTGCCACGTGTGTTTAGAGCTACTAACCAACCTGAAAACATACTACTATTAATGACTAAAATTGTCTGCAAATGAAATAAATTTTGAAGTAACGTTGCTAACTATATTGTTCTGAATTATCAATACAAACATATGCCGTTTTAGTCCTGACATACTACAGTTTGTTCACCAGCTCATGGTCCCAGGCAGAAATGCAATGAGTCAGTGCACCATTAAATAACTCAAGGTACACATCGATATCTGAAGACAGACTCATGCTTCTGATTGTGTTACATGTCATGCAATCAGAAGCACGAGTCCAGCTTCAGATATCGCTGTGTACCTAGAATTATTTACTGACGTACTGACTTGTTACATTCCATGAGCTGGTGAACAAACTGTACTTCCCTATACTAATAACTTAATAAGGAGCTATATTAACGAGTTTTATAAAAACCAATCTAAACAGACTCAACGTATAAATTGAAAATTACGGAAGAAAAAGCAATTAACTAATATCCCACTAAATAAAAAGATAACTAAGCGTTACATGCTACATGATTTCGTTAATGGTATACCTAAACAAATAAAAATAAATAAGTAAAAATATTTATTGACAGATCACAGATTGATCCGCTTGTGCTTAAGATTGTACATCTAGGATATAGGACTGATGGGGAATGAAACACAGTTCCAAATTGCACGCATATTTACAAATTCTGTGTCCATATCAGTTTCGTAAAAATAATGGATGTTCATCACATGCATGTTTCATTTCGCATAAATGGGATCTGTATCCAAGATATCGTAATACCAGAACACAGATCTGTAATCGCAATAAAGAAAGAACAATGAATTGAAAGCAAGTGTAAAATGGTAACAAATCCTCTCTAAATATTTATTTTTTACGGTGAGTAATTTAGTGGTCATTCGTTATTTGCTACGCTGATTTTATTTTAAATTGCTATGAATAAAAGGATAGAGTTATTGCGGTCAATAATCGATTGCCTTGCTTTAATCCCTATTTGGTGGCAACTTCTGCCAGAAAAACAAGGTCAAAACGAAGTTCCATTAGCAAAAGTTATTTCCATTACTTCCACCCTGAAAGACATATCAATATCCGCTGCTTAATGCAATACTGAATAGAACGACTGGCTGTTCTGGGTTTGGTACTAGTTTTTTTTAGTATATTGGATTAGCAGCCGAATCAATACCACATATAAAATGAATAGCTTTCATTTAGTCTAAAGCTATCTGAATTGATTCACATCATTCATTCCGTCATGCATTTCATAGATAAAAATAGTTGTGTTCTTTATAACTGATCGTATTACAGAGGTGATTTTATGTTGGACTCTAAAAAGCTGTGCAGAGTCTTCGATTTATGTTTAATTTTACTTAATGCAAAACATAAAATGGTCTTCTTAGTTTTCCAATATACTTTCCTGAGCTTTTTGTGTTTTCTTCCTTTTGCCATTTAAGAGCACTAGACTAAAAGACTAGTTGAACTTTAATTATATATGCAGTCTTACACATTAGAATAAATTTGATTATTACTGTAAGTATAAAATTTATATTTTAAATATATATTTTTTAAAATAATCACTGCATCTACCATTTTGTACTGTGAATTCAGAACCAATCCACAATAAAAATCTGATAACAGCCAACGCAACACTATAAGAGGCAAAATCTCTGTTTAATGGAAGTAGTTACATTGAGAAGATCTGATCCAATCAAAAAGATGGCTCGGTAGCAACAAGGAATGTAATACCCACCTGATCGACTTCAGGAGACGAAATTGTTGTCTATACCAATAATAATAATAATAATAATAATAATAATAATAATAATAATAATAATAATAATAATAATAATAATAATAATAATAATAATAATAATAATAATAATAATAATAATAATAATAATAATAATAATAATAATAATAATAATAATAATAATAATAATAATAATAATAATCAGATGATGGACCACTTAGCCCAACCCTAGATCAGATATCTAGTAAAGGTTACTGAGTAAAAATTACTTAAAACACAACATCCTTGCGTTCTTATCAAACCATTTACAGCAAACTTAAAATTACTTTCTCTGCCACGTACATAGTAGGCAGAGAGGATAAGTGACCTATTCCATCCAAAAATTAAACATCGAAATTTCGCCAGAAATAAATGTTTTGAGAGTGAGTTAAACATTTTTAGAAAAAAGGATATGCGTGTGTGAGCAGCATATTTTGAAAACGAAATGTCTGATAAATACCAAATCCAATATATTCCAAAGATACCATACGAAGATTTTCAAGACAATCCCCCAACCACAAACTGCCCCTTCTTGGAAGATGTTCGGGGTTTTCAGAAATGGGTCTAACGATTTTTATTAAAATATCATATGTTTAACATGTTTACATGTCCAATAGAACGTTACATGTAGAATTTTTCTGGAATAGCTTGGATGTCAGCTTTATTCTGCAGAAATGTTATAGGATGTTCCTTTTTTGTAGTGTTTAACGCCCGCTTTTACTACGTGCGATACCGCAGGTGGTGACACTGATGATACGTGGAATGAAGATGGAGCACCGGTGGAATGAGATGGCGGGGGAAACCGGAGAACCCGGAGGAAACTCGGCTCTGCACCGCTTTGTCCACCACAAATCCCACATGTGGTCGCGGCAATGTTTTGAGCTACAATACCTAGTCATTCTCTTTAAGTTTTGTCCATATTCGGTTGTTGCTTGCGATTGCATGAAAAAGCACAGAATTTTAGTCAGTATATGCAGTCCAGTTTCTAAACATCTGACTATCGTTATTTCCTTTGCATTCACAACAAATCTGCAATGTTGCCATTTGTGTAAAGAAATATCTTGATTAAAGCCAAGAAAGTTTTCGTAAGAATAATAAGTACACTTGTGACTCCGTCCCCTGTCACGACAGCTAGGCTCTGGATCGTGTTCACACCGAGGCCCTTGAGCCACGGAGGGGCCCCTGCAGGCGGTGCTCTGCGCGAACCGGTGGAACCGGAGTACTGGCTGGAGTCAGGGAGTTTCTAACTGGGAAAATGTAGGGATCGTGCCCTCTATTGTGCCTACTCTCCTTTGGTCTGGCCACCCGCCGTCTCCCCTCGCCTCACCCCTCCCTCTCGGGGGTGCCCCTTCGGGGAACAGGCACAAATCTCTGAGGTCCAAGTGCCAAAGTCCCCCTCCCCGTGTCTGTCCTCCCTTCACCCTAATTAGCATACTTACTGATAACAGAGGATTCAGAAGGTCATATGAATTTAACATATTATATTTAATAAGCTGCTTGCCTATTTCTCGCAAGCTTTCCTCTTTGAAATGTCTTAAAATGTGATTCTGTAGGAAGCAACTTCCCACGTTTCAAAGTACGAGTAAAAGGTGATTACTATGCAGGTGGCTTGCAAGCAAGAGTTCAGCCGAGTTGAATGACGGTCATAAAACTGATGTCCCTTAAGATATACACAACGCCAGGAGTTGAACGCGTCACAAACGTGAAAACAAATTATGAAAAGAAAACAGTGTGGAAACAGGAAGTTCAGTGCAAAGAAAAGAAAATGGATGTTTGTCGAGGATACTGAAGTGTGTGCTCTACTTCCGCTCGCCGCGTAATTATGCCTATTAACATGGACAATTGAAATATCATCATAGTCCTTTGTGAACATATTTCAGTGGGAAATCGCATCTACAAAAGGAAGATAATTTCCCTCTGCCTCTTGTGTTTGTACGACTGCTTCGTCCTACGCTGCTGTTGTTAATTGTTTTAACAGCTGGTTATACAGTGTTGTTAACATTCCACCGTGCAATATCTCTCAATGGCAAGTGTACTTTCCTTCGTGCCCTGCATATTTCAATGGCTCAGCGAACAAAAGGGGCAAGTTCAGGTTGCTCGATATGGCTGTTTTATGGCTTAATGATTTCAGTCTATTCTGCACGTAACGCAACAAAAACTTTTCGGTTTTCAATGCTCATTCTCAGAACATATAAGTTAAGTTGTTATTGACTTTAAGAAAATGAAACCGTGACAGCTGACAAAAAAAAAAAAAAAAAAAATCCTTAAAAACAATGTGTTATTGGCTGGCCTAGTAGCTCAGTCGGTGGAGCACCTCCCTTCTGTGCAAGGGGTTCCGGGTTCGATTCCCCGGTGGGAGGGTGGGAATTTTTCCTTCCACTAGGATTATTGGCTCTTCTGGAGTCTGGAAGTATGAATTGCAGTATGAATGTGTGTGTGAATTTAATGTAATAAATTAAAAAATAAAGCTAATAATAGAAAGAATAAAGTTCAAAACTACCGCTAAGCGAGCGAACACTATTGCTCTTGAGCAATTATTTCAAGAGGTTAAAAGCCGTCGATATGACTGGTGTTAAAGGTGGCATATAAATGGAACCTAAAAGTCTTGTTGCGACTAGTAAAATGCTATGAAGCACTGCGGTTACTTTTTCCCTCTCCTGGTTATCATTCGCTGGAGGTGTAATAGATATGAGGGTAAGAAAGAATGCTGGAGGATTCCGGTTGGAATTTGTAACAGGACATGTTGACGCCCGACACTGACTTTCTTATGTTGTGAAACTCAAAATGGGTACGGACATAGCACATTATCCAATGCCAGTTACCTTTATCCTGCACAGCTATGCCACTAAGCCAAAGTGAGTGGAGGGGACGAAAGAGAAGAATGATCCACGGTGTCACTTTGTGGAACCTCTGCCCTGGACCAAGCGTCGTTTAGCATTTAAATTCGTCTACACATGCTTTAATTTACGTTTTCCAGCTCCAATACGTTTTTGAGCTAAACTGGATGTAATAATCATAGTACTTATTGTTTGCAATTCACCTGTGTCTAAACCAATTCTTACAAGTTAAAATCATTTTAAAACTCCAAACTTCGACATCGTCTGAAACTATTGCTTTTTATTACTTTAAAGCAGAAGTTAAAACATAAGCAATGCACGTTAAGAACAAAATTAAAAGTCAGTGTCCCATAATATGTATTTTAAACCTCCAAACTGCAACGTCTAAAGAACTGTCTAAAACTGCATCGCTATAGGATGTTTAAGAATTAATTTTGGAAAACTATACAATGCCTTAAACTTGAAGTTTGGTATATTAGCCTATTTAGCGCGTTTTACAAACATAAGGGTGCAACAAATTACATTACTTTAACAGAAGGTTCTTTGATGATCAAAATGTTGACTCATGCGTAGCGCTTTTAACCACACATCTGGATGCTTGACATCAATGTCCCTGCTTGTCCTTGCATGCCACATAATTTTCTATATTTCCTGTTTACGACTCACAAGTATTACCTTTTTTTTTTTCTTTTTGTAGGGGGGGGGGAGGTGTACGGGGTGATAATTTCTCCCCTGTATGACAGGGTGAGCAACCACTTTGTTATGTCTTTCCATGCAGATTCCCCTTTATATGCTCTAAAAATTGCACATAGCCTTGTCCGCTTCCTTCGTTTCTCTAGTGTTCCCCAAGAGGTAGCAGTGCGTACAGGATTTTCGAAACGTTTTCCTGTCTACAAATTTAGCTGCTCGTTTTTGAACTCTCTCGAGTGCTAATTTTTGCCCAACGCGATATGGATCCCAGCATGCCGCGCTGTATTCTAATATTGGCCGGACTAAGGATGTTTATGATAAGTTTCTGGATTTCCCATTGCTGCGTTTTAATAACCTCATTACAAAGTGTAATGCTTTCCACGCCTTTCCAGTGACCGAGTTTACCTGTTCCCCCACTCCAATCTTTCATTTATTATTACACCTAGGTATCTAGTGCTATTTACCCTGGGTACTTTCTTATTTTCAAATTTTTACACCACATTTTCTTCTGTTCTTGCCTTGCATTTACTTGGATTTATCTGCATTTAATTTGATTGCGCCCACAGTTGAATTTTTTTAAAATCTTCTTGTAAGTTTTTAACGTCACATTTGCTCTTAACATTTCTATACATTATACAATCATCCGCAAAGAGGCGAATTTGCGATGTTATGTATTTCCATAAATCATTTACATATGCTAAGAAAAGCAACGGCTCGACCACGCTACCTTGGGGGACACCCGAGGTTACTTCAGTAGGGGACAATAATCTCCCACCAACACTCTTTGGGTTCGTCCGCTCAAGAGTTCCCGAATCCCAGTAATCGTTCTGTTGCCTATTTGCATATTGCAAAGTTTTTCTATCAGTGGTCCCTGAGATACAAGGTCAAACGCTTTAGTAAAGTCAATAACAATTGCATGCACTTTACCGCTCGCATCGACTGCATGAGCTACGTCCTGACAAATAGCTACTAGTTGACTCTCACAAGAGTGCCCATTCTGAAACCCATGTTGTGTATTAGTTTGTGATCTGACAAGGTACTTCGGAATTTGGACTTAGCTAATTTCATGACAGATCAAGTCACAAACACTTGCTGCTCCGACTTATTTGGACTGTTGATGTTAATGTCATCGAAAACTGAAAGGTTTGCTCTTCACTCCAATATGTCACATCGTTTGAAGGTTTCCGCCTGTTTTACAACAAAGGTGGGCAATCGACTCCCACAGATAGCTATTCTTCTTCTTTCACTAGAACGCTTTCCAGTGTCGGTCTTTGCAGTAGATAACACCCTTGAACAGCTAAAACGATAAAGTTACTTGCACCCCATAAATATTGACAGGAATTGTTTGCAAAATCCCTAATATTTTAGGCTACCAAATCTACTGCATAATAGGCATGTGCAACAAATTCATGAAATTCTCGTACATTTTTTCGAATAAATCGACCAAAACAGTAAGTATATTTGTTTTCACTTTAAATTAGGCTATGTGTTGTAAAACTATTTAACACGTTTACAAGAGGACCATATCGCACTGCATATACAGGATGTCCCAAAAAACACCGACAACGCCTGGTATGTTTTGCGGGACGATAAACTGGTCGGTTTTGAAATAGGAACGCCTGTCCGGAAATGCACGGTTTGGACGCTGCAGCGCATCGGAGTGTACGTTCACATTTCGTCAATAAACCCAACATCGAGCTGTCTACATTACAAACGGGCTTCGAACTGTGTAACATCTACGTCGTTGCAGAGCCTATATCGGCGGTGGTGAGCCTCATGCACATGACCCAATACGTGCGATTGTTTTCAATTGCTCCGTGGACTTGAGGCATAAGGTCCTCCGCTGACGTTACAGGAGTGTCATACACCGTACTCTTCTTATAGCTTCACAGAAAATAATCATGAGGTGTCAGGTATGGTGGCCATGCTGGCCATGGAACTAGTTCACCTCTATCAAACCATCGATATGAATATGCGACGTGATGTGTGATTCCATACATTTACATCAAAGTGTGCTGGAGGTCATGTCGGCCATTTCCGCAACTGTGTACTAGTTCGTCTCGCACTGTTGCTAAAAACGTTACTGTACTGGAAACTACACAAGTAACGCAGTAGCATGCGCACCAAGAACTCTGGAGGAACTTAGCGCATGTGCAGGAATGTTATTATGCTCAGGTCATTTATTCGCGTACACAGATGGCTAAAGGGTTGCGTACTTTCTATATTAACATACCGAAATGAATGTTAGCAAATTGTCACAACCGTTCGTTCTCAAACTTCGACGCTCTCCAGCGTCCAAACTGTATATTTCCGAACAGGGAAATCAGTCAGTTTGCCATCCCGCACATACTAAACGTTGTCGGTGTTTTAATTTACTAAAATCTATGTTTACGTACAGAAAAAAATAACACAGTTGCATGAAAGAACTTGCAGATTTATTGTACATTTTTATAACTAGCTTAACTAGCGGATAAAATGTAATGCTCCAAACCACAGCTCAATTTAATTTTATTACAGAACTCAATAACTGCAACACTTTTTTGTTATTTAAGAACCAGTAAGTAGGCACCTATGAACACAAATTAATAACCAAGCTAATATTTTGCAACTCAGTCAGGATTCCACAGGTTCATCAAGATTAAGGGATTTGAGATATTCAGCACACAATCCGAGTAAGAGGGAGGAGTATGTAGCTAAGTAAACAGTGCTATTCTTTCGACGATACGGAATAATAGAAATATTAATGCGTAGATAAAATGAATACCTGTTAGCTATTCAAAAGCAGTATCAATGTTCCACTACTATCTTGAGTGCATTTGGAGATCGATTTGTAAGGTCTGGTCGTACTAATCAAGACAGTCAACAACTAGGAGTGAGATGGCTGCTTGCGCCGCAAGTTATATTTAAATGCTGCATGAATTAAATCGCAAGTAAATGCTAACAAACAGAGGGGTTAACATGGTAGGATTTAAATTATGAAATTTAATCGTCAAATATAGTTATATCATATGTCTGCAACAATAATTATGCAGGTAAGCAGTTGCAGGATTGAATAAATGTTATTATCAGCTTCTGTAAAACGTACCGTAACGAGTGCAGGAATTTCAACGCATGATAGCATGGAGAAATAAATAAAAATACTATGGTCAAAAAATATTTTATAAAAACATGTTTGATTCGATTAGCACGACAACAAAACTCCGAAAAAATATACTGGGAACCTGGCACACGTTATATTCTTGGGGAAATATTCTTAGAAAATATTATTTTGCTAGAAAAGCTAGTATAAAAACAATAGCATCAATGTTACTGTTCCGGATGCTTTTGTTTTCATTTTTCTCTCCCTCTACAGATATCTACATAGCTTTTGTTCCATTTGTATTATGCAATTATGTAGGTTTTTAGCTCACTCACATCAGTTTTTATGTTGAAACTAAACTGACAATCATCTTTCACGTACATAATACGAGCGCTTTCATCTTCATAAAATTACCAAAAGCTCTTTCACCATTGTGGCGTACCACAAAGGAATTCATTTGAGCTGACTGTGAAAGGGGAAATAAAACTGAAATCTCACAATGTGCTGAATTAGTTAATTTACGCTTTAGATATCATTCGTACATTCTGCATAAACGCGATCATGCTTAACTCTGGCGTTTACAAGGTTTGAAACTGAGATTTTACGCAGGAAATGAGGTGTTATCGGGCGTAGCGTAACTGAGGGTGACATTTTCAAAGGAATCAACTAAATAGTTTAAATTATTTATGACTTTAGCAACAGCTAATGTGCCAACTTGTTTAAATGTAATAAATTACGAGTAATTCGCAAGTAAGTAAGCAGGGTTTATCAAAATCACTTTCGCTTTCTCAATTGCTTACCTATAATGAATAAAGGAAGTATTATATTTCACCTAAGAATGAAATAAAGATATTCCATTGGAAATACTCATTTCGAGACTCTCTGAAAATGTAGCAGAGTCCACGTGTGTCTGTTTATGACAGCAAACTCGAAAACAAGAAGTCTGTATTTGTTACTTTGATATTTAAATCCAACTTTTCCAAGAACACGAACATATTTTCATGGTAAATCACATTAACATTTTGAAATTTCTGGAGTAGCCTATGAAATTCTCTTTGTTCGGAATTCTTATAATCAGTAAACGCAAGAGATAGACAAACATTTACTACAGAAAAGCAACTAAAAATCTTTGTGGCACTGACCATTTCCGAGATATTATATATTGCTGGTTTGAGTATTAAAATATTTTCACTTTTCAACTACAAAATCGCTATTCTTTCTTTTTTCTTCTTTTTTTCTGGTAATGCAGACAGCGGAATTTTAAAGTCATCACACAGAGATACGCAGTTGCTCAGACGAGTTAAGGAGATGTCTAATAAATCCATTTCCGCAAAGTTTATCTCGATTAGCATGCAGTGGATAGAAGAAGAATAATTTGTAAAAGAATGGGTAGATAATAGTATGTGAATGTGTCATATCAGAACTTTTGTGTACCTATCTCATTTGTTTCCTATAAATAATCTGGAAGCAAACAAGGAGAATTCATATATTTTGTGATACTATCTTCCTTGTTTACTGGCAGAAATGGCAATTAAACTCTCTACGGTTTAGTCATTTACCGATGAAAACAGCCTAGTACTCTAAGAGCATGAAATGCCGAAATCGCGTATGTAAAGAAATAAGCTCGTTTTACTCGTATGCTGCCGCAACGTAATGTGTACTGGAGTAAAGCAGTTGAAAATTAACACTAGAATGTAAAACTGAGAAAATAAGGAGGTATTATTCAACAATAAATGAAGGGGTGAACAGGAAAATATGTGAACTTTTACACTCAAAATACTGCGGCCCTTCAAAATTCTTCCTATGGGCACATCACATCTCTGATACCGGCAGATAGGAAGCCAAAGGAATGGTTGAAAAAGACACGTTTTCTGGATAGAATAGTCATTACGCTGTAAGCCTAGTACAGCCGGCTCCAAATGTTTTCCGAGTCGCGTGCTCCTAGCCGCGGGGAGCGGAGAGTATGGCTTATCCTTTAGTTATGCCAGCTGATCTGAAAGATCGACTTGCCAACTTGTCTACAAGGGTGAGGGGCGTAATCTGTTTGTAAGTTCACAGAGAGTATCATTCCAACATTTCTCTTACACTTGGTCATAAGAAAGCAATCTCAATGTAAAGAAAGCAATAACACCATAAACCCATAACGAACTCGCAGCGAGGATGGAAACTAAATATTCAGCATTAGAGGCGTCATATCACTCTATAGTGAAATTAAATTTAAAACGTGTAAATAATTTTAATATATCACGCTTTTAAACTATTCATGGAGACACACGCAGGTGGGCTGTAAAATTTGCAAATTGGTTTCATTCAAGGAACATGACATCTTGTCTTCGACTTGAAATTTCACATCGAAGTTTAAAATATTGAATGGCTGTTTGCCGGAAATAGCAGGAAAATATAACTTCAAATGAAAATGAAAGTTTAGTGTAACACAAGTAATGGAACTATTGCAAATCACAAAGGAACATGTTTCAAAAAACTGTGAAGCATCAACCTTTTTAAGTTACGACGTAGCATCTCTCCCTCAGCTTTCTTGCCTATCACCCTTTAAATCTGAATAGGTTTATCTATCATCATCATCATCATCATCATCATCATCATCATCATCATCATTGCTAACGAGGAATACATCATATGCGTTATCTTTGTTTAAGGAATTTTTTAAACATATTTCTTAAACGCCGTTAATGCTACCACAAAAAGCAATATTACTTGTTTAAATACGTTTAGAAAAGAACGTGTTGATTTGTTTTGTTTGGATATAACAGAATTATTTAGCTTCTTGTTTGTGCGCGCTGACCAAACATCAGAGGAACACACACAAAAGTAAATAACTCATTTGAAGCCGTCGATGGGCCGGGCGGACCAGGCGCAAGTAAATCATAAGACAATTTTTTGTCTCCTTCCCTTACACCCTCTCGTCCATCGGAAAACATTTGGAGCCAGATGTACACAATCATGAAGAGAAGACGTTATGATTCATGTCGCATAGCTTCAAGAAAGGTTGTATTTTAGGTCCAGGGCGTTAAAAATTTTTAAACCCACCATTAATTACTTCAGAAATTCGGGAAATGTAATGAGAGAGAGAGAGAGAGAGAGAGAGAGAGAGAGAGAGAGAGAATTCTGCCTTAAGTTCGTTAATGCCGTTACCTTCCTCAGAGACAGCACAAAATCACATCGATCACTACAGAGTCAATATGGCTGTCGCCTCCGTTCAGAGCAAACAGAAATTGACATAAAATCGATATGAAAATTGGCGGTACTTTAATTCCGAAGGGAAAAGCTGTTCTTCTCCATACACAGACATGAGAGATTGTTTGCGAAATAATTTTTTTCCGCAACAGTATTTTTCCTCTGGCGAGGGTAACAGCTGTTAAGGAACCCACCATTTTAAATTACTACAGGTGTAACAGATGAACAACGGCTGCGCGTTGAGATTAATATTGGATACAGTATACGCAAAACTTTATTAACACCCGTAGTGCCGGCAGTCACACGTTTTATTTAACATTCTCTTCCCCTCTTTTTTTAATCCTGCAAAATACTAGACACTTCCGGGAGATTTTCCCCACAAGCTGATATCGGCAAATGTATTTATTCAATTAGTTTACGATTTGCTGCCATGGGCCAAATGCTGCATGTTCATGATTTGCTTATTCGCAATTTCGCTAAATCACAAAACTGCCATCAGTGTGATGTTTGCGGCATTCTAACGCTATATTTTGTTATCAGTCTTTCTTTTTTTTAGAATACAAATTTTCTTTTTTCCTTTGTGACAAATTATGCCTGTGAATGTAACTACTAACACGGCTTTCGGTTCTGTTTATACTTATTAACTGGTTTTATTTTCCTTCCTTTTTCGTGTGTTTGTGATTTTTATTTATTTTTTTATATATCTTTTATCTTTTAAACGTAAGGGTGTAATTTTTTTCCCCCATTTTTGTGCACATAACCCCATTCTGTGTCAATTTTACACACTTTTATATTTTGTCAAATTGCAACTGCACAAAATACTCATCCGTTACATTCTTATGACCTTCTCCACCAATATAACAAACCATTCTTCAAAGTTTCCCCCCCCCCCCCCACGATATGAAGATAAATATTTGTACAAATGCTTGTATTGCATAACTTCTAAACATATAATGGGATAGGGAATACGGTAGTCCCAAACTATACTCAAGTCGTTTAAGAACTGATCGTTATGTGATGGTTTTGAAATTCTATCCATTCCATCAGCAAAAATTAGAAAACGAATAAAGGTATAATCTTTTTAAAATTGGAACTAATATAACGGAATAGCTCGGAAATGGTTCACTTAAAAAAATAATTACCAGTTAAGACAAAGTCAACTCAGAATGAAGAGGTCTTTAGAGGTTATTTCCAGAAAATTCAGGTATGCTTTTCGTGTGTCATGAAAATAACTTTAACTTATGGTATTTTAATCAAAATTGTTGAAGCCATTTTTGATATTTCTCTCTTTCCTTTTTTATTTTTCATTTATGTATGTATTTAAGTATTTAAGTATTTAAGTATTTAAGTATTTAAGTATTTAAGTATTTAAGTATTTAAGTATTTAAGTATTTAAGTATTTATGTATTTATGCATTTATGTAATTATGTATTTATGTATTTATGTGTCTGTCTATGTGTCTGTCTATGTGTCTGTCTATGCCGTCCGTTCGTCTCTCGCTCCCTCCCTCTCTCGCTCGCTCCCTCCCTCGCTCCCTCCCTCGCTCCCTCCCTCGCTCCCTCCCTCCCTCCCTCCCTCCCTCGCTCCCTCGCTCCCTCCCTCGCTCCCTCGCTCCCTCGCTCCCTCGCTCCCACGCTCCCTCGCTCCCTCGCTCCCTCGCTCCCTCGCTCCCTCGCTCCCTCGCTCCCTCGCTCCCTCGCTCCCTCGCTCCCTCGCTCCCTCCCTCCCTCCCTCCATCCCTCCATCCCTCCATCCCTCCATCCCTCCATCCCTCCATCCCTCCATCCCTCCATCCCTCCATCCCTCCATCCCTCCATCCCTCCCTCCCTCCATCCCTCCATCCCTCCATCCACCCATCCACCCATCCATCCATCCATCCATCCATCCATCCATCCATCCATCCATCCATCCATCCATCCATCCAACCATCCATCCAACCATCTATTTACTTATTTATTTATTTATTTAGTTTAATTTTCAATGTAAAAGTTATTTGCGGTGGATGGATTTTCTTTTCCTGGCTCATTCTTGGAATATGAAAACTGAAAATGCCACTTTGGTACTTATGTGATTTTTCTTTTTTTAATTATGCTGTTCATAAACATGGGACAGGCGCGCGCGCCTTTTTCTAGGAATACCTCTTTGAAATTCAGGAGACTTCAAATTATCTATTTCGGTGAAATATCGACAAGCAATTTTTGGGTTGAATGCAAACACTCCTTCACCTACTTTTGAAATGGAGGATAAACTTAAGGTATGCATAAAGAAAAGCCAAAATATTGCTTCATAGGAATGTTGTATTTTAACCATAGCTGCAATTTTTCTTTTTTTTCTTTACCTGATTAGCCTCCCATTATGAGGACTTACACGCTCTAGGACTTACGAGCTAGTGCCTACAGACGGCTGTCGGGGAGCAGACGAACCTATGGACTGGACAGAGTGAAGAGCTGGAAGGGGTGGTCAGCCAAACACCAGGTACGATAGTGAGGAAGAGCGTGATATGAAATGCAGGCGAAATCTATGATTGGGAAGGTGATAATGGAGCAATTGGTAGTATGAGTGGCGGAGGAAACCGGAGAACCCGGAGAAAACCCGTCCAGACGCCGCTTCGTCCATCACGAATGCCATATGTGACTCTGATCGAACCCGGGCCGTCTTGGTGGTAGACGAACGGTCTAACCACTCGGCTGAGGCGCCACAATAAATGTTTTTATTCATGTGTTCGAAGACATTTTAAATTCCAAAAGATTGCATTCAAATTTACTCATAATTTAAGATATATATTTTATTACTTTACTTTTTCAGACACTATATGGTGTTATTATGAAATAAGACGGAGCCATCCTTGAAAAACTAAATATTGTGACGCCGAGCTCAATGTACAATAAGGAGCAGTGGGTGCCACATTCTAGGCCGGCGAGCAAATTAGGCACAAGGTCAAACTTCTCCACATCACTCATGCGAGCGAACAGGTGGCATAACAGTCCAGTAAAAACACAAAGGGTTTCCACAGAGCCTTCGAGAAAGATCTATCTACGTCATCACCAATGTGTTTGTGCAAATCGAAGAAGGTTCGTGTGACGTCATCCCCGCTATATAAGGAGGCGAGGAAATAGCAGACAGTTACAGACATGAGTCGGTCAATGTGTCAGTGAGTTAGCCACAGCTGTGCGTGTGTCGTCGCGTCATGAAGAAGTTGCAATGAATGTTGAGTGATTGTACGTCGGAGTTAGTGTATGAAAGAAAGAAAAAGTGAAAGGACTGAGCCAAGGCTACAAGGAAACAGTTGGGAATATCACGAAAGACTGCAGGGTGTGTTAGTGTCAGTAGAAGAGAACTGTATTTTTGTGGGAAAGTTTAGAAGAAAACTAAAGGGAGAAAAAGTAGCTCGTCTGGATTTTGTCATTCTGTCACATTGGTGTTAGGAGTGGGATTCTCAGAGTTACCATTTTGCTACAAATTCTGAAGTTTTTCGCATTACATTCTTAAAAGGTGCGCCTATTATAACAATAAACTGGCTTTTAGAATTGAAAGCTGTTGATTGACCGATTCAGTTCACTATGGACACCGGCGAAATGAGAAGTTTATGTTTCAGAGGGTTTCAAAACTGTATTTTAATGAAATCTTGTTTTTGATTTTTGCTAGAACCAAGGAGTGAAAGAGAGGTGACGCTGAAGGAAAAGAAAAGCTGACTTAAAATCATAAGGTATAGTAAAATGTTTATGTTTTGGTAAAGCTGATGCTGACGAAAGCTAGGTGCGCTCTTGAATCCAGTTACTTCTGCGCCTGTATTACAAAAGGTGACCCGTTCAGCTCTACCGAGAAAGCAAACTGATGTCGAAATGTCAGCGCCGTGTAGAATGTCCTTATGAAAAACAAAAGAGCGATGCTGCAGTAACCCTCAAGTTTTTCCTTGTTAATTTCACTAGAGACAGCCAAGTGCTGCAATCAGGATGGCACATGGTTGCCACGGTTAATTTCACGTAATCTGCCGGCTCGTTTCCCGTTTTGTGCCTTTTTTGTGCGTGTTTTACGTCCTTTTTATGACGCCGTAACACTGGTGTTAGTACTAATCTACAGTCTTGCTAGAAATGGTGGGACAAAACAAAATGAACTTGGCTGACATGTGTATAGTGTCCCACATTTTTTCAACACTATTAAGGATTCTAACGGAAATGGCACATAAAGAGAATAAGTGACACATAAATGTTTTAAAATTACATCGTCCCCACTAAGAAAAGAAAGTAGAGTTTGTGGATTCATCTCACTCCACTCACTGAAGAACGATGTACAAGTGAAACATTTTCAACATAGGTCTACATAGGGCTTAGGAGGCTGGAACCCCCCTTCCCCCCTCCCCCCATCGAGCTCAAGAAACTCAAAACCATAACATCGCACAACTGCAATCTAATTTTTCATTTCTGCATCTCTCATAGAAACTTAAGAGACTTAGGAGGACCATGTTTACCTTTTAATAAAAAGGCAAGCAAATAAAATAGCACATACCGTAAATCAAGCAATCTCCTAAATAGGTCTTGCAATAGAGCATGGCATTTTGAACCTGCTGAATTATGCTGCTGGTGTAAACTTATACCAGGTGAGTCAGCCGCGCCTTATTTTTGGGAAGGTAGGCGCCCCACCAAACTCCAAGTCCAGCTTTGCGCTTACTAAACCGTATTGCTTCACGTTCTTAGAGAGACGAATGTGCATAATTTAGAGGAACAGCGGTCGCTAAAGTACACCTCAAAAACATACGACTCGTTACACACTGAGAGCGAATTCTGGATTTCCAGCCGATTTTACAAACTTTTTATTAGAGTATATATAGCAACGCAATTCAATAAACGCTTTTGAAAAAACGGACCTATCAACTCTCTAAAAAGCAAAATTAAGTTCAAATGAATGAAGCCTGACTCAAATTTTTGGTCACATTAATACTACCTTCTTCATTTAACACAAACACGAACTTTTTTTGGCGCATTAAAATTGCTTGGAGGCGTGTCTTAGACATGTGAAAAGACACTCCATCAGGAAGAGACTCTTCACTACAGTCTCAAGATATTAGTTTCCACACCTTCTTGTCTTGAAGAAAAAGCTTCCAATTGAAGCAGGAAAAAAAGTCTTTCATTTGAGGAAATACATGACCATCAAGAGGAACAAAAGAAACAGAAATGTCATAATACTTTTTAAAATAGAGACTATAATAGCCACACAAGTATCTTATATTAATATACTGGAATGATTATATTTTAGTTTGTAGATGTGTAATTTGAAATATAGTGCAGCTTCGCACCAAATGATGTTCTTATAGGAATATGAATGGAAAGAGACACGTGATACAAAGATGTCCTACATTGACACACAACTTTGCACCACTTTTCAATTTTTTTCCCTTCTAATCGTGTATGTCTCAAATGAATGTATTAGTACTAAAAAGTTAGATAGGAATAACATATAGGAATAATATTTTTTTTTCGAACCTTCATCTAAATTTTCTTTAAATGCAATTTTAAGAACCCTTGAAAAGTGGTGCAAAGTTGTCCAGTTTTACACTACATTAAAACACCTCCGTGTACACATTGATAACAATAACTAAATTGTTAAACATCAGCTCCTGAGTTGCTGTGAATTAAAAACGGAGCTTCTGAATTGGTCTTCCCACAGTGAAATGGTTAATGTGTACGATTTTTTTTAATTTGCCTTTATTATCGATCAGCGCTGCAGCGCTATACAGATAAGTGAGAATTACAGGGAAATAAACTGAATACAAAAACACAAAAAACTTACTAAATAAGAACGTGAATGAACAAGAATGAGGTCGACTTCTATAGGCCCCTCAGGGACAAGCACATGGTGAGAATGGTGTAGATCTCAATCCTCTTCTGCGGTGTCTGACGGGTTGTCAGGTGGTAGCAGCAGATCTTGCAGCAGACGACTGCGGATGCGGTTTGGAGGCTACGACCTATGGCCCAAGGAGAACAAAACCGCACCTGGGACCTGGTGAAGATGACCATAGAAGCGATGAGCCTGATGGCGGATGAAGTCCGCTATGGAGGAAATTCCAAGTTCACGGTGTAGCTGAGTGTTGCGAACAAACCAGGGAGCGTGAAGAGCGAGGCGTAAAACTTTATTCTGAAAGGGCTGCATGGCTGCAGTTTTACTAGAAGCTGCGCCACCCCACACAGGGCAAGCATACGTGAGAAGAGGACGAAGTAAAGAGGTGTAAAGTAAAAGCACTGTAGCACTTTTCAGAGAAGATTCACGGTTAATCAGAGGATAAAGCTTGGAGAGTCGGGAATAAGCCAAGTTGAGTTTACTGTTGATATGAGCCTTCCAAGTAAGTCGGCGGTCAAACAGTACTCCCAGATATCTTACTGTTTCGTCCTTGCACTTCCAAGGTATGTGGATGTTATCTATCAAAAGGAGACGCGGGCCGGCGGAGAGTGAAAAGCATCATTTCACATTTGCTGTGGTTGAGGGCGATGCGCCATGATTTTAGCCATAGAGATAAAGAATCCAGGGCAGTTTGAAGATGATTGCCAGCTGTGTGAATATCTTCGTGGGAGGTAAACAAGGAAGTGTCGTCGGCGTACATGGACACATTGATAAACTGCAGGGGAAGAAGGTCTGAAATGTAGATGTTGAAGAGAGTAGAACCTAAGACGGAACCTTGAGGAACACCAGCGAGGACGGGCCGAGAGGAGGAACGGTCTGAACCTAAGGTGACGAAGAAAGTGCGATCCAGTAGGAAACTGTGAATTAATTGATACAGGTAATCAGGAAGACCAATATTACGAATTTTAAAGAGTAGAGAGTAGACTTTGTCAAAAGCTTGACTGAAGTCTAAGAAAGCAGCTAAGCAATGCTGTTTTCTTTCGAAGGCTTGAGCGATGTGTTCAGTTACGCGGAGAAGCTGGTGCACCGGAGAATGCCTTTGGCGAAAGCCAAATTGAAAGGGTGGTATCACTGAGGAGGCGGATAAAAATTTGTAAATGCGGATATTAACAAGCTTTTCAAAAATTTTGGACAGGGCCGGTAGAAGACTTATTGGGCGATAACTGGAAGGCTGATGTGCAGGTTTTCCGGGCTTGTGCAGAACTATAACATTTGCATGTTTCTAGCAGGTAGGAAAATAACCTAAGTGGAGTAGAGCATTGAAGAGAGAGGCAAGAAAGGCGTGGGCTTTGCGAGAAAGATTTTTAAGACCAATATTGGGAATACGGTGATGACCAGGAGCCTTTTTGGATACCAGTATGTGCAATAGGCGCCGAACCTCGCTCGGTGAAGTAAACTTGATGGGCACGGGAACACTCGGAGGAAAAAGAGGCTGGTCCTCTATGGCGGAGTTATGAACAGCATCAGCGACTGGGTTGGGTGTAAAGGCTGTCTCAAGGTAGTCAGCAAATAGCTCGCACTTTGCGCTGTCACTGGTGTAGTGCCGACCTGTAGAACGAAGAGGTGGTATCAGAGGCGATTCCCGTAGAATGCGGCGGGTTTCCTTCCAGAGACTGCTATCTAGTGGGGAAATATTGGAAAGATGGCGCTGATACGAAGAATAGCGGTACTCGTCCCACGCTCGCTTAACGTACCGCGTCAACTGGTTTAATCCATGACGCCGATGAGGTTGACGGTGCAGTTGCCAGCAACGACGGATTCGATGCTTCTCTCTCAGTAGCTGAACAATCGTCTGAGGCAGTGTTTCATGAAATGGTGGATGGCGGCCGGCTCGCCGGGGAACAGTGGTAGCCGATCGAATAGACGCAATCACAGTATTGGTGAAATGAGTTATAGCCACATCAACATCTTGCTTCTGTGTCAAAGGAAGGTGCGGGTAGAGCTGCTGGTCGAGATGATGCCGAAACTGGTCCCAGTCTACGTGCCCCTGTATCAAGGGAGGAACGTAGGTAGAGTAGGTTCTGTCCACCTGAAAGGTTGCAAGAACGGGACAATGATCGGAGTCCATTTCAGGCAGAACGTGCAGGAGGAGGGGTCGCGGAAAGTTCTGTATTAGAGCGACATCAAGAATATCTGGTTGGAGTCTGACGGTATTAGAGCCAAAGGTAGGTGTGTCAGGGGCAGCGACGTGGAAACCAATGGCATCAGCAGCTCGCTGAAGACGACGACCGTTAGGTGTGCTCACTCGGCAGCCCCAGAGGACATTTTTGCTGTTGAGGTCGCCTAGAAGAATCGTAGAGGCAGTGGTAGAAAATAAAATCTGTAAATCCTGAATAGCCAGAGTGGTAGAGGGTGGTTTGTAAGGCTGCCAAAACGGTGAGCATTTGGCCATTAGCAGTGGCGACTTGGATGGCGCAGGCTTCGAAGCTACGAAGTCGTGGCAGAAAGAGAGGGTGGTGCTTGATACGGCTTTTAATTATAATGGCAACTCCTCCGGATGCCACGGCAGCGTCACGATCCTCCCGGTAAATTCTATAGCCAGGAATAGTAAACTTCTCAGGAGGGGTTAGGTGTGTTTCAGAAACACAAGCAACGTCGACGTCGTGCCGAGAAAGAAACGTAAGGAAACTTTGGCGTTTGGATTTGAGTCCTTTAGCGTTCCAATTTTGGAAGGTGAGACTAGAGAAGACCGGGGTTAAGTCAAGGGGCATGGTTGAGAAGGTCTGCTATGAACTTGGAAAACAAGGAGCGTAAGTGTGGAAGATAGGAATGCAAAAGGGAGAGGAAGGAGTTTTAAAGGGATGAGATGAGAGAATCCGAAGCAGAAGTCGAGGAACACCTGGATGGTGTATCTTTGGCAGATGACTGTTGAGGTCTAGAAAACCATTGTGGCGTAGAAGAGGAGGTGGAGGCTTGACCAGGCATGGCCGGGAAATGACGGTCATTGACGGGTGGGGGCGGTGGCGGTTCACGCTCTCGCGGAATGGTAGTGTTAACAGAATCATTATGGAGCTGTTTGGGTTTGAGTCGCAGATAATAAGAACATCCTTTATAGTTTGCCGCATGAGTTTCCCCACAGTTTACACAGCAAGGAGGTGTCTGACGAGCTTTAGTACAGGTAGAAAAATGATTGTTGCCGGGGCATTTAAGACAACGTGCAGGAAGATGGCAGAAATTCTTGGTATGCCCATAACGTTGGCAGTTGGTGCACTGAGGGATGGTAGGAGATTTACGGCGATACTCAACGGAAACAACAGCATGCTGAATATGCTTCAACTCGAAGATATGTTTGGCATCCTCAGAACGGTCTAATTGGACTGCACAAAGGGGCATCGGTTGTTCATTGCGAAAGAAGAGACGAACCACTTTGTTGACAGGCAACTCCGTTTGGAGTTCGTGTAGAACCTCTTCGTCCGTTAAAGAGTAGGGAACCCCGTGTATGACAACTTCAAGTTTCTGAGAATGTGAATCTTGGAAAGTGTGAAATGGTAGCTGTTCTTGCTCAAAAAACTTGGTGACCGAACGGTAGTCAGCAATGGTGGTGGTACTGATCTTAACACAGATCCACGTTGTTGAGTTGTGAAATCAGAAGAGGCATAAGATCGTAGGTCCGCTAAAGCTTGCTGGTAATTGTTGACGTCGTGCAGGAAAATGGGTGGAATTTTTATGCTGGATGCGTCGGTGGATGTAGTTTGTGGTTCGGAGTCCTCCGTGGTTTCCAAAACGGCGAATCTGTTAGGCACAGAGGGTAAATCTACCATATATTTCTGGGGAAGAGAAGAAGAAGCGGCAGTTTTTCGCTTATTGGGTATACAGAAGGCACCTTCGGATGGAAACTGCGAAGTGGCGTAGTTGCGATAATGGCTCAGTGTCATAAGCAATGTTTAAAGAGGAACGTACTAAGTAGCCAGTTCCATCTGTTTCTAGTTCCATGTGGAAAGAAATTATAATATGTCACGAGAAACTCGCTAACACAGCACTGTAAGCACAGCAAACAGCTGAAACGCACAGGTGAATGAACTACGCAAATCACTAAGATACAACACGATTAACACGCGCAGCGACTACCGACACACGTCCGTCTCAGGTGACAGCTGCGGGAGCACTGTCTGTACGATTGGTTGACTTAAAAGTCAATTCTTCAGAATATTTGTAGGATTTGCCCTAATGAGGAGGCTAAGAGTCCTGACGGGGAGCTTAACTTAACACAGCAAATAGATAGACTGTCAGACATACCTCCTTGTTGAAAATTGCAATTTATTTGGTATTTGTGGAACTGTTCTCTTCTTCTTCCCCCCCCCCCCTTCCTTTGTCCACAGGGGTACATAACAGTGTGGTTATTTTTGTCTTCTATTCATTAGAAACTGCCTATAACAATCAGATATTATAGTTTTCATTTATTCGTTTCACTATGCATAGTGATTTACGAGAGTCTAAGATGAAAAGTGCATTTGGGCGGTTTCCGTGCGGTCGCAGTGGCGCCACTGTAACTTTCGCAACGCACTACTTGCGCGCGCACACATAGACCATGTGAAATATTCAGTGATGCTACAGCGGCATACTCAGCTTTTCAAATAGCGATCAGATTCTGTTTTTTCCCTTCTTTTTTTCCAGAAGAGGGCGACTTTTATGAACCACAGTGGAATTGGTTAGCTCGCCGGCCAGCTGTGTGCAGCATAAGCTGGCCTTGGTCGGATTGCGCGACTTAGTGCCCCAATTTGCATATCCGTGTTTGCCGAAAAGCTGCTTTAAATTCAAACAAAGCTGTGTCGGCATACAATCTTGCAGGCCCGGAACACAAAATAAATAACCGAGCCAATCTTCGATAGTGAAAGGAAAGAAAACAATCTAAACGCTTCGTTCGAGAAGAGCTGCACGAGCATTTCGACGACTTAGGATATGACAGGAATGGGTGTGTGGTCCTCTGTGGTCATGGGGCAGCATGCTAGCTCCTGGTCCCCGAGGTCGAGGATTCAAACCCAGCGGACAGTGGTGATTTTTAGTACGTCTTTCTTCAGAAAGAAAGCGTAAAATAACTTCAAGCCTGATAAAACGGCCTCTGACCAAAATTAGACTGAGAATCACAACAGTTTAGAAGCGTCCACGGGAAAAAAAAGAAAAGAAAAGAAAAAGGTATATCCTATATTCGTTTATTAGTTCTTCATAGTGGACGGAAAGGCGTGTCTATTAAGTATGAAAATATATCAGCTGGAGGAACTTTTGGAGTATTAATGATTATTTGCAATATCAAGTTACGCCGTTTCAATACCTAGCATCAGGTAAAATACAAATACAAATCGGGCCATACATACCGATTCGAAGAGGGCGTTGGGGGCAAAATGTCCAAATATAGTCGTAAGTAACCGTTTCGCCTGGAACAGAGCCCTGGAAACACTAAGGGTCTGTGATATGCTCGTACCTAAGAATCAGGGAAATTCTAATATAAGTAATAGGTAATAATATTAAAGATATTGCAAGTATTCTTGCCCAAGTATCAAAGATAAAAGTATAGTGTTCAAATTCCTTTACGTTTTATTGCGAATAATCATCGTTGTAATTAAATTGGTAAAACGCCTGAAGTTGTGATAGATATTACATAGATCTATAGATCTATGTAAATATGTATCATGTTCTAAACATTCAACTATTCGACAAACACTATTGATGAAGCCATGTAATACAAAGAGAGAGAGGAGAGAAAAAGAGAGAGAGAGACAGAGAGACAAGTATAAGATTCTTATGCTACACCTCAAATTCTAATATTTTTGTGTAAAGTGCCCGATGGCTGTCAGGATAAAATGGGAAATCTGTAGGCTCAGACCGTTACATTCAGAATAGGATACTTAAAAAAAAACAATGGCCCTAAATTAAAGTTTATTTAACACTAGGGTTCGAACCTTTACACAGCTATCGTGAAATGAGGTGATCGCAAGCTACCTCCACATGGGCAGAGCGTAACTCATTCTGCGAGTACAGTGCCATCACAAAACACACTGCCTACAGTGCAGAGTGTCTCCCATGTATGTTCACTAGTTTCATACAGCAAAATGCGCGCAGCACGAAAATCGAAATATTCACGTATTGCTGAACTTGTGCGACAATTTGGGAGTGCATATTTTATTGCAAATGGTAACAACGTCGAATGTAAGTTATGCAAAAACTTTATCTACAACGTTCCTACGTCGACTGTACTTGGCCTCCTCTGTGTTGTGATCATGTGACAGACTGACCTCTCCTACTTTCTATAGTCCAAACCCCGCAACCTTTTTGTTTCCTGTATGAAGGTTCGGTCCCTACTTATCACTTTCTCTGTCACGTATATAGTAGATAGAGAAGGTGCAATATTCCATCTACAAATTCGACACCGAGGTTGAAGTAGAAGCACACGTTTTGAGGTTCTCTGAACTTGGTAGTCTTTTTAGGAAAAGGTCTGTGTGTGTGTGTGTGTGAGAGAGAGAGAGAGAGAGAGAGAGAGAGAGAGAGAGAGAGAGAGAGAGAGAGAGAGAGAGAGTGTGTTTGTCCTGTTGAGTAACACATTTGGTATTCAAGTTTAGCATCTTTCTCAAGGATGTGACACGAAGATTTTCTAGAAAATCCTCCACACACCAGAGTATCCTTTACATAGAACATTTTCCGAAAATGTTGATTTTATCAAAAATATCTCTAACAATTTTTATTAAAACACCATGTGCTTAACATACTTGTAGACAAATAAAATGCACGTGTATCCTGAGTTTTCTGTGAAGTAGCCTGTGAAGTATTCTTCATTGTGATGACTTGTATACCCGATTAGCCGTACAAGATACACGAAATGTTACTACACAAAAAGTTCAGATGTCGTTAAAGCACACAATTAGCCTTTTTTATTCTTCTTCGTTTTTGTTCTTTTTTTTCCCCCCTTAACCATTTGCACGAATTTCTTTACAATTGTTTTGAATTGTCAATTACCTTTCTTTTTCTCCAGTTACATAGCCATCACACAACGACCTACTGTGTTCCCCTTACCTATAACCAAACCTCCAATCTCCATTGGATTAAATAGAATATTAAGTATTTTAATATAAGTTTTAGATAATATGTAGGTAAATTCACATGAAAGTGACACAACAGATATTCTTTTAGGTATAAAGCAGGAATTGTGGTTCTACCTCTAACAAGAACTTATTCCTCTAAACTTCTATCCTAACAGTAGGACAAGTTTCACAAAGGAACCTCCAAGATAGTTAACATTAAAGTGCACAGTGCACCATGCATTAATCGCATAAAGCAATTCCAGATGAGTGAACGGTTTTGTGGTGACCAGTATGTGCTGTTCTGAGAAATGTGAAACTTGTCTCGTCAGTAATGAAGTACTGCGACGAAGCAAATTTCCAGAAACCTATAAAGTCTTCTTCCGGTGTGATTTCAAGATTTGGCACAATCTGCAGCTTATGCCAGATGATCTTTGATCCATTCGCTGATGGTGCTTGACCAAAACGCAAGTAGCTGTCCAGTGACGAAGCAAACCCAAGACCAACATGGACGGAAGAAAAGTATATCACGGTGAGATGGAAAACGCAAATGAGTTTCTCAATTTTAAAATTCTATATTCCTGCCATAAATTTCAAAAGCTCGTTCTTGTTTTCGTCACAAGACAACAACGTACTAGAGAATCTGTACACCCTTTTTCAAATGACCTTCCGCAGATAATTTTATTATTTTCATTGTCAACTCACTTATTATTTCACCTATATCATTTCTTTATACAATTATTATAGAATTTGCTGGTTTATCAAAACATGTGTGCTTTGTAAATGAGAAGGGACGTTATACAAACTGTCTTACTTGTTCTAATTATTACAGTTTGGGATAAAAGAACCTGTAAACGACAACATTTAAATAGTACAGGAAGGAGAGAAATCTAACCAGACACATATGAAAGGTCCTTTTCTTCCATAATGTCTCCCAGAGACATACAAAGTTTAAACAAAAGGTTCAGATCGGTTTTCTCGTTAATTCGTTCTCGGTTTCTTAAGAGCTTTTGAATAAGCCAACATACAAGTATATCCAATTCACTTAAGGACTTCATCCCACAATACTATAATTATCGAGCATGAAGTTTATTCTTTTCCAAACTTGAACACACTTTACCTTTGACTATGTATTTAAGAAATATTACATTAACCAACAAATTAACATTCGCAGGGATAATTCATTTGAAAGAATTAAACGAATAAAAAATAGAAGTCCCAGCAGTGGCAATTCACTGGCAAATCTAGTTTTCTATTGAAATACTGGGATACTATAGACTATTAATAAACTTAGCTGCCTGGTGGAAATATAGACTTGTGTAAACCGCGCTGCAACACGAAGTGGGACTTAATTTTTTTTTTTTTTCGTGGCCGTTCAATTGTACATAGAGAAATTCATGTGAACTCAACACATCACTTGTTTTGCTTATTACGCTATTCATTTAATACTGGCATAAAATATTTTCGTTACAAACATCACCAAGGATCATTTTGCTTAGGAAATAACCAGAAGGCTCTTGGATTAATCTGGCTGTTCAATCTTATGGCTTTATTGTAGGATAACACTTTCAATTTTGTTAACCGTAACTTCTATTGTGGAAATAAACATACTCTGCTGTACGCACCACTTACAATTTTATTTCCATTCTGGGAATTAATTTTGGAATTTTGTAACATGAGTACGTACTTCACAAATGGAGCTGAAAACGTAGCATTACAATTCATATCGATTCCCTGAAAAGCCTTCTTACAATTCATGCCACGGCCACAAGAGTGATGAAATGATTAGGACCTGCAGTGGCAGATTTTATTCCCGATGGAGCAGAATGGGATATGCTCGCTGCCCGTCTATATGGCCCTCGAGCTCGCTTAAGCCTTCAACAAAAACGAGTACCCAAGAGAGTATGGAACAGCCGGAGAACGCATTTCCATTCCAGTGGACTCTGCAGCCGACTGAAAAGCGCTTACATTCAGCGTTCCCTAGACACTCTCGCTAGCTTGCTTGCTTCCTACCTCGTGACAGATTTAAATGCAACCCGGCTGGGGCTACTTGAAAATGTTGCACCTTTAAGATTCCGAGTCTATCAGAAAAATACAAGTTTCCATTTGCACGGATATTCGAGATATGCTAACTTCCATGTGTTAACCAGGGACGGCGGGGTGGGCTAGTACTATATGCCCAACTTAAGCAATTTTTTAAATGCTATATTCATTTTTTGATTAAAGGCATTCAGTTAATAGTTTTGTCAATCACTGTTTTAACTGCCTACTAAACTGGGTAATTATTTTCATTCTTCTCTTGTTGAGAAACAGAATATCATGGTGGCCATAAAGTACTGCTCCGGCTGTAAAATGTGATTCATGTATGAAATTAAGAAAGGAATAGTTAAACAATGCTAAACATAACCTTTATAAACATGAAAAGATATAATTGCCCAATTTTAAAATAAAGTTCTTTTAAAAATTGTTCAGATATTTCGTACCAGCCGTGATCACAAAGTAGTATAAAAAAAATTGGCATAATATCCAATGTGGGCGGAAGCCGTGGCCGAGTGGTTAGACCACCTAGGCGGACCGTGTTCGACCCAAATGTGTTATTTGTAGTGGACGAAGCGTCGTCTGGGCGGGCTTTTTCCAGGTTCTTCGGTTTCTCCCGCCACTCATTCCACCAATTGCTCCATCATCACCTTTCCTTTCATTGACTTCGCCTGCATATCATATCATCCTCTTCCTCACTATCATTTTATTTTATTTCAGTTGTAAAAGTTTTATCATGTACAGCATTCATAAGACGGCGGGAGAGGTTACAACGGTACGCGGAATAAAAATACCTAAAGGAGGAGCTTTATTAGAAATAGATTCCATTAGTTTGTATAATTTTATATTTCACACGGGCTATATAAATAATAATGTTCCCGTTAAGAAAGAAAAAGGGAAAAGGGAAATTAAAAGGAATATGTTAGATGGGATTCAAACCCATGACAGCCTACACTGTTCATTTGAAAGAACACACCTTAGCCAGCACTGCCATAGTGAACACACAGCTTTGGCCTGACTGATTAAACTCACGTTCCATAAGTCTAGCACCAAAACTGAATCTTTTTAGTTCTAGTCCACAACTTAACAGAAACACCATAAGAACGTATGTCCTGCAGGCGCACTGAAGTTGAATATGCAATGTTTGCCCGTTAATGTAGAAGGATTGCATAAATATTGCTTTTCAAAGCCACGAGGTGAGGTGAGTTGCGAGGTGACATGGCTACCATGTCCTCCGAGCAGCAAGGGAAGCATATGACTAATTTAATTCTCATACCACCTATACAAGCACGCCTGAGAATTAGGTGACCCTTCGCGCACGTCTCACCGAAGATGGGTATTTACTTTTGTGAAAGATAGTACCTACATTTGTTTCCCTAGAGTGACCTATCTGCAGAAATTATGTATCTACCATACTGCAAAAATCATTCACTACTGCTTTATTTTAAGTTGTATATTATCACGTGACAATTGGTTTAATTCTTATCTCCAATTGCTTTCCTGAAAATAATTTTGTGTTTCTGCGAATGCAAATTTTCGGAGGAACATTCCCATACTGTGTTTAATTTATGCGAGAACACAAATTTCTTCTCTCAAAGTCTAAGACACATTGTTAAGGCACGTACAAGTTTGCCTGAAAAGATTCCCGTGAGCGCCAGTCCATCGCCGGTTTTGACTTATTTATGGTATACTTCCGGCAATGTGGACACCTTGCGCTTTGTGTTGTATGCCGGTTGTTCCTTTCAACTTATTACCTACAGTGTTGCCGGCCTACTGTTAGTTAGAGCCTGTATAGTTAACGCGTGTGCCGTTCGGCCGCCTCCTTTGAGGAGTCATAATAATCGTTATACAACACGGACCCTTCCTCCTTTCTGCAGAGTTGCAACCTCTTAACATGAACCTCTGCACTGATGAAAAAGAAAGACGAAATTCAGAATTTTGGCAAGTGATACTCCACGTGGAGCAACGTGCAACTTTTACTGCCTTATGATCCGGGTTGCTATTGGTCATCAAGGACGGGGATAGAGGTTTCCATTTTCTGGAGCATGTAGATGGATTTATGACAGTTATTAGTTAGCGGTAGTGTTTATTTTCTTTGTGAAGCAACTGCACTCGCGTTCACTAAATAGACTTTGCACTTGTTTAATACTCATTTTAGTGCACTATTACTTATCTCCACTATATTTGTTAGGCGGCGCCGTGGCCGAGCGGTTAGAGCTTTCGCCTATAACCTAGGCGGCCCGGGTTCGATCCCAGGTACACGCATGTGGTATTCGCGGTGGACGAAGCGGCGTCAGAGGGGTTTTCTCCGGGTTCTCCGGTTTCCTCCGCCACCATTATATTCAACAATTTCGCCAGCAGTTCATACCATCCTCTTCCTCATTATCATACTTGGTGCTTGGCTGACCACCCACTTCCAGATCTTCACTCTGTCCGGTCCATAGGTTCCTCTGCTCCCCAACAGGCACTGGCTTGTAAGTCCTACATAAAGGGAGGGTAATCAGGTAGAGAAGAAAGAAGAAATTGTGTTGTATGGGAGCAATATTTTATTTATAGCGTTATGACTGTGTATGTGGGAGTAACGCGAACGTTACGGGCTGTTTCATAATTCGAGATATATATTTTTTTCACGCACATATCTTGCACATTTTATTCATAATCGTTAGAGCTCTTTTGAAAATAAACAAATTAACTATTTTCCTTCTTCGTAAAGGGTAATTTGAACTCGGGAGATTTTCTTGAAGTGTTGTGTTACATCCTTGGAGCATACTACTTTAAATATCAAGTTTTGTACACAGACACATAGACACACATGCACAAATAACCCATTTTCTAAAAATGATTTGGATTTTTTCAAATACATAGTACGGCAATTGCATTCCACCGAAAAATTCGATACCGAGATTTTACCGCAAATACATGTTTTGAGACTCAATCACAAAAACTATAAGGTATCTTTGTGATAGTTAACTGAAAAGCCAGTTAACTTGGTACTTAAATTCAGCATCTTCCAAGGATGTGACAAAAATGCTTCAAGAAAATCCCGCAGTCAAGAATCCCCTTACATGGAACATTTTTAGAAAATTCTGATTTTCTCAAAATTGATTGTAACAACTTTGGATAAAATACCATATGCCTAAGAGTGAGTGGGGTTTAAGGGCCCGTCGACAGTTAGCTCATTATGGCCCCCATATGCCTAAGATGTTTCATGTTTGTTGTTTGTAGTGTTTAACGCCCGCTTTTACTACTATGGCACCGCAGGCGGTGACACTGATGATACATGGAATGAAGATGGAGCATCGGTGGAATGAGATGGCGGGGGAAACCGGAGCACCCGGAGAAAACCCACCCTGACGCCGCTTCGTCCACCACGAATACCACATGTGGGTCCCTGGGATCGAACCCGGGCCGCCTAGGTGGTAGGCGAGCGCGCTAACCGCTCGGCCACGGCGCCGCCAAGATGTTTCATGCCAAATAAAATGCATTATCCTCAATTTTCAGCGAATGCCCTCAGAAATTCTGTTCATTGTGGGGTGACTTTTGCACAACTGGAAAACGTTATAGACGAAAGCTCACTGCTCAAAAATGTAGAAGCACTCGGTTTATTCCAAATGTTCTTTTTTATGTGGAATGAACGTTGTTATTTGTTTGAATTTTCCAGTACTCATGGATTTCAACAATGGAAAGTCGTTATTGCTTTTCTTTCCCGCTGGACATGCGAGAATGCAAAGTCAATGATCAGACCAGCTCTTATTAGATTTGACTGTCGCTTAAGCCTATTGTATTCTCCTCTTCTCATTTTACTCAAGGAAAAAGTAATAAAACTATTTCTATAACTGTCTATCTGATTACTACGATGTGAATGGAAGTAAAGTGTTTTTAAGAATAGAGCGAATAAGGTCATGGAAGTGCCGTCAGAATTATTTTATTCAGGGAGCTTCAAAACATATATTTTTGGTTCTCAGTATAGAATTGTTGGATGCAATGCAAGATTTGTTCTGCTTACTTCCTGTACTGCAAAGCTAAAAATCTGAGTGTTCCACACATGACTTTCTCTACTCTCGTACTAACCATTCTTACAAACTCTTATTCCTCTATCGTTTTCATGTTAGTCAAGAAAACATTTGGAGTATCTATATTATTGTTTATTTTCTTGTAGGTGCAAGGGGAATATGGGAAGCTTTGAGCAATAGACAAATCTTTTAAAACTGGTCGCTATATGAAGGTTTCACGATTCTGTTCTCTCTGCACGGCCAAGAAATAAAAAAGTGAAAAACGACTTTCCATTTCAGAAAAATTTAAGTATTGCAAAACTCATGCAAATAACATGGAATATCTCCAAAATGGTTCACTCCAAAAAAAAAAAAAATGAATTTGGAAATAAATTGTATGTTTTAACAAAGTTTACGGTTTTTGTACGTAGTATTTGGTCTACCTCTTACGGTTTACCACTAATTATGCTAGTCATAAAGAGTAAACAGGACTACATAGGTATAACCAGAAAACTCAAAATATACATTTAATTTTCCATGGAATATCTTAAACATTTGACATTTTGATATAAATCGTTAGAAAATCAGAATTTTCGAAAAAAAAAACTTTCCATGTAAAGTGTAGTTTAGGGTGGAGGAATTTTCTTCAAAATCTTCGTGTCGCATCCTTGAAAGGTAATAAACTGCTACTTTGGTTTTTAACGGACTTGTCGTTTTTGAGTTATGCTGTTCACAGACAGACAGACATACAGACATACAGACACACACACACACACACACACACACACACACACACACACACACACACACACACACACACACACACCGACTTGTTCTAAAAATAATTTTCTTGTACTCAGGGGGGCCTAAAGCACATTGACGGAAAAATTTTGATATTGAAATTTTTGGGTCAATTAATACGATAATTTCCCTGTATTAGTCCTCATTTGGGTTAGCACATATATAATATACACAAAGGGGCGAATAAAATCGGCAGACACCCAGAGTTAAAAGTTACTAGCATCTACCATGTGTTATTTGTAGGTAATGTTTTTACTTTCTCCCTTATTTCCTTAATACATATTATAATAGCATGTTTAAAACTAACACTAAGGAAGGAAATGAGATTCCCTTGGAGACTCCAAACACATTTGTGGAACAATGCTGCTAACGCAATTTCACTAATGCTCACTGGGACACGACACACCGCAAAACTACACAAAAAGGAAGAATATTGTGCTCAAAGTATAAATTACATACATCAATTATCGCGCAATTATTCACTCCCTGCGGTATTCTGAAGCGGTGAATGGTTGTGGGCCGAAGTACAATAATTTGTTTAATTTAATGATTAAAATACCCAAGTTTCCGGGAAACAATTCTCGGCAGTGAACACGAAACCAATTATAAGCGCATCAAAACGAAGGTACATATGTACTTCCGGTGGCGTTGCTGTCAGGTGATAAATGTATATGGCACCAGGTTAACCGCATGTAGGTACATAGCAATGTGTACTAAAAGAATAGCATTGCACGTGTGTGTTTAGAGGCGGGCTTCCCGCACAAACTCATGCATTCGGTAAGCTCGTAAACTGTACGTTCGTACGCGAGTTTTGCGTTCCTATGGCGATAAATCCACTCGAGTGTGTTTGTTCTTCTGTTATATTCGTGTTTATTTTGTTTTCCTCGCCATTTCATTAGAAAACAATAAGCGCGTACGTCACGATAATGGCGGATGCTTGTTCGTGACTCCAGTGAAACCAATGGGGAAGCTGTGTAAACCTAAAAATATGACACTTCGCTTGTGCAGAGAGCTAGTACACCTTGCAATGCAGTTACAGTCTGTAAATAGCACGTACGAAAAGTAAAGTTTTCAGGAACAAAATAAAAAAGAGATTTGTTGCATTCACATGATATCCTCTACTCTCTTCTGTCTCTTCTCTCCTCTCTCTCCCCCTCTCTCTCTCTCTCTCTCTCTCTCTCTCTCTCTCTCCTGTCATAAATTATCCTTATAGAATGTCATTCTTCTTTTTACATCTTATTAATCCTGACAAATATTCGATGCACACTCGCATATTCGTTGTAGGTATAACGTGGCGTAAAACGACAGTCAAGATTTTTAAAAAGCGGATCGAAATGTGAAGGCTTTGAGCTTCCATGTTGCTTGCATGGTCACGGAAAGAAAAAATAGCAATGTATCACCTGGAAATAGTATATTGCGATATAAGAATGGTAAGTCATTTTTACTGGACCGAACACAACGTTGAAAAGACGAGATGCACTCGAGATCTTTTCAATTCCCGAGGATTAGTAAAAACTAGCCTTGAAACGCAACATTCATTTTTCGATGATGTCTTGATGGTTGAACTTAATTAGCATATATTAACTATAGCATCTTTATCTCTCTTTAGATTTTTCAGGTATGAGAGAAGTACAGCTTATTTTCCAATGCTCTTGGATTTCAGAATCAACATGCTTGTTCAAGTTAACAGCCATGATTACTATGGGTAGTTATTGATTTGAGCACGGCCTACTCCGTTTATCTCGCGAAACGTGTATTACATTTCGGTGACTGCATAATAACTTCGATCGTCATTACAACGAAAGATGGACTGATTCCAGTGCTTTATTATTTTAAATTATAAGTGTGCAATACCAATAACTGAGAATGTGTGAAAATGCTAGCGGCCTTCTAGGCCTAGGCGTTGAAAGTACGTAATATTGGACGGTGGCTTAAGTTGGTGGATGTGAATACGGGATAATTCATTTCCCTGCAATGTTAACAGAACCGAAAAGACCATGATAACGCACTATCTCCCAAAAACAAATTATCTGGTATTACCGACTGGAAGGATTAATACTTTTATGAACAAACGAGAAGGGATATGTATGAATAACGCAATAAATAATTTTCATATAGTGAGTTTCACGGCGTTGCACTGGCAATATTAACCAATATCACTTCTTGTGGATCTTCATGTTGTAACGTTTTCGAGAGAAAAATGTCTTTCTCTCCTCAACTGAATACCTTTAAAATTCGCGTCTTTTATTTCAAGGATGTAATCTTACACACTTTTTTTTTTTTCTTCTTTTTACTGTCAATTATCGACAGATGCACTCCGGATGTGCATATTGACAGTAAACACTAGTGGATTCTCCGATCAACATTTCAGGACTCACTGGCATTACCGAAAGTTATTTTAAAGTGTAAAGATATTTATTAGCCTCCATTAAATTTACTAGCCAAGTTTGCTCTTGTTGCCTATCCTCACACCTATATACGCATACCTTAGGAAAGAGATCTATAGTTCACAACTGGAGCAGCTGATAGTAGATTTATCGAAGACTGGGATGTCCCAGACAAAGGGAACTTCATCATCAATCACCATATCATGCTTGAATTTATTGTTCAAGTGAATTCGCCTCAGAAGAATATACTACGTTCTCTTGAGAAAATCTTAACCTTGCCTTAATCTCTTCTCTGTATTTTAAAAATAGTAATCTTACTTGAAGTGAATTTTTTTTCTAATTTTTTAAAATATGAGCATTTATAAAAACATTTAACTAACCATCCTTCTAACGTTAGTTATTACACATCTCATTACTCGTCTAAAAAGGCATATTCATTGACCGCAATATGGTTAAGCTCTTGATGAAGTTGTACAATACTCTGCATCATAAAGCTAATGACGTTGTTTCCTGTCACCATCACTGGTTACAAATCTATATCTGGTCTATTTCCCACAGTTCCTACATCTACTCTCGGAAGGCGTTACAAATGGCATTTATCACCTTGTGTTCAGAAACGCAGATGCTTTCCGACGTGGACTAATCAATTATTCCGCATCACACGTTCCTTTTCACGTTTCACTGGTGACTAAAGGTCTTCCTGGTATCTGTGAAACAGCACAGTTAAGTATAGAGCCAGCGAATGAACGATTCTTGTTACACGATTGCAAACTAGGTCAGTCTACTAATGCTTACGGTTCACTTAGCTCAAATCCTCCAATTTCAGGCTGCTTGTGCTCATTGCAAGCTGTATCCATAGTAAAACCTTTCTTTTGTAAGTCACTGTGTCACCAAATCAGACAATTTGCAAATCGTTTGGTTGCATTTCACGAATAAAGGTTATTATGTTATTAAGCAGGACACGATAGGAATATCTAAAAAGCCACTTTCAACCTACATTCAGACATTTTCCTTAAACCCAAGAGGAGTTAAAGCTGCACACCGCTTGTAGGGTGTGAAAAACCACTAATTCGTCCCATATTCAGACATGTGTTTACACCCAAAATGAGTTGCGGGGATTTTTGGTAGTGTTTAACGCCCACTTTTACTATACACGGCACTGCAGGCGGCGACACTGATGATACATGAAATGAAGATGGAGCACCGCTGGCATGAGATGGCGGGAGAAATCCAAGAATCCGGAGGAAAACCGCCCCTGCGCCGTTTTCGTCCATCACAAATCCCACATGCGGTAGCCTGGGATCGAGTCCGCGCCACTTTGGTAAGAGGCGAATGTGTGCAAATAGCATAACAAAAACAAAAATCGGTTAAACACCGAATTTGCTATGTAAGATTTAACATGAAGATCTCCAAAATCCCCCTTCCCACAACCGTCCTTTACGTGGAAAAAGTGTGGTTCAGCTTTACTTTCCCAAAATTAACTACGACAATTTTGATTTAAATACTATTATAGGCTAAACTTACCTCTCTGCTCCAAATGCATAGTAGTTACAATTTTTTCCCCTGAAAAGTCGTCCTGAATTCGCTGTCAATATTGCAAATACAATATAATTTTCGACAAGGTTTAAAGTACAAGTATCGCGCTTAAAATGTCAAAATATATAAAAGATTCAATTCTAGCTAATCAAGACACTCAAACTGTTACTTTTATAATTTTATCATTTAGTCTTCTCCTCAGTCAAATCGCAAATACTTATATTTTTTGGACCAGGCCTGGGAACAATACTCTCAAAGTCTAAAGGCATTCTCCTTACTCTCCTCCTTTCGTGACCACCAATGCGGACAACTGTTCCATCTAAAGAGTGTGTATACATGTGTGCTAGCAGCTATTGCAGGTAAGAGTGAGGGAGAGACTATTCTGTTCACACCTTCGGAGTACTTTTCCTCAGGCCTGTTCTAGAAGTTTTAAACTATAGGGGAAGGCGTTTATTATGACGTGGGTTACAATATGTCCGTTCTTATGTACAAGAAATACCAAGCATAAATAACGCATAGATCGGAATAGAGGGATACCCACTTCGTAGATTCAAGGATGAAATAAGGGAAAGAAAATGTGAAAAAAGTCAGAAAAGATATTTGTAACTAGAGCTTCTGAGAAACAGAAATTTACCGAAGTCGACCGTTTCTTTAAAAGTGCTTTTGTTCATACCAGAGAGCAAAGAAGAAATTTTTAAGGAAAGAAATGAAACATGAAACAACATCAGTGGAATAAAAAGCCTTTTCAGATGTAGTTTATTAGAGAGAGAAGGAGAGGGAGGTGTGTGTGTGTGTGTGTGTGTGTGTGTGTGTGTGTGTGTGTGTGTGTGTGTGTGTGTGTGTGTGTGTGTGTGTGTGTGTGTGTGTGTGTGTGTGTGTGTTTTTCTTTCTTTTTCTGGTGGAAGGAGAACGGTTCAGATATTGCGACATACTTCTCTGACGTTCTCGGGGGCGCACTCCTTTGGAAGGAACCCCCTTCCCCACCTCTTGTTTCATCCAGGACAATTCTTTCGAGAGCAGCAAATAAGGATAAATTTTTCAAGCGTCCAGCGAGTAAACAGCGAAGAGGGCGAATGGCATCGACCGAGCGGCTAGCCTCAATAAGAGGACGACAGAATTTAAAGGAAAGGGAGACCTGAGTGCAAACAGAATGGATGTCGAGTAGAGGAAACAACAATGCAACAACTTACGGTATACAGGGAATACAACGGCGAAAGAGAAGCGAAGAAACAATGATAGGCACCGGAAAAGCGAAAATACAAGGTAAAGGCACAAAGGAAGGAAATGTATGGGTGCTGTGTGCAGAATTCACGATGTGCGACTTTATATACACACAGCCCCTGATTTAACTTCGCTTCTCAAAGGTCCAGCAGAGGTTAAAACGAACAAACGAAAGAAATATCTAACAGTCAAGTATACATTCTAATACAGCTCGAGGAAAATATGAACTATATGCAACAAAATTCCAAAAGTAATATATTACAAAGAAATATAGCAATAGAATTATAACGGAAGAGTGGTTGTTTCTCTCTATTTCTTTCCTTCACACACAGAGGTCAATGAAAGGACTAAACAAATACATTAAAGAAAACAAAAAGGAATGAAAGAAAAAAGGATTTAATTTAGAAAGAAAATGTCACTACATTTTAAGCGCATGTGAACACTTACACCGTCAGTATGTGCTCTAATACTCCTCGTGGATGAGTAGATGACATACATTTGTGACCTTTGGAAACATCGTAAAGATATGATGACCTAACCAGAACGAGCAAGGTGGTGCAGGTTTAGCGCATTCGGGAGGTCGTGGGTTCCATCCCTACAGCCAGCCTTTTGACTGATTGCTTTTTCGAGAAATTCCCTGAGTAGCTAAGTAAATGCTCGGACGGTAAATTACATTCCCCGTATTTCTTGCCCGTTAATTTCACTTCATTTCTTACTTCACCTCACTTTTCCTCTTTCACCTTCATCCTCCTTGCCTGTTTCGGGATTGTATAAACGTTCGTCCTGCTAATAGGAAGCGGTCTCCCAGTCCCATGCCCCCCACCCCCCAGTGGGATGAGTAAACCTGTAGGGGGAGAGAAACTGCCACCGGGAACTCTAAATCAAAAATGCAGGGACCCTGCCCTCCGCTGTTGTCTCTTAGTTTCGGCTGCCCTATGCCTCCCTTCACCTAAACCTCCCATCAGGAGCATGGTACAAAATATCTTAAACAGGTCGAGGTGCTATCTGCCGCCTCCGTTCTTGTCATAAGTGATGACGTAACCAGGCTTGTAAACACTTTTTCTGGAAAGTGCTAGGCGTTCTCAAATTGGGGTAACATAACTCAATTAAGACTTACAATCTCGTAAAGTACTTTAAGTCCAGGGTTGATCATTAACATGTATGCCAATTAATGGTAATTCACTGTTCTTCCATAGCTGCATTCATGTGTATGCTAGAACATTTCACCTGGAGGAATTGAAGGTCATCCCGGCCCAGTTGGTTAGAAAATCCAAGATTCGCTGTTCGATTCGCGGTTCAATTCCCGGCTGTGGCATATATATTATGTTTAATCTAATTTTACATTTACAATTTTAGCCTACACGTGGCATGCGTCGAAGAACAATTAATATTTTAGAAATGTTTTCCCCTCGTTTTATTTTAGTGATAGGAGTTCTTATTCCATTTTTAATCTCAAAAGTCAGGACAAATTATGCTAATATATAAATTATAAGAAGAAACTTTTGAGGCAAACGGGAAAGAACACAATTTAAGTATCAACTACGAAGGTTACAATGAGAGTGTTTCTAGAGAGCTTAACACTCATCCTAGTTTGCTTGCGTAAACGAGGTTTAGCATTGGAAGTACAATAAATAGAAACAAGGACGGCAATGTTGTTGTGTACAGACAGTGTAACGACGTTAAAAGCATGTATCACCGAGCTTATCTGACCACAATGATGCAAGAGTAAAGCAGACAACTGACAGTAGTAACTTACATGGGTAACTTGTTGCTTGTCAGAGAACATGAACTTTCTGCTGCTTACCTGAAACAAGAGAAACACGTCGTTAGCTATTTACTGCACCGGACTAGTTATAAATCCCTACTTAAAGATAATCCGATACGAGTACAATGACATGTATCAAGCTATACTTATTAGGAAACAAAAATATTATAAATACACATAATTTAATTAAACTTTGGCCACAATATTTTCTGCCATTTTCTATGTTTACAACATACACAAAAATACGATGTGTGCACTTACATGACTTTCTCTACTCACTCTTGTACAAACTGTTGCTTAAAACTCTTACTCTTTCATTTCAGATTAATCGAGATAAACGTTTACAGAAAGAATATTACAACATATTTCCTCATAAGCACATTGGTAATTGGAGAATACAGTAGACTTACTCTTTTAAGAGCTGGCCGTTATGTAATGGCGTTGGCATTATATTCTCTTTGCATATAAAAGAACGAATAACAGTTTCCTATTCAAGAATAAATAATACTTGAAAATTTAAAACTTATATATTACATATTACATAAATTGTGTGCTTTAACGAGAACTACAATTTTTGTAAGATCTTTTGCCTACGAACTATATAAAAGTCATCCAGAATGAAAAGAACTTCAGAGGCTGCTAGAAAATTCAAAATGTACATTTCATCTGTCATAAGAATATCTTAAACGTACGGGTGGAAGGTACGGCTTCGGCCACACGTTAACCAGGGATTCTACATGATGAGTGTAAGAAATACGAGTCGAATTCGATTGTCAGTAAACAATCAATTCGCCAAAAAAGTAATTTGTGTCAAATATTTGAAGCCCTCAAGCTTCTTGACGATGGACATAAATAGTTTACTATTTCATTAACTGTCGCGCAAACATTGTGTAAATAATCCTGTAATGCATTTCTGCCTCAATTCGAGTGCCTTAATAGCGTGGCCTTGTACCTAATCGTTGCGAGGCAGTGGACGAGGTTAAAGCTACGATGTAGGCGAAGTGAGACACTGAGTCAGTTCTCCCCTCTATGGCCTAGGCCATTGATTACAAAAGCATCTTAGGAAGTTCTTGAACATATATTATCGTTTCTATTCTTGTGTAAAAATAAGGCTGATGATCTTTTATAAAAATGTATAAGTGGATTAAAACACAGGTTGGAACTCAATAGTTAATAGTTTATACACACGCCTCGTTTAAGCTTCTAAAATGATATACGAGCGACATTTGTTATGCTGGAAAAGCTCTGCAGTATTCGATTCCTAAGGTATATTATCCATTTCGTTGTCGCATCCGTTCTTTGTCCCCACTAGGGCTTGATTCTGTTATTAGCACTTAAAATAGTCTGACTAAATAACAAATCCAGTCCAGTTACTTTTCTAACCCTTAATTTTTCTTCTAAACTTTTGCACAAGAACACAATTCTCTCCTACTGACCTTAACACTGTCTGCAGTCTTTCGTGATATTACAATTGATAACTGTTTTCTTCTCGTGGCCTCGACTCAGTTCTTTCACTGTCTTTCTTCACCTTCTCCGTCTCTCATACACTAACTCCGACGATACAATCACTCGACGCTCGTTAAAACTTCACTTCGACGCGACGTACCGTTCACAACGACAGTACCACACACACAGCTGTCTTGCACTCACTGTACACTGGCCGACTCATGTCTATAACTTTCTCAGCTCCTTATATAGTGGGGATGCCGTCACACGCTGACCGGCGGATGCCTCTCGAAGAATCCGGCAATCCTTTGTTAAGCGCCATGCCCATTGTTGTTAGTCACGTATACACAAACAGTCGCCTAAGGCAGCCTGACCTTGACCGCCTTTGTTTACTCGCCGGCCTGGTATATAGTGTGAAATAGCTTAGCTCCGACCATCCTTTTTTGTGCGCTGTGCCCGGTGTCACAATACTTTCATTTGGTGTCATTTTTTATGTTTGAAAGGTCATTCCTACGTAAAATGTCGATAACAAAACCACACAGCCATTGTAAACACAAGAAAATTACTGAAAAAAGGTGCGAAGCGTTAAAATGATAAAAATTATGTAAATTAGAAAAACCGAGGCTTGATTGTCTAGAAAACGCCATAAAATACCTAATAAACATGTATTTTCATAACCTGGACCCAAATTATGTACAGCTTAGCAATACTGTGACGCAACAATTAAACGATGACATGTTGATCACTAAGGAAACATAACTATTTCTTAAGTACACTTAAAACTTTTTAAGCTGAATTTACAATGTACCAAGTCGTGCACTGTATCTTCGTCTGACTTCAGGCTTAGCGACGTTACAACTCCTTTACTTAGCTATGCGGAATTAACTCAAATTAATCTTCATTTGTTTGCAGAACGAAGAAAACCCTGATTAACTGCAGGAAATTTCCGTTCCCTGGTGAAGCAACAGTACCACAATTTGCATGGCGCCTTAATCGTATGCAGACCACGTTTTATTACTAGCGCTCTTTTATTGTTATTCTTTATTATTTGTTTAAGTTTGTGACGAATCTCGCTGCGTGCGTCATGAAGGTTATTGTGCTCTTTGGACTGTGCTCTATGTTTGCTTTGTCTTCAGTTTTTCGCAACATTTCCTCTATTCAGGCTTCGTTGAGTGCACTTGTAGATTATTTATTCAGAGAAGGCGGAAAATAATTAAGAGAAAGAAAGCTCAGAATTAAAATTCAAATCTCTCACCTCGGCTTGATAAATTTATTATATCACTTCCTTGGATTTCTAGTCCAGTTTAGATTTCAGTCACTCTTCTGAAGGGCAGAAGGTCACTGGCTATGGATCCCCAAGTCACGGTATGGATACTTAAAAAGAATTCTCTACATTTTATAACCATGGGCTAACCCTTGTTATACGTTCTCCCAGATTTCCTATGGGAAAAATCTGTTCCGTTATATTCACAGGAGTTTCTCTACCCACTATACTTTCACGCAGCTTCTATAAACCATTCTTAAGCATGCTTATTTTTTTAATCTACTTCACGTTCAAGATAATAATTTCGCAGAAGGCTGTGGATTGTACTTGGAGCTTAACTAAAAACTTATCTTGTAGTTGTGAGTGGTATTTTCCCCGTATAGGGGTATTTCACTACATAGGGAAGTACCCTCTACCCAACGTAGCTCTGTAAGTAAAGATAACCTTTCAATATTTGAGTTGTTAAGTATAAATTTGTTGATTTATAATTACGGCATAACAAAGAAAAGGTGCGCATCATTGCGTATACGATATCGCAGCAGTCAACTGTTCCAGCCGCAACATGGCTAACATCAGTCTAGAAAACCAGGTTTACCACCCTACTTCTGAAAACAACAGAATAGTGAACAAAACCAACACTGCAGCCGCACGCAGTTACTTTTCAATTGCTCAGTCTGTGCCAAATAAAGAACAAGCTTTAGTAATTGAAGCACTTATAGAATATGTACTAGCTCTACGTTGTTTTGTAGTGTTTAACGCCCGCTTTTACTACTACGGCACCGCAGGCGGTGACACTGATTATACATGGAATGAAGTGTTACATCAGTGCGAAAAGCTGTAGTGAAAAAGCTTTAAGGTCAGTAATAAATTTGTAAAATGAGGTATATATGCAAGAAAAGTAAAACAAGCCAAATTAAGCAAGACGAAGTTGAAAATAATGTTCTGTTCGTACATATCTTTGTTGTTTGTAAAATTTTACACATGTATTGCTGTTTTTTAAAAATACGATGCATTACCAAAATCTGATTTGTAAGTAATTCTGAGTTACAAGTTATCTTCCCTCTTCCCCTTGTTATACGCATAAATTAGGTTCAACTGTAAATAGCATAATTTACAAACAGGTGAAATATTGTGCTCGTTAAAAGAGAGGCGAAATAATCTACATTATACACAACATAAAATATTAAATTGCTAGAAATTTAGTAATTGACTCGTGTACCAAGTGAGCATACTTTCTGACAGCAGAGAGGAAATGTGCATTTGCATTAAAATGGCGTCGCAGTGATGAGTAACACTGGCAAGGATATAAACACATGTCTGTACGTATGTATCTTCCCTCAGGCGAACTCCTGCAAACTGTATAAAACAAACTGCAGATCCGGGCGAGATTTTCCTGCTGCAGTAGCATTTGCTCTCATTCATTGTCCCTGCCGCACATGCTGGCTGTATTGTTAAAACAAAAAGAAAAGCTCTTATCTCACTTTTGATATTGTGAACTGCGAGTTCTTGCTACATTCTACAACATGAATTGTTAGTACGTTCCTACAAACAACTGCATAGAGGCTTTTAAAATAAACTCAAAAGCTCTTTCAGATTATGTAAGTATTGTAGAGCTGAGTAAAACAAAAAGCAAGAAAAAACGAATTAAAGTAAACCAACCGCACAATGGAATAAAGGCACAGAATGGAAAGACACAAACTCTGAAAGATATACAGAAGGAGCAGGAGAAAAAGGAAAATCAGTGCATCTGAATGGAAGTCTACCAAAAGTGCTCTATCTGGAATATAGAATGCTTGCTTCGATTCCCGGTGGGCTCGATTTATGATGAGAGACTTCTACTCGTGCTGTTTTCGTCCTCTTTTATTTCTTTTGTTGCTATTGGAGGAGGTGATGCAGCTGTCCTCCAGCGAACAAGACTTGTCTCATACAGAACAGAATACTACATCGATTCGTGTACGAAAAACTATGGCAGGCACAAAAGATAATAGCGGCTGATACCTGACCATTACTGTTCTCTTTCCTCTTGTACAAATACATTTTGTGGCCGCAAATAATATTTATATCTCCGGCTTCACAGCGTGATTTCACAGCACGTTTAACTATACAACACTACAGGGCGTGGAAAGTCTGTGATTGAATTTTGTGTTCACACTTGCCACACGTCATTAAATTTTGTATCAGCCATACAATACCTACATTGTACGAGATATCAATATTGCAAATCGAGAACGTACATTAAAACCCTCACAATTACCATTAAGTTCAAGAGTGGAGAGCATTACAGCAGCTGCTAATCGCTAAATGGATATAACCTGAATTCAAAGGGACACAAGCAATGTAAATTGAACATATGTACCTTTTCAACTTTGAAGAGACAGAAACAAATGCCTTAACTTAAACATTTATTTGCTTAATCGCACTTGCATAACATATAGCTAGGAGGCAGGGAAATTCATGCGAAGGTCACATCAGTTTTTCCCCCTTTCTTCTCCTGAAATAAGTAACCGAAATTTAAAATGGCGTTATGTACTTTAAATGCTACATTCCTAATTACAAGTTTATCCCGAATACGGTTTATACATTTCACTTCTAAGCATCATTTTTGGTTTTGAAGCGGTAGCATCATGCTGAAACTTTTTTGACTATGATTATTCTCATGTGTTTCTGTCACATTTTTGTAGACTATACATAGAAATTATCCACATCAGAGTGCCTTTCTTGTTGCTATTCCGCCATAACGTTCGATTCCTTTCGAGCCGGTCACTGTAACTCATTTTTTCCCCCGGGTCAGTAGGTGAATGCTAAAGTGGTTACTATACTACCATGAATTTCCTGTCCATAATTTCTTCTCAACATTTCGTTTCATTCCTTTCACCTCGCTCAGGAATAGACGACAGCGGTTGATATATTGCGGCAGGACGGTGAAATTCTCACTTTGGATTCCTCCATGACGCTTAGCAAGACTACTGGAGCACCCTTTCTTTAGAGGAGTACTTGTTCTATGGACTCCCAGGTGATTAAGAAGGGCCAGCAGGTGTCACATTGGAATCGTTAAGGACCCCGTCCTTGTTAGTGCACATCGCCGTACGGATCTGGTTACCGTCGGACCTCTCCCTCGTGCTACCTTCCGTTGAATGCACAAGGATTCACTGCGGCCTAGGTACTCCATTTGACTCGGAAGTTCAGCTATGAGATTGTGGTTATCACAAGTGATCTTAAGATAGCGCTCTAATGGTTTTTTTTTTTTTTTCCCTCTCGCACTGACGGTTTACAGTGTGCTTCAAAAGCAATTTGTCGTTTCTTTCCCGATACAATATATATTACGCGAAAGAGCATCATTAATACATTATATTACCAGTAAAAAACAAAGCAATTATTATAATCCTTTGAATAATATCATTAATGAATTATGTTTGTTGGAGACTCAAAAAACCACACAATATAATAATTACTGCGTTTCCATGCAGAATTGAACTTCACTTCAGTCCATTCCCATTTCCGATTTCCATTAGAATTCAATTCGGAAATGAGATCGAACAACATTCATGCAACGAGATTTCATCAGATTCCACTAAATAAACGGATGGGATCCAGTGATTGAGCTTCGTTGGATCCACGTTTCCATGTGGTATTCAGACCCGAAAAAGTATTCAAATCCACTTGAATTTCCCATTGAAACGTAGTAGTTTAGAAAACATCTTACAGTCCAACTGCATTGTAGACAATTTTAAACTGCCGGTGTTACTGTGTTTACATTGTACCGAGAAGCTCCCCACTCCACACAACGATTGTACGTTCAAGGACGAAGACATTCTCCTGATTTAATGACAGTACGGTGGTCTGCTCCAATTCTACCCCTGCCTCCATCTGATCTCTCCTCTTGTAAAGTGCACAGGGGAGTGAAATACTCTGCCATTCTGAGCAGACGCTGAAACAACATTAAATCAAAGCAGTGATCCTCTGTCTCTTGATTCATAATGTTACACAGGGCTTAATAATTTAATAATACAAATAATAACAGAATTTGGTACGTCAAACGTAAGTACAGTTTCTGATGACGGTGCAAGCACGTGGAAGATGAGCAAAAGGAAACAAAGACAAACGAAGAAACGAATCCAGCTCCATAGCCGGGAAATGAGCAGAAAGCTAAAAAGCAAAGTTGGGAAGGAAGTTTACGGAGTAAAAGCTCTTGGTACATACAAACTTTCAAATTAAAGAAAACTCGAAGAATGCCTTGCAACAAAGAAACGCGAGTGAAGTTTGCAAAAGATGGAAAATAGGAAGAAATTCTTAGCATAAAGTTAGGGGTAAAACTCGGGAAAGGAACATTGTATAAAATATCAAATCAATAATATGCGAACAAAAAATTATACATACCTACGACACAGATCACCTGCAAGTTCTCTGTCCTCTCGTCCTCTCGATTTACGGAAAAAAACTAATATTCAACATTTAGATATTTAAGAGATGTTCAGTCAACAGGGATAGAGTAGTGGCATATGCATATTATATATGCTGGGTTTCCCAAAAAATACCGATAATGCTTAGTGCGTTATGTGGGTTGGCAAACTGATCGGTTTTCAAATAGGAACCACTGTCCGGAAATGCACGGTTGGCCGCTGGAGAGCGTCGAAGTTTGAGAAGGAACGGTTGTAATGACTTGTTAAGATTCGTATGTACTAAGGAAGGTATGCAAACCTTTAGCAGATGAACGATCTGAGCCTGGTAACATTCCTGCACATGCGCCGAATTCCTCCATAGAGTCCGTGGTGCGCATCCGACTGCGTTACTTGTATAGTTTCCAGTACAGTAACGTTTAACAGTAATGCGATGCGTATGGAAATGGCCGACTTCAACTCCAGTACACTTTGATGTAAATGTGCGGAATCACCTCAACGTCACATATTCAAATCGATGGATTGGTAGAGGTGGACCAGCTCCATGGCCGGCACGCTTGCCAGATCTGACACCTCTCGACTATTTTCTGTGGATTTGTATGATGAGTATGGTGTATGGCGTTCCTGTAACGTCAGCGGAGGAAGTTATTGCTCGAGTCCATGAGTGACTGAAAATCCTCAAAGACAACCGTTCGTATTGAGTCATCTGCATGAGGCCCGCCACACCATACAGGCTCTGCAATGACGTAGGAGATACACAGTTCGAAGCCCGTTATTAGTGTACACAGCTCGATATTGGGTTCATTGACGAAATGTGCACTTCGATGCGCTACAGCGTCCAAAGCGTGCACTTCCGGATAGGAGTTCCTAATTGAAAACCAACCAGTTTGGCATCCCACACAACATATTAACCGTTATCGGTATTTTTGGGACACCCTGTATATATGTCCATATATGTATATGTGTATGCTACTTTTTGGAAAAAGAAATGTCTCACACATAGAAAGCATTGCAGTCTGTTTCAGGCCCTTTCACGTTGCATGCTGAACAAGTGATATTTTACGTAATTAATGATCATATAGTACAATTGTAAAACAATTCCTGATCTAATACCATTGCCATCTTCTAATGTTGTGTTGGATTTATTTACACATTCATCCGCTCATTGTCATTACTTGATATTTGAGCTGAAATATTAGTATTTGTCGTCGCAGCTTATTGATGCAAGAAACCTCCCAATTAAAAACTATTAAAATTTAAGAAAAATTGTGCAAAAGGAATTAAAATTATTTTGTTTAATTAATTTCACACAATGTCAGCATTATTATGACAGAAAAAGTACTAGGAGAAATAAACAAAGCCACTTTGAGCCGTAATTACAGGAAGAGTGCATAAAGAAAAAGAGTGAAAAGCCATCATCTGCATGTTGCAGCGGACTGGACATCAATAGAAGAGGAGATATAGAGTGGCTCGGGTGCGGAGACCGAATGAAGAGGCCGTTTGCGTCACCTCCAATTGCTTCATAAACCAAGCAACCCCATGGCCTTGCGACGCTAAAGGCTTATATACCTGACGGCAAATTGCCCATCCATACCAATAACAGGGCACCGTGGTGCGGGACAATAACTTCGCTGGAAGCCTGCTCTCTCTTGAAAACAAATAAATATAACAAATCCCTGCTCCCGCTGCTGCAGCCCAAACATGTGCTTTATAAGTTCTTGTCCAAATTGTTTGTTTGTTTCTACTTCCGTCAAACACACGCCAGTTATACTGAACTCATCATAATAAAACAGAATGACTACAAGGGTTAAACTGTGCACGCTGAGTATGAACAAGAACATAAACAAGCCAGTAATGTGATAGGGGTCGTTCAAGCATTATGTAAACGAATGGTAGGATGGAGAAATGGACGGGGCACATCTTAAAGCGCCGCCGTTTGGAAAGCAACTTCATCAATGTTCCAGATGGCAGACACTGAACTGCTGTATATATGAGAGAAATTGCTCATTTCCTTGATAATTTCGCAGCTCCAATACAAGGGAATCACAACTCAGGAAAATATAAAATTAAAATTCATGACAAATCACGGTTAATTTATGGGTATACCTACTTCAAATGTTTTTGGAAAATCGATTAAACTTGTTTTATTTAACATTTCATGATTTCAGATTCTTATTGGTTGTACATATTTAATTTTTGTCTTTAGCACAACCTTATAATTTGAAATTATATTCGTTTTGATGTTTAGACTTTTAGAAATTTGAAAAACGATGACTGATGGATTATTAACATTTTACGAGACTGTTTCTGAATCTTAGCACCCTATCTTCGCCGGGCTTACTTCAAACTGCAATGTAAAAAAACAGCAGGTGTTTGAGTAACACTTCATTGGCTGATCAAACCGTACAACTTCCACGTCAGCAGGCGCGAATGAAAATATAGTCTCTTAACTAACATACAAACCAGCATTAAATTTAAAATAACTACAAGAATTATTTACAAAAACCCTATGGAAATCTTACAAAAAGAATCAATGGAATACATTAATTTGCATATCATCAGATTATTAACTGCGATTCGAAATGCATACCTATGCATGCAATCATAGAAGGAAGAGAAGGAACGGAACATACACTTTGTTCAAAATGACATCTGCCGTGGAGTATGTAAAACATCATCAAGGAAAACCATTACGAAGTAGTGAAAAGCAAATTGTTTTAAACGTATTTGCAAAGTGTTGTGTTGTGAGAAATACCCAACCGTGACTATTCAAGAAATAACAGCTTTTACTGCAGTCTACTGTGTATTAGCCCAGAGTATCAGACGTGAAACAAACTGTGATAGACTGAAGTGGAAGCAAATTATAGGACAACTGACTTAAGATAGAATAGGGACACAGTGGGCATTAAAAGTGAGCGTTAGAGTGAAATGAGTGCAGAAAAAAGCGTGCTAATGAGAAATGAAAACATAATTAGGTAAACTAACCTAAATCGGAACCAGTTACAGGGGACAAAAGAAGAAACGTATAGAGTGAAGTGAATTAAGTTATAGGACAGTTTAAGCTACATTAGGAGAATGAGATAAGAAAACTCATGTGGTCTAAGTAGGTGTTAGTTACTCACAACAGGGGATAAAGTGTGTAGCCGATAGAAGAGGTGGAGTTCCCAGCTCATCCAGAGTCTTTGAGCTAATTCCTACCATGCTAGGAGACCCTTGCCCTAAAGAGTTTTAGTGGGTTTATTTATTTATTTGTTTTATTTTACTCCTTTTTATAGTTTCAGATGAGGTAAAACGTGTTTCATTTTGCATGATAATGATTACCTCCAGACTTCGTGAAATGTAAGCAAAGCGATTCAATTGTTCATTTTGCTTATTTAGTGTTGCTTTAAACAATTCCCAAATCATAAAACGTGTATTTTATGTAACAGTGTAGAATATGTGCGGTTCTTTCTATTGCTGCTAGATGACAGCGGCGCTCCCATACAATGTAGAATAATTCAAAACCCAGAAGCTACTCACGCTGTGATGACAGTTCGCATGATGCACATGTTAAGTCTGCCAATCGTAGGGGCCCGCGGAGGAATACAATATTACACTTTGTTTACATTGCAGGGCGGCGCTGTAGTCGAGCGGTTAGAGCGTTCGCCTACAATTTAAGCGGGCCGGATTCGATCCCAGGGACCCGCATGTGGTATTCGTGGTGGACGAACCGGCGTCAGGGCGGTTTTCTCCGGGTTCTCCGGTTTCCCCCGCCATTCATAGGTTCCTGTGCAGACGTCTGACCCTAGGCACTAGCACTCCTGTGGGGTGTAAATCCCACATTAGGGGAGGGTAATCAGGTAACGAGAAAGTTTACATTGCAGTTTAAAGAAAGGCCGACGAAGGTATAGAAAACATTATTATTGAACTATCGTAACCGCTAACATCTAATGTATCAGTAAATTTAAAATAACTGTTTCCCTAATAATAATGCGAAAAATCAGTTCTCGTTAGACGTTAAAATACTAAGCTGAGAATTCTTTTGTGGCACCACCAAGTTTGTATCACCCGAGCACGGTCTTCAGGCGCTACGGACGGCACAGTTAAACTCTTCTGTAGGATTGTAAGACACGGAAGTCACAAAAGAAAGAAACAGAAAAGAAACGAACTTTAGCAACACACGCTCTTTCAACGTTAAGTTCCGCCTGCATCATGTTCCCCTACCAAAGTTACATCATACGTTGCCAAACTTCATTTCTTATTCGCATCTGAAACACTATTTCTACTCTGTGAGTTCTAACAATCCTTACTCCTTTCCTAATTTTCAGAAATGTCATTGCATCTTTCAAGAACCTAATCTGGTTTCTGAACATTGAGTTCTTAGTAACCGAACCTTGAGCTAATATATTGTTGAAGGAGCTCTACCAGACACCGAAGTGTATAAATCAATCATAATGCTAAAGCAAGAGATAAAGTAATCACTATATGTCTTGTTTTGGTAAAAATGGAAGGGAATAATAGAAAAAACTAATAGAAAAGAAAAAAATGGAACCTAAAACTTTGCACAAAAAAAGAAAGAAAAAAGGAAAGAAAAAGAAAGAAAAAAAAAAAGAAAGAAAGAAAAAAGGAAACGAAAGAAAAGAGAAAAAAAAGAACAGTTAACCAATTTAAGTAAAATTAATTTTCTTAGTTACAATGAATTATTTTAATTGCCTTTTCCTCAGTAGAGAACTTGGCTAATTACATGTTATCCACACTGCCACTGGTGCGTCTTGCATTATGCATTGATTTTAACGTATGAAATTTATGTATAGCTATTGTTTTCTTTATAAAATGATGAATCTTATAAGTCAATAAACGTGATATATGGAACATTTTTCGAAATTGTTTCACTTTCTCATAAATGGTTCTAGCAACGTTAATTTAATTACAGTACCAATGTTCAAGACATTTTCACTCCAAATGAGATATATATCTGAATTTTTTTGGGAAGTCCACTTAATTCTGAATGACTTTTCATAACATTGATGATATGTATGAGATAGACAAAAATCTAGTTCACACAATTTGTCAAATACATTCTTGGAGGCGGTAACAATTCCCGAGATATTCCTTGTTATTTCTCAAATGGGAGGCCATTCAATTTTCTCTCTTCCCCCTCCTGACCAAGCAATGTCTAAGCCCTCACACAGCGACGAACTCTTAATAAATTCACCGTATTCTCCTATGCTCATTGTACATGCAAAGACATATGAAATGGAAGTAATTTTACAAATACTTACCTCGATTAACATGATGTAAATAGAACAATAAGTGTTTCTAAAAATACTTCATGCAAGAGTGAACAAGTAAGTTTTCTTTTTTCTATTTCTTATGGTTTACCAGTTTTAAACAAAATTATACAAAATGAATTCTAATGAAGAGGATAGTGATTAGCTCTTAAAATATGTGGCTTCATTTAAGCCTTCTGTGTACCCTTATTCCTATTGTACCTATAAGGAGAAATGCAGTAAAACATTTCTACAAACACTTATCTCGATTATCATGAACTAGATAGAAGAATAAACAGTTTCAGAAGATTCTATACAAGAGTAGTGTGCTGATCGCACTTCAGTTGTCTCGCTGTTTCCCGATTCCATCACTAGGGCGCGCATCCGTCACTTTCTCCGCTGGCGATGACAGGCTATTCAGTTGGAAGCAGTGAGAGAAAGGGTTCTCCCTTGGCACGATGCGGCACGGTAAACTTGGCTGAGTGACTAAATGGCTATAAGTTCGAGGTTATGCTTGGTTATGGGGCCTTTCTGCTCGTAATATACCTGGGCTGCGCTTCCTGTACGGAAGGTTGATTGGCCAAACTTCCACAGACTAACCCCGTCAAAAGTTATAAAATGGCATTGAAACGGTATAAAAGTTACTCTAGAGTGTTCCCCATAGTCAAAAAGCTCCCCAATATTGCATCAGAGAAAGATATTTATTGTCTACTTTAGTTACCTGTAGTAGAAGATTGTTCACGTTACGCCTGGGAGCGCCACGTTAGCTTAGCTTTGGTTAGGTTAGTTTTTTTAGGTTCGAGGATCAAATCGAGAAAGGTGAGGGAGAGTGTAGAGGAGGAGAGAAAAGGCGAAGTGTACAGAAACTGCGTTGCAATGTCTTTTTTTTTTTTTTTTTTTTTTTTTTTTTTGTGAGCGTTATCTTTAAAAGCTTCGTTTTTTTTTGTTTTTTTTTCTGAACCTTGGGAATTTTTTGGGGGTTTTGAATATTTTTGGAAGCTAGAATTTTGGGTACGTATTTATACTGCCTAACGAATATTTTGGGATAAAAAATTCTGTTTTTCGATGGGGTTGGTCTGCGGAAGTTTGCCCGGTTGATTAATTGATTTGGGGAGCAGTTTCCGTGGATTTAATGAATTAGGCACCTGTTTTATAGGGCTTTCAAATAGGCTTAGTTAAGTGGTCAAATTCAAACTGTTGCTTTGGGTCAAATGGGGTAAAGGAACATTTTACTTAAATTAACCGGTGGGGCGAACGGACGCGTAATTTCAAATTGTTTGTGCAATGTATTTGTTCATGTAAATGCGCCTGGCCCAGGGTTTAATAACAAAAGGGATGCATTTGCAGTTAAATTAATGTGTGCTAGTATGTTATTTAAGCAGATTAAAGACCTGGTACGTCGGGTTACTTTCATACTTGTTCTGATTCGGAAATGCTAAATCTGACTGCAAACTTGGGAATGACATGAAAACTATTGAATTCTATAACTTGTGTGATTTATGGTGCCTAAAGGGCGAATTATCTATGTCATGGAAATGTATATGTCTATTTTGGTGATACGAACATTATTCAATTGAGTAACTTGTGTTATTCGTGGTGCCTGAAGAGGCGAGCTATGTGTTTGATTGAAACTTATATGTCTATTTTGTAACCAAGAACACCCTAATTGAATTCTTTAAGGTTATTTGTTGTTACCTTTCAAAGGGTGGTAACTTTGTAACAATTAGTTAATTAAACTCGGTTATCTAGACGTCTAGTTTTATATCTAGAGATAAGCGAGGGGGCAATCCTCTCTCAGAATTGGTCCTGCCAATTCACCCCGTATTAGGGTCCTGTCCTTTGTTCTTTTGACAATAGCACCACCCCCACGATGCAGTAGAGAAAGTCACGTGAGTGAACACAGACATTTTTTGGGTGAAATGTAATTCTTTCTCCACTTATTATGTCCTGATTGGAAAGTAAGAAAGGAATCATATATCTATACGTCAGTAGTATCCAGAGCTGGACGTATAGTCACATTGGGAGAACCGTGATGAATCTTAACCAAAAACTGGGCTGTTATGTATATGCCAGATTCATCGAAGTTTTCGCTTTTTGAGTTGAAGCGAAGTGGTCAAAGAGTTTTCAACTGACCAGGTTGATCAAAGATTGGAGATTACTGAATCCCTCTTCAGTTCATGAATAGCTTCTACATTAGAAAGTTGTGAGGTTGTTTTCATTTCTCAAAAACTTGGTAATATCCACTGCAAGGGCCGAATATTAAAGGAAGTTTTACAGGCACCAGCAGCAGCAGCCCAGCTTAGCAGCAGCGCCGCTTCAATGAAAGGTATTGACGTTTTGGGGCTCCTACGTAATATCGGTATGCGATACAGGGCATGTAACTGCAGCATTTGATCCTCCTCCATGTGTCTGCTTTATACCAAACACTGCAAACGAGCTCACTAACTGCAGCATTCTACCTACACAGGCCGCCGCTTTATTTATCACTTTTCATATACCTACGTAAATGTTTTATACCTTATCGCAACAAAAACAGTAACTGCAGCAGAATGGTAGAACGTATTTAAAATATTTCGTAGAATTAATCTAAAATGTGGTTTTGTTACATTAACATAATTTTTATACCTAGTGTTCTACGATTATTTTTGCCTTATCTTGTCTTTTCCGATATAGATTTTCTTGTGCTACCTGTATCGCTTGAAAGCCAATTCGTTGAGTGCACCCTTTACAAGGACTATTCCATCATACGTGACTTGGTTGAAATCAACCAATCATATGCATAACAATTTAAATTTTCAACCAATGACAGCCTTCATTCACGAAAAATTTATCAAACTCCATTATCACCTCCACTGAATTTTAATTATCACCTCTTTTGCTTTTGTTGTGTGATGATCAGGTTAGAGAATCTAGCTGCGTTATTCTACAGATGTGCAACACCTTACGCAAGTTGACGCAACAGAGCCGCTAGGTTTAATGTCAAAAATGGCTGACCCTACCTTCGGTGAAACATCTAATGCTGAAATGTATGAAATAATTCGAAGAGGAAGCCTCAGAACACAGAATGCAACAGGAAATATGTTTGGAATCAGTTTGATAAATTTAGTATTGAACGAAATTAGAAATAAACAGAAGACACTCCAACTTCTGACATTACTAACACCTTTAAAAATTGGAGCATCAATATGATAATCTTGTAGGCCGTACAAATGAATGCTTATTTATATATACCTGCTTCATGTTTCTTTTAAGAGGATTTAAATAACATTTCATAAGCTATACATACCATCCTTTAATTCGTGAAATAATCCTAAAAGGTGCAACTCGTAATAGTCAAATACTGGCATTACTTACTATTCAGATTCATAACGGATATGCTTTCACATTTTCTGGTTCTAAAAATTTTGCAGAAGTATTATACTGATCTCCTATGAGATAAAACCTCAAAGGAACATCAAACGTGCACAATCTCTGCAATTTAAGTTATCCTGAAACACTTTTGTCGAGTTAAAATTTTCTCCCCCTTCTTTTTCCTGGGAGCATTGCAGTAATGGTGCTCAGCTGGTCTATTATATTTAAGTAACCGTTCAGCTCTTTTCTTGGACAGTTTTCTAGAAAACGGTTTATCATATTTGTTTCATGGAGTTTGAAGTTAGGTTTTGTGATCTTCTACTTTGGACCAGTTCTTAATAGCCTCTGTTACTGTTCCAAGGGCCGGCTATGGTTCAGTAACTTGTGAAGCTGCTCCTTGTCTTGCAAGCTTGTCAGCTTTTCCATTTCCCTCTATGTCTGAGACGATAAGGACCTGTTTTCCCTTCCTACGCTTATTTTTCTATATGCTTCACGTCATTGAGATACATTTTTATAAATCGTTTTATTACACGTTTCGCTGCGATACTGAAAGAATATAGCAAAGTCAAACCGTAGTAAAAGATTTTAAATATATATAATAATAATAATAATAATAATAATAATAATAATAATAATAATAATAATAATAATAATAATAATAATAATAATAATAATAATAATAATAATAATAATAATAATAATAATAATAATAATAATAATAATAATAATAATAATAATAATAATAATAATAATAATAATAATAATAATAATAATAATAATAATAATAATAATAATAATAATAATAATAATAATAATAATAATAATAATAATAATAATAATAATAATAATAATAATAATAATAATAATAATAATAATAATAATAATAATAATAATAATAATAATAATAATAATAATAATAATAATAATAATAATAATAATAATAATAATAATAATAATAATAATAATAATAATAATAATAATAATAATAATAATAATAATAATAATAATAATAATAATAATAATAATAATAATAATAATAATAATAATAATAATAATAATAATAATAATAATAATAATAATAATAATAATAATAATAATAATAATAATAATAATAATAATAATAATAATAATAATAATAATAATAATAATAATAATAATAATAATAATAATAATAATAATAATAATAATAATAATAATAATAATAATAATAATAATAATAATAATAATAATAATAATAATAATAAGGGAATTTGCAAATTTTCCTGTTGCGTTCCTGAAAGACAATGAACTTAACTTGGTATATTTCCGATACTCACATAGTTTTTGTATTGTTTTACGCACATATACACACAAGCGTGCGCGGACCTTTTTTTCTAAATATGCCTTTTGGAGGGGGAATTTAATGGGTCTCAAAACATGCATTTCCAGTGAAATATCATTCAAATTTTGGAGTGGAATGCAGTACTACTTCTACTTAGTCTAGATAAGGATAACATTAAAACGCAAACACATTTGTCGATAGGTTTGTTTTAAAATAATTTGTTATTAGCAGAACCCGTTGCTTATCTTGTCTTATTACGTTAATTGAGGGGATTCATCTCTCTACCTCTGCCCACTTTCTCCTTCCCTCTTCATTCTCTCCCTCTTCTCTTCCTATGTTTTCCCTCCGTACCTCTTTTCTACAGTGTATTCTTCCCCCTACACTCTCATATTCTTCACCTACACGGCTCTCATCTTCTCTTCCTTGTGCAACTTGGATGTAATTTGTTGTTGTGAAAATCGATAAAACCATTTTTCTGGGTGCTATTAAACGCTAAAGCTTGCGCCTTCTCCAAAATGAGTGATAACTGCAAAAATTTAGCCTAACTTCTTAATATTCGCTCCCTCTAAATGTTTTTAAAACAGTTTTCAGAAGAATTATGCTTAGACGTACCTGTGTAAGTAATTAAGACAGTACAGCCTAATTTCTAAGCATGATTTTGGGATGTCATATTCCACACTTCATAACAATAGGCTTGGCCAATCTTGATTGAAAAGACCGAAATCAGAAATTACAAACGGAGTGGAGGCGGGCTCTCTGTATGCTTAGTTGATTACTATCGTTAATCTTATTTTCATATAAGGTCAGTTTCGCACAACCTATCTTACAGCATTGAACACACTACCTTCTATTTCTGTAGCCCTATCAATTAAATTAATGTACGTACGCTTGTTCCCGAATGTGCAATAAGATTGAACAATTAAAACCATATTAATGGATATCTCGGAAAGGCTGATGGCACAAAAGAGTTAAATGTACTGTGAGTTTTAAAGAATCTACATTTTGTGCAGTGCATTTTCTTCTATGTCAACGATTAGCAGCCATACAAAATTATGACCATTTCTTCCAGGTTACTCCCAGAAATTTCAATATATACCTTCGTCACACAATACTTTAAATATGTGGCATATAATTATTGCCCTTTTTGAGAAAATAAATAATTTCGAAAAAGTTCCATAGAAAGAGTATTTTGGTGTGGGGATTTTATTTTTAAATCTTAGTGTTGCATATTTTAAAGATGCTGGATATAAATATCACATTTTGCTATTTATTCAACTATTCGTTTTGAGCTTGATATACACAGAAGGGCGCACATACACACAGAAACGGACCCCTTTTTAAAGTGTTTTTTATTCAGTGAACATCAAAACATGTATTTCCAATGAAATCTCATTACTAGGCTTAGTAGGTGAGCTACCAAAGACATTAAGTTATGCACGCTCTGTCTATAGAGCAGACGGACAGAACCGGTTCCCCACATTGTGCCGTCACATGCACTACGAACGCGCATAACTTGAATCCTCTTTAATGTAGCTGATCTACTAAGCCTTCTCATTTTGGTGGAGTGCAATATCTTCCCTACATACTAGATTCACACTAGACTAAAGTAAAAAAGTGGTTGAAGTAGCCAACTGGTGTTCACCAAATTACAGCAGTTACAAACACCTTCTTATTAATCAAATTCGTTTATTTTTTCGATTACTTTGAGTTGAAACACAGCAGGCCGTTTTAACTGCTACGGTGAATGCGACTCAAGAGCCGTGAAATTTTGATTATGGACATAATTTATGCGACAGTGCAGCTGAATATTGTAAAGACTACTAATTCAACTTAAACTATATAAGAGCCAATATACCTAGTTCAAAAGAAAATTACAAAGCCATTTCCCAGATATTAAAATAACGCAACTTTAAAAGGCATGCCAATAAACGCTTCCTTTGTGGTCATTGTTGAACATGTGGCTTTGAGCAAGTTTTTTTGGTTGCGCACCAGAAAAGAATTAGTTCTTTTAGCAAATTAGGAATTTTTAATAAATTACAGCTCCATATTCTCACATTACCGAGCGAAATGGCTCCAGTTAAAGTGTGGGTCCTGCACTCAGGATATCCGCGGTTCAAATCCCATCAGGATTACCCTTCCCTTCTTTCCTCAGTCTTCATTACTGGAAAATGCCTCGGAAGTGTCCTAAAGTTAGACCTGGAACGTTTTCTTCCCAAAATTACTTTTCCTAATCGTTATTTCAGTTCATGTATCCTACGCTTGTGGTATCTGTGCAGCAACGAGGGGCGTTAAATACTATGAACATTTTAAAACGTTCCATATGAGTATACGCCTTTAACATTCTAGGTAATTTCGGCGACTTTTTGTCTTTGAAAGTTAAACAGCATTGATGTTCACTCGATTACAATGGTGTTAATCTTTGGATTTATATTACTTTTGGTTATGACATTCAATTCAAGCACACATTTTTACAATCATCCATACATCCAAACCCTGGGGAGGTAGAAAATAATTCTGCCTAAGAATAAACTACCATCCAACCGGGAATCGAACCCAGGATTTCTGGATTTGCTAACCACAAGACCACAGAGGCAGTCATCATAAACGTTGTTTCCCATTCCATCAACATACTCCAGATCTTATTTTGCGTTTGTACAGATCCGAGAACATTAGCAAAAGCAATAGCGGCGATGCGGTTGCACTACTTTGCAAGCAACTGTCACTAAATACTATGTAGAAGGAAAAGAATGGCTGCAAAGTTGCATGAGCCCCACCTTGAACTGGCAACACTGGATGTCCTTTTTCACGTGAACTGGGAGGAGCGACGGACGCGCTCTGATGCACTTGAGCTAAACGTCAATCACTCTCGGTCCCGTGGTCCGACTTCAACACCAAAACAAGACAAAAAGGTAGCCACTGGTGATCGACTCACCACGTCCTTGCCCTCGTGGGAGACAGCGATAATAAATGCCATTAAAGAACGCTTGTTAAAGAGTAACCAAAAGGAGGAATATTCGTCACTGCCAGTGGATCCTTGGATACGCCCTGTGGAGTTATTCAATAAGTGTAATCTTGGATTTTAACATAAGTATATGTAGGTATATCTTCTTCAGTGTAATACAGGGCGGGTCATTAGTTAAGTGACTGCAATATTCAAGTCACTCTGGTTGCTCCAACTATTCCATCCCCTACTCATTGGCTTTCCATCTTCACACTGCCCGTGAAAGTTTAATGCATTCTTATATTTCCCTTTTTTAAGAAACACGTGAACAATGCTGCTTTAAGTTCGACGCAGTCTCATAATATATGTGTGAAGTTACCCCAACATTAAAATGAAACGCAACCGGCTTATGAAGTGAACATGACTTGAAATAGGAGACCCCATATCCAGAACTGACCACGTCCCACATCCAGTTGGGAGTACTCATGAGGCCTGTGCTCGGGCGGTAGGCCTTGGCCCGGATGGGATGATGTGGCACAGGGTTACACCAAGACCAAAATCAAAGAGGCCGAAATAGAACCTTAAACAGCGACCCTACTTTACAGTGCATGAGAAATAAATGTCCATAGGTATATCACAATAGGGAGAGAAGTATAAAAGGTGGCCGAGGGGACGCTGCCCCTCTGAAATTTCGTCCTTGATGCAACAGCAATGACAAAGAAAGACAATCACAATCATTTGAACATAAAGTGTCTCCCAGATGAAGTATTTCTTCCTAAAGAAGGTAACTTGTTCGGTTCAATATAAATTGCAAATAACAAAAACGAATTTAAAGACTTTTTTGATAGTGTTTAACGCCCGCTTTCACTACATACGGCACCACAGCTGGTGACACTGATGATACATGGAATAAAGGTGAAGCACCGGTGGAATGAGATAGCGGGGAAACCGGAGAACCCGGAGGAAACCCGCCCCAGCGCCGCTTCGGAATTTAAAGACTGAAATACATTTCTATGTAGACAGTATCCTTACGTAAAACCCGAATTTAGACAAACAATGGCGAGTTCGTAAGACATGTACAGGTTACAGAATACAGAGCAAGCGAGTAAGTAGGAAGGAATGGGTAGAGCTGTGACATATGCAAAACGAGGGAACTGCTCTTAATGGTTTAAACCCTTATTTCTTACACACACGAATGAATGGTCATCAATGCGCCGATTAATAAGTGCAAATTAGAAGGCAGAAACTTCAGCTGGTACCTTAACGTTCAGGGGCAGGGGGGGGGGGGGGGGGGGCTATATAGGTATGCTCTGGGGAATATGGGAATACAGTAGGCTTTGAGAGATAATCAAATCTTTTAACGCTATAAAAGTCCGTCTTCTTTTTGCACGGCTAAGGGATAAAAAGGTGAATAAAGACCTAATTGGGAACGTCTGTAAGTATTGCAAAGCTCATACAAATAACAAGGAATATCTCCGAAATGCTTCACTCCAAAAAAATCATTTGGACATGAATTGTGTACTTTAACGAAATCTAAATTTTTTGTGTAGTAAGATTTTGTCTCTCTCGTACGGTTCACCAGTTGTGCAAAAGTCATCAAAAGTAAACAGGACTACATGGGCTATAGCGATAAAATTCAAAACACAGATTTCATTTGCCATAAAAATATCTTGAACATATGGCATTTCAATCAAAACTGTTAGTCATTTTTTGAGAAAATCAAAATTTTCGAAAACGGTAGTTAAGGTGGAGAAATTTTCTTTAAAATTTTCATTACACATTCTTGATAGATATTTAACTTAAATACGAAATTTAGTTTGTAACCGACTTTTTGTTTTTGAGTTACCTGTTGACAGACACACATACACAGAGATACATATACACAGAGACACAAATGCTTTTCTTCGGATTCAGGAGGCCTCAAAACATATATTTCCGGTGAAAACTCCACATTTAATTTTTGGATGGCATACAATATTTCCCCTACTTACTACACGTAGTAGAGAAAGTAAAACTGACAATATAGATAATACGAAGGTTTTCTAAGTACAAAAACTTCACACATACATTAATCTGATATGTATATGAAAACGTAGTGTAACGTCCTCGATCACCCATACCGAGTCAACATGCTAGGAAAGAAGAGAATCACCACAGCAAGAAACTCAAAACGCCAGAACCATCCTTGCCTCACAGCCAACCACTTCGCCGCTTGGACCAGCTCCGTCTTCACCGACAGAACGTGGTAAACTGTGACACCACAACGAATCTACCTACTGACCGCATACAGAGAACACAACCACAGGCCGTATACCGAACGCCGAATCACCCAAACCCCACGAAGCTGCAGAAGTCAACGCGATAGTGCGCGGAGTACATCGGCAGCTCCCAGACGCTCTCCTCAACGCAGCCCGATGTGTTGATGTAAGCGACGCGCATCGTCACAGCCATAGGACCGTCCCCGCTGGTACGCCTAGAATTCTGGGATAGGGCGGATTACGTGCCGCCTTGACTAACGGGCTCACTGCCTTTGGGCAGGTGCTCCCGGTTGAGGATAGCTGGAGTGTCCGCCCTACTCCTTACCAACGCTGCTGCCAATACGGTCACACCGCCGACGCCCGCACAGACGCCCCACGCTGCCACTAATGTGGCGCTGGCACCATCACCACATCCTGTACCAGCCATGACCTGACACACCGTGTACTGTGCCACGTGCAATTGCACTGGTCGCTTCACGGACCAAGCGGAGTGCCCCAGGAATTCACGCCGACTGCTGCCCAAGTGCAGCTAGCACAACAGCCAGTCTCTAACTCCTGGACCAACACAGCCATACGCCAACCGCACGAAGACAAGCCGACAAACCGCCGAGTAACAAGACACCACAAACAACAATCTCTACACTTCAGTACTCCACCGCAACACTACGAAAACTGCATGAAGCAATACAAACACTCACCAACCGAGTTACGACATGGGAAGCAGCTCTTGCTCATGCACTCAAAACATCCATGACACCGACAGAAGAGTATCAACAACCACACACGACGCCGAGACAGACACCAGCACTATAAGGCGAAGAACACATCGAGACACAACAACGAAGACGACAACGCCAACACTCAGAAACATCAGGGCAAATTTTTTACAACCACCATGGACAACCCTGCAGTAACCTCTGCGCCTTACTCTGCATGACATGTACTAATAACCCACATCCTCAGCGTTAAATAAGTGAATTATTGAACGAAAACGAAAATAAAATTAAAAAAAAAATAAAATAAAATAACCCATTTTCACTCCAATTAACTAAATAGCTACCTCGCGGCTGAAGAGGGAACACCCCTGAAACAGTTAAAGGGCGAAATTAGCCCTTAAATCCTCTTAAAAACAGCGTTTTCAACGTTAATTTTTATGCCGCACATTTGATTTGAAGAACACCTTATTCTCGTATCCGAGGCAGAGATTACTTAGAACATGGAACTTCTGATTATGACTATATCTATATAACGACGATTGCTAGTACCTACTTACCTACCACTGTTCCACTTAAAAAGTCATTATTGAGATTTCTGATTACAGTGGGACGTAATGAAGCATATCACTACTTCCAGACATACGCAACTAGTTGTTTCAGAGGTTTTTCGCTTAAGCATTGTTTTTGTTCTGATTCTTGTTTCAGTGATAATTTTTCTAAGTGGGTACAACTCCAAGACCGATGAATGTCACAAATCAGAACTTGGAAATCCAATCTGCATGAAGACAATAGTCATTTAGAAGATGGAGATGGCTCCAATATTTAATGACTTGGCTTTGGTAACTTGTGTAGTAGAAATTGCTCAGATAGCTAAAGAAACGCTACCACGTCTTCTACTTTGTATCACGGCTTGCCATTACAAAAATTAAAATCTGGCACGCTCCGCTTGCCTTTACCCTCCCGGGCAAGGCAAGGGCGGGAACAGCTTTTTATATTTTGTTATGTGTCTGCAAAAAACGCACCGAGATAAATTTTTAAAATCCCCTGCTGAATGTAATAAACGCTAGGCTTATGAATTTACCAAACCTTCTCGTACTTGAAGCAGAACTTGTGCTTCAGAACATACACACACAGCGAAAGGCGCAACTTTTCTACCTAACTGAAGCTTTCATCGAATGTAATTGGATTTGGAGGGAAGGCAGAGGACAAAATAACCCGTCTTATTTATTGAGGTTGGGGCAATCTGTCTGCGCACAGGACATGGCAAAGTTATTAAATTACATTAGCTTTGAAAAAGATGCAACTTATTCTTTCCTACCATATTAATTTACATAATTTGTATGCTATAAATGTATTTGAGAGCCAACTGTTAGCAAGCACAACGATCCGTTTTTGGCCTACCTTCTACAAAATAAAATGCGTATAAATTTGCCACATGTTTTAATCAAACATGTCTAGAGCGAAAAGCAAATTCATACACACTAATTAAAATAGAAAACAAGACCAAAACAATTTAATATAACAGAACCAGCTTTACTGTAAAAGAATGAAAAACCGTATACGAAAAATTTCCTACCTGATTTTGTGATACATAACAGTAATTTGTGCAAGAAGTGGATGACATTAAATACAGTGGAAGGAGTGAATGTTTGTCGCACTATGGACAGAAATTGGATACGCACGTTACGTAACATTAGCATTAGAAACTATAGTGAATAAATAATTAATTCGGCATCCATAGCGAGAACGTCTTCACATGTCCGCAAACGACAGGTTAGCTTCTCTTTCTACATTTCCATTTATTACCTGGCGCGTTTAAACGACGAACAAGACAACCACATGCATGCATTTCCTTCTTGGGAGAGAGGTGATTAGGTGTTTCGGACTGTGATTTAGTCTATTATCAGCATAGCATGGTAAATTATTATGAATTGAGGTCTTCATTACTATATTGTGACAAAACGACAAAAGTCCAGTCCAGTTACTTTTCTATCGCCTTATTTTTCTTCTACATTTTTGGACAAAACACAGTTCTCTTCTACTGACGTTAACAGGTCTACAGTTTTTCGTGATATTACAACTCGCTACTATTTTCTTCTCATAACCTTCAGTCCTTTCACAGTCTCCCTTCACTTTCTCTGTCTCTCAAACACTAACTCTTATGATATAACCACTCGACGCACGTTAAATATTCAATTCGCCGCGACCTGTAACGACGACGACGACTCACTGACACACTGATGACTCATGTCTATAACTCTCGCTGTTGCTCCTCGCCTTCTTATGTACTATATCGGGGATGACGTTACATGGATCTTTCTCGACTTCCACAAACACACCAACCACCGAACACTTTCAAATCATCTGGAGAAAACCCCTTTTGGTTCTGCCGCTCTGAATGTTCTCACATGTTTGCTCGCGTGAGGCTGTGGGGAAATTTGACCATGAGCGCCGCGCCGCGCCCATAGTTGTTAGTCACGTATACATAAACGGTCGCGCGAGGTGGCCCGACCGTCCTTTGTTGTGTGTCGCGGCCTGCGTCTCAATATATTAAATAATGGACACAGTTTTTTGTATCTCCGTTACTCAGTGAAAATATTGTCGTGAAATTGCTTCAGCTTCTCTGCTTCCAATACCGATCTTGCGCCACTGCAATAGGTAAAGACATGTTGCTATTATTGGCAACAGATGCCGTTAGCCTATTATGGAATACAGTAACAATGTGTTTGTAATGCTAAGGTTCCATAAATTATTTTAAATATATGAAGTAAATAAAAGTTTACTTTATTATAAAGAAAGCTGGGGACAGGAGTCATCAACATTAGCCCGCTATGCCACTTTCCCTCTCATCAATTCTCTGCTTCTTTTTTACGGCACATGAGCACACCAACTGTCTTTACTAACTGGTACACGAAAAGCTGCGTCAGTGTTAAAGAGCTTGTCATCGGTTATAATAAAAACATACAGTCTTATAAAGACTGTAGAGAAAAAATTAGTGCAGAAAAGATATAGCGCTCAAATCATTCATTCCCTTGCCTATGAAAGTTGTAATGCAATTTACTCGGATGCTATTAAAGAGTGAGTAAGTAGGGTTTAAAGGCCCGCCGACGGGCCCCTGTTATTAAAGAGAATGGCTATAAATTATAAGATGATAACACTAAGTAACTACTTCTTCAATTTATGACACTCTGGAATCGTAAAAAATGTTGAAATGTGTGCTTTTGGTTTGTTTGAACGTAAACTGTGATATTTTAACTTTAAAATTATATTTAATTTACGTCGTTTAGTCAAATGTAAACCATTAAACGCAGGTGTGAAAGCAATGCTAAGTGGGCGTGGCATGACTTGCTTCTGGTGGAAATAATCTTTGTGGAATGATTAATCTAGTGCTTATAACCAACATATAGGGCGTAAGGTAGAAGATGTTACTATGGAGCTGCAATTTAAGAAGCTACAGCTAAAAGTGATAATAGTCGTGACTTGCCATTGCTATAGATGGAACATGGCAAAAGCGTGGCCATATGTCACTAAGTGGTGCTGCAACAACAACCAGTGTTAATATTGGAAGAGTGGTAGATGAGCTCTCAAGACAGTATTTATACAAAAATAAAAGTAAGCAGCAACATGAAACAAGCTCCAGCAAAATATAATGTGGTCAGTGGTGGGATGGTGTTATAAAAATAAAAGTAATATCCAAATTAGACAATGATATAGTTAGGGCCCCTAATAAAGCCTTTAGAGCAATGTAGATGCAAGAGGAAACTGGAGGACGAAAAGAAGGATTACAGGGCATATGGATCAACAATGCACTGAAAACTTCGGAGGTCTTTTTCTCTAAGTTACAATTTCTTAAAACATAATGTAGCTTTCTCAACTTCCAGGAAACTGCTTTGAAGCTTTCAGGACATGTTTACCACAATACTGTGCACATTTTAACACGATGGCTTTAAGAAACAAAAACTATTTCCTGGATTGCACAAAAACGTATTAAGATATATATATCAATAAATATCAATATCAATAAATATCAATAAAATATATACATCAATAAAAAACGTTTGCCATCTGTGACATTTTGAAAATCTACAGTTTTGATTGGATTGATTTGAAATTTTAACACAACAATCACTGTATAGTGAGGAGTAACTGTGCTAAATTTCATATATTTTGTCAGATTAGTTGCTAACATATTAATATTTTATTACATTTTTTTAGTATTTGTATAAATGGTTCCCCCAAGATGCAATTTTGACTTGAAAAACTTAATAATTTTCAGTTATGTTCTGTAATAGAATTTTAGCAAATTGATGAGATAATTTCTTAATCTTGTTATTAGTTTGGATACAAATAAATTTTAAAGCTTAAAATCATTATTTTTCCATTTAAATTTCGAAATGTAAACTTTAATATTTAATTACTCAGCAGTTATTCATGTTATGACAAAATTATCTCATAATTTCTTTTTAATATTATTTCTAAGCAGGTACACCAAATTTCATGCATAAGTACTGCAAATTGCATCATGTGGAGCATTTTAAAGAGCAAAGAGTGCTAAAAATAAAAGCATGGAAAAACTAAGTTTGAAGTCATAGCAAGGATAATGGAAGTGTGTTGATTTAAATGGACATGGCCACTTACAGGCGATCAGTTAGACGGCCACGTGACATAGTTAAAACGGCCATAAGGCTATAAAAAGCATATCAAAATAAAGCAGAAGATTTATACTATTTGATAAAACAAAAATCCATTTTTGGAAATTTTTGAAATTTTAAGCCTTTTTCACAAATGCGTATCCTTAATTATATAAATACAATATCCCTGAGCATCTCTGTTAAGTATGTAGCCAACAATATAGTCTTACTACTGTAAAGCGTTTCAACAATGTATTCTTAATAGTCTAAGAGAAAAGTGACATTGAATATGACTAATCTAACAGTATATTGCGCTCCTACCGGAGTGCCTTAAACTAGAAACATTAGTGATAAAATGCTTGAAATCCAAAATAAGATTTTAAGACTAAAGACTTATATTACTAATTAGAATATTTTTAGCAGAAAATTAAAATGGAGAGAATTCATTACATCTTCAAAAGGTTTCTACATTAATGGTTTATTTGAAAAGCGCGCCTAAATTTAAGTAAACTAAAACAGTCAGACATAGACAGAGGAAGTAGTATAAGAAGTTAACTCATAGCAGAATTTACACTAGTGCCAAGTAGTAGTGAATAAAAGTGAAGAATTCTTTCTTCGAAATTCAGCGCTATGTTTATACCTTGAAGTAAACATATGTTGCAGTTCGGGCTGAATATCTCCCCAGGCCATTTCCGTGTGTTTGTAACTTCTTGGAAGAATGCTTCAACGTACAAATATTTATTGCAGGCTACAGCCGCATGCCTGACCTAATTTAAGAACAGGCAGTTTCCCGTTGTATGTAAGAAATATGAATAAAGATCACGTTCTGGATCTCCATGTGATTATGCTTAAATATTCGTTGTGAATCTTTCACATGCATTCCCGTAGAACACAAACGTCAATCTCTAGGATTTAGGCTGAGAGCTTTCTGAATGACTGTTATTTTGTGTTTGGACATCCATGCTTTCCTAATCCTGGCAAAAATAGTACCATGGCATGTCGTTTTAGAAAGGAAACATTTCTAAATAGGAACGATGGTAAAGATTGTGCTATGCATTTGCAGTATCATATAAACGAATGCCTTTAAAGTGTTAACGTTGTTCAACAATATGTTGCAGCCTGCCTCTGTGGTGTGAAGGCAGCGGTCTTCCTCACAATTCAAGAGGTCCTGTGTTCGAATCTGGCTAGGGTGGGTTACCCAGATAAGAGTTTACTGGAGCTTTTCCTTGTCCTCAGAAGTCAAATGTCGATTAACTTTTAACTCGGTGGACCCCGGGTTAAACTGAACGCCATTTCACCCTTCCTCCCGAGGCGCTCTCCTTGTGGGACACAAGAATGAACATAGTCCGAGAAGCCAAACTCCACGTACGTTGATCTTACCTTCCTTGCTATGGTAAAGACTTTTCCGCGTTTTCGCTTATTGTGAAAACGTTGGGGAACTCGCAGCTTTTTGAAGCCCGGAGTCATTTGAGCGAACATTAATCATCATGGTATTCGTCATTTATGAATAGTAGGGCCAGGACGTTACACTATATATAAAAGGAAAAGGGAAATTAGAGAGAGATAAAACACAAGCACACAAAGAAATTAAATTAATTTCTTCCTTCTACTGAACTAATTACCAACTGACTAAAAAAATAACTGTCTTTGCATTTTATCTGATGTAAGGATCAATTGTATTTTAATTTATTTTTTAAGTTTTATATATATCGCCTTTAACATTTGAGGTGATATCGGGAACCTTTGCAACAATCAGCAATGCAACTCACCAGCAATGATGTTCACTCCGTTACAGAGTTGTTAATCTTTGGGGTTGCATTAACTACTTTTGGCTATGGCTGACACAAAATCCAATCAGAGGCTTGCCACGCCTTGCAACATTCTATAGATTAACACGCTGTGAAATCACGCTGTAAAGCCAGAGATGTAAGTATCATTTGCCCCATAGAACTTGTTTGTACAATAAAAAAGAATATTAATGGCCAGGTATCAGCCGTCATTAAATTTTGTGTCTGCCATACATTACATTCTCACACACTTACACTCTTAGACTCTAGACAGGATGGTGAATAATCCTAGCTCAAGAAAAAGTCCCACACTGCAGCCGGGAATCGAACCCGGGATCTTTGGATTTAAGGGTTAGCATGCTAACCATCAGACTAAAGAGGTACTCCACCTTTTGTATTGTTAAGAAAGATGTGCTCTAATCACAAGGTGCAATGCTTTGACATAATTTTTACAATCGTTCACCGAGTCCCGTACTTGGTACAGGTCTATGAAATAATTTCTTATTACACGCTTCAAAGAGGAAGCACGCTGCGCTAACGCAATTTTATCAAGCAGATGTTTTGTGTACACTTTGCTTCTCCTTCTACAAGCACTTTTTGCTTTTACTTTCTCTGCCTTCTTCTCTCTCCTTCCCGCCCCCTTTTTATTTTACGGCATATGTTTGTGTATGTGTGTGCAGAATGGATTGTACATATCTTGATTCTGGCTACTTTGCCTGTGTTTCCAGGGCAAAGCTGCTGTTTCTCTCGCCGAGAAGGAAGAGATAACTACAGCCCACACCAAAAGTTTCTACCCCCTGGGGCGAATGTCTGCGTTTTCCGCTACGAGCTTCTAAGCCTTACTTTTTCAGCATTGCTTTAAGCAGAAGTTTGGCACCGAGGCGGTTTTAATTATGGAGGGTAAAAGTTTTAATTTTCTTCCGTGTAAAATGTGCAATCAAATCACAGAAAAGGAACATGACGTGTCATAATCTCACAGGAATATGATGTGTAACACTCGCCACTCTCTCTGCTCATTATTAATTTGTTGGTTTCCGTAAAACAATAAATTTCACAAATTTTACAGCTTTCAGGAACGAAAAACAAATTGTTAAAATTCAAACCAAATATAGTTATTTTACCGATGCTAATGTTAATGTTCAGTTACAACAGCATTAATCTTATAACAGGGATTTACTGTAAAAGCAAGCAAAGCAATGAATACAAAAGTTAGAGCAGCAACTTATAATTACAACCACTGATATGTATGTGTTCTGTAATAAAGGAAACTGTATTCTGCCATTAATCAAAGTTTGCCTAAGATTTGTTATGGTAGCCGCAAAACTTAATGGCGGCTGATAACGGAATAGTATTATTCTTTTTCCTGCTGTGCAAATAAATTTTGTGGGTGCAAATTATATTTATATCACCGGCTTCACAGCGTGTTTAACTATACGACACAGCAAGGCGTGACAAACCACGAATTTGGTATCGAGACAACTGCCAGTATATTTTGTGACAGCTATAGTAGTAATTCTAACGCATTATTGCAAAGGTGACTGTGAATGCTTTTAAATAATAATAATAATAATAATAATAATAATAATAATAATAATAATAATAATAATAATAATAATAATAATAATAATAATAATAATAATAATAATAATAATAATAATAATAATAATAATAATAATAATAATAATAATAATAATAATAATAATAATAATAATAATGAAACAATGGGTTACAGTACATTATAAGGCCAAGCGAGAGGATATACCTTTCCTTTCATCTTCTGAAGACATTATAAATGTTTGCATAGAACAGTTTGATATACACGATATTAATGCGATATTTGTTAAAACGGTTAGCCTATAATTGATAAGAAACTTTGTAAAAACGTTTGAATGACAAGGAAATTTATGCGAGACAAGCAATATGAATTGCCAAGTATATTAAAAGTACACTACGCTTTAACCTATTTAGACACCAAAACTGTAACGAACAGAATTTATTAAATAAGTAAAGGACTTGCGATTGGGTTATCAATGTACAAAGCGTGTTAAATTGTTGAAGCTATATTTTGTGTTTCATACGAAGAAAATCCACAAAGTTGGTCGCAAATTTTTTCCCCCTAGTTACAGATGAAAACGTTTTTGTATGAGCACAAAATAAGAGCTTCTGGAGTAATCCTGCGTATCATCTTGCAACTCTGGATGATAGTAGGACCACTACTGCATAAAGAAATTGAGAAACTGAAGTAAAAAGTGTGTCAAAGAAAATTTATGTTCAATCCGAAGAAATGCAAACATTTCCGTTTTCAAATAAAACACTTCAAAACTCTATTTTATTTAATGTACGCTTAAAAGTACCAAGTACCACCTTGAAAATGCTTAGTGCATTAAATTAAACAAATCTCAAGTTGTGTACTTTAATGAGATAAGTAGTTCATTTCCTTTGAGTTGGGTTTTCGTGTATACGAACTGCAGAAAGTATCGAGCTTGCAGTAAGTTCAAGATCTAGATTTTGTCATACAAGCTCATATTTTTGTAGCAACTGTTCAGTCACTCTTGAAGAAACATAACAAATAATAATAGTAATTTATGCAGCAAGTGATGATGATGGCTCGAGTAAATGCTTGTCGCAGGAATAACTTTCACAAATGTCATATAAAGATTATCCACGGGTAGGATGTTATATTTTAGAAAATTTTAGAGTTTATAAATTTAGGAAATTAATCATGAAATAATTCGACATCCATTGCTGACGAAAGTGACAGCGTCTTGATATGTTATGACCAGGGAGTGGGGTTTTAGTGCGAAATCCATCAAGTTAACTGTGCACTTACAACGGGAAGTGGAAGGGCCTTGCAGAGTGGAAGGCAATGCAGCCCTCACGCTACATGCTGGCTCTATACTCCGTGCTGTTAATCTTCCTATGTTTACTTACTAAAACCCCGCTCTCTGGTTATGACTTATGAGACATTGGCTTCTCTCCCTGTCTTTTATTTATTACTTGGTGTGTTGGACCGACAAACAAGACGTCACTTGCATTCATTCCCTTCCTGGGAGAGAAGTGAGTAGATGTAACGGACTGTGCACGCGACATCAGATCTTAGTTATTCTATAGATTGTAATGTACAAACATTTTTGTGTCTGCTCAGAGATTACCCAGTTATGCACCATATTGAGTACAGTAACATCCTATTTATGAGGATAGGGTTGTATTTAGTATTTATTAATTCCTAAACCTACAATCCGATTAAAAATACATGTAAACAAAAAAACCACTATGAGCCTTGCGTTCCTTATGTATGAGACAAATACCAATCTTCAAATTAGGAAGTGATTAGTCTACTTTTTGGTGCTCTTGGAGTGGTCACTAAGCTCACTGTCAATATGTTCCGGCGTTTTGAATTGCAACTAAGTGTTTTAGGAGACATTGGTTTGCAAAATATCCGTGATTCTTTGTACAATTATCTATACACTACTAATTGAAATGCTTAGTTCTAAAATGGTTAGCTATCCTATTTCCGAATTGTATAACAATTTTGCACATTATTGTACTTTATCTGTCAAATAACTTTACATTATACATTTTTACTCTTTTTATTAGCAGGCTAGGTCTTTATGATAACTCCAAAATAGGACAGTTGTCCAAATGCTGGGTTTTGTCTAAGTATTCACAAACGTACAATACAGAGCTTTTTTATTTCCCATTTTCTAATGTCTACAGGAATAGTTTTCTTAAAAAGCTTAAAATGTTTCATATATCACTATTCACAGATGTAACAGAGAAGTATGTACCTATAATAGAAATGTCCTAAGCTAGTGAATACATCGCATTTACCGTTGTAGTGCATCCCTAGTCGAAGTATAAGCAACACCCTGGTGTAGTATTAGTAGCGCTCCAGATGTACTATGCTTTTCACTTTGGCATGATGTTGGTTTCAAAACTTTAGGTTGACGCTGTACGTATTGCGAGTAGGCTTTGCAACTTAGTTTCAATATCCCAGGAGAACAATGAGCAAACGTGAGCGGGCTAACAACATCGCTATGCCTCCGTGAGAGAGAACACAGCGTATATCCTACTTATACCCTGTAACCTACACACATACACTTTTTTTTTCCGAGCTATGATATCACGAGAAGGGGATGGCTGATTCAGATGACAAAAGGGCCCTTTTAGAACAGTTTCTGGAAGGAAGAGGCGGAGGAAACAGGAAAAGTTTATGTCTCTCGCGACGCAACACATACATTCTGCTGAGAATGCTTTATATCTGGTCTTCTTTTCTTCTTACACCCTGGCCAATAGAAAACTTGTTGTATATCCGGATGAGAAATGGGTGGATCTTATGTGTCCAAGTTTTAATACTCTATTTTCCGCTCTTTCTTCTTCTGTGCCGCTCTAAATACTGATATCAAGCTTGTTACGTCTGCGGCTAGTAATATGTTTAAAACAAGACTCCGATTCAGTAAGATTTACTTGTATGGCGTTTTATCCTTCACGTTGTGTCAAATAAGTATTAGGTAAAAGATTTAGGTATTACATTACACGCAACAATTCGATGTCGAGATTTCGTCAGATATATCTATGGGTATACTTCGAATGATGATGATGATGAAATAAAGTCATAGATCCATTGTGGCTAACAACCTCCTGGAGGAAGGGATGAGGTGAAGGAACCATAGAAGGTTATAGCCGCAGGTACAGGGACGAATTCAGTAAAATGTGCTACTTGGGACTCTCAGTTCCATAACGTCCTGTGGGTCTCGCAGTGAGTGAGGCATAACTAATGACCAATGGGCTGCTGATATATGCATTATGTGGCTAGAGGCGTGGCGCTGTAATGAAGACAAGGCAAGGGGGCGGGAAGGGTAGATACACCTAGCCTCGTAAAGGCCACTTTTAATTTTCTTTAGATTTATCTCCAAATTCTTAATGCCTATTTGGGAAATGTTGCAAATGTTGCTTGAAATAAGCAGCGTTTAATAGGTTAAACGGTTCTGTGGCTATAAGAAAAGCTTTAACTTTGCCCTTAGAATCAAAAAAGCGTGTGAAGCTTTACAGTAAACATAATGCAACATTGTGTTGAAAAATATAAAAACCTTTAATCCTTCCACAAATTCTCCCTAGACTGAATTTAAAATTAGTATCGAAATAGTTTTAAACATGTTTTTCTATTACGTTCTATTCTGCTTTCGAATGAAATGTTTTCTTCTAATACGTATGCAATAAACCGTCTTTCTTGTGACGCATTAATTTTTAATTACATCCTGTGAATTTGCATAGTTTCTGAAGTTTGTGGAACTGTGTTATCAGCTTGTCATAGACTAATAATCTGACCATGTGTAGTTTGACTTCCACGACATGTTGTGAATCAAGCAACAGTTGAGTAACGATTTAGTGAGTCCTCATAATCAATATTTCCCGTTCACGCCGACATGACATAGGTTTCCTTATATGTCCAATCAGTAGCTTCAATGCTATTGTCATTGAAGAGCGGTAAAGAGAGAGAAAGTAGGGGAAGTTACGACGGCCTCGTTAAATAATCATGATACCCTTGCATTTTACTAAATTCGCTTTCTGTACTCAGGCCACAGAGATGCGCGGAAGTCCCTAAACAGACTTGTGAGAGGAGAGCCTTTAACCATGCAAAATATATGTTGCTTCTGAGAGATTTATCTTAATAAAGATCATAATTACACACAAACCGCTTTTCCATAATCACCACTGTACGAAGCAAAATGTTTCAGAAAGTTTTCAGCACGTCTAGCTGGATTCTCCCCTCCTAAAAAAAAGTTGTGATAAAGATGCTAAGTCAGCATCAAAGACACAATCAAATAAATGTGAAAGATACCTTGAATAGAGGTTCTTCCGCGGAACATACGATTATGATCATTTTTCATATCGGCAAATATTTCAAAAAGCATAGCAACAGCAGCGGTTGTATGTGTACACAGGCTTTTTTATCCTTTTTATTTTTCATCTGAACGTACACTTTCATAATAAATATTTGCCGCTGCAGTCTCTATCTTTTGTGCTTGTCTCGATATGTTCTCCCCTAAGAGATGGATATTTGAAAACGTCGCCTTTGCCAGAGACTCATTTTCTCAATGGAGGCAAAGAGCGCTCTTTTACCGGTGTCCTTTTATCAGAAGTGCACCACTATTTTTGATGGTCGGACTTACACAATTCACTCTTCGCTGGACTTTCATGCCGCATTTGCCGACCTCTTCTTTATGAACTGGTTCGTTCTCGCAGTACAAAAATGATACGCTACTGTGACGTTTCTCAAAGCTTTCAACACATGTCAAAACGTGGTCAAATATTAAAAACAAATCCCTTTTTCAACGGTATATAAAAAGGAATGTGAAAACACGAAAAAGCTTTATGAATATAGTCATTGGAAAATAGGTGATCGCACCATTCGCTTTATATGTTTGCAAGAGGACACATCTGATTCAATAGTCGATATCATGGGATTTCTCAGTTGCTGGGATGTCTGAATGGGCGAATTTAGCCTGAATTGATCGTTGGGGATTACTTAAGGAGTTACTTAAATGTACTGTACTCGTAGAGGAGGCAGAGAATGCAGCTGCCCTGAGGTAGGTTCAGTTCCACCTCGTAGTGTCGAAGGCAGAAGATAAACACAAATCTAATGTTATATATATAGAGATAAACAGATAGATGCAGATATCGATAGTGATACCGGGCACGGCGCACAACAAACGACGGTCAGGGCCAACTTCACACCACATGCCAGACCCGCGAGCAAACAAAGGCACTTAAGGTCAGGCTGTACGCGCGACTGTTTCTGTATACGAAACAACAATGAGTGCGGCGCTTAGCAAAGGATTGCTGGAACCTTCGAGGGACATCCGGTGGCCGGCATGTTTGTAGAAGTTTCAGAAAGGGCTTGTGACGTCATCCCCGCTATATAAGGCGGTGATCAAACAGCAGAGGAGAGAGTTACAGACATCAGTCGGTCAGTCTGACAGTGAGTGCGAGACAGCTCTGTATGTGTGTTTGTGTGTGTGTGTGCGTGCGTGTGTGCGTGCGTGTGTGTGTGTGCCGCGTGGAAGTGAAGAAATTTTAACGAACCTCGAGTGATTGTATCGTCGGAGTTAGTGTATGAGAGATAGAGAATTTAAAGAAAGACAGTGAAAGGACTTAGTCAAGGCTACGAAAAGAAAGCAGTTGGGAGTTGCAATATCGCGAAAGACTAGAGCAGGGATGCCTAACCTCTCTCTTTGGAGAACCTTACGTAACGAGCGGCTATTTCCCACTCCACTCCTTCAGTCAGAGGGACAATCGGTATCCAGTGGCGGACGCAAACAGGCGATTGCATGGTCATTTCTAGGTCATATCTTGAACTTTCAGGGAATTTCCTCAGAAGACCTCTTCATTCTGGGTGATTTTTGCATAAATGGTAAACAGTAAGAGACAGGCAAAAGCTTAGTAATTAAAAAAATGTGGATCTCGTTAAAACTCACAATTTATGTCAAATCCTAATTCGTTTTTCTTTTGAGTGAACAATTTTCGAGATATTCTTTATTTGTTTGAATTTGCCAATACGTACTTTTTTCAAATAGGAATTTGTCATTCGTTTTGTTATCTCTTGCCTTGCAAAGTGAACGGGATTTCACATAGCAACCAGCTCTTAAAACATTTCACTATCGTTTAAAGCCTACTGCATTCCCATGTTTCCCTTGCACCTACAAGAAAACTAGCAATTAGTTACTTTCTGAAAATGCTTATGTCGATTAAAAGGAAGAAATAAGTATTTGCAACAATAGTTGTATAAGAGTGAGTATAGGTCTACATATATATGCGAACAGAGTTTCTCCAAATTGAACTGGGCATATTAAAACTCTGTATCGCAATAAGTTACATGAAGATTACTGGGTGTATCTTCTCAGGCTATGCACATCGACTTTGTTGCCAAATATCGAGACTTCTTAAACGTAAGCAATACCAAAGAAATCACCAATGAACAGATGTTTATCGCAGAACATTTGAATGGCTTTCGTAAATCAAACGCACGTACATGTAACCAACCCGCCGCTACAACACAATGCACGGCTGGGTTATTAAAGAGAGGCAAAGTCCACATACAGTGGACAGAGGTAAACCCTCCCTTTTTTTTGCAAAGGTTGGACATTGCTGCTGTAGACTGTGTCAATGTCAGTAGAAGTGAGTTGCGTTTTTGTGCAAAAGGTTAGAAGAAAAGTAAAGCGATAGAGCTAAGTGAATGTGCTGTTCAAGGGTCCAATGACAACTTGGTCATTAGGGCCGTAAAGCGATAGAAGATTTTGTTATGTTGTCATTATAATATAGGAGAGAAAATGTCTGTATGTAGGATAATCTCAAAGGTATCATCAGCTTCATGGTTTGTGTCCAATTGGTCCGTTCCGGCCGTTTCAATCTAATATATCAAACTGGTTGCTTCATCATTTTCCTGGCCGTCCTTCATTCACTTATTTTCTTTTCTGGATTGTAATGGAGTAAGACTGTATTGGATCCACTCTAAGAATTACTCCGAACAGTACATGTGAACCATCTGAGATAACTGCTGTTTCTGTAAACTGGCTATTTTCTACATCCAAATAACAATGAAAATGTAGTGCATTGCAATAAAACCACTAAACGTATCCATTAAATGTGACATCATAAAGAACATAGGCATGGGGTCTATTTTTTTATTCTTAGGCTGAGTGATGAGGTCGAGGCCAATGAGAGCATTCACTACCTTCCACGCGTGTTTCTTATTTTGGGAAGAGTATAGGTTCCTTCCATTCTTGACACATATAAATAGTCTTCTTGTTTCTTTGAGATTCTTAGATTCAGATTAAAATGCTACGCACCAGCCATATTAGGAACGTTGTCTTTTAACAGCAACTGAACGTAAAAGTCTCATTTCAACAACCTGAATTCTTTGTTTCACGCTCTTTGTGAAAGTGTAACTTAAATAAGCATCGGAACCGCCAACATACAGCACGCTTTTAGTATTTTCTCCTTTCTTATTTATGAAGAAGGGTTCCTTTTAAAGTACCAAATAATGGCACTATTTTTATTTCATATTTCGCTTTTTGAGGGTGTTCATGTAATAGCCGAGATATTTAAATATAAGAATTGCTCCAAAGCAGTCATTCGGTCTTACTTTAGCCCTCATTATTAATTGTTATTATTATTATTATTATTATTATTATTATTATTATTATTATTATTATTATTATTATTATTATTATTATTATTATTATTATTATTATTATTATTATTATTATTATTATTATTATTATTATTATTATTATTATTATTATTATTATTATTATTATTATTATTAATACTATTATTATTATTACTATTATTATTATTATCATCATCATTGTTGTTCCTTATTTGATATGATTATTTACACCCCCATTCTCGAAAAGAATTGCTAATTTAATTTCCATAACAGCATGAATCATTTGTATTCTGTAGCAGACGTAATGCAGCCGTGTCGCATGCATATTCTTATTAACAAATAGATAGGAGGATCCTTTGGTTTAATATTAGTAACTGTTATTATGGTCCCATTTTCGTATTCTAATATCTAATATCCTTTTTTAGAGTTCTAGTTTAGTAATTGAGAAAAGGTAGGATCTCTCTCTCACTCTCTGAACCCCCCTCTCTCTCTCTCACTCTCTGAACCCCCCCCCCCCCCTCTCTCTCTCTCTCACACACACACACATTTTTCCTGCTTATGAAACTAAAATAGATTGCTTTGGTACACATTCCAAAATTGATTTCCAACAGCTCTCAATTTCAAAACGTTCATTAGTGAACTACAATTAAAAGGAAATCATTAACCCAATATTCAGAGTCTCTATAAGTCCTATAACTCTCAACCACCTTCTTTTTAAAGCCTTCGAAAACTCAAGAACTTCACGTGAAGTATTCGTACGAACTTATTGGTAAAAAGCTGCAAATCCTCTTTTTCTTTTTCCTTTTTTTTTTTTTTTTTTTTTTTTTTTTTTTTTTTATTTTTTAAATCAACTGAGGTCGTAAGAAGGTTTTAAGAGATCATACGGGAAACGTTGAAACAAATTATGGATCCAAGCTTTTACATTCATCACCTTTATCAGTAATTTTGAAGGTGTTGATTTTATATATTTTAGGACAAAGTGCCATTAAAACGTCATTCTACAGAGTCTTTCATAAGTAACTGGATATGCGAAAAATTAACCGATTTTACTTATTTTTGGATATGTTATACATATATATTAATAAAAGCATTTCCCGGTACCGAACAGAATTTAAGTTCAAAGTAACATACTGCAACATAAACCACATAGATAACAATTGCAATTCAATGTGCCTACCACCCTGAACAATGCACAAGTGCAGGCGACGCTCCATCTTATGGTGCACTTCCGACAGCATACGAGAAGTGACCATCTGAACTGGAGTTACAATTCTGTCCATTTCAGAGACGGTGCCTGGTTTAGTTGCATACATTCTGTCCTTAATGAATCCCCATAGGAAAAGGTCTTAGAGGGAGTTAAGTCGGGAGATCGCGGAGGCCAAGAAATTGAGCCTGAAGAACCTGTATCCGATATGCCCGGAAATTTAGTGTTTTCCGTAAGATACCTACGCCATACAGAAGTAGGAGAAATCAGCAATCTCTGAGCAGTTTTGAAGATTAATTTTTGGGCTGTTAATGAAATACCGTGGACATTCGCTGTTTTCTTCACATGTTGCAGAAAGAACCAATCTAATGATCTCTTCTCGTTTACGCACCCTGGTTCCTGAAACTTTTCACCGATTGAAAGGATGCTCTTCCCGTTAGGCACCTATCGTGCACCAAACTGTCACAGGTTTGCCGATCTCAAACCAGGCAGCGATTTTTCTTCCTTATATTAAAGACAATCGAGTATGCAGTATCTTGTTTTTTCATTCCACGCCTTTAAAAAAAAAAAAAACAAAAGACAGCAAAGTAACAAGTCTTTATAAAGCAGTGATTGTCTACTGGGCTTTGGTGGCACATTAAGAACTGAATTGATTGTACGGCACCGGAAAATGTTTTGATTAATAAATATGTACAATATATAAAAAAATATTAAAATTGAATGTCTAGTTACTTATGAAGGACCCTGTATTTATGACTGTTTGAGATAATTTAGAAATATTACTCAGGACATTAGTTTTAAGCGTATACCTAAATCCAAAGTGTATCTTCTGAGAGGAACAAAGCAATTATTGTATATAATTCCCACCTAATTCGGATTAGAACTATTTGGAGTATTAATGTTCGTAATCGCAGTTTCAATCAATGCTAATTTACCAATTACTATTATGTTTAATAAAGATAAGTAACTACGAGCGTAACTTCAATCCCATTAACATCCATATTACTACAAATCAGTGGAAGCTTAGAAGCGAAGTAGAGAGCTACCATTTTTTAAAAATGTGTCAGTACTGATATACCCTAATGCTGCATTCGCGGAAATGACATGAGTTCAAAACAGGAGAGAATATGACGTTTGCTCTCGCTACTGTGCAGATAATTAGATTGCAGCTATTAACGATCGTAACACGGATGGGAAATGGTTGGCGTCTGTTAAAACGGTCAAATATAGTGATTTGTGGGGTAATTCCATTTCTGAAAAATATGCAAGCTGCTCGGATGAAAATACATCACATTGCAGGTCAAAAGAGAAATGACAACCAAAAGCTGCATGGAGGTTCGTGATCCAAAAGGATGAAATGCCAGCCCAGCTGGCTCAAGAAACACTCCCTGATAAGCACACAAACGTATTTGTACTTTCTGTGCTACGTATAGTAAGTAGGGGAGGTACTGTATTCCCACCCAAAATTTTGATGTCGAGATTACATCGGAAATATATGTTTTGAGGCCCCCTGAATATAAAAGGAAGTATTTTAGAGAAAGGTCCGTGCGTGCGTGTGTGTGTGCGCGCGCGTGCGCATGTGCGTATGTGTATGTATCTGTCTATGAACAGCATAACTAAGAAAGGAAAAGTAGCTTAAAAACCACGGTTGGTATTAAAGTCTAATAGGTATATTTTAAGAATGCGACACGAAACTTTTATTTTCTCAAAAATGGCTCTAACTATTTTAAGATGTCATATGTCTAAGATATTTTATGGCAAATGAAATGTATATTTTGAATTTTCTGGCTATAGCCCACGTAGTCATATTTGCTCTTTATAACTTTTGCATAATTGGTGTACCGTAAGAGATAGACCAAATCTTACTATAGAGAAATGTGGAGTTCGTTAAAATACACAATTTATGTACAAATGCATTTTTTGTGGAGTGAACTATTTCGGTGATATTGTTATTTGAATGAGTTTTGCAATACTTATTACTTTATCAAATGGAAGGCCGTTATTCGCTTTTTTATATCTTAGCTGTGCAAAGAGAACGGAGTTTCAAAGCCTTCGTATAGCGACCAGCTTTATAAAATTTGAATATCACTCAAATGCTACATATTTCCCTTGCTCCTACAAAAAACTCAGCAATGAAATTTTTGCAAATGTTTATTTCGACTAACATGAAGAAGACAGGGGAATAAGAGTTCGTGAAAATAGCACAAGAGTAGAGAAAGTCGTGCGAGTCCAACACATCAGATTTTTTTTTAATTTTCTTCTCAGATTCTTCAAACAAGCATGTAGATGAAATATATTCCAAATTCATTTTCTAAGGTATGTCATAATCATTCTTGTATTATCTATCTTTCACTATTTCTACTACCTACAGAGCAAGCAGGGGAAGTATTGTAAAAATAAATAACGGGATTTCACTAGAATCACATACTTTGAAAAGTAGAAAAAGATATATGTTCTGCCTGTGAGCAGCATAACTAAAAAACAAAAGGTCAGTTGAATACCAAACTGGTATTTAAATTCACCATCTTCGAAGAATACTACAGGAAGATTTTTAAGAAAATGGTTCCAACAATTTTGATTAAAATACTATGTTTAATACATTTTCATGACAAATGAAATGTAGTCTTGAATTTTCTGGGAAAGCCCTCAGAAGTCCTCTTCATTCTGAATGGCCTTTATATACCTGGTATACTGTAATCTTACAAAATCACAAAAAAATGTAGATATAGTTAAAACACAGTTTGTCACTCACAGCTTTTTGTAGAGTGAACCATTGTGAAATTATCTTTATTATTTGTTTGAATTTTGCAATACCTATATTTTTCTCAAATGCGAATATATTCTTTTTAGCGTACTGTCCGTGCAAAGAGAACGGAATTTCAAAGGAATCACATGGCGACCAGGTATGCCCTTAAAAGATTTGACTATCAGTTGAAACCTACTGCATTCCTATATTCCCCTGGCACCAAAAATAAAATTAGCAGTAAGACAAATTCTACAAACTTGGTTAACATGAAGTAGAGTAAGTTTTTGTGGAGTAGTTTGTACAGGAACAGAGAAACACATGTGAGTGCAACACATGTTTTTCTACTTGTATAGCAGTTATATCCATGAATAAATTAATGGGTAACTTTCTGTGCAATAATGTTTAATAAATTAGACAAATTTGATTATGTTAGTTTTTGGAATTATTCTGTAAGTTTGTAAATGTTTCAGTGTCAATTTGTAGGCCATTTTTGAAACATTGCAGGTCAGCAAGATCGTGCCCTAGTAGTTGACTTTCTAAATGTGTTTACTAAATTCCCTTTCAAATAACTGTTCAAGAGTTAGTTCTCTTTTTCCATTTTAAGAGAGGAACTCTGCACTATAAAGGTAGAAAATCGGGCAACAAATTTAAAACTTCTCATTTCCACTATAATTTATCGAATTTTTCTTCCGAAATCGCTCGCCTCGGTTTAGCAATGCTATATTCGAGGGCACGTCTGTTTGCACAGCACCATACTGCACAGCGCCGTTCAGCGAACATTTTCCAATATACATACGCCTGCACGTATGGTTATCGACACCAAACCATTAGCGAAGTTAATAATTGTAAAATAAATGAATCGCAGTTTAAACCAGATTAAAAGCCTGCCGCTTTCCGATGCGGTCCGGTTTTGGCGAAACAATGCTGCATGCATTCTCTATATATCGGCCATAAACCAGTGCTTCCAAAATCGGTGTCAGAAAAATTTAAAGGAATTAATGTGATAAAATGTGGAAAGAGATCGGGTAAAATACCCAGTTGTTGCTACTTCGACGTTAAAAAAAAATATAATAATAATAATAATAATAATAATAATAATAATAATAATAATAATAATAATAATAATAATAATAATAATAATAATAATAATAATAATAATAATAATAATAATAATAATAATAATAATAATAATAATAATGATGATGATAATAATACCGAAATTTACAGATAGTACTTTAAAAATAGATTATAATTATCTTTAAAAGCTAAGCATTTATAATATAATAGTAAGTCTTGTAATAATTTTAAATAAATAATAAATATAGAGAAAACGAAAACAAGGGGAGTAGTCTCGCAGATTGGAGCGGCGAAGCAAGTCAAAGATTTCATAGCGTGGCTTGTCTTTTCGGACAGCAACGAACATTGATAAATAGTCTTCGAAAGGTACAGATGTACGCTTTGTTTTCACGTTCAATTACTTAAAAGCCAACGGATACAAAGTGAACATCATAAAACTTATTTGTGTATGTGAATAGTGTTAATTGATTGGGAATTAACCAATAATACACGTACACTGTTCGGCAACATCTCCAGTGAAAAGAGTAAAAGACGTTTATTCTTCATTAAAAGATTTGTGTCATCCTTTCGAAAGCACTCGCGCAGACTCAAAGAAAGAATCTCATCGCTTCTATCGACGGCAAAAGGGCTGATTCAAAGAAACATCTAGACATTGCTAAGATGCGGAAAGCATTGTTGCTTCAAATAGTTGACAACGTTTGGCCTACAACAGTGTGTGATCCTGCTTCGGGTTCACATCGTCGAGAAGCAATATTGCTTCAAACTGGTACATCAACGTGAAGCACTCATGTTATTATTGCATTAAGAAGAAAATTTGGGGTTTAATGCATTTTAAAGGCTTTCCACAATACTATTAAGGTTATCCATAGCTGAAATTTGGTCAGCGTTTTCAACAAGTTCAAAAAATAGTTTTTCTGTGTAAAAGTACTTTGAATCCTTAGCTTCTATTAAATGCCACGGTTCTGCTCACAGGGCTCTTTAACCCTTCAATATGTAACAAGTGCCCAAGAGTACACAGCCTGGCCTATATGTGCTTTCGATGCCTTTAAGTCGATTTTGATTTTCTTAAACTTTGGTGCATTAGAATTATTACACGTGATATAGCTGTTACCAATGTTCAAATTTTCAGCAGAATCTCAGAGAATTAATTTAGGGAAAAAGGCATATGGTTTTTGCTACACTGAAGGTATGAAGATATAACAGAACTCATTTGACCCCTGAGCATTGATGAGAAAATTCATTCGAATTACGGTAGAAATACATTACAACATTGTTCACAGAATGTTTGCGAGACAATTAGTGAAATAATAAGTCATTTATATCCGTTCGTCAAGAAGCTACATAGATGGCTCCAAATATTTTACAGAACCTTTTTTTTCCGGAGAAAAGGTTTGGACATATTTGTTACTCTCATCATGTAGAATCTCTGGTTAATATATGACCGAAGCAGCACCTTCAGCCCTGTTCAATTTAATTAAATCTCACGAAATAACTTCTAAACGTTCCATGCCGTCATAAATTGAGTTAAAATTAAATGTCATACATTCATCCGTAGAGCACTGTGGAGATGAACAATTCTTTAGTTAAAGCACCGTTCAAATTTCACTTCTAAAGCAACCAGAGAAATGAGTAAAATTCTGTATCACAGTTTTGTACATTAATATTTAGATAAATGTGATCATTGCAGATGGCAATGGTGACCTAGGTTATATATGGAGGAATTAAAAGCATGGAAGAAAAGCTGAGCCAGGAGGCGTGGGAAAAGGAGTTGACAATACATCTATAAGTAAAATAATATTCAAGAACCAATGTTATTACATATACTATTACATATGCTATTTCATATTGTGTAATATTTCAATTTTGTAAATTTATTGTACTTATCGTGATTTTGATTGACTACTGTTATTATTGTTATTGTTATTATTATTGTTGTTCTTGTTGTTATCATTGTTATCATTGTTATCATTGTTATCATTATTATCATTATTATCATTATATTTATTATTATCATTATTATTATTATTATTATTATTATTATTATTATTATTATTATTATTATTATTATTATTATTATTATTATTATTATTATTATTATTATTATTATTATTATTATTATTATTATTATTATATACCTACACACATGCACGTCTGCACACACATAAACCGTAGCATACATACCCTTCTGTAACTAAATAGAAAATGAAGAGAAGTAAGCACGGTAAGATTTAGACGGTAAAATTCCACTATCAGATGTGATTATAATGTATGTGTATAACATAGACATAACAATGGTTGGAGGATTAAAAGCATTTTATAATATCTGCGGTAAAAATGCAAATCGAACGCAGGGTAGGAATTTTAATTTCTCTAACATGGTAGTATTGGCGGGAAGCAGGAAAAAAAAACACTATCGTTGAAAAATTATTAAATCTACCATGGTACATACGCTTAAACGTTACTTTTATGTAAGAATCAAGCTATGTTAACAAGTTAGAAGCCTCGTAACTCCTGAAAAAATGTTTGTAAAACCTCACTACACAAACCACAAAAAAAGTTTTGGGAACTAGTTATAGAGGTACTCTAGTTAGAGAGGTTATTAGGGATTCCTCTAACAGCACTCGTATCAAGCTTAATGCTCCGTCCTTTCCAGCTATTTACTCTCTGGCTACAACACAGCATTTATTCCAGTACGTAATTCTCTGATAGCTGAAGGGAATGTATAATCTCATAATTCCCGACATTGTTTATCTGTTTATGGCTTACTGCATGAATGCTAACGTGCATTTTTCATGCTGTAGGCTTTAGTTACACATTGTCATTTTGTGGCTGCAATTATAAACTATACGCTTCTATAAGCAATTCATGGCGTGTCCTTGAAATACTAATGGCTGCGATTATAATTCCATGTAAGCTTCTGTGAACTCCAAAGGGCATATCTCTGTAAACAATAATTAATTATATACTCGCCTGAGAGGATGTCTTATACGTTTAACGGTAATAAATGGAACGCATTTATACGTTTGAAATAATATATTTGGACTAAGATTTTAGTTTTTTTTTTGTTTTTTTGTTTTTTTTTTTTACGCCATTTATTTGCTCTTTTCTTTTGCTTTCGAACGATAAACAATTTATTTTGATCTGATTCATAGTTTTGCATTTAGAGGGACTTAAGGGGAACCCTGTGATGCTATCACACTAAAAGGGGGCGTGGCACCCAGTGCTGCTTTAGTTTTTCACTTTCATGGGCTTAATATCTCTTGTTTGAAATTGCCACTTGTTTGTAGAGCTTGTAAACAAATATGGTAGCCGCCTTGTTGTGAAGTTGTGTACTTGCTTTGAGGAAGTTAATTTTATTGTAACTTTGTGAAAAATCTTGAAGAATGGGTTCTGCAAGTCACAGAGGTAAGAAGAGAAATAGCAATTTTTGTGGGAATCAGAATAAAAAACGCCAAAAACGCAGTGATGGTAACAAAATTGCAAACACTGGTACTTCGTGCAGTGCTTAAGCATCCAAACTTTCATCTGAAAGCTTTAATATAGGGGACAATAATGCCAATTATGAAGGTCAGAATATAACTAGAGGCCGAAGGAAACCCAAGAGAACAAAAATTGAAGAAGAGGGTCTTAGGGAGTTTCAGTTGATTAAATTGTGATTAAGAAAAACTTCAATTTCTCATAACTAACAGTTTGTACATTTTGTGACATTCAAAATAAAAAATTCACTCCAAAGCTAAATAGAACACCACATTTATAAATAAAATTAATCAGAATAAAACAAGGGATGTTTTGAAGCAGAATGGTTGAGCTAAATACTATGAGAAAAAATTGTGCATTTATTGCAAAAAACTATAATTAAAAAACAAAGCCAACATTTACAATAAAAATCACAATATATGATAAAGTATTGCAATTTAGCAATTCTGTATCACATTCTACGTATAATTAGAAACAGTTCAATGAAAGAGTTATAAAAATTGGTTAGGTAATAATTGAGCTTGCTAGGAGGTTTATAAGAAATTCGCTTCTATTTTTTTTACACAAAACCCATTTTACAATGATGTAAACTCCAAATTTAAATTTGAGTACTAATAAAAGATATATTTGAATGAAAGGAAGACTTTACAAAAGAATTAGGGTATTTGACCAAACACTGTCGATTTGTTCTCCAAATGTACCCTGCTTATGGCTTACTGCATGCATGTTAATGTGAATTTTTCATGCTGTAGGCTTTAGTTACACCTTGTCATTTTGTGGCCGCAATTATAAACCATAAGTAATAATATAGTCCTTGAAATAGTATGGCTGCGATTATAATTCCATGTAAGCTTCTGTGGACTCCAAAGAGCATATCCCTGTAAATAATTAATTATATACTCGCCTGGGAGGATGTCTTACACGTTTTACAGTAATAAATGGAACGCGTGTCTTAACTTACCGCTAACAAATCCTACAAGCCAGAGAGAAAAGTTGCAGCACTTAAAATAATAAATAGCTGCAAGCAAATGCATGCTCTGTTGGCGCTAAAAAACAGCAAATGACGATCAAGAGTAATGACATCGATCAGTGTGGAGAGAGGGGAACGCAAGGCAAAACTTGTTTTTGTTACTGACGCAATTTACTCTAAAAGGTGCCAATAACTAGCGAGCAATCAAAAACTGGCGGATTTACGCTGCATATAGAGCAATGTTTTTGCTGTGCTGTGTTAAATTTGTGTCGACTGATGTACATTCTACTTTTCCCAGTTAACCCTACATCCCTCTATATTCTACTATTCTTGAAGGATATTCGAGTTCTCATTAATGCCGTAAGAAAGATTACAAGATGCCTTTGCGGTAAATTACCAGCAAGTAAAAAGTGTACTCCGTATACGCAAAGGCTTTTCGGTTTTCTTTTGAATAAATATCTCTCTTTATGTACCAATATATTCTGACTATAGCCTATGTAGTCCTGTTTACTTTTGATGACTTTCAGCAAAATAACATACTGAAAGTCTTTTTTTACACTCTACCTTAATTTTGTGTCGTGACGACATTAGATCCCAGCGGGTAGGTCGAATTTTGAGAATTATATTTGCATGAAAGTTTTCAAGTGAATTTAGATCAACTAAACAATCTCGGAGTAACAATACTCTGAATTTTTAGTGAATTTTATTTTCCATTCCTCACCACAATGATGTAACGCTTTGAAACCTGCAGGAAATGGAACGTGATCGTGCTAGTATCCCCCCCCCCCCACCCCCCACGTTTTTGCAGGTTTCCGTTTTACAAAGAGTTGTAGTGTAATAAAACAAAGTGCAACAAATCTGGTACTTCAGTAAAAAGCCTTAAGGCCGCTTTTGAGAAAAACAAAATTTTGTTTGGAGGATTTTCTTAAAAACCTTCGCGTCGCATTCTGCAAGAAATTCTAAAGTTAATTCAAAAAGCTTTAGTGCAGTATAGTCACATTCAAAATAAATAGTTATCGCTTGAAAAAATTAGCACTTTGCTATGCATTAGGGGCATAATAGGCGTCTTGGTTAGCTTATATAAGCAAATTGCTTCAGGAAATTGTTTAGGAGATAGGCAGTTTTCCGGTTTAGAGTATTATTTAACATAGGAAATACCTCCGTTTCGAGAGTTATTTGTCTAGGGGATCTGGTTTAGGTAAGTTTTACTGTATTACAATTGCATTGCAACACGAGGCCTGGTGGTTGCTCAGATTTCACTAAAATCAACTGAGAACCATATTTCCTTGAACCCTGTGCAGGGGTCTCAAAAATACAACTGCTATGCCAGTAACGCAAGAAATGTAATTAGTTACTTAGCAAACTGCTTTGGATTAAGCAGAGAGAGATTAAAAGTTCTATACCACCAATATTAAATCTGTTAATTTCAGAGGCAAAATTTCAGAAACTATGTATTATTTGAGACAAACTGTTACAGGATATAGAAGCATGCCTTCAAAGGCAACTAATATACTTGAAAATAATACGTTTGTTGATTAAGAACTTTTCTAACCATACCTACCATATTTTTAACAAAATTTATTAGCAATTATCTTTATAAACAACAACCCATCTTATTAAAACCAATGTATATCAGCAACAGAGCCTGTTCCAAACTTTAATTATACCATCTTCGATAGTGAATGAGAAAACAGATTACTAATATCAGAATACATTACTCGGAGAAAAATCTGATAAAAATAAGCGGAAAAGAGTAACCTGCTTATGTTAAACATTATAATTAAAGAACTACTTGATTTGAACATACAGAATCTACCATATCTAATAGTAGTTTTACCAATTTGTGGATCAAAATTCTATTAAACGTGGATTAAAGTTCACCTGTACGTTCCGAAATGTGTAAGAGTCAGATATCAGTGTTGTGCTTTTAATGATTACATATATATCAAATTGAAAACGAAAGTTTGATTTATACAATTGCACAAAAAACAAAAAATCTCATTTTGGTGCAATTTTCGGCATTTAGTCACTCCTTAAGTGTGTGACTGTTTAAAGAAATATCTATAGGGCGGCTAAATTAAGAACTAAACGTTTTATATACCTAAAGTGTTAATTTATTATATTTTTTCTTAAAATTTATTCTCACCTCAAATTTGGGCAACGGTTAAAAAAGCTAATTTTAACTCACTTTCCGCAACTCATAAGACATGCATGTAAAATACTCTTCCATGAGCTATTCATCTACTGCCTAGAGCTATTCAGAAGGTTGTTTACCACCGTTACTACATCACGCATTTCAAAAGACTTCTGTTCTGTATTTCTTTCCATACGCTCTGTTGTGTAACATGCAATGACGCCAATCGTTTAAATAATGGAGGTTTTCTTTATTGTGTGACGTCGTAAGGGATCACCTCGACGTTAAGTAATATATCACGGGAAGCTAAGCAGGTAGGTCACATTGAATAACCGGTGCATATTCTGCTGCGTAACAGCTCCACAATTTTCTGTAGTCTGGCCCCACACTTCAGTCAGTAGAGCACCTGCTACCACGTGAGGGAGTCTCAGGTTAGATCCCCGTCCTTCCCAGAGTCTGGAAGGTGAATGAGAGAGTGCGCGTGTGGTATACAAACCCCAAAGAAAAACCGTAATACACAAGTCACTACCATTGTTGTTAGGGAATATGAACCAAAGGTAACAAACTTGCTTCCGATATTACCATCATTTGAAGGCGAGGTATAACTGGAACAATAAAGAAACGTTATCTATCCGATATTGAAATGATACAGGTCTCCCAGCGGAAAATGAAAAGGGCGATATTGGAGATCAAATTCAAGGACAAAGTACGAAATGAGGAGCTAAGGAGAAAGAGTGGAATTGAGGATGCAGCCACTAGAGCAAGAACCCTTAAATGGCGATGGAGAGGGCACGTGGCCAGGATGTGCCAAAGCAGATGGGCCTATACCACAACAACCTCGCATCCTAGCCTTGAAAAGAGTAGCAGAGGACGTCCATGATAGAGACGGTCTCAGGACTTCAGTGAAATATTTGGAGATTATTGGACGAGGGTAGCACGAGACGGAATGAAGCGGAAACAAACTGCAATTATGTAAGCAAATAGAATTTAACCTACAGGAAAATGAACTTACAGGAACTAGCTCTACCTTGGTTGGGGGCCCTTACCCCGGGCCTCCCGTACCCAGGTAGCTTAGCAGCTAACAACCCCCAAGCCGAAATCGGTCTAATTAGCCAACAGGAGGGGTGGAATAGGTATGCGTAATTTTTCCTTCTACGGCAGATGAGTTAACATGTTTCATGGTTTGCCAATGCTGGATCCTGATATGGTTGGTGACTGTTCTGCTGAGGACTTTATGGCAGTGATGCCTGTCTTGGAAAAAGCTATAGACGTTTTGCGAGTATCTAGTGCAAACTTTACATCGATGAAAATGCAATATTCCTCCTTCCATGTGGGCAAAACTAAGTTGCAATATACTACCAACGGATGCTAAAGTTTCCACAACAAATACAATAATCAGTTCTACTCCTGCAACCCAGATCTATATACATTTCTTCAAGTATTGAAGCAGATTCAGCTGGATACTAAAATGACAATCAATTCTTCAATAAATAAAAGAAGGAAAGGCGTTATTTACACTTGAAACTCATGATCCAGCAAGTGGAAAATTTCAAAGCTTGAAGAATTTCAAGAATATAATAGGTGAAGTCGATTTGTATGGAACCAAACCTGGAAATGTAAAAGGAAAAATACCGCTTACATAAAGACGAAAATACATTTTACTTTACGATATAGGTTTAAAATATAAAAAATAATGAAGCATCTAAATACTGATCCATTGTGAGTAAATTACGGAAAAGAAAGAAAGGAAGAATGACGAAGCTGATAAATGTGGAATCTTTTGGGGTGCGGCTGGTTCGCTTCCTCGCGATGCACCCTGGGTAACGCTAAACGAACTAGAACAAGAACCACTAATTCAAATTTAAGCATTAGAGGTTAATTTTCTTTTGCTGTGTTTCTTTGTTATTAATCATAAACGCAAATAAGTTTAAAATCTTCCACTAGAGGTATGTAATGCTTCATCAAATATTATAAACACTAAAATGGAACTGCTGCCTGCTTTGAACGGGAGGATTGGGGGCTATGTATTCAGTTCTGAGACCCTTGTCCCAAGGGATATTACGGACTATATCTTATCTATCCGATGCCATTTTACAGGTACGCTTTATGTGCTATCCACATTAACAATTCATTGCTCCGTTCATTCACATTAATTACAATAATGTCTGCTAGAATAATACAAAACAGGGCAATATGGCCACATTTTCTGAAGGAGCATAACCCTCAATCCTGTAGAGGTAACGCAACGAAAGCTTGACAATGAAATCGGCGCGAAACTTCGGCACTACTCCAATAAACTTGTGTTACCTCACTCGAATGAAGGTCACGTCACTTCCATCACCCCACTGTTTATTCAGTCCGCCTCTGTGGTCTGCTGGTAGCGTGTTTTAAACTCAATAAAATTATCGTGATGGAAGGAGAGTCTAGTGTCACAACTTTTGTATCACAGATGACTATTGAAGTCAAATTAAACATCTGCCATTACCTGCCTCACATTCAAGAGGTTCCGAGTTCGAATCCCGGTTAGGGATTCTCTTATCCTGAAAAGAACATTAGGTAACTTTAAGCTCTGTGTACCTCTAGCTCATGAGCCCATTTCAATAATTCCATTCATTCATCGCTCGATATAGCATTACGTTGGAAAACTTGACATAAAAAATTCTGTGTTTATTCTCCTACTCATTCACTGCGATATGCATACCTCGAAACGTAGCTCGTAACAGCGCGACTGTCACCCTGCAACAGACCTAACGGTACGTTTTACGAAAATAAGTGTCTACGCATCCTGCAGTTCGGCGAGCTTTTGTTACACCAGCTCTAACACAACACTGCCTTTAATAAGTAAAGCAATAGGTACTAAAACAAATTTAAATAGGCATGGAAAAATGAACTTAAAATCAGTTCAAAATCCCACCACTGCAGACACTCTCAGTGATGATAAAAATTGAAGTACGTACCTTTATTTATGTACCACTTAAAACACATTTTGGCAAAATGGTTCGAAATATTAAATATCAATATCACATTATATGTATCTTAACATTACTGAATTCTTCTACTCTCTTAATGGATTGTAAACGGTGCTCATTATTTCTCTAAATTTGACTTCGGCTACTGTGTATTTTCTTTTCAATTCCAAAACCTATCATCAGGTTTTAAGTAATTTTATTCCTGAATACGTTTTCGACTCTATCGGGTTAGCTTGTAATTGTTATCAACTCTGTTTAACCAGTTATTGTTGTATTTTCAATTAAATAAGCTCAGTTTTTAGGTCAGTACTGGGTTAATTAAACTATCTACGTTAATACTTTAAAGTAGATCGCACTAAAGGTTTTAGTTTCGTGTTCCACCTCAAATTTTCAAAAGAACTGAAAAACTTTGGTAACGTGTATTTTTACCAACTATAGTATGTTTTGTGCCATGGCATTGTTTGTGAAACGAGCTCATTGTGCAGAAAAGTTCTAAAAAGAAAGTACTATCATTAATATGAAAGCAAAGGAAGCCGCCTACCGTCAAAGAAAGTGTATCACTAATAGTAAAGTATGTTTTAACTTGGTAAAATGTAAACACACTTTGACAGCTGTTTCAAAAGTGATTAATGGGATGAAGAGATGTTATTTTTCAATGAATACGTCCTTTTCTCTAACAAATGTTATCCTGTTACATTACAAGTCGTTAAGAGGTGCAGGTGTCAATTTTGTATTCGTAATTGAGGACAGTATCTTGAGCAATGTTACATCAATGTTTGCCTCATTTGTATACTTATAATGTTACTTATTAAGAGAGATATGTCTTCAGCGTGCGGGGCTAGCCTATCTGCCTCACATTCACAAATTTTCGAGTTCGAATATCGGCGAGAATTAATTACCCGAATAAAGCTTTCTTCTTGTTTTCCTTCAAATATAAATATCAGGTAATTTGATCTCTGTGGATACCGGTCTCATTTCAGCATAATTTCTCCCGTTTTACAAGCCAAAAGTTAAAGGTTCATGGTCTTTCAACCAAAGAAATTAAATGATTTAAAAAGGTCTGTGTTGGTGTGTGTGTGTGTGTGTGTGTGTGTGTGTGTGTGTGTGTGTGTGTGTGTGTGCGCGCGCGCGCCTGTGTATCAGTCTGTGGACAGCATGACTCAAAAGTGAACAGTCGGTTATAAACCAAAGTTGGCATGTGACACGAAGATTTTGAAGAAAATTCCTACACTCTAAACTACCCTTTGCATGGAAAATTTTGATTTTCTCGAAAATGGCTCTAACGATTTTGATTATAATGTTACATGTTTAAGATGTTTTCATGACAAATGAGATGTATGTTTTGAATTTTCTGGCTATAGACTATGTAGTCCTGTTTTCTGTTTACTCTGGATGACTCGCAGAACTATTAAACCATAAGAGATAACCCAAATCTTACTGTACAAAAAATATAGATCTTCCTAAAACACAATTTATGTCTGAATACTTTATTTTGTTGAGTGAACCATTTTGAAGATATTCCTTGTTATTTGTGTGTGTTGTGGAAAACAAACTTTCGTCCAATGGAACATTGTTATTCATTTTTTTTTCTATGTTAGCCGTGCAAAGAGAATGGAATCTCAAAGCTTTAAAAGATTTGACTATCGCTCAAAGTGAGGTGCAATAAGATAATTTCTGCGAAGGTTTATCTCAAACAACACGAAGAATATATAGGAATAAGACTTTGTAAGAATGATTAGTGCAAGAGTAGAGAAAGTCATATGAGTGCAACATATAAGATGTTTAGTATTCAGATTGCGAAATAGACATCTACATACGAGGGATATAAATATAAAATTAGTAAATTTTAAACGGTATGTGGGGCACTTCATAAAACATTAAAAAAATTGAACAAAACGGGATATTGAATGAAACCTGATAAAGCAATAGCTTGGGAAACCTGTGTTAATATATGACAAAGAGCAGCATTTATGACTTCTTAAGAGAAACAGAATGCACTTTATTAAACCGTATAAATAATTAAATAATTTTAGAACAATTGAAAGTAAACAGAATAAATGAAAATATAAAGTAATACAAGTCTAAATTACCACACATTTAGATGGGATACTACCAAAATAAACTTACAGCTAACAGGCAGACCTTCTGCTAAAAGCGAAGTAGGCAGACCGCACAGAGGATGGGAGAATTACTGTGAAGAAGGACAGATAAAATGTCAAAAACATAGAGTAATGATGATGGGTTTTGTGTAAAGCCCCTCAACTGCACACTATCTTGGTGCCGTTCAGAAATATAGTGATAAAAACTGCGCATTGTGTTAGTATGCAAAAGTCCATTCTTTCATCCTGTTCCCTAAAAGAGAATTATGATCCTTTTAAAAATATGCGGTTAAAATGTGTCGAGCAGTATAAAATCATACGGGCTTGGAGTGGGGTTAATTGTCTCTCCGTTATAAAGCGAGTTCAAAGGTCCTATACACGTCATCACACCAGTACAACGTCCGTGCCATCTACTGTAGATTAGTAATTAGGAATCAATTTTACGTGCCCCCACTGAACTTGTAATGTATACCTACAGATTTGCCCTAATGTGCACTAAAAATACCATTCCGGGTTAGATAACAAGCAGCGCAAATTTTGGAATATGAACATGAATACACATTTAACGTTCGGAACAGTAACCGTAGCTTCGGCTGCTGGAGGAATTAATTTTAACGGCCGGCCGCCGCGATATAGCGTGCATTTATGTATACTATTACTACCCAGCTGTTCGTATGCATCGATAGCTTAACTTCCTAACACTCGCGACAAAATTATGTTGTCAATATGTGCCCAATGGTCCGTTTATCCTCCAGATTAAATGAACTGAACACTCCGACAGTGTGTGCCTACCTGAGCTCAAGTTCCATCTCTAAGCAGTACCCAAAAGACTTGAACATTTTCTATACCTCAAACATTTCGTTTATGTTATGTGCTGATATTCCATCATTTTAAATTAGAACTGGGGTTTCGCTATGAGTTTTTTCGTTTTTCTTGGAAAAAATATCCATGTGAAATTTACCTTAGTTTAGGAATAACACTTTTATTTCGTGTCTTAGATGTCCCAAGAAACCCAATGTTAAGAGTTTCGCAAGAGCCTGGACTCAAGGCGATGTATCGGTGAAAATTAAAAATCCACAGTTTTCTTCTGATTGCTTTGAATTTTTTCCACACACTCAGAACATAAAGTAAATAGTATACGCAAAATTTCAATGTCATATGGCAAACCATTTTTAAATTATTCATATATTTATTAATAATTAATCACTTTTTGATATGAAATGACCCCTGGATCCTACAGTTTATTGTATCCCTCCTAAATTTTTAATTTGACTTAAGTATATAAATATAAAGAACTTATACCAAAATTGCTTAGATTTAATTAGTTTAAGGGAAAACATTTTTTGTATACTATTTATCAATATTTTTCAATTTTTTCAATATGAGTTATGAAAAATATTTAATTTCAGCTCAATTATTTAATATTTTTAACTAGCACACAACAAATTTTAATACCTACCTTATTTTCTGAAGGTCTCCTGAAAAATTCAAGCTAATAAGCTATAAACTTGAGTCCAAGCAGAATTTTGAATAGTGAAAATGCTGAAAAAAAGAACTGAGAAAAATGAACTTTAATGTTTACAGGTACTTTAAACTTTACCTAAACCTTTACTTTTAACTTTACCTAAATCCAATCAACTTAAAATTCCCCAGCACCATATGTGGGACTTGTTTCTTAATATGAAAACTTTCCTTTTACTTTCGCATTGTTCACAAAATTTAGAAATTTGTTGTTCCCTGCAAGAGACCACAATCAGAACCAGTGAAAACGAAAAATGCATTTCAAAGCTTTACCGACGAGGTTTAGTGAGGAAGCTCACCCGCACTAGGTCATTTAAATGTCCTCCTGGACCTTTAAAAATGGCTGATATTGAGACAACTAAAGTGTGCCGTTAAAGTACAAAGTATAAGCATAATAAAAATGAAAATAGTAAAAATAAAAATTCTTGGCAATTTTCACCAAATTTCACCGATACAATGCCTTAAGAACTACTAACAAGAGTATAACATTCTTTAGGTCCAAGATTTCAAATTACTTTTATGACCACATCAGATTACGCAAGAATGTCTGAAATAGCCAAACCAGCATAGTGCCTCCTGGACAAACAGACCTTAAGTTGACGATGAATAAAAACATACTGTGACCAAATGACAATATCCGTTCGTTTACTTTTCTATCACTTTATGTCTTCTAAAATTTTATCAAAATACACAGTTTTCATCTTGCCGTTAGCACAGTCTACAATCTTTCAGCAATCACAACTCACAACTTTTACTTTTCGTAACCTTAGTCAGTCCTTTCAGTGTCTTTCTTCACGTTCTCTGACTCTCAACACTCACTACGACGATGCAATCACTCAACGCCCTTTAGAATCTTCTTCACGACGACCGGCGTATTATTCGCAACAGCACACACACGCATGAGCTGTCTCGCACACTGACGATTGACCGACTCGTGTCTGTAACCGTAAATTCACTAACTCTGTTATTTCTCACCTCGTTATATAGAGGGAACGACGCCACACGGACCTTTCTCGACTTGTACACACACGCCGGCGAACGTGTCCAGATCTTTTTCGAAGGCACTGGAGAAACCCCCTTTCGTGTAGCCGCTTCCATTGTTGCTAGTCACGCACACAAACAGTTGGGCGAGGCAGCCTGACCTTGAAAGCCTTTGCCCGCTCGCCGACCCGGCGTGTGGCGTGAAGTAGCTCGGCCCAGAATCCTTTGTTTCGCGCCGAGCCCGGCGTCACAATTCTTTGAGACTCTGGTAGTGCTTGCGTTCGGGCTCGGTTCAAGGGAACAGGATCCCATTTCAACCTGCGTAGAACTGTATAACTACTTCACTCTTAGAACTAAACTTGATGTAAACACATGACATTAATAAACTGCGATACTCGAAATTCAAATATACCATAACATACACATTATCTCGTTTATGTATATGCATATACATAGAGAGCCGTTATTCTTCTTTTTTATGTCATAGTCATGCAAAGATGATGGCATTTCACAGCAATTACATGACAATTAGCTCTTAAAATTTTGACTGTCGCTTAAAGCCTACTTAGTTTACCATATTCCCCTTGTAGTTACATAGGAATATACAATAATTTCTGCAGATGTTTAACTCAGTTAAAATGAAGTACATATATTGTAAGAACAGTTTTACAAGAGTAGAGAAAGTCATATGAATGCAACACATCAGATTTTTGATAGTATACTGCTCATAGACTTCATTAAATTTAAAAATAGACTTTGGTAATGCAGCCGTTTTTTATCGTAATCAAAGCATTGTAAACAGAAAGCATATTTTTAAAATAGTTCATTGATGTTTTAAAAACCGAATTACCGGTGCACTGCCTTACTAAGTTCTCATGCGTAAGAATGGCTGATGTTATGGCAGCAAATTTGAGACTGTAAAATGTCCCATATCCCATGCTTTACTCTATGTTTAAACTCTACCGTTAGACATTCTAGGTCTATCTTCAGTTTTTGTTTCTACCTATACCAATGATACTTGCCCTAAAGAGTAAACTCTTCATAGGTACAGTAAAAATGCTGAATAAACGCACGCGAAGCTTCGTGACGCTGAAATTGCCAGAGCAAATAGACCAGTTAAGATCAGAATTTGATTGACAATGGCTCTGCAGAGTCAGTCTGTGCTTCATGCAAATACTCGTCAGTGAAAAACGTGACGGTTTGGACATCTGCCTCATGTCACAGCAACAGCGTGACACTAGCTACCTCGGAAACGTGAGCAACTGTAGTTATTGGCTGCTTTATGCGTCTCTACAATGAATTGTTTTGTGTCGCAGTGAGTTTATTGTCTTAAGTTGAGAACAAGATGAACGGACTACCAGGAGATTTACTGAAGCTTACTTGCCATCACGTTTATTTGCAACTGCCCATGTTGTATCTTTCCTAAGGAACTGTTAAGTCATGCCCATAATACTTAATATATATATATATATATATATATATATATATATATATATATATATATATATATATATATATATATATATATATACCCGGAGTCCTTAAAGCTACATCCTGGCCAAACATGTCTCACTGGTTATTTATCCGCTTTAGTACCATGGGTATGTAGATATCCAATGGAAGCAAAACAATGCTTCCACTTTAATTGTTAGTAATGCATTAGTTTCTGTATATACAACGCCACCCTTGTGGAATTAATACACAGAACACAGATACAAGTAGCTTTCTGGAGTCCCAACAAATGGCACGCTAATGAGCGATATTTATGGCAGACACAAAATTTAATGGCCACTGAAAGCTCACACTTCAACATCAGTTTATTCTCCTTCTGTTGGGCAAATAATATTTATATCGGCTTTACTTAATTAATACTTACTTCAAAACATTGGCTTAACAAAAATAACAATTTTAATGCTTGACTTAAAAATCAAAATGTAATAATAGTTATTGATCTCACAGCGTCTTAACTATACAACACAGCAAGGCGTGACAAACCTCTGATTGGAGTTATATTGACCACACCACCTGACACCCGCCATTGAATTTTGTGTCTGCTTTAGATTCACTGTCGATACTGAACCGCGTATCGCAGAAGCAAGCATTTCCAGTTTATTACCTCCCTATGGGTAATCCAGGTTACTGCTTATTAGAGTCTAGGAAAGAAAATCAAGTCAATTTATGCTCTCTTTATAACTAATAACAGCAATTTAGTATTACATGATGAGGTATTTCCAAACACAGGATTGCACATGTTTGGCAAACTGTAATCTGCTTGTGCGAGAGCACTAATACAGCGGGGAGTAGTGAACCGTGTGAGGGGAGAGTGCTGCATCGCCTGTGAGATTTAGAGCCGAGATTTCTCTTCATTTACCTATGCAAAGAAAAAGAAATCATTGAAAAAAGTAAGAAAACTGCAGCATTAGGGAATACGAAAACAAGAATCAAAATTTGTGTGCAACATTTTAATGTAGATATTTACGCCCTAGAACGGCTTACAGGATGTACAAATGGAGCAAATTTTTCTTTTCTCAATATTGTTGCTACCATACAGGAGATTGTCACCAACGCCACAATTTATTTCTTCTAGAGATAACTGCTGACTAGGGACGTCACCGTTCCAGTTTCAGCGGTTACTATAATCCAGGGACGTTCAACCCTCTCTGTTTGGAGAACCTTACGCAGTGAGCGGAAATAACCCACTCCAGCTGGGACAGACAGCCAGTATCCAGTGACGGGCACAAACAGACGATTCCGTGGTAGTTTTAAGTGATACCTTGAATTTTCTGGGAATACCCTCCAAGACCTCTTTATTCTGGATGATTTTTGCATAAATGGTGAACAGTAAGAGGCAGAAAAATGCTTACTAAACAAAAAAAATGTTATCTCGTTAAAACATACAATTTATGTAAAATACTTCTTTTTTAGTGAACTATTTCCGAGATATTCTTTCTTATTTGTCTGTATTTGTCAATACTTATACTTTTCTCAAACAGGAATGTGTTGTTCGTTTTTTCATCTCTTGGCTTTGCAAAGAGAAAGGAATTCCAAAGGCATCGCATAGCAACCAACTCTTAAAACATTTCACTACCACTTAAAGCCTATCGTATTCCCCTATTCCCCTTGCCCCTGCAAGAAAATTCACAATAAGTTAAATTCTGAAAATGCTTATGTCGATTAAAATTTAGTAGATAGAGAAATAAGCATTTGCAAGAATAGTGTGTATAAGAGTAGGTATAGCTCTACATATATTTGCGAACGGAGTAGCTCCAAACTGAACTATATTAAAGTGTGTATCGCAATATGTTACGGGACGATCACTTGGTGAACCTTCTAAGGCTATGTCAAATATTGATAGACCTCTTAATCGTAAGCAGTACCAAAGAGGTCATAATGAACAGATATTTATCGCATAAGATTTGAAAGTCTTTCGTAAATCAAACGCAACGTACATGTCACTGGAACATAAGGCGTTAAAGAGTGGCAAAGTCCGCGTATATTGGAAGGAGGTAATGCCACACTCCCCTCTTTCGCAAACGTTGGACATCGCTGCTATAACTCTTCCAACCCGAGAATGGGTCCTAACATAACGCACGCAGTATCACTTCGCGCTTGATGTTTCGTAAATTCATGAACGTACTTCCCGTTCCCTTTCACCACCAGCGCAGGTGTTTAATTTCCAAATTTCAAGAAACTGCCTTTGTTAACTCTATGCAAAATCACGTGCTATATTCAGTGCACCAGTACTGAGTATTAATGAAATATGTACATACGCCTATACTTATTAAATTAAATGTATTAATTCCAGACTGAATGAAAAATGTTGCTGAACACTTTTTATCAGTAAAAGCTTATGTCTTAATCGCAGTTCTCGGATAAATAACACAACACGCAGCTCGAATCAGAAATGGTGGTATGCTTGTCTGTAAGTTGGTCACAAGACATACAAAGTATTCCCGATGTTAATTTAAATAATTTTAACAGCAATGAGATCATAACGCGCAAATATATTATATATATATTGAGCAGCACCCACTTAGTGATAGTATGGCAATAAACAGAATGAACTTTACAATTTTTTGATTATTTATTGTGTTCATGAACTGTAGGATAGATTGATCATTGGTGTTCATATGTAGCCATTGGTTCTATAAAAGGTATCAAATTTTATTTGTGGAGATTAATATTTTTTTTCCTCATTTTAAGGGCTTTGCCATTGACACTGTTCTCTGGCCGCGCCATGGCCGAGTGGTTGGACCATTCCCTTCTCACCAAAGCAGCCCGGGTTCGATCCCAGGCAACCACATAATGGATTTGTAACGGACAAAGCGGGCCAGAGGCGGGTTTCCTCCGGGTTCTCCGGTTTTCCCCGCCATCTCATTCCACCGGTGCTCCATCTTTATTCCATATATGATCAGCGTCAGCGCCTGCGGTGCCGCATGTACTAAATATGGGCTTTAAACACTACAAAAAGGAAAACACACACTAACCTGACCTGGTACGATTCAGCAATGATTGCGATATAAACAATACTGCATTAGCAAAGCGTTGCTTCTCTCTAGTAAATTATGCACGTCTGTATGATAATAAATAGAACCTAGTCATATATTTATATTGACATTAAACGATTGTTAATATACCTAATATTGTTATTTGCTGTCCGTAGTATGTGAAGTAAAAAAGTGATATTACATGCAGCGCAGTAACGAATTATTTTATTCGCTTAAATGGCGTGCAACGGCGATGGTACGTGCATTTGTTTACACCAGGTCCTTTCTTGGACTGGGCATTGTAGATAGTCCACTGACAGGTCGTTCTCCGATGCAGTACAAACAGATTGCCTTTTCCTTTTAGAGTGCAATATCTTTTAACCAATGATCTCCTTAATGCCAACATAGGCAAGTAACAACGAACCGCTGGGATAAAGCGTCTTCCCTCTGAGGACACTGATGATCACATTTTAGCTGAGAAGGTGAACGTGGAAGCACATTTTGAAATAGTATACGTAACAGAACTGTACTACAGTTATAACAATCACACGTGTATCGATTCGTATCAATTAGCTAGTTCCACTACACAAACGCTTCTCACTCATGTTTGAAACACACAATTCGTTAATGACCACCATTTGCAATTGCCTAGAGGTAGAAAGCGTATCGCTGCATCAGTAGGCAACCTACCAGTATGAATGTTTACTTCTACTTATTGTGATCAGTAAATACTTGGATTCAAATTTAATGTGAGTATTATTAACAGAATATTTATGTATTTAATATAGATTGATTACATACAAAACTCAAAATTGCAAAATCAAGGAATTTTTCCTTTGAATATTTCCCATTAGCCCTTCCATTTTAACGTTACTGCCATTTCTATCGACGCTTCTTCTTCTTCTAAATCAAATACTCAAATTAAAATAATAATAATGATAATAATAAGATAATAATAATGATGATGATGGTGATGGTGGTGGTGTTGGTGGTGGTGATGGTGATGGTGGTGGTGGTGGTGATGATGGTGATGGTGATGATGATACTAATAATAATAATAATAATAATAATAATAATAATAATAATAATAATAATAATAATAATAATAATAATAATAATAATAATAATAATAATAATAATAATAATAATAATAATCTTCAGGGCGTCGCTCCTACTCGGAGGATAATCTTATCGCCTCCAGCCGCAGCCAAGGCCACGGAGGAATGCAGGATGGGAGTGGCCGCGATAAGTGCACCGACTCCCCCGACCATTGGGTCAGTACCCAATGCATTTTGGAGACTGACCTCGGTGCTATAAGCATGTTATTTGTGCAAATGTTTGAATTTCATTACAGCTGCTCTGATTGATGACAAAATCATATGCATGGGCGATATCTGACAACTACTCTTTCATCACATCTGTTTGTCGATGTGAATGTGATAGTCCATACAGGAGGAAGCTCCGGTCCCTTAACCCCTCCGGTCGCCTCACGTAAAACATGTTCTTTGGTTCACCTCAATATCCTGAGCATCTACCTGAACACAGCTTTGTGAGCGGTGTTTATTATGCACATTTAAAAGCTATCCTCAGTTAAAACTTCAAACTCTTTGACTTTTGTCCATATTTTTTCAACATTTTGTCATATGCTGCTCTGCATGATAAGCGTGTTTTACATGCCATACAGACATCTGCAATAGTTTTTGAGAAATAAATGTATTTTATTTTTATTATACTAATTAATCAGGAGGTGCAAACGATACAGAAATAAAGAAAAAGTTGAAAAAATAGAAATGCTACTGTATTATTTAAATACTAATACACAAAGCTTGGCAAATAGAACCGATTTCATTTCTGTGGTTGTTTCGGAAAACATGTATAAATCACAAATCTAACTGTTGTGACAATTTATCTTCAGTGGTCCAATTAATTGTATCATATTATAACAGTTTGAAGATGTAGTAAAAATTTTATGCCACTTTTTAAATTTGATTCCTTCTGAGTTCCTGCTGAAAATTTCATCAAGAATAACATCGTATGGCACATTTTTAACATGCAAAGGTGTAAGAATAATCAAAGTTGGCCATTTAAATGACACATGTTGAAACTTTAAAGGGTTCTAAAGGAAAACAGCTTTACATGTAAATGAAGCTATTTCAAAGTATTCTTTGAACATAAAATACATATTTTTACGCGTTTGAAAATGTTGACCAAATTTCACTTATAGGTATCCTTAAGCTGAGTAAGCCATAGACATAGACGCTGTCAACTACGGTTATCACTTTACATCTTCTATGATAGACATCTTGAAAATACTTTATATGTGCACAAGTTTACAATATACTATTGGATGTAAGCACTTTTTTCACACTGTTTGTTGGTCTTCGTCATGTGAGATGGGATCTACAGTCAAAATAACCTTCATAAACCTGTAGTCGAGAAACAATGGTAACTTTTATCACTTATTCAAGCAGCATATTGTATGAACCTTTTCTAAATTTTCCGACGATACTGGTCTCCATTTTAAGCAGAAAACGAAAAGTTCCAGAATTATATTTTCAAACCTTGATTCATTTAAGCAGGTATTCATTCATCGAAATAAGGAAAAAGAGTACATTCATAAACCTTCGTTGTATAACGTTTTTATAATAATATTCCAATTTTTTGCTTACTATTATAATTATCTTTGGAAGAGGAGTCACACACTCGTACGTAGCTTCCTTTCCAAAGGCTGCCTAATGTAAATTATAGGTACACCATAATCCATAGTAATCTGATTTACCATACCTGAATAAAATGTTAAGTGTTTCACTAAACTTATTTTTGGGTTTGTAACATTGGTAATTTATCCAAACGTTTTTGTTACACTTACAATGCACGGTTGGCCGAGAGCTTTGCTCACGCCTGGTGCAAACAACAGATGCTAGGTGTGACGCAATGCTATCTTGACAAAACACTGCTGAAACCTAAAAGCATAATCTTAAAAGGATGTCACAGGAAGAGGGGATGATGTGGCTTGTCATCAAGAGCAAACAATAAAGCGACGTTCTGCGCACGTGCTTCTTCACGAGCGTCTGGCCTGGAATCTACCTCAATTCGTGTAGGGAGTCCCCCGTATTATAAAACGTATAAAAATGAATATTCGCGAGGGATCAACACACTTGCTAAAGCACGGCAGATGCCTCAGCTCAGAATCATCCTCTTAAAAATCTGATGTGTAATCGATGAATTTCTCTTCCCATTTTCGCTTATTTTTATATACTATTTTGAACTACTTTCTTATGAAATCATTTGCTAATCGTATTCACCGTTTGTAGAATTAGTTGCACATACTTTGTTGTAGGTATGCCATGGAAAAAATTATTGAGCACATTAGGAGAGCAGAATATTTAAAAGTCCGACGTCGTGTTGTATAGCGGTATACACAAGTCGATATTTTCAACAGGCAGCTGAGTTTATTTATAATCTATGTTCCATATGCTATCATCTGTCGGACACACAGATGATGTGTGTCCAAAAGGCGTTAACATATGGAACAGACTCAATAAACTCAGCTACATTTTGGTAATATCGACTTGTGTAAACCGCCCTGCAGCACGACGTGAGACTTGAATGTTATGCCCTCCTAATACGCTCAATCATTTTTTCCATGGCTGTACAAGGTGAGTACACAAAACAAAAGTAAAAATCAAGTGCTTAAAATCGCGTCATTAAATGTTGGATTTGAAATTCCATACCCTTTCCATCGAGAGAAACATCTCAATAAACAACTATATATAACTAGGTATTTTGTGTTGTTGCTTTAAAAATTAAGCAGCATTGAAAATCTCGAACTATTAATAATGGACATTTTGGAAACAACCCATACAGCAAAAAAGTTATTTTAAACATATTGCGTGTAGTTGTAAGGAGACCTATATTAACTGTGTACCTATTATGGTTGTGTATATTTCTTACGGTTTATCTGTTATAAAAAGGCACATAATTCATTCCGAAAATTCAAAATGCACATTTTATTTACATGTAAATATCTTTACAATAATCGCTAGGGCGTCTCCTCTATGCAGAGGTTACCCTCATCGCCCGGCCGCTACGTCCTCCAGCCTTGGCCAAGGCCACGGAGGAGTGCAGTTTGGGGGTGGCGGGGGTCAGCACGCCGACTCCCCCCATCTTTTAGAGACGCTACCTTTCTATCAGGATAGCTCCTCAATTGGTCCCTCAGGGACCTAACGAGGCTGGGTGCACCCCGTACCAGACTTCCCAGCGGGGGAAAAAAATCCCATGTTGGTACCGGGGATCGAACCCGGGAACTCCGCGCCAGAGGCAGGCGCGCTACCAACTGCGCTACGGAGGCGGGCCTAAATGCCTTTAATATATAATCTTAATCTAAATCGCTAGTGACATATTTAAAAAAATAAAAAATATTGAACTTTTTCCCGTGCAAAGGTAGTTGGGAGTAGCGGTGTTTTCTTGAAAATCTCCGTGTAGCATCTTCAAGGCACTGAAACTAAATACCAAGTTTGCTATTTATGGTTATGTTGTTCAGAAACATGTGCACGAACTTTTTCTAAAAATGCTTTTTTATGGGGGGGGGGGGTAGTTCAGAATCTCAAAAATGCACTACCGGGAAATCTTGACATTGACTTTTGGATGGAATTAAATACTTGCCCTATTTATTGTAACTACCCATAGAGAATGCCAAAAGTTAATGTTTTCTTCATGTGAGTTGCTATGGATGCAGATTACTGATGCGTGTGGAACAGAACTGCACGAACTTCTCCAATTTGCAGATTAGTTCTCCGCTGTCGATAACCCGGACATGAAAGATCATAGCGACTATGCTATACTATCTTCCGAAACAGTATTCCAATATTACTTGTTTTTCATACAGTAAGACATGAAGGAAAAGAAACAACAGAAAACTGAAATGATAGCAAAGGGATGAGGAATAAACAAATTTTGATATATTACATTCACATGACTTTCTCTACCCATTCTTCAGCAAACTATTCTACGTAAATCAATGAAGTTAAACATTTGAAGAAATGTGTCTATTACATACACACATGTACGTAACAAGGAAATTAGGGAAATACAGTAGATGGAGAGATATAGGTATCTATTTGGAGTGGTACATTCTCCTGAAATGACTGCAAGTAAAAAAAAAGGATAAAACCCTATTTTCTAGGCATTTTTCCGCTTGAGAAACCCATAGGTATTTGAAAATTCAAACTAATAACAAAGAATATCTCAGAAGCGGCTAACTCAAAAACTTTTGTTATGAATTGTGTCATTTCACATTGCGAAGTACGTATCTGTTTTTTTCTTGCGGTTTATGCGTTATTGATACGTCAAAATGAAGTGGATTTCAAAGGTCATTCCCATAAAATTCAAGGCAAATATTTTATTTTTTATGGAAATATCTGAAACGTATGGTATGTTCATCAAATCGCTATGAGGATTTTTGAGAAAATAAAAATTTTCGAAAACTTCCATCTAAAGCAGGGCTGGGCAACTGGTGCTCTGTTAGCGCAGTCTCCTCACGGCCTTGCACTGATAACTATGTTTAGCAGATAATAATGAAGGTCGCTGATTAAAAATTAAGTTTGGTATTTTCTTTGAGATAATGCTGCACACACGCACACTGGATTTTTATTCAGGGGCTTCAAAACGTGTATTTCTGCAATATTTACTCAACTTACTATAGGTAAGCAGTAGATAAATTAAAAATGATACTTATTCTGTGCAATAATCAAGATGTTAGAACTTTTGTAAAGTGGAAACGAATACTCTGCAACCCAGAAGTTTACTGCTGACTCAGGGATCAACCTTGGTTCTGTGCAACTTACTATAAGAGAGGAGGAGGTGAAACCGGTCCCGAGTTCGTGCCTTGTCTTGTGACGTCAGGGTTCGTCGAACTGGCTCGCGTTTCCTTTGTGCTGTCTATAATTCACGGTCAAGTTCATATAGTTTAGCCATGCTGCGTCAGCATCGAGTGGGACTTGTAAATCTGCTCTATTTTATATGGATGAGAATTTAGCAAAGAGAGAAGTGACAGACTTTGCTTTTGATGGTGATAAATGATTTGTTCCGAATTTTGTCTTTATGTTCGATTAGCCTTAAAAGAGTAAAGCAAAAGTGATGTAAAACTTCAAAGGTACACCCTTAAACATTCCTGGGAGCATCCAATATTTTTCAATCTTGGTTAATGAATGTCCGATAATGATACTTGCTCTTTTATACTGTACATGTCTAGGCAAGGTTGCGAAAGCTGAATATCACAGCTCGGATCCAACATAACAGTTATCTGTGCAGAATATCCTAGCTTCATGTGTGATTTGTATCTTGTTGCTAAAAAGATGGCGCCCGAAAATATATTGTGACGCCAGTCGGAAGCCGCCTCAAAGATCCTGAAGGTCAAGCTACTTCACTCACTTGTAAATACATGCTCCGACGATAAATGGAGCGGTCACCACACAGACGACTAGTGGGTGCGGCAGAATAAGGTCTTGCCAGACTGTTCGAGAGACTTTCGACTACCCGCTCACTTATGAGAGGTGAATTTCGAGAAAAATCCGTGCTGTGCCATTCTCGCCCATATAAAGCGAGGGAGGAGAGTTCTTCAGAGTCATTAAGAGTTGAACGAGACAGCTTTTAGAAGTTAGTTTCGTGGGTGTGTGTGTACAATCGGTTTAAGTGCGTGTATCGTCAGAAGAAGTCTTTGAAGAAAGAGACAGAAAGAGTAACAGAACTGAAAGAGTAAAAGGTGTATGTCAAGGTTGCGAGAGGACAGAACAGCTGTGGGTTGCAAGTTGACGAAGACCTGTAAATTATGTTAATTATAGAAAATGGACTGTTTTGTGCTCCAGTGTTAGAAGAGAAATAAAGTGACAGAAAAACTTACTGGTATTGCCATTATCTTTGTTGGAAGAAAGCATTCAAATAAAGAAGAGTAATTATTATTTATTTATGCCAACAAGCTTACTGCTGGTGTTTTTAAACACGCAAGCCGTGTGTGGGCAATGTTTAAGAGGTGGATTCAGGACTGAAACATTCAATGCCATAGCCGGGATTTGAATCACGGATCTTCCACTTATCGAGCGGCTGCTTTAACCACTAAGCTACCATGGCTATCTTGCCAGTACGACATTAAATTCCCAGGCTGATTCGTACTTTTCCCCAGTTAGACCACAAGGGAATCTCACATCAGAGATAAATACCTCAAGGGCGACTTACAATTGTAAGTACTTTAGGTATTTAAATAATAATTACCATATAAAGGTTACTTCAACCGGGGACATCACCCAATCAGATTGGTGGATCTACAAGATTTGAACCCAAACCTTCCGAATATGGGCCACCGTTTAAGCCATTCCGTTTGGTCCGGACTTAATCCTTCAACGATGATGATGATGATGATGATGACGACGACGACGACTTATTAGAAGAAAACAGATAAGCGGAGGTTCGTGCCCTTAGCGCAGTTCCACCAAGCGTAAGTCCGAGTTCGATTCCTGCTACAGGTTATGTGTTCTCTCTCACACACACACACACACACACACACACACACACACACACACACACACACACACACACACACACACACACACACACACACACACACACACCCAGAGAGAGAGAGACGTTTATTTTATAAAATGCTTGATTTTGACACTGGGAGTCCCAAAATGTGATTTGGGATGACATCTCGCCATCGAATTTTTGGGTGAACTACGGTACTTCCTCCACGTTCTATAGATAGGCAGTAGAGAAAGTGATGCGCATTACATGATAATTCATAGGATTACATTGTCTCCCTAAGTAAGACAACTCTTTCCTGAAATAACACTACTAACATTGTCAGTTTATTATCTCCAGCGACTTGGAATACAATGAGACCACGCTGATTGAAGGTCCGAAAGGAAATAGTTGTGCCAGGGAACGAGGAGAGAAGTGCAGCCATTTCCTCGTTGACGCCACATATGGTTCCAGCAGGAACTGGACCAAATGTACCATGCATGGCCTCACACAAACTCTGCCTGCCCCATAAAGGGCTCTATTCATGGACTGTACATTGCCCTACTGATTTTAGATCGCACGGAATTTCCAACCCAAGACCGCTTGGCTCCCAAAGCACTTCCATTGGCCGTATTGCTATCGCTGATTACATAATCCTGCCTTGCTATGTTTACTTTAACTGTTTACTATCTATAGTAAGTAAAGGAAGCATTTCGTGTCATCTGAAGTTCTGCATAGCGCATGGACGTTGGCAGACCTTTTCCAGGGAAGGGAAGTTTGCAACCAAATAATATTAATTCATTATTCTGTTGTCAAAATTTATAGCACTTGTTGCGGATAACCGTATTAATTTGTGCTGAATAAAAATTGTTCCTTACATCAAAGTTGAGACAATCTAATATTCAGTAATTGATGCATATTAAATAATCATTAATTTTCAAGGGGGGCTTGAGCCAAATGGGTCATTTCCCGGCGATTATTGACATTTCACTTGAGCATACGTATCAAAATATTTATTGGAATTATTCTACAAGATTAGAAATGCTAGATGCATCACTAACCTCAGCGAATTCTACAAATCAACGTTGGATCGGCTCTCTTTTAGACCGTTCCTATACGTATTCAATTAGTTGCGTCTATTTCGCACGTGCACCCACGTCATTATGATGTGCAAGCTTAAACTTACTCTCTTAATTTCACTAATTGCTCAATATTTAGGCTTCAAATAAATATAATGATAGCTTTACTTTACACAGTCACCCTCCGATGGATGTGCATTTTTCCAGCACATAATTTGTCTTACACCTGCTTGCAAATGACAGCTCCCCGTTATTTACTCAGAGGTTAGGGTGCCTAAAGGGATGTTGATTAATGATAGGGATGCTGAAAGTGGGGAGCTTAATGCCTCTATCAAGGCGGCGCCCTTTGTCCGCAAACAGATGAATATATTAAACGTATCTAACTACCAGAGCTCAAACTCTTAAATGCGTCATGACTCCAACACGGTTTGAAAGTGCCAGAGGCAACGATTACTAATCGATTCGTTTGTACCCTCTTTATTTTCCTATTTAATTACTAAAAAGGAGTAGTACATACGTAATACGGAGTAAAAATATTTAGCTTCCTCAATGCTACTATGGTAGCATTAAGTGAACGTAGATTGAGATTTGTGTTCTGAAAGCATAGATGAAATAGTTATTCCACGTAATACAGGGTAGAAGGTAAATAAGCTTCTTCATTCCAAGAGTGTTGGTAAATTCTTATTCGTTTTTCCTTTTCCTTTCTTTTCCTATTTACCCTTCCCTTATGTAGGACTTACACCCCTAGGACTTAAGCCTATGCCTAGGGTTAGACGCCTGTCGGGGAGCACAGGAACCTATGGACCAACAGAGTGAAGACCTGGAAGCGGGTGGTCAGCCAAGCACCAGGTATGATAGTGAGGAAGAGATGATATGAAATGCAAGCAAAATCGACGATTAGAAAGGTGAAAGTTGGGCACTTGGTGGAATGAGTGCCTGGGGAAACCGGAGAACCCGCAGAAAACCCACCCTGACGCCGCTTGGTGGTAGGCGAACGCTCTAACCTCTCGGCCACGGCGTCGCCCTGGTAAATTTTTATTAATGGAATAAAATGTTTCTGTTAAGTCGGTAGAAAATGATTACAGAAGTAGCATCATACAAATGTAATGATATATAAGTTTTACTTTAAATTAGGAAAAAATTGTATTGCTCATTTTCAAATACACATTGAACGAACACAGAGCAGGAATGGTGAGAACTTAGTAGATGGCGGAGAAAGAGAGAATATGAAGAAGAAAAGCATGTCAGGAAGAGTGGGAGAGGTGTATATGTGAGAGGGAAAGATAGAGAGGGACAAAAGCGTAAAGAGAAAAAGAGAGTAGGAAGGATACAGAGAAGTAGCATGGCCCAGACAAGGCGATCTCGTGATAACCAAAGATGTACCGGAAACGAGTTCCAATGCTTTTTGCAAGACTAATCACTTACAATACCCGGATCAGTAGGTCGTGCACTGGTGTGTGAAGCAAAACGGGTAGTTGCTCATTTCGCACATTTACGATCATGCAAAAAAAAAAAAAAAAAAAAAAAAAGACCAATTATCAAAGTATCTACACATACACCTCTAACGGTCTGTATATACCCATATATAAAATATGTGTATCCGTGTGAGGTATTGCAACAAGATGAGCTGAACTGCGGCTTCCGCTAGTTTAGTAATAATCAACCGACTGCGGCTAAATCATGTTTCTTATATCCTTGCCCCGCTGACATGTAGAGTGGTGTCTAGAACGCCAAATGCGTCACACGGCATGATGTGGGGCACATGGCACACCTTGTTTACACCATCCGCGATACAGTTGAGTAGCGGCAGCAATAAGTTGTCACAAGTTACAAATCGTAATATTACTAACCTATGTGATCAATCAAGGCGCTGTGCTGTGTAGGACTTGGTGTCCAGACATTACTCATTCTTTTTTGTCTACGGACGTACAGGCTGGTTTGTTTAGATGGCGAATGACCTTACTCGGTTCTGCGCGATTGACGTCATGCAAATTTATGGTGAGAGTAAAATCTCAGTTTCCTACTTGAAATGAACAAGAGGCTGCTGATAATGCAAAGGGGCACTGTCACTACCACTATGGTCGGACTGGGTGGCTCAGTTAGACGCTGACCTATTGATCCCAAGGTCGTGGGTTCAAATCCAAACCAGACCAATGGTTTTAAAGTGTGCTTAAAAATGACAGCTCCATGTCAGTAGATTCACTGGCATATAAAAGTACTCCTGTGGGACGAAATTCCGACACACCGGCGACGCTGATGTGATCCTGGCAATTGACAGCGTCGTTAAATAACAAAATAATATTTTGTCGCAATAGGTATGTTTACTATGCGGAAGTAGGGAAGATACTAACGTGACACTCCTATAAATACAAAAGCTAACTCGCCTATAAACCACCACACAACTTCAAGCTATTCGCCACGTCTAAAAAATCTGTCTATATACCATTGAATGTGATGATGTGACCAACAAACCTCATGCATTCCAAGATCAGGCAATAAAATTTTTTCTCGATATATGCATGTACTTTCGTCGTCCAGAGATGTAGATTTAAACCGAAGAATCCTTCTAGCTATTTGCTGATATGACTTGATATGCATTCCTGTTGCATTAACTCTGGTGATGCATTGGATCCATACAGTTATGAATATGTAAATGTGACATTGGCCCTAGAATATATTAAGGCAAATGATCATGTTAGATAAGGAACTAGTTTGTATCGCTATACCACGGCAGCAATCAATGAGAAGTGACTAGTACGGCGTAAAATTATATTAAACAGGGTTCAGTACAGATACATGTATATATTAGACCTGACAAGAGGTTAACAAAGTGGTGATTTTATCTCAAGTGACAGTGTGGGCGAGGTTTCACCAAGCAAGCCTTCTTAGGAAATCAAATCGTCAATCGTCTATTGCAATTGGTATTCAGTAGCCGGAACAGCCCACCTAATGCGTGTATCAACTTGCATATTACACACAGAGAGCTGAAGAGCACGATGGATAGCCAGTCCCACGTAGGCAGACTTTTATGGGGTGCTGGACGGTTCGTTAACCGATACGAACCCCGCTGTGGGGTATTTTATTGCCACAATAAACTGTCCACTTGCGCTCCGCGCTAGCCCATACTTCGACAACTTTTATTTTATACACCAGGTCCAAATGCTGACGCTTATTGCGGTTCAAATCCAGTCATACGTTTTCGACTAGGATGCTCTTTTCTCATCTCTGTGCCACTGAAATTCAATAAACATAAAAACGAACTGAAGCCAAGATGGCTTTTTACGTGCAAGATAATAGGCAAATACCTCCGTAAATGCAGAAAACTTAGGGGAAACTTGACACTTGAAAGTTGGGGGGGGGGGGGGAGGTCGGAAAATAGTCATTACTTTTCTATCCATACCACCTATAAATATACGTTTTTAGATCCAAAATTTTAGGTTTTAAGAAAGGTGGTAAATTAAGCAAGAACGAGAGATGGTTTATAAATAAGATAAATTGAGGTGGTAAAAGAATTTAATTATTTAGGAGCTACGTTATGATGGAAAGTGGGAGAGCTAAAGTCGAATAGCAGGAACCAAAGGTAAGCTAGCGTTGACAGTTGTGATAAAATGCTTGTGCTCAGTACCTTGTGTGTCTATCGAAAGAATTGATGTTGCCTTGGAGAATCAAGAATGAACTAAGAAATTGTTAATTATGGGGAATTAACAATGGATGGATGGATGAGTGAGGATCGAATAATCAGAATGTCCTGCTAATCCTCCCGGAATACTACAAATGCAGGAAGCTTATTGGACGTAGGAGAAGGAGCGTAAAGGGACTAATAATTGAAATAATATTAAAATATCCAGGAATTACATAACAATGGTTTATTAAACGTGTGTTTGAATTTCCAAAAAGCTCCGAAGCAGACAAATACATGGCTCGGAAAAATTAAACATCTGTTTTATGATAAATTGGCTAGGGGATATGTGGGCCCCAGGGAGAGGAATCAATGGAAGAGTCATTGGGGCAGTCTTGACCTAAATAAGGCTGTTGTACCGGAGAATAAGAAGAAGCAGGAGGAGGAGGATACAAATTAGTAAGGAGTGTTTGCAAAACACTAAGGAAAAGGCTAGAACATATGAATGGGCAAACTTCATACGCTCAAATAAAAGATAGAAGTCACTTAGCTTTTATAAGGAATGGAAAAATTAACTAGAGAGAGTTATATCTTAAGGTTTGTGAAAAGAACGAAAGGGAAGGATTTGCTTAGTTTCGAATGTAAATATGGATATTGAGAAATGAAAGGAAGAATGTGGTGAAGAGAATATGTCCAATATGTAATGGTAGGGAAAATGAGATTCATTTATTATTAGAATGATCATTGGAGGAAACAGCTGATTTGTAGAAAATGATTAAATAGAAATAAAGGGTTGAAAAGTGCTTAAAGATCAGTCGGAGCTAAGAAATATTGAACAATTTTTACGGAATGCAGGAAATAAATGGAAGTAGTGAACACTTAGAAGCGAGAGACTTTTGGAAATGTAATTTTTATGGTTTTTGCGTATTGTATGGCTGGAGCCAATATCAGACAAAGATGTACTTAAATTAGCATAGCATTTATACATATATGGATAGCTGGCACTAGAAGAGAGCCATTAACACATCCAGTCACACAAGAAGTTCAAAATTATAACACCCAGTGGAATAAAGTGTTTCTAGCACTCCACTGTTCCCAACAATGTTCCTTGTGGTGGATATTGACTGTACCTCTGTATCTTTTGTTTCAAATGCACTCAGCAGAACCAGAAGAAGTTTTAGAAGCAATGGAAAGGTTTACCAAGGAACAGAACAATATTGCATTAACAGATTTTTCCAAGAATAATATTAATATCAATGTTACTTTTTCTGCAAAAAGAATTATTACAAGTAGTAAACATAACTTCTTTTCGGAAAAATTGAGCGTTTCACTCGCGCGCAGGTATGTGCGTGCTTGTGTGTTCGCACAGGTTTCTATGTAGGTATAAGCCAATAGGCTACATTTCCCCATGTTGAACATTTTATGTACGAAAAAATATTAATTTTCGGAACATCTGAGGCACATAAACGGCTACACCAGCTAAAAACATAAAAATTAATGTATAAATATAATTAAACGTCTTAAGTAACTTACCTTTCATGTTAAAGCAATAATTCTTTAACAAATAAATTTTAAACAAATTACAACTTTGATTATACAAAATTAAATTGTATAATTTTGTACAATCCAAGTTCTAGTTTGTTTCGCTACTGTACTTAAAATGTATTCGCGATGTTACTTTTATTGTTTAAGCAGCAATAATAAATGAAGTGCACAAGTCTTTGTAATATAGAGGTTACTAAACGGTACTACGTAAAATGTAATAGACATCCAGGAAAACCCTTTGGAAATCGAACTGAACTTATGACGATCCCAGATACATTTAATATGATTTATGGTTGAAGAGACAGATTTTTGGCATGCCCCTTCTGGGCGTGGAACAAAGGGAAAAGTGGAAGTGTGTACGTCACCGTCAAAGAAATGCCATTACGTAAACTCTCCCGCCGTAGACCACTGAAATGAGGAAAGCATCTGTTTGCCCATAGCAAAGTTTCTGATGAGTTTCCTGTTCTTTGAGTAGAAAGACGTACTTTGCGATTGAGGATTGAGAATGCTTAGCAAGGTTCAAAAATGGCTGTATGCTTACACGACGAAATGAACGTATTCTATAGTCATTAATATGCAATGATAAATGAAGCGAATAGTTTGTAATAATGAATATTACTTACACCAATCGCTTACATTTTGAAACAAGGTATCTGTAGTAATACCACTTGAAGGTTTCATATGACGCTGATTTTGAGAATTATCCCACATATGAAAACCTCGAGTGGCATTTGTTTAGGCTATTCCGCGAAAAAAATAATAATGCATTTATTTAATTGTATTTAATATTAATAGTGATTTAAAAGTAAAAAAACTTATTCATTAGAGATAGGTCTGCTGTATTGAAAATTACATTTGACTTCGTCCCTTCAGTTCAATATCCTCAATAGAATATTCGTCAAAGCTTTTCTCCATGTTTGTTTTTACTGCTCATGGATACTTCAGATGTTCAGAAACGCAAGAAAAGGAGGCGGTGATATAACCAAAGCGATAATACCACGATCAAGAGGCGATAGTCCTACGCGAGTGGAATAAACTCTTAAAATACAGTGTTCTTCTAATTGCTTTGACATGTTCACTATATATGATATATTCAGAACTTAAACCATGCACTGGTCAAATTTTAACGACCTATATAAAACGTTTAGTGTATTATCATCACCATTATTTTCATTATTGTTACGATTACTATTATTATTGTTATTATTATTTATTTATGCATTTATTTATTCTCTCTCTTTGGTTGTCTCCATTTGGAAAAACTTCATGGTTAAGCCACATAAAAGCTATTCTTTAAGAAATATGCAAAAATCCGCTGTAATCTATGCAGCCTGTACGCATACACAGAAATTATTATAATTATTAGGCCCCGTCGGCGACGCCGTGGCCGAGTGTTAGAGCGTTAGCTTACCACTTAGACGACCCGGGTTAGATCCCATGGGCACGCATGTGGACGGAGCGGAACGGCGTCAATGCGGGCTATCTCCGGGTTCTCCGGTGTTCCCTGCATCTCATTCCACCAATTGCTCCACATCACCTTTCCAATCCTCGGTTTCACCTGCATTTCATATTATTTTCCTTACTATTATACCTGGTGTATGGCTGACCACCCGCTTCCAGGTCTTCACCCTGCCCGCATAGGTTCCTGTGCTCCCCGACAGGCGCCTGATCCTAGACACTGGGTTGTAAGGCCTAGGGGTGTAAGCCCTACATAAGGGGAGGGAAATCAGATAAAGAAGAATAGGCCTCGTCAGGAAAATATAGGCAGCAAGAGTAATATAATGAGCAGGTTTACATTAGACTATTTCATTCATCGACGCCTTAAATTATCACCTAGTAATTCTTTTGTTTGGTATACATTGTCACTATATCATTTTTGTTTAGTCAGTGTTGCCAACTGTATCCCGTAAATCTCTGAAAACCACTTTATTTCACATTTCAATCGATTAACAATCAAAATAGCACTACATTTCAAATTGATAATCGAGTTTTTAGCAATTTTGTAACAATTAATATATTGTTCCATTAGAAAGATTATTTGTTAATGTTAAAAATAAAGAGAGATTTATTTGAAATTAAAAACTGGTTTTCTGTTATAGCAACAAGCGAACATTGAAGTAGGTCTAATTCTTGGCTTTCGTTTTCCTCAGTTGGCAATGTTGAGTAAGTCGAACAATACTAATTGAAATTAATACATTTTAAGTTACCTTTTTTATAAAATTTGAAAAAATTCTCGCTCCGCTGGAAAAGTTATTGGGTAGGTTCGATGTATTGTAATATTACTTATCATAAAATTGCACTTCATGTATTTCGTAAACCTCTGCACTTCCTATGTCATCTTTTCACTTTTTTTGCTTCTCACAGTAAAGAACGAGGTCAATAAGTATATTTTTTCTTATTCTTGTTCTGTTTTCAGTTCCATTCAACTTGATATGTGACATCAGATATGCGTAGAGGTGAGTGGTATGTCATTCCCTAGATGGCCCTTTTCAAAAGTATATGTGGATAAGTCCCAAACAAATTAAAATAAATTAATAAATATATACATATAAGCACTTTCAAGCTGCATACTGCTTCACTTTAATGCAATTTCCTCATTACCCTCATTTGTTCTAAATGTCCGTTAATTCTGTTAAATGACAGAATATCCTTTTTTGTACACTTGTATGTTTCTTCTTTGTTACTACCCTGCGGATAAGGTGGACACACAAAGGCAATTTAAATATTCAACAGAAAATATGGCTTCTAACTTATAATACCTCATAATTTGGGCAGGTTTAAGTAAAACTGCTGTAATTCTTGAAACTGCATTATTTTATTTCACACCAAGGGCTTTTTTTAGCTTGCAATAAATCTCAACACACATAATGTTGAAGTGCATGAACACACTGCGCTAAATGCGGAGTCATCTATGCGGAAAAGTTAATAGAATATACCAGCTTTTTAAATGTGATAAATACATTTGCATATAAATATGTGGGTTTGTTACTACGAAATTCTTTGGAAATCAATTTCTACTGCCGACTTTCATGTCTTAGTTATAAAATTATAATTAACTTTGCCACGATTTACGCACATTTTGGTGAATGATGCGTAATGTTTATAACACCGCAAAGTAACCGGTGAGATACAACCGGAAATAAAATAGTATGCAATACGCCCTTGCGAAATGTTTACTACTCACGGCGTAGTATTACATCGAAATCTTGACCCTGCTCTTAAATATCCAATATCCTAATTCCATTTCTTTCTTATATTGTATCATTTCAAAGCCATTAAATCATAAGCCAGTTGTTAGTCCTGAAATTTATATTAAGGGATGGAAATTATACATGCATTGTTGTTTACAGAAATTAGTATTTAAGGTAAATATGTTATTAGCGTTGCTCATAACTTTAACGTTTTTGAAAAACTAGCTTACAATCAAAATTATTATTATTATTATTATTATTATTATTATTATTATTATTATTATTATTATTATTATTATTATTATTATTATTATTATTATTATTATTATTATTATTGTTATTATTGTTATTATTGTTATTATTGTTATTATTATTATTATTATTATTATTATTATTATTATTATTATTATTATTATTATTATTATTATTGTTATTGTTATTATTATCATCATCATCATCATCATTATTATTATTATTATTATTATTATTATTATTATTATTATTATTATTATTATTATTATTATTATTATTATTATTATTATTATTATTATTATTATTATTAATTATTTTATACGAGTAAATATAACATATACCTAACATACACAGAATACATACATGTATATAACATACATGTTATGTCATGTTCCTATATATTTTCACACTGAATGAATATTTCCGCAGTGTCGCTAATTTTAATGTTTCAGGATTTTTTGCAGGCTCTCGGTATATTTTATAACCCAGGCTCTGACAAGCTTTAGTGTAGATATAATTTATCAACGGCAATGGCTATTTTCTGCTTATCTCTGTGACTAGTTACATGGAACGTCAATCTTTTGTTTCTACAATGTGTATGGGGTAGCGGATTGCTCCTGGACAGGCGCCCTTGAAACTATTCCATTAATTAGTTGAGCATGGTGCGCAAAGCATTCGGTTTTCGTTTTTCCAGTTCCCAAAATGACAACATGAGGTCATCAATCACGAACTGCAGGCTCCCATATTTTGTTACACTTTTTTAACGACGCTACAGAGCACGAGGTTTGGTTGGGCGCCGTGACGCGACGCCACTCTACGACGGCTACGCGCCCTCTGCACGCACCGGGGTTCATCATCAGGGCATTCCAATAATTTCCACCATCCCTTGGATCATTAATGCCAACTTCAAAATGCCCCAATTCTTGCCATTTTCATGTCGAAATGCCAGTATAGAACTTCCCGTAAGTATACAGAATGCACAATGTGGTATTAACAGATGTGTTGCATTTCTGTGACTTGTTTACCATCTATTCTTAAAACCTTTCAGTCAAAATGTTGTTAATCCATATAAACTTTCAGTATTTACACATTTCGTTGTAGCAGAGTCGGATCATTAAATGTGTGTGGCTATGATACGACTTTGAAATAACATGCTCTTTGTATGGCCTCGAAAAAACAAATAAAGGTTTCCCTTTTTAAGAATAGTGCAGGTATTCGAAAATTAAAACCTATTACAACAAATATCTCGGAGAAGTTAGCTCAAGAATTGGTGAAGTAGAGGATACACTGGATAAGCATGATTTTGCTTTCATCTCTAACGATTTACCAGTAATAAAAAAAGTTATTCAGAAGGAAGAGAATTTTAAAGGATATTTCCCTGCACATTCTCGGCATATATTTAATTTTTCATGAAAATATCTTATGGTATTTTAATCAAAGTCTAAGATTCAATTTTAAGTTAAATGTTGCAAATACGTTCTACGTAAACAAATAGTTTAGATTGAAGGGGATTTTACTGAAAATCTTGGAAAATGCTGAACTTAAATACCAACTTTGGTATTTACGCCTATTTTCGTTTCTGAGTTATGCATGTTCTCTGTCTCTCTCTCTCTCTCTCTCTCATCTCTTACACGCGCAAAGACACCCACAAACGCAAATACACCCCACGCATGGATCTTTTTCTAAAAATGTTTATTTTAGATTAAGGAAATCTCAAATCGTGCATTTTCGGAGAAGTCTCGGGGTCAACTTTTTGGCTGGAATGCAGTACTTCCTTTATTTACGATAAGAAGCATAAAAGAAGATAAACTGTATGGGGAAATGAATTGTTAAAAGCCTATACGTGAAACATGCTGAGGAAAAAGTGGTGTTCCATTTACAATTCTCAATATTACATTTTATATCCATAACGTCATGTCGCGTTTTGCACCGAAGTTTAACTTAAATTTACATTACTAAGCCTCCGTTAGGCGCGCACTGGTAGAATACTCGCGCGGGGCCTAGTTCGCCCTCGCTATATTTTTGTGCTTATACGCTTTTATTTATTTTTTAAATTGTATTTATGTTCATTCTCATGTGTACCTTAATTCAACCTAAATACACATTAGCATTATCTTACTAGATTGGTCAAAGATAAATAAAACGTATTACGAGTACACTATACATTATAATTTGTACTGCACTACATGGAAATTATAATAAAGTGGGATGTTCACGTATACTCTTGAAACTTGAAACGTACTTAGGGTTACCAAACGTCCGAAAATTCCCGGACATGCCCTACATTTTAACCATTTGTTGGGCGTATGGCAGGAATTTTTGAAAATTGCCTAATGTGCTACATTTTCAGAAACAAGCAGTAATCGTTACAAAATGAACTGCTAACTGCGAAAATGGATATAAATAATCGGTTATTAGCTGCAACTGCCGCTAGGTATGGTAACATGGCTACACCGGCTACAATCAAAGGGCATACTGATAATACGCATTAATAACATTGAACGAGGGGTTGGCAACGGAGCATTTGCACTCCGAGGTGAAGGATTGGAATTCTGTGGAGGCAAAGCAACACAATACTAATGCTGAAAGAGCATTTTCACTAATAATTACACAGTGGAGAGATGAAAGGAACAGATTATCCATTGATTCAGTTAGGTGTGTTGTTTTAGGAAGTACAATTTTAAAAGCTTTAGTTGTGTGGAATTTCTTGATCATAGTTCAGACAAGCTAGATGTTTGGCTCAAGGTTACTTCTTTAGAGAAGTATAACTGACCTTGGATGATCACTTTAACACTGTACCTATGTTTCAGGATTTTAAGAAAATATTACTGTATATTCCTATGGGCATATATACATAGCCTTTATATGATGGATTTACATTATTTTTGCATTGACCGAAAGTGTCCAACACTATGTCCTGCATTTTTACCATTGTGTCCTAAATTTTCATAAAATAATCTGGTAACCCTAAATGAAGTCACTAGCAACAACAACAACAATAATAATAACAATAACAATAATAACAATAACAATAATAACAATAATAACAATAATAACAATAACAATAACAATAACAATAACAATAACAATAATAATAATAATAATAATAATAATAATAATAATAATAATAATAATAATAATAATAATAATAATAATAATAATAATAATAATAATAATAATAATAATAATAATAATAATAATAATAGCAAAGTTAAGCAGTCTTTCACACCCAGTAAAGAATATGACGCTAAGAACCATAGCAGTTAGAAAGCGCCCATAAAAAGAAACTAAGAAAAAAGACGTATTTATAACATTCTATGTTCAGGAGAGCAATATTATGTATACCATCCACGGGGAAGAGGGCTGACAGGAATGTAATCGAGTATTTATCCTCTCCACTTACCTACTGCCACAATTTGAAGGACTGAACCGTTCTCAATAGCGGGATGCGTGGCCTAGTAGCTGTGAGGCAGTGGAAGGGTTAAAACTACGATGTAGGGGAAATGACACATTGAGTCAGTTATCCCCAGTTTAGTACAAGGGGCTCCTGTAGCGTATAATCCAATTCAACATCCCCTCTCACATACCCATCTTATTCATTCCTACCTGCAACACTGAAGATTCGCCGCCTGCAAAGATGAAATTTCCTCAGTCTCCCGCCCTATTCATTCAGGGTCCCTCAAGGAAGTGTACTTGGTCCGCTTCTCTTCATGATTTACATTATTTCATTGCCATCCTACTCGACCTGGCATTTTGCGGACGACACCACTATTGCCACTGCGTCTATTAAACGTGAGTAGCAGCAAACAGGCCCCAGAGGTACGCTGACCCCCTAACAGCATGGTTCAGCACTTGGCGTTTAAAAATTAATCCAGCGAAATCACAGGCAGTCATCTCCCCTAGGCTGGTACAATATGATCATATCCTGAGCTACGAATAACTGGTCCAAACAAGCAAAATATCTTGGCGTCACCTTGGGCCATAAATTATATTGGAAATCGCACATCCAGAATATGATAGCAAGGTTAACCGTAGGATGATCATGATACATCCACTTTACAATAGGAAATCAGCAAGGTCTATCCGTAACAAAGTGCTCATCTACAAGCAGATCCTTCGCCCTGCTTTCGCCTATGCATGTCACTTCTGGAGCATTGCTGCTAAGACTCATCTTAAACGAGTACGAACCCTTCAAAAGCGCTTCCCTTGTACCGCTGTTGACGCAGACTGGTACATACCAAACCGAGACATTCATCGCGACCTTTCTGTCCCAACCCTTACTAATCACAACCTATCCCTTTCTCAAAAATTCTATAGTTCCCTTTCACACAGCTTCAATGCCCTTATCCGTGACGTCGGGGATTACGACATGGACCCCGGGGAAGCATACGGTCCAGACTTATACTTGGTCCAAATTAAAAGAAGTTACAGGTAGTTATAAAAGATCCACCTATCCCACAATTAGGAGAAAGATGAGGGCTCCTCCTACTTGAGGAGGATAACCCCTCAATGACTTTCAAATCCAAAAAAGTCCCTCCCAACAAAACCAGTCTTACCGCCGTTCTTCTTTCAAACACAATTGTACCAGTAAAGGACCAATTGGTCGAGAGGTTCCTCCACGGTGGAATCACCTCTCATGACACCTCCACAAGAAAAACTAATAATAGAACAGAAACTTATTCACAGCTAAAGCAAATCATATTTTATTATTTTTGTCACAAAGGCTACAACATTGTTTTTGTTTCTCTCTCCTGCCCCTACCTCCATCACCTTACAAAACCTTTAAATTGGTTTTTGCAAGGCATGTCATACTTAGTTTTTCTTTTCTTCCCCTCCTTCCCTTTCACTGACCGAGGGGTTGTTATTCCTCAATTATTCTAGTTCCGTATTCTGAATAACTGTTCATTGTGGTAAACTATACTTGACTTAAGTAGAAAAAAAAATTCTTCTCAGCAAAACACAATGCTATTTTCTACAGTTGCCTCTGCAACTGATTCTATAGCAAAATAATGATGTTTTTTAAAGATGTGCTTACAACATCAGCGTCCTCTAGAGCCAGAATATCTCAAAACTGCAAATGAGTAAACATGTGAACAGTACGATGTTAGCATTAAGCGATGTAAGAGCGAAATTAAAGAATACGAAGAGCTCAATTTCCCCATTTAAAGTATTTTTGAAATTCTTTGTCTTCATTAATCACAAAAAATAGAATAATTAAATAAAAATAAAAAGGTAAAATAAAATAAATCTGTTACACTCACATGACACAATCTCCTCTTGTACTAAACTCTTCTTACAAACATGTATTTCCCTAATCTTCTTTATGTTAGTCCAGATAAACATTTGTAGAAATTATTTTATTGTACATTTTATTGTTGGTGGAAGGAGAATATAGTACTTTTTGAGTGATAGTCAAATCTTCTAAAGCTGATCGCTATGTGAAGGTTTTGAAATTCCGTTCCCTTTACACTGCCCAACAGATAAAAAAGTGAATGTCCTTCCATTTGAGAAAAGAATAAGCATTACGGAACTCACACAAATAACAGGGAACATTTCCAAAATAGTTCACTAAAAAGAAAGAAAACAAAGCATTTGAACCTAACGAGCTTTAACGAGATCTACAATTCTTTGTATAGTAAGCTTAGGTCTATCTCTTACTGTTAACCAGTTATGCAAAAGTCATCAAGGGCTAACAGTACTACATAGGTTATAGCGATAACATTCTAAATAAATGCTTCATTTGCCATAAAAATACCAACATTTTTAAAAAATTTCCCATGTAAAGGGTAGTTTAGGATGAAGGAATTTTCTTCGAAATCTTCGTGTCGCATTCTTGAAAGATACTAAAACCAAATACCAACTTTAGATTTCAACCGACTTTTCCTTTTTGAGATATGCTGTTGACAGACAGACATAGACACACACAACGGACGTTTTTCTAAAATTGCCTCGACATCAAATTTTTGGGTCGAATACAATACTTCCCCTACTTACTATATGTAGTAGAAAAAATAAGAACATTCTTCCAACTCATAGCGTATATGACTACCTATATCTCGAAACAAATATTAAGACACTCAGCTGCAATTGTTATCCGAGAAATGTTCATTCCTCATGCCAGGCATTTGTTTTGTAAAGCGAGTATTGCTTTATTAAAGCAACAAATATGCTTGGAGAATCGCAGCCATGAAATTCTCCTCCAGACCATCTTCCGCAGACGAACATTCAGCTTACGTCACGTTTTGGAGGGCTTTAATCTTTAAACAAACTTGTTTCCAAAGGTTGTTACTGCCAAGAGTTTCGATTTTCCGGACCACCACACATATTCAGTGAAAGGCGGAGTCTCACTCAAGCTGCACTGCCCCACCTTCAACTGTTTACCATTAAATGTAGCGTGCCTTGAAGGGTTTCAAGTGAAATTTCTGAACGGAACATTTCTGTACTAGTCCTATACATATTTAACCGAATGTTTACCTTTTCATAAGACTGGCGAAATAACCCTAGCTTTTAATCCCAGAGCAAGGAATAACGGTGCTGCCAACTACATTTTTAAAACAGAAAGTACTTCTCAACTGCCATTCGGAATATTTAAATCATCAACAAATAATTTTGACTAGAAAATTGTATCAGTAGCATTTGTGAACAGTTCACGAGCTATCATTAACCTCAACGGCGCCTCGTAGAAATATTCATAACAACACTTCTACGTCACTCTGTTTAGCCAGCTAACCGGCACGAGTTTAAATTATTACTGACAGCTAGCCTACCGCTGCCAAGCCGTCTCAAGCTTATTTTCAACATTATACGAGTACAGGGTATTAGAGGAACAGTTTTAGATATTTTATATATTTTTTCTCTTCGTGAGAAAATCCAAGTCTGCTACCTGATTTTTTCATACTCGTAACTGCGCAGCGCAATGAACAACGCATGTCAGTAGAGATGTCCAACCTTGTCTCTTTGGAGACGCTTACGTAATTACCTGATATTCCACACCTCCTCTTTCAGTCGGAAGGTGAATCAGCTAGTGTCTGTGGTGCGTACTCTCAAAACCAGACAGTCAGTATCCAGTGACAGACACAAAGAACCGATTCCATTGCAGATTATAACTTGAATTTTCAGGGAATGGCCTAAAAGACTTCGTTCTGGACGATTTTTGCGTAAGTAAACAGTAAGAGAAGGCAAAAGCTTACTAAACAAAAACTGTGGATCTTGTTAAAATACATAAACTAAACCCCTAGCGCAACAGCCCATGAAGAGCCAAGGCTTGCCACCCAGCCACTGCGTCCCCCACCTCTGCGCACTACAGGCGTCATTGGTGGGGTGCAGTACTGGAGGGTGGGACGTGGTCAGCGCCCCGAGCCCTCCCGGCCAGTTATATGGCCTTCTCGACTTGGGGCCGCTACTTTTCCATCAAGTAGCTCCTCGATTGGTCCCCCCCGGGACCAGACTTCCCCGAGGGGATAAAATCCCCATGCTGGTACCAGGGATCGAACCCGGGTCCTCCGCGTCAGAGACCAGCGCGCTACCAACTGCGCTACGGAGGCGGTCGTTAAAATACATAATGTATGTCAAATACTTCTTTCTTCTTTTTAGTGAACCATTTCCGAGATATTCTGTATTATTTGTTTGAATTTGTCAATATTTATTATTTTCTCAAGTAGGAATGCGTTGTTCACTTTGCTTACCTTGGGCTTGCAAAGAGTACGTAATTTCAAATGCATCGTATAGCAACCAGCTCTTAAAACATTTCAATATCGTTTAAAGCCTACTATATTCCCATATTGACCTTGCACATACAAGAAAATTAGAAAATAGTTACTTTCAGAAAAGGCTTACGTCGATCAAAATGTGGTACACGGAGAAATAACCATTTGCAAGAGTAGCGTATATAAGACTTGAGTATAGCTTTGTATCAGGTATGGGGAAGAGGGTGACAGAAATGCATTTCTCTGTAGACAGACAATAGCAGGAAGTGTGGTCTGGTAGCTAATCATTGTGAAGCAGTGGATGGGGTTAAAACTGCGATGTAGGGTAGATGACACAGTTCTCCCCATCTATCCTCTCCCATATATAATAATAACTTAAGCAGTGTCAAAGAAGTCACTAATGAACAGACGTTTGTCGCATAAGATTTGAAAGTGCTTTCGTAAATCAAACTAACGCAAGTGTCAACAACCCGCCACTGCAACACAATGCATGTCTGAGTTAAAAGAGTGGCATAGTCCGCATAAAGTGGAAGGCGGTAAATCCAACCTTACCTCTTTCGCAAATGTTGGACATCACTTGTACAATTCGTTTTGCTTCACAGCTGAATGCGTGCCTGCTGGTCTATGTAGTGCGAGGTCATTGGCCTTCTAGAAAGCATTGGAATTCAGATCCAATATAATATTTATTTGTCCTATTTAAGTGTCCTATTTAGGGAAAGCTTGTTTTGATTGGAAAGACTTACATGAACATACTCGTCTCTCGTCTTTTAAAGGAGTGTCTTAAATATAAAGTTTGTTATTCATCAGACCTGTCCCAAGCTATGCCGCTTACACTTCTTTGCCGATGACATACGTATGCTATACAAAATTCCTTTTCTTGCTATATGAGGCCAGCAAGGCGTATTTTCGATGAAACTTTACATTGTGTGTTACATTTTTTATATTAGATGAGCGGTAGAGAATGTAGAAGTGTCCATTCATTAGCTGTACATTTTATCTGAGTTTTTAAAGTTTCAAAGCACAGCCTGATCACTAGACTGCAGAAGCAGGCTCTTAACTCCTGAAGTATTTTCTCAATAGCAGTTCACAAGATTTTTTATTAAGTGAAATAATAAGTTGCCTGTACTATTGCGTGATTTACCATTTCGGTTTGCAGGTTTTCCATTCTCAATAAACATTTACTTAAATATTTTGCACTGCACTTAATTCATTTGATTTCATTGCAGTTGTTTCTAACGCTTTCTTAATATGGTATGACGAATGAAATGAATAACTAATGGTCTAAAGTTTACAATTCTGTTTACTTAGGCTGTCTCTTTAGTCGAATGGGTAAGCAATCTGGCTCCTCAATCCAAAGTTCTTGGGTTAGTAATCGATGAATGTGTGGTAGCGCCATAAAAATTCTGTATACATTTAGTAACAAATAAATAAGCATTGACTTAAAAATGTGATGCTTTCATTTAAGTTTCTTAATAAAAGTACGTTAATTAAACAAGCAATACTGTAAATTAATTGTTCTTTCACACTAGGCGTGTGTAGGACGAGGAGAATGAGACTGAAAAATTCAATCCGTTGGCCGTGGTTAGAGCAGCCGGACGGAGACTGGAAGATCCGTGGTCCAATTCCTAGCTATGACATAGAATTCTGTCCCTTTCCAAACAATATTGCGTTCACACACTGCAGAATTTCCGCAGTGATACCTTAAATGGTTCATAAGATAATGTACTAAAATCAAGGACTTTTGATCTGAACTTGAGTACCTATTATTCACATGTAACGTTTCTAAATAGCCACAGTTGTCAGAAACTTGCCTATCAACTTTTGTTGCAGTGCTGTTACAGAACTCATTAATACGCGAAATAGTTTTTGATCTTTTGTTCCACTATGATCTCGCTGATGAGGAAAATTGCTACCACAGTCTATTCTGAAACTAGTGCTTAACGACCGAAATTTACTGCACGTATATATTTGCAGTGCTGCTTAAACCAACATTTAACAAATTCTGTTATTGTAAGTTGTTTGACAAATCGATAATTGCTAGAAGGGTGTCTGTTATACTTTTACTGTATGCACATATATGTAGATTAGCAGCATCAGTTCCTACCAATGGCGGCCGTATGTGGGGGATCTTGCTGCCGCATCAACCGTTATTAATGAAGACGAATGACCGGCTGAAGAAAGCCGCTGCATGATCCAAGGTCGCCTTCCTGTGGTCTGAGTAACAAAGATCGGGTTCCAGGAATATCCTCTAGTTAAACATTCTTACCTACCAACATAAATTAATTTCATGGCTTTAACTCCAAACACAGAACGAATTGTCCTACATTTTAGGACTTGTAGCACTACATTCCCAGCATCAAAATGTAACAGACACTTTTTATATTCTGTATTTCGTACATGTTTTACACCAGACAGTGAAATTTAGGTTAGGGGTCACTATACCACAGTTGACACGGTCAGCAGTACAGACGGAGCGAGTGGCAAGACAAAACAAATGGATATGAATGCTACGAAACACTTGACGTACTACCTAACTGTCCACGCTTCGAAATATTTCAAATATAAAGTAGGTAATGTTCATAGTATTTTTAGACGTGGCGAATGGACGATAGGTGCGCAGTGGTTTATGCACGAGTTCGCTGTTTTATTTATAAGACATAAAGGTGTCAGGTTAGTGTCTCTCCCGACTTCCGTGCAGTCAACATCGGAGCGGTGCACGATTAAGTAAAGTGTCCGCTTGCATTGTCAGCAGTGTCGTGTTTATTTCCAGGAAAGAAACAGAGACGTTACCCACACCATCAATTTGCATGATGCCACTCGCACAGATCCGTGGCCAACGAAAAGACAGGCTGCGGCGCGAATCGAAGTTACGTTGTAATTGTAGTCTAATACATGACTAGCATTGTATATCATCATGATCATGTATCTTTTGTATGAATTTAAAGAGTAATTTTTTTATTGTTTAGAATGTGGATGTATTAGGTGACTGTGGTTTTACTTCAATGGCCCGTGACCAGATTAGGAGACTTACGTAACTGCATTTTGCACCCTAGCCTTTTTCGTTAGCCATGCGCAGATTCTAGCAAGGTCATCCGCCATGTCTAAAATACCTCTGTACCTCGGTTGGACATTTTGTTCATCCAGGGAGATAATTTATATGTATAAGTAATTGATGAATAATAATACACACTTTTTACACTTAGAATTGACATGAGCAAGCAATAATGGGGTAAGTAAGAAAACACCAATTTGAGCTATAGTCAAACATTTCAGAACATCACATTTCAATAACAGCTGACTACAATGTTTTGAAACCTCACAGACCTTTATTTGGCAACATCCGGGAGTATATCTGTTAATATATTTATGATGCCTGAACTGATTTGTTGGATATATATTAACGATAGTGAAAACTGACTTACCCCAATATTGCATGGAATGTGTAGAGAAATGAAGTTTGTTCAAAATAGTAAAACTAAAAATTTTAATTTAATTTGAACTTTATCACCAGAATGGACACAAAGAAACTTATTTACAGACATATAGACTTTTGTTCAATCATACACAACTCTCAGTTTTGTGTGTTTAAGTTACATATCTAAGCATGCCTCACTAATCACTCTCAACTTGTAATTGTGCTACGATTTTTCAATGAATTTACTCAAACATTTTGCCTTTTTGTATTAAGTAACAGGATAGGGATTTGACGCCATCCAATTTGACTTTAACACCAATATTCAGAGGCACAAATTTTATGCAGCCTTCCCTGTAAAGAAGATAAAATGTAATATATCCTGAACTCAATAATGAACAGAAAATTTCCAAATTATATATATATGCATAATATATGCATATATGAATGCATAACTTGACTGTGTTATCAAAGGTCGTCGGTTTTCACGTTACACACAAGCAAACATTAATGTGTTTCTGTGTGACGATGATATAATGCTAAATGAAGTACTATGGTGTAAGACAGATCTCCATTAGAAAGTTAATAACCATGTGCATCCATCATCCACAGAACAAATGACGGCCAGTTCTTAAACGTACAAAGATCTATGGCTGCATCGTTCATGATGGTAACTATCGTGCCCATGGAGCTGTGCTTCAAGATACATCCTATGTAAATTATTTCAATAAGAGAGAACCAATCCTTATTTAGTGGCACGAATTTTTCAAGAATCAAGCCTCATTTAGGGCTGCAAATTTTTCAAGAACCAAACCGCATTTGGCAGCCAAAATGTTCAAGGAGAAGCGTTTCTTGTGGCGGAAAATGTACAAGAATCATTCCTTATTTAATGGCCAAAAAGTTTCAAGGACCAAGCCTTCTTTGTTGGCGTAAAATTATCAAGTAGTTTAAGCTCCTCTAAGATTCTTGTTCAACTGACTCCTCATTAAAATATTTCCGATCTCTGTAGTTCGAGATAGAAATCTCGCTGCTTATTCAATAGGTCTAGAGTACGGGGTAGAAGGGGCAGCTGGAATTTCGCTTGTCCTCAGAAAATAAATACTGAGCAAGTCAAAGTACCCCTTAATTTCATTAATTCACTACTTGATATGTGCTTACCTAGTTAAATACATTTAACTAAAGAAAATCTCAAAGTGGGATGACGTTGAGGTGAATGTTATCATTTCTAGGAGCCCCAGAAGAAATATTACAAATATTGTGGTTGGAGAGTAACCATCTTAAAGAGTATCCCGATTTGAATATCTAAGAGCACTTATAGATAACAACAATGTAACTAAATGTTAAAAAAGGAAGAATACAAAGAAAGAATGCACCATATTACGCTAATCTACAATTATTAAAAATATTAATTATGACAAGAATAAAATGTAAGATCTACAATATACTCAAAATCAGTAGTAATATGTGCTGCAGAAACATGGCCCTAAAAATAAATGGGGTAAAATGATGAAGATTTAAAAGGAAAATACTGAGAAGAATTTTCAGATTGGTGAAACATTACGATCAATGGAGAATCAAAGACATAACGATTAACTAGAACTATAAGCTATTATAATTACAAGCAAGGTATACTCAGGTTTCTGTAAGCATGGAGAATGCCAGGGATAAGGGTATTGAGAGAATGACTCAAGATAGAATCTTGGGCTACTGATCCCAAGGTCGCGGGTTCAAATCAAACCGATGGTTTTTAAGCTGCAAGTCAGCTCCATGACAGTAGATTTTCTGGCATGTAAAAGAACTCCTGACCGCCTCCGTAGCGCAGTTGGTAGCGCACCAAAAAAGAAAGAAAAAGAAAAAAATTATCGGAATTTCCCTACAAAGCTACATTTTATTCTTACAATGAAAATGCAAGAAACGCATTACCCCCAATTCTAGCATTTGTACCTAAATAAGTTACAGTTCAGTTTATAGTCAAGTTTAATGATGTTCACATCGATTACTTTAAGGGTTGACAGTACATCATTCTTTCCATTTATTTTATTATGTTGTATAAGAGTCATGTACAGTATGCTATGCTACTATTTTTATCTATGTACTCTTTCAAATTCAACAAGAAGTTATCAACATGCATTAAAATGTTTATCAATGAAAAAGTGAGAAAGAGAGGAAGCATGCCCGTTAGATGATCCTTAGGAAAAGGATAAACTTACAACATCGAACATCTCGAATATTTTGACGCAAACCATGTATTTTGATCAGCTGTATATTTTTATGTTGCAGAAAGTTTTCAATTAAATAAAACCGTTCATTCATGGCCTCTTCTTCATCGTCTTCTTAAAGACAATATCCTATTTGTTTCAAGTGCCTTATTCTATTGGTAATAAACACTGTTTCCATCATGTTGGCGTCCTTCCCAGTGGTCTGGTGTGTCTGGTTTGAAGTTCATGGCAAGTTTAAGGAGTTGATTTTCCTCCATTTTATTAAAGTAGTCCTTTTCTTCTTTGTTTAATCTAAGTGGTAAAGTCTGTAACCCCGCATACATTCATTTCTTCATAGTCTTTTTCCTTGTATATCCTGTTACTGAACATAGTTTCAGTTCATTTGTTTTAACAATTGTTTCCGTTTTCTTTTTGTTGGTCTTTGTTTCTTGTGCATCCGTCATCACTGATCTGGTTGTCTATACATATTCCGGTTTTGCTCTCTTTGCTCATATATTTGTTTCTCCAAATAATGTCCTTGAATGCTCCAGACATCGAGGACTTTCTTATCTGCGATTTTACTTTCGCAATTGAATTCACACTGCTAGCAATATTCTTATCCAAGTAACTGGAACTAATTATGTGCTTGCTCTATACTCTATTGCTTATTAATAGTTCACATCTGAAAAGGTTATTTTTTCCGTTGATATTAACATTAGTATATTTCGTATCGTTAATTCAGTTTATATACTAGCCTTTGTAAATTATTCTTCTTTTCTGACAATGGTAACACATAATCCGGATAGCATAGTATTTTTAACTCCCTGCTCCCCAGTTTAAAACTGCTAGCGTTTCTCTTATAACACCCATTATTACATTAAACATAACTGGATTTAGAACTGTCTCCTTGCCTCAGTCCTATTGATACCAGAACTGTATTATTTACTTGTATTCTTGTATCGTTATTAGTATTCAGTTCTTTTACAATATATATTGCTTTTGGGTTAATGGTCTTTATTACACCAATGAATTTCACTCTGTCACATCCGTGGATAAGATATATAAGTCACATGAAATCGGTTTTGTTAAATTCTATAGCCCTTCCTGCAATCTTTCGTATGAAGCGTCTATCGTAGAACCACTTTGACAAGAATCTTGTCGTTATTCACTTATAAATTCCTGCCAATTTCCATGGCAAGAGCATCATTAGCAGTTTCCGGATCGTACTTAATAACCATTATAACATTTTAAGTTTGTTTTAATCCATTGTCTTAAACTTCGACTTGTTATGCTCTCCTTTCAAAGATTGGATATTTTTGCACTTAAGATATTTTTAAATGTGCAACATAATGCCTTTATTAACATTTATCTCCCATCCTTTAGCAGTTCTCATTAATATCATCTAGCCCAGGTGATATGCAACTCTTTAATTTCTTTAATTTTTTCATTGTTTTACATATTATCTTTTCTGAGCTTATTGTCGTTTGTATGGGTATTTTCTCCTATTTCATCATAGTATTGTGTATCTAAGCATTTTACATACATATTTCAAAATGTCTTTTTCACAGTTCTACATTTATTCTTGGTACTTCAATATATTCATTTAATAATTTCTTCCTATTTCTAATCATGTTCCATATCATCCGAGAAGCTGTCCCAGAAATCATGTTTTATTTCTTTAACTCTTCTATTAGCTTTATCTTCATATGTTGTATTTTATTTCTCTAGCTTAAATATTTCCTTTCTTCTGCTATAACCAGCTGTAACTTCTAGGACAAACCGAGGGTTAATTGTTCTCTTACTGTTAATTGAGTGAGTGAGTGTGTTGAGTTTAAGGGCCCGTCGACAACTTGGTCATTAGGGCCCCCTGTTAATTGATATAGTTGCTTAGTATTTTCTGCTGCACCTGTGGTATTATTCTTTAATTTATTTCAAGTTTGTTCTCCTTCATAGTTTTCTTCTATTTTATTACTCAGCAATTTAATATGTAACCTCTATTGATTACAGGTTTATAGAAATATATGTTATATTAAATGTCTGAGTATAATGGACATCTTCCTTTCGTCCTTAGTAAATTGTGATTTTTATAAATAATTTAAACAAATAAAGGGAAATTTACAGTAAATTCATAGAAAATTGAAGATGCGCATTTTATTTGCCATGCCGATATATTACACATGAGACATATTAATCAAAATTGTAAGGGCCATTTTTGATAAAATAAAAATAAGAATATTTTTCCATGTAAACGATTGATGTGAGGTGGGGGATATCATGAAAATCTTAATGCTCCTGGAAGATGATGAACCTAAATACCAACTCTGGTATCCAATTTTTTTCAGTTCTAAGCAATTATCATTATAATTATTTCTTTTGTCATAATAGTAGTGTGACGACATGGTGTCAGGTGTGGGATTTGTCACATTGTCAATTTTTCAACTATCAATTAATTTTTGAATAAATTATTTATAGAAACTTGCACAACTACCTTAGCTACTGGAAGCCAGCAGCCATTCCAACTGGAATAATGTAAGTGCCATGCAAATTTACATACGTCTTTGCCTGATACAAGGCCTAGCCATTCACCAGACAATACATAGAACCATAGCAACTACATTCCCAACAGTCGCACACTTCAAACTGTTCTGCACACTGGGCATTTCCATTTGTTTCTTGTATTCCATAAAAAGTTTCCAACACTTCTTAGTTCCGACTGATCTTTAAAAATGTTTCTCATTGTCAAAGCTTTATTTCTATTTAACCATTTTCTACAAATCAGCTGTTTTCCTCTAATGGTCTATACGTGAACCTTCTAATAATAAATGAATCTCATTTTCCCTTCCATTTTATACTACACATATTTCCTTCGTCACATTCTTTCATTTCTTAATTTACAAATTCCCACTCGAATAAACTGAAGTCACCGACTCTGAATTGGAGAAATACAACCGTATTTGGCACTACAAAATCTGTTAATAGACCGAAAAATAATCCAGGGGTTTCTCGATAGTTTACAGGATCGGAACAAACCCGATGGTATTGCCATAAAACTTTGAAAGTAATACTGAAATGTAGCAGATTTCGATAGTAGAGTTAATTAAAATCGGCACAAAGAAGGCGTGGTGTGATTATCGTCATGTAACTAACTAATAAAATTACACATGTTCACAGGAACAAACAGGATAATAACAGGCACACGATGTTATCGAGTCATTTGCATACTGTAACGTACTTGATCGATCCGTGCGATGCTTTTTTTGTCTCCCTACGTGCCTTCCAATCATCTCACGCACCGCCACTCCCAATTAAACACATCCGTATCCGGTGCGTGAATTCCCTCAGGGAAACAAATGAACCGCAAGTAACGAAGAGAAAAGACAGATACGGTAAACCTGGACAAGATACCAATTTATGAGATTATTCTACCGGCAGAGAATCTCTATTTCAGATGAACTGTAAAAAAATCGACGAAGGTATCCATGGCTTATAATTTACCTCTGGGCTTGTACTCTTAGCCATATAAAAAGCATTACACAAAACAGTTTCACAGCTTCAGTTACGAGTAGCAATGTAAAAACAGCCTAAAATTCTTCAACCTTACAACAAAAATAATTCTCTCTTTGGCAATGTATATTTATCAACTAAAATTGTGCTTTAAAAACAATTTTCAGAATCGTTATCTTTATTTAACATCGAATTATTTTGGAAGTAGCACCTTCATTTAAATGTTTCTACATTTTCCAGCTACTAATCGAGTTTTCGCCAGTATATCTACATTGCTGTTTCTTTGGGATAGTTTGTAAAGCGATTTTGAGGATTCTTCTATCTCTCATATTATCAAGACACTCTTTCTAATTGCCTTAATTTCACATTGAATGTCCCAGTTGTTTTGATATCTTACTGCTCTCAAGAATGTCGTCTGCCCCCATGCATGAAATCCCTGTTCTTCACCCAAGGCTCACTAGTATACTATTGTGATGACGGGCTCGGCGAACAACGGGGAAGGAGGAGTCGGACTCCTTCGCTCTGCATGCCATGCCGGTGAGCGAAAAAAGACGTTCAAGGCTGGGCAGCCTCGCGGGACTGCTGTGTGTACGTGACTTAACAATCGAGGAGGCACAAACAAAAGGAGTGTCGTGAACGTTGGCCAGACTTTTAGCTGAGTCATTTCCGGAGCATGTGACTATAGAAGTCGAAAAAGATCCGTATGACGCCATCGCCAGTATATGAGGAGGTCGGTTCTCGGTGACCTACAAGTGGTGACTGTATAGGTTTTGTACAAACCAAAAACACTATAAAATGTCGATAATTGTAAACCAATGAAAACTGTAGGCTGTAAGCCGGGGCCCATGTACCGGCACCAGAAAAAAACCTTTATGAATAAACAAATCTCAAAGCTGAAAATGTTTTCAGAGTCGAGTTACGGAAAGTAACTTCCAGTGAGTCTGAGACAGCTGTGCATGTGTGACGTCGTTTGCTACGTCGTAAGAAGGTTCAACGAGCATCATGAGGGATTACATCGTTGTAATTAGTGCATGTGAGACAGAAGAAGTGAAGAAAGACACTAAAAGGACTGAGCAAGGTCATGAAAAGAACAATTGTAAGTTGAGATAGCCCAAACGACTGTAGATTGAGTTAACGACGAGAAGAAAACTCTGTATTTGTGGTAATATTTTAGAAGACAATAAAGTGATTGAAAAGTAACCGGACTGGAGTTTTCTCATTTGCTGCAATATATTTTTGATCTCGCTAATTTTGATCTTTCAATACCTAAGATACATTTAAATGTTCTAAATGTTTGATATATTAGAAACCTTGAATTCAGAAAACGAAATGTAAAGCTACTGGGACGTCGCAGGTAACAAACCACCTCCCAAAGCTTGTACTATAAGTCTGTTGGAGTTTGCAGACAGCACTTCCCATACGATATTTGCCTCTCTGTCAGTGACGCTTCGCTGCTGCTGTTAACATTCTTTGTATTCACATACCTTGAAGCCAAATGTTTAAGAATTCCAATTTATGATACCGATTACACAAAAACTTGAAGAAAGGCTAACAGTTTGGTAGTTAACTGCAAAGCACATGCTGTTATAAGAGCATCAAATTTCTTATTAGTTAATCGGTTTTCAATTCAGCCATTTTGCAGTTGAAAACGAAACTCACGTAAATTACTCCAAAAGGTAATTCTCGAAAAATAGAAGCTGAATAAGGAAAAAACACAGGGGAGAATACATTAAAGCTATGAAATCCAACACTTTTCATATGTATACACACACGAGGGTCATTACCTAAATCCTGGCAACTATAGGATTACGTATGACAATTCAACAATAGGTGAAATCCACTCTGTGTATTGCATCGTTGAAGGCAGTGTGGATCTCAATGCCAACAGAAAATAGGGATGGAGAACAGGAGTTAATGGCACAGGATGAAATGAAAAACACGCAATGGAACTCTGTGTAAATTTATTGTGCACGAGCACAAATGGAACAAAAATCAATCAACATCCATGGCACCATTTCAACGAACCGACTGTCCTTAAAAATAGTCCCGCAGGGCATCCACACAGCGTTACCAATGACGATGAATGCCTTGAATGCTATGGACATTGCCAACCATGTATGCCACTTGTCGCCGATATGCCATTAGGATATCCGCTCTGTTCGCAAAGCAATAGGGCAATGCCCTATTCCCCAAAGCTTCTCATAGGTCAGATGGAACTAGCAAGTGACCATATGGTCGATGTTCTAATCTGTTGTAGTATGGTGAGCCCTTCACACCTTACCCTCGGTTTCTCGCTATCTAACACTGCTTCACTTGCTGGTAACACAAGCGCACGGCTAAGTGCGCAGAACTGGGCACTCGATGCACTACGTTGGACACACATTCTGACCCGCATTCCCAACCCAAAGTCGGTAACAAGCAAAAGAAACCAAACATCACCATCATCAATCACGCAAAGCTTGTGAATAAAGACGACAGCTTTCATACAGATCTCACGGGTAAATGTGTATAAATGCATAAGTGCCGTGGAGATCCACCCCACCCGGGTATACCCGGGCGACCTGCTTTTGTTCTTGGGTCTTGGTTCACGGTAAACCTCAGACTGAACGTCTTCGACGCTGGCACCCAGCCATCCTCTGTCGGTTGAATTCGGTACGTTTGCCACAGGGTTTCGAATGTATATACATGCAATATAGTGATAGCACGTGCTCGAAAGATAACACTTTGTTGCTAAGACTTACGGAGTGACCCTCGTATATGTGTGTGTGTGTGTGTGTGTGTGTGTGTGTGTGTGTGTGTGTGTGTGTGTGTGTGCGCGCGCGCGCGCGCCGCGCGTGAGAGTGAATGTGCGAGGGCGAGTGCGAGTGTGCGAGAGTGTGCGAGTGTGAGTGAGTGTGAGTGAGTGTGCGTGCGCGCGCGCGCGTGTGTGTGTGTGTGTGTGTGTGTAACAAATGTCAAAGTACCTATTAAATGAATGCTGAATATTCAAATTCGTGCATTTAAGAAGATAAAAGGTTCCGTGTGTATTACAAAAATCAATGAAATTTACGGAAACCTACCTTCTATGCAGGTCACTTGTTCTCTGTCCTCTTATGTACACGAAGGACAAACCGTTGTTATTTAGAGTATTGTGAAGAATTATACTAAGGATCTTCGAGCACCTCTGAAATCGTCTTACCTGGAAATAAAGAAACATACTGTAATTGATTGACACTGTGCAATAAATTGTAAACACTCACTAAATTTGAACTTCCATGCCTTCTTTCAACTGCAACAACTTTCTAAATATAGTTTAAAGTAAGAGAACACATAATGCATTACAACACATGAGTTAATATACTAGATGTGTAAAGATATCTTATACATTTTAGGTAGAAAAATAAAATAATATGAACAAAGGCTTTAGCAGATTGTTTACTCGCATATGACTGTAACCCAAGCTCTCACAGCATTAAATGATCAAGAAACGTCTTCACCTTCGAGGGATGCCTAATACGAACGAATCTGAATTAATAGTCTTTTTAAAGGATCTGATTAACGGTTTTCTTTATTAAAAAAGCTAGATCTTAGTTGCTCAAGGACTATATGGTGATTAATAATGTCGCAAGGCATTTCTTCAAGCAAAATAACTGGGTGCAAATTTTTTTCTTTTCTTTTCTTTTTTTTTTTTTTTTTTTTTTTTTTTTTTTTTTTTTTTTTTTTTTTTTTTTTTTTTATAACCTCTGCGGTAATATCGAGTGAGTGAGTTTTGTTTAAGGGCCCGTCGACAACTAGGTCGTTAGGGCCCGAAGTCCAAAAATAAAACAAGCGAACAATAAAACCTCACCCTAAAAAGCTAAAAAGTGAAACTTAAAATAACCAAAAATGTTGAAATATTTAAAAAACAAGAGCTAAAAAATCTAAAGGTTAAAAAACTGGTGAAAACGTAACTTTCTAAAACCGAAAGGTGATAAAACCTTTAAAAGGTAAAAAACGAAATAACATCACTAGTAAAAACATCCCAAAAGTTCATATCCGCCAAGATAAAATAAACCTTACACCTGCTTTCAAAGTCGATGCTGGCAACAAATCACAGTACTGTATTTAAGGCTACTGGGTCGTTGCCTGGCACGGTGCACAGTGTAAGACCCAGGCCGAGGGACTGGCGCTCACGAGCGTACCGCGGGACATGTGCGAGGGAGAGTGGAATACTGCACGTCGCACAGACAGGCTCCGGATCAACGCGCAAAAAGGTGTGCATGGGTGTCTCGAGTGTGGCCTATCCTCAGGCGGGTTGAAATCACCTCCTCACGCCTGAAATCCCTGCAAGATGTTTGTCAGGGATGTACCATGTCCTTGATTGTCCGTAACTGAGTGCCAGCTAACGCTTCTTAACACTCCTGCTGGACAGCACATAGCTGGCGACGGAAGTTCTTCTGGACGTCTATATAAGGGACCGTACGTGTAGAATACTCCGGCAGGCGACATACAGGCCTAGTAGCTGCATCTGCCGCCTCGCTGCCCGGTAATATCGAAAACCTACGTTTATCTCTCTATATCATGAGAGAGATATCATGCTATATTAAATAGCATGCATGGATAACCATTGCACAAATTAAACGAGAGAATCTATATGTGCAGTTTTTTCATCGAGAGCTCAAAATATAGTAACACAAAAGTTTGAAAAAGTGTTGGAAAAAGTATTTCTAATAAAAGAAAATGCATCTTTTAGTTTCTCCACTACTTGCCTATGGTAAGTATGATATTCCAATAAAATATCGATACCGACACTTTAACAGAATGCACCTTCGGTAGTTCCTCAATCCAGTCTGTGAAAAGCATTGCTAAAAATGTGATGTGTTGCACTCGCATGACTAGGTCCACCCTAGCACTAACCATTCTTACTAACTTTTATCTTATTGCTTACTTTGCTTATTTGCTTGTAGGAACAAGGGGAATGTAAGAGTACAGTAGGCCTTGAGCGATAGTCAAATCTTTTAAAGCTTTCAAATTACGTTCTCTTTGCACGATGAACATAAAGAAAGAATAACGATGCTATATTTGACAGAAGTATAAGTTCTCCAAAACTCACACAAATAACAAGGAATATCTCTGAAATGGCTCGCTCTAAAAAAAATCATTCGGACATAAATCCGAAGTAAGATCTGCATTTTTCTATAGTAAGATTTCGCCTATCTCTTACGCTTTACCAGTTATGCAAAAGTCATCCAAAGTAAATATGCTACAGGGGCTATAGCCAGAAAATTCAACATATACATTCCATTTGTCATAAAATATCTGAAACATATGGCATTTTAATCAAACTCGTTAGCCATTTTAAAGAAAATAAACGTTCTCGAAAAAATTTCCATGTAAAGGGTACTTTTCGGTGGAGCAATTTTCTTCAAAATCTTCGTGTCGTACCCTTGAGAGATGCCAACTTTGGTTTTTAACCGACTTTTAGTTTTTGAGTTACACTGTCCACAGACAGACAGACAGACACGGACCTTTTCTAAAAATGCTTTTTCCTGGATTCATGGGGCCTCAAAACATATATTTCCGGTGAAATCTCGACATCGAATTTTTGGGTGGAATACACTAGTTCTTCTACTTATCAGTAGAGAAAGTAAAAACGAAAACTTACTATATAGTTAATCCTCCTCTAGTGATGCGACACGAAGATGTTACAAAATACCCCAATACTAAGTGCAGTTTACTTGGACAGTTATTTTTGATATTCTGAAAAATAGATATAACTATTTTGCATGAAATTTCTAATGTTTAACATATTTTCATGAAAAATGTAATGTACCCACATCTATTTTTCTGGAAATGGATTCTTATGTCCCTTTCATTTAGAATGAAGGCCAATTGCATAATTGTATAAGTGATGGACAAAAACTTACCACACGGAAATTTCCATAAAGAACACAATGTCATTTGAGGGGGGCGCCTCACAAAGTTAGTCGCCTCCGAAATATTTTACAATTGGTTTGATTTTTCAAATACTTACGCTTTTCTCATATTCTGTTTTTTTTTTTTTTTTTTTTTTTGTTTTTGTTTTTTTTTTTTTTTTTTTGTTTTTTTTTTTTTCGCACGGTAATTTAGCATAATGTTTAATATGTTTTCTTGTTAACAAACTGTCCATTACCAGGATCATATCAGCGCTGCCGCTGTGCCGGAATTTAACACCACAGGAGTTCTTTTGCATGCCAGTAAATCTACTGACTTGGAGCTGCCGCTTAAAAGCCATCGGTCCGGGTCGGGTTTAAACAAGTTAGACCCAGATTGAGGTAGCCTAACATCAAATTTCAAAGCGATACGCTAAGTAAGAGTCTAACATTCGCTTTACGGATTGACAAGAAGAAATTAAAAATAAGCTTTTTATAAGAGTAATTAGTAGAAAAGCGAACAGAAAAAGTCAACGCATCAGATATTTGTGTGTATGTCCTGCAGTGAACATTCACCTCATCTCGTTTGAAGCTAGTAAAGGACTTCAGGAAGATGAACAAATAAAAGCATCCCTAAAATGAACCAAAGACTGCCTGGAAAATAGAGATGAGACTCAATGTATTCTAGGAACTCATTAAAATATGAGACGCTTCTAGTTCAGTTTCCTCAAAAATACTCTCCTCAGGCAAACGCACCCAGAAAGTATTGGCATTTCAGTGGCTGAAACGTTCATTATGTACTAAATTGGAGGGGAAAATCCTTTCCATGCCTCCCATTAAAACTATTACACTTATAAAAGAAATGTTTCCAGAAAAATAATGTAAAATAAGACCACCAGCAAAACTATAAAACACACAGTGTTAGGACATCAATGATACGATTTTAAACCACTTTAAGCCGCGTTTTGTGTAAAACTTGGTATTACTGGCGAGAAACTGCTCTCAGATAGCCATTTATAATACAAATGCCTAAAGTATATGCTTGATATTAAACCAACACTTACAGGGGTAGCTTAGCCGCAAGAGATGACACAAAATGCGAAGAATGGAACGTTGAAAGTGAGCGTCATAATATACCCAATCAATGTTAGTCCAAGTGAGATAAGACAATTACGTGATATTCAGCAACATATAGCTGCAGGAAATTCTCCCTTCCTGTAATCCATCGCTACAAAGAGTTATTTGCTCAAGTCCCAACTCATTTTCCAACGATTATTTTTATGTTCACGTTTTGCTCATTCGTTTGATGGCTCCATCTCCGTCCAGCACGACTCTGTCATTAATGCAAGGGGGCTGAGGGGCAGGGTACTGTGCAGGTGGTCCCCCTGCAGTGCTCCATGGTTTCAAAGCCCTCATATGTATGTTAATGTTCTGTTTTGTATTTTGTTGGAGCGGTTTTAGGACATTGGTATCTGCGGAATCAAAGCACTGCGCTACAGGGGTCTTGCAGAATTTTCTTCTTCCTATTTTTCAACGGTAAGCTTCAGAGGGCTGTCACTCTTGATTGAAATCTGAGTGCGCGTTTAATGTACTAGATGTGCCTCTGCATATGGAAACAAAAAATAATTCTTTCGAAACCAGACCCTTCTAAAATAAAGATCTGTGCATGCTTGACACATCATTTAGAGTTACTGGTGTTCCGGATTCCCTTTGTATTCGTTGCATCTCCCAATAATTGACTGTTCTATTGGCTAATCGACAGAGAAGGGTTGCGTGCGGTGACCGACATTATTTTGACCACTGTTTCCCTTTGTAACGGCAATAACTAACTAGTAATATTGACAGAGTGTTTGGAATTATAACACGACATATCTTAGGTAAGTTCTGACTAAAGCCACTTCAAGGTTTTCATTACGGCAGAGAACCGGGAGGAAGTCAAAACAAGCAATTTTTGGGTTGTGGCAGTCTTATACTCTAGGGGTGCGATATCATGAATATTTAAGAAGCCGTATTAATTTAATCAGTCTCTCTTGCTTAAGACAGTTTTAAGTAATTATATTGTTCTATAATTTTGGCCTTTCCTAGTCCTCACAGACAGAGTAGATTGCTATAAATCTGAAGAGTGCCTTGCCATTTATGAAATGTTTCACTCCTTCACTTTGGAAATTTAGCTATTAAGTAACTGTAACATATACCTATTTTTACTTTTTCTACTACGTATAGTAAAGTAGAGGAAGTATTGTACTCCACCCAAAAATTCGATGTGGAGATTTAACCGGAAAAATCTGTTTTGAGGCCCCCTGAATCCAAAAAAAAGCATTTTTAGAAAAAGGTCCGTGTGTGTCTGTGTGTGTGTGTGTGTGTGTGTGTGTGTGTGTGTGTGTGTGTGTGTGTGTGTGTGTGTGTGTGTGTGTGTGTGTGTGTGTGGACAGTATAACTCAAAAACGAAAAGTCGGTTAAAAACCGAAGTTGCTATTTAAGTTTAATGTCTTTCAAGGATACGACACGAAGATTTAGAAGAAAATTGCTCCGCCCTAAACTACCCTTTAGAGGTGAAATTTTGATTTTCTTGAACATGGCTCTAACAATTTTGATTAAAATGCTACATGTTTGAGATGTTTTTGTGATAAATGAACTGTGTATCTTAAATTTTCTGGCTACAGCCCACTAAGTCCTATTTACTCTGGATGACTTTTGCATAACTGGTAAACCGTAAGAAATAGACCAAATTTTACTGTACAAAAAATAAAGATGTTCCTAAAAAACACAATTTATGTCTGAATAAATTTCTTTGTAGAGTGAACCATTTCGGAGATATTTCTCGTTATTTGTGTAAGTTTTGGAGAACTTATACTTGTCAAATGGAACATCGCTATTCATTTTTTTATATGTTCACCGTGCAAAGAGAACGAATTTGAAAGCTTTAAAAGATTTGACTATCGCCCAAAGCCTACTGTATTCCCATATTCCCCTAGCACCTACAAGGAAATGAGCAATAAGGTAATTTCTGCAAATGTTTATCTCAACTAACAGGAAGAAGATAGAAGAATGAGTTTGTAATAATGGTCAGTACAATAGGTAAGATAAGAAAATAGAGTGCAATAAGCCGAAACCGAAAGAAAAGTCTCAGGAAGGTTAAGTATGTAGTTGAACTCTGTGGGTGCAAGTAACTGCAACTGTATCTGATATCAAACTATAAACTCCGTATACAAATTAGGAAAGGAATGCTTAAAGAAGTCGCATACATATTGTTATTTGCGAGTATGTAACACAGTTCATAAATTACAGTTCAAACATTAACGCTCATACTCATGCCCAGTTTTGTATGTGCAGTCTTCCTGCAATAGGTAAATGTAGAAACAGTGCCTCGCAAATCTTTAATCTTTTTCTCACCATTAAACTGGCATAATACCTCCCGCTTACTGCTCCACGAAGCATAAATATCCACTGGTATTCTATCTCGAAGTACGATAAGCGGTATTGTGTGTTCCATCTCATTCCACTGCAAACCACTTAGCAAGGAATAACATGTGGGCGATGTGCAATTTCTTTGCACAGAAGTTGTGCACGGGAGGGCGCTACCCGATACAAACATATTGTTACAAAAACGACAAAAATCTACTTATTTATCACTTTATTTTTTGTTCTAAACTTTTGCACAGAAGCAATTTCTCTTTTACTGACGTTAACACAGTCTACAGTCTTTCGTAATATTACAACTCACAACTGTTCTTCTTTTCGTAGCCTTGACCCACTTCTTTCACTGCACGGGCGTCACGAAGAGGGGCAAGGGGAGACCATGGACCTCCTTGGAAAATAATGAACTTAATGTGCAGTCAATTACTATTAGACCATTGTTTTAATTTTGATGTAAAGAACACTTTTTATTTAGCACAAATTAATACGGTTATGCGTAACAAACACTGTAACTTTTGATAACAGAATAATGAATTATTGCATAATAGCAGGCCTCCCCCCTGAAATAAAGCCCGACGAGACCCATGTTTCACTGTCTCTCTTCACTTTCTCTGCCTCTCAAACACTAACTCGGACGATACAATCACTCAAAACGTCTTCACTTCGACGCGACGTATCTCTCACAGCTGTCTCTCACTCCTAGCGCACTCACCGACTCAACAACTGCCTGCTTTACGCGCTCCGCAAGTTTTTATTCCTGTCAATGACGTAGCCAGATCCTTCTCGTACGTCTACAAACAAGCCGGCCGCCGGAGATTTCTCGAATGACCTGGAGAACCCCTTTTTTATGGGCCGCGCTCATTGTTGTTACATGTTTGCTCGCGTGAGTGGTGTGAGGAAGCTTGACCTTAAGCGACTTTGATACGCACCCCCCCCCCCTGACTTGTGGTGTGAAGTAGCTTGGCCTCGACAGTCCCTTGCTGTGCGCCGCGGCCGGTGTCACAATATTGTAGAGTTTCAAACCTCTACGAACCTCATCCATTCTTAGAGCTGCTTGAATAACTCATGGTAAACCGTTTAAACTCATAGACTTATCAAAAGTCGACCTTTATTTACAATAAAAAGGTCTTCGTTGTCTAGTAATTTCTTTCATAAAAAAATCATGCAAATTTGTAATACACAATCACATGTCTGTGGCAATGTAAATTCATTAATGATATTTGCTTAACGGAGAAGCGTTCTTGGAAGCCATTCTATCGCAGCATGGAAAATGAAACTAGGTCCCCGCATCTATCCAATGAAAACAAATCAAAAGCGACTGATGATTCGAAACGTCAGCGCAACACGTGTGGCTGAGCAAATTAGGTTTCGAATTCCAGTATTGAACGGTATTAGCGACTGTGAATCTAGGCCTTCCTGTAGTCCACTCCTGATGTCAGGTTCACTAGGCACGCGTGGAGAGGTAGAGCAAAGTTCCAGAATCAACTGTCAGTTTCAATGATTGATTTTGTATTAAATGATGCTCACGCTCTAATTGAAGGGTGCGCCCAACGTAATAATATTAATTCGATGATGTGATGATATAGCTGTCGGAGGAAACACCATAGCCGCAAGAAACCACACCAACTGTAGCTTCTCACCACGGCGTGGTCCTGAGGCAACCTAATTCATCACAACAGGGTGCTTGGAATTAGGATCTCCGAGCAAATGTACACAATTCTACGCTAACAAATGGGATTGTGGCCGGCCTTCTACAATAAGCATTCTCACCCTATTTCCAGCATGAATACTGAATACTCGCATTTTACTTGCTTTGAAGACACGAAATTGATTTTTAAATTCATGTTTAGGATCACGAAAGCTAGAAATTGTTCCTTCTACATCATATTTACGTTGTGCTACCTCAAAATTGCGTTTAGCATTTTAAACATGGCTTTAGAGATTGCCTATGTTATATTGTGAGATGTTGCGCCCAGATCTTAACTAAAGTTTATCTTTCCCTGTTTTTTCTAAACATTGGAACATACATTAAGATAAAAAATCTGACCTGCTGCACTCACATGACTTTCTCTACTCTTGTACTAACCATTCTTACAAACTCTTATTCCTGATCTGCTTCGTGTTAGTTGAGATAAACATTTGTACAAATTACCTTATTGCTTATTTCCTTGAAGGTCCAAGGGGAATATTGGAATACAGTAGGCTTTAAGCGATAGTCAAATCTTTTAAAGCATTTGCACCTTAACATATAAAAAAAAAAATGAACAACGATGTTCCATTTCACGATAGTTTTAAGTTTTCCGTAACTGACGCAAAATAACATGGAATATCTCCAAAATGGTTCATTCTACTTATAAAAAAAATGACAAATTGTGTGTTTTAGCGAGATCTACATTTTTTATAGTAAGCTTTTGTCTAGCTCTTACGATTTACGAGTTATTCAAAGGTCATCCAGAGTAAACAGGACTACATAGCTATAGCCAGAAAATTCAATATATACATTTCATTTGTCATACAAATATTTTAAACATGACATTTTAATCAAAATGGTTAGAGCCATTTTCTAGAAAATCAAAATTTTCAATAAAATTTCCATTTTAAGGGTAGTTTAGGGTGGGGCTATTTCTTCAAAATCTTCGTGTCGCATCCTTGAAAGACATTAAACTTAAATGCCAACTTTGGTTTTTAACCGACTTTTCGTTTTTTGAGTTATGCTGTCCACAGACACACAGACTGACACACACACACACACACACACACACACACACACACACACACGCGCGCGCGCGCGCGCGCGCGCGGACCTTTTTCAAAAAGTGTTTAATTCCCTGAGGACGCCGAGACTCCAAAATTCTACCACAACACCAAGTAGAAATCTCCATCTACTTCGGAGAGGGAAACAGAAGTAAGCACTAAGCACCTGTCGGCTTCATCCTGATGCCCGAGTCGAGTTACCCGATTCACTTTGTTCGTATATCCCCAGTAACATCTTATATGAAAGAGTAATATATAAAACCTTTCCACAGTATTATCCATCTGGAATTGTGGAGTAAAGTTATGAATAAGAAACATCATGAATCTCATTATTCACTGTATTAGATCGTCTCTAAATTTTCTAAAATATTGGAAAATTTGGGACCGGAAGAGGTTTTGCCATACTGCAGAACCTCTTTTTGAGAGCTCATATCCAAAATGTGATTTCAACGTTCGATTAAGTGAAAGGAGATGGCTCATTAGAGGCAAAAGCCTGGTGGGTTTTTTCGACGCACGTAAGATAATAGTTGTTTTTCATAAAAAAGAGCTAGGCCTATATATATATATTTTCTATTTGAGATATTTTATTTTAATTTTTGCGATATTCAAAATAGTTTTCTTAAGGCGCAATGATATTGCATATTTTACGGACTTATCATAGGTAATGCCACGAGTGATTGTTCAAATTTATCTAGAGAACTTGAATTTGACTATCACGAGTTAAACGATGATATAGTCTATGAAATGTTATTTAAATGCCGTATTGTAATTACTGACCTCTAACAAGAAAAATGAAGTAGCCACACATGATATTGATGCTCCAATGTTTTAAGATATTGGCAATGTCAGTAGTTGGAGCATCTGCTGTTAATGTATACTTTCCTTCAATATAAAATTTGTCAAACTGATTCCAAACGTACTTTCTGTCGTATTCTGTGTTCTGAGGTTTCTCTCTTCGAATTATTTCATCTACTTCAGTATTAGATGCCTCACCAAAGCGAGAGTCAGTCATTTTTCACATTTAAACCTAGCGACTATGCTGCGTCAAATAACTTAAGCTACTACGCATTTGCAAAACAGTGCAGCTAGGTTATCTAACATGATAACAACACACGAAAAGCAGAGGAGCTGATAATTAAAATTCAGAAGAGATGATCATACAATTTGATAAATGTTTCGGAATGAAGGTCGTCATTGGTAGAAAGTTCAAGTTGTTATACACATGACAGGTTAATTTCAAGCAACTAACATGAGGGGCATATGTCAGGAGAATTAAGTAAGTTAAACTCGCGTTTACCAAGACACAATCAAAATGTTGTGTGTACAATAACATCAAATCATTCGTACTTCGAATAGACATATGGATGTCAAACCTAAAGGAGAGGCCGTTTCACAATTGTTTGTGTATACAAACTCGATCTAATTCTTTTGAAGAACAGTCGAAGAAAATTTGAAAATTGAACTTAAAGAGAGCCGCTCATTGATGATTCATAAATTTAATTTGTTTTTACAATTCTTATTTAACCTTCAAATTTAATTACATCATGCACACTTGACGAGCCAGTTTTCTCAAATGAGATCTGATGCCTTTTGGGTCTACAATCACTGTTTATTTACTTCATTTTATGATCTTCGCACTGCTCAGAGTTTAATATTATAGGTGTGGTATATTGAAGTGTTACTTATTAATTTACAAGGCAAATTATATTCTTCAGAAGTTGTTTTATTATAAAAGAACTGTTCTCCTGAAGATTTGGAATAAACTCATTGCTCAGAATAAGAAATATAGTTAGCTGTTTACATTTGTGAATCTTTTTCAGCCCTTGCTTGTGGCGTCGTTAATTTATTCTGCTACGAACTCCTCCAGTATGTATAAGGTTGGTCGTCAATGGAAATAACTTGGCTATTCAAACATATAACGAATTTTTCATCTATTCAATTCACATCCAGACATATAAGCATAGCATACTATATAAAAAGAAAGAGAACAAGTACATCATAAATATCTACAATAACATATATGTGAATGCAATTCCCAAGTAATGAAAACTCCAGTTGAAAATGGGAACACTGAATAGGGTGATAGCACTACTTTCTTTTTGTAAAGGAAGTAAAACACTTTCCCTCTCTCATGGGTAAAGAACTCTCGGTATTTTATTACCTTTTCTTGTTCTTATTTTATTCTCATTTCTTCCCTTTCGCCTCTCACCAATTTCTTCTCCTGCCTTACTCTACGTTTTCCTCCCACAAGGAGGGTATTTTTCTTATCTTACTTTCTACTCTTATTACTTCCCTTGTGAATTAAGGAAGGAAAAATTATTTTTGCTTTTGAGTGATTCATTATAATTCAAGTGGATATAGAAGGAAACAAACGGAGTTCAAAAGTACGGAGAACTTCCGACCGCATTTGGTTCACATTTTATGCTATTTGTTTTATTATGAGTATGAATTGTCCAAATTCTTTCTCATTGGTGTATAATGAAACTTTGAAGTTTACCATTTACTATTTAAAGCAGAATTAGTATTTCTGAGGGAAAAAATAAAGCTTGGACGACCTTACCAACGAACTTCGAGATCTAATTTCTCCGGAAATGTCTATGCTACAAACCCTGAGGCATTTTAAGCAAGACTTTTTTAATTTCCAGCATAATTCTATAGTACATTCAAATTCTAACAGCCGATAAATGGAATGTCTAAGTTCCCCACATTTACGAGGTATTTCTAAGCAGACTAGAGATAATGCATCGAAACGGGTTGACTTTTAAAAGTATAAATCAGCCAAATATAAATAATTTGGATTTAATATGTGAATATAAATACCATCTCATGCACAATGTTTCCACATAAAGCTTCACTATGTTTGTTTGTTACTATAAGGCAAAAAACAGTGTGGTGTCAATTCGATACGTGCTTAGAAAGTTCTATTAACCATTTAAACTTACAGAAATAGAACCAAAAAGGTCTTAACTGTTTTCATATCAACTTCATAACAATAGCAATAAATAAGGATTCTCAAGAGGTATCAAACCAAATATGGTCAGTAGGAGCATTAGAAGTAAGTTAACATCATATAATTCGAAAGACAAAAGTGAAAACAGTGTCTCTTGCTCCTGAAAATACTGCGGTGGTCAATTATCAACTTGGAATTACATTAACAAATAGTTATATCAATATGCTAAACTACGTATGTCAGCTCTTAACGAACTTTAAAATATCAGTTCTGTAAACCAAAATGGGAAAGTCTCTAAGAGAACCAAAATTATAATAGAAAATAATGTGTCAGAACAGGCAACATTAAATATTTATTACGCGACATATGATATATTGGTGTACGATAACGATATTCAGACTAAATTGCACGCTTTCCAAACATTGTGGGTACAATAACTAAACTATGAAACAAAAACAAAGAGTGATATAAAAATGAAATCTCATACAATTGTAGCAGCACCAGTGGATGGATCGGAAACTTTGGTGTTGATTAATCGAGAGCGAAGTAAATAGACTATACAGCAACACATATGAGATTTTCAACATGGGTAAACGGCTTCTCTAGGCTAAATAGTATTTGAAATTACAAATTAACTAAAAATAGGAGGGCTGTACAGAAAGTAAGGGCAACATAATCCCCACAGTTGCAGGACTGTCAAGTGCTCCACTCTAAAGCATGTTTACCAAAGGCGATCAGCGTTCGTGGCTTAAAATCAAGGTTGCCCGTGGCAAAAAAGCATCAGAATGTCATCGAGGATTACGTGAAGCCTGTGGCGAGAATGCATTACCGTACAGGACGGTTGAACAATGAGCCAGGGCGTTTGGTGCGGGTCGGACTGAGACTGCGGATTTGCACAGCACAGGTCGGTTGTCCATTCCTCAAGCTCACATTGACATCGTGACTGGTCTCGTTGCCGTGGACCATCGATGGACTGTCCGGAAGTTATCCGTAAAGGTTGGTCTCAGTCATCAAACGGTGTGGCACATCCTCACGAAATGTCTTCACCTGAGGAAAACTGCGTCCCGTTGGATTCCACATCGACTCACCGAGGTACAGAATTGGCACCGGTATGCACTGGCTGGCAACCACCTGGAAAAATACCGCAACGAAGGAGACACATTTATGTAGCCTATTGTCGCGATTGATGAGTCGTGGGCAGTCGCCAACAATGTCCAGCATTATTCCTACTCACCAGACGTGAGTCCTTGTGACTTCGACTTGTTTTCGAAGTTGAAGGAACCCCTCCGAGGCCGCCGATTCCCTGACGTGGTATCTGTAGTCGGCGCAGTAGGGTGCTCCGTCGCAGTCACCAACAGAGATCGCCTTGCCAACGGTCCCCAACGGTTGCCCTACACTTGGTAAAAGGGCAGGGACTTTGCGGGTTACTACATTGAAGGAATGTAATGCATTTGTACTTGTGAGTTCAATATATAGTGTTCTAACAATGTTGCCACTACTTTATTTACAGCCCTCGTATATACATTACAATATGAAACAGACTAAAATACAGCGAAATGGAAATAACAAACAATTTCAAAGAATAGAGGACGGAGGAATGCCCAAGCAGGGAGCAAAGTATATACCTGGAGTAGAGCATGAGGTTGTATATGACGTCCACAAAAAAGATGGCACTATGTTTGAAGACGAACAGGCAACACTACCTATTCTATGACGAGCAAAAGATCCCTCACGTATTCTTTATCATAAATCGCTGGTTGTTTTACACAATATGTGGAACTAACGTTTACAAGCAACAAAGAATCTGAAAACTTCTCCGTCTCATAACAAATAAATCACTGTGAGAAGATATCTTATAAAAAGCTACTTCATACAAATTCTAAAATAAGGACATTACATTATATTATACATAACAGGTTGCTACAGATTATAACCATGGACTACCCAGTTTTTACTACTACATCTTTAGTGCCAATACTTTTAGTGGCTTAGATGTTAATTAGATTTAGTTATATGTTTCATACACCAATGAATTAAGCACTCCACACGATGCAGGATTGGCAATAAAAAATACAAATCCTAATTCATTAAATTGAAGCTATTTTAAAATTGTGTAGCATTGGTTTTTGTAAGATAGTTGTAGGTCTCAGAATAAATTCACAAACATTGCATATTACAAATGTTCTTATATTTTCAATATTTATCAAACTGATATGATCACATTTGTACTATTACAACTAATGCAGCAATCCTCTTAGTCACTCTATTAAAGTAATATGTAAAATTTGAAGTAAAGTGCATAATGTTGAAAACGTTTAGTATTTTTTAAGAAAACGTAAAAGCTACAGAAAGCTAAATTGAATATTAGTAACAGTTGTACCAGGAAAAGTGCATCTGTGCATAATATATTATGTGATTCACTTATTCACTCAACCTGTTTACATGATATGTGCGAAAAAATTACAAAATAGGCGGAAACGTCAAAATTGAGTAGAAAGCCAAAACCAATGCAACATACTCTTTAATCTAACCTTTATAAAGTATTGCTGATATTTTAAAACAAGGCAAATTGTTGTATACATCATTTCCAACGCTATAAGACTTGGGGAAAATAACCTATTTACGAAATAAATATTTTCCCCTACAAATCTATTTGCTTTTGCAGAGGAAAGTTGAAACGACGCATTGTGCTATGGTTTTCTATAGTATAATGGAAAATATTAAGAATATTGCATACTCATAAGGGCTAGTAACATTTAAAGGTGTTAAAATGTGAAAGATATAATTTGAAAGAGATATTATTCCAGAAACCATACTTCTTTACTACCTAAACTGCTGCAGCATCATATGATTGCTCTTCCTACTTTTTTTTTCCTCCTTTTACTAGATTTCTCCAGATGGGCGAGTTTCTTGATGTTTTAAATATGTGCTTGGTTTATAAAGTGTGTGCCGGAGACAACACTTGTCTCTTTCCTCAGCAATTCCAAGAGGTGGCAGCAGATGGTGTCACTTCCATAATGTCATTTGTGACGTGAATTGCTGCCAAGTCTCCCGTGTTGAATTCGCTTATGCCAGCAACGACAGGAATTTCTAGACTCTTTAGGACAGAAACATTTCTTTCGGACAGCTCTCCCAGATGTAATTATGTAAACTTCCATTTGCATTTATGTTTTGCCTATGTATTTGGATGAGCTCCTCAGAGGTAAGACGCTGATGTACTGGTATTACTTTAGCCACCACATCTTCTCGGAGGACTAGTTTCATTGTAGTGCTGTCATTCTTTAGAATTTCTTCTCGTTTTGCAATAGCCCTGTTGTAGAAGCACCAAGAATATTAACACTAGTACCCATTGAGTGTTGTTGCATTTTGTCTGTTGGCTTGGCGTAATAAGACATCTACTTATGTCGTTCATATTAGGTGTTGCATTTCTCCAACAATTTGTTGTTGAGGAATGATTTCTTATGTCACACTGTCCTTGTTGCCACTTAAGGCTACACTCCTTTTTCCCAATCCTATAAAGCGGACGCCTGACCTTTGTAAACTATTAAACAATGTGATTGACACATTTCTCTACTATTATTGCATCATGATACACATGGCTTGGACGGTATCAAAATGCTGTAGGATCAGAGGACTTAGCACGCTCCTATGTTGGGTTTTTCCAGGCTACACCTCCCGATAGCACCGACGGCATCGACAAACTTATCGGTGCTGTAGTGAGGGGCAGCCTGAAGAAACCCTTAGGAGGGCGAAACGTCGACATTAGTGATATCCAAGACGCGGCCTTCCCAAGAAGACTCAGATATCATGAACATTGTGTGTGTTTTGGATGTCAAAAGTTTCGAAGTACAGACAGAAGACAGAGTTTAACAAGGACCGACAAATACCGAAAAGGTATTTTAAGTCACCAGAAGTACTTTTGTGCCTTAACTCGCCAGCTGTGGATTTAATTCACTGTACATTCTTTTCCTATAAGGCAGGCAGTACTAGACCATTCTAGGAAGCTGTTCTGAATGTAGTGGTAGCAGGTACCATGTGTTTGGACGATGCTCAGGAATTCTATTTATAAAATATGCACTCCACTGCGATTTCAACATGTCAACTTAACTCAATTAAGTTCTTATGTAAGCTATCACAACAATGCTGTTGACGGGCACCGTATTTCAGATCACTCGTGGCTTTGCAGTCCGTCATGAAGAAATCAATTCTGAGCAAGCCCACTTAAACAGACCCTTATATTTCGTAAACAATAAATATATTTCTCCCTTACCTACTTATTTAGAGCTTAGTTGGTGTCATCCGACTCTAGTACTTAGTTTATCTCTCTTTGCTTTGTCCCCGGAATGTTTCCGAAATCGTAACATACGACTTATTTTTCCATGTATTTTATTTTTGTTTTGGTTCTTTTACTTCTTTGTGTATCCTGTTCGTTTCCCCTTCTATTCCTCGATGAGTCATAAGTGCTGTCAATCCATCTCCTAGCGGGTCTTCCTCTTATCCTTTTCCCATCGAAAGATGTGGCTTGTTTGGATTTTTTTCCTAGACGGTTGTTTCCCATCCTGTTAGTATGTTCATCCAGTATTTCCGTCGTTCATTAATAAACTTTGTTACATCTCGAATTTGGCAATTTTCTCTGATTTCTGCATCGTGTATTCCATCTAATAGTTTTCCCTTGAATTGTTCTTAATATTTTCAATTCTATTTTTTTCTTTATCTGATTAGCCTCCCCTTATGTAGCACAACATCCCTACAACTTATAAGCCTGTGCCTAGGGACAGACGCCTGTCGGGGAGCAGAGGAAGCTATGGACCGGACAGAGTGAAGACCTGGAAGTGGGTGGTCAGACAAGCACCAGGTATGAGAGTGAGGAAGACGATGATATCCAAATGATTATTGGAAATATGATAATGGATAAATTTGTGGAATGACTGGCGGGGGAAACCGGAGAGCCCGCAGAAAACCCGCCCTGACACCACTTCGTTCGCCATGAATATAACATGAAGGTTCCTGGGATCGAACCGGGGCTGCCTAGGTGTAAGGCAAACGGTCACGGCGCCGCAATATTTTCAATTCGCGTGCACTTAATATTTGTTTTGTTTTCACTGTATCTGCTCTGATTTCTGCCCCACAAGTTAAGATTGGTCTATTGTTTTATAAATGCAAATTTCACTCTACTGCCATGTACTTATTTTGCCAAATTATATTTTATGTATCCTAATATCTGTGCTGTTTTATGGGCCTGTTTTTTTACTTCTCCATTTACAGTTTTGTTGCTTGTTATTTGAATACTTAATTAAATTTTGAAACCTGTGCAATAGTTTTTCTTTCCACTTCTCGTTTGCATCTCAATGATTCTTTCGATTCTGTTAGACATTTAGTTTTTTTGTGTGCTTATTTCCATATTATACTTTTTGCCGTTGTATTGAATTGGTGTAATAGCCTTAGCAATTCATCTTTTGTTTCTGATATGAGGATAGCATCATTTCCATTAATATGTCACTGTGATGCATCGTAAATTGTCCCTAACGATTCCAACATACGCTAGTTATTCTGTCTTAGGAACTCGTAATCAGGGGATCCCGGAGTAGAAGAGATAACTTCTCGGAAGGAAGTTGACTCCAGCAGCCCTCTAAGTGCTAGGGAGAAACCTTTAGAGAAGCAAATTCCACCAACCCACTGCAAAATGACAACCGCCGTCGCCTGTCCTACAATTCTGAATCAGATGAAAGGAGATGAAAGGGAATGAAAGGAAAGTGAAACACCGGATCATTCACCTACCCACCTCCGAAACCATGAAGAAAGATCCCATGGTCCCGATCAGGACCTCTGGAATGTTGAAGCGGAGACAACTCGTTCGTTGAGATGTTGGATAATTAAACGTGCATTTAGCGCTGTCCAGACCAGCAGACTGATATACAAATTACAACCTTTAGTTGCTGGAGCACCTACCTGCTGGGCGAGGGGTCCCGAGTTCCATTTCCAGCTGGAGTTTGGGAATTTTTCTTTAACCAAGATTATTCCCCATCTTCTCCAGTATCTGACATTGTGAATCTGTGTGTGTAATTCAATGCACACATCCCAAAGAAAAACCAATGTACACTTAATACCGTTGCCCATGAGACAACATGTTCCAAAGGCAAACGGCCGAGGATATGGCCATTGTTAAGGCGAGGTATAAATGAAATAAAACAAAACAAAAAGACAAGATCTTTATTGTGAGTCAAGGTTGTTAACAAGATTAAACGCCAGTGACACCATCAACTTGCTTGTCGGTGATGCTGGCGGGCAGACTAAAATAGCTTTGTAAGAAATAATAATTATATGCCAAGCTAAACTGGTTGAGGTGGCACTACCAAGCAGTACTTATATAACAGTGGATGAAGTGTCATGTTGATTTGTATTATCGAATGTCTTTTAGAATATCTTACGAGACAGACTATCCGTGCTAATTCAAAGCAATAATAAAAATAAATAAATATACAAATAAATGAATGAATAAATAAATACACGTATACACACGCGCACACACACATTACATGCATACACACATTACATACACGCACACACACACACACACATACACACACACCACATACATTACATACAAAGTAAATAAGCAAATAAATAAGTAAAAAGATATGTCATGGAAGAACATCTTCATGTCACTACATCTGCAGTTGATACATGCTTCAAACAAATTTAATAGTCTTTTAAAAGCAGACATTGAAAGATTAGTATGCATTCAGAATTCCGAAAGGAATTATATGCATTGGTTCCAGAAAGAACTTGTCTCCACAACCTGATATGTTACGTTCACATATCCTCCCTACTCATTCAGCAACTGTTCATTGTTCTTCTACATATCCTATAAAAGTACGAGTATTTGCAAAAATGCTATAATTACATACTACCTTATAGGGACAATGGAATAGGAGAATACAGTAAACTTACCGATATATAATGTTAAAAGCTGGTTGTTATGTGATAAGCTTTGGTAACCTATTCCCTTTACATAAACAGGAGAGAAATAAAGAAAATAAGAGAAATAAATAAAATATATAAATTTAAAAACGAATAACAAATTCCTATTTGAAAAGCATAAGTATTGGGACATTCAGACTAATAAGAAGGAATATCTCGAACATGCTTTAACTCCACAAAGAATGTATTTGATATAAATTGCCTGCTTTAATGAAATGAGACTTCAATGAAACCTTTTGCGCTGTAAGATTTTCTCTCTGTTTCAATCTATCAATAAGCAAAAGTAATTCATGATGAATAGTACTTCAGAGGCTATTTTCAATAAATTCAAGATAAACATTTCATTTATCATGAAAATATTTTAAAATTTCTTTCCAGGTACTATATACATAAGAGCGAAATTTTAAATATTCTAAATAGCAGTCAAATTAAAGGGTAGAAAATGATCTCTTGCTATACGAAAAAAGAACTAGCATATTTTACGAGATTTGTGGTCTTTTTCTCGGATTTTTCACGTTATTAGTGTCATAACTTTTCTCGTTTTCACCGATTATTCCTCTATTTCATGTGTGGTTTTCACTTAACGTATTTAATAAGTATCCAGCAGAGCCCCCTTTATGTAATGTTGACAATTTTATTATTATTATTATTATTATTATTATTATTATTATTATTATTATTATTATTATTATTATTATTATTATTATTATTATTATTATTATTATTATTATTATTATTATTATTATTATTATTAGTATTAGTATTATTATTTAAATATTGATGATGAAGCTCTTAATGTGCAGCGATAATTCCAACGTCTATTTTTTTCTACGTCCAATCGAGCCCATTGACCTGCGCTTTCAGCCATTACACCAAAACGTTGCTCGCTAATTTCCTACAAAATTATTCTGTAAAACAATACACAAAAAGTTGAATAACATGAATAGCATGAATAACAAAATGCAGTTTTAGTTATTTGTAGGTAACTGTAGTAATTTCACTCCGGCCAGTCCACTCAAGGTCACGCGCGTATATCCCTCTCTCGCTCTACATGTATCCTCTACCGTTCTCTTGCCTGGTGTGCTGCTCATCCTTCATTGCGCATTCAATGAAAGGAGTGGGAGAGCCGTTGCAAAGCGGGGAAAAGTAATCTTGAGCAGACTGGTGAAAATGAAAATACTGTAGTTATTGAATAAGCAACTGAGAAGACAATGGAAAGTAGACATCAAGTTTCGACTGAAGAAAATACCTAAATAAGTCCTTAAAATATAATATTTGTATCAAAACTACCTGGGAAAGATTCGCCGATGTCTATTTTGATTTCTCCCACTTTGGAATCTATTTCGGTATGTCGGCTATAAGCATTTCAAAACGAGGCTCTTTTTTCTTCGTAAAAGTTCATAGCCAAGGGTTTGAGTAAAAATTCTTTGCTCATGACTAACTTTTGTAATATTGGGAACCAATAACGAGCCTTGACTCTATTCCTGTTCAGCCCTACCCATTGAGCGTAACTTACACACATGCACTCCACGCTGTATTCCAAACATTACGAGCCTACTCATGACTCATAAGCTCACCATGATATAAAATGTCAAATAATTATGCGCATCCTGCACAGCAACATAGTTTATATTTGAGAACACTTTCTAGGATAAGACCCAGGTTTGCTTGAATTAGACCTATGTGCCTGCGTTATTGAAATGTGGAAGCTCAGTAAAGAATTAACATCGAAGCTACTGTCCATGAAAATGCAATTTTTAAGCACGTCCTATTCAAATTAGAAAAAAATTAAGAATACATATTGTTGTTCAGAAAAAAAATGAAAGTTAAGAATTCTGTTGTGGAATATGTAACACATAAAGAAGTGAATTGCTGTAACACTTCTACAAAATGCGCGGGGTAAGAACTATGACGACAAGAACTATGCTTATAAATAAAATTAATAAAAATTAATAAACTCTTAGCACTCTGGTTTCATTAAAATATCAACCGGAATACAATCTATATTTTTAATAACTTAATCATTATCCTGCATTTTCCTGCATAAGTGTTGAAATAAATGAAACGTCTACTTAGCAACCATATTACGTCATAAATCTGTAATCTCCGACATTGTTTTTTCATTGAGCAAATTTACTTACTATTTTTGCGTATTTTAATGCTAAAATTACATAAAACGTCGTATGTAACACGTGTATAACCTTTCCATTGTTACGCTCATAAATGTACTGGTGTCAGTCAGATTACACAGTAGTTACATAAATAACTATTGCGTCCATTAGCTGTCATCAAATTTTGTTTCTGTCATAGAAATTATTCGGAATAGCGTCCACCTGGTATAAGAGAAAGCTGTGGAGCTAGAAATGCTCCTGTAGCAAATAAGGATGAGTATGAACACAAAAGGACTGAAGGAGACGGAGGAATGGAGTGACAAGGTAAATGAAAGATAAAAGTAAAACTTTAGGAACTGAAAGATGTGTAAACAATATAGTTTCGTATGCAAATAAATATCTTCTTCTTCTACTTTCAAGTATTAGGTGTTATGATCACCTGTTACGGCCTCTGTCATCCATCTACTTCTTGCGGAGTCTACCCCTAGATCTCTTTCCAATCGGTAGATAGCTCATTTGCCTTTTTTGTATTCTATGTTCTATCATTCAGTTATATGATCCTTCCATTTCATTCTATAAATAAATATATGGTGTAAATGCACACTGGCAATCCATTCTAGGTATTAGTCTCACGAGTGATATTTTCACACATAAGACCCGTTCAATAAAACAAACAGTATTAATATCCAGTAGGTAACGTTCTCCTTCAACACACATATTCACTGTCACATTTTGTAAATGCTGAGTGATTAAAACACGCCCGTAATTACACCTACATTGAAGGCGAGTTCTGGAAATGCCTCAGTTTTTCGATGTCCCCTCAAAACATTCCTCCCTCATTCTTCCCATCGCCATTCGTTCCCAATGACAATTTAAAGCTCACAGTAGAAACATGCAAATCTGACCACATGAGGGAGTGAGGGGTGCGTGAGCTTCAGAGAGAGGGTGGGATGGAGGGAGGGAGACACCTAATGAAAGCTGAAATTTGCGTTTTGTGGAGAGTGGAGGGAAAAAAATTAAAAATTACTTTTTTGTTTGGTCAATCGGGAGGGGGCAGCGGTATTTATTACCATTTTTCCATTAAAATTTGTTTTAATAGAAACTCTTCCTGTGATGACGTCGTTGATGAAGCTTCGATATAATAAATGTACGCAGGGATTTGTTTGATAGAAATGATTAAAAATACCCTCAGCGGGATAGGATGGGTCGGCAATGATTGGCAAATATTAGGGTACGGTTATTACGATCATGCGGATTTGTAAACAGTGTCAGTAACAACAAAAACTAGTTTTTGTAACACATATATACATATATGTGAGGCAGAGCAATTCTTGGTCGAACGAAAACGTAACAGAAAATCATTTCGGGGAAATTGCAGCGAAACATTGAAACTGTGTGAAGCCCCTTAGATACTTTGCTTCTAAGGCAGGCTCTTCGTTTTTCTTCAGTGTTCATTTAAAAGAATTCTCGGGAGATGCTTACTCCGTCAAAAGAACTAAACGGATGCCTAAACTTGAACATTTGCTTATGTTTAGTGCTTTGAGCAGAATAAATAGAGTTCAAATATGTCGAGTAGGGATTAAGTAAATACTGTAAATTGCAGGTTCTTAACAAAATAAACTGTCCTGCTAGAGTTCTGGTTTCGAGGTATGTAATGAATCTGGATTAGTGATCGAAGGCATGTGCAGGAGTGGTGCCCGTTCGGCAACGAAATGCATTTAACTATGTCAGGTTTAGTGAACAGTACTCCGAAGGTGTGGCGGCGCCGTAGCCGAGCGTTTAGCGCGCTCGCCTACCACTTAGGCAGCCCGGGTTCGAGCCCAGGGACCCGCATGTGGTATTCGTAATGGACTAAGCGGCGTCAGGGCGGGTTTTCTCCGGGTGCTCCGGTTTCCCCCGCCATCTCATTCCACCGGTGCTCCATCTTCATTCCATGTGTCATCAGTGTCACCTCCTGCGGTGCCGTAGTAGTAAAAGCGGGCGTTAAACACTACAACAACAACTCCGAAGGTGTGAAGAGAGTAGTTCCTTCCCTCCTTAACTTAATATACTAGCAGGCATACCTGCACACGCTTTGTTAGTCACGAAGGGAGAGGAAGTAGGGGAATGGCTTGACACCTTAGGAGTACTGTTTCCCAAGTTCGGTGTGTCATTGACGCGCAGTATTATCTCATGTAATACTGCAGTCTACGTCATTTGGACGAAATGTTATCTGAAAGGTCCAATAACATTCCGACTCCCATTGTTCCTTGCTTTACTCATAGACATTAGATATTCTGTTTGGCTCCTTTCTTTCTTTCCTTCCTTTCTTCCTTCCTTCCTTGCATTTCTTTCTTTTCTTTTCTCGTAAGTGAAAGCAACAATACCAAATTCTCCCAAGATGCAGCATAAATAGCTTAAGGTTTGGATCTATTTTGCACCGAGTTTCCACTTAGAGTAATGGAAAACAAAGCCACATCAGGTCAACACTGTCAAATTACGAGTAATTAGGAATAATCAAGTTAAAATCTCCACTTTCTTCTCTTTACTTTAGAATTTCCTTGCGTCCGTCTGATGCTTCTCTGTTCTGTGTATTCTTTCCAATTGCCTTAATGCCTAGAGCCTCTCATCGCTTATTCTCATCTTCAAGGAGATTTCTTCAGGCAAATATACCGTAGTCACAAGTCCACATTAATGTTCTAATGTTTGTTTTACACAAAAGGGACAGTAAAACCAACTATCTTGTCTTGTTTGATTCGCTTTAACATAGCGGCATTTTGTTTAGGAATAATTGCTCCATAGAAAATGTTGGTTAATTCATGTTATTAATAATTTGGGGTGTAGTAATTAAATTCACACACACACAAACTTACTGACCCTAGGGAGAATAAGGACTAATCATTTAAATATACAATTTACGTCGAATAGCGTTTCTGTAGCCGTTTTCTAAATATGGCTTGTTACATACATACATACATAGATGTCCGGAACTATCTTGCTACATCATTAAAACATCCTTTCCCCCTCATAGGTTCATTAGTAACAAAATCTTTGTTGCTTTCGGGGAGGGGCTTTAATCCACGTCAAGAAGCCCGAGTTAATTACTTTATAATAAATAGAGTATCCAATTTATGTTTATAACAAAATATTTTATTTTTATCCTGTACAATTTAAAAAGCGTTACTCAAAAATGTTGCATTTGTATATCTAGGGTAAAAGTTGTTAATATAGGTAATTAATTTGTATCGATGTAGTTTAACTCAACATTAAGAAACTGTCCAAACAGAGAGTTCAGAATGCTGAGAACTTCGAACAGATACGAAAAGGTCAACTTTATGATGCTTGCGAGATGCAGGGGCTATTGTGTGAAGCCAAGAGGGTAAAAATATATTGCTCATAATTAAAAGCTGAAGGGATGTGCGCTCGCATGCGATACAGGTTAGCTGGACGCAGAGTATGAATGACGTCAGAAGTACAGCACGGACATCAAATGTGCAAACAACTGCTGTTAGGACCAAGTACTCTGCGAGCTAGTTGCTTTGCAAGTGAATGCAGACGCAAGGTCAAGGTGTAGTACATCACTGAATTATCTGAAAATCTTCCCTTCATATCGAGCAATTTTGCAGTGTTGTCCAAAAGTATTAAACAATTAGAAAAACCGGGTTTGGAAATGTCCAAGAGCATAAGCATAATACAAGACTTAGCTAATTCAATTAATAGGATACCTCTTGTGCCAGGTATCGAAATGAAAGCTTAATTCCAGAAAGTTCTAAACAAAACTATTGGTTATCAAGCTAAGTGTGAAATTTTGAAAATGAATAAGAAGAAAATACGCCAGACGATAGCGGAATTCTTTACATTTGCACCTCTTACATGGTGTTAGGTAGAAAGACGTTTTTCACTGTGTAAAAACTGCTTCAGTGATAGGCGTCCGATTTTCATATTCAATCATTTACGAACGTACATTGTAACTCAGCGTAACGTACTCTGTGACGATATTACAGTAATAAATAGCAGTATGTATAAGCAACTCCAGAATGCATTGTAGATTGTGCTGCAGTGAGGCGGTTTTCATGGTCAGGTTGTACCTTCTGCAGTTGTTTACATGCGCGAGTAATAACAGTAAAGCCCATGTGCAGTATACCTATGGAAAAACGCACACGCCTCCGGCCTTTACTCATTATTTTAAGTAACCCCGTCACGGCTAGAGAGAGACAACGCATTTAAGCGGCACGTTTAGGGAAAGTCCCAATTATTTCGAATTCTTCATGCTAATGGCGCCCCTATGTTCTTCATTTGTATTTACCTTAATATATTATGGATCATACAAATTTTGCGAGTATTACACAAAAAAGTCAGAGTAGAATTATGTGATGTTATGATTAGAGAAAATGGTAAGGGTACGGCATCCCAAATCTGTTTTTCTTGATCTTTAAGTAGCTAATTCCTCAATTTCGTTTTCACCAGGAACTTAACCTGCAGATGTCTAAGCATTTTTAACGCTTAAATGGTTTCAAAAGTACAGGCAACTAAGCTACAATAAAGGGAGACAACATATTATAAGCTCCTTATGAAAAGTATTTGAAGTTTTATTTTATTACGTTTCCACTTTTCCCCTTCAGCATCAAGCTTTGTGGCTGTTTTTCATCGCAGTCCATACAATTTTTGTATCCCTCTATAAACTTGGAATCTGAACGATGAATCTCCCACAGATACTTAATCACTTTTCCTGTGCGACATATGTCTTCACCTTTATGTTCAATGCTCACTGTTATCTTTATTAGGCATTAAATTTCTAGCATCAGGACGTGTGTTCACGACCGGGTTTTATGTATTTTGTTTTCATGCGACATGTAGAAAACTAGTATAATATTGTAACTCAGTTCAGTTTTAACTATGACTTCAATTTTCTTTGGGCATAGCGCTGTAATGAAACACGAGCAAAGCAGGTCTTCTTCGAACCAGAGCTCTTCCGGTTGCTAAGCTTCTTTCGCACATTGAGACGACTACTGTCCATCACAACCACAAACACGTTAGTCATTACCTAACTCTCTTAGGCAAGTTCAACGGTATATATATATATATATATATATATATATATATATATATATATATATATATATATATATAGTCGCAGGAGCTTCAAGACAGTTCGCGGGAGGTTGGGCAAAGAACATGCAGAAATATCTCGTAGATTCTCGATAAGGCTTCTGGAATTCAACTTGGGTGAAAGCGCCACTCTTTTCCCAACAATCAACCGACCGGCGCTGAAGAGCTCGGCTCATAGCGACTGCTTCACACTATTGCATACAAGACATCTGAAATTGTGAAAGTATGCCAACTGTCGAATTGATCATCTGGATATTATTTTGGTGTAATAACTACAACTGATGGAGTAAACTGGCTTACGGTTGCTAGTAACAGTTATAATTAAGATTAGCATAGATACTACATACGTCAGCTTTTATTTGAATGTTACGTGTAGTGTTAACTGCTAATCTATGTACCTGTACTGTACGTTTCATTATTGTCATAACCATATTTAGTTTAACCTAGAGTATGTTACACACACTAACTTGACAGCGTAATTCTACAAAGAATATTTGTAGCCAAAACCACATACTTATTCTCAATTATTGATAACCATTTCCAAATCAGTTATTTAGAAATTAGGTTTATTCACATTAGGACAGTCACATAGCATTAATTATTAAGATACAATACTTTTGTGGGCCCAAATGAATCAGCTGTCGATGGGCCCTTAAACTCCACACTCCACTCCACAATACTTTTGTATAACTTACACATAGATCCTTATAATCCAGCCTAGACATGATTGCAACGCTACTATAATTTGCTGTAATGTACAAATCTCTAAAATGTAATAAAAATCCCGAGTTCATAAACACTTCACGAAAAGTTCAAGATATGAATGATTTTTGTTCCACCATTTTGTTATGTAATGTTACTCAAAACAGTTAGGGCTAACGACTTTTTTCATATAAAGGTTAATTTGGGGTAGGCATAATCTTGCGAAAACTTCCGTATTCTCTCTCCCTCCCCCCCTCTCTCTCTCTCTCTCTCTCTCTCTAACATATACTTACACCATTATCTAAAAACGCCCTTTAATGATTCAGTAGACCTCAAAAAGCGTATTTCCAGGAGATATCGATATCAAATTTTTGGAGAGAGTGCAATACCTACTTCCTCTATCATAAATTAAGTGTTGAGGGTGTAAAAACCATTGATTGTCTTAATTCAACCTGTCGATATTGATAAACTAGTCCCATAGCAGAAATATGTTATTAATGTTTCTGAACATACAGTTAGTATGTAACAACGTATTTGTCTTGCGTCTCTGTTTGTCACCTTCTCTCTTCCTGACCCAACTACCAGCGTGAATATATTACCCTAAACCCGACAGCATTGCTGCCGTTCAGGGCAGTCTACCTCATTATGAGGTGCAACAAGATTAGTAACACTTGAGACGCGCATTTGCATCCAGACCAGACCACCTCTTACCACTCCACAGGTCAAAGTTAAATCAAAGACAGCAACACTTCTAGGTCACTGATGTATAATGCCTCATTAGAGATTATTTTATTTCATGTTTCCGTCTAGATGCAGCTCAGTGGTTTCAGCCCTACCTGCTGCATCATAAAAGGGTATCGCTATTTCATCCATAACCTGATTTTTATCATACCTGTTTGAAAGGTTAGGATTTCTCTCTCACTGTTGAGGGCGAAATGTTCATGTAGAATATTTTTGCCTCTAAATCTCTCATAGCTGCAGATGCGGTGATCTTAAGAGTTCTTCGAGGAGATTTGGAAGAGATTAATAGTTCAATCTAGTTGTAGCATTGGCACCATGGTTCGAATCTGACCGTTGTAACCTTTACATCCTTCTTGAATTGTGTGAAAGTACAGTTTCATTAATAATTTAGACCACCTTAAACCAGCGAGGGCATAAAGAAATGGCATTTCCCAAAGATATTAAACGTTATGCTTTCAAAAGTTGTACTCAAAAGCCTTATTTTCTTCATCTGTTCTCACTTATTCTCACAGTTTTGTACAATATTCTCAGAATACATATTCTATGAAGTGGTTTAGAATCCACTGTACGAATGTCAGTTGTGATACCATTTTGAAAGTTTTCTACTTTTCCTCTCATGGATTAGATCTTAGGTCTGTTCCATTCTGGCAGTACCTTTTCGTCTCTTCCTCGGTCTATATATTCCTCGAATTCCTATTGGTTGTTATTTCATTGTTATTTTAGGAATTGTTTTCTGATGTTCGTTCCAAATGATTTATCCAATGATCTTTATAACGTGTTAGTTTATTAGATACACATTCAACATTTAGGTCTTCTATAATAGTTTCATTTGAAATTCTGCCTTGTAGCTTACTTCCTTTTATTGATCTTAAATATCTCATCTCTGCTGATACAATTCTTTTTAAGTTTCTTTTGTCCACAGTCCATATTTCACTAATATGTGATACACGTAAAACAGGCAATGCAATCATATTTGATAATTTTAAAATATTTTAATATATCAGTATAGTTATGTATAATGATAAAGTATATATGAAAGTGAAGTGAAAATTCCAATTAAGAAGTCTTACAAAAACCAAAAGTTTTATGTTGGGGTAATTCTGGCAATGCGTTCTCTTTAATCATGCCAGTCCCTTATGAAGACCTTGTTTACCTACGTACTCCTTTTTCTTTGTTTTGAATTCCTGCAGAATTCAATAAACTTGGTGGTTTTGTTGACGTTGAAATTTCATGTGAGCAACCCACAATGCTATTTCCCTTTTATTCTCGCCTGTGACTGGGCGATGCATTGTACCTATGCCAAAACCATGTTCATTGCTACCCTCTAATGAAACCCGGGAGAAATTTCACTGCTGTGTCCAAATGCCACACAATGCAGGCATTTTATTTACTTGCTAAACTAGGCAGGAGAGAAAACACCCACTGCATAAGCGGACAAATGAGAGAAACGGTCACTTTGCGTTTTTGGCTGCGAGGAACATGTGCAAACTTTCCGAAATTGCGTGTGGTGTTCATCCAAACGATAATGAGAAGGGGTCGGGTGGCGGGCAACTGGGCGAGTGAGGTATGAATAATTGAAGTGGTTGTATGTTGTCCGAGAACTAATATTGAGGCAAGCTCGATTCCCTCCGGGATTAATGTTGTTGGTTTTGTGCTTGTTCTTGTTTATCATGCACAACTATCTGTGCGGAGGGGGAAAGATTGACCGATGGGATTTCGAATCTACTGACATTGGAATGACAAGTTAAAACATGCCGACATGTATCCACTTGCAATGGTACTGGGTTCGTTACTCTCGTCTGGAAAAACTCGTTTTCAAACGATCCCTTTTCGGTAATACTACATTTCGGCTCCAAATTAGGGTCCATTTTCTACTGCATCGCATTAACCAGTTCAAACTCATTTTTCTTTAGTGTGCTTTCTCTTTCTCCTGGAACGGCGGCAGTGGCTGCAACAGCGAAGTTGAAGAACCCCTTTCTTAAGGCATCACTGACTATTAGGGAACGAACCTTCATAGAAGCAACCAAAGGTTACGGAGTATGGACTATAGGAAGTGGAAGGGTCAGTATGTCAGATGATCACAGCACAAAGGTGGCCAGGACAAGTCGACGCTTGAACGCTTAGTACATAATATTTCGATTTTCGTGCCGGAGGAAGTTTATTCTTTGTGGAGTAGTGAGAGACACTATGCACTGTAGGGAGAGAACAGAGTTGTATTTGTGTTATCGTTGTACTTGTGCAATGACGTCACACGCTAACCACGTGATCGCCTCATTTCACGACAGCTATACAGATTCGAAGCCTACTGATTATGTATGAAATGAAATAATGTTGGAAATAGAATTTTTGGGAAGACGCTCCAGGTTTAAGTATTTGTTCGTGCAATTCATTCTTTATTTACTTACTTATTCATTTGCAAACAAAAGCACCGACATGCAATCACAACGTACCATGTAGTTACAACATTTAATGGCGGCCGATAACTCACCATTATTATTTCTTTCCTGTTGCGCAAATACATTTTGTGGGCGCAGATGATATACCAGCAGCTTTAAAACGTAACTTCACAGTGTGTTTAATTATACAACACCGCAAGGCTATGTAAGCCTCTAATTGGATTTTGTGTTGAGCACCTGCCATTAAATGTTGTGTCAACCATGTCATAAGTTGCTCACATGGTCTAATCAGAACAAAGAGTCACCGCGCATCAGTCAGCAGCATTTGCAGGTACTCTGGGAGTGCTTTCTCCATAATTTGTACGAGATGAGGAAAATCATAACCTTCAACAAAATTAAAAATGTTAACATTTAATAAAATCTTACCTACTTGGGGGAGTCAAATTCTTGCATATTCTTCCATGGAACACTCAATCTTTTATTTCACTGCATATGTTTACATTGAAAATTGATTTTTCAAAACGAGGCTATGCACTGAAATATACCTGTCCGTGGATACAGCACAGAGAATACAATTAACAAACAACGCATCCCGCAACTTATGTTCAAAAAGTCAGAAAGAGCCCCATAACTAGGTTACTAATTTACCAACTGTAATCGAGACTTGCAGCTAAAATTTAGTCCGACGCAAAAATTACATACGTTTTTAGGAGTAGGTATAGGGACACCTCGTGCAACGCGACTCACAATGTGGCACAGAAGCCTATAGGTGGTGGGCAGGCAGGACACAGATGTACGGAAGACCCTAACAGTTTCAGACTCGAAGACCCGTCGCACTCTGGTTTCACCTAAAGACAGAGATGAACGACCATCCAAACAGGCAGCTCTCCGGTGTCCATGGGCAGCACTCTCTCCATTGAGCAGGCATCATCGCCATCTGCTCGGCACCGCCTTACGCCACGAAAACTAGAAGCACACGTGAACGACGAGTAGGAATTGGAATGAAAAGAACTCGTGGTAAGAAGAAACCACCTCTCTTTTCACATACCGTACAGGAAAACCACAAAACTCCGAGAGCGATCCAGGACCTTCCGAATACGAGTGCCACACTATACGGAGGATCCATATTTCTGGGTCGTCATTAGCAACATTGTTTGGTTTCCCAATAATTCATACTTTAAAAGTTTCAATTCAGCATATTTTAAATGTCATAAATAATGGTACAAGCTGAAATTGTACTTAGTTTCACTGCTGCCCGCCTCGGTAGCGTGATGGTTAGCGTGTCTGCCTCACGTTCAAGAGGTCGCGAGTTCAAATCTCGCTTAGGGAAGTTATCCGGGTAAGCTTTTTTTCCGAGGTTTTCCCTACCCTGAGAAGACGAATGTCGGGTAACTTAAAGCTCCGTGGACCTCGGGCTCATTTGAGCATCATTTCATTCATTCGTCCAATATGACACATTGTTGGAAGACGTTAATTAAAAAAAAAAGTTTCACTGCATAGCGCAAACTACTGTTCTTTTCACATCCAGATTTACTCCAGAATGTGCTCAAGTGTGTCATACATCTTCCAGGGGTGTGGAAACGTATCATTATACTTTTCCAGAAGAAAATAATAAAAATGCTTTATTGAAGGAAAAAAAAAAAAAAAACCCTCGATTACACATTTGTCTTTTGTAATATTCTCGCATTCTGAGTTACTTTTGCAAGCCTTTGTAACATTTCGAAGTTTGTCATTGTCATACCTTAACAGTTAAGTTAGGCCTACCCTTTATCGAACATTATAAATGGGTCACCGACTTGTTTACCAATAAATCATTGTGAGGAGAAGCTGGAGGAGGAGCGCCGGTGGGCAGTAGCATGGAAATAGTTAATCTTAGAAAGGGAGGGCGCGCGCGCGCGCGCTCGCACACTCCACATACATTCCCAGAAAAATTCGAAAATATATATTGCATCTATCATGAAAATATCTTACTCAGTGGCACTTTACTCAAAATCGTTAGATCCATTCTGAGGGGGAGAAACAAAGTAATAAATGGTAAAAATATTTCTGTAAAATGTTTTTTTGAAAATCATATCGTCGCTTCCTTGGAAGACGCTAAAATTAAATGGCAAGTTTGGTAACTGAAATTTGCGAAGAGTAAATTCTCGTGCTTAATATACAGAGAGAAGAAAGGACATTACAATTTGAGCCCTAGTTTATTCAAAATGTTTGCTTTCGTTATATTTTTTTGCAGAAGATATTCTTTAAATAATTCTAGCAATGACATTTACAGAGACAACAATGCTAACTTTTAATATATAGATTGAACAAAGGACACTGCAGTTTATGTGTTCCAGTATTTTTACACTGTTGTCATGATTTTGAAATTATTTTAAAATTGCATCTGTTTTTCGACTGTTCCGTCTTTGGAGTTTTTACATGCAATTATTAGAGCCTTTTTCTGTCATAGGTAGTTACCTAAAATTGCAGTTTTGATTTGAAAGATATTTTCCTGAAAATGTCAGACAAAATATCAGCCTTTATACTCAAATTTGTTATTAATGTTTCAGCTAATGCCTCTCCATTAACTTAAACCATACGTTGGTAATATTGCCACGTATTGTATAAAACAACTGCTGTAGCATAACATACATAGTTCTGTACAGACCACTTACGAAAAAGTTGAAGTGTAAGTTGCAGAGCACCAGACAACGAATAAAATGGACATCTGGGAAAGAAAGCAGAACGCTGTGGCATCATGTTCTTTTTGCATACTATTAAAAGTTAGGTATATATGGACCATGTGCCTTTTTATCCTTTTGAGGTTATTAGAAATAGCAATTATCGCTCAACCACCGGCAACGGCAACGATAACCAGGACGAGGAAGTTAAAATGCATGTATTCAAACGGGAGTGTTCACAACCGACGGGAAGCTTTCTCGGGCCCCGGGAACGAGAGAGAAATCTTGACCAAGTTTTGCGTTTCTGTTTCCGTTACCTGGCACGGCTTGTTAGATGTATATTGTGTGCATTAGTCTTTTTGCTGTAGAAATTATTCAAGGCAGTCGTGCGCGAAACAGCTGCTAGAGCTGTCTAGCCGCAAACTAGAAAAGATATCACTGGTCAGTTAGAAACGAGTGAATTCCAAATGGGAAATATCGACTTCCAGTTTCTATGGATAAATTGATCATTAGTGTGTGTTGTTCTCGTTCCCGGGCTGTTGTGAACTAAAACTGCCTCCCGTTGCCGTTGTGTTATGGTTGCCATTGGCGAGTGTATGTGAATTAGCCTTTTGGGAGTACAATTTTTTAATTTCTTAACGCCTCACAAAAACAATTGCATTAGTTTTCAAAACTTACATGATATGTATGTTGAGGAGAGAGAAAATAATCTCGTAGTTAGAACTCGAAGGAAACTGCGGGTTGTGTAATACCTTCTAAAGGCTTTCCATTGTTATAGTTAGCCTCATTTGTGTCCTTTATGGAGTCTGGTAGCTCTAATACAAATGTGCAGCGAAACGTTACGTTGGCAAGGAACGTTAATCTGCAAATGGGAGATGTGGTTTAACAGCAAGTGCTGCCTGCACGAGATGCTCTGCAATAGGCAGGCAGCTCAGGAATTGGTAATTGAACAAGAATAACTAAGTAGGAAGCTGATTCATATGTATGTAGAGGAGGAGTTAGCGTCTGGTGACCTAGACAGTGAGGATGGTGGCGGTGGGGGTGGGGGTGGGGGTTCATGGCTAGGCGGAGTGACCTAGCACAGGTCGTCTCTAGGAAACGTGCTCATGCAATACAATTGCACAATACAAGCTGACTGATCGTAACTCACGCCTCCACCAAACAAAAACGCCAATAATGCATATAAATCCTCCATTATTGTTTCGCCGCTACACTTCACTACAATTCGAGGCGATTGTAAAGTGGTCCAGGCCCCAGGCCTGTTTAAAACGACAGCGATTAAACCACTACAGGTGTACTCTGCAACTGCAATCGCGATTTCTGTTCTTCGTTGAGCAAACTGATACGACCAGTTCTGTTTTTACGGCAAGTAATTTTAAAGCACAGAACCCGTATTTTCATTTCAGCACTAAATCAGACAGGATCGTACTCTGGAGCTTCAGCTTGATCCAAACAGGATATCAGTACTGCGTCTTATTACGTTGCTCCTCATGCAATAGGCAAGTTTCGGGCGAGGCCCATGTTAGGAGAGAAGCACACTCCTCTATCGGAGAGTGGATAATGCGATTCTTATGTCTGAAAAGCTAGGTATGCCTATTAATTAATGTACAAGATATGAATAAAATGACGAAGCCAAAAAAGTGCTTTGTTTATTATTATTCATACAACAATGGCTTCAAATTTAAAATATTCATACTTCTTATCAAACTAAAATATGATCTTAAAGATTACAAAAAAAAAAAAAAAAAAAAAAAAACTCAATACTTAGTAATTTATTAAAGTAGTGGTTGAAAAAAACTCGTAAATACCTAAGTAATTCTTAAACTATAATTATCTTCAGGTAATGCTTTTTTTAATAGCTGTAACTTAGTTAATAGTTATTTGTATTGTTTACAATGTAAATTATACGTTTATATTCCCCCAATTGGGTAACAAATTATGTACACACAGAGCAAAGAGTTCATTGTTGCATTTTTGTATGCTACAAAATATGAAAGAGGTTATTCTTCTCTAATGTCAGACCAACTCTTGTGGAATTGCGTACAGCAGTGTTCCACCAATGGAAAAAGACAGTTTGTGTGTTACAAACAGGAAACGAGGAAGGGAGGGGTAGAGGTCGCAAGATACGCGATGGCACGCGAGCTCTAGTATGTACAGCCGAGAAAAAACGATTGAGCAGAAGATGGAATATTTGTAACTTCCACGTCGTGTTGCAGCGCGGTTTACACAAGTCGATATTTCCAACATGCAGCTAAATTTATTCCTAGAGTTTGTTCCATATGTGTGTCCTATAGACGATAACACACGCACGCACACACACACACACACACACACACACATTGATTGTGTGTATGAGAGAGAAAGAGCGAGAGAGAGAGAGAATGGTACAACATAAAAACGAAAAGGCGTATAAATACCAAATTTTGATTTAAGTTCAGTATCTTCCACAGATGTAACACGAAAAATGTCCAGAAGGTAATCCCACCACAGACTATCCTTTACAAGGAACGCACTGAACCTTACAGACGAGTTATTGCATTTCCGACTCCAGAGAGGAAGGGATAAGATAGGAGCGCTCTGCGGGTTTGCGAAACCAGGACTAGGGCGTGAGCTAGCATGAGGGTCCCTAACGTGAGCTGAAGATTCTCATCCCAGCGCCAGAACTAGCCATGCAGCCGTCAGCCACTCAGAGTTCGACACCGGACCGCCCAGCAGGGAGGTGACTATGATGCCATTCATACATCAGAGATCTGCAATTGTAGTGTGAAAAGTGGCCACAAGGCTCCGCCGTCGACCATCACTTCACTTTATCCCTGAAAAGACCGGATGGAATGAAGATGAAAGGAAACGGAGGTAAGGGAAATTCGGGGGCTGCAAGTATACTTCCCAGTATTCACCTTATGACCCAGAAACCCCCCCCACCAAAAAAAAAAAAAAAAAAAAAAAAAAAAAAAAAAAAACCATGGGTCAGGGAGGTCTGCCACGGTAATCGAAACCATGACCTGTGGATGCCAGTCGAAGACTTTACCGTGCACCACCTCAATCGGTACGTGACACTTTTCGAAACCTATTTTTTTTTTCAAAAATGGTTCTTATGATTTTGCATAAAATACTATACCGGGTGGAAGGTACTGCTTCGGCCATACGTTAACCAGGGATTCTACATGATGAGTGTAACAAAAATATGTCAAATACAATTATTGTCAATAAAGAGTCGTTTCGAGGAAAAAAAAAGAGTAATTTGTATCAAATATTTGGAGTCATCTAGCTCCTTGACCAATGGGTATAAATGGTTTATTATTTCACTAACTGTAGCGCAAATATTGTGTAAACAATTCCGTAATGCATTTCTGCCCTAATTTGAATGAATTTAGTCACAATTTAATGTTACAATGTCATGCCGAAACAGTACCTTCCACCCGGTATATTTATTGAAGGTGTTTATATGCCAAATGAAGTGTCTTTAATTATCTGAATAAAACCCATGAAGCGCACTTCATTAGAAGCATATTCTCGCGGGTTGGAAACGTTGAGAGGTAGAAAAAAAAATACTCAAAAAATACGGACCCTTTTTAAAACACAAGTTATTTGAAAAGCATTTTTGTGGCGCCAGTCATGTCCAAGAAATCCGTTAATATTGGTTTTGTAATTGTTGAATAGAAACTTATTTTAAAGGTATTTCATTAATCTCGTTTCTCGCGATCTGTATGGAAAGATCATGAAATTTTAAAACCATAGCGGGCCAGTTTAAAACATCTGACTATCGATTGTTTCCTCTACGCCACTTGTACGTAGGTACAACGAAATGTGGATGTAATTAAAATATATATCTACCTATACAAATGTTTATTTCGATTAAGATGAACCAGCTTAAAAATAATTTAAGGTAAGAGTAGTTTATACAATAGTATGTACATAGCTATGTGAAAATAAATCATATGGGTAGAGAAAGTCATGTGAATGGAACAGATCTGTGGGTCTGTGTGTGCGCGCGTGTGATCGGGTGTGTCCGTGTGTCAGTCTGTGGACAGCATAACTCAAAAACGAAAAGTTGGTTAAAAACCAAAGTTGGTGCTTAAGTTTAATAATTTTCAAGGATGTGACACGAATATTTTGAAGAAAATTACTCCACCCTAAAGTACCCTTTGCATGGACAATTTTTCGAAAATTTTGATCATCTCGAAAATGGCTCTACCCATTTCTATTGAAATGCCGTATGTTTAAGATCTGACAAATGTAATGTATATTTTGAATTTTCTGGTTATAGCCTATGTAGCTCTGTGTACTCTGGAGTACTTCTGAATAACATGTAGAGCGTAACAGATAGACCAAATCTTCTTCTTTTCCTGATTATCCTCCCCTTATGTAGGACTTACACCCCCTAGGACCTACAAGCCAGTGCCTAGGGCCTGTCGGGGACCAGAGGAACCTCTGGACCGGACAAAATGAAGACCTGGAAGCAGGTGGTCAGCCAAGCACCACGGAAGACCAAATCTTGCTATACAAGAATGTAGATCTAGTTAAAACACAATTTGTCCAAATTCATTTCATTTGTGAAGTGAACCATTTCGGAGATATTCCTTGTTATTTATGTAAATTTTGGAATAGTTAAACTTTTGTCAAATGGAAGATTGTTCTTCCATTGTATCTTAGCCGTGGAAAGAGATCAGAATCTCAAATATTTCAAAGATTTGACTATCGCTCGAAGTCTACTGTATTCCCATATTCCCCTTGTACATACAAGGAAATAAGCATCAATGTTTACCTCAACTAACACAAAGAAGATATAGGAATAAGAGTTTGTAAGAATGATTAGTACAAGAGTAGAAAGTCATGCGAGTGCAACGCATGAGATTCTTTTGTCTTGCTACAACATCAGAATCACGTTAGTTTAAGCATTACTCACAAATCTGGTGGAGCTTATAAAATATTTTGAATATAGACTATTACTGAAGGAAAGCCGAAAGCAGTAGCTGTAAAGAGCTCAATAATGGCTTATTTGAACATAGTGGCTAAACAGTATTATCATGTACTTAAATACAGAATTCCGGGAGCTACAGTTGCATTGTCAATTCTACTGGTTTTTAACAGTCTTTCCCACACACCATATTTTATGGTAAACATATTTATGGCACAGCTTATAACTAACAAAGAAGACAAAAATCACAGCTTCTCCCATATTTTTGAAGAGCAGCTTATCTCTTGCCTGATAAAGAAGTTCAAACTTGCGTTTGCCTTGCTGAGATTTACCCCCTTTTTATCGTGGCTTGCGTCAAAAGGCACAAAAAATAGGAGGAGCAGAATTTACAGGTCTTATCTTCATGTACTTCCTCTAGAGGCATGCGCTAATGAGCACGAGATTAAGATTAGTCTAATGAGGCATTTCAAGAATTCCTTCAGGATTTGCTGTATGGGTCAGAGAACACCAGTTATCTGCAACCCCTTTTAATGGCAAATACTCCAAACATCAATTAGTGCAACTTGTGTGTGCAGAAATGTAGATTTAATGAATACTCTCTTGGAAGTGGGTCAGATGTGTAATTTCTAAACATTATGTGTCATATGTAGGGCTTTCGGTATTGAAATTCTTTATGGGAAAATAATTTACTCATTACAGAGGTACTTCATATTTTACTACTGACAACTGATATGTAGTTGCAGTATAATAATAATAATAATAATAATAATAATAATAATAATAATAATAATAATAATAATAATAATAATAATAATAATAATAATAATAATAATAATAATAATAATAATAATAATAATAATAATAATAATAATAATAATAATAATAATAATAATAATAATAATAATAATAATAATTCCAATATGTTATATTATTACATATATTGTATTATAAGAAAATTTATAGCCAATGGACCATTGTTACTTATTGTTCAACTAATAAACAGATTGTAATTTTGCAGATATTTAAATAAAAAAAAGTATGTTACCTACATATGGCGTTCTTTACCTAGTCTTCAACGCTTACTCTTCCATTTTAATTTACATTCATGGAGATAGGCGTTTGTAGAGGGGTTTATTATGTATTTCTTTGTGGGAATAAAGAAATACACAAAGCCCTAAGCAATAATCAAATATTTTATGAGCGGGACGCTATCTGATAAGCTTGAAATTCCTTTGACTTTGCATAATCATGGGGAAAAGTTAATAACGATTTTCAATGTGAGAAAAGTATTATAAATATCCGAAAACTCAAAGCCATAATAAAAAAACCTCAGAAATCGTTAACCCACAAGAACGTTTGACATATATTCTTGACTTAAAAGAGATCTAGCTTTCTTAAGGTTAATAATTAAACAAAAGTTGATCAGAATGAAAATTGCACCAAAGCTATTTCCAGAAAATTCAGGATATACGTTTCATTTGCCATTAACGTATCTGTAACACTTGTAATGGCCAAGGAATTTATAAAGCTGTAAAACAATAAGATATAAACTACTTGTTACTACTGGAAAATGCAAAGCTTATGCCTGCATGTTTATACCAAACAATGTTATTCAGGACAGTAACCTTCTTCGAAACATTTCTTGTACCTGTATATTTTCCAAATCGCCTATTTCCAAAGCAGCCCAGGCTCGATCCCAGGGACCAACATGTAGTATTCGTGGTGGACGAAGCAGCATCTGGGGAGGCATTCTCCGGGTCTTCCGGTTTCCCCCGCCACTTATTCTATTAAGAGTTCCATCTTCACATTTCCAATCATCAATTTCGCGTGCATTTCATATCATTCTTTTCTTCACTCTCATACCTGGTGCCTGGCTGACCACACACTTCCAAGTCTTCACTCTGTCCAGTCCATAGGTTCGTCTGCTCCCCGACAGGCACTGGCGTGTAAGTCCTCCATATGGGAAGGGTAATCAAATAAAGAAGTATATTTTCCAAACTAGCTTACTTTTTGTGATTGTCCTGTGAAATGTGTTTGAGAAATTGTGATTCTTCTTTTATCAGAATAAGCTCATAAACAACAAAAATTTAAAATCCTGAAATTTGTTGCAGTATTGTACACCTAATCAAAGCCCTATGTTGGAGTATTCATGCCACCGCATAAACCTAAGTCCTCAATTTTCCTCTTTGGTGGGGGATATGGCAACGAGTATTTACAAAAAACGTTGGATTCATTGTTATTTCCTCGGTTTTGTTTCCAGAAGCCCAGAAACAGCTAGAAGCGGAAGGAAATTGCGCTTAGCAAGCCTTCTGAGAAACAGTCGGAACTGTCAAAAGTTCGCTCAATTACGGACGCTATGGACAAAACTTCGCGCTCACCATGGTAAACAAATGAGCCTTTAAAGCGACTGTAATAGGTATTCTACAAAATGAATAAAATACGGAAAAACTAGGATTTATTCAATTTATTATAATTAGTTCACAGAAAGCTATTAATTAGCATATACCTGTATGTAACTGCCAAATTAACATAAAAAGTAGGTATAAGAAAAGGTAGGTAATTTAGAAATTTGTTATAGTGAAACGCCGGTCGACGCAGCGGCAACACAACAAACGACAATCGGAGCTCGTTTGCCCCACGCGTGCGGCGCGTAACAAGGCGTTCAAGGTGAAGCTTCCCCACATCACACATGTAGGCAAAAATGTGACTAATAGTCAAGCGGTAACACAAAGGGTTTTCCAGAGCATTGGAGGAGTGTCCGCCAGCCGGCTGCTATGTAGGCGTTCGAGAAAGATCTGGCTAAGTCATCGCCGGTATAGAAGTTTGCGAAGCGTGTGGAAGTGGGTAGCTTTCTGAGTCGAGTGTGTGTTAGACAGCTGTGTGTTTAGTACCATCGTCCTGAAAGATACGTGGTGCCGATGTGAAGAAGTTGAAATGAGTATGGAGTGATTGTATAGTCGGAGTTAGTGAGAGACAAAGAAAGTGAGTAAAGACAGTTAAAGGACTGAGTCAAGGTACGAGAAGAAAACAGTTGTGAGTTGTAATATCACGAAAGAGTGTAGACTGTGTTAACGCCAGTAGAAGAGAATTGCGTATTTGTGCAAAAGTTTTAGAAGAAAATAAAGTGAGAGGAAGATAATTTGACTGGACTTCATTTCGTCATTCTGAAGTCAGGAGTGGGATTTTTGAAATTGTCGTTTTGTCATAATATACTTATTTTATATATCTTTATTAACGGGTGAATAAGTAATTTATTTGTCGTAGGGTTCCTTTATAAAATTTACAATTTGTTATTACTTCCTTTGTACGACAACGTTGATATGTACTCGGGCCCAAATGATCTAATTGTTGATGGGCCCTTAAGTTGGCTCGCTCGCTCACTCACTCATTCTCACACTCACTTACTCACTCTGTACTTCAACATACATCTCGTCATCACTGAGTATTAGTTAAGGTTAAAATTACACAATGATTAATGATTATACGAGTTCACAGCCAACGAACAGCATTTCACAGCCTAACGTAAAGTCCTATAATATTGGTATATCAACTGCTTTGTCAAACCTAGTTGGAGATATAGCAATATTAATAACAATTGCTTGAATATTAAATTTTGGAAGATGAATTTATTAGAATCTGCAGTTGCTGTTATCCAATTTTACATGCTTGCATTTGCACGGCACAAGGATAATAATAGCCAGATTGCACGCATTCATTAACGAAAAGATCTGATGTGTTGCACTGACAGGACTTACAGGACTTGCTCTACTCTTTTGCTAACTATTCTTACATCCTTGTTCCTCTATCTTCTTTATGTACGTCGTGATAAACATCTGCAGAAGTTATCTTATTGTTAATTTCCTTATATGTGCAAGAGGAATATGGGAATACAGTAGGCCTTGAGCGATAGTCCATCTTCTAAAACGAATGACTTCCCATTTGAGTTTAAGTATTTCATAACTCACACAAATAACAAGGAATATCTCCGAAATGGTCCAATCCACCAAAAAATGTATTTGAGCATACATTGTGTCCTTTAAGGAGATCTACTTTGTTGTATGGTAAGATTTGGTATATCTCTTACAGTTTACCACTTCTGCAAAAGTCATCAAGAGTAAACTAGGCTATAGCTAGAAAATTCAAAATATACATTTCATTTGCCAAAAAGTATTATATGGCATCTTAAGCAAAATCTTAGAGGCATTTTGCGAAAAGCAAAATATTCGAAAAAATTTCCATGTAAAGGGCAGTTTAGGGTGAAGGAATTTTCTTCAAAATCTTCATGTCGTAAGCCTGAGAGATACATATTTAAATACCATCTTTGGTTCTTATCCGACATTTTATTTTTGAGTTACGCTGTTCAAAGAGAGATCTTTTTCTAAAATTTTTTTATTATTTAGGGAGCCTCAAAACAATGCTAACAGTATGAATATGAGGATCCATGAATATTGTAAAGAATTCAGAAAGTTGTTTGGGTATTATAGTCTTATACTTCTCTGTAAAGAAATGTGTATATCACATTCCATTGATGCTTCAACACGGAAACCAAAATTGTTACCTCATTAGAGAATAAAGAAATCCTAGTATACTTTCATGTGTTACTTAACTTATAAACCACTGGTTTCAAAGTACCGGGATAGAGGAATGCACCTGCAATAATCCCTTGTACATGAAGAACCCAAATCTGATACCGAACAGCGAAGATAAACGCAAAATGATACATTGGGCAGATACAAAATTTAATGGCGACTGATATCTGACCATTACTATTCACTTTCCTGTTGTACAGAAAGTGAATTTAGTAAAATAAGATAGTATCATGGTTATTGAAGCCTTCGTAGCCTCATCGGCCTTTACCCCTCTCCAATGACTATGATTTATTAATTATGCTGGGTTTTAGTGCCACCCAAGGAAGCCAGTGTATTCCACAGGTATTAGAAGAAAACCTTTCACTCGAAAGTAAAAACTACATTATAATATAACGTAATCGACAAGTATGCTTAAAGGTATTTTGGTAGGAATTTTAATTCCAGTATAAATATAGGGAGAATTTGTAGAAGGATGATGTATTTTTCAATGTAACATTGCATTGTTTTCTGTAAACAATTACACGATTTCGGTGAATCTAAGGACAAAGCTTAAGTTTTTATTATAACACAGAATCATTTTACTCAAATATATGCTGCTTATTTCAAGCAACATTTATATATTCCATAATAGAATTAGGAATTTGGAAATAAATGTAAAGAAAATTTAAACTTGACTTTCTTTTCAGGCCAGGCTTAGGTACCTTCCCCATCCCTTTCCTTGTCCTTATTACAGCGACACCTAAGCGCGTATTACAACTGTAAACCGTTCATTGTCAGTAGCTAAGCCTCCCTCCTTACGAGACCCTTGTGACACAACAAGAAATTGAAAGATGCTCTCAAATATTTAATTTTGCTAAATTCGCCTTCTGCAAATGATATTTATATGACCGGTTTTACAGCGTGCTGTCACAGCTTGTTTAACTATACAATAACACGAGGCGTGGCAAGCCTCTAATAATTAGATGTGTTGAGCCACTCACCATTAAGTTTTGTGTCAGTCATAAGTATATTAGCTTTTTGCACAATGCCTTATCGACAGTATTTGCTAGGTTAAAATATGCAGAAGTTCTCTAATAAAACTACAGATGACTCAGTATAATTTGTAGTCGTACAGGCCTTCAGATCTCGTGGCTAGATACCAGTTATATGCAAGTATCACGCCATCACTGGTTTCACTCTTTACACTCAACCAATTTTCATAACTAGGTTCTGTTCTATAAGCTTGGTGCATATTTTGAATGTGAATCAAAACTTTCTGTGAACCAGAAATGAGAAATTGACAATCTTAAATGCTTTTCTATTCAAATCCTAGGGTCGTTAGGCAGCACTGGAAGTAATTGCCATACAAATTCTTAGTTGGTAAATGTCCATACAGAAAAGATGAATGCTTTGGGAGTGGCTTCACCACAGCATATCAGAAAAACATAGTTTTCCTCAATGCATACCTATATCTCGGCAAATCGATAAGGTAGGCTGCTGCCTTACGTGCTGCTCTTTCATTTGTTTGTATGCTTGGCATCTGGCTGAGTCCAAAACTGACGTCTTTTATTCATGTCTGTATCGATTCTAGAGGTCGATAACGTGTGTCATTACGGCGCTCATCAGGTACAGAAAGGATAAAAATCGCTAACCTTTCGGATTTTAGATAATCTATGGTGCAAACTGTCTTAAGGACCCCGGCAGTAGTTTTTGAGGACAGATATTTGTAAGATGTTTAATGCTCCGAAGTATTATAAAACATTAGAATACCGTATCTTAAGGTTTTAGATTAAATAACTTCACATTTGAATTTATACCAAGCGAAATCGCTCCGTATTAACAATAGCATTACCAAGGGCGTGAGGAGGGGGTTTACTTTATGCTCACCTGTCATTTTTAAAATTCTGTCATAATTTTATTATTAAAGCCATGTAGTTAATAGTTATTGTCAATCACTGTTTCTACTACTGAACTGCGCAATTGTTTCAAAGTTTTCCATGTTGGTTTTTAGAGAAACTATGAAAGGTCAAGATGGTCATAAATTACTGCCCCGTCTGCATAATGTGATGCATGTAAAAAAGTAACACAGGAATAGTTAAACAGTGTTAAATATTACCCTTACAAAATGACAAGATATAATCTCCAATTTTAAAATAAGTTTGTTTTAAAAATTGCTAACATATTTTGTTACCAGGGGTTACCTCCGTTGGTAGTTCAAGTTATGTAATAAGGACTGGCATAATATCTAATGTAATTCATGTAAAAAATCAAAACAGTCAAACAGTGTAAAATATTACCTTTACAAACATGACAAGATATAACATACAATTTTAAAATAATTTTGGTTTAAAAATTATTCAGATATGTTGCCAGTGGTGATCACAAAGTGTACCCCCCCCCCCCTTGGAAATATAAGTTCTGGAATAAGGCTTAGTGTTGGTAGGATTAACGAACCAGGCTCGCCCGGTTCTATTCCCATCAACTGTCCACTATGATCTTGGATTTTTCGCGATCGGTAGGTTTTTCCCTGGTTGGTACGCTAATGCCGGGGTGGTTTCTTATCTATCACGGTTTCGTTTCCACCATTTCCCTTTCATCGCGTTCCCTTGGCATCTTTCAGGTACTTCTAGGTCGCGCATGCTTGCTCAAATGAAAGAATAATCGCGTGCACACTAGAGCGCTGCTAGGATGTCGGGTTATACATCGTCCTCTTTAGGTAATTCAAGCAGTGGGAAGGACCTTTAAGGCTGGAATTGTTAGGGACTTCCGCATGTCTCTGTGGCCTACAGCCTCCTGGAGTTCTTTCAAGTCATCCCTTCCTTCCGGGTGATGTTATCACAGTAGATCTATTTAGCTTGGAGTGCACTCAAGTACTTAAGAGAGATACCGAATGTTGTCGTTACTAGGACGCGGAACCGCGTGTAGTCACGTGTGATACAAGGAGAAAGAATGAGGTAACCGGTACTGCGAAGCAGTCGTGTATATCTGCGTATCAGCAGACGCCTGCTGCTGTGAACATCTGCATTAAACTTGCGGCTTATTGCACAATCTTCCACCCTCTAATGATTAGGGGCGGAAGCTAAGACAAGCATTCGGGAGGAGTTTGGATTAAAATCCTTAAATCAAGTTCATGATTAAAATTTTTCCAAGTCCACAAATAAATTCTAGGTGTACATATCCATTGCTGGTACCTCTCCCAATCGACAGAGCTGTAAAACAATGCTAGAAAAATGGATGGTAGGATACTCCAAGGCTGATCAAATGACAATAGAAACAAAAGAACAGAAGGTGCAGAAGGCAAATGTACACAATGTCATTTGTCTGATATAAGCCCAATACTTTCCACACCTACAGTCGAAACAATATCCAAAAGATGCCAGAGGCTAAGGTGGCTGTAAATAAACAAATTACATTTTCTTCTTCTTCTTCATCATAATACAAGGTACAGTACCCAAATAAGAGATACTTTTTTTTCAAATTTGACAGTATATTTTTTTATATCTGGATGCTCCTTTGCATTCCTAAAGGTATCTATTTTCATATTTTATGCCGTGCACTATTGTTAACTATCTTATACACATTTCTTTGAAATGAACGGTAACAAGAACCAGGAAACCAAATTCGATCCAAACAAGAGATACCATCAACTCCTTTATATAATGATTTAAACACAGAAATTGCACTAATGGGTGATGAAAGGGAAGTGAGAGAACAGACATTATTCAAAACCATTTCTTCACCACCCGTGCCTTATGTGCGTTTTGGGATGTCATGTCACAAGGCGCCCACTTTTCCCCACCACGTTTCTTCAGAATATAACCCAGTGCGGAAGAACCAATCACCACCTCTACATCATCAGCTACTGTCTCTTATTTGGGATCAGTTGGTGTCTCTTATTAGAACCTAGGATACAGTGAAATTTCGTGGCTACTTATGATGGAAGACTTTATTGTATATATTACTAAATCCGCTTACAGCAACCTCTATGGGTCTGTGTTACCAACCAATTCATAGAAGTTCACCTTCATAGAAGTTCACGGCTTTAAAGAATATGGCAATAACATTTTGAACTTAATGCAACAAGGTTTTGTCATTCTCGATTTGCAACTAATTGTGTTACCGGCACCACACAAATAACTGTGCTATCCAAACAAAAGCATTTATTTTTGGGGAAAACAAACACCGCGCTACATGATTTTTAGAATTTTGTTCATTTGTGCAGTGTACAATTTTTGTTCATCTTGCGAAGCTCGAAAATTCCCTATGAATTCTGTTCCGGCATTGCTAAAATAATGACACACTAATTTCTCATGTACTCCAACCTTTTGCAGCATAGGATTCGCATGCCTTACTTCATATCACTAGAAATACAAACTTTTGCCTTAATTTCATCCACAGTTCATAGGTTTTCCTTAATTTCAAACACTCTTTCCTTGAGTTCATTAAACGCAGTCTGCGGACAGTTGTTTGATGTATGTTCCTCAAAATCTAAAATGCTTTATCCAAGTCTTACGTTACTGGCGCTAACACACACATGCCCACATTCAAGCTGAAGTCCCTGGTCTATTTTTTTTTTTTTTTTTTTTTTTTTTTGAAAATCAGAAATTTAATTACAGCACGCTGCCGAAACGAAATATCAGTTACAGTAATTGGATAGCATTGGCTAATAAGGTCAACTGACGGCGGCTAATGATATCATGACTATAGACAGGCAGAATATGAAATTTCATATGCTTGCTGTCTCGATGGAACAAGTATTTTTACGTTTTGCATGTGCAGCATTCAATTCGCACGACAAAATATTTCATGGTTCATCATACTTTGGTAAAATGTTAATAATTCATGAAAATCTTACAGTTCTACATATATTGTAACAATGAGAACTTTTCGCTTTTACGAAAATAATATCTGTACGCAATGAACCGGACAGCCAGGTATTTGTTCGATCAGTTTTCTGAGATATACATTTACAAAAGCCCCCCCCCCCCTCTCTCTCTCTGAGAATACCTACACATTCGTAATGAGGTCGTTGAGGGGCTGTCCTCCCCCTGTGGGAGGCGCCCTCGACTGTTGCCATACCGGGACTAAATGTCTTGGGTGGTTAGTAAAACAATGATGGTGAATAAATGGTGGTAAATTAGTTCAGGGATGGAAAGTTAGATTAAAGAGAGGATGAGGAGAGATGTAGTGAGAGGAGTTTTTTATGGTTAGATAAAGGTAGTGATAATGATGATGATTTCGTCGTTTGTTGAATTATTGTTGTTGGCCTAGCGCAAGTCTGGGTGGCTTGCATGTTTACCCGGGATCAATATCACATTCTCTGAGGCCACGGATGAGGTGATTGAAGCTGGAGAAAAGTCTTTGGAGAGATTGAGGACGTACTCTATTAAGGTGGGAAAAGAAAGAGAAGAATGTATGTTGCCGTTTGGAATGTACCATTCGGAGGCGGTAGCTCTCCGAAGGTAACGGTTTTGGAGGACTTGTAGTGGGTAGTCATAGATTTTGACTGCAGGACCCCAGATTTGGCAGGCATAGACCAGCGCAGGTCGGATCACCTGCTTGTAGATCAGCAGTTTGTTTTTTAGTCATAGGTGATTTTTTGTTGTACCTAGAGGGAATAGAACAAGACCAATCTTCTGTTGACTTTGGATGCCAGAGATGAGATATACGCTTTCCAGGTTAGACGCATATCTAGCACCACTCCCAGGTATGTTGCCTCAATAGACAATGGTATAATTTCTCTTGCCAGGCGAAGATCATCAACTTCCTGGAGGTGGCGTCTGGTGAAGGTGACGGCCGTGGACTTGTTGGCGTTGATCTGAAGACGCCACACGGCAAACCATGCTGTCAGCATGTCGGCATAGCGCTGAAGACGTTGCACTACAATACCATGATCAGATGATGCTGTGGTAGTTGCAGTGACGTCAACGAACAGGTAGAGGTTGCAGCTCCGGAGAGTAAGAAGAGTGTTTATGAAGGTTAGGAATAGCAGGGGACCTCTACCGTCTAATCCAATTCAACATCCCTTCTCACATTACCTACCTACTCCTACCTGCAAAACAGAAATTCACCGTCTGCAGAGATGAAGTTTCCTCAATCTCCCTACCTATTCATGCAGGGTCCCTCAAGGAAGAGCATTTGGCCCGCTTCTCTTCCTGATTTAGTTGTTGTTGTAGTGTTTAACGCCCGCTTTTACTACTACGGCACCGCAGGCGGTGACACTGATGATACATGGAATGAAGATGGAGCACCGGTGGAATGAGATGGCGGGGGAAACCGGAGAACCCGGAGAAAACCCGCCCTGACGCCGCTTCGTCCACCACGAATACCACTTGCAGGTCCCTGGGATCGAATCCGGGCCGCCTAGGTGGTAGGCGAGCGCGCTAACCGCTCGGCCACGGCGCCGCCCTTCCTGATTTACATCAATGCATTACCATCCTATCAGGGGTGTTCACTCTACCAGTTTTGATGACGACACCACTATTGCCACTGCTCTGTTGACCATCGAGTAGCAGCTAACAGGCTCCAGAGGTACGCTGACGCTCTAACAATAGAGTGAACTGACCTGATCAAGCAAAATATCTTGGAGTCGCCCTGGACCATAAATTAACTTGAAAACTCCACATCGAGGACATAACTAACAAGGTTAACCGTAGGATGGCACAGTATATCCACTTTACAATAGGAAATCAACAATGTCCATTCGGTACGGCTGGAAAAAGGCGGTTTCCTTTTATGGAAATTAGCTGTACCTTAGTGATCCGAGATTGACTTCTAACAAATTAACTAATACATGAAAGGAAAGAACAAATAATGTCATGCGCTGTACCATTCATGACTTCAGTTTTTATTTGCTTCTACTAATCCACGATTTTTAGTATCAGAGTAGGTACATTTAATGGCCGAGAGTGAGTCACCAGGCTATTGAGAAACGTGATTTAGTGCGTCAACTAAATCATCTTCATTCACTACTCAGTTACACGGGTACTTATCTTGCATCCCCCATTGTTTTGCAGATTTTCATTTAGAGACAGGAGTAGGTATATGGAAAGAAACATTCACTCACTCATACGCAACGCAGTCCGGTACTATCAAGAAGTATGGTACACTAACTTTATGACACATGCGAGGTAATAACGCTGTAAAGGATATATAAATCCTTTGGTTTCTAATTACCTATTGTCTCATGTATGTTCTGTACTTTCTTGTGGAAGTCTTGACTCCTTTCATCCCTTATATAGCATAAAGTTTACGTTCAATTATCCAAAAGTCAACAATTTAAAGACATAAAAACTATAGAAGGTTTCTCTCAAAATATTAGGCATAGTATGAACAATGAATTGTGTTCAGATATTACTTAATTTCAGACTTTCAATTGTTTAGATGTTTTAAATATTTTTTTTTTTTTAAATCATACTCCAGATGATCTGTTCTAAATATCTGCACACATGTTTAACAAACGAAGACACATTTAAACAATTAGGTTGGTTCAATAGTAAGCAATTTCTGTTTTGCATATTTGTTGCTGTCTTCAAGGAAAGCATTAAAAGCTGCAACATTTCCCAAGATTCAAATGGAAACTCGTGCTGGGGAGAGCAGCGTGGGAAATGCACAGCAGGCACATAAAATGACAACCAATTCGGAATAACCGTCCTTACGTAACTCGGCAGTAAAACACCGTAACGCCCTAACCTTGAGTTTAGTTACTCTGTTTCAAACTACTATAATGGGGACTGCAGCGAATTTTGGAAGTTAGGTATAATTTGTACCATAGTCACCAGAGTTAATCGTCTAAGCAGCAGTGCACAACATAGAGCTTATGTCCCAGAGAAAACATATCATGATATATCTACCAACAACGGTCTAAAAGGAAAATATCACAACTAATATCATAAAGAGGCCTGGCTTAACCCAAGTTCAGAACGCCGAATGATTTTATCTGGGCTATTTCATAACTAAAAATTAATATAAATACTACATCTGACTAGCGCATATTAAATTCTATAGAAAATAACCTAAAAACGTGTTCATTACGATTAGCGCAGTTTGACCTACTCGGTCTACGGAAACAACAGAAGAAAACGAAATTCAACAAATAACCTTTCTTCTAGGAAAATTTAATCTGTAAATAAGGCTTAGGTGCAGAAGCATTAGCATATCCTCTAAATTTGATTAATTCTTTTATTATTATTATTATTATTATTATTATTATTATTATTATTATTATTATTATTATTATTATTATTATTATTATTATTATTATTATTATTATTATTATTATTATTATTATTATTATTTATCATTTAATTATTTATTATTATTATCATTATTATTATCATTACTATTACTATTATTATTATTATTATTATTATTATTATTATTATTATTATTAATTATTATTATTATTATTTTTGCTTCTGTCAATTGTTTTTCAGGGAATACATTTGGTGACATTACTGAACAAAAGAATTATCAAGCGACCATTTGTGTATGATCATTTAGCACCTCTATGTATGTATGAAATATTTTGCGAATATTTCCCATTCTGCTATAAAACACATTTTCATAACACATAGCGAATGGAAAGACATTCTTTAAACGAAAGAGATCTCGCTAAGTATAATGAGCGCGTTTCTCCTTTATTTAATAGACATGTTTAAGAACTCTTTGAAAAAAGAATCCGATGTGTTATATTCTCTATCAATTCCTCAACAAACTATTCTTTAAAATCGCGTATTATTCAGCAGTAAAACTACTGAATAATACGTCACCTAGTAATAAAACGGTTGTGTAAACATCCTGCAATGCTTTCATTGGTAAATAAATTGCGTTAAAATCATGAAACCTGAGCCGTTATAGCTTACCTTTTTTCGGCATACTCCACCTTCCAAGAGTGCCAAGACTCGACGTAATGTCTGGGGCGTTCGTCATACGTTACACGATCACCTTCAAAACGGTCAGCAGTGGTCGGCTGTAATTGGTGGCCTGTTGACTGCATTGCAGAGATTTTTCCTGCCAGGCACATTGGTGATGTGAGAGAGGGAGTAGTTAGTTGGTCTGTCAACCACGAGTGCAACAGGTCAACATACACATTTCTTTCGGTATTGTTGAGATTTTAAAACGAGTTTAATACGTGTGTCAAAGTAGCCGGTTAAATTTTAAAAAGGAGGGGTATACAAAGGTAATTAAGAAGAGCCATTCATAGATAGGGGAAGATATATTGTGGGATTTTAGCAATGTGTTAAACCTTGTTTTGGGTGAGATATCTGACGCTGATACTTCAAAGACTTTAAATCGGACTGAAGTCAAATAGTGACAAGAAGAAATTAGACTCCTGCACTATCTGCAAAATCTACAAGTGCTGTTGCATGTAAAGCGAAAAGCAAAATATCAAAACCGGAAACAAATCTTTATGGGAATTTACTATGTGTATAATTGTAATCTTGTAATTCATTACAGAAGTTAAATGAAAATAGCATAAATTCCTGACTTATGTAGCATTCCTTGTCACATACCTACTCCAGTGTTTACGTTCCTCTGCTATATGTGCGTTAGTAACAGACAAATTGTGCCAAAAGGAAAAGAGTATACAACTAACTCGACATAAACCCCAAACATTATCATTGACTAGGCCTAAGTTGAGAGGAAGGAGGTGGGTAGTGTAATTAGTCCGGCTGATGTACAAACCACTCTGTTACTTTACTTTGCAGTAAGTCAACTTCCTCAGCTTCTTATCTGTAATTACGGCGATAACAACATGAATTCTGCTCGCAAGAGATTTATGTGCGGATATCTTCCGAGCCTGTGGTGTTTGCTCTGATTTCGGTCATGCAGCGCACAGGAAGTTAACATGTTTATTCCAACCAGAGGAGTGGAAAAATCTGCGTGGCCAGATATTTTGTGCAAAATTTCCACTGGATACGGAGGGAAGTGAAGTGCCGTTAAAGTGAGCTTATTTGGAAAATGTACTAAAGTGAAACTCTTCAAAACCAGAACAAAGCAAGTTCGCTGAATGCGCCCTAAATTATCCAAACAAAACAAGCGAATATCACGTTCTTCAAACCGGCACCATAGCAGTAATTTATTTTATATCGCACCATGTTCAATTTCAGTCGTTTACATTCATGGAAATAGAAAGCGAAGTGTTTCTATTCAGGAGGTATTAAAACAGTTGTTAGATTTTTAATCAAAACAATATTTTTCAAGTTCTTATAAGTATTATTCAACCTCAATTTAGTTCTTATAAGTGAATAAGAGATGTCAATTAAAAAAAAAAATACAGTCAGAACCACAAACTAAAAATTTCAACCAATAAAACTGAAGTCTTGGCATTTAGAGGATCGGAAACAATACCAGACAAAACGGTATCGCAAGAAAAAATATTATAACAAGTAAACTGCTTTAAGTACTTAGTCTGCAATGAGCCACATCTCAGAAATCAAGATATAAAAAATAAAATTAACATAATCAGATATATAGTACCATAAAAAGATACCTACCCGAAAAATACAAGAGGGGAAACAAAATAAAAACTTAATAAAGCAATGGTGATCCCAAAACCTTTATATGGATCCGAATGTTGAACAATGACGAAACAAGAAGAAAGATTAATTGAGGTGGCAGAAATACCATTTTAAGACATGTAGTTCGTTACACTCTAAGAGATAGAAGTGACGAAATACCTAAGGGGTTAAAGATCTTCAATTTAACATCAAGAAATTCATCAATATCGGAATAATTGGAGGGATCATGTAGAAACGTTAAGCACCGCATTCCCAGATTAATTATGAATTATAAACCAACAGGAAAAAGGTATAGGTAGGCCCAGAAGAAGATGGGCACAACAGTTGTTGATATGAGAGTGGTACAAGCCTACCTTGCTTAAAGTATGTTGTTGTTGTTGTAGAAGAAGAAGAAGAAGAAGAAGAAGAAGAGGAAGAAGAAGAAGAAGAAGAAGAAGAAGAAGAAGAAGATGATGATGATGATGATGATGATGATGATGGCGATGACTATTTTTCAAATGAGAGAAGGCAAATGACAAATTGTGGTATTTTCGGAAATTACACAGGGTGCAAGAGATGTATTATAATTTTTGTATTGTAATAGATTTATTATCCAGCATTGCAAGGAAGCATTTTGGGGCTATGGGATTGAAAATAAGGAGCAGCCTATAGTTTACATTGATACCTAAAGACTAAGACTTCAAAGGTTAGTTCTGATAGATGCCATTGCGCAAATTTCAACATGAGTGATTGAATATATCAGTAGGGATACTTGGGGTGAAGTTTTAAGGAATCCAATAATATGAAAGTACCATAGTTCAAATAATAATAGTAATAAAAATAATAGTAACTTGGCATATAGTCAGTAATAAAACAAATAGATGATCTCTCGCTCCAGCCGATATATGAGGTGCTGCTGTGCTGGAGATATGACTGCATCTGAACAAGGTGTACATACACTGTCTAGTCGTGTTTGTGCGATAAGCTTCCTTAAAAAGCTGGGCAATTTTACATTATTTCCGATACGCCTCATGGCTTTGCCAAGTAGTACTTCACATATTCCGTAATTTCCTTTAAGGACATAATTCGACTAATTACGTTTGTTTTATTGCAGGAAAGGATTGGACAAAAACTATTTCATTCCCATACGACAATAATGTGCGATTTCAATACAAATGGGACCAGCTAAATAACACTTAACTTCAGCATTGCCGATAGATAATCAAACACCATTTTGGAATATCTTTCAATTAGAAAACGCGTGGGAGGTCATAATATGACAATGGTTTTAGTATTAAGGAAAACAAAGGAGGGTTCACAATCTGTTTGCATTATCTTACTAGCCTGTGCCACAGATTCTAAGCTCTGTGTGAAAACAAGTAGTTTGATTTCATCCGACCCAATCCATTATCTCCTAACTTAATTATTCTCGTGTACATGAATTGAGATGAACTGTAAAGGTTGGAATAATTTATAATATGAAGAGCGCTACTGCATTAGACTTTGAGGATGCAAAAAGAACAGTTGTTTCGTGCAGGAAAAAATGGGGCGTAAAACACAGTTTGCGTATGTGGTAACAGTTTATTTGCACAACAAACAAACGGAACATTACCTCAGTATAATTTTAGCGTTTAACTTAGACTATGTCAATATACACAACTCAAAACCATTAGTCCCGAGAGGTTAAAACTATTCTTTCTCAACATTGGTTTTTGTGGCACTTCGTGTTTTCTCTTGTACCTTTAAATGAATTTTGCATCTTTAACCACCGCGTCATTTTCATTCCATTTTATAGAGATTTAAATGTTCGTACCGGTTCATGTGACTTTTTTAGTTTTTTTTTTCTTTTTTTTTTTACCGCGTTCCTGGTGCAGAGAGAAATATTGCATTCAATTTCGGGACTTCAATGAAAATGCATGTTTTGAGGTTCCTTGAATCCAAAAAGTAGACTTATTGTAAAATACACAATACATTTAAATAATTATCGTTGTGGCATACGCTATTTCGCTAATATCGTTGTTATTTGTTCAAATCTTAAATAATTTGTCATGCTTTGAAAAATTGCGATGTCAAAGAAATAATATAGAATTTCAAGACCCACTTTGGAATATTTGACAGCTTCAGTGTTATACTCTAATATAAAATACTTGAATAAATAATACAGATTATTAAAATTAAAGCAATTATGTAATCACCAAGTAAGATTTAAATTCATTTGTTTAAAATCACCAATGTATTCCTCTTAGTTTTGCTTCGGTTTTGCTTTGTATTCTTCTTGTAGTTCAACGAAATAGGTAACGAAGCTACTTTTGGAAATCTTTTTCTTGATTAAATTAACTTTCCATAACAATAGGCACCAATCTGATTTCCATACACAAATTCTTAGCGTCTTACACTTCCTTTATTATATTTTAAGTCCTTTAATTTTTTAGTTCCAATTGGTTTTAAAGGACATTTTAAAGCATTTCTTCACTTTAGCAGGCATAGGTATTTTATCTTCAACATTAGGTTCAATTAAATATCATGAAATAGAAAAATAAACATTTGCAAGAATAGTTTTTTACAACGTACAGGTGACAGGGTATGAGTGAGCAGATTTCGCGTAAGAATGAATTTTCAAATATGACGAATAAAAAGGTCCAATAAGAAATTCATCTATCGTGAAAGGTACTGACAACTGAACATTATTGAACACATCTGCACAGTCTGGCAACAGAGAAAGACCGAACAGGCGTATTTTTTGTAGCATAAGTGTTACTAGTCCTAAAAGTTGTTTTTGGATAATGTTGGTTAATCGTCTTCATTTATTTATTGATCATGATTTTCGTCTTGTAATTGAAATGGTAAAGAGTCGGCATTACGTGCTGTTGTCAGAAATAGAGCTTTAAATTAAGTGATAGCAGTGCCAGTTTATATCTAAGAGCGAAAAAAGCACTGCGGAAAAACTTCTACACAGATATTGGTAAACACATTTTCCTCTTCATTATCACGTTTATGGGTCTTGAAAGGCATTTTGTGTACTACATTAACATATACTATTTTATAACTAAGTCTGTTATATGACCTGAATAAACAACCATCAAAATAATCACACCATTGTTGCAACATTTTGGTATTCAATACTTTAAAAATAATCCAATCAGATTGTATTTTCTTTCCTTTCGCTTTTCTCAAAAAACACTACAATAAATACATTTCCCCTGTTACAAATTTAGGAACCGACACTTACTGAACAAGTTTTAGTCTGTTAATTTATAAATAATTTTGTCACACTTTTGAAATTCTCCGTGGCTAATTGGTTGGGCCTTCACTTCCAACTTTTTTTTAAAAAGCTTAACTCCAGTTATTATAAATAGCACCACAATCCGTTGGGAAGGTCTTTTGGGAAAGAAACTTTCCAGGTTCAGGGTACTCCGCAGCATTTGCAGTCGTGTCTGAGGAAAATATGGAAAAAACCCTCAGTCAGGGAGGATGGTCCTGGCGGGATGAACCACGGACCTCGAAATGCGAGCCTCACGTCCCAAACAGCTACATTTTAGCAATACGTGTAAACGAAATTGATACCTAACAGATTCTCTTACTCTTAAGTCCAACAAATTCCGTGTTACTGGAAATAGGCCAAGTTAATTATTTAGTAGCGTTTTAACTTCTGAAAATACAGCAAACTCATCACTTATTGAGGGCCGGTATTGCGTGTCCTTTCTCACTGTCATGTAGGATCTAAGTAAGGAACAAATAAAATTCTCACGCAACGTTCTCTACAAGTTCGTCCTAAGTTAATGGCACAAACAAACTTAAGAGATGTATTTTACGTATAAGGAGAAAACATAGCACTGCAGCTTTTATACGAAGAGAGGATATACTTAAATTAGTATATAAAATAACACCTACGATGAAAATCAGTCGTACATGTTTCCTTGTTTATATTAAAGCAAAGAAGCTTGTTAATGTGATCAATCCACGGTAACAAGCAAAGACTGACAGTAAGCGTATTAGTTTTCCTAATTGTCTCCAATACATATTGTAATTAAATTCTTCTTCTTCATCTTCTACTTCACAGCATGCGCATTGAAGCCGTTCCGGCTCCAAACTGCTCATGCCATTGTGTAATAAAACCATAACTAAATAAATCATATACTATGAAAAGTGAAAATCCGGTACGCGGGTTAAAATTATCATCTGAGAATTTAATGGCGGCTGCTAGCTGACCAGTTGTGCAAATAAATTTTGTGGGCGCAAATGATACTTACATCACTGGCATTACAGCGACATTTCACAACGTATTTAACTAAGCAACACCGCAAGGCGTGGCAAGCCTCAGATTCAATTTTGTATCGTGCAGCTCCTCCTACATCCCATCATTAAATTTCGTGTTAGCCATAGTTACCAAGATTCTGAATTAATTTCACACATTAAATTCAATTTGGAAATACTGCAAGTGTTTTCATTCCGAAGATTTAGTTATTACGTTGTTGGCAAAGATGTCAGGACTCGTGTGTCAATTGAAGTTGGTGAAGCTTCCTCTCTGGTTGGTTATTTTCGCATGCTAGCGGGGTTACAATCCGTGTTGGTGACTCCCTGAAGGACGGGATTTTTGCCATCACTGCTATAGCATTACCTAATTTATATCTGGTAGTTGCTCTGTCCACTAACATGTTTTGGCATTAGTGGCATATGGCATCAAAAAATAAATACACATATAGAAGTTCCTGCCGAGACTACGATTTCTTCAAATCTGTTTCAACTTTTCAGCTTTGACCTATACATCGCCAGTGTGAATTATGAATTAATAAAATCCTGTGTGCGAAGGCCGCCGACTATAGATTCCGAAAGCGTCATCCAAGAGAACACCAAAGTTTTCATTATTAAGGAGTATGGATCCAAGAGTCGGGAACATAAACAAAGGTGGGTGAATGCAGATGGACTGTGGCATTGTTCTGAGTCATGAGATCTGCTCGTATCTGTGCTGAGGGAGTGAGAATGGCAGAAGCAGACAGTGAACTGTGTGTGCCATCTATACCACTTCATTAATAAATCCTGTTCCTTATACCTATACCTCGGACTTTTAGTTCCAAGAAAATCTTGAAGTACCTAAAATATAACAAATCAAAACAGGTTCTATAATTTCAAAAATATGTGAACAAAAAATGACATGATTTTATTTCCGATTACAAGTCAGCCGAAGCATTCGACAATGTCTTTATTGTACGTGTCTATAATTAATCACAGTAAAAAATTAACATCTTTTCTAAGTTTTTTCCATTGAGAAACTGCATCTTTACTCAGATTATACATTATATTAGACGCAAGGGAACAGCAAATTCGTGTGTTCAGATGTCTTGCCAGACCTTGATGTCAGCAATTGTGCGGAGAACTGGGTCTGCTTGAACCACAGATTTGAGTTTTTCAAAAATTGTTTCACCAACATAACCAGGAACCAAGTTGATTTTTTCTGCCACCTCTTCTATCAATCACAGTTGCGTGTAGATGGGCTTGCCTGAAGACTATAGCATTAATAGTGGGAACCAGAAACACAATATAATTTGATGAATGCAATATTATGGACAATTCTGGACCCTGCAGAAGCTCTTTAGCTGAAGTAATGCTTGCTGCGTCCTCCCCAGTTTCAAAACAGTTTCTTAATGTTCTCCATTAGTATGCATTGTTCAGTGTGACTGTTGTCAAGGCACGACTGGCATACAGGCTTAGACAGCGTTTCCATATTACCAAATGAAGAAATTGAAAATTTTAAATTAGGTAAAAATAGTTTCTAACATGAAATTAGGTACTGTTAGGTTGTATAGGACCACAATTTTTGAACATATATTTCCATAATTAGTATATACACATTTTATTTTCTATACACCATGAGAAACTAAATAGGGTTTTACCTAAAAGCCGAGGTCTGGTTATAACCTGCCCCACTGACGTATTTTCTTCCCTGTTGTCTGCTTTTCCTTTCCCTTTCCCATTACTGGCTAATGTACGCCAGTCACTATCAAGACGGATGCACGTGCTTTCGTTATCCTGAGAGGCAGTAAATCCGTTTGGTAGAAAATTATAAGTTAACTTTAATATATAAAGCTGAAGAATTTGTAACATATGAAAGAAAGAATGTGTCGCATTCATATCGGTTTGTTTACATGTTTTGATTTGCACTCCCTCTCCACTGCTGACCATGATAACCCATGTACAGTAAAGTACGTGCCTTTGATGTACTTTATATCGAGCAAGAAAGAATTGCGACGTAATGAGCACTTTTGGTACTATGTTTTAAACACAAGTACATAGTATTAAATACATGCATGTTTACTATGTGATAGATTGTATGGAAGTGGAAAACCTTAAAGTGGGGACGGTTCCGAAGTGGTTACACCGTGTACATACTGCAACTGTTATTGTAAAGCAATGGACTCAAGATCAGAACATTACTTTAGGAAGCCGTTATAAACTGTTTGAGTGTTGGCGTTAATATAAATAAAACTGGAAGACGGTTGTTTCGGAACTGCCAGTACTGCTACGGTTTTTATTTGCTTATTTTTGCCTACCTCTCTTGTGTCTTCATTTCGAGATGAAGTATCAACTATGTCGGATACAATGTGGCCCTATTTGATATAAGAGCAATGCTTAACTGCCATATTGCACCGTTTTCGTAGTACAGGACCTACAAAATGTTTAGGGACACCTGCATATTTCAGCGAAATACACTCTGCCCTTAAAATATCTTGTCCAGCGCTCTTATATTTCGTTAAAGTAATACCTTATGAAAGGGTACACTTAAAACAAATAATTATGTACATGTCATTATAAGGAGTTATGTTTTTTCTCAGTTTTAGAAAAACCGAAATTAAATCTCATTTTGAAATCTTTTTGGAGATGTGATAATGCAAACATGCGAGGAATGTTTATAAATTTGACACTGTTATCATATACTGTTTAACATTAATTGACAATGTTTATTATCTCTAAAATACATTGGAAAAAAGAGTTTAAGTAACACTACTTGGAAATGGATTCAATCCCATGATGAATGAGCCAGCGAACTCGGAGCAGTGTCTGTTTATAGTGTATTGTTTACACTATACATCGCACCACTGAATGCTGCTATGTTGTGCTTCTATGATCACATGACATTCAGCTGCGCTGTACCTTTCATTTTATTCCATTGCGAGAAGGGATTAAGTAAAAATAGGTAAAAAACGCGCAAAGGGATATTAATGGCTACAGATTGGTTTCCATAATTGTGGCAAGTTATAAAGAGATATTGCAATTCAACTGGGGATAACTAATATGTTTGTGGCACACACAAAAAATATAGTACAAGCGGCCTACCTGTGAAGTGGTAGACTAAGGGTTGCATCGCCCAGGGAGGACAGAACTATGGCAGATATACAGGATGGAAGGGAAGTCATTACATTCCTTCTAATATGTGCTTCATAGAAGCACTACAAACAAAAAAGTCTTATGGCATTTTGTTCTTTGATCAGCCGATTTCGAAAAAATAAATGGGTTTTGTTCCAAACTGGATGCGTAATTCCACAAGAATGTACGAAGATAACAGTTTGTTACTTGTAAGATGCGTAGAGTAACTCATTTCTGACATAGCTTCGGTAGTAATTATGGGATATCACACGGTTTCGAAATAATTAATCACTTAAAAGACATGAAAGAATACTCCAGACGACTTTTTCAAACGCGAGGTATGTCGACAACGTTGTATTGGGGTTGGTCAAGGACTTGACCGGGTTTTCGAATGAAAGCATGTCGACCACTTTCACTTTAGCCTATAGGTATTTTGGCAGGTAACGGTTCTGATTGGCCGTTCGTACAGGGAACATAGGAGACGTGTGGTAGCAGTAGTGTTTGTTTATGTACTGAACCAGTGAAAGTAACAATCGGTAATGTCAGCAGCTTGTTTTCGACAAAACGATCTCCGTAGGAAATGGTCAGAGAGAAAAACTTAAGATACAAAATGTGCTCCAAATACGACTGGTTAAAATTAATGCAATGACTTCGCTTCCACCTGGTATGAATTTTTTTTCTTCTGGGGAGACTTGAAAAGCAGAATCTACAAAACAGCAACTACTGCACTCGAATCTTTGAGAGAATGCATTTATCCGGCTGCGGAAGAAATACGCAACAATGAGGGTGTTTTGTCAGAGTGCGCGTAATTGCCTAAAAAGGTGAGAGGCTTGAGGTGCGCAAATAGTGGATATTTTGGACAATACCTGTGAAGTGCATAAGCATTTGGTTCATCGCTTATTCTTTTGCTGTCACCTTAAAAATATCATTTCGCACACTTTGTAAGAGCCTACAAATGTGTCTTTGTGTTTATAAGTCAGAGAGATGGTTTGGTTTATTAAATTATAACAGTATCAGCTACGAAACAATATAAGTTTGATGTTAAAGGAAATGATAAACAATATCCTTAGATTGTGAATTTAGGTTACAGTACGGCATGGTATGTCTTTATGTTTACACACACGAGCCGCGCGGCTCCATGACGTGTGTTTGTTTATGTACTGACCTAGTGAAAGTGAAACCTGCAGTGTTGCCAGCTTGTTTTTAATAAAACTAATATATCTCCGTAGGAAATGCTCAAAGACAAAAACGTAAGATACAAAATATCTTCCAAATACCGAGATCTATCACTGGTTTAAATTAATGTAATTACTTCCCTTCCATTCTGTATATGAGATAGGAAGGTTGAGGAGGTCGAAAAACCGCCGAGAATTTCCAGAGGTATTATCGGAATCATGGAATAACATTACCATGCAAGAATGTAAGAATCTTGTAAAGAGTACCCCAAAAGGGAAAAAATGTTTGAAAGCCAAAGGAGGTCCAATATTTCAATGTATGTTTGAAGCAATATGTCATAAATTTATAATAAGGTATAACAACATAAGTTCTTGGAAGGGAAGATTTCAAAAGTCCTTATAAACTTATGATGGAACTTGTAGATATGCGACCGCATGATTTTCTTTACATCATTTCCCTATCATTCCGTTTCCTTCTCCGATTTCTGGTGTTCTAGGTTTCGTGGTGTATGGCAGTGCCAAGTAGATGAATGAATGTTTGCTAAATGGAAAGAGCACTCCTCGTGAATACTAAATCATGTTTCTTATTGAGCTGTCCCCTTACATGAAACCTTCCACGTCCTATTTCCTTCCCCTTTCCCCTGGTTCACTAATACGATAAAAGCGATAAAAGCAGCAAAAACTCTCAGTCGTCATAGAACTTGCTTTTGTCATCCTGAATGGCAGGTTTAAACTGTAAAGTCTTATCTATTTTCTCATAAGGATTTACATGTACTCCACATACATTAATTGCATTGCATAATATACGCGTTTGATTTAGTTATGAAAATATGCATTTGACAGTTCTCTTCGAATATAATAAGATACATGATCATGTTAAATAATGAAATATTTTGTGTTGTACAACATCCCATTCCATAACTATAGCCAATAAGAGAGGACTAGTGCACGTGAGTTAAGAGATAGTTCCGGGCCAGAGTTTTATGAAACAGAACTGAGTTGACGGGTGTTTCATTGCCTTATCTAGGCAGTTCCAGTAGCGGGAGGGATCTTCAGGCCCGGAACTGTAAGACCGGGCCTGTAGAACATTAATCCGAAGGTGTGAAGGGAGAAGTTCCCCCTCCTTAGCTGCAGTAGTAGGGGTTAAGTAGAAGCTGTTTTCGCTTTGATCGTCAGGACATAAGGAGAAGTACGGGAATATCTTCACACCAGGCGAGTAGTGTTTGCCAGGCCTATGTCAGACACTTCCGCGCATCTCCGTGGCTGATATGCGGCGTGTAGTCTCCGTAACTTCATTCCTTTCTCTGGGGACGGTAGCTACAGTATATCTTTGTAGGTCGCAATGGATGAGTTGTATAACCAGTACTTCTGCAAGGACCTAAAGGTTTACTCTGATGAAATAAAACCGAGTTGTGAAGCATATCTTTTCATCTGATTATGGGGTTTTGGTTTATTAACACCAGAACAATTTTATCGAATACCGACATATGCCCCTGAGACGCATTTTCAATATACTTGGGATAGAGGCACAATAAGATCAGCATTTAATTACTAATAAGGACAATTTGTCCCACATATCAATTTCTACAGAAGGTTGAAAATAATAGGAAACATACACTTTTACTTTCAGCTCTGTCCACCTCTCCCTTGCCAAGCACGTGCTCATTCAATGTAAGTTTGAAAATAACATTCGAGTCTAAGGTATGTTACCCAAGAGCTGAATCTACTTTGTACATCTAAAATTATTTTCGGTTGTTATGAATTCAAGGTTGGTTTGAAATGTGCCCACCAGCAGTATGAAAGTTATTTTTCAACTGGTCTACTAGGTGGGCAGAATCGCGAACACTATCACATGACCTCCGAGATCTGATAATTATAAGTTTTAGGACTTTCATGATGGTGAACACGACCAAGAGTATATTTTTCTGCACAGTGTAATTAGTTGTTTCCCTCTGGGACAGGTGCATCAGGATCGCAGAGCTTGCCTTGTAGATTACATCGCAACAAGTGCGGTTGTGGTGTATAAGTTATTTAGTAAGCTTTTCCAGTCCCCTGAAGCTACTCTTACATTCTTCTTGCTACTATATTACTTTGTTCGCGTGGGTAGCAGACAGTTCTAAATTAAACAATTATACACTTGGCAGAACAACAGAAAGAAGTCACGAACCGTCTCTGGAAGTGATAACATCCTTAAATTACTGTTCTTGCCGTTCACATATCTGGATAAACGGACATACGTCTACTTGGCAAATTTGATTTAGTATCTCCTGATATTCTGAAGATAGCCGCCAGTTTGGTGAACCGTTTGCGCAAACAATATAATCTAAGAGGAGTATAAAAGAGCTGCTGGAAACTTATGTAATCGGAACACATAAAGGCTGTCCCATAAAGAACGCAATTTTTAATTTAATAACAAAAAACATAATTTGAAAATTGTTAATATTATGTCAGTATGAAACACAAAGACTGCAATTAAACACGGAAAAATATCAGGCAGATGTCCTCCACGGCTTTGTTTGCACAAATCCACTCTGTGGACAAACTTTTCGGCGACTCTAGAGCGAAGTTCCGCTTGAATTTGACCTATGAAACGTCTAATTTCTGCCATGAGTTGGGGGTTGGTTATTGGACTGTTCACATAAACACACGATTTGACGTACCCTCGCAAAAAGACACATGGTGTCAAATCACACGATATCGGTGGCCAATTCTAATTTTCTTATGAGCATCAGTATCGAGTTCTTGGTTTGTGAGAACTCAATCGGCGAATGTTTGAAGATTCAAATAGTCCATCAGCTTCAGCTCTTAGTTAGTTCGATCTTAAAAGGATGCAAATGCAAATCATGTCGTTGAAACAACAAGGTACCCACTCAGAGAAAGATTCCCTGCTTCGATCACTCGCAATGGTGATTCGAATTAGCCACCGAGACCATCTGATTTGACACCAAGTAACTCTTTTTTGCCGGAGTACATCAGATCTTGTATTTATGTGAACAATCCGCGAAACGGCAGAAATTTGACAATTCATGAGTCCAATTCAAACGGAACTTAGCTCTAGAGTCGTCGACAATTTTGTGCACAGAGTGGATTTGTGCAGACGAAGCCGAGGAGGACATTGCCTTATTTTTTATGTTTGATCGTAGCCTTTGTTCTTCATATTTACATACTTGCAATTTTCAAATCAATTATCTGTTTTATCATCATCATCAACTTCAATCCGTGGGTTAGACGCATTGTCCCGTTTTTCACAGTAAGTCTTTCTATATCTTCTGCGGCCTGCCCACATCTCTTCTACCCGCTGGTTCATAGTTTAAAGCTACTTTCGGGAGTCTGTCATAGTTCATCCTCTACACATGTAGCAGTCAATTGTTTCTATAGTGCTACAGTTTCTTCATTTATAGATTTTACTTTAAGCTCTGTTCTTATTCAGTCATTATTTATGTGGTCTGGCGTTGTACATTCTTTAGCTTCTCCTCAAGAATTTCATTTCAGATCCTTGTATCTTACTTTCCAGCTTCTTTGTCACAACCCAAGCTTCACTTCCATATAAAAGAACTGGCTTTGCCATTGTTTTATAGAATTTAATTCTTGTATCCTTTCTTGTTTTATTTCTTAAGGTGTTGTGTAATGTTCCGCATATAGCTTGAAATGTAGACAATTTTAGATTTATATCTCTTTCTTTCTGTGAACATATTTCACATTAGTAAATTAAAAATTGCATTCTTTATGGGACATCTTGTATAAGACAACTAATAAAGTAATAAAGTTTAATGTTTAACCTTTACAATAAATTTTGGTTGTCTCTATCGGTCTCCCTCTCCCTCTTTTCTCCTTGATGAAACCTTCTCCTCTGGACTAGTCATTCCTAGAGGACCATTTTCGCTCCTCTCAGTATCTCGAATTCTTATCGATCGTTTTGCAACAGTTTTGATTATTAACTTTATACCTCTTCGAAGAATACAAATTCTGTATATCTCTGTGGTATAGAGTGACGTACTGACTTATTGCAGAAGTCCAGGGTTCGATTGCTGGCTAGGGGTTGTTAGTTTTTTTCCTAAATTAGAATCAGTAATAATCTCGCAAAGCGAGCTTCAGGGTTAAAAAGCAATGTTAGTAACCCTGCATCCGCAGTAAAAAATATTTCTAAAGCACATAATTATTATAGAAAGCTATAGAATGAAATAATTGACAATCTTATGTGCTACAGTCACATGACCCTGTATCTTCTAATTACAAACATAAATACCTCATGTTATAGTTTGCTTTAAAACAGGTTTTTTTATTCACGCCTAGAATTTATTTCACAGTAAGTAATAAATACACACAACCTGAGATACAAATCTTCCAGTGCAAGGACCAATAAATTAAAGCGGTCGCAACCATGGAGGTATAATTTATTCCCCCACTGCCGCAGTTGCAATCTGTTGCAAATTAATGGAAAACAGAAGAATCGTAAACTTTGTAGTGTCTTCAGTCTTCCTTTTGGAAAAATAACCCTAGAATATTTTGAAAGCGGTTAACGCGCTGGGCACAAACTTCATTTTTGAAGGAGCTCTACCTGTTTTCTGAAACAAAATTGTCTATATATTACAGTTTCCTTAGTACACCAAATTATACACAATTGAGTCGAATGAAAGCGGCCTTAGAAACTGCTCACAGGAAATTTAAGATAAATAATAATTCTCGTGTAAGTTTGTCAAAGATAAGTAAGTTTGATCCAGAACGATTTTTGAGAAAAAATACTAGATATAATTGTTGCATGTAAAGCCTAATTTGGTCGAGAAATTTAATTTCGTAAAAATTTTCGTGCCGGAGTCTTTGGAGATACTGGGCTCACATATTAAGTTTGGTTTTCGCTTTTGAATTATGGCTTCTCTCTCCTCTCTCGCTCTTTCACACAGACGCGTGAACGTTTTTAGAAAAATGCCTACTTCAGGATATATGTACCTCAAAAAATATAGTACTCGTCATATCTCAATAACATATTTTGGGGGAGGAGTTCCTGTATTTGCAACCATTCGCCGTAGAGAAAGCAAAAACAGGGGAGAAAAAGAACAGTTTGTATGTTTATTGCTTGTCCCTTTATTTTAGCTTTTATATGTACTTCCGACTTAACCATCTGCCGCTATCCTCCACAGTTTATAATTTCCATAAAAAAGGAATTGGCAAATGAGTTGTAAGAATGAAATAACTATTGTGAACTTTGTGTAATTTGATTTTGTCCGTATAAATCATTGTATCCTGCATTTACTGTTGACAGACAGATTCTTAATTCTTATAAGTTATGAACTTCGCTCTGCTTTGAATAAAGAAGTTTTCGAAAATGAAAGCAAAAGCTAGGAGCTAAAGCATAAACCACACTGTGCGAAGACAAGCCACAATGAGTCGTTAAGCGAACACAATATAAATAGCTTAGAACCTACCTAACAAGAAGATTCAAGGTTTCACCGGAAATGCACGTTTTGGTTTGCCCCAAGTTCCTACAAAAACGTGTATTTTTTTGAAAGCGATAAAGTATAATTCAAAAACAAAAAGTCAGGTAAACACCAACGTTTTTATTTTAGGTGCTATTTAAGGATACAAAAGAAATCTAAAACAACCATTTACGTGGAATACCATTGACCCTAATACTTCCATTAAAATGACGAATGCTTGAGATATCGGTGTTGCAAATAAAATGTATAAGAGATATTTATGTCTTGGGTGTAATAAAGCCAGCAAATTACTTACCCCAAGTTACACTATAGCACTTCCAGAATAAAGGGATTTTTATCACACTTTTCGACGTTCGGTGCTCCGTGAATTCCAAACAATGGAAAAGAATAAATTATGTCCTTCCAACTTATCTGAGCGACTCCTAGATATGTCAAATTAATTATAAGTTAAATTCAATACTAAAAACAAAGTACATAACTTTAAAAGTGTATGTAATTTAGGAATTTCTAGTATTATAGCAACAATAACCATTTTGTTAATAGCATATAAAAGATAAAAAAAATTATTTTCCATGTTTCTATGGATAACGGGAAACTCTTCCTAATGATCCCGTTATCAGCGGCGGAAAGCATATGTTGGAGAACAAATAAAGCCATATGGTGAAATGTAAGCAAAATATACAATTTTTTTTTACCGAACATGACTGCACATGGAGAGATTCTAAACTGTTCACATTAATAGTATATTACGATAGAATCGTAAATAACTTTTACTAGACCGCAGAAAGGTTTGAAAATATGAAACGCAGTCCAAACTTTAATTTCTGGGATTAGCAAAAGCACTTAAAGCATGTGTATTGCATACAATTTTTGGGAGATAATTAGTAATTTAATATGACGTATGAATGAAATGCGAAATACAAACCTTAAAACATAACCTTCATCTTTCCATGCTGTCTTGATGGTTGAACTTAATTAGCACATAGCACATTTCGTACCTTTAGACTGTTCACGTATGACAGAAGTACAGTCTTTTTTCCAATTTTCTTCGATTTCAGAAGCAACACACTCGTTCAAGTTAGCCGCAATGATTAGTATTGGTAATTATTGATTTGAGCACGGTCTGCTCTGTTTATCTCGCGGAACGTGATTCATAATATCTTCGATCGTTATTACAACGAAAGTTGGACTGATTCCAGTACTTCGTTGTTTTAAATGATAAAGTGTGCAATACAAATAAGAGGACAAATACAGAGGTGGTCAAAATCAACAAGTAGGATTGATTATAATTTATATCTGTATTAATCAAAATAGTGTCAAGTTTAAGGGTGTGAAAATGCCAGCGGCCTAGGCTTTAAAAGTACGGAATATAGGAGGATGGATTAACTTGGTAGATATGAATACGGGATAATTCATTTACCTGCAATGTCAACATAACCGGAAAGGACATGAAATCGTACTATCTCCCAAAACGCATAAACATTAGGAGATAGAAGAATCAATTATAAATTAAAACAACACCACAGAAAAGAACTCAAATAGGTACAAAGAGGGCAGAGTAACCTGATTAAGAAAAATTAATAGAAAGCCGAAGATGCATGGTTCAAATCATGGGTCTGGGCATTGAAATTTTCAATCTGATTCTAACATTGCAATTAATAGAATAATTTCCTTCACTTTGTTGTTTCAGAAATGTAGTAACATAATACACACTTGTGTTGTAAAATAAAACCGTGTTTTAGATTTCTCATTATTCTACTTGTTTAGGAAATAGAGAAGGCTTACTTAAGGGAAGTGGAAGGGACCGTTGTGTTTGGCAGAAAAATACAAAATAATGCCAGTAAAATAGGGAGCACTAAAGAAGGAAAAAAGAGGAAACATCAAAAGTGTCATCTCCCCATTAAGCGTATGCAGATATCGCTAATGGCGTCTGAAGGCAAGAAAAGCCTCACAAATGGCATGCCATTATTCTCGTCACAAACGCAAAGCCTCATTTGTAAGGCCCTGAGTGGAGCTCACCACTTGTCTACCAGTCCTCTTGTCAGACTCGATTATGCTCACGAGTGCGGGATTTCATCTTCACTGATTGATCATGGCTTTTATTGGGCTTTCCTTTGTAAACTCGAAGAGAGGAACCACAGTAAACTACCGTTTTAGCGCCGCATGAATAGCTGGTGCCATCAGACTAGAGTGTGCTGGTATGTTGAACACTCATGATACAGACTCTGTTGTAGTTGCAGGTATTTCAACCTGTCTGCCACTGGCATTGGAATAAATTAATGTGAGGCAACCGTATTATAATCACATCTTCTCACATAAAAATGCATAACAACAGAACTACTGTTTATTACGCGGCATTTTTATGTATTGCTTCTACTTGGATTTAAATATTGCACTAAATATTAAATAAACAGTCTCTGCATGCAGATGATCAAATTATATTAGCTAATTCAGAAGATAATCTGCAAAGAGCAGCACATGAATTATCACTGATAGCAAAAGAATACGACCTAGAAATTTCATTTATAAAACCGAACAATGGCTTTCAGAGGAAAGAACTGTCTTAGATTTAAAATCTCCTTCAACAACAATACTACATATTGAACAAGTGAATGCCTTTAGCTATCTGGACTGCAATTTCTCTTACTTCAATCCGAGAGACACAGATATCAAACTAGCCAAATTCCAACAACACCTATACACAATCGAGAAAACACTCAACAAAGTCAGACCAGAGACTATTTTGAAATTTTACAAAGTGATGGCAATCCTAACTTTACTTCATGGCTCAGAAACATGGGCTTTAACTATAAACCAACTTAGACACATAAGAAGCTGCTGAAGTGAAATTCTTAAAACCTATACCATAATTGTACTTTTTTTTATTCTTCCATTTATATCCTGTCTTTAACTGCAGAGGTCATATCGGCGGCCTTGCATATTGACAAAAGGTATTACACCTTTAAACGTGGCTTTTTCGATCTTTGGGGTGTTTACACGTTGAATTCACAAACACATTCATCCTTCCAGACTCAGGGAAGGATGAGGAATAATCTTGGCTGGAGAAAAATTCTTACTCCCTGCCGGGAGTCGAACCCGGGACCCCTAGCACAGCAGGCAAGTGCTCTACCAACTGCGCCACGTGGGCCAGCCATTTTGTACTTTGTATGATCAAATAAGAAGCAATGAAGAAATAAGAGAAGTACAAAACACTACAAACAAAAACTATCCTTGGTGACCTAAAGCTGGTCACTGTATGGGTTTTTGCGAAATCCGCAAAATGTATTGTATATGAACATATGTCAACTATAATATAATGTAAATTCTAGCCTGTAAGCTGGGCTCTATGTACCGGCACCAGGCCAATACTCTAAAAAAATATCTGAAACTTGAACTACATGTCACACCCATAAGAGAAACCACCAGCACCTACAGAAATAACTGCTATCAACACATGTTGCGAATGTTGGAAGACAGATTACCCCAAAGATCCTACAACTACAGGCCGAGAGGGAAAAGAGGTCTTGGACGACCAAAGAAGCGCTGGAGAGACCATCTTCCAATCTGAAGCGGAACAGGCCAAAACGCCTAGTCTTCGAAACTGATCATGATGATGATGATGATGATGATGATGATGATGATCAGGGCCCGGATGTTTACGGCCTACATATGTTAGGAATATGCAAGCAATTATGAACGAAAAAATTAGAAAATGTGACGAAAATATGACCCACAATTTATTGGGTGCATTTTCAAAATCTTCAATACCTACTTTAATGCTGTTTAAATGAACATTATATTGAAAATCTACTTTAAAAATCTTGCACATTCAATAATAAATAAATATTAATTTTCTTGTTGCATTTTCAATTTATTTAATTCCTCAATCCAAAGCTAACCCTCAGCTCTACACAGAATGAAATAAATGTCAAATTTTGAAGGACGATCAAAAAGAAGAATTACAATAGCAAATTACATACATTTTAAAGTTTTAAATAAGGAACGATCTTTTATTTGCACGCAACATTGTAACGGGAAAATACCTCCCAATATTACAGACAAGATATGAAAAAGTCGTCTTTGGGATGATTGCATGCGAATGGGAATCGAAAATATCAAACATATAACAAAAACACGAAAATTTAAGAGAAAATATTACTGTAATATTAAAAATGACAAGAAAATTACAGCAAAAAAAAAACCGTTAAAAAAGCTAAATTACAACTTTGTATGACCCGTGAGAATTGCATAATTTTAATTACCATTGATAAAATAGGCTTTGCTTTTAATTTCCATAGAAAACCACCACAAACAAACAAAAACTATGCCATGTCATGAAAATCTAGGCTCTGATTATGGTGGCGGCGACGGCGGTGGCGAAGGCGGTGGCGGTGACGGTGGCGGTGGTGATGGCAGTGGCGGTGACGGTGGCGGTGGCGGTGGTGGTGGTGGTGGCGGTGGCGGTGGCGGTGGCGGTGGTGGTGAAGGTGACGGTGGCGGTGACGGTGGCGGTGGCGGTGGCGGTGGCGGTGACGGTGGTGGTGAAGGTGACGGTGGCGGTGACGGTGGCGGTGGCGGTGGCGGTGGCGGTGGCGGTGGCGGTGACGGTGGCGGTGACGGTGGCGGTGACGGTGGCGGTGGCGGTGGTGGTGAAGGTGACGGTGGCGGTGACGGTGGCGGTGACCGTGACGGTGGCGGTGGCGGTGGCGGTGGCGGTGGCGGTGACGGTGACGGTGGCGGTGGCGGTGACGGTGGCGGTGGCGGTGGCGGTGGCGGTGACGGTGGCGATGGCGATGGCGGTGGCGGTGGCGGTGGCGGTGGCGGTGACGGTGGTGGTGAAGGTGACGGTGGCGGTGACGGTGGCGGTGGCGGTGACGGTGGCGGTGGCGGTGGCGGTGGCGGTGGTGGTGAAGGTGACGGTGGTGGTGAAGGTGACGGTGGCGGTGACGGTGGCGGTGGCGGTGGCGGTGGCGGTGGCGGTGGCGGTGGCGGTGACGGTGAAGGTGAAGGTGAAGGTGACGGTGGCGGTGGCGGTGGCGGTGGCGGTGGTGGTGAACTTATTTTTTTTTTTAATGACGCTGTCAATTGCCAGTATCACATCAGCGTCGACGTGTACCGGAATTTTGTCCCACAGGAGTTCTTTAGTATGCCAGTAGATCTGACATGGAGCTAACGCTTTTAAGCACACTTAAAAGCCATCGATCTGGGCCGGATTTGAACCCGCGACCTTGATATCAGTAGGCCAGCGTCTAACCAACTGAGTCATCCAGACCGACTAATGATGATGACGATGATGATGAATTGAAGTTTGAACTGTATATTAAATTAAATATTAAATAGTCTCTAGCTATTATCAAATTGTGCCAATGGCGATATATTCTTCAAAGATTCAAGAAAAGTTGATTAAAAAGCTTGTTAAAAGAGAAGTGAAAAGAGCATTACTTTCAGTATAGGCACTGAAGGTGTAGAATAGAACAGCAAACTTTAACAGAACAGCGTCTGGTTGTTTTAGTTCTGAACGGTGGATAGGTAGGCGTGGTGCAATCGATTGGCCGTCAAGATTACCGAAACTCACGCAATGTAACAAATATTTCAATGTGGCAAAAACTGAAGGAACTGAAACCAATAAAACAGAATGTACCTTTTGTATATGACCAATTTCTTGAACGATGCCTTTGCATCTCATAAAATGTTTAAATGAGTCGGTGTACTACTCAGAAACACACTTAAATCTTACAGCCTCCAGCAGACATGGTCTGTATAAACAAACAATTTAGTTTTCGGCGAAAAATGGAAGGCTTTCTTCTTATATGTAATTTCTTGCAGAAAGTTAGTTTACATAAATGTTATCCATATTACGGAATTTGCAAGTACTAGAGTCGTATTTGCGACATCTTGAACTCGCTATTGACGGATTAAGAACAAGAATCACGTAATTACACATCATCCTTATACTGTGGTCACAGAGATAATCGTTGGTGAATCATACGTGAACAAACGTGAAGCTTTTATCACCTTGTACGGAGTGAAGCGATAAAATTACTGGCATTATCTCTGCTATAAGAACTATATGTAGAACATCCTAAGCTGGTGGACACTGTTGGCGATACGCTGTGAGTTTGAGTCCATTAATCACATTTTGGTTCCTTGCTTGTGCGAGAAACGATTACGGAAACAAGACCCCATATGATCAGGCCGTTGATAGAGAATGTTTACGGGAAAGTTCATGGATTATCCGAAAACGATAGTGCGCAGTGTATTGATATGATCATTGATCCGGCCACCAAAACAGAGATAATAATGATGCAAAGGTTTGCACCGAATCCCAAAATGAACAGCCTGTGATGTCTACGCTTTGAGAAAGCATCTACATATACCCCAACCATTCCTTAGTACAATAAAAACTACATTATCCCCAATACCTAGCCACGTAGCTCAGTCCGATCACACGCTTCGAGAAAATCGTCGGTTCACAATTTCTATGTTGAGTGATTCATTTTCCACAATTCCTAACTCAGCTCTGTATACCATTATGATCGAAGTGGCTGAAAGCTAGGCGGCTGCATTCTATGACGAGGAGATTGAAAAATTGGCACCACGTTATGAAGAAGTCTACGTCGGAGCATCGAATATCCACAGAAGTAACATGTAGGTGTAGCTAAATGAAGCAAATAAAATATTTTTGATTTTCACTGTGGCTTTGGTTCCACAACTCATCGGAACTTGAAAAAATAGCCCTCGTAGTAACTGCCATTGAAAATGTTTGTTATTTATTTGTGCCTACACAAATTTGTATGTTTTCGTGCCTACAAGAAGTGAGTAAATGAGTAATAAAGGTATATTAACAAGACGTAGCTAGAAGAATAAGCTTTTGTAAGAGTGGTCCTATAAGAGTTAAAAAATAAAGCCATGGGAATGCAATGACTTAAGTGTTTTTCGCGATGTCATGGATAAAGTGAGCAATTTCAAGGCCAGCAAATCTTACTAACTCAGCTATTGAGACTATTCTCCATGACCTCTTATTATGTTGTTATTCATTCCATTTCTATTGCATCCTTTCAATAGGAGCTGTCTTTGCTATTATAGCTGAATGCATTCATTGTTATCCTTTGTTTACTGTACACATAATTATCGGTTCTTCTTTCTTTAAGCACTCTTGTACCTAATGATGAAACCATTTCTGTAAAGGTTTATTGCGAATAACATTGACAACTGATAACGAAATTATATATCCAGAAAAGAAACTATTTCAATTTTTTAAAATAATGATGATGATGATAATAATAATAATAATCATAATCATAATAATAATAACAATCATAATAATAATTATCACCAGAATAAGAATTTTCAATAAAAAGATGAATGGAGAAAATGAAATAAAAAGGCTTCGCAAATTTAAAAAGTTGAGTAAGTGTAATGGTTTTTGATAGCGTCAGGCAAAGTGAACGCATCGTAAATCTTTGGCGCAGGGTACATTGCTATTAAAGCTTGATAAACTGTAGAAAAATTAGTTAAAATTCCTGTTGTCAAAACTTCTTTGGAGGTAATGCAATAGCTGCAATGTCTGCTAATGTTAAAATGAAATCAGCAGTTAATCTATCATTGGATGTAATAACTGAACTAACTGCATTCTCCACTTTATTCCAAAACCTAAACAATTATTTCCGTTTGGAAAACATGGAACTAGCAATAAAAGCTTTTTTGATACTAACTTAAAAGCCCTGTTTCCATCTTTGGTGTATTTTTAAGTGGCAATGGAAAGTGTATTAAGAATGAATGGTATCTTAGTTTGGAGTGAATGTAAGTCACAGCCAAGCACTTAATGACTGGAAAGAAGTGTATAAAGCATTGCAGCTTGATGTTTTGTTTCTCAAACTGTTGGAACAGAGGGTGCATTTCGCACTAAAGGCAGAGAAAAAATGCCGGCCGGAAAACGCAATTTCCGTTGTCTCTTCATTCCACTCCCATTTTCCTGTACACTAGGTATTATTCCCTTCTGGTTGGCAAACATTAAAGTCGGACATTCGGTCAGAACAAGTGTTGTAGTTCCCATAGCTGCCACCTTTTCCCACATTTCTGGGAGGCTGCCCACGAAATTCCGTGGCCAACTCTTATGTAAGAATGGTCCATATGGGTTACACACATACCGTGAGTAACCACGGAATGCGAAACGGAATGCAAAATAACGTTTTGGTAACTCAGTTTTTGAAGGTTACCCTGTTTTCTGTATTTAAACATTGTAGGAAAACCATTACTAATGTGAATTGAAGGAAGTGCGCCGCAGCGATTGCTTCCAAATACCATTGCGATGCACCAGAACTATCCTGGGTCAACCGGAGAATGCCAACGTTAGAATATGGCTTGAACAGAAAAGATGCATCATCTGTGAACCTTTAGGAAAACACTTTGAAAAAGGAAAATAAAGCGTTTGAAGAATGGCAGCGTGTAAACTTCTCAAAACGAAGAAGAAACATGGAGAATGACTAAAAACATTGCAAATGCGGAATTCCAGAAGAATTGGGTGTAACAGGACAGAAAAAAATCTGATGTGTTGCACTCGCATGACTTTCCCTACTCTTGTGCAAATATTCTTACAAACTCTTATTCTTCTATCTTCTTCGTGTTAGTTGAGATAAACATTTGTACAAATTATCTTATTACTAATTTTCTTGTAGGTACAAGGGGAATATGCGATCACCGTAGACTTTGAGCGATAGTCAAATGTTTCAAAGCTTTAAGATTCTATTATCTTTGCACGGCTAAGATGTAAAAAAGTGAATAACGATCTTCCACTTGTGGTAAGTATAAGTGTTACAAAACACACAAATAACAAGGAATATCTTCGAATATCTCCACAAAAATTCATTTGTAGATAATGAGTGTCTTTTAATGAGATCTACATTTTTTGTGAGTAAGCTTTGGTCTATCTTTTACGGTTTACCAATTATGCAAAAGTCATCAACAATAAACAGAACTACGTAGGCTATAATCAGAAAATTCAAAATATACCTTTTATTTGCCGTAAAAATATCTTAAACATATGGTACGTTAATCAAAATCGCGAGCCATTTTCAGGAAAATCAAAATTTTCCATGTAAAGGCTGGTTTAGGGTGGATAAATTTTCTTCAAAATCTTCGTGTTGCATCCTTGAAAGACATTAAACTTAAATACCACCTTTGGTTTCTAACCGACTTTTCGTTCTTGAGTTGTGCACACGGACCTTTTTCTAAAAATGCTTTTTGGACTCAGGGGGTCTCAAAACATATATTTCCGGTGAAATCTCGACATCGAATTTTTGGGTGGAATACAATACTTCCTCTACTTACCAGTACAGAAAGTAATCCATTTGGTGAATCGAAATTGTTTTATTCTCTATGGTACTACACAAATGGCAACTTAGCATGTTGCAAGTTAATGCTTCCATAGCACGGGGTGAACAATAAAGCATTTGTTCTTTTTTTTTTAAGACATACACCTAAAAGCAAATCCTCAAGACCATAACGTTTCTAATCAGTGCCGCCATCTCTTCTTTGGGACAAATACTGATCACTTGGGGATGATGTAACACCAAAAAGCTTGATTGTAAATAAATAATAACCATTTTAATTTCTTGATCTTCTGAGTCACGTAAATGATGTAAAACAGAATAAACTAACTACTGTAGGATTGCCAAATTTAACATAGGTGCACCAGAACTCTAAGATGTACTTAAACTTTTCAATTATTGCCTCCAATTTTTCATTACAGAAGCCTACCTGGTGAAGAAGCTAGGCAGGCTTATGTGATTTTGATTGCATATCTGAAATATATTAAATGGACCGGTAAGATTTGGTTAATTTCTACTAAGCACTAATGTAATAAATCTAAATGTTTTGTGTAAGGGTGATTTCTGTTAATAATAATTGAAGCATGTAGTCCAGGTTATTCTTCATTCAGAACAATGAATATTAATGTTATTTTTTCGATGTCTTTCAACATAAAAATAAATTTAAATACTTTGGATTGTGCATAAAAATAATTTTGAGGCGAGTACTTTAACAGAAATTTATCCGGAATTAAATTTTACTCAGAATACAGTCAGGTGAAATTTCTTTTTTTAGATTTATAAATTTGAACTTAAAATGCATTTATTTTGAAAAGTAACAACGCCAATACTTTTTATGCATTAAGGCATAATTTGGCTGGTGTCGGACACAAAACTGGTGGGTGGTATCGGACAGTTCATTTTATGATTCATAATTTTTCTAATCTATTTTTCAGTTTATTCTAGGGAGTATGTGCAAGATACGGGGCTTTTGGGAAGAAAGAAACATGGTATCGGAGTAGACAGAGTAGACGGTGTCTACTTACTGCAATACCATGGAAATAAAATTATGTTCATTCGAGAGGCCAGTGAGAAATTCTCAGTTCCCAAAAGCACTTTAGAGGATCAAATTAAAGCTCGGAAAGGACATTCCACGAAAATCGTACACGTCAAACAAAGGAATGTTTCACAGGGCGTTAACGGATGAGCAAGAAAATTAACTGTGTAACTATGTGGTGGGTCTAGACTTCAACTGAGGCCGTTAAATAAAATTCTGACTTCGACTCCACACAAGGAACAAATGGAAGAAAAGCGAACACGGATAGAAATCCAAGAACAGAGGAACAAGTCCAAGACCAAGAGTAAATCAGTTCGCACCGTAAAGAAAGCACTTCATTTTAATCACAACACAGAAGATGAAACTACTCACTGCATCATAGGTGGGGAACATTTCAGTGAAGATTGGATACATGTAGTGTAGTGATTGTCATGGTTGGGCCCATGAAAACTGTGCAGACCTTGAGAGGGACGCTTATTTAATAAGTGTGATATAGTGTAAAGTTTAGTAATAATGTGCAAATCTTTAATATAACTTATTCCAGTAAAAGTTGTAGCATAAAAAGCTTAACTGTGCGATACCACCCGACCTTCCCCTATATTTAAGGACGCTGTCAATTGCCAGGATATCAGTGTCGCTGGCGTGACGGAATTTTGTCTCGCAGGATTTTTACAAGCCAGTAAAACTACTGACATGGGGCAATCGCGTTTAAATATATTTAAAAAGAATCCGTCTGTGCCGGGTTTGAACCCACGATGTAGGGATCAGTAACAACGCCACAAAAAGGTAACATACAATCATTGCATGTATCGTATGTTCTTTGGCTTCCGGATAGGTCGCGTTGTTGCTTTCAAAGCGAGTGAGTGAATTGGGTTTAAGGACCCGTCGACAACTAGGTCATAAGGGCCCTGCTTTCAAAATACACTCTCCATGTAGCGAAGAGAAAATCGTTTCATTCTCCCCGCCCCTGGTGACGAGTGACTAAATAAAGAGTGAATTGCACATTTGTGTACGTTCTCTCATTCAACACATTTCAAACCCCGTTACATCTAAGTAACCATTATTATATTGATTTATTTTTATTTATGTTTTTCTTTTAAACACTGTTGTCAATTTTCTCCCAATGGAAGGGAAAGCCGAGATTGTATTATTCTTACTTTCGATCTAATTTCACGTAAAAATGTCAGCTGGAAGTGTAGCATCAAGGTGTTATTGCAAATGAATTGTAAATGTGTATGTAACGAACAACTGAATGAGCTCTGTTATTTACAAGATCCGTGTGGAGATAGATGGACAACCTAGCAACACCACAGGGAACAGGTTTAGTACATATTCACAACTGCGATAGGGAGACAAGAATTGAAACCGCAAGAGCGGTGTTCTATACAGTAGCATGGGCTTATCACGAAGAGGAGAGAGGGCAGTTTGATGTGAGTCACGCGAACCTAAGCCTTCCCCTTTCTCTTCAGGTATCTTGTGGATCTACCAGCTGACCATCTCTTCTTACGTCATGTCGAAGGATGAACCAACGAAAATTGCATATTAACGCTCAAAATATTCATGTCAACTCTAAGCTATAAGGAAGCTGTTTTCTAGTTATTATACTAGATTCAGCTGTTTCTTTTCTTTATGATCTTCATTTCAGTGCTCCTTGTCACACCTTCCAATTCTACTTTCTGCATTTTTTCAGAAGGTTTTTCTAGGTCTCTCCTGTTTAGTTCGGGTCTGACCGATTCCCTCCGAAAAATGAAGTTCTGATTCCCTTGCAAAAAAGGCAACAATGGTATTCCCTCCCAATTTTCTGTTCAAATAAAGTATTTTCCGATTCCTCCATGGCTTAACCGCACGATGTTTGGTCACACTTTATATAGACTTTGGATGGCCACGGACAATAACCGAAATAGCCAATCAATAACCTTGGTGTGCTTTAAAATAATTTTCAAACATACGTCCAACTCCGAATACCATTCTGAAATATTTTTGGAAGCCAAATGTGTGGTTCCGCAGTAGAACCAATTCATTGCTCCTTTTATTTGTGATTTTTTTCTAGTTTGCCATTATCTACATTCACTGGACTCTAAAACAAACTTCTCTAATGCTTGGTTCCCCTTGAGCGAAGGGGAAGTGTTTCATGCACAAAATAAAAGTGTGGCGACAAGGTGACGTCATTAGACCACAAGAGAGACGATTGGGCACGACTGGTCTACATACCCATCAGTCTACATTTCAACACCGGTGCATTGAATGAAGAGAGCTATGCCAACGAGGCGACAGAATCGATTAATGTATCTACTACGATTTAGTAGGTATCAACACAAAACTGAAGACCAAATCGACTTAGGAAGGGAATCGGAATATTTAATTCCAGCAGGTTCATTTTAACACGGAGGTAATCGGCATATTTACAATTACAGCTTCGGAGTGGAATCGGAGAGAAAAGTTGACCGCGGGAAGGAGTTGGTAGCCACCCTTTTAGTTAGCACGTTTTATAGGTAGCAAATGGTAAATCGAACAAAGAAAGTTCAACTCCTCTATCGCTTCGCAGGCGTTATGCGCTATTGTGCCCACTGGTTTGGTCTGACTGCAGCCGCTCTTATATTTATCAAATGTTACATATATGTTTAGCGTCCGCGAAAATTATTAATGCGTTGTTATTCTCTTCATAATACATTTTCGTTGTGTACGTATACACATTACTCAATCAGCAGCTGTGGTGCAGGCGCTGCGGATTCCTAGCACTCGTGGTACTTCTGACGTTTCTAGAACGCCGGGCTGAACATGTGAGCTCCTACCGGAAGGGATTTGGTCGGATTGGGCTTAACTCGGGCGGACAATGGTTCACGATGCGTATGGGTATTTCTGGGCGCATGGTGGCGTGCTAACGGGGTTGCGAGACGTTGAGCTGGTGGCTGCTGAATTGGATCGCTCGGATTGAGTTGGACTCGGGTGAGAGTGATTCATGATCCGTATGGGAGACAGGTTATGTCTGGTCGTCATAACATTCGCTTTAAAAGCAAGCCACATCTAAATATGTTATAACATGTATATTTTACGAAACTATTTCTTTATACGGTCATTTTTTCCTCACCTATATATTTCACATCACTTTAACTACATATGTGTCTACATATCGAGGATCTGTTAGGAGATAACTCGTTGATCGACATGTGCCCAACAATAATAATGAGCCTTCTAGATCTGATTCCTGTACCACACTATCTTACTATGTAAATAACAATTGTATCTTTGCTTCTAACGTGCCAAACACATGGATGCCAACATTAGGGTGCCATCCGTTCTATCTGTTTTCATTATCTGTGGATAGATGGCGGAACATTCGGATTACCTTAGTTTTTCACGTTAAGTATTTTTTAAGGTTTTAACGTAATTTAATTGATTAGGTCATATCGCACGATGAACGAAATTGGTGAAATGACGCTCAAGGAGCCTGCCGTCCAGAGAACTTAGATTTACCAGACATTCATCTTTCAGGATAACGGAAAACCCCGGAAAACACTTACCCAGGTAACTAACCGAGATTAGAACTCGGGGCCTGTTGAATATGATGCAGACACACTACCCCGATACCACAAAGATGGGCCCATGTTTAGCATTATTTTAGTCTTAAGGGGAATTTTTGGTCGTGGTATTAAATATCCAATCGGCTTAACTTGGTAATAAGGGAAACCTCGAAGAACCCCAGTCAAATTGGTCGCCTCGTGGGATTCAAACCAGCAAACTCCCTCCCCACTGAGAACGGTAAAGATAACCAGAATAAACAAATAACATTAAACAGGAGTGTTCATAACCGACGGGAAGTAAAGCTTGGCCAAGTTTTAACTTTTTCGTTGCTGTTACCGGGCACGGCATGTTAGATTCATATTGTGCGTATACTTTTCGCTGTAGAAATTAATCGAGACGGCCCTGCCATGAAACACGTGCTGGAGCTCTCTCCAGTCAAATGCTGGAAAAAATATTATTGGTCAATTAGAAACAAATGAATTCCTAATGCATAATATATCCTCCATTTTCTTTCGTTCCCGGGCTGTTGTGAGCAAAAATATTAAATGCGCCTAGCTTCTCGTTCCCGGAATCTATGGTTTCTGTTGACGGGTAGTTGTGAACCAGCCTCTACTCTCTCATAAGTAAAGCCACAATACTTAGTTATCTTACCGTGTGCATGGGATTGTTTCAGTGCTGATGGCTGGCCTCTCGGTCTGGGCGAACACACTCACGGCATTACTGACACTCCTACACACGACGCGGCACTAAAAATTGTGGCTTTACTCATAAGTACTTAGTTCTCGAGTTGAAACCTTTCGCTTGTGCGAACCAGTGTATCGTGTTAGAAACGCTACTTCCGTTTTAGAGCAAGGGTTAAGAACTCAAACATTAAGTGGAGAAGAGCACGGACTATAGGGAGGTGACGCACCGCACCGCACCGCACCGCACCGCCGCTGATACAGCCATCATCGACACGGTGTAATCAGTCTACAGCAGAGCTGGAGAATAAACATGTCGATAGATCGAGGAAGAGCCGGCGAGGCATATCGACACTGCTGACGGATGTGTGCACTGCTGGAGGGCTTAGTAAAATAAATTATAGCGGAAATTCTGAGAGAGGGGCAGTGGAAATCCGTTTTGTTGCGGACATTTTGTTGATGACGCATCCTTTCGAGTTGTTCGCTCACTCCACTGTGCGGATAATGGCATATACGTGACAATGGCATCACAATGGTGAACAAGTGAGCGAGTTCACTGTGAAATTATTTTGTTTCCCGACAATACACGATAGGGAGTCTCTCCAAACTGCTTCCTTTCCGACACACCGAACTTTCTAACACGCAACTTCACCCGTTATCTACGTCATTAAATTCTCACGATTGTAGCCTTTATGCAATACCACAGAAATAACTTGTAAACCAAATCTGCTCGCTAGTTATAATTCAACAGTTCCTCTGAATCGAGATACTGAACTGATTTTCTACCGGAAGTGGCAGAAGAGATCTAAATCTGTTTTTAAATAACAAGACATACATTGAGAAATTAAATTTCAGCTTAGACTTTTCTCTAACAAATGAGGCAATATTAGAAGAGACACAAAGAGAATAGATGTTAGAAATGGTTTGTAAGAATCAACTCTACACCTAAAAGGAGAACAAACTGGATTGTGAAGTTCACATGTTCCTATAGTTCTTCTTCTTCATCATCATCATCATCATCATCCTTTTCTTCTTCTGCTTCTACTACTACTTCTTCTATGGACCATTTCCAAGTGAACGCCTGAGATTAAACTTCTGTCGAGGAGTAGAGGAATTTTGAAACCGAGAGAAAATCCAGGATGAGGGATCAGTCCGATACCTGGTATGAGAATATGTATGATGTGAAATATCGGTGCAATTGATAATAGGAAGGATGATTATGGAGCAGATGGAATGAATGGCGGGGGCAATCGGAGAAAACCTGCCCACACCCCACTTCTCCCCCCACAAATACGCATGCGGTTTCCCGGCGTCCAACCCAGCCACGTTGATGAGGCGGTCTAACCACTCGGCCTCGGCGTCATGCTGTTCGATAGCTAATCTAATAAAATTAAAAACAGTTTTACAGTTACTCTTGCATCATTTTTACACCAATAAAGTCTAAGAAAGTACGCATTTGCACCGTTAATACCCATTGAGTGAGTGAGTGAGTGAGTGAGTGAGTGAGTGAGTGAGTGAGTGAGTGAGTGAGTGAGTGAGTGAAGGGCCCATGGACAACTGGGTAATTTGGGCCCGGTTAATATCCATGTTGCTTTCTTGCTTCTATCTACTTTTCCTTTAATACATACAATTTTATTTCTGCTGGTCACGTTAAGGCCTTTAGTATTTGATTGGATATTAAACCATAAGAAAAATTTGACTAGACTTGCTTTGTGAGTAGGAATTTGTGGATCTCCCATGAATGGGTATCATCTATATATTGATATATTTGGTTAGCCACGTGTATGATGTACGATGACTTTTCTTCAGTTTGGTTGTCGCTGTGCCTTAAGCTTGCCTCTAAACCAAAAGAGCTAACTTTCGTTTGAGCGTTGGGATACGGAACTTTTAACAACCTTTGCCATCCAAAGCAGCAAGTGCCTATCTAGGGTGAGACTAAAATTCAATATCCAACTAATTGATGGCTCAGGTAACTTACATTTAACCTATGCAATCTAAGTAAATCGGAAATCACTAGTAATTACTAGTAATTCTTTGTTTTATTTAAATTATGTTTAAAAACTACGTTCTTGTGTTATGATACCTAACGCCCTTTGGGGAAAGACCAGATATTGCTGCATATAGTAGGTATACATTTTTTAATTTAGTAACAAATATAATTTACTAACAAATTCAGCTTCCTTCAAACCATATCAAACAACAAAAGGGCATACATATTACAAAAAAAAATTATAAAAATAAAACAGAAACAACTACTGTCAATGTGCACATACATCAGTAAAGGACCCTTATCTAGTTTTGCCAAACTTTTATATGTGAATAAATGAGCTTCTGTGCCACACAAATTATTTTTCTATTTAACTAGTGCGGCTTTAATAACCAGAGCGCTCGTATGTTGTGCAAAATGTTACCAAAGAGTATGGTAATTCATACTTCATTTAATAAGTTAACAATTGAAGTAAGAAGATATGTTGTAGAACTAGAATGCTGTTCAATTATAAATGCTGGTAATTGTTAAAACGAATGAAAGGAAGAAAGGTACGAAGACTGCACCTGGTCATCGTAAAACTAAATTAACAGCTTTTTCTCTTGTTAGAAAGAAAGAAAAAATATAGAATACTACCCCTGGACATTAATTTAAATTAACTACTCTCCTCTCTCGCATTGCTATTGTTTAATATAACCTCAATGTTTTATAATTTATAAGATCTGTTTAATATATCTGTTTAATTCGAAATGAGTGTTGTGCCTTTTGTGGTAGCATGAAAATACCGCTTACTACACCACATTTTACTTCGTTATTGTTTGTTTTACCTGGAAATTAATATTCTCCTGAAAATATTTAATATCCCACTACCCTTCTGTATATTTTATATATACGTTTTTTACAACCTGTAACACTGTTATTTCTTATACCACCCTCCTTCATCCTCATTTGCAACGAATTAGCCAGAAACTAAAAACAAGTCTGTGATCGTGTGCGTTAATTAAATAACTCCCAACGCTTTATTTACACCGAGCTTTTATTTGAACATTTACGTAATACAGAAAACCCGAGATTTACTGATGGATGTTTACCCAAACAGCCTTTTTTAATGAGCGTAGATGCTTACACCAAGTTTACCGTTTTATATAAAAAAGGGTTCCACGACAAAATTTACTCATAAAAAAACCCCGCCCATCTCACACGCTTTCGATGTGCTGTCGAGGTGGATTACCTCATTCTGGCGGCACAATGCTTATTAATTTCATGCACATAATTTATTTCTTGTACCTGAGCTTAATTCCCCATTCTGATGCAAAAGCGAAAAAAGTCAGCTGCAGGAGATCCTTTGAAAGTAAGTCTGGGCTTTATTTCATGCTTATAAGATTTACAGCGTAATCGTGTAGGTTAAAACGATAACAGCGCCGACGAGAACGACAATAATATTAATAATAATAATAATAATAATAATAATAATAATAATAATAATAATAATAATAATAATAATAATAATAATAATAATAATAATAATAATAATAATAATAATAATAATAATAATTAATAATGATAATAATAACAACAATAACAATAATAATAACAACAACTTAATAATAATAAATTATTAAAAGTTGAACAAACAGGCTATAAGTCTCCTATCTCAAGTTATTTGCATAGGTCACATATTCTCCGAAAATATTTCGGTACTGTTTATTACCAACCAGTATATATTCACGATTCTAAACAAGGGAACAGGATAGGGAAATACGAGACTAGTTATAAATGCCATTGGTTACTAAATTCAAAGAAGCTAACCTGTGTAAATGCATTTTAGTTTACTTAATCACCGTCTAGTTTGCTGGCATTGTAAATATTCTAAGGTTCTGGTTTAACATATCAGTGGTTAAAGTTATAGTGAAATATTATAATGATTATTAGAGTATATCATCAGCATGTCTCATTTGCAACATATTGATACTTCCCGATTGGTAGGTGTCTGCTTTCAGAACGAAAGAAAATAAAAGTGCTTGATTGTTATGCCGAGGGTGTTTGAAATTAATGACAATTTTGTTCTTTTTTTTTCCCCTGTGTACCCTCTTCTTTACCCTGTCCCACCAGGCGTATTACGAGTCCACGCCTGAGGTCAAATGCCTGTTGAGAAGCGAACTCTGAATCAGAGAAGAGAGCCTGGATGCTAGAATTCTAGTATGAGAGTGAGAAAGGAGATGCTTGAAATCAGGGTGAAATGGATAAAAGGAAAGGTGGTTATGTGACTTTGTGGAATGAATGACGGGGGAAACTGGAGAACCCGGATAGAATCCACCTAAGACTATCAGAAATTCTACATACCCTCCCCTGGGACCGAACTTGCCACAGCCTACATTGTCAATTGTAATTTCTAAAATAGAAGTTTTAATTTTTTTTTCTATGGTTTGCAACTAACTTAGTGGCGCAACAGTCCGATTACCGCGCAGCCACCGCTTCTCTACCTCTATCCATAACACAAATGAAGGGAAGATTGCAGTAATGGAGGTAATATGTGCTTCCTCTGGCGTTCTTGCAAGACCGAGATAGTCCGATCCCCAAGGAGCTCACAAAGCTGGGAGATGCAGGTTAGGTAGGAAAGCATATCCCGGATCCGGAGCACCTCAAGAAGCAACGTGATCGCTGCGGAGCTACGGGATGGTGTCTATGTATACAGATCACTTAACCCTACCAATACCAGCGGGGGGAGAGGGGGGAGGGACTACCTTATGCCAACCTTTTGTAATTTTTAAATTCGCTACTGCGTATAGTAAAGTAGAAGTATTGTATTCCACCCAAAAATTCGATGTCGACATTTCACCAGAAATATGTTTTAAGGTCCACTGAATAAAAAACAGGCATTTTTAGAAAAAGGTTCGTGTGTGTGTGTGTGTGTGTGTGTGTGTGTGTGTGTGTGTGTGTGTGTGTGTGTGTGTGTGTGTGTGTGTGTGTATGTCTGTAGGTCAGTCTGTGGGCAGCAAAACTCAAAAACGAAAAATCGGTTAAAAACCAAGGATGTCTTTCAAGGATGCGACACGAAGAGTTTGAAGAAAATTGCTCCACCCTAAACCACCCTTTACATTGAACATTTTTCGAACATTTTGATTTCCTTTAAAATGGCTCTAACGATTTTGAATAAAATGTCATACGTTTGAGATATTTTATGACATGAAATGTATATCTTGAATTTTCTGGCTATAGCCCATGAAGTCCTATTTACTCTGGATGATTTTTGCATAACTGGTACATCGTAAGAGATAGACCAAATCTTACTATAAAAAATATGTAGATCTTTCTAAAATGCACAATTTATGTCTAAGTATGTCTAAGTAATTTTTTTTTGTAAGGTGAACCATTTCGGAGACATGCCTTGATATTCGTTTGTGTTTTGGAGAACTCGTACTTCTGTCAAATGGAACTTTATACATTTGTTTGTTAACCGTGCAAAGAGAACGGAATCTGAAAGTTTTAAAATATTTGACTATCGCTCAAAGCCTACTGTATTTCCATATTCCCTTGTGTCTACAAGGAAATAACCAATAATATAATTTGTACAAATGTTTATCTGAACATGAAAAAATATAGGCATAAGAGTTTGTAAGAATGGTTAGTACAAGAGTAGAGAAAGTCATGTGAATGCAACGCATCAGATTTTTTAAAATTCTGTCCTTCAAGATTAAAGGCATGCAGTTAATGGTTACTGTCAAAAGCTGTTTGTATTATTAAACTGCATAATTGTTTCAAGCTTGTCATAGTTGGTGTTTTTGAGAAACAATGAAATGTCGGGGTGATCATAAAGTATCCCCATCCCCGTCGGTAAGTGGTTCGTAATAGTACCTACCCTTATAAACATGACAAAGTATAATAACCAGTTTTCAAATAAATTTGTTTTAAAAATTGCTCAGACATTTTGTTACCGGTGGTGGACATGAAGTACTTCCCCTATCCCTTTGGTAGTATATAAGTTCTGTAATAAGGGTTGGCATAATATCTGATGTGATTCATGTAATAAAGGAAAAAAGGAATAGCTAACAGTGTTAAATATTACCTTTATAAACAAGATAATACACGCAATTTTAAAATTAGTAGTATAAGTTCTGTAACATGGGTTGGCATTGCTAGGGTGAATCTAAAAATTTCTCTTTAATCTACAAAACAATTTTAGATGTTATGGTATGGTAGTTAGTATTGGTAACATTGGATTAGATTCATACTTTTACTCCTAAACATTCCACAATGGCGGCGCCGTGGGTGAGCGATTAGACCGTTCACCTGCTACCAAGGCGGCCCGGTTTGATCCCAGGGACCCGCATGTGATACTGATGGTGGACGAAGAGGCATCTTGGTGGATCTTTCTCCCGGGTTCTACGGTTTTCCCCACCACTGACCAACTGTTCCATCATCACCTTTCCAATCATCCATTTCTCATAGCCACTTCCTCACTCTCATACCTGGTGCTGAACTGACAACCTGCTTCCAGGTCTAAAATAGGGGATGTCTCAGTGAATGCAAGTCCTCCAGAAGGAGACTCTAATCAGAAGAAAAAGAGGTGAAGAAAAACATTCCAGAATAAATCTCAAAGTAAGCAGAATGGTACACAGCCACTAATATTTACTATTTTGTTAACTGAGTTGTTTTCCTATGACGTGCACTTTACATTCGTGCTATGATGATTTCCATTTCCTGAGTGAATCGAAGCAATTACCATTTTATGTTACATTTACGTGAACTATGCACTAATGCCACAAAGCGGAAGTATCGAGTGATTACAGAACGCTTATATGTAGCTGGCAAAAAAGTTCTGTGGCCAGTTTTACTCGGACTTTGATTGCAATTTGATGTTTAATTAACGCTTGCATACCATTAATGCTAATGAAAGTGATCTCCCAAAAATACAAACCTACAGGTACAGTTTGTTCACCAGCTGAAGGTCCCTGGCAGGAATGCAGCCAGCCACTACATCAGTAAACAATTCCCGATAAACAATGATATCACAAACAGCAGTTCTGTTTCTAATTGCATTTACGATAATGTTGCCAAACTTGGAATGCGTGTTCACGCCAGATTAAAGTAAAGAAATCGCTCAAAATACCACAATTTAAATATGTATTTAGTTTCTAAACCGTAAACAATGTTTTCAACTACTCCGTCTTTTCCCCACTGATCATGTTCTGCCTTTTCTATATTTTTAAACAACACTGACAGTCTGTTTCGGCCAATCTGTTTATCTTGCGTGATATATCCTCGAGCGTTATATCGTGCAATTTCTGTAATAAGTCAGCTGTTGCATTTCGTTAAGTATTCATTTTACCTTGTCCCAAACTAGTCCTATGAGATTGAGATCACACATGTATGGGGACAAGTAAACGACAGTGTGGCCCAATAAAACCAAAATAACCAATAAAAACGTTATAACAATTGAGGAAGAATTCAGTCTAGCAACTTCTAACTCCCTCCTGCAGGATCAAAGAATGAAGTATTAAAATTTCGGTCAGTTAATAGTATAGTAATTGTTCCTGCAAGTACAGATAATGAAAGTAATAGAAGGAAGGCAGTAATACCTTTAAGAGCCTCCTTAGGTTTATTTGATTCTGGCAAGCTCTACAGATCTGTTTTACGCACAGAACTCCTTTGTTCTACAACCTAATATCATAGCAGATCTCACAGCACACCTAGTCGAAGGTTTATCTGCTTCTGCATTACTTTTACCATTACTTCCGACACAAAACTAGTGACAAGTACGGTTTTACAACTGAAATTAAGAGAAATTAACAGCGAGTAAACATAGCGCGAATGATATTGGAGGTAAGTTGGCAACATGACCAGCAGAGCAACGACTACGCGGAACTAAGTTACACTGCATGGAATATCTCTCCCTTGCCCCTCATTACCCTTAGACCATGAGGTGGTGAACTGACAGTACTCTTAAACTTTGTTAGCTATTAGTTTCAAGTTAAGATAGTTTCAAAATTGGATTACAAATAACGGAATAAACTTTATTTAGCGGATAAAAATATATTAAAGCAGTGAACTGGCACTTTACTGATTTGTTGCTAAATTGGATTTTTAAAACGGCGTGGATTAAACAGCTCTTTCTAAGGAACAGCTACGATCTTACTGTTCCGGACCGTTAACACGTTGCACAATAGGGCAACGTTGAAGCGAACATTACATTTATTTCAATTTACACTAGCCACCGTTATTACTTTTCTTACTACATAGTCAGTAGGTAAGTGTTGTATTCGACCCAAAAATTCGACCCCGAGATTTCACCGCAAATGTATTTTAAGGCCCCCCCCCCTCCCCCGAAAAAAAAAACTACGTTAAAAAAAAGTCCCTGCGCGTGCGTGTGTCTTGTGTGCAAGTCTATGAACAGCATAACTCAAAAACGAAAATTCGATTAAAAACCATAATTGGTATTTCAGTTTAATATCCTTCAAGGATGCGACACAAAGACGTTTAAAAACATTCCTCCACCCAAAACTACCCTTTACTTGGACATTTTTTGAAACTTTTGAGTATCTCAAAAATGGCTCTAACTATTTTGATTAAAATGCCATACGCTTGAGATAGTTTTATGGCAAATGAAATGTATATTTTGAAGTTTCTCCCTGTAGCCCATCTAGTCCTGTATACTCTTGATGACTGTACATAACTGATAAACCATAATAGATAGACCAAATCTTACTATAAATACAAAAAATATAACTCGTTACAACACAATTTATGTCAAATGATCTTTTTCTATGAAGTGAACCATTTCGGAATTATTCCTTATACTGCAAAATATAAGTATTTTGCAATACTTATAGATCGTTTTCATATGTGAAATACCCTTCAGGTTACAGCCACACTTGATTGCCATAGCTGGAAGCCAATGGTTAACTGATTGTAGAAGTAGAGGTGGTTCACTGCAATCAAACGTATTGGGGATCCTCCGTAAAATGATTAGGTGTCAAATTACATTTTACTCTGCCCAAGTTGCTGCTTCTTTATCTGACGAAATTAAGTAACTCACGGGAACTACCTCTTAATAAATGCTGCAAAAATAGGTAAGAAGTAGCAAGCATTTACTACGACAGGATGGAACTTCGACTGTGACACCCAGTAAGAGTGTTTTGTATCGCTAAAGCAAGCTACGCTTGCCTCAGTAAGTCTTGGAGGATGCGAAAATAGCCATCGAAAATACAGTAGGCAGTTGAAGTGAAGGTCTTACCGAACTGGAGATCCCCTTCTTCAACCAGGGAAGGCACCAACCACTATATTAGGCTTTCTTTTACACCAATGCCTAGAAACTAACCCCAAGGGGAAGACAATCGGAAAACTCTGTAGAGCATACCGTCTGTTAGCTCTCCAGTACCGGAGTACAGTGTTAAATCCAACAACCCCACCAGGACATCACCGCACAGATGTAACCAATATCCCATGGGTACGGGATACCACTGTCCCGCCGAGGCTAACCCAATCCAACAGCTCCAAGGGGCTCGGATGTTCGGCATGTTGAACTTATGGATACATAGATGTACTACTAGTGCTGGAGGTACGCAGCACAGCACTCCAGGTTCCAGTTTTCGGAACTCCTGTCTACGGGAATTAAAAGATGCACGGGATTCTTCAATGCCAACTAGAAATCCTGAATAATAACGATTTCTTGCACTTACACACCTGTCCGTTATGTGACGCTTTTGACATATTGAAATGTCAATCGATTAATCGTACAGAACGTCACAGTTTCCATTTTGGATATGTACTCTCAAAAAGAATTATGCTCTTTCCCTAAGTTAATTTAATATTTTAATCATTTAAATGGACCACATAAGTAATTGTAGATTTAAATATAAAAAAGAGTTAAATTTATTTTCTAATTAAGTAGAAGAAGAATGAAAAACAAGCAGTTTGTCAATCATTCTAACGAATCTAAAGGAATGATTTTGTTCGTGGGACTAAGACATGTGTCTGCATGTAGAGACAGTTGTCTGTGTTTGATAGATCGTGATTAATTACTAGAGAAAATAAATAAATACATAGATAAGCCAACAACGTTTTGTGTAAGTATTTTTCTAAGAAGTAATATATATATGATGACAATGATCATCATACCTTATCATGAATTAGATTATTCAACCGCATTTCGTTCCATTAATTCGACATCAAACCGCTCAACTTTTTCTGATCCTATCCATGTCCCTCCTTCCTTTCTGTATGTATTTCTATTTCTATTTTCTTTCCAGTGCTATCTTAGTTTTTTGGTATTTTTTCTTACGGCAATGCAATGTGAAAAAGTTGACAATTGACAACTTCCATTTTAGTGACCTGAAATTTTGATCATATTATGATAATTCAAGATAATGATCACATTTAGAATTTCAATCATTAATTTCAGAGATATTAATGTTTTTCTTCTGGATTTAACCAATATAATTATTTTAATTAAGAATGTCCCACGTGTTAAAGGGTTTTTTAATCCTAAGGCTATATTTTGGTGTTTTTCGATTTTTTGAATATCAGGCTTTGAAAATACTTAATAAAAATAATGCAACTAACATTTCCAACATGACTATGTTAGTCTCAATCATTCGTGTCGGTTTGCTGAAAGTTAGAAGTTGATCGGTCCGGCGTTTACACGTGGAGCATTTTAAGTAATTAAAACATTCAAAAAGAAAAAAAGATAACTGGAATATTAAAGTACTGTGTTCAGGAATGTTTCAAAGGCCACGCACAGTGATAAATATTTCCAATATTAGTAAATCAAAGGCGGCAAATGAAAGTATGGAGTGTAAATACAATAAAAAGCATAAAAATCTTTTTTCCTTTTAAATTTGCATCCAATTTTACAGGGGAATTGGCATAATTTCAAATACTTAGGCTACATTCCCAATTAAATTCCCTTACTTGATCTGCGAATTTTATTGCAGCAGTACTTGAGAACCTCATCTTTGATGACAAAGTTAATCAGTTATGCAAAGTAAGATTACGTATTTAATGGACAAGTGCAAAAAACAACTAACGCTTTTTTGAAGATGTATGATATAAGTGGAATGGTGTAATACTTAACTATATGACAGCTGAAGTGGAGAAGAATGTCTGACTGACTCGGTCTGGGTCAACTCACCTGGAAATAAAGCAAAACAGTTTCAATGTTTTGAAAATTGTGTGACCCAAAAATATATTTTCTTTAATCATTAAAAGTAATATCAAAGCTCTAAAATCGTACTTAAGTACAGAAACTACAGTCGCACACATTTTTGTGGTTTATTATAACTAACAGTGCCTCAAGCAATTGCTTCAACAAATCCCGAGAATGAGTGACAGATGAGCAATGTGATTATCGTTAACGTCACAAAGTTGACATTTGACTGACAACTCTACAGAGAATTCGCTTTACAACCCTGCAGGCTTGTATTTAACTGGACTTAGCGATGCCGGTCCTTGGTTTTCTAAAGCAGTTTTAGATAATGTCGGAACTATCAAATCCATATGCATTTATATTAAAATGTATCAGATTTATGTAGATAAGTACTACACATATGCTTCAGACATACTACAGTATTGCCCTGTTGCCTTGGCTTAGCTGCAGTCGTGGCTTGAATATTCTTTGCTATTCTCAAGCCTATAGTCTCGGATACGCACTACCTGGCAGAGTGACCAGGCGTACTGACCTTAGTTGTCGAGCGCTGTGATCGCTTGTTATCTTGTATACTAAAACAAAGAAATACTTGTAACTTGGCGTACAGTCAGTAATGCATTGCAAATGAATGATCTCTGGGGAATGCCGATATAGAGATGTTGCTGCCCTGAAGATATGGTTACATCTGAACAGATGTTACATACACATGGCGTATGATATGGCGTCTAATTTTAAAAGACTTGATCATCGCTCAAAGCCTACTGTATTCACATATTCCCCTTGCACCTACTATAAAATTAAGGGTAAGCTACTTTCTGCAAAGGTTTAACTCGATTAACACGAAGTAGTTAAAGGAATAAGGGTTTGTAGGAATAGTTTGTTCAAGATTAGAAGAAGTCATCTAAGTGCAGCGCATAGATTCTTTTACGTATTGTATCTCTTCCAAGGTATTACGTGTTATTTGTTTGAATTTTCTGATACTTAATTTTTTCTAAGAAATGAATGCGTTATTCGTTTACGGGCATGCAAAGAGAATTGAACATCAGTCATACATCACATAGCGACCACCATTTAAAAGATTGACTATCACTTAGAGCCTACTGCATTCCCATACTCCCCTTGTACCTACAAAAAAGTTAGAAACAAGACAATTTATATAAATGTTTATACAAGAGTAGAGAAAGTAACGTTGACTGCAATATGTCAAAGTTTTATGCATCGATATTGTTGTTTTTCTATATTTTATGTTATATATTATTTTGTGTTATATGGCAAACTCAAATAGAATCAGACTGTTAAACAAGCAAACAGATAATTCTTTTACGGGAAGCGCAGTCAAGTTATGTTAGATTTAAGTACAGGTTGAACCATTGCCACGGTGTAACGTGCAGAAAGCAATCGTATAAATTTAATTCGGTCTTGGGTCGGTTTTGAAGAAATATATAATTTATGCGACTCTGGAAGCTAGAGTCTGGATCATTTGGAAATAACGAGGACAAGAGACGAAATACATTTACAGTAAAGCGTAGGACAATATTTTCCTTTTTGCCGTGTAAACTCCCAAAAGGGAGATAAAAAACGCTCCAGGTACTGACAGAAAGATCGATACCTGTTCCTTACGTAACATTCGTGTCTTGTAGAGGGAGTTTCATAATTTAAGTAAGCGTAAACTCCACCCAGTCTTAAGCACGGTTTCCTTGAAAGTGCAAAGGGAGGAAGTTATTATTGCTACACAATTATCTCCCAGTCTCCCCCTCAATTTCATTCCCTTTACCTTAAGTTTCACGGAACTTAATTCACAGTGGACTTCATATCACACAGTCGCAGTCGCAGTCGCTCTATAAACTACTTGCAGTGTAAATATAATAATGCATTATGCAACGAGAGCATTATTGCCATTATACTCGTTAATACGACTATTTATGCTCGATTATGAGTCAAGTTTAAAATATTTATAAAATAGTTTTAATATTCTACGCTGCATGCTGTCATTGGCGTCCGACATTTTAATCATGTATTTGTTACTCGATTGTATGTGCATAAGAGAATCGATAATTTCATTCTTATGTTCGCCTTGACACAATGATACACAGTGTATCTGTTACAACATTTAAGAAAGTAGACTTCCGAAAACGAAAAGGGAAATCGAATATATTAGAATATGATTTACAATGTTAAAACTAATTAAATAAACAGAGCATCTTTATTTCATACACGGAAATCGTTATTTTAGCTTTCAGTTGCGTGGGAACTTATACAGATGGCGAAGTATTAATTGCTACATGGGGATCGTTTGATTGGTGGTGAGTGTTGTTATGAAGAGGTGCACATTTGATTGGTGAATATGCAATGCCAGTATGAAGGAGTGTATCTTTGACTGGCGAATTAGTAGTGAAGAGTAGATATAATGGAGTCTGTTACAGTGGCGTATAAGTCCTACATTATGGTACAATTGAGCAGTTTATGATTCAAACTGTGTCGGCACAAAGGAAACTCTTGGCGTGTCTGAACAACAAGACAGAAGTACCTACACCAAAAAACATACACAGGCTTTCTTACCTATATGAATTCACAGACTTCACAAAAACTGTAGAGCCGCACCTACAAGGCTTTTTCTACTCACTCTTGTACAAACTGTTCTTTCTTGTACTAACTTAACCTTCTCCATATATCAACATTTGCACAAATTGTCTTATTGAAATTTCCTGGTAGATACAACGGGACTAGGAGAATACAGCGGTCTTTAAGCTATAAACAAAAGATCTAAGGGATCGTCATTTTAGGCATAATGGCTTTAAAATTTCGTTCTCTCTGTATAAATAAATAAACAAGTAAAAACTGATAACATTTTCGAATACGTAAAATGTATAGGTATTTGAAAACTAAAACAAATAACAGGAATATCTGGAAATGGGAAACGCAAAAACGAGACACACTAAATTGTGTGTTTTAATGAGGCCTACATTTTGTGCACCTCTTTAAGGTCTACTAGTTATGGAAAAGTCATTCAGAGAGGAAAGGACTTCAGAGGCAATTCTTAGAAAAAAATCAAGATATACATTTCATTTCTCCTGAAATTATCTTAAACACGTGTTATTTTAGTCACAATCGTTAGAGTTGTTTTTGAGAAAATGCTCGTAGTTTTCCATGCAAAGGATTGTTGAAGTCCGAACTTTCTTCAAAAATGTTCGTGCCGCATCCCTGGATGCTGAAAAATACCAAACTTGGTTTTTAACTTTTTCGTGAGGTTCACAGATAAACAGAATTACCGATGGAGCTTTATCTAAAAATGCTACTTTTTATTAATTCAGGGGGGCATCAAAAGATTAAAATCTAGGCACTGAATTTTTGAGTGGATTACAATAGTTCCCCTACTTACTGAAGTAGTTCCTACACAGATTAAAAAGTTATTCTTCTATACCTTTTATATAAACCACTATTAATCGTTGTATAATAAAGCTTGCTAATTGGGCAATTTGGATTTGCTTGCTTGCGCAAAAAAACTCATACATCCAACATTCTACTTTTGTTTGTGAAAGAAAAGTCTTACTTTATCAAAACTATTACATTAGATTTCGCACAGAGGAGTATATTGTGACCAAGGACTTTAAGTGATACTTATCAGGTCGGGTATGCATTTTGGGAATACAAGGTCCACAAGGTCGAGTTTTTCCAAGCATTCTAGATCTGATAAGTAACTTACAGTTCGTGGTTAGTCAATTAATTACTTCTTGCAATACTTGAAAAAAACGTAAAAAGCAATAATAAATCAAAATCCCTTTTCCATATTTTCTAGGATATTAAGAAAAAATGAATTCTTAATGTGTACAAATGCAAAGCTACATCTATATTGTCTCATATAGGCCTAATAATTTGTATATTTCACGTGAAAATCCAGGTTCCATCTCAAGATTTATTTAAGAAATAAAAAGAACTGAATCGCTTTTTAATGTTCACATGTCCAATTTCACAGTTAATATTTCAGTCAGTAAATACATCATGCGTTTGTGTATTTTGCTAAGAATTCTTTAAAAGCTTATTTTTAGTTTCGTATGCTGTTAGGTGTGACGTCATTTCCTACTCGTAGCGTAAGTATTAAAGAACAGTTTTAGCCTTGTTGCCGTAGGAATTGGTAAATGAATTGTAAATTTAGCTTAAACTACCAAATATGTGTTAGCAATGATTAACTTACCTATCAAGTATTGCAAAAAATATATTTTGAGAATAACTAATGGTTCTAAGAACATTATATAACAGAAACGATATATTTTAATTTTCATGATCTTTAGTTTCCTTGCAAAGAAAAATGACATTCGTCGCTTATGGTTATCTAGTTGTGCAAAAAACAATGAGAATTAGCAAAATTCACAGGCTACTCATAGATTTCAGGGAAATACAATTTGTCGTTCCAGTATCACAATCAAATAGTTCTAGCGTTATTGAGCAAACAAACTATAATGATTTTTTTAATTCGTAAAGGCTTGCTCCCATGACATTTTTAAGCGGTGTCTGACTGATCAAATTTGGTCGCTGTCCATCTATTTTAATGGAATTACGCTCATCTCTCTCTTTCTCTCTCTTTCTCTCGCCTTCTCTCTCTCTTTTTCTCTCTCTCTCTCTCTGTCTCTCCCTCGGACATACACACAGATATGTTGAAGGAAACACTTTTTTCCCCGAGAATTTGCCTTTTTTATTCGTTATTTTTAATTAAATCTAGATAACAGTTTTTGAACCCCAATATATTTTCATTGCCTTTGGCATTTGAACGGAAGAGAAAGTGAAAAGTTACGGAGTTTTGAATAAAGAAGGCAAAGGATATTAGTGCATTTTCTTTAAAATGTATGCATTGCTTAGATCAGGAGTGACAAAAAAGTGAATCGCCTGTCATTTAGATTCCTTCCTTCATTTATTCTCAGACCGGCAGCCCACAGATTTTCATGTTTGAATCTTACATATTTCCACATCTTAGAGTGTATTTAAAGCAATAAAAAATAAAGACAATAGAATAAAGAACAAAATATTCCATTTTTTCATAAAACTCATTGTAATACTAATACATATTTTTTGCGATTAGTAACAGAATTTTATAAGCCCATAATTGAAATGATACGTTTTATGGAAAGCTGATGAGCAAATGCTCAATGTGTTTTTCTTTGCAGTGGGAACACCCATTTCGAAGCAATTAGTAATAAGACAGTTTTCCAACTCTACATTTTTATTTTCTCTCCTATCGCCAGTAAGTACAGAAAAATTATAAAGTACCGGGAACTCCATACTGAGAATTATTTATTTATGCCAACAGACTTACTACTGGTGATTTTAAACACACAAACCCTGTGTAGGCAATGTTTAAGAGATGTTTGTAAGTCGCCCTTGGAGTATTTATCTCTGATGTGAGATTCCCTTGTGGTCTAACGGGAAAGTCCGAATCAGCGGGAATTTTATCTCATACTCGCAAGTTGGCCATGGTAGCTTAATGGTTAGAGCAGATCTGTGGTTCAAATCCCGGCTATGGCATTGAATTTTTCAGTCCTGATTCCACCTACATACCGAGAGTTTCCATGAAATACTTGTTTTGCGATTCGAAGAATATATAAAAAGTGTGTGTCTGTGTCTGTGGGTGTGTGTGTGCGTGTGTATTTTTTTTTTTTTTAAATTAACGTCCTCCAATGCTATGTCATATCGGACGGTGAATGAATGAAACGGATGAAATTATGCTTAAATGAGCCCGAGGTTCATAGAGCTTTAAGTTACCCGACAGTCGCCTTCTCAAAATAAGGGAAAACCTCGGAAAAGAAACTTCACCCGGATAACCTACCCTAAGCGAGATTCCAATTCGCGACCTCTTGCGCGCGCGCGTGTTTGTGTGTGTGTGTGTGTGTGTGTGTGTGTGTGTGTGTGTGCGCGTGCGTGCGTGCGTGTGTGTGTGAACAATAACTCAAAAACGACAATGTCATGGCAAATGAATTTTCTATGAAAGGCCTCTGAAGTTCTCTTCATTCTTTATCACTTTTGCATGACTGCATGAACCTGTACCAAAAAATGTACATCTTAAGTACTTAGGATATACCATTAGCATATGTTATATCTCACATGTATTCGAGATCTCCTTATGGTTTACCGGGAAAAACGTGTGTCGGCACGTTGGCCATGGCAGCTTAGTGGTTAGAGCAGCCGGATGGACACCGTAAATTCCGTGGTTCAACTCCCGGCTAAGGCAATGAATTTTACAGTCTCACGCTACCCCTTTCCAACCTTGTCCTCCACAGGGCTAGTGTGCAACAACAGTTAATTTTCATTAATTGACCTTACAATTGATTAAGCTGTGAAGGCTGGGACTTCAGTACTTACTGCATAGTAAGTCGACATTATGTCTCAAATGAATTGAGATCTGCTTGAAGTTTTTTGGAAAAAATATGTGCGAGCTGGAGAATTTAATGTCGTGTCAGCACGTTGGCCATGGTAGCTCAGTAGTTAGAGCAACCGGAAGGGGACCGGAAGATCTCGCTTCAAATCCCGGCTAGGGCATTGAATTTGTCAGTCTTATTCTCCATCTTTCCAATGTACATCTCATTAAAGCACAGAATTAATGTCGTTAAAATTTTCTCAAATAGGAAATTGTTATTTCGTTTTTCTATATCTTAGCCATGCAGAGAGAATGAAATTTCAAATCCATCACTTAGCGACCAGCTCTTAACAGATTTCACTATGTGACAAATGGCTATGTCGATTAACATGAAGCAGATAGATGAATAAACTTTTATAGTAGAAGTTTGTTGAAGAATAGGCAGAGTCGTTTAAATGTAACACATCAGATTTTTAAATACTGTGTACTGTATCTTTAGAGCGTATTTTTGCTCATTTTTGCTTGTTCAGTACAAACATGCTGGCGTGTAACCACGGTTTTGGCTTGTTAAACTTTATATCTACTTCTATTCAGTGTGACGCTTGAATTTAAAAGGTACTTATTATTGGGAGAAGGATATAGGTATAATAAAACGAGGCTGAAAGCGGGCGACATGCTTTCAATTAGGAAACGTATTCATTGCTAGACAAGTCCGTGCATTTCCAAGCCACGTTTATCAAATACCAACACATGGACGAATTTACATATACATAGAATAGAGGAAGGTTTGATAGCGCAAATACTAAGACAAACTGCACAGCTATTCTGTAACTTACTGCTTGGCACTACTTTTAATACACATTATCTCATTCGGAGTAAAACGGCCCTTTCTCTTTTCTTTCCCTCACTGAAGTACTAGCATACACTTTTGTCATTAGTCCATAAAAAGATTAGTGCTGTAAGCACATTATAGTTAAGAATTGACATGCTTATTATGCACCTGTTTACTGGGCCATTATTTGGTGTTTTATTTTGCATACTATTATAAAAGTAGGATTGCATACTCGCTTGCGCTACAACACAGATGGCAGAGCAGAGTTAGCGCAACGAAAGCTTGCCAATCTGTAAGCAGCGCAGAGGACTATTCTCGTAAACGTGCCGTTACGTCTGTTGCAGGGCAACAGTATCCCTATTAAGGGCTCCAGTATTTAAGTGAATATATTTCTTGAGCAATATATTACCTATTTTCCGTGGGCCAAAATATATTTCACTATCCTTAAATTTTGGGGCATTATAGTTGTTCAATAACTGCTATATCTTCATTTTTAATATATGCTAGAAAAGGTAACATTCTTTTAAGTTTAATTACTGTTTTAAGATACAATGCCAAAGACAGTGTTGAATGAAAGGGAGAGGAAAGTGAAGGAGAGACTCCTATGCATTATGTCCCAATGCAAGTTTTGCAGCGATTTCCTTTACATAACACGCCTATCTTCTAATGTGCACAGCAACTCTTTCTTTGTGACGTTCCGTGAACGGAGTTCGAGGGCGACCTCTGCGAGGCTTATCTTGGATACTTGTGTTCCCGCCTTCAAAATATTTCACTCATCTCTTAACACTACTGGAGCCCCTCTCCATAGGCACGATGAAGTATGAGGTAAACTTCAGCAGCAGATTTTTCTTCTTCAATGCAATCTGTGACAGCACGCTTTGGAAATTAAGTATTGATGTCCGCCAGTTTGGAAATACTGCAAGAAAGCTAATAATTTGGCAACGTGTGGTGAAAACTCTGTAGGTTACGATCCTGCTATAATGTTGGTATTGGAATTTTAACAATGCGTTGCTCAAGATTTTGAGTATGACCTTCGTGCATGGAGCTATTTATGCGTGGCTACATTGTGAGCGAGAATGTTCAATCAGTGTTGCCACTTTGGGAAAACAAGGGCTGTAGTTTTCATTTTTTGGCGTGGTTTGTGACTTCTTGTGTAGCGAGAGTGATCGATTTTCGTCGCGCAGGATATTGAATACTTCATATAGGATAAATTTGTATTTGGAGTTCAATTGGGATGTGGCCCCAGAAAAATACGATGATCGGAACAAGAAGAAGCAATTTCCAATATAGCTTCCGAAACGCACCGTCCACGAACCTCGCGCTGCTTATCCGTTTCGTCTGCTTTAGAGTTAGAGATGTCAAACGTGGAAAAGGGCTGGTAGCAGGTGGCCCACTTCACCCGGCATCGGTGTAAGTAGGTAACCCTTCGTGCATTAAAACAGTTGCAGTATTCCAAGGCGCAAGAGACGGCAGACGTGCGGTGAGAGGCAATTGAACTAGCTTGACAGTCAGTGATAGTACAAAATAACAGTATAAACAACCGAAAAGGTCTCACTTTACTCACAGGATCTTTATTTTCCAGGGAATTAACTCTCACCGTATAGGTATGCTGCTATTGTCTAACATTTGAGTTGCAGATTGTAAAGTGCAAGCATGAGAGTATGTAATGTTTCATTGGCATTTCTTCGTTTCTTATGAATGTTAGTGTTTTATTGTCATTTTTAGATATTGCTATTATTGTTATTATCACATTCTTATTACCCCCTCCCCCGCATACACACACTCAGAGAGAGAGATATTCCCAACAATACAAGCGCGACTACGACAGCCACGTCAGATGCGTAAACAAGTCACTAAAATTTCGCTGCGTCGCGACATTCTTCGCCGCGAGACACAAAATCGCTAGCGTTAATATATACGAATATTAGAGGCCCAATTGCTCCTAGCCCGTTTTCTGTCTCTGCTACAAATAAAATACTTGCTATTCATTAAAAAAAATCCCTTTATAAATTATACTATTTCTAATGGGGTAAATATTCAGCACTCCTGATAAGAGAAATGCGAAAATTGAAACGGTAAATCTAAAATGCACAGTTTTGTGATTGTATTTGTGCATCTCCTTAAGCAAGTAGCCTCATTTCACAGCTCTGGTGAGACTAGGACATTTGGGGCGTAGTCGTCTACCGCAGTCAATGATGTCATTTGATATTTTGAGAACAACTTCTAGCACAAAACTTAAGACCGTGTACTTCGCTAATTGTGACACCGCACATATTAGTGTTACAGTAAACAGGTTGTGGCTTTGTAGTTCAACGACCATGGCCTACAATGACATCTTAACTTACATGAATCCCACCACATGCAATAGTTATCTCCTAATTTTTCACAGGCGATATCTGAAAAGGTTGTGAGGTTACAAGTAATCATCAAACTAATAAGTGGTGTTTGCTGAAACTACATATTGACTTTATGTGCCAGGCATTCAATATTGACCAGTCCGATTCGTATATCATGTCAAATTTCAACCGATCACGATGGACTGTCACAGAGATCTTCTCCAATTAGATTGTTGCGTCTGATTTCCAATTGTTTAGAAATTGCCGTTGGTGATTGGCAATTATTTTTCTCTACTACGTAAAGCAAGTAGGAAAAGTATTGTATTTGAGCCAGCATTTCGATGTCGAGATTTCACAGGAAATATATTTTGAGGCCTCTTGAATTTAAAAAAAAAACAGCTTTAGCGTCTCTCTCTGTCTGTCTGTCTATCTGTGTCTGTCTGTGTCTGTCTGTGTCTGTCTGTCTGCCTGCCTGCTGCCTGCGTGCGTGCGTGTGTGTGTACAGCGTAACTCAAAAACGAAACGTTGGTTTGCGTAACTGGTAAACCGTAAGAGATACTGTTGAAGACTTCAGCACTATATACAGTGAGTTTATTCCCTGGAGAATAAAGATGCTGTAAGTAAAGTGAGACCTTATCGGTTGTTTATACAGTTATTCTCTATTATCATGGACTACACTAGTTTAACTGCCCCTCACCTCATGTCTTCGCTGAGAGGCAGAACACGCCACTGCCGCCTCTGCGCCGTAGAGTTCTGCAACTGCTTTAATGCACCAAGGGTTATCTACTTACGCCGATACCGGATGAAGTGGGCCAGCTGGTATAATGTGATTACGTAGTGCGCAAATTCAAGCACTTTGCACTTATTTAACTGCGCTAGATAGTTGAAAATAAAATCACCTATCTCTGAATTCAAAACTGCAGAATTTATAAAAGTGAGAAAATTGAAAGTTTGTATTTTTTATAGAAATGAGGAACTTCTTACCATAAGTAAAAGAAAGGAAGAGCATTGAGCTCTTCTAGCAAGGAATCAACGAGACTGGAGTAAACGTCCTAACCACAACACTGGCGCCGACTGCTGCAGTTAGCATTATTCAAGTCAACGTACCCGCTAATGCGATTTGCTACTAGAACTTGGAAGCTGTTACAAATCAGTCTTGGACTTTATGTTAATGTGCAGCGCTAAATGATTAGTTTATAAATCACAGAGTTGCCGCCATAAATTATCCCACAGTGATAATATTGCAAACGAAATGGTTCATAACTTAACTCTCATGGTCATACTATTACAAGGCTTTTACGCAATTAACACCAGGCTGCGAACAAAGGAAGAGGGAAACGCACATCGAGGAATGCACCAACAATCGATAACAATCGCAATCGCTATTAATGCCAAACAAAGGAACGCAAACACTATATAGGAATCAATTCTTCTACTAAAGTGCTTGTAATACAAACAGAACCGGACAATATCGCATAGTGTATTGTGCAGCCGTTTAGAAGCCTTTATGTGGAGTGTGTGTTCCGTAAACAGTATTAAAGTTTATGTTATGTGCGAGTTAAAGCAGCGTTGATGAAAAGTTACTCCTGCAATGAATTTCATCATAATCTACAAAAGCAAGATCATTGCATGATAATTATCTATTTATATGCCTTTTATAAACAAAAGCACCCTCTTGTAGTAACGGGAAAACTAATTATGCCTTTCTTCATTTTAAAAGCTAATAAGTAGTATGAGTAAAGTAAAGGAGTCCACAATTCTGAAAATAGTCATTTATAATATTCGCCTTTTCACTATTTGGATATATAGCCTGCTCGCTCGACTACAAGGGACTGAAGTTCGAGATCTGATATGATATTTTATTAACATTTCACAGTGTTCTCAATCTCGCTTCAGCTGTCCCGCCGAGTCCGAGTCGAAATAGTAATGGGTAGGAAATAAGGAAACATTATTTTAATGTAACGGTAAATGAAGTAATGAATACAAATTAACTCGTTCCCTAACAACGTTACCAAGTAACGAAAATAGCAAATGGTTATCCCGCAAACTGTTACTGAATCTGGCTGACATTCACTGCATGTGCATTGCTCTCAACTTTATTACCTAGCAAGAGATCCTGTGTGCTTGTTGATCTAATATTCAGTCCGGCGAGGAAAATGCCTGAAAATTATCCGCCACCGAGAGAGGCAGTTCCGCGTTAATGGATGAGGCTCGCATTCAGGAGGTCGTGGGTTTGATTCTCATGGCCACCTTCCTGATCCATGGTTTTTTCGGGCCTTTTCCTGGGTCACCAGACGAATATTGAGGAGAATGTTCACACATACCCCAATTTCCTATCTTTTCATTTCATTTCATTTCATGTCGGCTTTTCATAGTTCTCTGAGGGCTGCGTTGCGAGGCTGGCGCGTCTCCGCGGGTGGCGATTGCGCTCTGTAAATATGGTTCTCGGAGCCGAGGGGGCGTTGCGGTCGTCTGTGCTTGGGGTGCCACAAGACGAAACCTGGATGAAAGGCTCCGTGTGCGAATCTCTCATCCAAATGCATGGAATCTCACACCTGTACAATGTAGGGAACCACCCTTGGTGGGTGTCTCCTTGTAGCTAGCCGGCCACCCGGTGGGTGCTATTATCTCAGCTCTTCCGGCTGGGTATGACGTACAAAATTCGAATCAGAGTGATAAGTACGGAGTCCCCTCCGATATACTATAATCAACCAATCCGCTTCGCCACATACATGCAACCAACTGAGGTTACAATTACTATTTTCATGTATGTGTGGCACATACAAGTAATTCGTGTTTACTTTTCCCCGAGACTGCGAAAGGTGTAACTCAGAGTGAGCAGGCCTTGCAATAACTAATTTAATGTTTGAATGCTTTCTGTAGAATCAATGACCTTACATTACCTAAGGTCAGCAGCTAATGCCTTGAGGTGTGGACGTGTTCAACCAGAACGGATACTCTATATTGACAGACGTCCTTCATTTCGCGGCGCAGTTACGCCTAAGCAAAAAAGCATCACAAACTTTGTGAGAAAACGTATACAAAAAGAAAAACCAACTAACACGCCAAAATGGATACACATTAAGGTATTATTTACCAAAATATTTATATCTACACCTTTAATATCCTGTATACATCAGACGTGTTACGCTCGCATCATTTTCTCTACCCACTCCTCCACAAACTATTTCTACAAATGCTAATTTTTGTACTGCTTGATGTTAATCGAGAAAAAAGATTTGCAGAAATAATTTTCTTACAAATTTCATTGCGAGTATAATGGATATAGCATAGGCATGAGCGATAGTCAGATCAATCGCTATGCGATGTATTTGCGACGTGGTTGTTAACAAACGTATGTAGTATTTGACCATTCAAAGTAATAATAAAGAATATCTCGTGAATCTCAGTACTTCAAAAACAATGTAAGCGATGCAAAGTTAGAATTAATAACCACTTAGTAAATTCAAGATCTATGAGCAATCGTCTTGGAAATCCCCAAATGTCTTAAAAATACTCCATACAGTAATTAAGTTAACATAATAACTAAAAGTTTAAAATAGAACACAACATACAGTAGTAAGCCTTGTGCATTTATCTTGGTATTCAACATTGTAGTTTTTTTTTTTTTGATCAATTATGTTTTTAAAAAACTAATGAAAACTACCAGAATGAGAAATTATCCCCGAAATATGAAAAACTAAGGGTACAAACTTAAACAAGAGCAGGAAATCAAATTCGCATTGTTCTTAAAAAATTTAGTCGCTTTTAGAGACATTCCTGTTGAGAAATCCGCTCATGTAATCTGAAGTTTCTTTAAACTATAGTAATAATAATAATAATAATAATAATAATAATAATAATAATAATAATAATAATAATAATAATAATAATAATAATAATAATAATAATAATAATAATAATAATAATAATAATAATAATAATAATAATAATAATAATAATAATAATAATAATAATAATAATAATAATAATAATAATAATAATAATAATAATAATAATAATAATAATAATAATAATAATAATAATAATAATAATAATAATAATAATAATAATAATAATAATAATAATAATAATAATAATAATAATAATAATAATAATAATAATAATAATAATAATACAATCATGTTTTAATTATAAATCTCTAATGTGCACATGCTATAGCAGACACAAAACTTAATGGCGAGTGGCAGGAAGAGGCTACATCCAATAAGACGCTTACCACGTCTTGAGGTATTATATAGTTCAACAATATTTTGTGCAACAGGAAAGAGAGAGTGGGTGTGTGGGTGTGGGGGTGGGGGTGGGAGCGGGTGCGTGGGCGTGTGCGTGTGCGCGCGCGCGTGTGTGTGTCATAAGTTAACGTACGTTGTTTCAAGTAACGCCGCTATGTTAGTCTTCACATTCATAGTAGAAGTAGCGCTTTTAATGAACATTACTCCATTTCACAATGTTTCTAATCTTTGACTATGTGACTCACGTTAACTAAATCTGATTGACAAAACGTACGCTCATGAAGGAAAGTATAAATAAGTAAAACAACACATAACTCTATTCGATTAAACTATATGCTCCTGATCCTTACAAAAACCAAAGTCGTCCTTTCTGTCATCTTTAAATGACCAGGCAAATTCCAAGAAAACGTTCTACTAGTGAATTTTCTGACAAGACGCCGTCTCAGGTATTCTTTTAATGCTTCTCTTTTTGCCGTCAAACAAGTTCTTGGAAAAGAAAAGGTAGTGAATAACAATGCTAACATGATCAGTTAATTGAAAAATTCTTGGTTTTCTCTGAAAAAGAATACATTGTTCACTGTTGATTTCTTTAGAGAAAGTTGGCAATTGCATATATACTTGGGTGCATAAAAACTAGCATTCGCCTATATCGCAATAGGGTCTTATTTTCCATTTTCAAATTTTATCCAACTAGTACTGGTTTTCGCCCAGCCCTTCTAGTCTCCTTCTGTGACTGACTTGAAGCAAATCTCATGAAACAAACGTGAACCAATAAGAGAACGTTAAACGCGGTGCGAAACAAGGGAGGAATGTGAAATAGCCTGTCTTAATGAATTTATTACTTTGATTCGTGTGAACTATTAGACATTAGAGGGGAACCTTTAGAGCGACGGTTGGTGAGAAATGAGTTATCTGCATCGCTGAAATGCGCAAGTCAGACGTTTCTTCTGTGGAAGCCACGAAAACAAGCTATAAAATTGCCGCTAACAGGTAAGTAGGTATTTCGATGTTTCTCAATTTAAATGATCAGTTTGGTCCATAATATAAATGACTCGTACATAATTTATTACTATTACTATTATAATTACTATCATTACTATTATTATTACTACTGCTACTATTATTAGCATTATTATTACTGTTACTATTATTATTATTATTATTATTATTATTATTATTATTATTATTATTATTATTATTATTATTATTATTATTATTATTATTATTATTATTATTATTATTATTATTATTATTATTATTATTATTATTATTATTATTATTATTATTATTATTATTATTATTATTATTATTATTATTATTATTATTATTATTATTAATGTAAAATTAAATCACTTTACTTTTATAGTCTAAGTCATTGGAGGTTGCTCATAAGCGCATACATGTCACTACTTGAAAACATGTTACAAATATGTTAACAGCGCTTACAATACAAAATGCACAGATTTACATAACTGCGCATCTCTGAAATTAGTGCCTAAAATGTACAGTAAGTTTTGTGCACAACACCCCCCGACACATGCGCGCGGACACACATGCACACGCGGCACACACCCACGCCCCCCCCCCCCACACACACACACACAAAAAGCATATACCAATATGCACTAAGTGTAATACATACTCGTACATTATGATGAATATTACAATATTTATTGATCAGATTCCTGCTATTTAGATAGTTCCTCTTTTCGTGTTTGAGGTTCTATTGTTCTGTATTCCAAATAATGAAGTAAGCGTAAGATGTTTTAACTGGACAAGAAGCGTAGCTTTCAAACCCTAATAGGTCATGGCTCGAATATACTAAAATAAAGGAGTTAATGGAACAATATTTTCGAGTTTACTTCCCTGGATCGATTATGCTTGATGAACCTGAAGGAGGATGGGGCAGTGTGGGAATGGAGCTCTCTAGGAAGTGAACCTCCAGGGCAGATTGGGAAATCGCCAAGGAAGTCAGCAAAATAAATATGAAAAGTAAAAATGGCCAGTGTTCTCATTTCAACCCTGTGAATTTCTAGGAAGCGATGGAATAATGCTTCAGGGAGGTTTTGAACAATTATCAAAAATGTCGATATAAATCCTAGGATACGCATCAATGAACCGAAGGCATCTTAGATGGGGAACTTTTGACCCTGGTTCATTCCCTAAGTTCATCAGTTTAATGTCAGTAATTCTCAAAACTCTTGGGAAATTGATAGGCGCTTTGGTTCTCTGCACCAGATTCAGCATGTTTATAGCACACGCAGTCTATTATTGGAACTCTCCTTTTTCATTTGGGGTCTAAACTGGAAAAGACAGCCTAGGAAAAAGTCCTGGCACTTGGTGTCTTTTAATATTGAAAGCATCTTTGATGACTAACACCTCCTCCCACCCGCAAACCCCACGGCGCAACAGCCCTATCCGGGCCAAGGCCTACAGCCCAGCCACTCCGATCCCTCCAGGCGGGTTCTACGGTCTTCACGACCTGGGGCCGCTACTTCTTTATTCTAGTACGTAGCTCCTCAATTGGTCCCTCAGAAACCAAACGGGACCAGATCTCCCAAAGTGGCAAATCCCATGCCGGCACCGAGGATCGAATCCGGGTCCCCCACGCCAAAGGCAGGCGCGCTACCACTGGGCTATGGGGCGGTCTGTCTTTGATAACAGCTTCCTTAATGCAATAACGACGGTTGCAAGGAAACATGGAGGCAATGAAACAGTTATCGGTGGATTCAATCCATATTGAGAGGCAGAACAGTTCATTCAAACAGGTCTCACAGATAACAGCTTAGCTACAAAAGTAACGAGTACTTGTTCACAAGGTGGGAAAAAATTATATTTTGGTTTAACAATGCTGTAAATTGCCAGGATCGCATCAGCGTCGCCAGTGTGCCAGAATTTTGTCCCACGGGAATCCACAAGGTAGGGTGTTACCACCTCTACTGTGAAACTTAGTTCTTGAAGGACTGCTTGTTCAACCAAGTAGGCTACAGTCTGATTTTTAGAAGAGGAAACACGACCAGTGCTGCCAATCTTTAAAAGTAAAATTATCGTATCGGTCACTCAAAATTATAGATTTGGATTCAAAATTATCGTACATCATAAACCAAATGCTACAACAATAAAATATCAGCGTAACACTTCTGAAAATGTAATAATATTGATGTTTATCGTATACACTTACAAGATTGATGACCAATCAGAACGTATTATAGTTTTAGTACTTATGTTTCTCACACTATTCATTTGAAAGTTCATCATATTCCTCAACTGTTGCAGCACTACACAAATTTGTTTTTGAGATACATAAACTTTAACATCTTGCTTGCAGATTTTCTTTCATAAGCTGAAACGACCGAATAAGTCCATTGACCGTATCCAGCGCCAATCTGCTTCTAGTTTTGGCTTTTCTTAAACCCAATTTAGAAGAAAAAAAAATCTCTTTCGCAAGAAGTGTTCCTGTGGGGCAACGAGATCACTGATAATGCAAACTCCGCCAGTTCTGTGAAGTCATTATTTCCACCGAGGTGAAATGTGTTTAACAGCACACCAGAAACTGTCAAGTTCAGGCATTTTCTTTATTTCACATAGAATATCACATTCCGAGTTTTCTCCACTGAAAATCAATTTTCTGAACAGCGTCTTCTTCAATGAGATTGCCAGATCTAACAAGAGGATAAAGGGTAGAATGGAGTAGTAGGATATGAAATGGTTGCCTTAGAGAGCAAAAGTGACGTCCCTATTTATAATTAATTTCATTTCGCTGGTGCGACAAACCAGTTAAATTATATTTCGCCGGTATCGAACTATCATGCATTCAAATTACCGTATCGTACACCCCCACAATTATCGTACGAGTTGGCAGCCATGAGTACAAACATTCAAATTACCGTATTCCTCCATAATTATCGTACGGGTTGGCAACCATGAACATGACAGATGTCAGCTTCTCCGCGTGGAGACTGCAACATTGTCCAGAAGCCGATAGCAGATAACCTTCAATATTCCAGACATATAAACAAACGTTCGGGTTTACTTCACGGCCAAGAAAATATGCAGATGTAATCTGTATTAACCTACTATCAAAATAAATGTAGTTTATTCTCAATAAGAGAGCAGACAAATTCTCTATCCTGGCTGTGCAATTTAACACCCCGACCGGAACCTGATCTTTATTAGGCCATAATCCTCGGTCTACCTCTACCTGTACGTTCACCTCCACGTCCACCAACTCTTATTTCCATAACTAGGTCCTTTAATATAAAAGTTTTAACTATGTAGGCTAATCACACACTACGCAACTGAAGTCCAAGCAATGTGGATTCCTCGCACACAACTAGCGATAACTGACCTGAAGAGTAAATTATATATCAGTGTGACTAATGTGGCAACCTTTGTGTACGTTTCCATAGCAACGCCTTCCCCTCTTACCCTTGAACCCTTTGCTTGCTACCTATCATGTATCTTCTTTTAAAAATCAGGCTGTAGGCTTAACATCAGAGCTAAACTGATAATATCACCACAACTGGAGGTAAATACTGAGGAACACTCACGAAATTACTGTAGTGTGTGTTGAATACTGTGCAAAACTGGGCAATGAATGAAGGCTTAACTATTAGACCCAATAAAACAGCCATTGTATCATTCACCAGAAGAAAATATATAGAAATTAGGGCCTTTATAGTCAAGATAAATGACATAGTGTCTGAGAAAGACAGATCTTTGGGAGTAACCTTTGACTCCAAGATGAACTGGAATCAGCATTTAGAGAAAGCAATAGAACGTGTAAAAAAGCGTCAGATGCACGCATGGTACAAGATGGGTGGGTACTAAGACCCGTTAAGAGCCAAAAATCTAAGTAAGGTTCAAAGAACAGGATGTTCGTCTGTCATAGGAACTATGAAAACTACTGTAGCAGTTAAGATGCTGTTGAACCTAACTCCCTTATATTTGATTGTAAGGAGGCAGGAAGTGCACTCCATAGACTGCAGCACGCTAAGCAATGGTGAATTCGTGAAATAGACTCAGCTTTTGCTAATAATTAGACAATACACAGGAGATGTAACTTTGGAACTGCAATCAGGCCATATAATTTCAAATAAATGCTTCATAAAGAACTTCAGAGTCATCATTGGTCCGAAATAGTGATTATTGATTCTGAACGTTACATGAATAGAACTCTGGAAACTAGTGAGAATTTAATGTTGTTTATAGATGGTTCAAATATAGGCCAGGAATAAAAAACCCAACATGTGGTATAAGACCAAAATGCAATACTTTTTACTTTCTCTACTAGTAAGTACAGGAATAATTGTATTCCACCCAAAAATTCAATGTCGAGATTTCACCAGAAATATGTTTTGAGACCCCCTAAATAAAAAAAGCACTTTTAGACAAAGGACAGCGCGCGCGCGTGGTGTCAATATGTGTCTGTCAGTCTGTGGACAGCATAACTCAAAAACGAAAAGTCGGTTAAAAACCAAGTTGGTATTTAAGTTTAATGTCTTTCAAGGATGCGACACGAAGATTTTGAAGAAAATAGCCCCACCCTAAACTACCCTTTACATGGAAAATGTTTCGAAAATGTTGATTTTCTTGAAAATGGCTCTAACGATTTTGATTAAAATGACATATGTTTAAGATATTTGTATGAACAATGAAATGTACATTTTGAATTTTCTGGCTATGGCCTGTATAGTCCTGTTTAGTCTGAATGACTTTTGAGTAACTCGTAAACCGTAAACTCTGCAAAAAAATGTAGATCTCGCTAAAACAAGCAATTTATGTCTAAATAATTTTTTATAGAGTGGAGGATTTCGGAGATCTCTGTGATTTGTGTCAATTTTGGAAAACTTAAAACTTTCGTGAAATGGAACATCGTTTTTTTTATGTGTTATACAAAGAGAAAGGAGTCTCAAAGCTTTAAAAGATTTCACTATCGTTCAAAGTCTACTGCATTCTCATATTTCCCTTGTACCTACAAGGAAATAAGCAATAAGATAATTTCTGCAAATATTTACCTCAACTAACACGAAGAAGACAGAGGAAGAAGAGATTGGTTAGCACAAGGGTAGAGAAAGTCGTGCGAATGCAAAGCATCAGATTTTTTCCACTGGAATTAAATAGAAAGTTATGCTTCTGTTCGATGCTTACACGATATTACTAGAAACGTTTTCACGTCCTAACAGACCGTTATCTCCCCAGATAGCCGGGCTGCACTAAAGTCACATGGTAACCTTTGGACTGGTTTGAGATTGGCTAAACGTGCTCACCGGATTGACAAAGCAGAACAACTCAAATGGGTGCTGGGTCATAATGGCATAAAGAGAAATGAAGCTCCTGCACCTGAGCCAGCTCTTTTTTGTTACACCTATATTTTACAACGCTATGCTCGCAAGTTCTAATTTAATATGCAGAACCATAAACTGAATAGGTTTTAACTAAGTTTGGGGATCACTGAAAACACTTTCTGCTGGGTTACTTACCCGTTTAAATCGTGTCTTTTCACTTGGTTCTAACAGACTTGCAAACCATGAAATTCTATGCTTATGAATGATGAACTTGATGATAAATGATAAATTTCTAACTGGGCATGAAAGCATTGGTATCAGCATTTTCAAGCGCCATAAATGTGTACCTGAAACAAGAACACAAAAAGCAACTCGGTCACCCTGAAGCTCAACCGAACCTAAAGAGTCTTCCTCTTCTACTTGGTTTTTAAAGGCCAGATAGGAATTACCAGAGGTTGTCGAAGACAAATTTGGCCTGAGAATGTGCCTCTGAAATATGTAAAGATTATTCACCGCTATCATTTCAATCTCAATGTCGAAGCTACAACGCACATAAATGCATTGACCTCGACCGGTTTTGAACCTGAGACAGGCTGTTAACCTCTGACTACAGACATCGACCCTTGAAAGGCAACATTTTAAACCTCATATTCCCTAACTTTAGTTGGTCAGAGCAATGCATTTCGCTATCGCCTTGATTAATTTATTACCTTCAGGAAACTGGTGAGGAAGATGCAATTCTACTAATATCTAATTGGGTATTAATATGTGTTATGCCATGGTGAAGATGAGGTGGAAGCAATAGACAGAAATTGGAAGACACTTGCGAATATAATCATAAAAATCACTATTACCGAGCGGCAATGCTGTGGCTCGCATTCGGAGATCCCCGGCCGACCAATCTAACTGGGTTACCGCAGTTGCCAAGGTAAGTAATGGAATGGATATTTGATACTATGACCCAAGGTTCCACCTTAAGTCTAAAGCAATAGTAAAAATGAAAGGAGGTGGTATAATGACACCTATCAAGAGATAATGAAAGCTGCTACACTAAAGTGTACCCTATACCATCTACCCGGGGTACGTATAGACCATTATACAGTTTCCTAGCACTAAGATCTCTGTGGTTCCGTGTCGAAGCTGCCATCTGCCCATCACAAAGCAGGTAGAGTTACTTAGCGCTGATTCCTCTCTGTACATGTTACGAAGGAAGAAGGATAACACCTAGACACGCATAAACCGACTCACCAGGTATCTTCTAACAAATCGGTTGCCATATGACCGCATAGTTAACGCAATGTAAACTAAATAGAAAAACCATATTCAAGATGCTCTCGGGCTTCGAGCCAGGTGTAGTGATGAAAAGACATCGACGTTTCGGGAGTGTACATCTCATCAGGATTCTTCATCCTGAAGATGGGAGAGATGTACACTCCCGAATCGTCAATATCTTTTCATCACTACACCTGGCTCGAAGCCCGAGAGCATCTTGAATATGTTCGTCGCCAGGAAAGCTTCAAATCATATTTTAGAAAAACTATATTTTAAAGCTTCTCGAATTGTGGGGCTTAACTGGTCGCAGAGAATGGTGTTGGAAATTTCAGGGTTTATTTTAAAATGCTAATAAAAACATGGGTACACTCCATGAATTTAAATATGAATGAATATTACAACCATAGAATCGTAGGATGATAGGATATATCATCACCGTCGATAACTTGCACATCAATTGCATCGACTCTAAGGCCACCTTTACACTTATCTTTTTGTTTTTCGGATCCACTAAGTGAAACCAAGGAGAAATTATATTGGAAGAAAAGTAAAGTTGACAAAACTGGCAAATTGGCTATGCCTTAGGAGCAAATGCACAGTTTCAGATGCTTGAAAGTACCACAAGTGATAATATGAGGACAATAATGGAAAAGAAAGCTCAAATAGGAAAATATTATGTGCGGGTACTTGAAATGCTTTGTGTTCACTGTAGTATGTATTGTACGAAACTAACATTCCAAAAAATGAGGAAAACCTAAAAAAAAAAAAAAAAAAAATATAAAATGAACAGTAGACAATATTAGAAAGAAAGGCGAAGGAAGAACCACACTGAGATTTATTAGTAGAGCCTGGTTTTTTATCCGTAATCAAATAAACAAATATGCATACGATAATGCATACAAAGATTGAACAAAGCTCAAATAAAGAATTTGTTTTGTAAGGGATGCTGCATCTTGCTACTTTAGTACCCGACCACCATGCCATAAAGAGCCGCAATGAAACCACAGGGCTTACTGGTTTGCCATTTAACCCCATTTAGAGGGATTACACTACGTGTCTATGAACCGGATTCAAACTGTTTAAGAGAAAATCTGTTAATATCAGAACTCTGAAAATATGGTTTGGACTCTTATTTTTTATATTTTGTGCAGGTTTTCTTTACCATTTCTCATTCCCCATGTTGATGGGCGCTGAATGAAACCGAGAGCTCATCTGAATGACCCAGAAAACTATGGATTCACCTAAAATAGTTGTCTTATTATTTCTGCATTTCACTACCTCAATTACACAATATTCTTTTACAGATTGTAGGTCATATGTCTATCAAGTTTCATTGAAGTTGTTCGAGTCGTTCCGTAGTTTTGCCGGAGGAAAGAGAGAGAGAGAGAGAGAGAGAGAGAGAGAAAGAAAGAAAGATAAAGAAAGAGAGAGAGAGAAACATGCAACACAACACACGCGTCCATTTTATATTACTAACTGATTGCAGAGAATGTATTAAGTACTGGTATTTTCTAATTAGCTAAAGAGTAACATTAAAATTTAACACGGCGTTCAAGAGTAAAACAAATTTATGTACTGTCGCGGCGAATGCGCGAAGTGTTAGTAGCCTCAACCCAGTGCTTTTGTAATCGCCGACCTGCAAGACGCGACGTGTTAGTCCTTACTGCACGCATTTCAATAAGCCTTCGAGGTGCCAGAGCTTTATTTACCACCCAAACCGAGAACTTTCAATTTCCAGAAAATCCTCTCGTAATACAGGGACTTTATAAGCAGAGTGGCTTGTACAGTTAGTTCTGGGTAAGCTTAGTAGGTGAACTACCAAAAGAATGAAGTTGTGCACATTTTGTCTGTACAGTAGACGGACAGAACCGGTTGCCCACACCGTGCCGCCACATGCACTACGAATGCGCATAACTTGATTCCTCTTTAACGTAGCTGGACTAGTTCTAAGTATTCAGTAAGTAGTTTGTGAGACAGAGCTAGTAATTGTTAGAATAGAAAAGCTGCGAGTTACATACGTAGTTGAATTGTAGCAAGTACGGCAGAAGTTATTTATTACTTAAGAAGAAATAAATGACATTAAAACAAACTTGTCTTTGTCACTTTATAAATCTGTAAAAATACGCAGTGTAGGGACAATGTTGAAACAATTAAAAAAATAAGTATGTGCTTTTGTAACGCTTCAATTTTACATTCAACAGAATTAAACTTTTTCCCAAAATATCAAAAATGTTTGTGCAAAAAAAGTATTAAATAAGTAAAAATAAATATATAAGCATTTTCATCCCGAATGTGCATAGATTCTCTCTAAAAGTGTGACTGTCAAAGTATATCGACTCTGCATACCTATACATATATAACAAAAAAAAAAAAAAAAAAAAAAAAAAAAAAAAAAAAAAAAAAAAAAACATACATTTTATATAAAGCCGAGTTGCTACTCATAAGAACCAAGAACGGAAATTACCTGTAATATCGGATGATAAACTAATCTACAGAGATGCGCTGAAGAAGTGCAAATTTAGTACTTTCCAATCACCCCATAAATTTACATGAAAGCATACAAAACAGTGAAGATTATCCTATAATAGGAATTGTGACACTTGAATCGCTTTATTATTATTACTATTATTATTTTGTTTTGATGTTTATGTTATGCAAAATGTATGTGGCACAAGAAGATAATACAGAGGTAGACAATGTTGAGGTAAACGAAAGCGAAAGTCGGAAAACAGGGTAGACAAGAGGTCCCTGGATTTATTCTGAACGACTTTCTAATGGATATATTGATTTTGTGTTCTGAGCTATAAATCGTTTTTCTCCTCTTTTCCCTGATAGTCTGCATTACAAAATACGCGATGTCTCTCACGCACGCATCTCTCTCCCCCCCCCTCCTTCCCTCCCTACCTCTCTCTCTATTCTCTCTCTTCCTCCAATCCTATACAGCATACATTTATTTTGCACTTTAAGAATTCACATACATGCCTACGTTTCTTATCCCCATGGAAATTATTTCAAATTAGGCTATAAATGTTTACACTGAATATGCAGAAGCAACTTACACATATTTAACCACAGGAGTAGAAGAACAAATTCTGAAATCGTAATAAGGAATTCTTGCGGTGGAAAACAAACAGTAGCACACTAAAACAGTAAGGCACCAAATTATTATTTTTTTTAATTATAGAAAATACCTAATTTGATCGATGCACAAGGTGAGAGAACCAAAAGTCCAATGTTATGTTGTGTTTACGTACATAATACGATTAATCCACATATCCAGGAAAGATTATAACTCCATATTTTTGCGAATCACAAACGTAAACTTCATGCTATTATTTATATTTCAAAATAGTTAAAGCAATAGCAAGCAGCTGGTTTACAAGCATTGCTGCAGTAAATTGCACGAATATAACGTTCTGTGGTTTCTTCATCCTGCTTTAATCGTGTGTAACGTAACACTTTAACGCGATTAACCAGAGTACACAATCCCCTTAATGGCTTATAAAACGGTGCGGTGTTGCGTATTATACTCGAAGTGGCGCCCTCTAGCCTCCACTGTCTGCCGTTCTTACCAATGTCATTTCCGTATTCCCATTAGTTACAATGCATTAGTATAAAACGATATACGCAATGCTATCTAGCGAGTATCCTTAAAATAGGACATTGTCAAAGCGCATTTCACAAAAACACTAATTTTTATAAGCGATATTACAAAATTTATGTGGGGGTTGTTCGCATCGCAGCCGCAAGCATTTTATTTATTGAGTGTCGCAGAGCTACCATTTCCTAAACCAATTTCTAATAGCATTTAATTAGCACAACCTGTACTATGATTGGGCAAGTATTTGTTGAGTCAGGATGAACCCTTAGAAACCTAACATGCAAAAAGCACATTATTGCACTTCCTGGTTTCCTTCGAACAGAAATCATACCACAGAGGCAACAATTAAGATGTCTAGGTTTATTTCTAGACACACGATTAAATATGGAAGGCACACATTACGTCTTTACTTCAGAAACCAGGAAATAGAATTCACCTTTCTCTGGTTTACCCTCCTCATATGGATAACTTGCACCCTCAGCACTTTCAAGAAAAAAGCAACACAATTCACCAGATAGAGTTCTTAATACAGGGAAATTATCGGCTCGCTTCTCAACTTCAAAATACACATAGATCAATTTGGATTTATTTTTGTGGGACTCTACAGGAAACGCAAATATCAAGAAAATAGAAACCATCCAAAAGTGGATCTTACGAATACTAGTTGATGCACGTCGGTTCGTTAGCAACTACCATCAGAAATCTTCAGGTTCCTGAGGTCATACAAGTTCTTAAGAAGCACCACCTGACTTTCATTAAAAATTCCAACACATAATTCAGTGCAATTCCAATATAGATCCTTTGTGGGACAAAGAGATCAGTGGATAAAAGCCCTTTATCTTTATTAGTTTGAAATAAAATAATTTCTTACTTTATACGATATAGCATCTTACTGTTGTTTTCTAATTTGTTGCTAATAACAAAGAACATTTCTCGTAATTCAAATGTTCCGTAAGATTTTGATCCTCGTGCAAGCTTTGGGAGGAAAAAAAAACCCTCTGGTTTGTTTACAAAATAGACTGGTGTCCCTTTCTTGTACTTGAAGAAGAGGAAATGTTTGGATCAACATCTCAGGAGTACAATATTTCCAACATTCAATTTATGTTTACAGGACGATTGCCCACTTCTCACTATACTTTCTTACATCACAGTCAACTCTAACTAAATAAGCTGTTATTCATACAGCATTTCAAAGTTACCGTCACATGCAATCGCCACCAACGCCACTGTTTAAGCCTCTAAAGACTTGTTCCGAAATCATGCATCAAGTCCATCTATTTCTTTCGCCTATTGGTTTGTATTCTTCCATTCTTTCGACATGTTCTTTCCACCTGGTTCTACATTGATATATTTCCCCTGTTAATTTAAAGACGCCTAATTCATGTCTTATGTCATCATTCCTCCTCTTGTCTACCAAGTGTAGCCTGCTATATTCCTTAGGAATCTCATTTCTGCGGCCTCCGTTTCTCTCTCTCTTCACTTTTTCTTAATGTCCAACATTCTGAACCCTATAACAACATGGGTACTGCCATTACTTTATAGAATTTTAATTTAGTTTCTTTTCTACTTTGAAGTTTCTTTTTACTGTTTCACATATGCAGTCAAATTTATTAGTCTTATTTACTACATTCTCATTTTTAATATATGAAACATTACAGGCTAAATGGTTAACATTATCGACTTGTTCTATAATTTTTCTTTCTAAAATAATTTTAGCTCTAATTGTATTGGATCCTTGTAATGCAGGAACGTTTGTTTTGGTTGTAGAGCTGTTTAATAGATACTTTTCACTCCGATTATTTAATTGCTATATGACTTTTAGCAGTTTATCCATTGAGCTACAAATTAGAACTTCATCTGCAAATAAAATTGTAAGTTATATTCACTATGCTTTTGTATTATTTGGTTTATACTAAATATGCAATCTCCAGAATCTTCCTTCACGAAATCCATTTTGCCAGTAACTAAAATAGAATTCTACATCAATGGGCTTCGGTTCTTGGACATAAAATATGAACTGTAAGATGAACACAAGAGGAGCCTGCTCTTCGACATAGTATGCATCGTTAGCAGAGAAAGGTTATGTCACAATTATAAAAACAGCTATTAAGTTGTCTTTTTCTGGATGACGTTTTAAATACTTTATCTCTAGAGTGAGGCAGTGAGGAAATTCAAGTAGGCATTACTGCGTTAAACAAAAATAAAATCCCAAGAGAGAGAAATATATATGTGACACGTAAGCACTTTCCATCATGAAAGCAGCTTTTGCCATTTGTAAAAGAAAGACTGCATCAACAAAATCTCGCATTCTCCATTAGGGATCCCCTCCCATAGCCTGAAGCAGCTTTGTAGCTTCGTACGCTATGAATATGTATCCTTTTATTTTATATCTCACACAACTTTTTTCATTTTATTGCAGACATTATGTTTTTTGTTTCCAAACTCTATTTACATGCGACATACGTATTTCAAATCAGAAAGAAAGATGTTTTTCTACACCTGCCTATATAATTCAAGATATGCTCTAAAACAAGAATTTATTGTGACCTTCTCGACCAAAGATCATGATCATCACCCCTTCTAAGAGCTTCGAACAATACAATCTTTAACTTTAAACAAATTATGCGATAAAAAACGAAATATAGAAGAAGTATGGTCGTCCTAAATGCAAAATCAGGTTTCACTACACCTAAGTTCCCTTCTCAAATTTGTAATAGTAATTATTATTTCATCACCGCTTGCAGTGCCGTATGTCGTAAGAATGTGCTATAACTTCGCCAAAAATAAATAAATAAATAAATAAATAAATAAATAAATAAATAAATAAGTAAGTAAGTAAGTAAGTAAGTAAGTAAGTAAGTAAGTAAGTAAGTAAGTAAGTAAGTAAGTAAGTAAGTAAGTAAGTAAGTAAGTAAGTAAGTAAGTAAGTAAGTAAGTAAGTAAGTAAGTAAGTAAGTAAGTAAGTAAGTAAGTAAGTAAGTAAGTAAGTAAGTAAGTAAGTAAGTAAGTAAGTAAGTAAGTAAGTAAGTAAGTAAGTAAGTAAGTAAGTAAGTAAGTAAGTAAGTAAGTAAGTAAGTAAGTAAGTAAGTAAGTAAGTAAGTAAGTAAGTAAGTAAGTAAGTAAGTAAGTAAGTAAGTAAGTAAGTAAGTAAGTAAGTAAGTAAGTAAGTAAGTAAGTAAGTAAGTAAGTAAGTAAGTAAGTAAGTAAGTAAGTAAGTAAGTAAGTAAGTAAGTAAGTAAGTAAGTAAGTAAGTAAGTAAGTAAGTAAGTAAGTAAGTAAGTAAGTAAGTAAGTAAGTAAGTAAGTAAGTAAGTAAGTAAGTAAGTAAGTAAGTAAGTAAGTAAGTAAGTAAGTAAGTAAGTAAGTAAGTAAGTAAGTAAGTAAGTAAGTAAGTAAGTAAGTAAGTAAGTAAGTAAGTAAGTAAGTAAGTAAGTAAGTAAGTAAGTAAGTAAGTAAGTAAGTAAGTAAGTAAGTAAGTAAGTAAGTAAGTAAGTAAGTAAGTAAGTAAGTAAGTAAGTAAGTAAGTAAGTAAGTAAGTAAGTAAGTAAGTAAGTAAGTAAGTAAGTAAGTAAGTAAGTAAGTAAGTAAGTAAGTAAGTAAGTAAGTAAGTAAGTAAGTAAGTAAGTAAGTAAGTAAGTAAGTAAGTAAGTAAGTAAGTAAGTAAGTAAGTAAGTAAGTAAGTAAGTAAGTAAGTAAGTAAGTAAGTAAGTAAGTAAGTAAGTAAGTAAGTAAGTAAGTAAGTAAGTAAGTAAGTAAGTAAGTAAGTAAGTAAGTAAGTAAGTAAGTAAGTAAGTAAGTAAGTAAGTAAGTAAGTAAGTAAGTAAGTAAGTAAGTAAGTAAGTAAGTAAGTAAGTAAGTAAGTAAGTAAGTAAGTAAGTAAGTAAGTAAGTAAGTAAGTAAGTAAGTAAGTAAGTAAGTAAGTAAGTAAGTAAGTAAGTAAGTAAGTAAGTAAGTAAGTAAGTAAGTAAGTAAGTAAGTAAATAAATAAATAAATAAATAAATAAATAAATAAATAAATAAATAAATAAATAAATAAATAAATAAATAAATAAATAAATAAATAAATAAATAAATAAATAAATAAATAAATAAATAAATAAATAAAATTCCCCCTTTCAACCAAAATTGAATCGGAGACTTTAGGATTTTGAGGAATATAATATTTTTAAACAAATGATAAATAATATTATTATATGCTGAGAATAATTTAAAATTAGCATTCTGCTAGTTTTGAGCTAATGAGAATAAAGGAAGCCTGACTCAGGACACATACTCAAAATGATGAAAATGAAGGAATCAATATGATGTAATATGCTACAAGTTGACAGAATAATGTAAATTTAAGTATGCTCACAGCAAATGAATTAAAAAATGGTATTACTTCATCTCGAAGAAACGTAAAAATTATGGAGTTCTATTGAAGCCTTTACTACTTCCTGGAAAAGTTGAAAATTATTTTTAGACGTCTGAAAACTAAAACTAGATATATAATACAAGACGAATTAAAAAGTGTACATTATCATACAGGTGCTATAACATTTTTATGCCTCTTCTTTGTTGCCAACTTTGGTTTCAAATCCAATCATGTGGCAGTTGCCCTTTACATTTGCAAATATTTATTACAACTAATGGCTTTTTTTCTAATTAGGTTTTACATTTCATGATGACTCTTTACATGTTCAATTTCTAATGGTGGTTGCATTATGGTTCACAATTCAAAGCGTCATAATTCAATCAAATTCAATGCATAATGTATTGTTCAGTTAATTTGTTTCTTTTTTATTGGCAGCCTTTGTAATCTCTTTCCTCCGAATCGTTATTCTCTTTTGAATGGCCTGAATAATTGGTAAAATGCCGGCAGGCACAAGTATACATGAAACTGTATTCCAAGAGCCTGGCAAAATTCTAGAAGCTGCCGACAGGATAACATTGGATTTGCTTTAGATTTCAATTCTCCGAATTTTAAATAGGCGTGGAGTCAACACATCATTATTTTATTATTTTTCAAATTCCAGGCTTTCCCAAAACAGTTTATGCCACACATGTTAATAATAAAAACGTTTCTTTTAGCACTTATGCCATAAATAAATATTTTATAGACAGCTGACACAAAAAGTGCAGCATTTAACATGAACCACTCATACTAGAAATTGAAGATTATAACGCTCATGGAATAAAATGTAACCTTCAATTGCTAACACTCTAGTTTCTAGCGAAACAAGTTTTCAAGAAAATCCCCCACCCCACCTATGTACCCTTTGCATAAACAAGTTTTCGAATATTTTAATTTTCTTAAAAACAGCTTTAACATTTTTATTAAAATACTATATGTACAAAAGGAGACTCAAAGTAAACGAAATGAAGTTTTTAAGATTAGTAACAGGATATAAGAACAGACCACAAAAGAAATGAAGAAATAAGAAAAGAATTGGATTAATGAAAAATTAAATAAATATAATACTAAGTGCTAAGTCATATTGAACGGATGAATTGTGAGGGATTAGCATTCCATTTTCAAAATTACAAACTTATTGGGGAAATAAATGTTGGAAGACCAAATAAGAGGTGGCACGAACAAGAAATGTAGATTACTACAATGTCTAATGTACATATGAGCGAAGCAAAAGAAGAAGACCGTATGTTTAAGATATTTCATATCGTATGCTTATATCGACTCTTCTAGGAATAGCCTCCGAGGTCCTCTTTATCGTGGACGATTTTTGCATAGGTAACTTGTAATCCGTACGAGATATGTACAAAATCTTATCACACACAATTTATGTCAAATACATTTTTTGTGGGTTTAATCATTTCCGAGACATTCATAACTGTTGGTTTGATTTTCAAATGCCTTTCTCAAATAGGAAGTCGTTAGTGGTTTTTTTATATCCTGGGGACGCAAAGAGATCGGAATTTCTAAGGCATTACATTGCGACCAGTTCTTAAAGCGTACTGTATTCTCCTACTCCCATTGCATTTACAATGAAATATGCAGGTATGTAATAAAATATGCTTAAATGTATATCTCGATTAACATGAATTATATAGGAAATACGTTCTGTAACAATTGTTTGTTAAAGAATAGGCAGAGAAAGTCATGTTAATATAACAGTGTTATTCATTGAACGAAATCATGCCAGATTTTTAAAACCTACACAACTATAGCTAAAAGTAATTATTTTTAGCATGTTAGATGTAGTACTGAATTTCAATCACTGTTATCTGTTAACAATATTCACTTTATCCATCAGCTATCAAAAGGAATGAAGTACATTTTTCACAAAGCAGTTTTCAATTGAGAAATCCCATCATTAGAACAGAGTGAAAGGAAGCCGAAGTTTACGAGAGGGAACAATGCCAAGTTTTAGATTCAACAGAAACCAGCTGATTGACGAGTGATCACCATATGGAGGCAAGAGGAAGCCGGAGAAGAAAAACGCTTATCAGTGTTCTCGTCAGCAATGTTATCTATGGGCCAAAATGTCACGACTTTTCCCCCCACATTCTCAGCTGTGGTGTATTGAGCAATCGTAACAAGAATAAGCTGTTTCCAAAATAAAGGCGATACGTCAGTGGCAGTGTTTACTATCTCAACTCTGCTTGGAGCTACTGTCCATTTTATAATTAGGCTGACATCGTCACTAAGGTGGAACCGGCTATCACATGATTTACTCCACGTGGTGAAGATACTCTGATTGGCTACGTTTAGATATGCATCAGAGGTTGAAAGATAAACACGACTAGATACATGAAGCCACCCGCTCATTTATTGTCTTCAAGTGAGATAACCGTTTTAAACCCGTGAAATAAAGTAAATAAAGTGCCTTTGTGGCCTGGTGATTGGCGCGTTAGCCTCCAAATACAGAGATGCCGGGTTCGATTCCGAACTGGAGGCTGGAAATGTTTCTCTAGGCAGTATTATTCCCTATTCTTCCTGAAGTCTGGAAGTACGAAAGAGATTGTGAACACGTTCTTAAATTGAAAGACAGCTCAAAGATTTGAAGACAAACGAGGTAACAATATTACCAAGAGCAATTTTCCAAAGGCAAAGTCGCTGGTATGACCTAGATGTTAAAGGCCGCACATAAATGGAACAAAGAATAAGTAACTAAATGCAATTTGGAAGAGAGCATTTCTTTAAGAGCAATTTCATATTACATGAAACATTTTATACCCCAAGTTAGATTATGGATGTATACTGTTTCTTGCTACTGAAATCAACCTCTATCTTAACAAGACATGAAACTAGAGGTTCTGTACACCTAAAGTATTTCACTCGCTTATTAGAAATTACAGGACATTCTGAAAATAAGTTTATACGGCTCAATTCAAGAGTAGAGTTCAGTGCGTATGTTCAGCAATTACATATGCATATAACATTAAACTCCTAAAATAATGTTACGAAATTCAATTGCTTATACGGTGTTAAGGAACGAACATCGATGTCTGTGTTCGGAATACGCTGAATCAGATTTGTAATGATTCAGTTAACCTCCTTGTGCACATTTAGCTGTTACACTTATGTAGCCCATTCCGATTATTTCCTTCCTATGCACTGGCAGGAAATTACGGTAAAAAATTAGCATTTTTTAAAGAAAAATGTCCAAATATATGGCTATCATGGTGAACCTCAATTCGCATTAAAAGCTTTACAGATGTAAATTCGGTCTGGGTGGCTCAGTTGGTTAGAGGCTGGTCTACTGCTCCCAAGGTCCCGGGTTCAAATCCGGCCCAGACCGATGGTTTTTAAGTGTGCTTAAAACCGACAGATCCATGTCGCTAGATGTAAAAGAGCTCCTACGGGACGAAATTCCAGCACACCGGCGACGCTGATGTGATTCTGGCAATTGACACTGTCGCTAAACAACAAAATAATTAATTTACTGCTATAAATAAATATCAAAGCGAAAATAACGCTCTGAAAATAATAACCTACTTGGCACTCGTTAAACGCATTGGATATCCACATTTAGCTAGTAATGGATGTTATTTCGCCACAAAAACCGAGAAGTAGATCATTTAAACCTAACTGTTTCGAGTGTTCCATACGCAAGTATTTTAATTAATTACCCCTTTCGTTTAAGAGCAGCCCTGATGAGGATGCAGTGGTAAACCAAAAAGAGCTTTTTATGTCAAGCTGGAAGTTTTATAGATAAATAAAATAAACTGAGTTATTACTTATGGACGCTCTATAGCTGCTATAGCTCTTGGCGTCATATTTTATATTGGTCTTGAAGAACTACTTAATTTTACTCAGAGGCCTCTTTATTAGAATTAAGATTCTTTTAAGGGTCGTAAATCGTTGAACCTTTACGGCAGCCGTTGGTATTTAATATTTTCAAACGGGAAATAAACAATCTCATATTGGAAATTGGAATGCCAAATTTCAAGAAGAAAGCCTATTTTTATCTTTTAATGTCAAATTGAAATTGAAATATATTGCTTAACGAGTAAATAATGTATTAGTTTTAGTTGGTAGAACCAAAGGCGCCGTGACCCACTGGCCATTATTACGAGTATAAATACTTTGTAATACAAAGTGCCAAATTAATATAATACTTTGAACTAATACACACAGATATCGGTTTATATTAAGCTTTGCATTGCTCTCTCAGGTATTAAAATAATATAACGCGCATATATGCTTGAATTATCAGGATGTACAACTATAGTACATAAGCATTAAGACACATTGTATACAACTTACCGGAAGAAAGATAATTTACACTGCGCTTAATAATGTTGCAACATTGAACATTGTCATTTAGTACATGCACACTTCTTTCTCATACCGTTATCATTGCTTTAATACCAATTCTGAATTTATTTCCTTCATAATTTGTACTAATTATCGCAAATTTTCCCACTAATTGTTTCAATATATACCGTGTTGAAGGCGTATGGAAGCTTAGAAGAGTCGATTTTGTGGTATCCTTAACATAAAATTCTTATGGAACAAACATTTGAAAAATAAAAGAATGTTACTAAGTTGAACAATTTAAACACGCTAAACGAAAACAGCAGTTACTTACTATTAATTTCCTTTTTCAGCTTTATCTTTCCCCAATAAAATTCAAGCACAACAAAGAGGGCTCCAAATACTTGCAGAAAATACTTCAAGACAACCTTTTATCCTACTCCTGACAATCTTCAATCTTCTTGTTCCCTTGATTGAAGGGATGAGGTGAGGGAATCACAATGGGCTACGGGCTGCAGGCAGATAGGCCACAGACCCGCACGGAAGTCCCTATCAATTTCAGGCTCGAAGACCCCTCCTACTGATGAACCTGTCTAGAGAGAACGATGAACGACCTATCGATCAAGCAGTCCTCTACCGTCTATTAGCGATGTGTCTCCTAGGAACTTCAATGCATGGATTGCAATACTTGATTCCTAAAAGATGCTTAAATGGTAGGAGAAATATAAAATATTATTATATTATTACCATCATGGTTTAGTTCCGGCAATCTCTCATATCTCAACAATGTATTTTGACCTTCTTAGGTTTGGCAAACATACATTTGCACCGTGCCATATAATTGTGCTGATTATAAAGTAGATAATGTGATATAATTATATGAATATGAATGTACTCAGGCTTCTGCCAGGTGTTATTAATGGGCAAAGTGGTTATTAAATAACAACCTACACAAAAACACACCCGATTCTGGACATGCCAAGAAATGTAAAGAAAAGTGTCGGCCATCGTAGCGGTGGCCACTGTTCTTGGCACTTCTCCACATTGAGGATCGCGTGCTCGAGTCCCGCCTCTGGCATGGTTATGTGTGTGTGTGTGTGTGTGTGTGTGTGTGTGTGTGTGTGTTTGTGATGTATGTGTATGTATGCGTGTGATAATTTAGTAGAATTCTTCATCCGGATGGCTAAATGGTCCTTGAAGGACTAAAACAAGCTCTTCCCGGTTCCAACTAGGAATCAAACCAGGATACCTTGATACTTGCACAAGACTGAGCTACGGCACCAATCCTTTTTTAACTTTCTCTACCATGTACGATTACATGGAAGGCAGAGAAGGGATTACACTCCACCCAAAAATTTACCGAAATTTCACGTGAAATACACCTCTTGAGGACCCTTGAAATAAAGCTTGTCTATCAGCGGCGTAATTCAAAAATAAAAAGACGATTAAATACAAAGCTTGGTGTTTGAGTGCGACATCTTCTAAGGTTGCGACACGGCGATTTTCAAAACAACCCAAAACACAAACTACCTTTTACATTGAAAAGTTTTCAAAGATTTTGATTTTCTGAAAAACGGTTCTAACAATTTTGATTAAAATGCTATATGCTGAAGATATTTATTTGACAAATGAAATGTATGTCTTGAATTTTCTGAAAATAACCTCTGAAGTTCCCTTTTTTCTGTATATTTTTGATAATTCTTAAATCTTAAACAGGTCCTTTTACAAAATCCATTTTGTGACTAAAATTATTTTTGAACCTTGTAGTTTCGTAACCTGCTACTTTTCACGTGACTTTAAATGTCCCTGCATATGTTGACAATCATTCCTTGGAAAGCTGATTCTCTGGCTTTTTCTTTTTGCTCTACACGATACATGTTTATTCAATTTTTAAGACAAAATTTAAAAACTACAATGGAAAAGAACTTTTAGAAGTGATTTTGTGAACATTTTATGTTTAGGAGCATATTGATTATTATATTCAATTAGCAACATAAAATTACTATGAAAATCGCGATTACGAATTTAGTAAACTTTTTCTACCAAATCAAAGGGGTAACAAAAATCTGTTTCCAACATTTTTATTACTTGCTCTACTGGTAAGTAGGGGAAATATTGTATTCCACCCAAAAATTCAAGAGTTCAACGGAAATATATTTTCTGATACCCCCCCCCCCCCGAATCCAAAAAAGCGCGCGCGCGCGTGCACGTGTGCGTGTGCGTGTGTGTGTCAGTCTGTCAGTCAGTCTGTGGACAGCATAACTCAAAAACGAATAGTCGGTTCACCATTAAAGGCATGCAGTTAATAGTTATTGTCAATCACTATTTCTATTAGTGAATTGTGTAACTGTTTCAAAGTTTTCATTGTTGGTCTTTTTGAGAACCAATGAAATGTCAAGGTATAAAGTAACCCTCCGTCCCGTCCGTCGGTATAAGGGATTCGTGTAAACAAGAAATAGTTAAACAATGTTGAATATTACCTTTATAAACATCACAAGGTGTTTGAAAATAAGTTTGCATTAAAAATTGCTAGGACATTTTGTTAGCAGTGATGGTCATAAAGTACTCCAACTCCCATTGATAGATTAAGTTCTGTAATAAAGGTTGGCATTGTTAGGGTTAAGCCTATTGTATTCTCCTATTTTCATCGTGCCTAAAAGGAAACAGGTAATAGTTCCATTTCTACAAATGTCTATCTCTATTAACTTGCGGGCATCCCCGGTAACGAAGGAGACATCTCTTCAACAGCGAAAGCTGAATACATCACAGTCCTCCAAGATAAGCTTGGATTCTAAATTCAAAATTAAATGAACCTCCATATTTGGACCTTTACACCAGCAGTGCCCAACGGAAGTTGCACACTGATTAAGCAGCCGCTGAGGGGCAAAATCTTGCTGCCTCCTTACAACCTACTACCTCAAACTTCACCCGCCACCCTGCAAAACCCTACATCCCGTCATAAAGTGGTTAAGCCCTAAAAGGGCAGGTACACGCATGACACACCTCGGGCTGATCTCAGCCTGCCAGATAGCGTCGTCGTCGTCATGTTGTAGATAGAAGAATAAGAATAGTTTGTACAAGAGTGAGTAGGGGGTCATATGAGTGCACATATGAGATTGTTCATCTTTCTTTCGTTTAGCTTGTTAACTTTGCGGCATAGAGTATTCATAATGAAACGAAAATTACGTCATGCACTAGTAATCAAAATAAATGATTTATACTGTAGGAGCAATTAAATGTAAAACACTGGGCCGACACTGCAACAGAGCTACGCTGACCTCCCAACTCTGCGGGCGCCCATATGTACCATTAAGACGCAGTTATTCAATTTACACGCAAGCTTTGGAACGAATTAAATGCGGCACGCAGACAATTTATTTTTTTCTTTTTTCTTGGTTTTAATAGGGGCTTGGCTTATTTTACTCCCGCAGGGCACAGAAAGAAGCGTTCAGAAGTCAAACAACGACTGCTCACAGAGTCTGGAGTTCCCACTGCCATGTGCTCTATGTTTAGTAATGTTTAAAGTCAGTCTCGGAGAAACAGAAGAGCAACGGATTGATGTATCCGACATTCACAGAAAATTCAAAATGTTCTACTCAAATGTCCAGCATCACCTATAGAAACAATTTTATTGCATTTGGAAATAAAATCATCGCTTATACAACAATTTCTAGATAGTTCAGGAAATACTAAAAGCATACTTACTTTCTCCAATAAACAATTCTTAATATACCTACCTGTAATACCAAATGTATTCTAATTATACAGGGTGAAAAACAAAATTAATACCACCAACATGAAAACTGTCATACTGGCAAGTTAGCCATGGTAGCTTAGTGGATAGAGGAGCCGCTCGATAAGCGGAAGATCCGTGGTTCAAATCTCGGCTATGGCATTGAATTTTTCAGACCTGATTCCACCTCTTAAACATTGCCCACACACGGCTTGTGTGTTTAAAAACACCAGCAGTAAGTTTGTTGGCATCAATAACTGAATTGGGTGTACCATGTAAAACAAACGAAACATCATTGATCAATTAAATCAATAGACTGCATGAGAAACAACATTTATTACACAACTAGATGTAAACATTTAACAAATTAAATGTATTGTGATATACAAAATTTTTGCATGCCATGTGCTAAGATAATATATAACAGAACATCGCCTATATTCGACAATTTAAGTTTCATACATATTTGTACCAAAGGTAATAATCTTAAGCATTGAGTAATTTATTTTTATTTAATAAATCTCTTTGTAAGTGTAGATTGCCTAATTGACAGCAAGTACTAACTTAACAAATTAAGTAGTTGACACATAAAAATGGTTAAACAACAGGGTAAAACAAAAATAATTGAAAATAAAGATTTATAACAATAAAAATACAAATTCACATAAAGTCAGTTTTACAGGTGTTGTACAAATGATTCTTCAAAATTCGTATACAGCATTTTAATGCCATAAGGCCAATTCTACACAAAGATGCTTCTGGGTGGAAAATTGTGGCAGAAATCCAGAAGCTGGTTTGGGATTGCTCCACGACTGCCAATCATTAGACTCACGTCAATGAAGGTGCTGATTTTATATTTATCTTTAAAATATGGTATGGTAGGAGTATGTATACCTTCTCAAGGTCTATCGAGGTTGATTGTTCCAAAGTCAGTTTGGATCGTACTGTGGGGTCAATAGTATAGCCTGTTTGTTCGGTTGCACCATTGTAATACTGAACACCACTACAAACTTACACAGAAACTAAATTTACAAAGTACAAATTACTGTATCGGAAAATAAACGTATTGTGCTGTACTGCAAAAGTTCTGGAGCATAAATACATGTCCTCAATTGGAACTTAAATCTAACAAAAACAACATAAAAGAAGTTTAAAAATATATCTCAGGCAACTGTTTAGGCTCATTAGAGGAATTCGTTACAGAAATGTATCCTTTTAGTTGGACGTGCTTAAGAAAAAGTTTTGTGATTAAAAACAGCAATCGTGAAATGAGTGTGAAGTGTTTAATGGAAGTGTGAAGGAAGTCTTAGGAAAGCCTGCCTGTCAAGAAGACTCAATGAAATGAAGCAGCATGTTATGCAAACCATGCAACTGGTATACTGCCGGAGACAAGATTCGGTACATGAAATGCTTCTCATTTCACGATTCCTATATATAATGTTTATTTTCTAGTATCTCTTGTTTAGCTGTATGCACACTATTCTATAAAATATAGTTATACTAAATGTATGATTTTTCTAATCAGGACCACTGATCCAATATCCACAAATTCACCGTTGTACAATATTGGTTCTAACAAAAGTGTGTGTTTCCACCATAATGAATCAATCACACACACACACACAATTTACAAAGTATAGAAAACATATCACAAAGAGGCACGCGGTAATTAGTCGCATTTATTCATATGTAGCATACAATAACAGTAGAAAATAACATGAAAAAGAGACTAAAATTTCCACTTCGATCAGATACTTAATAGCGTTCTCACAACTGAGTGTTTTCGATGGGAGAGTCACGCCTCCTGGTCGTGCCTCACCCGAATGGAATATAGCGGCCAGCGGTCAGTATTGTGCATATTATTACAACGGTTCAACTTTAAACAGTGGTCCAATATAGGCAGTGTTCCTATGCCGTCTTTTAAAACGGTTATGCAACACCTCACGGCAAACACGCGTACCAGGTTATTTAAATGATACATTCAATAACTACGCAGTCGGTAGAGCACCTGTCTGCTGAGCAAGGGGTCCCGGTTCGATTCTTCCTAGAGTTTGGAAGTATAAATGGGAATGCGAATGTGTAAGAATTTAATGTAATAAATTAATCCAACTAATAGAAACCCAAAGAGTAAAACCACCACTAAGCAAGTGAACACCATTGCTGTTGAGTAATTGTTCCAAGAGGTAAAAGACCAGCGATTTGACCTTAGTTGTTAAAGGTAGCATATAAATAGAACATTAAAAAACTTAACGTACTTCTCGACCGCCTCCGTAGCCCAGTTGGTAGCGCGCCTGCCTCTGGAGCCGATAAACTGGGTTCGATCCCCGGTACCAGCATGGGATTTTTTTATGCTGGGAGGTCTGTTACGGGGTACACTCAGCCTCGTTAGGTCCCTGAGGGGCAAATTGAGGAGCTATACTGATAGAAAGGTAGTGTTTCTAAAAGGTCAAGTACTCGCCTTACGGTCGAGGGAGTCGGCGTGCTGATCCCGCCACGCCCAACCTGCATTCCTCCATGACCTTGGCTGCGGCTGGAGGACGCAGCGGCGGGGTGATGAGGGTAACTTCCGCATAGAGGGAGGATTATATATACGAACTTCTCTATAACTTGTTTAACTTTCTGGGATTTACTGAGAAATGTCATAAGTATAATGATCAAAGCGTGTGTAAGAGTTAAACCTAGAGAAACGAATTGTGTCATGAACGTAATGGTGTATTCTGAACAAAGTTTCTACGTTCTACATAGCACTTATAAATTGCAGTAAAACAAATGGAGGGGAATCTCATATCGCAAAAGAACATCCGCGCCATCTGTCCGGGACCGCTATACGTCACGAAACATAGAAACACGCCTGGTGAGAAGGAAACGGAATGAAAGAGAAATAATTAAAAGGAGATAATGATAGATCAGAAAACCGCAGCATTCGACTACTGACCAGGGAAAACCACGAAGAACCGAAGGCCTGAAGGGGTGGCAGTTATCGTGGCGCCATCTCGCCCGGTTTATACTACAGTGCCCTATTTTCGACCTTGGTCCGCGCTGCCGACGGAGGATTCTAGCGACGGGCGGGCAGCTGTTTGCCGGCGGAGTCAACTACCCACACACCTTTAAATTCAAGTACATAGGTTTATCATGCAAGTGATAATTACACATTCCTTTTTCACAGGTGTTGGAAATGTCCCTGTACTGCCGCACATCTGTCACGCCTTTTAAGGGGAGAACGTAACTTCTACCTCCGTCATGTTAAATGTGTTATTTTCAATGTTCCTTTTCCAAAGAACAATGAATAGTAGAGCAACGATTTTTTATCACATGTACTTACAGTATTTGGTAATAAAATGACATTTTTGTGAGTACCTATATAACACTAAAAACACAACTACATACAACAACTTTTTTTTCATAATACTTTTTTCGGTACATTTTGAAAACAAAAGAAAATTATCAGAGGCCTTGATAATATCCAAGTGTTGAAAAAAGTCAGTTTATAGATATTTGCGAAAGAAACCGTCTGTGAAGATTTCATTGCTCTAGGATAAGTAGTTTCAAAGAAAATGAACGGCCTTAAAAAAGTTACGGGAAAATGAGTTCAAAGTTTTACAATACTAATCCAAATCTATCTTCAAACCATTGTATAGTGTCGCGTGCATTAAATATTTACAATTAATTAATGGATTTATGGTTTCTGAAAGTAGATCGATATCAAGTATTATATTGTCACTACTGCTTCCAGTCTTCTGTCTCTTCATTCATAGTATTAGGTCAGGAGAGAAAGCTTCTTCTTGAAGAACCGCAACTAAAGGCACCTTTGCTTGTTACTACATTAGCATGTGGAGTTGAATCCCCTAACCTAACACTGATTGTCACTAGGTGTTGTGTAGCTTTCAAGTCTCGAGTTATTGCCACTGTTTTTATTATTTATATTCACCCTTTTCTTCCTATCAGACTCTCCAGAACTTTTTTCTGAACATTTTAGCAGTAGATCCAGGCATTTTCCTCATTCAATAACAAAAATGCACATGTGTATCCAGAGAATGCCAAGTAACAAGTGAAAGAATAACAACAACAAGCAGGTTTGCAAATAGCTGAAAGTATAAAATGAAGAAAATCTCTAAACATAAAAATAGAGTTGCTTCTAATAATACCCAAAAAGTGGAAACGAGAGCGGGTCCTAGACTGCAACATGTGATTAAAATGCACATATAGGGCCTTTAAATAAGTTTCTGGTGAAAAACAAATCAATATTCATATAAAACACACTTCAAACAACAAAAATAAGAGATTTTAAGGCACTTGCTTCCCTTAAGAAAATTGTCATTCAGTCGCGTTAATTCATGTTCTTAAATTACGACAAATTCTCTTCCTATATTGTCTTTCAGTTCTTCCAACCTACAAGGGTGTCCCAATGTACTTTATTGTTTAAGTTCCCCCATAAATAAGAATCACATACGGTAAGATCTGGGGATCGCTGGACATATTCCTTTACTGATGACTATCTTCAAAAGCTTCAATTAATTGCAACGAGGGATCAGCTGTATGTGCTACCTTGTTGAAAATATACCTGTTTACATTCAATGTCACACAGTTCTTCCAGGAATGGTGCGATGATGTTCTCCCTGTATCTCTGCCCATTAACTGTTTCCTGAGAGAATATAGGCCCTATGATTCTGTATGCATTCACAGCACACCATACACCAATTTTTTGGTCATGCAATGGCATTTGGTATACACGATCTGGTTTTTCTACACTCCAGTATCTGTTGTTTTGTGTATATATATATGACCATTTAAATAAAACCATACTTCGTCTACAAAGAAAACCAAATGTGGGTCAAGTGTGTGATCATTAACTTTATTTAGCACCCAACTGCAGAAATTTACTCTACTGACATCGCGTGGTTGTAATTCCTGAAAGAGAAATTGCCGCAATCTCAGAAGGAATTGACGTGAGTGAATGCCAATTTTTTTAAAAGTGTGACACAGTTGTGGCGGCACAGGGACATCATTTCCAACACCTCCTGTGACAAAGGTATGTAGTTATTGTAATTATCATTTGCATAATAAACCTATGCGCTTGAATTTAAAGGTGTGTGAACAGTTGACTCCGCCGGCAAACAGCTGCCCGCCCCTCGCTAGAGCATTCCGTCGACAGTACGGATCATGGTCGAAAATATAGCACTGTAGTACAGATTTGGGGTGACCCATTCAATTAGCCTCCGAAAAGAACTTTATTTTAGTTGTCCCCTCCTCATCTGCATTTAGAGGGCACACATATCCATTGAGTATTAAAACTATAAGCAATTTTTCCATACTTTTAGGTCCGTAATAAGTTTATGTTAACCCGTTCTACTCACGTGAATTTCAAGAAAGGCAAATTCTAAATTTCCTTACCTGCAAAGAAAAAGAAAGGGCAATTAGAAATACACGGTAGATTTATTTTACTCTCTGACTAAAATTAAGACTCTTAAAGATGTTCCAGGCACCAAAGATAAAACAATGTTTCAATGTCATGATTAGTTGAGAGTAATCAACACATCCATTGAGGTAAATAAATAAATAAATATTCGTCAATCGTTTCTCTTGCACTTGGTTCCATCTCACTTTTCTCGCTTCTAGAAATAAATTTGCCTAAAACTAACGGACATCATGTTCCTAAACTCGTTTTCTGAGCGCTGGGAACCTTCAGAAATGTTCCTGTAGTACCACTCAATTTCTAGAAATTGAATATCTGAAACATAAATCTAAAGACCAATGCGACATATTAGCAGAACACAAACCTTGTTCCTCAACTACTCGTTTTGTTACGTTACACAGGGTCACTATTCCTCAGTTGCCCGCCTCGGTAGCGTGATGGTTAACGTGTCTACCTCACGTTCAAGAGGTCACGAGTTCGAATCTCGCTTAGGGTAAGTTATCCGGGTAAGGTTTTTTTCCGAGGTTTTCCCTACCCTGAGAAGACGAATGTCGGGTAACTTAAAGCTCCATGGACCTCGGGATCATTTGAGCATAATTTCACCCATTTCATTCATTCATTCATTCGTCCGATATGACACAATGCTGGAGGACGCTAATTAAAATAAAAAAAATAAAATAAATAAATAAAAAAACTATTTCTGAGCTTATGCCTCGAGCACGTAGTTTCAACTGCCTTGTAAACTCCGCTTAGGTGTTACTTTCTAAAATCAAGAGGTCATTGTTACGAGATATTTATGCCGATTAGCACGAAATATATAGAAACACCCTATATACCACATTTACATGACTTTATTTACCCACTATCATTTAATTTTTTTATACGAAAGTTTGTTATTCTCTCTACCATCCAAACGTCTCGTTGAAGATACAAGAGAATATACAGGAGACCGATTCGATATTCACATACTTAAAGTTTCGGTCCCTATATGCTGGTATTGATGGTATAAACTCTTTCCGTGTAATTGCGAGAAATAACTGAAAAGCGGTAGCCCTTTAAAAAAATGAAAATTCAGACCAATAAAAACTAATATAGCTGATGGTAAAAATGTATTTCAAATAAATTATGGTTTGAAAAGATATAGGATTATTATGTAGTGTGTTTCTATTGCATATCTCACGGTTTACGTATCAGTTCTACAGAATTATACAAAACTGCTTCATTTTTAAAAACGAAAATTTCCCAGATAACTTTCATGTAAGGGGTAGTTTGAGTTTGGGGATTTTCTTGAAAATCTTGGTGTCGAATGCTTGAAAGACGCTGAATTTAAATATCAAGCTTGACATTTTTGTTTGTGAGCTGTGTTCTCTCTCGCACTCCTCACCTCCCCCCCCCCCCCCCCTCTCTCAGGCAAGTTTTTGCCCTCTATGCCCCTTTTGACTTAGCCTCCAAAGGCGTATTTCCAGTGAGACCTAGATACTCAATTGCAATACTTCCTCTAGTTTTCATTTGAACAGAATGCTATGAAACTTTATCAGATAGACAAATGGTACTTAATATATATAACTAAAAATAAAAATAAATAAATAAATAAAACCAATGTTATAATATTTTAACCATCATAGAGGTTCCAAATACTTTAGGCGCTCTTGGTTACATATTTTGTTCTTTCGTTTTCTCTGTTGTAATTCTATTTCTCCTAAAATTTTAAGAATGCCCTGTGTAAATGTTTGCCCAGCCATTACGTACCGCTGCGTTTCTCGTTCCACTTTCCAGGAATACATTAGGGGTTTTCTGTGTGTTGACAGAACAATTCCTCCACTTGCTTTGATTTCTAGTCAGATTCTTCAGCATTCTCTCCAATTAGTATGGGCTTAGAAGTTTTTTTTATCACAGACCCACTACGATTTTTTTCTTTCAAAATGTTTATTTGGAGACCATTGAGTGTTTTCAATTACAGACAGAAAGCTGCAAACACTTTCTCGAAGTTCTTACTTGAGCCTGAACATGCTCGTTATTTCTGCAAAGCTTACAAGAGAAATTTGGCCACACACACTTAACACAATTTCATTAAAATCAACTACTCCTGCTAGCTGTTCAGTAGGCCGCAATGTTATACTTCAGCAAACACACACAATATTATATATATACACACTATATATCTGTGTGTAATATGTATATACATATATAATTGAAAATAAAATAAAGGGGAGAAAAATAGTGCAGGACAAATATACAGCGCGAGTTGAATTTTAGCAAAAAGAGGAAAGATACCAACAAGGCTACAAGAACGGCCCTATGGCAGGTAACGGGACAATAGGAAGTGTATTCACATCTGCAAGGAAACGAACAAAAGAGTTGAAAATTCAAAGTCTGAACGACACTTAGTAGATGTGTTCAATCGCAAAGTAAATTTGGCCAAGCGTAAAAATCAAAGCCAAAATGATTGATAGGTTTTATTAGCGGAGAACAACACGTTATACTATTTTACTATTATAAACAACGAATCAGATTCCCGCAGAGAATACCAGACAATGAACGAAAGCATGAAGAAACCAAATTTCGAGAACAAATTTTAGCTTGCATAGAAAAGTAATATTTTAATAGGGGTAAACCGTTAAAACCACGGGCAACATTGGGTATTTCAGCAAGTAGCACTATAGAGTGAAAGGTTAAATGAACAAAATGCTCATAATGATGTGCTTAAAGGAGGAGGAGAGCAAAATAAATAACGAGCAGAATACAATAGAATGATTAACATGAACGAAATGCGAAAAAGGAATGTGCCACATCCTTTTTTAAGCGTTCAATCCCCGCAAAAGACACCTTGAAACAGCAGTTCTCTCTTCATCTGACATTGAAATTGTTGCAATGAACGACAGTGTGTCAAGTGAGCTGCATGGAACTTGAAGCGAAACCAGTAAATCTACTTGGCGGCAGAATTTATTGGGTACTAAAACATTAGGCAAGCTCTACTCGACGCTTCTAGGACAGCTCAGTGTGAGCTAACATTGCGCAGGCAACGAGACAAAAAATGCAGTTCGTTTTAATGACTCAACAGCTTTTTGCTCGAGTGTGATAGCTTTGTTTTTTATCCTTTTCACGTAACGAAACTCTTTCACGATGATTGGTTTTCGTTCAGCAGTTTTTTGTTAACCGTTGCGCATTAGTCCTGGAGAGTTTCAGAATTATGACGTTTTTGATGGGCAGGTAAAATTTAAGAACGGAGAATTTGTATTGGGTTTACAATATAAGCAATAAAAGGTTTCTATTTTTATTGTATCATTATTGGTCCTTTAATATCTGAACACGGGCGTGGGTAATTATATACTCCTTTCCTTAATATATAGTTACATTATGTGGATATTAATTTAGAACTGATGGGTAAACTTATTTTCCTTTTAAGTATCATTTATTTATTTTAGTTAATTAAAAAGACACGTTATTTTATTCTGAATTTAGATTTTCTTGCGCACTTCTTCAGTTAAAAAGGATTATCTCAATAAGTATTGTAGGAGGCTAAGGTTTGGTAGAGCCTGCCTATCAATTTCAATCAATGGCCGTGACAGTTTAGACTTGGAATTCAGCAACGGAAAGGAAAATTGAAACAGGTGAAAAAAGAGAACTTCCTCAGAAATGCAGCAGATTATAGGCAATGGATGATAAAAAGTACTAGATATTTTCAGCATAACATATAGAACAAAAACAAGATTCATACAACATATAAGAATGTAAGACAACTATTAAATGATGTTACATTATAGAAGAAAAATGTTGGAAGACCAAGATTAAGATGGACAGAAAGAATAGGAAAACGTGAGACGCGGAATAGGCCAATAGGTTACGATCCGCAGCTAGTGTGCTGGTTTACAGTCTACAATGTCATGATGTTTGTGTGCATTAAGAGACTTTGTAGGGTGAATTTTACAATTAGGATTCCTTTTGTGTCACTAACGATGAGATCGGAGTTGTTCATGAGGTACAGGTGCTGCCGCCGGGGTATTAAGAGGACTAAATGCAAAACGTCGTTCTTTAGAAGAGAGTATGTACTGTCGTCCAAGTAGTGATAAATAGTTACATGTGAAAGCAAGCATACGCATTTACGCAAAATATTGGTGAATACGCAATGCACAATATTCAATACACATACGCACAACAATATCTTAAGAGATCACATGGCCACTTGTGGTTTAGGGGCCACCATAATATACGAAATAAGCAGATGATAACATTCTTTAATTAAAATACTAGCTTATTATTAGGTACAAACCGTTTTCCATGTACAGTTACTTCATCATATAACAGTGGGATCGTTTTCACTGAAGCGGACAACTAAACTGCTTCATACCTTTGAGTAACCGCAGTATTAGTGTCCGATAAAGTGCACGCAGTGCAGGATCCTATTCCTTAACCAAAAGATAAGCAGGTTGCAGCATTTACATATTGCACAGAGCGACATTTTTGCATTGTATATAAGATGCTGCTAACTTCATCTGGCAGTAACTATAATGAACAAAAGCTTATGGAGATGAACGAATTACAACACCGTGACTGAACTCAAATGAATCGTTCTGTATACACGGCATGTAGATTTATATTGGTCGCAACTCAACACACAGTGCAGATACAGATAATTCGAGTAGAGTAAAGAGAAAGATTGCAAAGCTAAAGGAGCCCTGCCGCTGAGTAGTAGACAGGAAGACTTATTTAAAGGATAATAGAACATACTTTTGGCCACTGCGATCTGGTGTTTTAAAATTATTTGCACACCATTACATATGCTTGTTCCAACGACAAAACTGCGAAACTACAACATACTCTTCCCACATAAGCAAAAACACCTTCCACAACATGCTTCGCTTGATAACTGAAATATTGTGAGCTATGTTCTTACCAAAACTGAGACTACATGAAAAGCCATTTCTACACTAACTACCAAAATCGTAGTGCACTTATCCTTAGCTGTCACGTCTACTAGGTTCGGTCACCTCCTGTGACCTTTCATCTCATCCCTACCTCCTGGGTGCCAAAAGATCTTACATAGGTCATGGTGCTTAGTCCTCCCTCCGAACTTTGTGATACCTCATACTGCCAAAGAAATGTAAGCTCCTAATGCACTATAAAAAATCCCTGAACACCTGTTAAAATCATGATCGCTATAATAATTTCAAAACACGATTTAAAATCGTGATCTTTACCTTTCGCTCTCAGACTGCAAGCCCATCTACAAAACTAACATTTTAGTGCTTAAGATACATTAGTTTCCACTCCAATTTAACAGTAACAGAACTCTAACTAAACCGCCTTCTCTATCTTTGGAATGAAGAACCCTAATGTAACCAGCTGTAAGACTTGGTGTTAGCTTCATATACTCCTGACAACAGCTGAGCGAATCTGATTGCCTGAACGGGTTAGTTAATTAGGTGAGACCACCTAAGAAAACAAGACAAGAACGAAATACCGCCATCAGTCAAGAGGAGTATACTAGCGTTTTGAGTTAATTTCAGCATCGCCTATGGGCATATCTGCCTCAATATAGGTTTGGAGTGTAAACCAAAGGCTTTGGCATTTAAATTATTATAGTATCACAGCTAATTATTTACTGAATGCAAGATAAATCTTCCTTCTCTACCAACATATCATGCAATGAAGATAGCCATATTGTTTCTGAATAGTGCACCATCTCTGTTATATCCAGGCTTTAGGTTTTAGAGGGCTGAAACGTTGTTAACTTCAATGGTAGACAATTATTTTATCCTCAGTAATACCACGAGTGTGTCATCCCAAATATGAAGACCTGGAGAGGTATTTGTTTAGAATATTCTGCGAAATAATTTATCATTGGTTTATTTAATAATAACAGTGACTTAAAGGTAAACAACTTACAATTTACAATAATGTTTATTTTCACAGTTGGCATAATAACTAATCCAGTAGGCAGTGTAAACAACAATAATTTTAGCGTTTAATCCAGGACAATGAGAAATTAGACATATAATGAACATAAATGAACGAATTCGCGTTAGTAGGCTATTCCTTAAAGGTAACTCTGCTCTATTTAAAATTGCTTAAAGGCACAATTTTAAAAAGTTAATGAAGACGGTTGCTGTGTTTGCTGAGTGAACTCAAGGATGTGTAGGTTACATTTCTTTTTATGGCTACTACTTCTTCATTTGATTACCCTCCCCGTACGTAGGGCTTACACCAAGCAGGATGGCTCAGGCGGTAACGTCTGTGGCGCGCATTCAGGAAGTCGCGGGTTCGATCCCTGTGGCCGAGCACTCTGACATCGGCCTATACCTGGTTTCCCCATATCACCGAGGCGAATGCTGGGGGCTTCCATCTTCTCCACGGCTTCCTTTCCCTTCCTTTCTCATTTCATTTCATTCATATCTCTCATCTTTCCAGATGTGGTTCGTAGAGCGGTTACGGCTTTGGCGGGCAGTGGCACAGTTGCATGCTCATTGGAAACATACTTCCCTGGTTGTCTAGGAAGCTGCCGCTTGGGTCGCAATGGTCGCTTCGTCGCCCTCTTCCTGAGCAGCGGATATGCTTCGGGCGCCAGGTGTCAATATCTGGAACTGTTAGGGACTGCTGTGCGTCTTGGGGACTGAGTGGCAGGGGAAATCAGAGAACCTGGAAGATATCTGCCCAGACGCCGCTTCTCCACCACGAATACCACATGTGGGTCCCTGGGATCGAACCCGGCCACCTTGACGATAGGCAAACGTTCTAACAGGGAGCATTACTTTCCATCCATTTCAGGAATATTACATCAGCAAGCAGCTATGCACTTAACCTGTACATTTAAATTTGAAGTTTTATTTCGTCTTAAATTACGCGATATTGTGATATCTTTGGGCGCTTCTTGGTAATGCACTTGGAAATACTTCACTTATGCCGGAATAATGACTTTAGGGAAATTGCATGTCAGATGTACATACATTGACATGATATAATAGCTACAATTATGCTGTTCTAGGCCTCACGGATGGCGCATATCTGAGTAATTAAGTTAGTGAAGCAGTTTTAAATTATGATTAAAGGAGGTTTACACAAAACATTGGCATACATGAAGGTCGCGCAATCTGTTTTAACTGTTCAGCGTATTCGTGCTTCTCTCGATGAGGAACGGTAAAACGGACTTTGATTGGAAATGTACAAATGCCGCATTTTGACATATCCAGCCAAACGGAGAGGAGGCAGCTTCACGTTTAAGTCAGTTTGGGCTTCACTCCCCATCGAACTGAAGCAAAGTCTGGCCTGGACTGGCTATAGCTAGCTCAGTTTGCTTGCCTAGCTTGCCTCTTACCGCACTACATAGCACAGCAGATAGGTTGTAGATATGTGTGTGTGTGTGCGAGAGACAGTCAAACAGAGACTATGGAACTAGCATTAATGTTCAGCAGGAAAGCAGGACTATCTGCCTGATTAAAGTTGGTTTATTTACTAAATAATCATATAATAATAACAATATATTAAAATAATATTAAGATTACTATTTAATAAAGTAGGAGTTTTAACTAATTATTCGGAAATAACTTTCTGCCCACGAAGATAACATTTCACTATAAAAATATAATTCCAATACGCGAGATGACAGTAATGTACAATGAAATTATTTAGGATATAATTCCCTTTAAGAATGTGGAGGTCCTTATGGCTTCCGGTGGCACGAGGTGCTTGAACTTAATTTTAACAAGATAGAACTGCCTTACCTCTTGGGTATGTGTTTACTCTCAATGAAGCAGGTACACTTAGGAATCTGTATTTGTTGTACAGCAGTATATGCGTAAGTTACGAGGGGTTTATATTTACAGCTTTGTGCATGTGTGTAGGGGGGGATCGTGAAGTATTGTTAAATTACATAAATAATAAGCACAAATTTCATAATCTTGGGTACTTCTGACTGGGTTATAACAATTATGTTCAGCAACTGGGAATATGTAGTGCTGAAACTTCAATGATTATCATCAGCGTGGCACATTAGTCCAAGAGTATTGACTACCGTGGAATCGCGTTGCTGATATCTAATTTTGAGAGGTACAGAAAATCCGCTGTACTGTCTGCCATAATCAAGTGAACACTTGAAAGCGTGCGGAGAAGCACCTCGCACCTCGAGATACGATGGAATGCGACATCACTGATCGAAGTACTTTCGATTGCTGCCTCTTCTACCCCTTTGGGACATGATATGCGTGATACACTGGCCTTGTGAGCTTCCCCTTTGACTGTGGCCTAATCGATTAGATCAAAGGAATTCACGCACTTGTAGACACATGATGACAAGTTATTTATAGGCTAACCTTTCCCATCAAGCGTTGCAGGCTACAAGGGAATGCTGTTCAAACAGGTCCCATCCCACCCTGTCTTCGCCTTCAGCGTTTCAGCCGACCATATTTGAACTTCACTCTTTTGGCTTCTCTTAATAGGCTTTCCGCCTTAAGCTCTCTTTTGAGCTATAAAATAACGAACGATATCGCGATATTGGTTCTTTCAAGTGACTTTTGACTTGCTGATCCATTAGCAAAGAAATTTAAAACGAAAAATAATAAATAAAATGTCACAGTGAGGATCAAATCAATTTGAGGACTTGAAACAAACATAGACATCTAGCCGAAGCAAAAAGCATATTAGTAAAGCTATAATTGAAACACACCAAACGAATTTATTTTTACACCATCTGTTTCACTATCTAAAGAGATAGCTTAGGTATCTTATTACCATTACGAATAATATCTTATCCCGAGAAAATAGTGGCTGCTCTCCAGAAGATCGGGATGAGATGCCACTTGACCTGACTGGCACAGCATGGCCGCGGCAGAGCACCTGCAGATGGCAAACTACACTACGAAGTATCCACAATGCTCAACGGGTTTCATATTTGTCCCTTCTCCGTTATTCATAAGCTCATGTGCATTTAAAATAACTGTGCGCTATTGACCGAGCGTCAGTTTTGTTCTTACTTTGTGTTGATTCCAAAGCACAGAAACAGTCAACACAGTGACACAGTTGCCTCTACTTCACACCACAGCCAGCGAGTACGGTACAGGTTGGTGTCACAAGCTGTTGCTGCAAAAATTTTGCATCTTCCTTCGATCCACTCTATAAAGTATTTGGTTTACTATCTTGTCTTGTGCCTAAAGAAAAAGAGACATGTGAAAACAGACGCGGATACTCCCCCTTAATCTCTGTTTTTATGGGAAAGATGAGAAAAGGTTCGACTCTTCTTATCCAATCAGCGCTGAAGAGGTGTCAATAGATCTCCGGCGCATTTTTTCTTAAGATTGTTTAAGCAGGCGGGCTTCCAGTTTCCAGTTTTCTTTATTAACAAGCTTTTGCCTGGTACCGGTACATTAGGCTCGGATTACAGGCTACAATTTAGGATGGACTCATATTTAGCATTATTTACTGTTTTCTTGTTTAAAAAAACCATACGGTGACCAACTTCAGGTCACCGAGAACAGTTTTTTGTTGTAGATATAGTTTATCCGTCCTTTTAAGTTTTTGTTTCTTTTTTCCTTATACATATACACGCACGCGGTCACTCCTGAGCATAGCAGAACGCATGTCCCACCACACGCACGCGCACGCGCACGCACACACCCACACACGCACTCACACATACACACCAAACATATGCGTTCCAGCTCACGCACTGAGCTATTTACACTTCACTTTGTACACTATTTAAAGTTTTCCGCTGTTTTCCTGCGCGGACAGGTTTCAGCTCCTGGGTGGTTCCCCAGGTGCGCGCCGCTGCCTCGTTCGTCCGATTGTTCGAGGACGTCGTTTTCGAAGATTCTGGATAGAGCCTTTGGCTAAGAATTCGACGCCTTGCAGCGATTGCTGCAAAAAGATCATCGACTATCGCTATCTGCAAACATTTAAACTGTTTACACGGAATTTACCTACTACACTGCGAGAGCAGAGCAAGGCCAATCAACGGTCATTTTGACTGGACTAAAGGCGCCTGTCGGGGTCCGGTCCTCTGCGATCTACGCCTGTCGGCACTCGTACGACCGACATGACATAGACTTAAACATCGTGGCTCAGAATTTGCCCCACAACATCAACAGGGAGCAAAAGAATATGTATTCTGCAGAGGAGATATGGCAGCAAACCATGCAATTTTCCAACAACATCCATCAGGCTTTTAGCCCCGTGATTAGCCAATCTACATTACCAGATCCGCGGCCCTCCAATGAGGAACAACCCACTGCATCGAGTCCCACCTTCTAGAAGCTGGGCATCTCGAAAGTTTCATGGAAAAACAACTTATTGTCGACCCTGCATTCCATCTGTCAGCTGAAATCCTTTCTAAACTGCAGAGCGAACACAAAGCTAGCACAGTGTACATCACGCAGGCAGAAGGCCAGCTTCTTGTCATGCTACCAGATCCGGCTAAGTACAGCCGTGACGATATAACCAACTGTAACGCATCGCAGCTGCGCACAAGACGCCAAATGACGCCATTGATAGCTACTTGCTCAAACATGAGCAAGCTAGTAGCCAAGAACAATGGCACACCATCGCGCAAAAGTGCAAAACAAGTACCAACATGCGATCCCAACCAAACATCAGCAACAAGTTCACCCCACTAGCAGCACCAGTCAGATAGTCAACAACCAAGCCACACCACCAACCGATCCAGCCTCAATGGACATTACTGACGGCGAAGTCGTCAATCCTACCACCCCAACAACTCCGGCCCGTTCCCACAGAACCACCCATCTTTCTCCGTGACCCTAACAAGGTCCGGGAACTAACCAAGTTCCTTGCCACTTCCTACCCTGAAGTTAAGTACACCATCAGAAACATGAGTGGGACAATGACTTTCCTCCCCTCCACACCAGACTACCACCGTCAAATTAGGCGGATTCTAACTGAGAACAAGGTCCAGTTTCTCACGCTACTGCCAGAGGAGAAGGTACTCTATGTCACCTTAAAGGACCTGCCGATGTTTATTACAGGGGTTGTGAAAACCACCTTAAAGAAAATTGGCGATCTTGTCGAGCGTGTTAGCCAACTTTGGTCCGACCAGCCAGCAGCCCCCTCAACTTATCCCACACTTCAGAGTGGCCTCAGGAAGGAGGCCCAGTCCAATAACATCTTCAAGCAGACACGGATGTTTAATGCCGTCATCCGCGTCGAGAGCTACCGCCCTCCTGCACGAGCGCTTCAGTGTACAAACTGCCAGCAGCCTACACACAGCGGTGCAGGATGCAGGCTGGAAACAACTTGCTCCTTCTGTGAGGAGAGTGGGCATCAATACGAATACTGCAAGCTCCCAGGAATGCAAGGTGCCAAAGCAAAATGTTTTAACTCTGGCGGCGACCATAGCTGCCGATACGCAAAGTACCGTCCCCGGCAGGTAGCACGCGTAGAAATGTTTGTAAACAAGAATGGAGAACGGACGAGGTTTGACGCTGCTCCCAGAGGTGGCAATCCCTTAGACCTCCCCAAGGAAGCCTTTAAAGGTGTAAGGTTTCCAGGTCTGCCAACACTGAAGAGACTGGAACACATAAACTACAGCTGCACTTGCATTCCGTAGCCAGCCACAGCAGGCCAGTGGTGCACCTACAGGACTGACGTCTATGGTACAGCTGCAACCCATCACCGTTATTGCAGTCCCTAGGCCCCCTCCAAGACTTCATACTCAAGATTATCGGTCTGCATCTTCAGCCGTCACCGTCGCCAAACCCTGAACTGTTGCGAAAACTGCACTTGCGGACTACTGCAACAAAGAATGGGAGCGACCACCACCTTCGCTCGACACGGAGGATCAATTACTTTGGCGCGTGTCCAAGGCATTGTTGCGCTTATCCGTGCAACACAAACCCCTTCGCCAGGGCGCTCGCTCGGCTCAATCAGCCAGATAGAAGGGGAGATGATGGCTAAATACCTTGAACAGACTATTCATCAAGCAGACACCTGCGATGTGCACCTTATAGATCACGTTGAGGTCCAAGACTGTAACGCTCACATCTAAGGTGGAAGTCCAAAATGTCATTTCCATTGTGGCCTTCCTACAAGGAATAGGGTTTGATAATTTACCCCACGCGGCGCTTCGAGCCCTTTTGTAGAACTGGCTGGAGCTCGTTGTGCACCTTTCCAACGCGCTACTTCCCCTGGAGTATTTCCCAAAAGTATGGGGGCGTGCTAAAAGCATCACTTTACCGAAGCATCCCCTGAACGATATCAGCCAACCAGCCTGCTACCAATCTTGACGAAGATATCTGAGAAGGTTGTGCAAGTAGACACCAAAATACCTGGATACGGTGAAAGAACTTCAGCCAAAGCAATTTGCTTTCGTCGACGGCACTCCATTGCCCATCATGTACTCCGGCTGGGGAATGACATCACAGTATTCAACAATAGGCACTTTGCTGTCGCATTTTTTCTGAACATCACACGTGTCTTTGACTCCGTTTAGCACGAGGGGCTCCTGTGCCGTATAATCCAATTCAACATCCCTTCTCACATTACCTACCTTACTCACTCCTACCTGCAAAACAGAACATTCGCCGTCTGCAAAGTTGAAGTTTCCTCAATCTCCCTCCCTATTTATGCAGGAGTCCCTCAAGGAAGAGTACTTGGCCCGCTTCTCTTCCTGGTCTACATCAATTCATTGCCATCCTACCCGGGATGTTCACTCTAGCAGTTTGCTGATGACCTCACTATTGACACTGGCTCTGTTAAACATCGAATAGCAGCAAGCAGGCTCCAGAGGAACTCTGACGCCCTAACAGCATGGTTCACCGCTTGGCGTTTAAACATCAACCCAGGGAAATCACAGGCAGTTACCTTCACCTAAGGCTATTACAATATGATCCTCCTGAGATTCAATAGTTGGCAAACTGGTCCAACGAAACAAAATACCTTGGCGGCACTTTGGGCCATAATTAACTTGGAAACCCCAGATCGAGAATATAACCAACATCAACCATAGGACGCAATGATATATCCATTTTACAACAGGAAATCAGCAGTGTCCGTCCACAACAAAGTGCTCTCTACAAGCAGACACTTCGCTCTACCCTTACCAACGCATGTCAAGTCTGCGGCATTGCTGCCCAATCGCACCTCAAACGTCTACAGACCCTTTCTGCGGACCGCTGTTGACGTAGACTGGTACACACCAAACAGAGACATCCATTGCGACCTTTTTATCCCAACCCCTACTTATCACACCTTAGTCCTTTCTCAAAAATTCTACAGTTCTCTTCCGCACGACTTAAATACCCTTAACCGTGGCTTCGGGAGTATGATTGACCCCGTTGAAGCAAACTAACTTGTACTTAGCACAAATTGAATAAATAACAACAAACCGCCGCTGTCAAGTCGCGTACCTAGTTCTAGCCTTCCGGTTAATGTTTGTCTTACTCGCACCTTTTCCTCTTAATCATTATTTAATTTAGCTGGGAAAATATATATATTACGCGCGTCCCACGCAAATCGTAACAGTGTAATGACATGATATGAATTCACAATTAAGAACATAAAATAAATAATACAAAATAAATAATACAAAGAATATTTGCTAAAAACATACAAATGAAACATTTTGCTATTTGCCACATTTTCCAACGCTCCACCGGCAAACAGATTTAGGAACATGTGTTTACATTTCAGTTTCAAAAACCAATTAGATGTGGTAGGGTTCAATATCCTGAAAATTGATATTCTGAACGAGAATATAGCGCTCTAAAGAGTCAGAAATACATTTTGAAATTTTTTTCCAGACTGTGATTGAATACTTTTCTCTCCTCCCTACCCGCGATCTAACCGCAGATTTTCTACATGGAACATATGCAGATTGGCAGAGTAAACAGGCAGCCGATCCAATTTCCCGGATTTTGTAAAAGGGAAAATAAATAGCTCTATTAACTCAAAAAGAGGTAAGCAATTAACAGTGGATATGAAGATCGGATCCTGAATGCTCGCGTGACCAGGGCTCCGGAGAAATCTCAGGTCCTACAGCAGTCAGTGCAGTGTTGTCACGTGTCATGCATTCCCTGCCAGGGATGAAATATTATGACATGCAATGTTCCTGCATTTTCCCTTGAAAAGAAAGCTACTTTTTTAACTACCAAATAATTCTTTGTAACTTCATTGCCTTCAACTCAATTTCATGAGGCTAGAATGAAAAATATACTAGAACATAGTTTTTATACGTCGGTGACCTGAATTCAGCTAAATGTTTCAATGGGAAATTAAACTACCTCAGACTTTTAACTTGCTTGATAATAGCAATAATAGGGTTAGTGCAAAACAAAAAGACAAAAATAAGAAAGAAAGAAAATATTAAGAAAAAGCGATACACTGAGCAATCAGAGCTACATTCCTTGGGAACAATTTCTGCCAACAAGGATTAACACTATAACGTTATTTCGTAATCCTACGAGCAAAACAAAACTACGTATAACACAAGTGGCAACCAAACGGGATACTGGCGGTAACGTCTGTGGCTCGCATTCGGGGGGTCGCGGGTTCGATTTCCACGGCCGACCTTCCTGACCTTGGAGTTTATTCGGGGGTATCTCCGGATCACCCAGGCGAAGGATATATTACTTTGCATCCCCCGAATCACTCCCTTTCATTACAACGCTGTTTATTCGATATTTCCAGGTTATGTTAGTAGGGTCACGGGTAGGGTGCGCTGCGGTAATGCTTGCACTCTGGAACTATAGTGTTCGGCTGAGGGGAGGCGCTGCGATCGGCTAGCCACCCAACAGAGGGACTGTTTGGTCAACCGCACCTGGCTCGATGACGCGCTTTCTGTGGCGACCTGGAACTCAATCGGCTGATGAACTGTCTGCATCTGTTAGGGACCCAGCGTAGTAGTTCTGCCTGTGCTGCGTCCTGGCCCCTCTACGTTACTCTCATATCATCTTTCCTCCCGGGATCTGACGCGCAATAAGCCATCGGATGACGTGACAAGACAAGACACCAAACGTGGTATGTACTATTTTTTAGACAGGGCTCGAATTATCAAAATATATTGATTCTTGAAACTAAGAGAAATTACGTTTAGAACGAGATTAACCCATCTGTATAATGAGATTCTTGAAAGAAGAGAAATGACATTTGATTATATATACATACATTTTATTCCTATGTTTTGCCTTACACCAGGGAATAATGCGATTAAAGACTATTATACAGGTAATTACATTCCTTTTAATATGTGCTTCATAGAGGCATTGCAAACAAAATTGTCTTATGGCATTTTGTTCTTTGATCAGCCTTTCGAAAAAATAAGTGGTTCTTGTTCCAAATTGGATGCATAATTCCACAAGAATGTACGAAGATCGTAGCGTAACTTATTTTTGACATCGCTTCGGTAGTAATTATGAGACATTACACAGGGTTTACAAGTAATTAATCACTTAAAAGGAATACCCCAAGAGAGTTTTTCAGACGCAAGGTATGTCGACAACGTTGCGTTGAGGTTGGTCAAGTACTTGACCTGGTTTCCTAATGTAAACAGGTCGACCACATTCACTTTTGTCCTAATGTTTTGGCAGGTAACGGTTGTAATTTGCCAACGTTCGTACTGTAATTATAGAAGGAAAAAGTGTGGTAGCAGTAGTTTTTGTTTATGTACGGAAACAGTGAGAGTGACACTGACACACACACGCACGCACGCACGCACGCACACACACACACACACACACACACACACACACACACACACACGCGCGCAATTGGTAGTGTCGGCAGCTTGTTTTCCACAAAACGATCTCAGTTGGAAATGGTCAGAGACAAAAAGGTAAGATACAAAATGTGCTGCACATACCGAGATCTACCACTGGTTTAAATTAATGAATGACTTCCCTTCTACCCTGTATGAATCCTCTGGATTTTTTCTTCTGGGGAGACGTGAAAAGCAGCAAAAAACAAAACAGCAACTACTGCCCTCGAAACTTTGAGAGAATCTATTTATCTGACTGCGGAAGAAATAGGCATCAATGAGGGTGTTTTTGTTATAGTGCGACGTAATTGGTTAAAAAGGTGTGAGGCTTCCAGGTGCGCAAATGGTGGACATTTTAAACAATACCAGTGAAGTGGGTGAACTATTTGGTTCATTGCTTATTCTTTTGCTGTCACCTTAAAAATATCATTTGGTACACTTTGTAAGAGCCTACAAATGTACCTTTGTGTTTATAATTCAGAGAGATGCTTTGGTTTATTAAATTATAGCAGTGTCAGCTACGAAACGATATAAGTTTGATGTTGAAGGAAAAGATAAACAATATCCTTAGATCGTGAGTTTAGGTTACAGTAGGCGTTACTGGAGAGTTCAGATGTACTTACTTATTAGTATTACGACGTAGCAGACACGACATGGTATGTGTTTATGTTTACACTCCCGAGCCGCACGGCTCCGTGAGGCGTGTCTATGTACTGGCCTAGTGAAAGTGAATCCTGCAGTGCTGCCAGCTTGTTTTTAATTAAACTAAAATATATCCGTAGGAAACGGTCAGAGACAAAAACGTAAGATACAAAATGTGTTCTAAATAACGAGATTTATCACTGGTTTAAATTAATGTAATCACTTCACTTCCAACCTGTATATTGCTTTCTACTTTTCTTTTGGATACTAGTTCTAATGCTATTCTTTCTGCGACTTGTGTAATTCATTTGGTTCTTCCTTTCCATTTTCTTCTAAATTCATATTTGGTCCCTTTAATCTTAATGTAAGGTATACGACATAATGAATAACGTTTCAGATCAAAACAAGCTGCCTGTTTATGTATGGGTTAACTCTACAATGAATTGTGATAAACTCAAGTATGACGAGTAGTATTGTGAAGAAATAATGTAAGTGCCATGAGAAATTAAATCATGTAAAGGGAGACAATAAAAAGCAAAAGCTAACCAAACCAACTCGAATTATTAAACATCTGCAAATATAAAGTTTAAATCCATATGATTGGAAATGAAACTAAAGCTGGTCACAACGGAGCAGTATGAACATTTTATCGCACTAGTATAAAGGTTTCAGTTCGTATGCACTATGTTGAAATTCTATCTTTAGGCAATTCCATCTATGAAAACATATTATCGCACTTATAAGGACTATTGTCACATTGAAGAGAGATGCAGCTGTGGATTAGATATATTAAGAAGTAATATGTAGTTCCTTACATAAACCATAATAGAACAAAGTCCACAGTACAGTATATACTCGTAAGTCATAAAACAGTGAGAAAGCAAGAAATGACATCAACTTGTTCGAAAATGTGATCTTGGACCACCAATTACTGACATTTTAAATTGTGTTTGCAATGTAAAAAATTCATTTTGGAAATGTTAAGGAACATCCAACTTTACAACTCTTGGCACCAATTAACTGAAGGACGAAAAAGAAAGAGAAAAAAAAAGGAAAAAGGAACGTAAACACTAACACCTAAAATGATTAAGGTTACAATCAGTATAGGTAAATGCAAAGGCTAAACTTTGCCTTTTTCAATTCATCACGGATCATCTGGACCCGACTTTTGACATCATCTTTTAATTTGTGTATCATAAGAATTACTAAGTGTTCCAGATTATGAAAAAGTTTATTTTAGGTCATTTTTGAGTACTTCGCGCATTTTTTCGAGTTTAGGTTAAGTATTGTTTCGCTTTCTTGCCCTTTACGTCTTTATTTAGATATTTGCTGGAATTTGCATTCAATGTAAGAAGGATATTATATTATTGATATTCCACATAAAGGTAACTTCTAAAACATTATAAATTTTATTATTTGATAGAAATATACATTATGTTGTTCGTTGTTTACCTACCCTCTTGAAGAAAAAAGCATTCCTATGAAATGGTCTTGAAAGGGTTGTTCGCTAGTGGAGGGGGGATAATGTCAGAAAAGCAGGTGTAATTAGTAATGAATTCATGTCCAAGATAGGGATAAGCCAGTTGAACTTTCAAATTTCGCATTAACCAGTGGGTACATTTAATTGCTGTTGTCCTGAAGTCCTGTTCATTTGAGATTAATTTTGTATAATCTCAGAATTCAAAAAAGTTGATACTATAGTTCTGTAAAACCGGCTTAAAAACAACTTTCTTAATTCTCTTTTTTGATTTTTCAAACAAAAGCATTGAACAAATACTCTGTTGAGTCTCCAAATTACATAATGATTATTTTTACACCTCTCTCTCTCTCTCTCTCTCTCTCTCTCTCTCTCTCTCTCCTGTGTAGCAGTTATTCTTATCTATAACGTAATTTACGCTTTTCTTACACTAATTTTTATATATTAAATAAACCTGTTGTGTGTAATACTTATTAGTCTTTAAAAGTCATTGGTCATTTTTTCAAACATAAATAGCCCATCAATAGCCTGACCGTGCTTATTACCAACGGTCCTCTGCTAGTGCCCATCCGAGATGAATTCGAACCCCAAACTTATGTACAGTCATTCTTGATGATTAGAAATGCACGGTAAGCTTATCTTGCTAAGTACCGTGCATTAGCCCATGAACTCTGTACCTACTACAAATATTTAAAGAAAAACACTATAAGAACGAAGTCCCCTCAGTCAGTAAGATGACGACGCTCAAGAGTGTCCTTGTTGCAGTTGCTGCATACTTGTTTTGGTCAGTGATGGTGAAAATGTTCGACATCACTATGGAAACCTTGGAGGCTGTCGTTCAAATTATTAGAGGAAGTATTTCCGACGAAGAAGATTTAATTTGACTGGTTTCTAGCATAGCAACATACACAAGCTAATTACATCTTGGACAGCAATGGAGGAAACAATCTTTAGGACGTGCTGAAGTGCTTCTACACGTTTGGTTAAGTATGGACTTTAGCGATGCCAATCAGTGTGTGTGTATACACACAAGAAAGTGTTTCGTGTTCAGCATCATCAGTCTGTTAGTAACACTGGCAGAAGACAGTGACAGTGAATGTTAAGTGAAAAAGGTTACCATCAGTTTTCTGCTTTTACAAGCTATTCTTGCAACAATAATTTAATCTTTTGACAACAGATGCCTCGTTACCATATGTGACTTTAATTTGGTTAATCCTCGACAGTTTCATTGTACTTTACAGAAATAAAGCCTTATTTTTCTCTGTAAACTTCGTTTATCTACTGCAAAAGAACTTTTCATCATTAAATTTTAAAATAGTTTTCTTTTCTTATTCCAACCACAGCAGTCGCTTTTGTGTCCTCAAAATGTATAGCATGTCGGCAATCGTGTTAACTCTTGTACACTTACCGTTGGGTTTTTGGATTTTCTTTAGGTTTTATACACTAGATCTCATACACATTTACTTTTTCATTCATATTTCCAGACTCTGGGTGAGATAGGGAATAATCTTGCTTAAGAACAATTTCTACCCCTCATCCAAGAATCGAACCCGAAACCACTTGCTCGGCAGGCAAGATATATTTCTGCCTACTAAATTACAAGGCTGGCATTACACTATTTCTTGTTTGCGAATGTGTCGCGATTTCAAGCGTTTCATTTACACATCCGAACTTTCAGAAAAATCTGATGTGTTGCACTCGCATGACTTTCTCTACTCACTGTTGTACTATTACAAACGCCCGCATTTCATGTTAACCGAGATGGGCATTTCTAGAAATGGCTTTATTAATTTTGTCTTGTAGGTAGAATGATAATAGGGTAATACAGTAGGCTTAATTGTAGTCAAATCTTTCAAGAGGGGGTCACTAAGTAATGCCTTGAAATTCCATTCGCTTACATTACCAGAAAGGGTAGAAAAAGATAACGATTTGGCATTTGACAAAAGTGTATTGGAAACGTGAAAGAAATAACAAGAAATTTCTCAGACATTTCTAACATATGTGCTTTAAGCAGCTCTACAGGTCGCCCAGAACGAACTACGCTTTAGAGCCTATTCTTATTTACTTTTTAATCTGTGTCGCATGCTGAATACATCTAATTCAATACCAAGATTGCTATTTAACAGCCTTTGCGTTTTTGAGTTACACTGTTCACAAATAAATTTGACGCGAGCGCGTACACACACACACACACACACACACACACACACACACACACACACACACACACACACACACACACACACATCCACCCACGCACACACACACGGAGGGACAGAGAGACTTTTTTTTTTAAAAAAGTGAGTTTTGGTGGGGGAGTATCAAGCATGTATTTCTGGCTAAGTCTCGATATTGCATGTTTAATGTAATATAATATTTCTTCTACTTACTGAAATGCGTAGTAGAGAAAGTAAAATCGCATGGCTTAAAATACAACTTCAACAATGAGAAAAGTGTAATCAACTCCTTATCTTCTTTCGCAATAGATGCTATTTTTATAATATTGTAAATAATATGTTCTTAAGCAACCTTGATCCCCTCATACACAAGAAGTTCCTCAGGTGTATGGTTAATAATGAAAGTTAACTATAAGGTTATTCTTATTGCGCAGTAAATCCTGTACTCATTTTACAACAAACCTTAATGGTTAGTAATCATATTCTTATATCTCAAAAATGTGTTAAATTTGTGTTTAAACATGGAAAGCTTATTTAAATACAATTATATAAACTAAATCTGTTAAGGAAAACTTTAATAGCTGATACATTCATCAATGCTGAACAATGTCTTGACCTGAACATAAAATCATATTGTTGAACATCATTATAAAACTTGGAGAGTTAACCACACGTCCAAAAAATACGTAAGCAAAACAGTGCAAAGTGGCGCCTAAGGAAAAGGGAAATTCTGTAAGTATGTAATCCAGTTTGACCCAAATATAACTTTATTCGTGCTTTCTTCTTTTCAATTGTAATTGCAAAATCTCATCTGGATATATGTCAACACTGCAAAACTAGTAAGTACGTTTGAATGTTTATATCAAAAGCTGACGCTACAGAGCTTACTTTTGAATCGTGAAAAACGCCATTTTTTCTTACTTTAAAATAGTTTGAACTTTTTACTGCACGCTTATGTGCAGAATTTAACTGTTAAAATAGCCTCTGACAGTGATACAAAATGCTTGAAGACTCAGTGACTTGATTAGTTCTTAATTTGTACTCTTGTTAATGTAAGTTTTATTTCAGAGAAATACAAATATCATATTTATAAAATATTGTATACTTTTAAATGTATATGACTTGAATAGCCAGGAAAAGAATTAGATGTTCCTAGAAAATGTTAACAATTTCCATAATTATTTACATATTCATTACACAACATACAGCATTAAAGAGCAGTTTTCGAAATGCGATTGTACTTACCAATTTTCACACGCATTCTTATATCAGGGCTGGAACTATTACTCTAAGCGCAGCGCACTCATAGCTTTGCACTGATAATTGTATGTTTAGCAAGGGGGGAAAAAAGAAGAAGAAAATAAAGAAAGGAAAAAAGAAAAAGTTGCTCAATCTCTTCCGCAAGTCGTCCAGGCCTCCCTCAGGTTCCTCACTAACGGACATTAGAAATGTTATTTTCTTATGCCTGACATGCTATACTGCTTAACATACCTAAAGCATTTTTAGATAAAATTTTAACTGATTCACGAAATGGTTTTTCATTCTTAAAAATTTGACTGCAATACTATTAAATTATAATATATTTCTTAATTATAGGCATTATATATACCTAATAATCTTTTTCTTCATCTGATTACTCTCCCCTTATGTCGGACTTAACCTCTAGGACTTACAAGCCTATGAGTAGGGTTAGATGCCTGTCGGGGAGCAGAGGAACCTATGGACCGGACAGAGAGAAGATCTGGAAGCGGGTTGTCAGCCCAGCACCAGAATATTATATAATAAACGTACTAAAACATCATCTTTCAAAATGTTTAAATAAATGTAAGGCTTAAATAACCTGTAGGCTGTTCGTTATACAGGGTCCTAAGGGTACAAGTGCATATATTTTGAATGGCAATTGAGGGAGTGTAATGAACAACATGTCAATATTTTCCTCATTTGCAGACTTATAATTTTACGTATTAAGAGTAGTATGCTTTCAGGTTGGTTAGTATTGTAAATAGGCGTGGTACAAACGGCATGACGCAGAGAGCGGGCCGGATATCGAATGCTTTTTGCAAGGCCTTACACTACCTAGGCCAGTACGTAATGCATTAAGGTGTAAAGCAATGCGGATAGTCTATACTGAAAGGTGTTGTTCATTTCGCGACACAGTTATGACCGTGCAAAAAGAGCATGAGGTTGTGAACATTGATTGGTTTTTGGGAAACAAGAACACATCGACGCATATTAAGGTACCATTTACCAAAATATCTGCACTACCACACCCCTACCACCCTGAATATTATTAATTCAAGCAACTGAGGTCTTAGTTTTACAATGAAGGTGCCTCTACAACATATAAAAAAATCGCAACTGCGGTAAAATCTATGAACCACTGGCGAGGAACATCATAAAAGTGCTATTTTGGGACGAGGTGGTAATAATTTCCTATACATATATCCCTTAGCAGATACTTCTTTCAAGAGCTTACACACTTGGCATTTCCGTGAAGGTCATCGCTGATGCTAACATATTCCGACAGCAGATGTACAGAACCGTTAGACCATGTTCTGTATCAATGCATGCAGGAAATCCATTCTCTGCAAGAGTATCCGAAAGGAAATTGTGGAAAATTGTGGTCAGGTGCCAGAACCAGGATGCTAGGTAAAGCTTTGTGTTCCAATGGAATCTAATAACTCTTGCAATACACGCTTCCTGCATTTTCGTTTTATTGAAAATGATCTTTCAACGTCAATCACCGTAATTAGAGAGTGGGGAAGATATATTCCACAATTCAGTCGAGCAAAGGTCAGACCATACATTTAACTAGTGTATTGCGATTTATTAATGAATTTGATCAGGAAGCAACATGAACACTAAGTGAGATACATCTTAAACAGGGGGGGGGGGGGGGTTCTCTCTAGAAGTGTATGGATAGCCGAATCCATAATTTATTGAACACGTGACTTTATCTTCTGGCATTTATTCTAATTGATAAAAATTCAAATTTTACTTTCCCTCCCTTTGCGATCCGCCGGACGGCCATTGCGAAGGGGGAGCGTAAATTGGATGTTGGGGAAGTACGAGATCATAGGCCTGGACGATTCGCAGAATACTTCGAGCGACCTTCATTTTTTTACCCGCTAAACATACCTGCAGTTATGAGAGCAAGGCCATGAGCAGTCTGCGCTCAGAGAGCACTAGTTGCCCAGTTTTGGCACACAAGGTTGCGAATGACTATGGAAACTTTTCGCTCCTCAACACAATCAGGAAAGTGTTTCACCTATCCTTTTCCATTTGCAGTGAAATTGATTGGTAAAAGTGATCAGATTTAAAGGGAATCCAACTTTTTTTTGGTGCGGGGGGGGGGGGGGGGGCTTCCATTTTACCTTTAAAGTCCAAGGTCATATCCTTTTGAATTACTCATCGCAATTGTTTACTGTTTAGATAACTTTGGGATACTTTGCGTTGGATATTCTTTGTAAATGTTAAATTCACACTCACACAGACATTTACATTCCCACTTACACTTCCAGACTCTAGGAAATATGGGAAATAATTCTGGCTAAACAGCAATTTCCACCTTCCCTTCTGGCTTTGGGATCATAGAGGCAATCTGAATCCAACTTCTTTTTCTGTTAAAATGTTATTTGATTTTCTTTAATTGATTAATATTGTGTGAAAAACAGAAAAAGAGTGTTGGTATATAAGCTGAAAAGGCTAGTGTCATCTTAATTATTGAATAGCTGGAGTAATAATGATGTCAGTTCCTCTTTTAGGGATCTTTTTTTATCGTGATGTACTCAATTGGGTTTAGCCTGTATATCAATCTGTGTATTTCCCAGCTGGTGCCATCCCGCTCTTAGTTCAAGTGTTACTTAGCATAAATTCCATTCGTACTCGTAACCGATCAGTAGATGACTGCGCCCTAATTTATAAACTGTATACTCACAGATGGTGATGATGACGATGATGATTATGATGATAGTTTCTGCGGAATGAAGATAATTGGCGCGTCACCTTGTCAATACGTCCTGAGTCGCGTCTGATCCAAAATGATTTGTTTTCGTTTCCAGATATTTCCGCATTTTCGCAAGAAGAGAGCAAAAATACGCTTAAGTGTTTTAAATGTACAAATTCACGATGTTCTACTAAAGATGACGCCATTAATGCCCCATTTATTATCGAATAATTGGCTACCAAGCCACTAAGTGCTGTTAATAGCAAGCACCACACGTATAGAGCGCATGCGTATGGCCCAAATCAAAGCAAGCATTTTATTCTTCGTCTTTGGTTCATCTGTTCCTTATTGTACTACATGATGTTTCACAAATAGAAAGCAAAATACGTCAATAACTGCCGTGCAAGAATAGTCGTTGTTTTGCTCGAATTAAGTCTCTAATGAAAATGAGCATTTTAGTTCTATTTCTTTCGTTTCTTAGCTTTCCATACAACTTTTTTTCATGAATATTATCTATTTCTGGAATACTTTGTTTCAATTATATTATATTACGTGACGTAGGTAGAAAAAATCTGATGTGTTGCACTCACATGACTAGCTCTACTCTTGTACTAACTTACTGTTGCAGACACATCATATTAGTCGAGATAAACATTTGCGGAAATTATGTTATTGTTAAGTTTCTTGTAGGTGCAAGGGAAATTTGGGAATACAGCAGACTTTAAGCAACAGTCATATCTTTTAATGCGGGTCGCTATATGAAGGCTTTGAAATTCCGTTCTGTTTGCACGGCCAAGAGGGAAAAGTGCAAATATTGCAGAAGTCACACAAATAACAAGGAGTATCTAAGAAATTGTTCACACCACAAAAAATTCATTTTGACATAACTTGAATACTTTAACGAAATCTACACCTTTTGTCAATTTTTATTTTTCCAAAACTCTAGTGTGTTGCGCTCACATGACTTTCTGTACTCTTGCAAAAGCTATTCTTACAAACTTGTATTTCTCTATCTTCTTCATCTCTGTCGAGATAAACTTTTGTAGAAACTATTTAAATTGTCGTATAGGTGCAACAGGAATATGAGAATGCATTAGGCTTTGAGTGATGGTAAAATGTTTTAAATCTTTCAAATTCAGTCCTCTGCGCGGCTAAGATATGAAAAACTTAACAAACAATATTCCATTTGTGGAAAGTACAACTATTACAACTCACACAAATAGCAAGAAATATCTCAAAAATTGTTCACTTCACAAAAAAGTTTATTTGAATACAATTGTAAGCATCTTACTTTTTTTTTTTTTTTTTTTTTTGTACAGTAAGATTTGGTCTATCTCTTACGGTGTATAAAAAGTATTATTCAAAAGTCATCCAGAGTAAACAGGACTACATAGGCTATAGCCAGAAAATTCAAAATATACATTTCGTTTGCCATAAAAATATCTCAAACATATGACATTTTAACCAAAATCGTTAGAGCCATTTTCGAGAAAATCAAACTTTTCGAACAATTTTCTAGGGTAGTTTAGGGTGGAGGAATTTTCTTCAAAATCTTCGTGTCGCATGCTTGAAAGACATTCAATTTAAATATCGACTTTGGTTTTTAATCGACTTTTCGTTTTTGAGTTATGCTGTTCAAAGACAGACTCGCACACACCTAGTTTTTCTAAAAAATGCTTTTTTTAGATTCAGGAGGCCTCAAAAGATATATTTCTGATGAAATCTCGAAATCAAACTTTTGGGTGGAATACAATAATTCCTCTGCTTACTATACGTAGTAAGAATAGTTCACAGAAACTCCATAAAATAAACGATGAGGCTGAAAAATATCAGGTGAATGTAACACACAAAATTCGTTTTCAAGGACAAAAATGTACTTACGCTTTTATTCTCGATGCACATTATCAATGTTGTTATTATCACTATTATTCCCATTATTCCCATTATTATTATTATTATTATTATTATTATTATTATTATTATTATTATTATTATTATTATTATTATTATTATTATTATTATTATTATTATTATTATTATTATTATTATTATTATTATTATTATTATTATTATTATTATTATTATTACTTATTACTATTATTACTTATTACTATTATTACTTATTACTATTATTACTTATTACTACTACTATTATTATTATTATTATTATTATTATTATTATTATTATTATTATTATTATTATTATTATTATTATTATTATTATTATTATTATTATTATTATTATTATTATTATTATTATTTTCATTATCATTGTTATTGCTTCACTCGGGTTTGTAGAGGTGGTTGTTGCATCTTTGAGCCGAATTCTTTTTACTTAAGATAGTACCAGCATTATTCAGGGTACTCGCTGTATCTCAGCAGAAGCCTGTCCCTGAGAGAGTCTGGAAAAGCGAACTATGACCTCCCCACTCACTCAGGGTCAAGTGAATTCTCTGGCTCGTGACGGAGGCGGCTCACTTTGGAACTAAAAGCCTTTAAACTTGCTCTTTCTGCGGCACTAATTGTCAAAGTTGCCGGCATATCAGCGTGCTTTGTGTATTGTTCTATGTCAACGTAAGGAACTCGCAAAAGCAATTTATTTCCTTATCCCATATGCATACACTGTCTCGACGTCATAAAGTAGAAACGGCGATGTTATTCACCTGCCAAGTACACGGTGGCGGACATTGGAAACATTACTTTCAAGTGACATGACGTACTGAATTGTGACATAAACCTAATTCAGTCTTACATCCCTTTCTCCATTCGGCGCTATGAGGAAACAGTGCTAATATCCGTGTACTACACCCTCATACGAGCATGTCGTCAAACATGCTTGCAGTTTTTGAGATTTATGCAGCCTATAACTATGCAACGGAGAATCCCAAATTTAATATCCCATGCCTTTGAATGCCTTTATACTTTAGGAAATGATAAACTTAACAGCATATTTGTTCATATTATTTTTATAATGTATACCAATATTTAGAGCCAAGGGTCAAGAGCAAGGGCAGGTCGTCCGAGTTTACCCGGGCGGGATGGATCTCCATGGTACCTATCCTTTTTACGGATTTAGCCCTGTGATGTTACAGGTCTAGTCTTTTTTCACGAGCTTTAGTCTTTTTGTCAGATGATGGTGGTATTTGGTTTCTCTTGCTTGCTACTGACAGTGGGTTGGGAATGCATGTCCATCCAAGAATACCCAGTGTTCAATACTGCACACTTAGTCGGCCCCTTGCGTGACCAGCAAGTGAAGCAGTTTCAGTTAGTGAGAAACCGATGGGAGGGTGTAGGGGTTGATGCTTCTCCAAGTATTGTACAGTCTCCTGCAGCGACACAGCCCGTTATCTATTCCATTTGGGGTAGCATAAATAAAAGACCAAGCAGGTGGGACTTAGCACCACAAGGCATTCTTGGGTAAGCGGTAGCTTTTGCGTCTTCTGAGAAGGCGGTGATCATATTGCCCCAGTGTGTTGACCAGCTGGTTGGGATGTGATGCAAGTTTAGCATATATTGTGCAAGCTCTGTCACGCACAACGTCAACAATGCATGGCATTCCGGAATGTGTGTGAAGGATATGGGACGGGAATCTACGGTCGGCATCGTAGATCATCCTGAGCGCCCTGTTCTTCTTGGCCCGCGATCTGCAGATGATTTGAGCCACCGATCCCCAAATCTCGCACCCATACAGAATCAGAGGTGGGACAGTCGCACTATACAAGTGCAGCTTAAGATATATGGGCATTGTGGGGCATAGAACAGGATATAATTGTCCGAGGGTGACGTGGCCCAGGCCTGCCTTCTCTCTGACATGTGGAGTGAAGGTGAGTCCATGGTCCAGTTGTACTTCGAGATATTTAGCGGGGTTCACCCAGGGGATTCTCCTCCGATCCAACCTCAGACCTCTATCCGGCCTCCAGCTTCTGCCCTTGCCTAGCATCAAAGCTAAGCTTTTCTGCGGACTGATGGCCACTCTCCACCTCTTACTTCACCTGTCGATGGGCGTCCCTGCACTGGTAGGTAGTAGTAACGGAGGTTTTAGTTTCGGGCCAGTATGACATCTATCCTGTGAGGGTCGCATTTGTTCGATGGTTGAGGAAATGTGGGTACAAGTGGGTTGCTACTGTTGAGGAATTTAAGAAATTAAACAGTTTGAGAGGTGTCCTTTTTTCCGTGGTCATATCCACGGCTTTGCCTTTGGAACAATTGCTTACGGCAATGATGTTCACTCATTTAATTTTGGTGCTAATCTTTGGGGTGTCTTTATATTCACACACATCCACACTCTCCTTCATACTTCCAGACTCTAGATAGGATGCAAATAAGCCTGGTGTTCACATACGATGAAAAAATACGCTTTGGATCGAGATAACAGTGAATTAGAGAGCTCTGCTGAAATTCTCAAAACACGCATGACAAAAGTAAAGATTTCGCATAAATTATGGCCGTTTCTTGGGCATTAAACTACCAAAAGCCCTTATGTGTACTGTTTTGTATTAATTAGAATGGATGAACATGTTGGTTGATGGAATGTGTTTAGGTGGCATAAGATTGTTTACGTCATATTCTATTCTCCCACAAATTAGGACGGCAGACAGATGGGTATGTTTATAGGGTATTACATTCTTGAAATCTTATTGCATTTTCCAACGGCCACTGTGAAAGAAGAAGACCGAAAATTAAAGCACGAGCAGCACTGCAGGTTGCCTTTGGCGTAGTGACCTAGCGTTAATGGTCCATCAGGATATACATGAATCTGATGGGAGAAGCGCATGCACCTTCAGGAGACATCAGCCACGATAGCACAGACACTGCGCCTACTATATCTAAAATCTGCAGTATCACTCATAACTGAAACTTTTATTCAACCCAATTCAATCTGGTTAGGGACGACAAAAACTTAGCTATTTTAATCTTAACTATTATACGATCAAAGGTTTCAAGGCTCGACTTGCAGCATATTGCTTAAATTGCATTCTTTTGTTAACAGAATTATCATGTTACCATGACAATGTTGCATATAAGCTGATATTATTTTTTGTTGCATTTTATGTACGTACTCTTGTCATCGCTTTCGAAACCACGTGTAGAGCGATAGCGCTGGGGTCGACAGAATAGATAATGCTATCATCGCTTATCATTCTGTTGATGTTAGGATACAAGAAATCCCTTTCGTGTAACACAATAGGTCCATTCATAGGACATTACTACAGAAGCGTAAGGAAAGAAATAGAATCAAAACTAGAACACTAATCCGACAGACTGAAAGGAATAATGCATACGATTATGGCACGTACCCAAAGATAATACGAGCCCGCATTACACAAAATGGGAAGTTTCTGTTTTTAAAATATTTTGACAATTTAAAAAATGTAAACGTTATATACTTGCTTTGTAGGTACACTGTTGAAATATGCCTATGTCATATCTGAAATAGTGTATTATACTCGTACTAGTAGTTATTTATATTATAAGTGGCTTAAATATACTATTATTTTTTAGTGAAATGTTTAGCACACAAGCGTGTAAGTGCGAGTGTTCTAATTTACCACGAGCAAATATTTGTCTGATGATCCACGTGTAATATACAACGTTTTATCTTATCCTAATATTAACTGAAATATGCGATATTTTATTAATATTAGAGTCGTCATTACGAGGAATTGAATTTAGTCGTGACGGAGGTACTCCATTGTTGGTACGTTGCTACGTAACCCGCCGGGATAAACAGTTTCAATTCTACTTATTTAAATTCCACCAAATAAATCAATAAATGAATGAAAAAGGGTATTCCCGAAGAAGTCTCAGAGTGCACTACAAACAGCTGTACTTTGTTACCCGGCAAGTCGAAGGACTTACATGACGAGAAATTTTTATTATTTTGAGAATGCATTGCTCCCAAAGGAGTTAAAATAACGTACAAAGATGTGTTATCATATTAGTGTTTACAATAAGGTAGAGGAATCTATTTAATGAAACTACAAATAGATTTTTCTGTGTTTAATAAACAAATTTACAATAAATTTACTTTATTTCACGATGAAATATTCATTTTCGTTGTTCCCTAGGATACATGAAATGTATACATATACATGGATTTAGTGTGTATTCGAAACCCCTAAATTAATAAATTTATATTGCAATTTTCTTTTTATTTGTCTGTCACTGTTAAAGGGTTACTTTATCTACGTTTTCCTAACAATGCATTACGTAATTCGGTCATTTATCTGTTGGAGCACTAAAAAAAGCAGCGTAATTATTCTTGATCCTACAGTTCACTTTTAGTCCCACTGTGATCAACCTGAAGAAATGGATGCAGAAAAAATACAATTTATGAACCCACTATTTCCTATTACAAGAACAAATACAACCACAAAAAGATCCCGGTTGCTGGACTAATGATAGCAGCTAGCGGGACAGCACTGTAGATTTTGGACTGGACAAGCGCCTGCTGTATATAATAGCAAACATGGCAATCAGAGGATAAATTTTCATCTTGCAAATCACTTGCGCTCAGCCTCGTGTATTTAGCAAGGGCACTGAAATGCTTAAGTGCATTAATCTATTGCTTAAATTTAATATGAAAATATTGATACCTATCATTTGTATTTCCTTGAAGTTGATTATTATTAATTTAATGTGTATTAACTAATTTTATATACTCTCAATCTTACTTTTAATCATGCTAATCGTGAAATTATAGTTTGTGTTCTTGGCAGCCCTCAGAAGAGAAAGCACATAAAACAAAATAACTAAATATGAATATTCCTTGATATATAGATAAGACTTCAATTTTTGTACATGAAATCCTGCTCCTACTTAAATGCTTACTGTCTTCGTAGAAAAAGGATCATCTTGGTATCTAAATATGGGAAAGGACTTTTAAGCATTTTCCAGTCCATTTTTCGTATTTTAGGAATTTTATGTTACCGTGGCCTAGCAGTTAGCGCGCTCGCCTCCCACCTAGGCGGCCCGGGTTCAATCCCAGGGATCCGCATGTGGTATTTGTGATGGACGAAGCGGCGTCAGGGCCGGTTTTCTCCGGGTTCTCCGGTTTCCCCCGCCACCCATTCCACCAATTGCTCCATTATCACCTTTCCAATAATCGCTTTCGCCTGCATTTCATATCATCCTCTTCCTCACTCTCACCCGGTGACGCACAAGTATGCATTCTTTGGGATTATATTTCCAAGAGATCTAACCAGGGCGCTCCGATGTTACGGCAATGAGTCGTAAAATGTTGTACCCCAGCACCTAATTTCATCCTACACAAACAGACGTGATGAGACCTCGTGCAGTAGTCTGTAGGGGAATCTGTGCTTTACAGAATAGATTATCCGAAGACTGTAGGCGCTGCAGACACAGGGGGTGTAAATCTGCGATCATGCCCCAGATCTCGCAGGCGTAGGTAGAATGTGGATTGCGAGGGGCCGACAAAGGCATAGCTTCAAGCGAACAGGAATCTCGGACATTAGTATGGTGTAAAACGAAGCTGTTGCCCCGCTGGCCTGATGTATCAGTTTTGGATGTGCTCCCCGAAAGTCAGATCCTTATCGACCTTCAGTCCCAGGTAGGTGATGGTATTGGTCTATATTCTGAGATAGGTAAATGTGGGGAAGTTTGCGGGAAAGCGGCGCTTTGTGAAGAGATGGGGTCGCTTTTCTCCAGGTTTATGGGCAATCGCCAACGACTACAATATTCTTGGAGGAACCTGAGGCAACTGAATGAGGAGGAAGGTTCTGCGAGGGTGTTTAGTTGTAGAATATAGCAGCACGTCGTCAGCATATTGAGCTATGCTGGCATGCTGCTCGGTTGGTATGTCGGCCATATATAGGCTGAAAAGCATGGGGGGACAAAACAGAACCTTCGGGGACTCTGGCTCGAACTGGGCTTCGTGTTGATTTGTTTCCGCAAGTGAGACCACGGAACATCTGTGTTTCGCAAATGAGGGTAGTAGGTGTGTTATGTGTGTGGGTATGTGGGTATCTGCAGTTGGATGAGTTTATGCAGGAGACCCTTATGCCAGGTCGCGGAGAATGCCTTCTCCACTTCTAGATATACTGCTGCAGTTTAAGCCTTGTCCTGGTATCCCAGGGCGGCGGCCTTCACCACGCGCAGTACTGCTGAGGCTTTGTGTTACCAGGCCAAAACCCAAACTGGTGGACAGGGACAGCTTGTATTTCCTCGAGGATGGGGCATAAGCGGGCAAGTAGAAGTCTCTCGGATTCTTTCGAGGGACAGAGTGAAGGCTTATGGAGCGGTAGTTGGCTGGATATACTGGGTCTTTCCCTGGCTTCAAGATGAAGCTCACCCGTGTCTCCCTCCTCTCGGGTGGAAAGTGGTGCAGGGAGAGACATATTGAAGACCTTTGTGAAAAAGAACACGGCCTTGAATAGAAGGTGGCTGAGCATGACGGGGTTAGTCCGTCAGGTCCTGCGGACCTTTGGGGTTGACACGCCCGACTGCGCCTTGGAGTTCGCTGGGTTTTATGACGGGAAGTCGATCCGCCCAATCGGGTGCTCGAAGGTATCGGCGTACCTCCATACGAACGAAGTCAGAGAAGCCTAAGTCTGCGGGTCATCTCGTAGCCTCATAGTTGTTTTCAAGTATTTGGCTTGGGGTTCATAGGCCAGGCCTTGGGTGCCTTGGATGGGGGAGGTAGGTGGTCCACCTCGATTACGGAGTCTCTTGACGATCTTTCACGTCGCCGTCCTCGAGGTTCAAGCGAGTCATCGTGTCTGCCACGCACCTACTTTGTGCTCGCGTAATCGGAGATGCACCTCATGGCATAGGCGCCTTAGAAGCTTTAGTTGGTGTGGTGTGCGGTGTTGCTGGTAGAGTCTGCGAGCCGCCTAGGAGCGGCGGATGGGGAGAGGATCTGCTGGCAGGACGGCTGGGTGAAGACGAGCTGGAGTATGGGTGTCGAGGTTGCGGACAGTTCGCGTCACGATGGAGGTAAAGGAAGAGGCGGCACCCTCCATGGGATATCTGTGATGTTAGGGTTAGTAGGGATGGAGTCATTCAGGCAAACCTTAATGCAGTCCCAATCGACATCCCGATGTTGAAACGGGACGCCGTAACTGGCAACACGGGGTTGTGGTTTGAATGAAGTACGTTGGCCGATGTAAGTAGATAAATGTATATTGAATTGGAATGTTCAATACGCAAAACAGCTACGAGAAAATCTTCCGCTTCGGGCTTTACCTATCAAAATATTACACAAAACAATAAATGACTTACTTTTCAAACAGACAGCGTGTTTACTCTGCTAAATGTTTGCACAGTTACTCTCCGAGAGTGCAGGGCGTAAAGTTTGTCCAGATCGTTCTGACATCCCATATGTGCAAGAGCGGAGAAATTAGAAGTGCCTAGAGTAGTGGGGAATAAGCGAGTGATACCAGAACTCAGGCAGTCACATACACAAGCAATGTATGCTTACGCATTGTAAACAATTATTGTGTAGTTATCGCAGTCAGAGCAAGTCGCATACTAATCCCCACCTCTCCTATTATGCAAGTGGGCAGATCTCTGCTATCTGCGCGTCTAGGCTTCAGCAATGGGGGAGTGCCACGACAAACTGGAGGAGCTGTATGCACCGGATTATGTATAATGCAGAGCCAGGAGGCTTATCGGCAAGTAATGCAAGCTAGTGATCTCAAATTGCACGAAAAACATTCCGCATTAGCAGAAAAACTTCAGTGCGACCAAGTCAACACGCGATCACTGGTTGCACGAAGCATCTATCACGTAAAGCTTAACTACAGCCAAAATGTAATGGCAATTATTGTGTAGTATTGGCATTGTTATAGCTGTAACAAATGCAACGGAGACACAGAGTAAAGCAATTATTCAGCATCAGCAGCTACATTCACTCCATATGCATGGTCACTAGATCATGGAACCTCTTAAGTGTTATTAATCACTGATATTAGTTAATTAAACCCCATTATGCGCAAATATACTGCTCCTTAAGGTACAGTGGCTCTAGCTATAGTAAACTATTGATGTACCGCATCGTATTACACAGTATGTTTTTGGAATTGCAATTTGTCTTAGTACATTATCTAGTATATAAAGCTTTAGACACTCATTGATCCTTAGTCATACTATATTAAACTGGCAGCAGTGCTGCATTTTCCTTTACGTCGTTGAACTGTCTAATTAATTTGTAATTCATTGTAGCTTATCTTCTGCCTCCTTTCCTCAGTTTATTTATCTGGTCATGCACTGTACAGCGAACAAACGCACGAAAACTAGTTCCATCTGGAATAATTTCAAATGTGTAATTAATGAATATGAACATGCAATGTTCGTGAAATGTTGCGAAATACACTGAGTAAAGTAAAGATGTTAATCGGAATTTAATCAGTAACTGTTAAGGGTAGCATCTTAGCATAATTTATCTTACAATGATCATTCACTGCTGTAATCAAATTACGGAGGTAAAATTTAAGCATTACTTATTAACGTTACCTACAACCGTTAGGGTACCCTTGCTGGTTTGGTCAACGTTTTCAAAAATTTATAAAATTGGTCTTTATTTCCAAAAATACTTTAAAATTTTACTTCCATTACGTACTATGACCTTTACAGTTTCAACACGTGACCAACAGATTTTCTTCCACCCTTATCTCGACTTTCATCTTTCTTACATTTTTGCATATTAAACATGTTCCACAAGATGTAGTTTGTAACCAAACTTGTTCAAATCTTCAGCAGAAACTCAAAAGGAAATGATTTAAATAACTGGAATATGGTTAGCTTTACAATTTAAGTTGTTCAAGGTATGAAGGAATTCGACTACTGAGAATAAATTGTTAAATTGTTACAAAAATTATATTTAAAGAATTAAACGTTTTTCTGAAACAAACAAAACAAAACAGGGTGCCATTTTTCTGCATTAGTATTTAAATAATGTATCTTATGACAAGTAGTTAATGATTCCAAATAATTTTTAGCCATTGCTAAAAATGGTAATACAGGAGACCAATGGAATGGATAAAGAAATGCCATACATTGACATTTATTTATCCCTTGTATATCTCAATTCCTAATGTATGTATTATTGTCTTAAAACTCATGGATGTATTTATTTAACTTTGCTTAGAACAACGAATTATTTTAAAATGTGTAATAGAACTGATATGTTGCTACAGGTAGAAAAAAAATTAATAACCTTGCGACTAGTTATACCATAATTTAAACAAATTTTAAAGAGACATTGACTTCACCATAAAAATATCGTAATATCACCAAAGCACGTGACAAAAAGTGATAAAGTAAGCATTAATGTGTTTTATATGCCTATTATTGGAAAACTGCATTTAGTAAAAGTGAATATGTTGAAAACAATAATTTGCAAATACATTAAATGTCATGATGAGTCTTTTTAATCCAAATCTGTTTAGTATATTAAATATTAATGTATTTATAATATAAAAAGTAAAATTAAGATTGCCTTTGTGACCTCTAAATAATTTTAAAGTCATGGAATACAAGTGTTAACTGCACTCAATTTCAGTGTATCATCCCCCGCTAAGTAACTAAGATAATAAATGTTAGAAGATAAATGGGTTCTCACACCATGTTAGGAAGCAGTACAAAATTGACCTAAATTAGAGTATCATATAAGTACTAAGCACTATTCTACTTGTGATGTTTCATTTGTTGCAAAACACAGACAGCAAATGTCTAGCAGAGTTCAAGCCAGTAGATTTACTTCCCAACAAAGCACTGATTCACTGTTACATAACCCAAGATCCAGAGTTAAGGGGCTTTGCGTGCAACACACAACACGAAACGTTATCTAATCAGCTGCAGAGAACGCATCGTGGTTGTGTAACGCGAAGAAGAAATCGAAACAATAATGAAATTAAAGCTCTAACACCGAGCTAGCTCCGTAATGGATCCATTCGGACAAGGAAGATGGCCTGGTTTTACGTCCCCTAACCCAATTTGTGTGCGGACACAGTCCCTGTGAATAAAACATTATCCTGATGGAGCGAACTCTATGGAGAATACCCTCATGTGCGCTATTTGATTGATCCTCCTGAAGTTTCCTGGAACTAAACGATTGTCACCCTCCGAGAGTATGTTATTTCCGCACTTGTCATCACCCAGGAGCCCGAAATCCTTCTTCGTTTATTTTTAGAGGCCCATCCTGGAATACAACAGGGGTTTTTGGAAGCACGGGTTTACCTAATACCTACTTCTTGTAACATCGTTTTCATAAGTCTAGGCGTGACTACTTCAGCATCGTCGACGCAAAGCCTTGCAAAATACTTTTAATTTCCAGACTGATTAAAATTAAACAATGTCCAGGGTGGAAGGTACTGCTTGCCCACATGTTAACCAGGAATTCTACATGATGAGTGTAACAAATATGTCCAATACAATTATTGTCTATAAACAACGTTTCGCTGAGGGAAAACCATTATGTGAAATATTTGGAGGCATCTGGCTTCTTGAAGAATGGATATAAATGATTATAATCTCACCAATTGTGGCGCAAATATTGTGTGAGCAATATTATAATGCATTTCTACCTTAATTCGAATGAATTTATTCACAATTTAATGTTAAAATGTCATCCGAAAGTTCAATTTCTAAGAGAGATTTGGTAACGTAATGTTAATATTAAGGCCCCAGTGTCCCTTAGACATTTGCTCCTCTTGGTCTAGATTAAAGCAAGCACTAAATGTATACTTTCTTTCACCTGAGGCGTCATTATTCGAATAAATCACTGCATTCGTGGTTGACAGTGAATTTTTCTATACGATTATATTGAAACAATCCAGTCTCTAACTCACTGTCTGTGTATCTAGGGCTTAGCAAGCTAATGTTCAAATTCAGCGGTCCCCGGTTTGATTCCCGAATAGAGGGTGGGAGTTTTTATTTAATCAGGATTATTTCCTTGAGTCCGGAAGTATGAATGAGGGTGTGAATATGTGTATGTGTGTATGTGTGTGTGTGCGAACGTACGTGCGTGAGTTTAATATAGCAACAAAAAATAATACAAAAACAAAGATTAACACTGAAAATGCTAGAATTATTCTAAGATATAAATAGAAGTTTAGGTAATTTCACGAGCGCGGTAGTAGCGCAGCTGCTTACCAAGCTGGAGACCTAGGTTCGATTCGCGATACCGGCATGGGGATTTTCTCTGAGGGCGCAGCGTCGGGTGGTAGGCCTTGCTACATCATCATCATCATCATCATCATCATCATCATCATCATCATCATCATCATCATCATCATCATCATCATCATCATTATTATTATTATTATTATTATTATTATTATTATTATTATTATTATTATTATTATTATTATTACGATGTTAAAAGTGGCAAATAAATGGAACACACAAAAATAAACACTTTGGGCTATTCCTACGCAGCGCGGATTTCTTTGTGGAATTAAAGTACTCATTTGAATCTCTACTAGCATGCACACCCAAGCTCTGTCCACAAAAGTGGCCACTTTACATGCATTGCGTGCATCTGCGTACAGGAATTCCTCCCTGATATTTCATTCTGCACTCACAAACGTGAAACATTGCAGAGAACTGTTCCCTTCGACATGGCAGCGAACGTTCTCACATCTAAACGTAAGCTGTAGGCTGTTAGCGTAAACCAATATTATTCTAACGTTCCAATGTAGCGATAAAGAGACAGAGATGTGAAGGATTATCTCTTGCCTCAGGATTCAGAAACAAAATGAAACACTTTAGTTTTAACAACCCATGCTAATGTTTAAAACGGATATAACAGCGTTTCAGTAACAACGGAAATTGACGCTGTAAACGGCTTCAAATAACAAAGGCTTTTAACTTCCCTTATCGCGAAAGGAAGAAAATACAGAATGCAATTCATAATAGAACATTATGAGTTACATAATGTGCATTAATATTCTACCCACTATGGCTTATTACTTTCTCTATTACGAACACAACAATTAAGGGAAATATTGTATTCCACCAAAAATACAAGATCGCAATTTCACCGGGTATGCATATTCTAGGACTCCCTTAATCCCCCCCCCCCCAAAAAAAAGAAACCATTTTTAGAAAAGATCTGTGTTTGTCTGTGAACAACATAATGAAAAGCTGGTTCAACACCAACTGCATATCTTCCAAGGATGTGACACAAAGATTTTCAATAAAATGCCCAATTCCATGCTACTCTTTATATGGAATAGTTTTCCAAAATTTTGATTTTTCTCAAAATGGCTTTAATGATTCTGATTAAAATGACATGCGTTTAAGATATTTTCATGCCAAATGGAACGAATATCCTGAATTTTCTGGGAATGTCCACGGAAGTCCCGTTCATTCTGAGGCCCTAATGACCAAGTTGTCGACGGGTCCTTAAACCCAACACACTCACCCCGTTCATTCTCTGTGGTTTTTGCAACACTGGTAGACCGCGAGAGGTAGACAAAATCTTATTAGACAAAATATGTGGATATGGTTAAAACGCACAATTTACGTATATCAAATACAGTTTTTTTGGAACAACTTGTTTCTGCGATGTTCTTTATTTGTTTGAATTTTTCAATGCTGATCTGTTCTCAAAAAGGAATACGTAATTACTTGTCTTCCTCTGCCTGCCCGCCCGCCCGCCCGCCCGCCCTCCCGCCTGCCTGCCTGCCTGCCTGCCTCTACAGATATGCAAAAAGAATGGAATTGAAAAACTATCACATAGCGCGACGATTTTTAAGAACGTGTAAGACTGAAATTTCATGAAAATCAAGAGAAAACAACTTTTTATTCTATGTAAAATAATTGTCACAACTGAAGGCATTCGTGAATCGAAAAATGCATAATTTGCTTCCGCACTCTATTTTCAAATGCTCTCTTAAATGTTTAAAGGTCGTGTGACTTAATGTCACGGTTTCTCGCTCTTGATATTTTCAGCATTTTTCTTCCTGTAAAATGCTCCTTGCGGAGCAACTTTTTTATTGCACTGATGAAATTTACGCATGTTACAGAAGCATAACAAATAAAAATGCCCTTCATTTTATTACCAAATAAGTGTAAACATATTTTTAATTTTCAAACACAAAATTAAGAATTTTTAGGCAAAAAAATTTATTTGTAGGTTTAAAAACAATTTGAGCCTAAACTGAAGATAGAAAGAAACTTAGAACACTTTTAAAAAGTGGATATGTTTTGAGAGGCGACGCCATGGCCGAGCGGATAGACCTTTCGCCTGTCATCAAGGTTCGATCCCAGGGACTCGCGTGTGGTACTCGCGGTGGCATCTGGATGGGTTTTCTCCGGGTTCTCCTGTTTCCCCTGCCACTCATTCCATCAACTGCTCCATTATTACCTTTCCATTCATCGGTATCGCCTGCATTTCATATCCTCTTCCTCACTCTCATACCTGGAGCTGGGCTGATCACCCGCTTGCAGATCTTCACTCTGTCCGGTCCAGAGGTTTTGTAAGTCCTAGGAAGTGTAAGGGCTCCATACGGGGAGGGTAATCAGTAGGGCTAGGAAGCTCATGCATTTGCATGTTTTTTCATAGGGGTTAAAAATGTATGCTTTTACATTATGTGCACGAATTACAGAATTTTCAGTTAATTGGACATGATTTTATGATGCATATAGCTGCATATTTTCTTGATTTTTGATAAATGCATATTATTTCAATATTATAGCCTCTATATTGCACATTTTAATGATTTTTGTGGTTTTATTACTTTTTTCTATATGGATAATATTTTTCATAATATTGCACATGATGATGCAACTCACGAAGATTTCAATATTATTGCCCCTATATTGCATATTTTAATGATTTTTATGTTATTTTTTATTTTTTCATCTGTATAATATGTTTCATATTGGTAGCATTTCTGAGACAATGTTTCTTTCCCATTGGTAGATAGATTTGTGTCCAGTACGAAGATAATTTTTGTTAAATCTCCTAAAAGAGTTAAGTTGTTTAGATCAACAGCGCCTAATATCCGACTTCCTCCTACACCAGTGTTAACTCGATGGGGAACATGGGTCGATGCAGTTTTATATTGTGCTGAGCACATAGAAATAGCCGAAGAGGTTGTTAATTCATTGGACTCGAAAGATGCTTCATCAATAGAAACTGTGCAAAATATTCTGTCAGGCCAGTGCCTGACTAAGAGGATCTTAGTTTCATATCTGCCCATTTTTCTGTCCTACCAACAGCCATAACGGCATTGGAAGCTGTAGGACCTCCTTTACATGAATCACTTACTGACTTTGAAAAAACAATGTGATCTAAGTTCGGTTCCTGGTAGCATAAGACAAAAAGTGAAAGAGAAAGTGAATTATGTAATTTCAAAAAATTCTGGTTATAAACAGATGTGCGATATTCGAGACATCCTTGAAAGAAAACCATCTGTCACACCAAGAGACTTGACTCTCTCTGTGAAGCAGTTAACATCATTTAAATATGCCCCGATAACATCTTGTGACGTGGAGAGAAGTTTTTCACGTTACAAAAGAGTTTTGCGAGACAACAGACGATGTTTTACAGTTAAAAATTTGTGCAAAGTGTTGGTTGTGAACTGCAATTTAGCAGTTAATACTAGCAGCAGGACCACTTCTGCTTCAAACTCTAAGGAATAAGGTGACTTTATTTATTACTTATACTAACTCGCCTTGTCTACTGCAAAGGGATATTAATTGTTTTAATTAAATAGTGCATATTTCTTGGCATATTTTAAAGTTTTTAAGAGCATATTTGCATGCATATTTCAGTGTTTTTAGGGCATGAACTTCCGAGCTCTAGTAATCAGATAAAGAAGAAGGATGTATTTTGAAGATTAGACCAAAATGTAAACTTTTTCTCGCAGGAGACTGTTTAATGATGTAACAAGAAATAAATACATTTATTCACAATTATTTATGAACTATTAGAGGAAAATGGATGAAATTTTGGTTCTAACATTTTGCATTATATTACACCTATGGGATAAATTTAAACAAGCTAGCGTTAGTATTTTAGAATTTCAAGTTATCAGTCAAAATCTGACCACCGCTTCATTGCTGTGTCCTGGAACAAAATGTGTAAATCTGTAATGAAGGTTAATCTGGATTAACAAGATTAACAAGAATAATTGAGTAGAGTAAGTAATTTGATTGCAGCGTACACATGTTTTATAACAATAGTTGAAAATTGTCTGCGTGGTTTCCTGGCGTGAATAAACAAAGCAGAGCTCGGGATTAGAGGGCTCCAACATTTACAGCATGCATGTTTTCAAGCACCATCATAAAATATAAAAGCTCTGAAAGTCGCTTCGCTAGATAAGGTGCTGACCCACATACGTTATTGGCAATTAAAATAGCAACAGTTATTACATGCTTAGCATAACATATAGCAACTGCCTGGCGTTACATGTGGTTAAAGTCAATTTTGTTACAAGGCTCACGCTTGGCGCACGCGCTTGCACAAGGTAAGGTGAGGGCGAGGGTCGCACACCAAGGTCGTAAACCAACCCCCGTTAGTAATCGATCATAAACCCCACACCTGAGCCTATCTGCATCATAATCACTCCGGTATTGAGCAAAGACCCACCTCTTCATCAGGCTAGGAATAAGCATATTGTTCATCAACATTGTCTTCACGCCGTCGATGAAATATATTGATTGAACAATATCAAAAACTACCACAAATACATTTTTGAAACAAGGCATGAAGATGCAAATCATTCAGTAAATAATAATTCATGCACTACTGTATAAAGCATCTTTCAGAAATGTTGATTGAGGAAGGGTGCGAGGGGTTTGTCATAACCAGAACTAGGAAAAACATCCATTGAGTGGGAAATCAACATAACTACCACTCAATCTAGTGCACGTGATGTACTGAACATGGATCCAGGACTGTACAGTTGACCGTCAATAGTTCAACTGTAGTCAGGGTTGCCAACCCGTACGATAATTATGAGGGCATACGATAATTTCAATGTGTGCACTCCTGCTTGACAACCCGTAAGATAATTGTGGGGGTGTACGATAATTTCGATACCAGCGAAATATCATTTTCACTGGTTTGTCACACCAGCGAAAAGAAATTAATTACAAATAACGACACCACTTTTGCCATCGTGGCCTGTCTCCACCGCTCTAAGGCAACCATTTCACATCCTACTCTTCGTCCTCTTGCTGCCAATGTGCCCAGATCTGGTAATCTCAATGAAGAAGGCAACTGTTCAGAAAATTGATCAATGGAGAAAACTCGGAATACGTGATATTCCGTGTGACATAAAAAAGCATGTCTGAACCTGGCAGTTTCTGGAGTGCTGTTAAGACATGTCACCTTTGTGGAAATACTGATTTCAAAGAACTGGCGGAGGTTGCATTATCAGTGATTTCATTGCCCCCACAGAAACACATCTTGTGAAGGAGTTTTTTCCCACACTAGGTTTAATAAATCTGCAAGTCGCCGAGATGTTAAAGTTTATCTCAAGAACAAATTTGTCTAATGCTGCGACAGTTGAGCAAGGTGATGAACTTCCAGATGAATAGTGTGAGAAACATAAGTACTAAAGTTGTAATACTGATTGAGGTAATCAATCTTGTAGGGGGATATCATAAACATCAATACTATTACATTTTCATAAGTTTTATGCTAATACATTTATTGTTGTAGCATTTGTTTTATGATGTACGATCATTTTGAATCCAAATCTTATAAATTTGAGTAGCCGATACGATAATTTTACTTTTGAACATTGGTGGCAACCCTGACTGTTGCACTGGCAGCGTAGATTTGGTCGCTGTACGCTCTGAGTATACATTCTGTTGATCTGCGCTATACAAAGTTCAATAAGGCAGGATCATATATGCTGCCACAGCAAAAACATTAGTGGAAGAATTTGCTACAAATAATGTCACCGTTAATGGAGAAAACATACAATGTAGGTTGTGTCACTCAGAAATACGAAATTGTACAGAGAAGCGAAAATTAGGAAATGTACTGAACTGTTTGACAAACAGAGAATGAGAAGATAATACAACACATAAATGTTTATATTTTTGACAATACGCATGTACCTGTAATGTATATTTTTACTTTCTCTACTGGTAAGTAGGGGAAGTATTGTATTCCTCCCAGAAATTCGATGTCGAGATTTCACTGGAAATATATGTTTTGAGGCCCCCTGAATCAAAAAAAAAAAAAAAAAAAAGCATTTTTAGAAAAAGATCCGTGTGTGTGTGTCTATGTGTCAGTCAGTCTGTGGACAGCATAACTCAAAAATGAAAAGGCGGTTAAAAACCAAAGTTGGTATTTAAGTTTAATGTTGTTCAAGGATGCCACACGAAGATTTTGAAGAAAATAGCCCCAACCTAAACTACCCTTTACATGGAAAATTTTTCGAAAATTTTGATTTTCTTGAAAATGGCTCTAACGATTTTGATTAAAATGCCATATGTTTGAGATATTTTTATGACAAATGAAATGTATATCTTGAATTTTCTGGCTATAGCCCCTGTAGTCGTATTTACTCTGGACGACTTTTGCATAACTGGTAAACCAAATCATACTATACAAAAAATGTTATCTTGGTAAAATACACAATTTATGTCTCAATAAATTTTGTTGTAGGGTGAACTATTTCGGAGATATTCCTTGTTATGTGTGTGAGTTTCGGAAAACTTAGAACTTTAGTGAAATGCAACAACGTTGTTCATATGTTAATCGTGTAAAGAGAACGGAATCTCAAAGGTCCAAAAGGTTTAACTGTCGCACAAAGCCTTCTGTATTCTAATATCTCCCTTGCACCTACAAGGACATAAGCAATGAGATAATTTGAACGAATGTTTATCTTAACTAACATGGAGATATAGCAATAAGAGTTTGTTGGAATGGTTAGTACAAGAGTAGAGAAAGTCATGTGAGTGCAACACATCCGATTTTTTAAATTAGATTTGTTGTTACACCCATGACTGTCACAGTTTACAGTTTATAGCTAGTTTACAGCTTCAGGTTACCTGTGTCCTTTCCCCTCTTCCTACTATGTAAACATAATCGCACGCGCACACATTGCAGGCAATAGGATATTGTTGTCCTAACGCTTGTCTAGGTATTCTGGCTACAATTTTAAAATTGCCTTTGACCAATTTTGTAATTTAGTACTATGCATTTATTATTTTTACTTGTTAAACAAAGTAGAGCTGCTATTTAATGTTCTTGTAGACACCCTACCACAACATGACTGTAGAAAACACGCTGTTTGAGGTTATACTGCGGACAAAAATTAGGTGGAGCAGCTGAAATGGAGATGGGGAGGACACGTCACCAGAATGGACCCCAGTCAATGGACATGAGGACGAGAAATGAATATTTTAAGGAAAATCCTTTCAATTTGAACTACCCATTACATGGAACATGATTTCTTTCCTTTTCTTTTCTCTCTCTCTGTTTTATTTTTTTTTTTTCCCCATTTTTTCTAAATTGGTTCTGTTCAACTATCTCAGCCCGCTAAGTACGCTTAATTTTGAATGACCTCTCTGTAATTTTTTAACCATAAGAGTCAAAATCCTACTAGGTACATTTATGCACAGAACTCGTTAAATCACACAATGTATCGTATGTCAGATAAAATTGTGCGTTGCTTTAAACACTTCAGAAATATTCTTTCTCATTGCCTTAAATGTTCCTATGTTTACCGTTTTTGCCTTTCCCTACTGTCTACTTATTAAGTAGAGAAGGTATTACCTTCAATCCAAAAATTCTACATTTCACCGCAAATAAATGTTGATGTCCTCTGAATATAAAACAGCATTTAAAAAAAGAAAGTGGTGAATGTGTGTGTGTGTGTGTATGAGAGAGAGAGAGAGGGAGAGAGAGGGGGAGTATGTGTATTAATATTAAATATAAAAGAGAAAATAAAACACCAAAACCAATTTAAACTAAATATCTACTGTACACACTTTATTACCTTTAAATACAGGATACCTACTGTACTGTATTTTTAAAACCATCACTGGGATATAAACAACACTGATTGCAATTGCAGTACAAACAACACTAGATAGATTCTGATATATTTTTGAACTTTTAAAATGAGCTTCGTTTCTTTTCAGCCAGATCTGGAACTTGTAGACATGCAAGTTGTGCTGCTGTACATTCAGGCATTTTCTCCAGTAAATTTATATCAGTGTTTAAAGCATTGAAAGCTTCAACATGAGCAGTGCTAAAGCTTTGTTCATCCTGGTTTTCATCTTTGTCATCTTGATCTACAGGTGCTTCAATGTCAGTCGTGGTAGTCAGAATTTCGGCATCGTTCAAAATTTGGTAGCCAAATCATTTTGTCAATATGCAACCAATGGTTAGCATCATCTTTGTCAGCATTTTCGAAGCCTGGTATGACATTTAAGAGTAGAAACGTCAGTTAAATCCTCGACTTTCACTTGTTTTTTAAATGGTATGGAAAAAAGGCATTGACAGGTTGCATTTGAATTCTCTTATTCTTGTTCTTTATTTGATTACGCTCCCCGTATGGAGGACTTAGAAGCCTGTGGCTAGGGACAGACGCCTGTCGGGGAGCAGACGAACCTATGGACCGGACAGAGTGAAGAAATGGAAGTGGATGGTCAGCCCAGTTCCACGTACGAGAGAAGGAAGAGACGACAGGAGATGCAAGCGAAATGATTGAATGGAAAGGTGATGACGAAAAGTTGCTGGAATGTGTAGCGGGGTAACCCGGAGAATCCAGAGAAAACTCGTACGCCGCTTCGTCCACCACAAATATCACATGCGGATCCCTGGGATTGATCATGATCGCCTTGGTGATAGGGGAACGCCGCTCGGCAATCTGGTCACCGGCATTCGGATTTTTCCTCGGCTCGAATGATTGACGTTCGGATTTTTGATGTTCTACTGTATGTACATTTTTTGTGCGGTAAGATTTTTTCTGTGTCTTACAGTTTGGCAAATATAAAAATGCCATTCAGAACGAAAAGGACTCCATAAGCTATTCGCAGAAAACTCAAAATACACATTTTATTTTTCATGCAACTGTGTTAAACATGTGGTGGTTTAATCAAAATCATTAGTCATTTAAAAGAAAATAGCAAGATTTATTTTAACAATTCTAATTATACAAATGCACTCCTAGTCTACTAGAATAATAAAATAAATATAACTATACAGAGTTCATTCCTCCCTCTTGGAGCTAATTATTTCTATTACTTTCCTATGTATTTAGCATGTTGCTTTATTTATAATGAGGAAGTTTATTATGAGCACTATTTACTTTTAGCCCAAGGGAAAATAACAAATGAGGAAACATCTTCCATGTAAAGCATATTTACGAGTGGGAGAGATATTAACAATCTTGCACACACATACTAGGGAGTGTAAATAAATAATCGCGGCTAGAGAAAGTTATGCGAATCTAACATCTCATTCTTTTTCTAATACAAAGAGTTTCTCATCACACGTTTTACTTCCTAAGTAGGATCACTCTGGCAATAAGCCTCTGCTAACCACCCTTCTAAGAGAATTCTTACATTAATTGTGGAACACCTTATATAAAAGGCCTGACAAATCCAGTCTTGTTCTAGCTCCGCAACGCGATGCAGGAAGGGGGTGAGGGGCAGTTGGAGGACTTCCAAAACTTGTCATACCCGGGAATCGATTGGGCGACAGCTTAAAAGGTCAGGTAGGAAAAGAAAAAAGGTCGGCCAACATATGCCAGTGACAGATTTGCTAAAACATGTTGAGTTGAATTCTCTGTCGAATATCGTGCATTCAGATGATTTTGTTCTGACCTATATATCAGTTAATTCCTTGAATATTCTTCTGTTTTGTTTTTTGTAATAAAAGCAGAACATTATCTAGCGGTGCATAAACACTGTATAGCTCAACGCTGTATCAACATATGTGACCGGAGTGTCTTTCTGCAATGCTTACACGGGACAGATTCAGTTCAGCAAAATAGATCAAGGCTTTAATAGCTATAAACATTCAGCAGAAGAGCTTAAAATAAAGAAATATGATAAATGTGTTAGCAGCTCCGCTAACGTTATTGCATGAAATGTGGAAATCCTTTTGTCTGTCTCTTGTTCAACCATTTCCTCCCTCGCTGTCCCTTCCTCTTCCTTCGCTTCTCTCTCCATCAACCGCTTTCTTTCTCACTCAGCAACCTATGTATCATTAGACGTTCTGAAAATGGGTAATAAACCTGCTTTGTAGGGCATTAATGTAAATTAAAATACAAGGTTTTAACAGTGAGTGAGTAAGGTTTAAGGGTCCGTCGACAGCTAGGTCATTAGGCTCAAAGTCAAAAGATAAAAACAGGGAAATTCAAGACCCGTTAGGGTACACCGTTAAGAAGTTAAAAAAGGGGAAGTTAGAACAGGTAAAAAGTACAAACAGAACTTAAAACTGGTCATAAAACAACAAACCGGTTAAACGTTAAAAATAAAAAGATAAAACACCCAAAAAGTCTAAATAAGCTACGAAATAAAATACAAGTTAAACTTGTCAATTTGGGCAACAGACAAAAGTGACTACAGAGTAAAACCCAGGCCAAGGGACTAGCGCTGACAAGCGTATCGCGGACAATCAGGAAGGGCGTGTGTTACAGAGTTGAACGGAGCAGGTAGCCCAGAGACAGGGGCCGGGTCACCACGCGAAAGGTGCCAATGGATGGCTCTGTGTGGCCTAACCTCAAGCGACTGAACATCAACATCACCTCTTCCCGCCTGGAATCCCTGCAAAAGGCATGCCAGAGTTGTACAGTGTCCTTGACTGTCCACAACTGAGTGCCAGCTAATGCTGCCAGAAAGCATATAGTAATGCTGCACATCTAGCCTATAGCAGCCTACGGGTGGAAAACTCCGGGAGGCACCTGCATCCGCCTCCTCGTTGCCGGGAATAGCTTTCAAATGTGCCTCTTCTTGTGCCTGCGTTTGCTATGCTTGGAATATATTACTCACATTTAAGTGTGAACATAACACATAGCACTAATGAAAAGTGTCGTATAATTCTCAAATATTCTTCCTATCGAAACTTTGGTAACACCAAAGTGACGAAGCATTATATTTACAACTCTATGGCTACATCATTTTCGAAAAGCTTATTAATATGCGGGACACAACTGATCCTCATTTATACGTTATCAGCTTCTACATATTTTATAGCTATGTTAACATTTTTTGGCATCGGAATTAGTCGATTAATATTTAGCTCAATTATGAGTTTTCGCTCTATTCTATTTAAGTTGTTTATAAATGACATAATGATAGGCCTACAAAAGGATAATGGACATATGGCAGTCATCAACAACTAGGAAACTCCAGTACTGCTCTACGCACATGATTTAACTGGTATCGCATTTACAGTTACTGGTCTGCAGAGTTTGTGAAGAATAGGGTCTGAATGTAAGTGCTGACAAAACAAAAATAGTCGTATTTAAAAAAGGAAATAAATTGAGAAAAATAGATGCTACTTCGCAGATAAATATACCAACATCGTAAATAATTTCATAAAGTCAGAGACTTGCATGGTTCAGGTTAGGAATATGGAAATTAAAAGGTATCAGAGAAAAGTACGAGCAAGATACATTATGTCCCATATGTAAGGGTAATCAGGATGTCTAACAACTAGAGAATAACCTTAATTAAAGAAAAATGACCAGTATTATAACAATACTGGTCATTTGCAACAGCTTCCAATTCCTGACTTGTTTCCACAAATGGATATCGATGAAATTGTTTTAAAATTTTCTACCGCTCTAGTTGGGACAGTAAAACGTTCTATACCTACAACCAGTACTGGCAACTACAACAGAACTATTCCATGGTGGAATGAAAAATGCCAAGAAGCTTATTAAGTTAAAACATAGGGCATACTATAAATCCAAACGAAACCCTACCTTAGTCACTAAATCTGAGTTCCAGCAACTTCGAGCTGCTGCACGACGTGAAATTAAGCGAAGTAAAAGGGAATCTTGGTTGACCTACGTCTCATCCCTTACCAACAAAACTTCTCAGACTGAACTGTGGCATAAACTCCAAGCTATATGTGGTACACTTCGAAAACCTTCGATCAATCATCTTCGAAGAACGCCCTCTGACGAAGCCATCACTGAACCACAGATTATTGCAGATACTCGCATCTACCTTTTCTTCTGTATCCAGCGAATCCAAGGATAAACAGGCAGACTTTCTAACTCCTTGCCCCTTACGAACAACTCTTTCCTCGGCTTCCATAGATTTCAGTCAGCCCTTCAACGAAGACCTTACAATGGATGAAATGCTTGCTGAATTACATCACTGTAAGAGCAAAAGCGCTGGATCTGAAACATTCCTTATGTTGCTTCTTAAAGAACTGCCACATAGGGGGTTACAGTATTTATTGAAGGTATTCAATTACATCTCGAAAGCGCAACGTTTTCCCAGTCAGTGGCGATCGTCTATTGTGATTCCTATACCTAAGCCAAACAAGGATCATTCGAATCCTAACAACTATCGCCCTGTTTCACTGACATGCACCATGTGTAAACTGCTAGAGAAGCTCATTAACAGAAGATTGCGATGGTTTTTGGAACACAACAAATTCTTCAACGATTTACAAAGTGGCTTCCGCCAATACAGATCTACGTTAGATACCTTGTTGATACTGGAGTCTGAAATTTGCAATGCATTTGCCAGCCATCAGCACATGCTTACTGTGTGTCTCGACATTACTAAAGGCTATGATACGGTGAAACGTCCTCACATCATTCTAGAACTCCTTAAGGTCAACGTCAAAGGAAATATGCTTGCATTTATTTTTAACTTCCTTCAAGATCGAAAGATGTGTCTTGTCACAAAGTGTTGTCCTTGATAAAGGAATACCGCAGGGCTCGGTATTGAGCGTAACACTTTTTTTAGTGGCTGTTAACTCAGTATTTTCATGTCTTCAACCTCCAGTAAAAGCTGTACTGTTTGCTGATGACCTGACAATATATTGTAAAGGAAAGAATATTACTACTACACAAGAGCTACTACAATCAACACTCAATAATTTTAAAAATTGGAGCCAAAACACTGGCCTTATTTTTTCTTCCCAAAAAAGTCAAATTATTCTTTTCTCCAGATTGAAAACTCCTAGCCCAAACCCTATACTACACATTACCAACTGCCAACTCCCAGTGGTAAATACCGTCCGTATACTGGGCATGCACTTTGATCATAAGTTGACTTGGATACACAATCTTAAGCTCCTTAAAGCTGATTGTGCTCGACGGCTTAATCTTTAAAAGTCTTATCTGCCAAAGGGTGGGGAGCCAATCTCAGTGTTCTACTTTGGACTTACAGAATGACCATCCTCTCCAAGTTGGATTACGGTTCTATTGCTAATAACTCCGCCAAACTATCAAGTCTTAAAATGCTGAACACTGTTCAAACCACAACTCTAAGAATTGCACTTGGGGCATTCCGTACTAGTCCTACAGAGAGTCTAAAAATTGCAGCAGATGAACCACCACTTTCTTTCCGACGTAAAATGTTAAGTCTTACTTATTTTACCAAGACCTTAACGAGACCTAATTCTGGTGGAGTTGCTTATATATCACGCCAAGATAATACTCAACCCAAAGGGTTCCCTATCCAACCCTTCTCCCAAAGAATTATTACATACCTTGAAGAGTTTAATCTATTCCTTCTTTCATTTCCCGTACCTTCAACATAAATGATATACCATGGAGAATAAAATTACCTGTCATCAACACCACTTTGACAAAATATGTGAAGGCTCATACCCAAAAATCTTGTTTTACCATGCTGTTCGAAGAATTGTGTGACACGTATGCCAATTTTGAGCCAATTTATACCAATGGTTCCCGGTGTGACAACAATAATGGCTGTGCGGTGGTTGCTCCTAACCACACCATGATGTACAGTCTACCAGACACTCTCACCATTTTCTCTAGTGAACTGTTTGCTATACGTTTCGCCATGGATTATATATCAAAGAATGGAGACTTCAAATCATTCATTATATACACAGATTCCCTTAGTGCATTAATGGCTATACAACTACGATCTCCTTGCCACACCTTGGTAAGGGAGATACGTGAATTATACAGTGAGCTTATTTCATCAGGTAAACAACTAATCTTGGCATGGATACCATCTCACTGTAACATACCAGGAAATGATCTTGCTGACACTGCCGCAAAAGAAGCTACCAAGCATCCTCCAAGCTTACCAGATCTTAAGCTACCACATGAAGACTATTTACGGCATCTTAAAAGAACTATCCTACACCGATGGAAGACAGATTGGACAACTACATCCAACAGCAAACTGCATGATATCTGTCCAATACCTAACCTGTCCACAACAATTAGAACACTAACCCGGCGAGACCAGGTGCTATTAACCCGATTATGCATTGGCCACACTGCGCTTACTCATTCCTACATTCTGTCTCGTGAACTTCCTCCTAAATGTACTCTGTGTGATTCTACTCTTACCATTCAGCATCTGCTCACTGTTTGCCCAAGATACACTCACCAGCGACTTCAGTATGGAGTTCCTGTGAACCTTCAGCTAGCTTTGGGTGATCAACAATATCACAAAAAAATCATCAAGTTCATGAAAGCATGCAAAGTTAATGTTTAAATTCAATGTAAACTTCATGATTTGTTTCCTCCTTTTTTTCCCCTCAATGTTTAGTCGCGATATGACTTTTATGTTGAAGCGTCTTCAAATAATAAATAAATATAACAATACATAATAAGCAGGGCAAGGATTTTGATGACTTTGCATCTATATTTTGGTAAGACTAATTCATTAATGAGTTGTGTATAAATCTGTCTCAGAGTAAGCGAAGTTAAACTAACCATATTTCTTAGGTTTTTTTTTTTTTTTTTTTTTTTTTCCCATTTTCTGCTAAATTTTGTGGTGTACGGCATTTTTTATTGCATTATGCACTTTTATATACTTCAGGTGGTTTTATAGCATATTTATGTATTTTAAATACTATATCTTAGGTACATTTGGAGTTTTTTTTTTTCCCCATAGCAAAGGACCTTTTCCGTTCTTTTAAATTTCATTTCTTAGTAGTAAATAATTTTCAGACGTACTGTCGGGTGGGAACTTTTCTCTTGGAAATTAAGGGGAGACTTGGAAGCAAGTGACAGTTTACTCTTTAAGTATGCTCCTCTAGTATGAGTGCAAGTGGAAAGGAGCTTCTCAATGTACAAGGCCTTGTTAGCAGATAATCGGCAGTCGTTTTCCTTTGAAAATCTACGTACAAATGATGTTTACATTGCAATTCAGCACTGATGAAATGAAAACTTAGTATTTTCCCGTAAAATAAATCAATTGCTTACAGAATATCCTTTTCAATTTATGTAACTACATTAACTAAATTTGTTCTTTGCTTAATTACATTATTTTATTTTGTGTAATTTTGAATTTCCCTTAAACTAATATTAAAAATATATGAGACCAAACAAGCCTAAATAGTTTAAACCCCAATGTTGTTCATGATGCTATTTCAATAAAAATAGTTTTGAGGAAATTTTTAAATATTGTAGGGCATTTGCTATATTTTAGGTCATAATTGTATTTTAAAGCGCTTTTTCTGTATCTTATGGGGCATAAAAATCCTAGCCCTGCGGTCCCCCCTGGCGAGCAGCTACCTTTATATTCACTTTGAAACCTGGAGTGGATCGTCACCCTACTCCAGCTACCGTCCTCTTTCTCTCATCAGTTGGGTGTGGAACGCATGGAACGTGATGGAACGCATGATCAGTGGACGGTTGGTATGGTAGTTAGAAACTCGCAACCTACTGACATCCAGTGAGGTTTTCGACGACGCCGTTCAACTATAGACCATCTTGTGTCGATATCAACACAGATAATAATTAACGGATTTTGAAGAACTGTCAAAAGCGTTGGCATATTTTTTTATCTTGCGAAGGCTTATGATAAGTGTTGGCGCGCAGAAACTCTACGTTCCCTGTATACCTGGAACATTCGTGGACGCCTATCTCTGTTCATTCAGAAGTTTATGAAGGACCGCGTTTTCCGAATAACGGTCGGCTCGGTTTTTTCCAATCCTTTTGTTCAGAAAAAATGGTGTACCTCAGGATTCGGTACTAAGTGTCACGCTGTTTGCTATAGCAATAACTCGATTTGGAAATGTGTTCCACCTGGAGTTTCGTCATGCCTAATCGTGGACGACTTCGCCATCTGCACCTGCAGCAATGTTTGGACAACCTTCGAGAATGGAGCTCAAAAACGGCTTTCGTTTTTCAACCGAGAAGTCAATCTGTGTTAATTTCTAGCGCCGCAGGGGACGATTACCACCTTCGCTTCGTTTCTGCCCAGATTTACTTCCCTTCGCAGATGAGACGCGTTTCCTGGTGTTGATCTTGGATAGGAAGCTTAGTTGGCCATCACATGTAGCCTAGCTAAGAGCACGATGTGACCGTTCACAGAATATCTTGCGGTTACTGAATGGCAAATCGTGGGGAGCGGATCGGACAATGTTGCTGCAGATTTATCACGCAGTGGTCCGATCCAAACTAGACTATGGGTGTATCGTTTATTCGTCAGCACGACCATCGGTGCTGAGATGATCAGACGTGGTTCATAATAGGGGCATCCTATTGTACAACGTATCCAGGATGTTCTCCATGCTTCTGGCGTTAACGAGGTGCGTGCATGTATTCTTGGTCACGTGGGCTTGCCTAGGAATGAAGTGGAGGATTTGGCAGCAAAGAGGGCAACCAGAGAACCCAGTATTACCAATCTCTCGTGTTACTTCGGAAGTTTGAAGTGCGGAGAGCAGTGCTGTCGCGCTGGCAGGAGGAGTGGTCAGCTCTCCGCGGTAATAAGCTTAGGGAAGTGAAAGAACTTCTGATAAACAAAGGGCAACTTCCTCTCGAATATCTCGTCGCGAGGAGATGAGTTTGGCTCGGTTGGAATTTTTCGTATGGTTACCTTTTAAAGTGGGACCCTCCTCCGCTGTGCAACAACCTTTTATCGGCATGTCACATGTTGCTAGTGTGTGTTTCCTTAGCGTACTTTCGAGACTCTCTGCAACTGCCTAACAGACTTGCGGAGGACAAACAAGCGGCGGAAAGGGTTTTCAAGTTTTAGAAAAGGCGCACATGAACTTGAGGATATAGAAATTTAGATATCTAATAGTTATATTGTAATGTATTTTTGTTTTAGTTCTGATTTGTATATTTATGTATATTTATTTTCATTGTTAAAAGTAATTTTATCTTATATTGAGGTTTATATCCAGCATTTGCCATGAATTCTATTTGGGGGCGCTGATGACAAAGTAGTTGAGTGCCTTTAAACCTACATCTCCCTCTCTCCCTCCTTGAATAATAAAGAAGTGAGGGTCAGTGTTCCACCTGCTGTGAATGTGACACATACAATATGTTGTATATGTGACTGTTTCCGACTTCTGATAAAACTTCTAGTACCTTACTCTTACACCTCCCTCACACTTCATTTCTCCTCTCGCGCATATGGAGTGTCAGATTTTACACAAGCTGTACCTAGGTTGTATTTGACGATACTAATACTGACGGAATGAAGAAATAGACCTAAATAATGAAAGTCCCAGGGTGCACGAGGTAATTCTAAGAGTTACGCGACAATTTCTAATATCGCAAAGCGTAAATGATGGTAGTGTTTCTGTGATTAATGCATATAATCGACTAGTGTATAGCTGTGTGATAGAATCAAAGAAGCCAAGACAAATTGGCGGTTTTTTATGCAGTGTAACGCACCAATAGCCTTAATTTTTTTTTTTTTTTTTTTTTTTTTTTTTGCTTATTTTGTTTGAATTATAAATAATACTGGCATTTATAAAAGTACTCCAAATAATGTGTTGTGTTTATTGTGCCTGTGTCTATTTAATTTTTCTGTTATACTTACTAAGTTCCACCCTATCAAAATTGCCATTCGGGACATAGTATGAAACACAATGAAACATTTAAACATAATGATCAGCAAAAACTGTGATCAGGAGTTTGGTCCCTATGATCAAAATAAAAATTGTACTTTTCGGTTCAAAATAACATTATCGTGAGCATTATCAGTGTCTTCGATCTGAGCTGTAGTATACTTAGAGGAACTTCCAAATGTTTTTGAAGACACTAATGTTCGGTAGCTAAGGCGGACCTAACCTCACTCAGTTTCAAGTAGTTTCAAAGTTCAACACTTTCGGTTTCTAGAGGAAGCTAGTAAAATAGGATCAAATAGCGTAAACAATACGATCGATAGGAGGTAACGCCCGCTAGATGTGCGACACACCTAACGTACAAGTAAAGCAGATATGTTCTTAACCTACCAATTTTACTAGGAAAACCGCCGCAGTCTACACTTACTTATATTAGTCTATGGTAGCCTAGGGTGTTTTTACAGCTCCAATATTAACTTATAATAATTATTGTGGCAATAATATAATAAAACAGTTTCAACTCCGTAAGAAAATTCACTTTTACATTTTCTCATTTATACATTATTTTACCTATCTTCTCTTAAAAAACGGATAACTGAAGTTAATCACCACTAACATACGTGCTGTGATAAGGACGTCCCTGATCTACATAAACACTACCAATTTAAAGTTTCGATGGCAGCAAACATGTGTATTTGAAGATAATATTGCACACAATTTCTGTAGCGCAGAGCCCGAGTCCTGTGTTACCAAGTGGAGCAAATTGCGTACAAGAAGGGGAAAAGAGGAAAAGAAGTTCAAACTCCATGCTATGTTGTCGAATTTCATCTTGCAAATTACGCCTTTTCAATCGGTCCTCTGAAAGGAGACAACACACGTGGCCTTAGAATCTCGACACAAGATCAGTATCAATGCCTGATTTATGAATGGATTTGCATGCAATCGCAGATAAATGGAAATGTCTGCATTGGCAGCATTTCTCCGGACGCCCATTTGCTGTAGAACAGCTTCCTGTATACATACACCAGGGGGAGCAGTGATCGAATCCACAAGCTTCCTTCATTGGATTGCACTGCCTTCCGAAAATTGGGTCATTCTTTCCATTCTTTACCGTATAAGAGCACATATTTTCTACATCCGTGGAAATAGTGTTTAAGCATTAATTAACGGTAATGAATTGTTCTTTCGCACATGTTGTGAGCAGGTTAAGGTTGAAAAGCTATAATCAGACTGAAAAAAAAAATCAATACTCTTAACGAATTTGAATCTTAATTAAAGGTGGTAAGTAATTAATCACTGCAGATGCCAAATCCACCTTTCAAACAGCCAAACAATGAATGGTATTAAAAGTAGTTCCCATGTCAAAATTGCATCATTTATGGCATTACATCTCGATGATAACCAGGAGAGAGCCAAATGATCGATTGTCTAAAAAGGCTTGTAATTGCAGTGCTTATGAGAGATTATTATTACGGGGAAATTAAAATCCCTATCCCATTATTACTTAGAATATTACACTCAAATAGTACTGATGTAAAGCATGCCTTCTAAATTCAATAATTTATATTTATGGAATGAGTTATCAACCCTCCATTGCATTAATTATTTTAATGGATACGCCGCTCGTTTAGTTCCTAATTACGTATCCCTGTTACAGGAACTTTAAAGGAAGTATTTGAATAACGATGATTGTTAAACGACAGAACGAAATGGACTAGCCACCCATTCAAAGCAAACATCGTGAGTTAAATCACAGCGACTGCAATAAAATGTGGCTGTGGTACAGGATGGGGAGGGTTCACGTAAAATAACCAGTGTGGTGGTGCGCGTGAACTATGATGGGGTTACATTAGAGTACAATTGCATGACTTTTAATGCTTGACAACGTAAGAAGCAAAACTACTGCAGTAATACTGAAATATATTTACACGTATACTATAAATTGCTGCCAATACTTTTATGTTATGGTTAAATGCCAATATATATGAAAACAACAAAACCACTGTAACAATTGTCTAAAAGTTTAACTAAATATCTTTGTTGCCAAATGGCAACACTATGCTTAGAGAGTTTAGGACGTTAGAATCAGTTTTTTAACTATACACAATTTGGTTAACATTAATTGGCAATAATTTTCAGTTTTTCTAACACAGTGATTTTTCTTAACCGGTTAACTGGTAAGAGATCTTGCTACTTCCACAAAAAGTATAGATCTTACAGCACAAAATTTGTGTCAAATATATGGAATTAACTGTTTTTGGGATGTCCCTTATTATCGGTTTGAATTTTCAAATGCTTATGCTTTTCTGAAATAAGAAGTCGTTGTTCGGTTTTTTTATCTCTTTACCATGTAAAGAGATTTGCAAGGCATCACAGAGCAACCAGTTCTTAAAGCATTTGACTAACCCTACTGTATTCCCCTATTCCCATTGGTTCTACAAGGAAATTGTAGTAAAACTATTTCAACAAGTTCTATCTTTATTAACATGAAGTAGATAGAAGAATGAGTGTTAACAACAATAGTTTGTACAAGAGTGAATAGAGAAAATTACGCGAGTCCAACACATCAGTTTTTTCTATTAATAGTTCCTTGGGGATAACTCTTAGGCTACAATTTTTAAGTGCTGGAGCTACTTCTCTTTGCATCATCAGGAAAAAATTCAAACCAATAAGAAAACACTCGAAAACGATTCACATCCAAAAAAAGAAAGAAAGAAAAGAGGATTTGGCCTACGGTATGTGGTTTAACGACATATACATTTTTGTGTAATTTGTCACAACAATATCTTAAAACATGGCGTAATTTAACCAAACTCGTCAGAGCAGCTTTTGAGATAATCACAATTCCCCCCTCCTCCCCCACCCCCAAAAAAAAAATTCATGAAGCTAGTTTGGGATGGAGGTATGTTCCTGAAAATATTCGTGGGGAATGCTACATTGACCTACACCAGCTTTGTTATTCAATGGACTTGATTTTTGCCTTTTGCTATTTATAAGGCAGACAATCGGGCACATGGACATACTCGTACATACACGCAGACCTTTTCTTAAAATGTATTTTTTATTCAGGAAGTCACAAAACATGTATTTCCGGTGAAATCTCAGCACCGAATCTGTCTAATATACTTACCATAAAGTACCTAAAAAGAAATCAGAAATCAGAAACTAAATGAATCATTTTTGGCAACTTCTGGCAGTCCCCATTAAGACTGTATAAAGTAAACCTCAAATTAATGGAAGCAGAGTGCAATGGATTTTATGAAGTACAATGTCTGCTGGCCTAATTATTGCGTCTCAAGCAGATGTACATGGGACCCTCGAGTTGTAAAGAAACCGCAAGAGTGCTTCTTTTGCTTACAAAGTACTGTGGAGAGATTGCTAAATTGCCTGCTGTTTCAGACAAACACATCTTTGTTGTGTTATCTCTTTATTAAACTGTCGTCTCGCAGAATACAGCGATGTTAGGAATCCACTTATCCGATCTATTGAGAAACTGTACACCTCATTAAGCAAGCGCATGGTAAAATGCAAATAAACCAATCACAAGTTTTCCTACCACGAAACAGAAGACGTAACGGGGAAGTTTCGAGGTGATTGAAATATTAGAAGTAACCGCTGCAAAACATCAATAAGCCCTTAAACATACTCTTACCAAGTAGTTAAGTAGTGAGCTTCAGTAGTTAAGCTGATATTCGTATTATCATTTTCCAGGAATTAGAATATCTAAATCCACAGCGTTCAGTTAAAGATTATAGTTCTGAATTTCCTTTCAGTTCTGGTACGAAACAATATTTCACAAAAATACAGCTTTTAAAAATGTGATTAATAACTTCTGAATTGTTGCAATGTTTATTGCAACATTCGGAATACCCAGAAACTCCCTTTAGGAATGTACCGAGAGCACACTGTACATCACGGTGGGGACTTAAGACATATCTTCAGGTGGGAAATGGCGTTTTATTTTTAAATGTACAATATTTTTATTTTTGTCACATAATAGGCCTCGTTTACAAAATTGTATATTTGCACACCAATTGTTACCAGAAGTGTGTCTAATTTAACCATTTGTACAAACATGTTAGCCTGGGCAGATTTTTCTGTTCCCTTTTGCTGCAATATTTCTCGAAATTAGAATTTTCACCGTCTTCACTGTTTTCAGGATCAAGAAACTACTCTTAGCATTATGCTAAACATTTCATTCATACATCATTTTAAGCTTATTTCACAGGGAATTATTTGAACCAACAACTATGGTCTTAAATCACAAAATTCTTAAAAACCAATTGAGTTGGTAAAAACAGGAATTTTGAATTTTAAACAGTCAATTTACGTGATATAATTGAGGTTTAAATCATTGTACATGTTCAGAGAAACAAATTGGCGATTTAAAATATGAAAATCTATATTTTGATAGAAGCTACAGAGTTTGAACAAATATATGAAATTTTGAATTTTTTATGGTTATCCAAAAATATTTTTAAATATGGGTAGTTAAGTATTTCTACCTTATTAAGCTAATCATTAGCAAAACTTCTGGTTAAAAATATATGTTTGTTCCCAAAGTCCTGTTAGTTTTCTACTTTTTTTTTATTTCTCTCTAAATTTGACTACAAATCTACAATTTTTAGTAATTAATAGTCTTTTCTGCTATTGCAATTTACAATCGTCATTCTAATAATCTTTCTCAGTCTTTCAATGTCTTCCTTCACTTTCACTGTCTCTTAATCTTGACTATTACTATACATTCACTCGACGACACATACGTACCCTCTTGTAACAAAAACCTAACTATACACGACGACTTACAACTCAACTCTAAACTAACTCTAACCCTAAACTATCAAACTGCTCTGCTGTATCTGCCCTATTTATGCTGAAGCCGGTGTCCTTCGGGTTCTTTCCATGCGCACGTGTGCCATGACTCAGCAGAATTAGCGAGAAGCTTCTAGACCTTACTGGTGTCATTGCTGCTCGATCACATACATATAGTTGCTAATTGCCCTGTAGTCTTTTTGTTTTACCGCCATTATTACGGTCACATACACACAGCCGCTCTCCATATGCAAGGTAACACTGCCCCCTCTCTCGCTCGTATATTGTTGAACGACCAATGTCACACTATACGCCTAAGGAGACACGAAGTACAAAAAAATATAACAAAGTTAGCTTACATGTGAGGAAGGAAAATGTGTACACACCGTATCATCTGATAAACCATTCCATACAGCAAACTTCGAATCAACAGGTCAGAGTTCTTACCTGCAACAAATGAAAACAAACTCTGTATTATTATCTTTTTATCTATATAGCTGTGTTTAGGTGTAATTAGCCTATATTTATAGCCGATTATTACCGAATTGACATTATAAGAATAATGTTAACTGCAGTACTATTGTGTATATAAGCTAAAACAGTGAGATGATATGTCCAACTTCTGAGTCCCTGCTATATACTTTTTCACACATTCCTTTATTATTATATGTAGGTAGAATGGAAAATAAGAAAAAACATCGCAATATTTAGAAAAGGAGAAAGAACAAGACCAGAAAGCTACAGAGGTATTACATTGCTATGCTCTGCCTATAAAATGTATACAAAGTTGATAAATAATAGGATATCAAAAATAACAGACGATTATTAGTAGAAGAACAGACAGGTTTTAGGAAAAGTAGAACTTGCTAGATAATGTCTTCATCCTTAGGCAAATAATCGAAAAACGTAGAGTTCAACCTGGAAACACATTTACGTTTTATAGATTTTAAGAAAGCCTTTGAAAAGGTATGCATAGTAAAACTATGGGAAATATTAGAAAATAAAGGAGTACCAATGTACCTAATAATAAATGTAATTAGAAATGTATAAGTTAAAACAAAAATTATAATTAATAATCGTGAGTCTATAATTATTTCAAAGGACAAGGTTGTCCATTATCAACTACTCTTTTAACATGTATTTCGAAGACATAATCAGATCATGGAAGCAACAAACAGTAGGGGGAATTAATTAGGGGTCAAGAATAGTAACGACAATGTTACTTGCAGATGACCAGATATTGATAGCGAAAAGCGAAGATGAACTTTAAAGGATGACACATAAATTAAAAGTAATATCAAAAACATATAGCATGGAAATTTCAAACGAGAAAACTAAAGTTATGGTGCCCATTCGGTCCGGTCTAAAATAATTATAGAAAATAAAAGCATTGAATAAGTATCAAATTTTAACTTCCTAGGATGTGAAATAGCATTGGGTCTGAATTAGACATTAATAAAAGCTAAGTAAATTTAACTACGTAACGGGAACCATAAAGATAGCTCTAAAAAATAAAACTAGAAGAGACTCAATAATAAAACTGTATAAAGCAATGGCCATACCTGCTATAACATATGTGTCTGAAACATGCACATTGACTGCAGAAAATAAAAGAAGAATACAGACAGCTGAAATGAAATTTCTCAGACCCATAGCAGGATACACAAGACTGGAGAAAAAGCCAAACAATGAAATAAGACAAAAGTTAAAAATAGAAGAATTAAACAAAACAATAACAGAATATAGAATAAATTGGAAACAACACTTGGATGGAATGCCAGCAAACAGAATACTCCGTGCAGCATGTAAATTACAGACTCCAAGGATATAGAAATCCAGGACGTCCGAAGAAAAGAGTGAGTGAGTGAGTGAGTGAGTGAGTGAGTGAGTGAGTGAGTGAGTGAGTGAGTGAGTGAGTGAGTGAGTGAGTGGAGTGAGTAGGGTTTAAGGGCCCGTCGACAGCTAGGTCATTAGAGCCCCCCGAAGAAAATATAATCACAAGATTTTGGGGCCGGAACAGGCTAAAACGGCCTAAATCGTGAAGCAGAAGAAGAAGAAGAAGAAGAAGAAGAAGAAGAAGAAGAAGAAGAAGAAGAAGAAGAAGAAGAAGAAGAAGAAGAAAAGATTACATGTACGTATCAGTAAATAACTTGTCTTGAAAATTCATTCCGTTCAGAGTACGAGAGGTATAACGCACTTTGTAAATGTTTACTTTATTTTATATTTTAATACTCATCATAAAATTGCTAAGTAATGGAATAAGGACAGGGAATATTATTACAAATAATTCTCCATGAACATTTTACTATCTATGATTATAAATCATATTTACAGATTCCAAACCTGTTAATCCTTTGCATGAATTTAACATTTTGCAACATTCGCCACTCTTGTTCTAATTCCTGAAACGGCTTAGGTATTCCTGTCACAGGCACCTTAAAGGAAGTAATTCAAATACACGTAAGTTTTTCTCTAGCGAGATATTATTTCGAGCTCAATGAATCGCCCAAAGGCTTATACGAGAATCTAGAATCAGCGGTATTTGCTTATGTAGTCAGTTTAAGCTTTAAGAAGAAATATGAGTTTTATAAATCCTGTAGTGGGACGTTTGGACCTGTGGAGGTACGAGGCTAGTTGAAGTGGAATGCTTTCTCGACATGCCAGATGTTTACTTAGGACGAAGCCCGTTAAGTAAAGAAACAGTCCTACTCGGAAAGAAAAATTCCCTTGAAAATACCTCTTGATTCGACAGATATTTCTGTTCTACGGCGAACAAAAACTATATCTGAATAATAATGTAAGGTCAGCTCAGCAGGCACTGACTAATTATTTACGCTGGGAATTCAAACAAGCACAAACAATAGTTTGATAGTTGATTCGGGATTAGCGTTGTGTATATTGTACAACGGCAAACTATAGAGCCATTTTGTACACACAAACCGTTCAATTTTCCAAATAAAATATTGTATAAAATATGAACCTAAACTATCTGACTACGGATGCTTACCCCTGAGGACGAGAGCCACAGAAGCTCTGAAACCTCAATGACCTTCCTCTAAGCTGGAGAGATCCTTAAATCTTCCTAAAAGTAGTCTTCGATTTCTCTACCTCCAACACAGTAGATAAAGAAAATACTGTATTCCACTCAAAAATTTGATACCAAGATTTCACTGGAAATACACGTTTTGAGGTACCCTGAATATATAAAAAAAAACGTTTTTAGAAAAAGAAGCATGTGTGACATCTGTGTATATCACTGTGCCTGTGAAGAGTGCAATTCAAGAACAAAAATTCGATTAATCACCAACTTGGCATTTAAGTTTATAGCACCTTCCACGGATGCAACATGAAGAATTTAAAGAAAAAGCATCATTTTCATTTCCCCAAAAATACCTCTAACGATTTTGATTAAAATACCGTAGATTTAAGATATTTTAATGAAAAACGAAATGTATACCTTGAATTTTCTGTGAATAGGTTGTGAAGTCCTCTTCATTCTGAATTACTTCTATTTAACTAGTAAACTATAGATACAATCTTACTACAGATCACGTTAAAACAGATACTTTCTTTTTGTGTCTGAAGTTAATCTTTTCCGAGATATTCCTTGTCATTTGTTTGAATTTTCACAACTTAATACTTTTCTCAAATGGGAAGTCGTTATTGTTCTCTTTTTTTTTCTTTCTTTCTTTTATGTGTGTGAGTGTGAGTGTGTGTGTGTGTGTGTGTGTGTGTGTGTGTGTGTGTGTGTGTGTGTGTGTGTGTGTGTGTGTGTGTGTGTGTGTGTGTGTGTGTGTGTGTGTGTTCTGGACATGCGAAGAGAACAGAACATTAAAGTCATCGCTTAGCGACCGGCTGTTAAAAGATCTGACTCTCTTAGCCAGCTGTGTTGCCCTATTCCCATTATACTTACAAGGAAGTACGTAATAAAAGCATTTCTGAAAATGTTTAAGTTAATTAACATTAAATAGAACAATAAACATTGTAAGCAGAGTTTGTATAAGAGTGGAGAAAGTCATGTGAATGGAACACATCAGATTTTTCTTTTTAGAAGCCACACACTATCTTATGAATAGGAGGGGAAATCCTATGCCAGTATTTTGAGATTCCTGTGGACGAGATACCAGCAGGCTTACTTCAAATGGAACAAAGGAATTGTCAGTACCATTGTCATCATCGTCGTCTTCATCGACGGCGGCGGCTGCGGCAGCATCTCGTATTCACTCCCTTCGCGATGAAATGGGTAGCGGGGCCAAGTAAACCCGGAGGAACGCAGTTACAGTATCCGTTAGTTAGTGAATTAATTAACTCAAGGCTTTTACAAAGGTTTGACTTTTAACTTTGTCACTTATTCTAAAAATCTGACGGGCTGCACTTCACACGACTTTCTCTCTCTCTCTCTCTCTCTCTCTCTCTCTCTCTCTCTCTCTCTATATATATATATATATATATATATATATATATATATATATCTGTCTTTCTTTCCGTGCTCATGATACAAGAGGCTTCTGCATCAAAGAAAATGAGCTTTTAACTGCAGAAGTTTAAAGGGAATTTGTTGAAATAACTGCAGAATCAATGGTAATTTGTATAGAGAGCCGGCTAGAGACCCTTGTACTCACTATTCTTACAAGCTTTTATTCCTCTTTCTTCATGTTAGTCGAGAAAAACATTAATTGCTAATTTTCTTGTAGGTACAAGGGGAATATGAGAATACAGTACGCTTTGAGCGATAGTCAAATCTTTTAAAGGTAGTTGTATCAAGACCTTGAAATTCCTTTCTCTTTGCACAGCCAAGAGAAAGTGAATAATGATCTTCCATTTGCGAAAAGTATAGCAAAACTCATACAAATAAGGAATATTATCAAACTGGTTAACTCCATAAAAAAGATGTGTATTTGGACATAATTTAAGTGTTTTAACGAGACCTACACTTTTGTACAGTAAAATTTGGTCTATCTCTTACAGTTTACCAGCTATGCAGAAGTCATCAAGAGTAAACACGACTACGTGGGCTATAGCCAGAAAATTCAAGATATAAATTTCATCTGCCTTAAAAATAACTTAAATATATGATAATTTAATCAAAACCGTAAGCCATTTTTCAGTAAATCAATTTTTTTTTTAAAGTTTCCATGTAAAGGGCAGTTTAGGGTGGAAGGCATTAGTAAAACAGAGATCGAGACATTATGGCCTCTTTTTTAAATTCAGCCTTATCTCTGACTTTCGCCATTATTATTTTTGCATAAGGCAGTAGTTTTCCAATTTCCCTACTACTTATAGTAAGTATATGTTTTGAGGTCCCCGCGCGCGCATGCGCTTGTCTGTGTGTGTGTGTGTGTGTGTGTATGTGTATGTGTGTGTGTGTATGTGAGCAGTACATATCAAATACGAAAAGTTGGAATTTAAGTATATGAAGGATGCGACACGAAGATCTTGAAGAAAATTCCTCCTCCCTAAACTATCCTTTACATGCAAAATTTTTGGAAAAGTTTGAATTTCTCAAAAATGGCTCTAACGGTTTTGATTAAAATGCCACGTTTAAGATATTTTTATGGCCAATGAAATGTACATTTTGAATATGACATTTTAATCAAAATCGTTAGACATTTTCAAGAAAATAAAAATTTTCGAAAAATTTTCCATGTAAAGGGTAGTTTAGGGTGGGGCAATTTTCTTCAAAATCTTCGTGTCGCATCCTTGAATGACATTAAACTTAAATACTAAATTTGGTTTTTAGCCGATCTTTCATTTTTGTGTTATGCTTTTTTTGCTTTTTTTTTTTTTTTTTTTTTTTAAATTCAGGGGGGTCTCAAAAAATATTTCCAGTGAAATCTCGATATCGAATTTTGGGTGGAATACAATCCCCTACTTACCAGTAGAGAAAGTAACACGTAGATCTCGGTAAAACGCACGATTTATGTCAAATGTGTTTTTTTTTTTTTTTTTTTTTTTTTTTTTTTTTTTTTTTGAGTGAACCATTTTGGAGATATTCCTTGTTATTCGTCAGAATTTTATAATACTTACAGACGTTATCAAATGGGAGGTCCTTATTCATTTTTTTATGTATTGGTCATACAAAGAGAACGGAATTTCAAAGTTATCATATAACGACCAACTCTTAAAACATTTGACTATCAACTAAAGCCCTTGTATCAATAAGAAAGTTAGTAATAAAATAATTTGTGCAAATGTTTGTCTTTATCAATATGAACTAGATAGAACAAGCGTTTGTAAGGACAGTTTCTGCAAAAGGTGCACACATCAGATGTTATCTTTACTCTTTTTTGTTTAAATTGATGCTTATCTATGGTCGTTTACATGATTCATTTCATAATGGTGCTAATGACTGTTTTAGAAAGAATAAAAATGTGGTGAATTAATATACTTGATATGCGCAGAGTTTTCCTATGAACACCCCAGGTCTAAAATATGTGCAACTTCCTCAGCATTTTTCAGTATAATACTAAGAGGAAGGAACACACTGCGCCTATTCCTGTAGTTTCAATGTTCTGCCAGCTTTGGTATATATTCTTTTAGAATGCTGTAAAACGCGAACATAAGGTAATAACAATCGCACTGAAAAAAACTCGTATGTGGCCTTTTGTTTCATGCTCTCCCATTGCACACCCAACGTAACTCGAGCATTATTTTCACATAAACCAGACATTTTACTAAAATATTAGAAACAAAACAAATAACGCTTTTCTCAAGTGTTACGGGCAAGAACGCTTTTAGATGTTTTCAGAAAGTCAGTATTTTTTATTTTTTCCTCACAGTTTACGATCTGTTATTATGGTTGGCAGTGTTTCTGGTTACGGTAACAGCAATTTTAGTTGTAATTTATTTTAGAAGATTGTGTCTCGCAAACCTATGGATTTCAAAACAAAAGGTAGAAGTTGGTGACAAACGATGGAGTCCCTCCTTACGTTGTACATAGTGGGGGCTATTTTAGTTCTTATAAGGTATGGTCTTCTGTTAGTTTGGCTGTAAACATTTCCATTGCATTTTTAAAACAAATTATATCTCTCTTATGACAATGAGAAGTTTCGGGGTGGGAGGGTGGGGTGAGAGGCAGAGGCGTAGCGTTAATGGATGGGAAACATGTATACCTGTAATTTTCTTCAAACTGATGGCCTAATCTGTGATCAATATAATTTTGTGGTGCATAATCGTTTTAATTTCATTAAAAATCAACTTTCCCTAAACATGATTTCAATTCGCGCCAACTTGGTGGAAGTATGTTTGGAAACAAAATTTTTTGTTAACGGAATCTGTTGTCGGCAACAGGAAACTGGTGGTGTGCACTTAATCTGCGATTTACTAAATTCTTAGAATCTTGTTCTTTTTCTAATTTTCAGATCTTTTCCGTTAGCAACATAAATCTCATATTAATATAACTGAATCCATAGTATTTTATCCTCAAGCTAACGGTAATCTTGAACTAGAACCCTAGTTGCCTTAGCTACCTGCCTTACTAATGGCCTAATTTTAAACGAGTTAGCTAATGACCCTTTAACCTTGCCTAGCTAAAGACTAACTCTCGCTTCTAACATTACGAATTGATTTTAACACACGGAAATTATTTTCAATTCTGTCTCTCCCTATTACCAATTTCTTTGTGAAATTATCAATCTTACCCATTAATAAGTACGGTATCATCATTCAGGATCTTCCAAGGTTACGAGACGAAGATTTTGAAGAAAATCCCCAATCTCAAACTACCCTTTGCATGGAAAAATGTCGAAATGTTCACTTTTTACAGAAACGATTCTAACAATTTCATTTAAAATGCGATCTTTAAAACTACTTTCATAAAAATAGTGTTCACTTCAAATTTTCTGGGAATAACTTGTGGAATTTCCTTTGATCTGAATGACTTATGTACCGTAAGAGAAAGAACAAACGCTACTCTGCTAAAAAGGTAGATACCGTTAAAGCATATAATTTACGTCAAATAAAATTTTTATGGCATTAGCGATTTTCGAGGTGTTCTTTGTTCGAAGTTTGAATTCTCAAACAGTTCTCTCAATTACAAACCGCTATTCTTTTTTATCTTTCTTCCTTTTATTGTTCTTACAAAGTGAAGAGAACTTCTAACTATTCAAATAGCGACCGGCTTTGAAAACATTTGACTGTTGCTTTAGCCTAATGTATTGGTTTTATAGTTACAAGGGAAAGTATAATGGATGTGTATTAACAAGAAGTAGACAAGAACAAAGTTTTGCAACTATACTTTCTACACGAACGAGTAGAGAAAGGCATGTGAACGTAACGCATTAGACGTTTTACTTGTATACAGCATTCGGTCTTAGTAAAACTTTTCTCCGACAGAAAGCTTAGCAATGTATAGTTAAAAGATTAGTTCACGTTAGAATTTACGAATATCACCCGATATTTTAATATAAACCGAAGTTTTCACAGGTTACGACATAACCTTTAAGTCCTCACTTTTTAGAGCTAGTACTACCAATTGCTCTTTAGAAAAATGTGGAATTAGGCGAGGGAATATTTAAAGTCATCCTAGATTTATACAAGCTAAAATTTTGTTTAAGTTCAAGGAAAGTACTTTTAAAATGCTGTATAAAATGTTCGAGTTCGAGGCTAAGGTACTGCAATACATCGATATTATACTGCAAAGGTTTGGGAAATTATCCATTATAGAATTTTCAACAATGTACTCCAAAAACAAAATTTAATGAAGCTCATTAAATAGTATGAAGGGCTTTTATTGAATACTGATATATGTATGTGTGCGACAAATGATTTTCAAACGATATGTTTTAATTAATATTTAGTTTCATTAGTGCTAATAACTCATTGACTTTGGACAAAAACGTATTAACGCACAAACTGCCAACCACCGCTTAATGATGGATGATGAAATGTAACTTCTATTAGAGAAAGGTGACCGTTATTATGATGTGTTAACACTCTAAGTTAAGCACTAATGGTTATTATCGACCAATAGCACGCCACATAAAGAAACAAAAACATTTCAGGCATGTTTTCATTGTTCTTAGCTCTTCCGTTTTACTCGTAGGAATTTTTTTTGAGTTAATGTATCGACCCTTAATGGGCACTGCACAGCAGACTACCTAGTACTTACATATCACAGTGGGATATCCATTGATTACAACAAAGAATTCTATGGATAATCTGCAGGTCAATTGTTTCTTTACAACCCAAGCTAGTGTTCAGTCATTTTAATAATGCGTATTGCATAAATACTCAGATAAAACAAGGGAACAAATATGAACAAGTACCTACACCTGGTGGAAGGGACTGCTTCGGCCGTGCGTTAACCAGGGATTCTATACGAGTGTAACAAATATGTCCAATACAATTATTGTCAATAAAGAAACGTTTCATTAAAAAAATGGAGCCATTTAGTTTCTTGACGAATGGATATAATGGATATATATCGGCTATATTAAGCGTATTTTCAGTGAAATTCATGTCAAGCGCTTAACGACCAATTTGGCAAGAATGCTCCGGGAGAGAACTCCCAATTTTCAATTTTTTCTGCCGCTGCACTGCAATTCGACCCAAAGATTTGCCTACAATTTACAAGACGACGATTTCAGAGGTTGCACCTACAAAATTCAAGATTTAGACATGTTTTTCTGTCATGAAAAATATCTTAATGAGATAATCATTTAATCTTTTCCTTAAAGCCATTTTATAAAATCGAAAATAGAAAACATTTTTCCACGTAAAGAGTATTTTAACGTGGGGGATTTTCTTGAAAATGTTCCTGTCGCACCTTTTGAGGACTGTTTTTGAGTTTTCTCTCCCCTCTCCCTCTGTCTCTCTCTTTCGTATACACACACACACCTTTTTCTAAAAATACTGTTTGCATTTGGTGAAATATTGATGCTGAATGTTTGGGTGGAATGCAATACTTTATGTATAATAGGCAAGTACTGTGGAAAATGCTATTTATTTTTAAATATACATTTTATTTTGTTTAGTTGAACTAATGCCATGGAACTACTCTTACATTCTGCCTTAACTTAAAAAGTTATTCAGCGTTTGATTCTGCAGTATCCTTTCCTGAAAGGTAAAATAAAGAATTCTTAAATTAATCAGGCGATCGGAAAACACGCGATCCTTCTTTCGGATTACGTTATTTCGTGTCTAGCGTGAGATTATGTATGATGGCACATACAATTTGTGACATTAGATATGATCATCCGTGGTTCACTTTATAGTTCAACTAAAGTGGATATGTATATTTAATATTCCCAGAAAGGCCACCCTTTCTCATGATCAATGCATGAATCTCTAGGTAGCTCCTTGAGTAAAGTGCAGACAGGGAAGAATGGGTGGACTAACTTAATGCATGCTTCACAATGTAATGGAAGCCCATGTTACATAAGGATAATCAAACCTATTTTCGACGTAAGCTGGAA